>JAEIFV010000009.1:0-1448710 GCA_018904265.1 Lordiphosa collinella
CAAACATTAAATTATATGGACCGTACTATCGATTCAAATAAAGATTTCATGCATTTTTCTGAATTTGATGAGTTTTTTTTTTCCTACGTTCTTAAAAAATCACCCTTTAGAACAGAAAGATTAAAATGTTAAAATTTTACCTATTAAAAGCCTCCCTTACGAACTCCAACAACATGAATTCAGCAATTCATTAGCTTCCATTGCACTATGGGCAAAAAGTCCGAAAATGGTGCATAAAGTATTTATTTTTATATTTTAAATACTCAAAATTGAATGTGTTTTCCAATTATGCATACTCAAGAGAAAATAAAACTGTTCCGAAAAAATTTTTAAAGCGTGCGGTTCGAAATTGCCGCGCAAACAAAGTCAGCTTACTAAATGCATGTTTGACCTATCGAAATGCAACCGTGAATGTCAATGAACTTTGCGCGTTTGTTGTGGCTTTTTCTTTAAAGTGAAGACAATTTGGAAATATGGCAAATAATCGTACAGGTATGTAGATTCAACGTTGTATGTTAGTTTTTATATGTTCTGTATGTTTTGTCGTGTATCGTCAATTGTTGTTGGAGTATTTTTACAGCTCAAATTTAACAAATGTAATTGGGTTCTGTGGTGTGTAACTTATTTGCCGAGCGCGCTTGCGAGCAACTAAGACTGGTATGTTTTTCGTAAAAGTATATAGAATACGGTGTTAATAATATTCTTTGCCCGTTTTTGCCCGTTTTCGACAAAAATGACATATTGCAGCCGAATATAAGTTTCGCCGCTTAACACTGCTGAAGGTTTGGGACAACAATGGACGCGACGACTCTGCCGTAACGAAGTGGATGTTGGAGGAAATGAAAATAAGTCAATTCAGCAACTCACACGTTAATCAAATTGAGCAAAAAGTTTGCAGTTTTTATCACAGTCCGGTAGACCACGTAAGCTATACCCGCTTGCATATTAAGAAATATTTGGGGACCGCGGGCCCTAAATGCAACCGTATGTATATCAAAATGCATCATCTTAATAAAGCTCGTGGCTGCAACATTTTCCCCCCATATTCAGCACTTCAAGAAGCTAAAAGGATTTACAGACCAACTCAAACAGAAATTTCTGAAAATTGTGCACAGGTTTCAATGCAAAACCTTTTGGACCATACAGCCGAAAGAATATTGGTCCTGCAAAAAGAGGTTATATCTCAAATGGAAAATGTTTCACGTTGCACATTAATAGTAAGCTACGGATTTGATGGGTCTACTGGCCAAAGCTTATATAAGCAGAAGTTTCGATCAGAAGAACCTGCTTCCCTGGATATATCCTTTTTTGTCAGCACTATGATACCATTAAAATTAATAGAACAGAAAATTAAGATTTGGACTCCGCTGATGATTCTGATGATGAAGAAGATTAAACCTATCTGTAAATAAAATTATAAATTACGAGCAAAAAACAATTTTTTTTTACTTGGGTGTGGGCGGATTGGTTGAAAGAGTAGTTTATTGCAAAACAGAAATAAACCGAAATTCTATATTAATATTTTACATTTTTGTGCCAAATTTGAACGCTCTAGCTTTAAAAATTAGACTTTATGCAAAAATTTCGGACTTTTGCCCACAGTGCATTGGCTAAAAAGTTAATAAATATGGCCACATTGAAAGCCGAATTTAATCAACTAGAGGAATTGTGTTCTGGAGAAGCCTATTGCCAGCTAATACATGACGAACAACGACCGTTTTGTCTGCAATCGAACAAGTGAGTTCCATGTCAATTACTAGCTTCTGATAAATTTCAATCAGCTATAGTAAATAAAAAAAATTAGGAAAAAAGTTAAATAAAAATAAATAGTCCGCTGAACGCCGACCGCGCGCTGACCGATGCCGAGCACCTAATGAATTGTATTTCGTTTGGGCGTTGCTTTTTATAGTCCGCCGGAGACATCGAAAGCAGCAGCAATCGCAGCTGATTGAGGCAGCACGGGCTATCGATAGCAATGGCGTGTGTGATTGACAGGTTATCGTCTATCGTGTGCTGGCACCCTCCGTTTGAAAGTGCGCGCTTGATTTGAATTTGTTTGAAAATAATCAGGGATAGACGCACATTGCGTGGAACTATGTTTAGAGTAGAGGTTTAATATTTTCGGATACATTCTAATGGGTTTGCCGCATTTTGACCCGATTCTAGACTGTGTCCCTCTAAGGACTTTATAAACAGTCTATGAAAAGTGCCTTGTCTCCTGGCGGCAGGATTCAAATCTTCATTTCCGCATTGCGATAAGAGAAGTTATATGACCAGCTGGTCATAAGGTCACTGTTCCGTTGGTAATTCCACCATTGTAGAAGTTCGAGCTGGCTTAGATTTCGGCAAGAGTTTGGATGATGTGTCAGTCAGACGCCTTGGTTCTGGTATTTACTGCTAGTTTGGAATAAAGTGGAATCGCCATCTAGCCATTCTTAATGGTGTTGCACAAACACACGTAAAGTTCAGTGGCAACTTTTTCACTACTCAACAAATTTAACGACAAAATTTACCTTTTTTATCTTTTTCAATTATTCAGCTGTGCACTTATTTTCAACGCAAATTTGACTTCAATTATTGTTCAACTTGGAAAAATTTATGGTTTTGCACATTTTCCTTGTATCTTCCTTGTATGACCTCAAACTTTGTTTGTCGTAAAATGACCCTGCGTCTCCTGTGCTCCTTTAATCCGATTTTAAACGCCTTCCTTAAAAAAAAAAAAAAAATTTAACTAATAAAATAAATGTATATATTTTAAATTTATTTATAAATCATAAAAATAATTAATATAAATAATAAATCCAACTAAAAAATATAGGTGATAATTTAATAAAAAAATAGGGTTCTCGGAAGCAAACAAAACACACTTCCATTTCCTTTCACATTACTTATGCCTTTTTTCTTCCAGTATCTTGAGACATGCTCTTTTTACAACTTTTACTTTAAAAATAGTGCTACTAAAATGCTATTCAAAAACCAATATGGACAATTTTATTTTAAAATTTTCTTTTTTTTCTTTATGTGAAGGTTAATAAATTCGTACGACTGTTCGTACATATGAATATGAATAAAAATTATAATTATAAGCGGGATGCAAATCGGTTCGGAACCGAACCAAACCGAACTGAGTTGCTTTTCCGAAACGCTTCCTTTCAGAAATGCTGAACGGAACCGAATACAACAAAGAAAAACGGTTCGGCTCAGTTCAGTTCTCTGATGAGTCTTAAAACGTTAATCCATTTCCTCAAACCAATGATAATTATTAATATCGTTTTCTTCAGATAATTTTAGTTCGACTTTCTACCAAGGGGGTCCACTGATAGACACTGAGAGGTGAATCCTTTATAACTAGGTTTCTTGACGAACATTCTGCGAACATTATAGCATTATAGAATATTATACAAGTATTATAGGGGCTTCCGACTGTATTCGATTTCTCCTTCTCCATTTAGTCATTCTTTATGGTGTTACTCACACACTTATAAAGTTATGTTACAACTATTCCACTTTCCAACCAATTTACCGACAAGAGATCTCAATTTTCTTGTTATCGTTTCAATTGTTCTTCTGTGCACTTATTTTCATCGGAAATTTGACTACAAACGTATTGTACAACAACAAAAAAATGTATGGACTGGCATAATTTTCCTTGTAGTGTTGGTCTATGAACTTCGATATGCCTCAAAATTGATTTAAATAGTAAATAGGCAAGTCTCATCAGCTAATATTGGTCGTTTTACTTTAACAATAATCTAAACAATTAAAAAAAAACGAAAATTGGTGCGGGATCTTGCGGTACTCACAAGATGCACCCTCAACAGAATGTCATATGGCCATTTAAACAACACAACCCTAGGTGTTAAAGCACTACGACGATTTACAAATAATACACGTAATCACTGCTCACAAAAACATTATTAGAACATATTTACTGAAATCTTAATCAAAAGACACCTTCGGATTGTATGTAGCCTCACTTGTTAATTTTGTATCAATATTTTTGCGAGCTCCTCTAAATATTTTATTCTGCAACTGCGGTATCATATGTTCGGTTTGAATGCTAATGTTCAGTAAGGTGGCGGCAATCGATAAAAAAAAATTAGAATATGGGCTTAACGACCTCTTTTGATTTTAGTCAAAGTGAATGTTAGCAGGCTCAAGATCGAGATTTGATTATAGTTCAATAGTCAACCAGAAAATTCAACAGAGAATACATTTGAACTTCATGAACAGTAGCTGTGACTGTGACGGCCGTTTCGGCTGCCGCCAAAGCACTTCGTCAGTACACTTTCAGTTGCTGTCACACCAGCAAGCCATTTTGCAAATCCTATTTAAATTACCTACTCGGCGAATAAATAGTTGGAGAATTCCAAGTGCACACAAATTTGCACGACCTTACTGCTACTGTTCATGTTCAAATGAATTCTCTGTTGAATTCTTCTGGTTGATTATTGAACTATAATCAAACCTCGACCTTGAGCCTGCCAACATTCACTTTGATAAAAAAAATTAGTTTGAATGAATTTAAAAGTTGAAATTAAGACTTTTTTCGCTTCGCTTGGTGGCTGCTTAACATTCAACTTGATTTGCTCTGTGTTCCTTTAACATTTGACTGCCTTCTTTACTCTGACTTAAGCGTGGGCATCATGGCCGTGAGTGTAGATACGCCGCACTTTTCAATTGGAGATTTCCCGAAGGTACCGAGTTTGAGTCCCAGTAAGGCCTGGTAAAGTGAAATTTAAAATTAATAATTTTTACTAGTTTTATGTGTTTTCAGATCAAACAGGAATGTTTGGAAATGTACTTGGACCAAGTATGCACGTACTTCTCCCATTCCCATGTCTTGAAGTTTTAATATTACTTGGATCAAGTATGCGGTACTTGTCCCAAATCTTGAAGTTTTAAATATACTTGTATCAAGTTTGCACGTACTTAATTTAAGGGACCATCATGTTGTACTTTTTATGCAAACTCGAACTTATTTTAAGTTGGAAACGAACTTGAATCAAGTTGAAATGTTCTCGTTTGAAGTTTTTTGTACTCATTTTTAGGTCCGATAACACTCAAATCAAGTTTTCAAACGTACTTGATTTAAGTATGGTGAACTTGATGGTAGTAATTTAAGACTTTCAGTTGACTATCAAGTTCGGAAAAACTGAGTTCAAGTACGGAATACTTGATTTTTTCTCTCGGTCTAAAGGATGCACAGACGAACATGGCTATATCGACTCGGCTGTTAATGCTGATCAAGAATTTATATACTTTATGGGGTCAAAGATGCTTCCTTCTGGCTGTTACATACTTTTGCGCAAGCTTATTATACTCTGTGTACCTCTGTTACAGAGTATAAAGACAACCAACGATTTCTAATTCTAATAAAAAAATGTGTACTTCTTGTCCCTTACTCACTTGTTTTGCTTTTGACATTTCACACACCATAAATAACAAACCGTTAGGCGCCACCTGTAGCAATCCCTAATCTTCTTTAACGATTAAAATCTCTCCCCTAAGTCACACTTTCACTCTCACTCCCAAGACATAATCTTTGTATTTTCCCAGAACTTACCTGTTCATGTACCTAGTCATGTGCAATTTTCACTGGAAAAATTGTAAATAATCATGATGTTCATAGCAGATCGTAATCGATCTTGTTTGTGTGTGTTTGTTTTGCCTTTTTTGTTTTGGCTCATAACTCAATTAACCTGAAAATTGAACGTTAGTTGAGCCATACCACAAAACGGCAATTGACATGGATAGGTGGGCTTAACTTCCGTTTTCACTGGAAGCGTTTTTGGTAAAAGTGAGTAAGACGTTGTTCCTGTTGGTTGAATGGATTTATGTAGAATCAGCGTAAAGGATGCACGTGTCTGGGAAGTGGAAACAGATGCAGGGATGGTAGCTGATGGTCACGTAAAAGAATCGTGACGTACAAATCTTTATATTATCAAAATAATAAGCAAACGGAATTTCCCAATTTTGAAAATTTTTGGTTTGCAATTGCATTTAACTTGTAAGTCAAACAGCGCAATTAAGTTCGACAAAATGAGGCTTAAAAACTGTTGTAGTAGCGCCCTTTTGTTAGATTTTGATTGATTTAGAGGGTTCTTCTTATGCGGATAACGTCTCTTGAACTATGTTTTGCGCTTTGTCAATTTATTTGTATTGAAAGATTTGTTTCACAAATATTTCTCTGTTTAAGTTTTTCCCTGCTTTACCTCTGATACATATTCATTCCCTCCAATGGACTATTTGATGCCCAGCTCTGCTCAATATGTAATTGAAAAGTTGCGGCTTTTACCAACTGCATTTCATTTTACTGAGAAAAACTATGGAATAGAGAGAGAAAAAATCTCAGCTTTGCCAGCCCAGAGGCAAGTTCTTTTTCTCGGTTTTTTGGTTTTCGGTTCTCGGACTCAATTATGAGGAATGGGAGGCTGCTAAGTCCTCGGACTGCCGCAAACATTCGCATCAATTATGCATACGCCAACGCACTCGGCAGTCGGCACTAGCAGAGACAGAGACAATGCCTGGCAGCTAAGGACATGCTGGTGCATCCTTTTTGGGTCCTGGACCAGGCCAGGCCAAAACAGTTTACCGCAGGGCAAATTCGACGAATTTCCTGCGGTTTTGCAAGCATTTCTCTGTGCACAAACTTTGATTGCCTGGCAAGGAGAGTCGGAGTCAGAGACGGAGTCGGAGCAGCAGCAACCGCATTGGTCAAATTCAATTTATTGTAAATGCCAAAGGATTTGGATTTATTTGCAGCTGTACTTAGGTTGTCTTTGCCGCTCGTTAACATGAAACATCCGCATGTCAAAAATGTCGCACAAAAATCCAAAAGGGAGGCCCTCCTCGCACACGCACACACACACACTATACCGCAGCCGCAGCCCCAGACCCAGACCCAGCACCAAACCAAACCCCAACCTCAGCTCAATAGCAAATTAGCAATTCCGATGCGGACATTTATATTGTTCATTCTCATTGTTGTTGTCCAACAGCGATCAGACGATCGCGTTTTTATTTTTTTCTTTTTTATTTCAGTTTCTATTTGTTGGGTTGGTTTTTGTTTCTTTCAAATTATTCACTCCCCGAGTGTATGGTAGTTTGGCAGCCCGATCATCGTCCCCCAGACCCGACCCCGCGACCATGCAAATTAGTGAGTGTCAACCAAGGGGAGTCAGCGGAAGGCCATTACAATGTCTAATGTCTGTGAACTAACCCCAAACATTAGTCAGCCGTTAAAGACTGATTTGTGCTCTGAATGCGGCCCATCAATAATATTTCAACTACCAAAAACACAAAATATGTTTGCGTGTTTTGCATTTCTTATGCGGAATAGTATTTATATGTCAGGCTTGTCATTAAGCGAAATAATTGTTATATTTATTTTAATTTGGGTGCGCCAGGTTGTTAGTGGGAATCAGCAGGGTAAAATGTTGGGGGCATAAAGTGAAAATTATCTCATAGTTTTTATTTAACTTACATACTCAGATAAAAACTCAACAAAAACTTGATATGTAGATTAGTTTAGAATTTTGACTTTGGCTTATTGATTGAAATTCATCTAAACAAAGGATTTGGCTCGAACTTCGAAGCTTTGTTCAAAACATCTTACATCCTCGAAAATTTGTAAAACTTTATTTTTCCTGTGTTGGTTTAGGCGACCTGATCTTCAGTAATCCAAAGGTTTGGTTTGGCTGGTTCGGGGTCATATGTCCCAGAAATCACTTCCAACCAAATTCTAACCAAAAACCAATTTCCAGTGACCTACAAATCTCTTTCGGTTGGTTTCAAGTCTCTAGTTTTTAGGAAGAAATTTAGCTAAATTCACCCCTTAAACAATTTTGATATGCAAAATTAGTTTTGGAAATGTAAGCGACGTTATTTTCCTGCATAGTTTGCATCAAATTAATAACCTGTTTAATTTGATTTAATATTGATTTTGTATACCCTTGCAGAGAGTATTATTAATTTGTCCGGATAAAGTATATATATTCTTGATCAGCATGACGAGCTGAGTTGATTAAGCCCTGTCCGTCTGTCTCTTTCTGTGCAATTTTATACATCAGTTTGAAAGCTATCTTGACCAAACTGTGCAGGATGTAGAGTTGGAAAACTATCGATAGTCGTCACCATCGATAGTTTTTTCCAAACCATCGATAACTATCGATATTTTCTTCGATAGTATGTTATTTTATACAAATTTGCCTAAAAATACAAAAATGTCCAGTTTTAAATTAAACAAGAAAGATAGTCGGTCAAGCCCGACTGTAACATACTCTGTACCTGTGAAGTGCTGACCATCGCCGTTGCGACCGGTGCTGCCCATAATTGTTTGTTTTCCTTATATCGTTCCTCGAATATCGTTCATCCGATCTTTAAAATTCCTTTAACGGATCGATAAAGAATCCCCAATACTAAATATGTCCAGAAGGTTCGAACCTTCTATCTATAAAACTGTGGAAGATATGAAGGTTTTTCGATATTGCGGGGACGGGAGGGGACGTGGCCAAAATTGAAAATAGACTTGATTTGCCTGCAAGTATAAGAAACATATGTTCCATACATGTCAAACCTCTATCTCTTACCATCTCTGAGATCTGTTTGTTCTTACGGACAGACTCTGTGTATCTTTGGTACATAGCAGAGACCTGCAACAAGCCTCTAATGTTAAATCACACTCGTGCGTTTACTTGGCTTGGTTGGACTCGTCGCCTTGGTTCGACACACTCAAAATGATCGCAAGCACATTGAGTCAGAAAGAGTAAGCTGTTTGCTTCGTACGAGTAATGATATGAACAAGCTTTTCATAACACGAGTCAAAATAAGCTTTTTCCACACTCTACTCTTGTTTACTCGTACGCGGAACGGAATTTACTCGTACGTACTCTGCAGTTGTTGTTGTCTTTTGAAAACTTCAAAAAACAACATGCCACAAGAAGGAAAGCCATCATGCTATCACTTTTGTGCTCACAAATTGTTGTTTTTTGTGTGCTTGTGACGATTGTGTACAAGCGTTGATCGTAACAGATCGCTGCAGATCTTTGACTTCGGAAACAAGTACTCTCCGTGACTCGCGTCCGAAGCTAGGAGAAATCGCGAGTATTTGTGACGAACGAACTTTACTCATGACGGCTCGCATCAGAGCTTCGATTTTGTAACAAGGGGCTTTGCGTCGACTCGCGGTCGAAGCGCTAAGTCAACATGAGTATTAGTAAGGGCAATACTCGAGTCAGACAAGCCTTGAGCGCTGAGCGATTGTACTCCTGGCGGCTCGTTGCAGTTCTCTGGTACAGAGTATAAAAAGAAATTTATATTCCACAAAAACAATATATTTAACTAAACCTGTAGTTTAGTTAAACTGTTATGCGTCAGCATAACAACAATCAGCCCACAATAAAAAATGTTGAATAGCTCCTACAGTTTTGAAGATATTAAGCTCATATTTTGCAGTGCAGTGCCCAATATCTACAATCTCTGAGAGTTTCACAATAATCGGATAATAAATGGCAAAGTTATAGAAGTTTAAAAAATGTTGCATACTTTTTGGCGCCAAATGCTCTGTTTTCTTACATAATGTTGAAATGTTCTTATAAATGTTAATGCTCTGTTAACTAACATAAGGGAAGGCAATTCAACATTAATTTCCCTAGAGGTGAACGATTGGTTTGGAGAAAAAAAGTTGAAAAACCCTGCCTTGACGAAATCTTATAAATTTGGCGAAACGGTTTATGTCACCGAGGGAGGACTGGAAAATGTGGTGTTCTCGAATAAGAAAATGTATAACTTGGATGGGCCAGATAGTTTGGTCCGCTTTCAGCTCTAACAACGGGAACCCCTTATGCAGGTCGCATGAATCTGGAAGGCTAAGAAAACTCATTGGATGAGATCTTGAAAGACTTTTTGAAGCAAGAGCCGAACCCTTACTCCATCTTTCAGCAAGAAAATACTTCCATACAAGTGTCAAGGGCCAGTCGTGATTGGTTCAGTGACAAAAAATGAATGCTGGTTTGGTCAGATAAACTGAAGCATGAAAGTTGAAGCTGACAGGTTAGGTATAGCAGAGAGCTTCGCAGTACCCCTGAAGTTAGAAATATCAGGCCGTGATCTCTTTTTGTGTAATGGAATAATAAAAGTTTTTTTCCAAGTACATAGTAGGAAATTTAGTCTGCTCAAGTGATTTGGAAAATACGATGTATATAGAATAGCCAAGCGAGTTTGCGCATTGCTTTAAGATGCACGAAGGTACATTATCAGGTCCAGGAAAAAGGTTAGATTTTAGCGAGAGTAGGCCATTTAGGAAAGAAGAGAATGAAATCGAGGGACAACGTATGAAATCATATGAAGAAATAAGGTATGAATACCCATTGCAAGCATCTGACGACGAATATGTTGATAGAAAGAATTGAAAAGATCTGGAAAAATGTGGTGTCCCTGGTCCCGAGTCTCATCGCAGGCGAGGTCCAATGTCGGAGACGAGTCCCATAACTCCCAGATGATTGAAACACGGGCATATCTTCCTCCTACGTGATGACTCTAGACTCCAATCGGCGTAGGTTTTAGGTTTCTCCTGGCTTAGTACCCTTATTGAACGTGAAAAGTGCTGCAAACTTCCGACTCGCCCTGACTTAATATATGGTTCGTAACCATTTCGGGAGGGAGGCGAGGTTAAATTTTGCATTTTTGAAAAATTGCTATTTTAAATTGGAGTTTTCAGGTTAATTTGGAACTCTAAGGCAGACCAAATTTATTTTTAGTCCGACCCTGAACCGGACTCTAATTTTGGATACGGTCTTTAAAATGTTGACTTAAATCTTAAACGATATTTGGCTTGAAAATAAAAATTAATTTTTCGTTATACCAATTAATTTAATTGATTTTATTGCACAATTTGGATTTTATTTACTTTTGGCGCCACACAGCGAGACACATAAACAACAAAAATAACTCATAAAAACCCGCAGAATCAAAATTTTAACGACTTCTCTCTACCGTTAGACCCCTAAAAACAAAAGATCATTTCACTTTCTCTGGGGCAGAGCAATAAATTCATCAATTTTCCAAAGAAAACAATGCCCAGTTCTCACACCTACAACGAGATCTGTAAATGATTTGTTTGACAAACGGACTGGACAACATCTCAGTGGGACATTTGTGCCCAACTTCGGCGAAATGGTAGCCCAATGCGTAATCTGTGCAAATGATCGTAGATCTGTGTCGCCAGTCGCCTGTGTGGCCACTTGGAGTGGCCATCATTAACCTTTTAAATGCCAAATGGTAGTGAGACAGAACCTCTACAAATGTCAAACGTCATGGCACTTATGAATGTTTGCCCAACGGCCCTGCCTTGTCTGTTTGTGTCTGATCTTATTAGACGCACACAAAAGGGGTACACAAAAGGGACGCACGCTCTGTTCGGCAATTATCACCCTCTCCCACACCCCACTTAAACGAAAACGTCATTGTTGACAAGCCCAGTCATTGTCCAGTCTGCAGCGAGGAGGAGGTCCGTGTGCGTTAATGAATAAGCAAAACAATAAAGGACAAAACTTTCGTTACGCATTCATTTCCGATCTGATCCGATCTCGGTGGCAGCGTGTGGGGGAGGAGGAATGACAAGCAGTTGATAATGTTCGAAATTGATAGGGGGAAGGTAATTAAATGACACGTTTCGATGGAATTTCATTCTGGCAGGGCTTAGCCGGAATTTGCCATTTGGTAAAGATTTGATTTGATTTGGTTTAATTAACGAATGAATGATTAATGCTTGACCGCAACATCGACTAGTCACGGGCTTAAATGGTGCAGTAGACGAAACTGTGAACCAAGGGCTCCGGATCTTTAATTTTAATGGTTGGGAAGTGTTTTACTCTGTGTTTAAAAAACTGCAATAAGTTTCATTTTCTCGGCTTTTGAATTGCTGCTGCTTCTGAGAAAAATCAGAAGTCGCTGTCGAAGCTAGCACACAAACTGATTTATAACAAAAAGCAAAGAGCGCCAGAAGTTGTCGGTTAACGCTTTTTTGTCATTTTGCTTTTCGCTGCTTGGGCTCAGCAGAGCAAGTCGGAGCTGCTACCTCAGGTCACCGGCGCAAGTCGGAGCAGCAGCAAGCGCTCTTCTTTTGAATTTCGTCGAAAGCACAAGCTCGTCTATTTCAGTTATCAGCACCAGTCAACAAATAAATTATGGTACCAACAACAATTACAACGAGAGGGAGAGTGTTAGAGTGAGCGCGAGAGTGAGCGCGTACGCACAAACACATTGAAATATAGCATGTGTTTGCAGAAAAACAATCAAAAACAGTGACAAGCGGGGCTGCTGTCTGCCCTTGCAAAAGCAGAGCGCTTGCTGCTGCTCCGACTGGCGTCGCGGACCTAAGGCAGCAGCTCCGACGCTCTTTGCTTTTTGTCAGAAATCAGTGTGTGTGCTTGCTTCGACAGCGACTTCTTCGACAGCGACTTCTTTGAACAGTTAAGCTTTTTCTCAGCTGGCAAGCTTTAACGTTTACTAGGAGCAAAGCAGATGAGTGATGTCCATTAATAAGAGCACGAGAAGCGTAGGTACAACCCAGAAGAAGTCGACAAAAAGGGCCAGTTCATCTAGGGACTGAATCGCCAGACTGCTCAGGTCTTCAAAGCTTGGTTTTTCCTTATGCTGGGTGCGTTTTGTTAGCAGGAAAAGTACCTGTATAAAAATACTTGATCCAAATAAATTGGTCTCATTTTAACAACGATTTGGACAAATTTTGGACGAAATATTATAGGTAATTTCTTGATAATTTAAGAACATTTTGAGTCAAAACGACCCAACCCATACTTGCATTCTTAAAATAAGTACAAAGTAGTCTTCATTTAAGTTCATACATTTCTCATAACAATTCCCAACCATTTATGAAAATTCCATGTACATAAAACAAGAACAATTCCAATTCCCGGTAACATTTCGAAGGTGGAACTTCGATGGTTCATTTGGATGGTGCCGATTTCCTTTGCCTGTTGTTTGCGTTAATGTTTGTTTGGAATTGAGAACAGCAGAAAAAAAAACCAAAGCGAAACTGCATTAGATTTTCACTTTATAAATGTAGAAGAACCATACGCCAAATACAGTGTGCGCAAATCGTTACGGCCACTTTTTTGAACTGTTATCATAGACTAGGCAGAAAATTGAATTTTTCGAAGTCCCTGCTCGGGCGCCATCTGTAAGGTAGTGTCTAAGGCTGTGGTAAGCCTCAGTCTGGCCAAGGCCAGGGTATCTGTGGCCGGGGCCAATGGTTGACCAATCACACCGGAGGTTTGTCATTTGCAACCGGAACAAAGGGCCGACGAGGCAAGAAAATACCAGGCAGCGAACTCGGTGTGGATAAAAGACCCAAACGGGCACGTCGAATCCAAACGCTACGCATGCAATTTTTTTGCTAAGCTAAATAAGCCAGCGTTGAAATGCACAAAATATATGGCCGCCTATACTGGCATTCTCCAGTTTCAATGCCAGATGATGCCGAAACGCCCTAGCCATCGAGTTCGGATGATAAGTCCACGCAACATCGATGTTTTTCAAATTATAAAAGTTTGCCAGATACTTTGGTTAATTCTATCCCGTTTTATTTATAACACTGGAAGCCGTTTTTTTTCTGAGTGTACAAAACAGTAAAAAATTCAATCCCTATCGATATAGAACTCTTCCAATCGTTTTTTAACGAGTGTACTTCACATTTCTAGAGACATCACTTCATTTATTTAAATCTGATCATATTAGATTTCAGGTATGTGCTCTGAAAATTACGAGAAAGAAAAGCTAGCTTCGTCTGTACAGAAAATTCCTATGGCAGCTACAAGAAGTAACCATCCGACGAACAAACAGTTGGATGGACAAAGCTCAATTGACTTAGCTCGTCATGCTGATCATGAATATGTACCTACACTTTGTAACGAGCTCTTGCTTTGAGAGTGCTCGCCGACAGGGTTACAGAAATTTATAATTTCTTATAGTCGTGGTTGCTGAAAATAAATTCCCTAAACAACAATCCAAGATTGCAATATGTTTTATTTCAGGACATTCTATGTGGTAATATTAATTCTAGGTACTATGCTAGATATGCTGGGTTACGTGATCTCTCGGGGTATCTGGGGGTTGGTTCCGATGGGCTGGCTCCTTCGGTGGGCGTCAGTACCTGGTTCTTTGGGGCTCGCTCAGGTTATTCTGGCCACGCAGGAGGGATTCTCCGGGGAATCATACTCTGGACGGGGCGGGATTTCGGAGGTAATCCAAGAGATCGGAGGATGCTCTATTGCTCTGTACCGGGTTCCAGTTCTGGGAAGGATTTGTTATCTAAGGGGCAGAGTCAAGTGAGTAGAGGCACACCAAAAAAATGACAAAATATTGTCTCCAAACAAAACAGTATCCTTTGCTCCTGTATCAAATGTTCTTTTGGTTATTAATTTGATACGAAGTATCTTTGACAAACATTTTTATGAATCAATTCAACTAACTACTAATGAGCAATTTGTTAGAAAAGTTGTAAAACAGCCCCACGCGAGCTAGACTGTGTTTTCATATGAGCACTATATTTAAAGGTACATAAACTATGACTCGTTTCTTGACACATTTGAAAACAAAACTTTTAGAGACGTACTCACTCTTCAAGATGAAACATCACTCCATACCCGTCTGAACCTTAAGAAGTCCGATGATTGCCAACCGAAATTCGTGCACCACTCTGTTTTGAAAACTTAACATAAAATACTTTTAGAACACGATAAAATTTTTTAATGTTTAAGTTTTTGTTTTAATGGCAGTTTGTTTACTGAATTTGGACTTCAAACTAATAAGAAAAAGTGTTAAATTGAAAAAGCTAACAAATGATACCAAGTTTGACAGTCAAAATATCTATGTTTGTTATATCATTGAAACTAAAAAATTAACATGCACCAATATATCTTTGTATTTCGAAATTATTTTAATACTCATTTCACTTGATACTTGAGATTAAAGAGAATTTGATACTCATAGTTTCAAACTTGACTAAATAGTTCATTTTGATGACTACTTTTTTGGGTGTACGACTGCCCGTAGAGAATTGGAACTCTGGGGAGGAGTGGTTCTCCAAGATGTACAAAAACGGGGTGGATGCAATACGGCTCCGTAGAGTATTACAACTCTGGGGAGGATTGGCAATCCAAGATACGTAGAGTACTGGAACTCTGGGGAGGATTGGCTCTCCAAGATATACAAGTACGAGGTGGATGCACAACGCTCCGCAGAGTATTACAACTGGGGAGGATTGGCAATCCAAGCTTCACAAACCAAGGTAAATGCCATACGGCTCTATACCAAAGGAGGCTAAGTAGCTCTGCGGGCTTACCTGTGTTCTTCGAGCCCTGGTGACTAAGCGACTTACTAAGCGCTCGGGTCGGCCTTTTATACGAGTATTCTTTGCTCGCTTCTGGCTCACGCCACCATGAGCTTTTTGTAGGGTTGCCATCGATAATTATCGATATCGCTCAAAGGCGCCAATACGTTGCATTTGAAATTTCAAACCAGTCGTTATTTCATTTGTGCGCACTGGTAAAGTGTGTCATAACTTTATGTGGTCGGAGATGATTCGTTGTATGCGTTCCAAACTGCTTGGCAAAATTATCAGCCATGCTCCCCATATTTGCAATCGCAAAAGTTTTGGCGATTTCGAGAACAAATTTGGTCGAACTGGTTTCAAAACGCAAAACTTTTGCGAATGCGAAAATGGGAGCACAGCTGTATAATGACATTCTAAATCCATGTTCATGACATGATGTGAGCAAGTATTCAGGAATTTATAAAAAGAGTGGTAAAATGACTATTGTCTACAAAAACTCTTGATTTTGGTACATTAAGAACGGATTTTCGCTCTGTGCGAAGCTATCAAGTTTTCTACTTACTCAACTTTATAACAGACAAAATCTATCGGAAGTTTTCTACATAAATCATCATCTCATTAAGATATTATTAAAAGAATTTTATGCTCTTTCCCTCTCACCGATTCTATTTTGCCATTCCAATTTTATGATTTTATGCTGCCTACAAATTGGCATTTAATATTTCCCCAATTTCTCACTTCATCAAACTTTCAATAGTCAGCCAAACCAAACGGAGAATGGTTTATTGACGGCATATTTCACATTGACAACACACAAACCATATTCCACCAAACATTTTAGTGGCCCCATAAAATCTCCAAGAAACTATGAAAGAAATTAACCAATCAAGGGGTGTGTTACGGATTTCTAAGTTGTTTTTTATTTGTATTTTTAGGTTTTTGTTTTTGGGCGCTGGCGCTGCGTGGGGTTCTCCGACAGGTTTACAATAATCGTTATACTGAATTTTTATTGTCAACGATTTTTTAATTATTGAAAATATCGTTATTTTTTATGGCTCTCCATGAAAGTTGGTAGCTTGACTTGGAATATTCCCCAACCCAAAAAAAAAAAAATACAAATAAAACCAAATTTATGACATTTTACGCTAAGCATACAGGAAGTTGAGGGAATCTCCACAAAAAACAAACATATATCAATGAAGTTGTCCTTGGGCGCGTGTGTCCAGGATGCCTTTTGGGAAAAAAAGAGGAAATCCCTTCCGTTTGGCCAACGTTTTGTACGCCAAATGAGCTAAACTTCCGTTGCAGCGCGTGCGCCAATGCCACGCCCCTTGCTGTTTCTAATGCAGTTGTCATAGAAAATATACTTATATATTTTGTATAAAACAGAGAGGTAGGTGGATAACAGAAGAAAGGGGGCGAGTAAAAAAAGTACTTAACTCTTCATGGACTGTTGGATTTGTGTGTTATTGTTTATTCCCTTTTTGCCTGCACCCCTGCACTTACTTCTCTCCACTACGGCAACAACTATGCTAATCGATGTCATACCAAAACGAGACAAGAACCCGAACCGAGAGTCTTGTCTAACCAAGGCGACGCCATTTGCAGTTTCACACTTTTTTTTTGGTCTTCTTCGAACCATTTTTTATGGTCAAGCGTGCCAAATTTGTAAAATGCGCCAAGCGACAAGTGTAAAGTAGCCTTTGGGTGTTGCATCATGCCACTGCCTATCGCCTGTCCGTCTCGTCTAACGAAAAACTCTCTATAATTTGTGCAATAAATCAAATGAATTTCACTTCACAAAACAATCAAATATCGAAATCTCAAGGCAAACAGGCGGCAATTATTAACAACAACAGCAACAACAACAACAACCAATCGGAGATTCAATAAAAGTCGCACACGCAAACCAGCGATTGACACGCAAAAATCCATTTAAAATTGATTAGGCCCGGTCATGAATAGAAGAATGTCTAGACACACACCACACAAACATACGCATAACTATACCAAAAGCTGGTGTGACATTTGCCCTGCAGGCAGCCCAGTCCAGGTCCACCAGTCCAGTCCAGGGCCCCCGACTATCTTGGGGCAATCGCATTTGCTGTGTCGCGTGCTATCAAATAACATTATTTTGATTGGTCTTCTCCAAATAATTTTGGTAGATTAGCTAAAGATGCGAGAAGATCATCAATCGCTGTATACCCTTTCTTTCGTTAGAAATAAGAGATTTTTGGAGACAAGTCAGCATTGAAGAAGCTTTAAGAAGAGCAAGAGATCAGGACCTTAAAAAGGTAGAGACAAACGTAATTTTCTGTCTCGGGGGTCTAGGAAATTGGGGAGGGCCATTTTGAAAACAAGGAGAAAATAAAATAAAAAGCGTCCAACTTTCCTTTGATATATTTCTACTTCTTTGCAGTGGCGTTCACAGGATCTTTTCAAGGGGGGACTTACAAAATTTTTTTTAGTCTCTTCTTTCTTAGGCTGGTATTTAGCATGTGTATTCAATGGCGGCTTAACCGGTTTAACCCCCCTCCCCCCTCCTGCGTACACCACTGCTTCTTTGAATCGACTTCCTACTAGAGCTGAATAGAATAAACAAGCAAGTAGAGTCTTCCTTCACTCTATTCTTCTTCCTTGTAACATATTCTCATTTTCTTAAAATTTTTGCTTTTACATACTTCTTCGAGAAGATTAAAGCAGCGGTGGGCACGCCTTTGCATTTACTGGAGTACCGATGCCAACTCGGCGCACAAGCAGTCGGCACAATACGCGCAGTGTATGGATCGATGGTATGGTACGATGGATAAGGTATGGAAACCCATAAAGTATGGAAAATCTAGCCTATAAAGATGACATTAATGATTTTACAAACGAAGTGATCAACCACATTGAAGCTCTTAGGGCCGAAAATGAGCAGTTTAAAATTAAAGTCGACCAACTAGATCGCCAGCAGAACAGCAAGCAAAAATGTCAAGTGGTAAAAGAACTGCAAGCTGACGAGTCGGCAAGAAAGGCTCTCCTCAAATTATGTATGGAAAAGCTGAATATTCCGCAAATTTCTACAAACAAAAAAGAAAGTAGGTCAAGCCCGACTATAAAGTTCTCATAACTTTTTTGTTTCTGCACCTATTGAAAAGTTTTAAGGCAATTTAAATAGAAGAAACCTTTCCAAAAGGATAGGGTGAGGGCTTTTAATACTATGGACCCAAATGTAGAAAAAAACTTAATTTTTTTCAAAATTGAAAAATTTATCTAAATTAAAGTGCTTGTTAATGCAAATAGATAAACAAAATTTAGGTTTTTTAAAATGGGATCCTAAAGAATTCTATTTGCTTTCAGAAAAGCCCTCAAACACAAAAATTGGACATGAAATGGATTTTTTATGAGTTTTTTAGTCAAAATTGACAAAACTTTAATATTTATTCAGATGCCGCTATGGATGTTTTTATACTCTTGCAAGTCCTTATTTGAAATATTGACTTTTATCATATTTTGCAAAATCTTTTGAAAGCGTATATTACTCATAATGACAGAGTTAAAGATCGCTAAAATCTAAAACATCGGTGGGCACGGCCTTGCTCTTTCTGCTCCCATTGCTCCAGGGAGTTATTTTTCGGCAGCTGGCGCCATGCAGACGCATTAAAAAATTGCCTCGTCACGCACACAAGACACAAGACAAGCGTGCGCGGCTGCAATAACAAATAAATGGAGTGTCTGGCTGGCTGGTGGACTCGAGCATCGGTAATAGGGGCTGTTTTTTTTTTGTTGTTGTTCTCAAAATAAAATATCGTTCCCACCCCTGATCTAAAACATTCAAGATTTTTTTTCCACAATTCCGACTAATCGGTTCTAGGGCAGTCATGGGACATAGTAATCCGATTGTGGCAAAATTTTGCAATTCTATTTGAGAGCATATAAAATTAATAATGGCTGAGTTTTGGGACGCTAACATTGAAATCAAAAAAGTTTTTCTCACTAAGACCGATTTTCCGACCGATAGTTCCTATGGCAGCTATATGCTATAATCATCTGATTTTGACAAAACCTTATACAATTAGGTGAAAGCATCAAAAACAAACAAATACTAAATTTCAAGACGGTTCCATTAAAAACAAAAAAGTTTTTCTTACTAAGACTCTTTGTCAGACCTTTCTTTTGTATGGGAGCTTTACCATTCATTTGTTCTATTTTCATCAAACTTAGTATAATTATGAAAAGGCATAGAAAACCAATAATTACGAAGTTTGGAGACGTTTCCATTGGAAACAAAAAAGTTTTTCTTACTAAAACTTTTTCCGACCGTTCGTTCCTATGAGAGCTATGATATTTCATCATCCGATCCGGTCGGTTCCGACATATTCGTTTATGTAGTAAAAACAAAACCTTGTGCCAAATTTCAGCTCGATAGCTTCAAAACTGAGAGACTAACTTAAGTATAAAACTGCCACAGCGGCATCTAAATAAAATTTAAAGTTTTGTCTAGTTTCACCAAAAAATTCATGAAAAAACCATTTCATGTCCGATTTTTGTGTTTGAAAACTTGTGTTTGAAAAGTCAATTCTGTTCTTTAAATTCGAAACATATACATATATTTTCTTTATTTATTTGCATTTACAAGCACTATAATTTCAATAAATTTTTTAATTTTGAAAAAATTAAGTTTTTTCACATTTTGGCCCATAGTATTAAAAACCCTCACCCTATCACATTTTGGTCTGAAAACGAAACTTTTGGCTAGGTTTCTTCTTTTTAAATTGCCTTTAAAACTTTTCAATATGTGCAGAAACAAAAAAGTTATGTGAGTTTAAGTGGAAGCTTCTTTTGAAAAAATGGAAAAAGGAGCTTATCGATAATATCTCGAAAACCATTCGACAGATTTTATTTTTCTTGTTGATTTTCGTGCTCAGTAGATCAAAAAACTTTAGAAAAAGTTGGTTTGGTGAATTAGGGGAAGATCGACTTCCATTTTGTCGAGCAGTGTTATAAAAAACATTTTAATTCCTATGAGGTCTACTGGAAGCCTGCAACTCGAAACGCCTAACTTGGTCGTGCAATCGGTGGGATTGATATTATGGAACATGGAGTGCCGAAAATTGAAGGACAAAGTGATAAATTCAAAGGGGTCCCATTTCATGGACTTATGCAATGAAAATGGTCTTATTGTTTTGCACGGCTTAGTTTCTGAAGATGAAGAAGGATGCTTTACGTTCGTAAACACGGTGGGAAGCTCCACCAACGATATTGCTGTATTACCGATAATTAAAACTTTCAGGGTAGGCAGCAAGCTATGGTCAGATCACTAACCAACTTGCATAAGTGCTAACCTTAGAGCATATGAGGATTCTAAGTCACTGAATTTGTTACCCAAACTGAGAAGGCAATTCAGGAAGAGGAAACAAAAGAACAGCAGAAAACCCTAACCCAGTTGAAGAATATTGTCATAATCGGCGGTGTTCCAGAAATCTCTTCCAACCAAATTCCAACCCAAAAACAATTCTCGGTGTCCTAGAAATCTCTTTCGGTTGGTTTCAAGCCTCTCGTATTTAATTGGGAGATTTTGGCAAACCAACCAATACACAAACCAGCCAATACATTAACCAATCAATAGCGAATTCACGAACCCACGCAAAATATCACTGTTTTTGTAGTAGGACCATAATCTTATACATACACCTTTCGAACTCGACTTTCGAACTAGACTTTCGAAGAAATCGAAATCTCTCGAAGTTCTGGGACACCGACGAATTTCTCTAGCGATTTGCAAACCAACCGAAGCCAAAATATCTAGATATTTCCAGGACACCCCCGAATGTCACCTCTACAGAGCCAAAGAACAAAAATATATGATTCGATAATCACCTCAGGGAATACATGTGACGGTACATGTGCGGAAGTCCTTCGGAAAGATTTATTTAGGAAGCAACAAAGCATCGGATATGTAAGGATAAAAAGGCAAATTATTACTAGCAATTGAAGTCAACATAATGTTATAAACGAGTATAAGGCCGGATTTAGAGAGGACTACTCCACCTAGAGGCCGTAGAGAATCTCACTAGCAGCAATCAGCCAACCTAAAACTGCGAGGGAAACTAAAAAGAGGGCACACCGAAAGTACACAGATTTTTCATCTATTTCAAATCGGCTTTAATAAGATCCCTATAAATTTACTTTAGTACAAGCTGCTTGCAAAGTGTATCTCGACAAAGATTATAATCCTCCTAGAAAGGATATATGAACAAACATAATCCGTTGATTGAACAAAAGAAGAGATGTCGGACTATTTTAAGACAGAAGTTGGGATCTGACAAGGATGCGTAATATCTCCGATGCTTTTTGCTTTTTTTTTGATGATTTGCGCGACTCACTGGAAATCGTAATATACGCCTTTTAATGTATGCAGACGACGCACAGTGGCCGGATTCGTTGGAATTTGGCGTTGCAAAAATCAATTTTTGATGGTCGATTTTTTTGACCAAAGTAATTTTATTCAATAAAGGGAACACCAGATAGAACAAAAAACATTGGTTTATTGAATTTGGTCACTTAGTTTGGGTTTTACAGTGGTTTAAAGTTTAACAGTTTTTCAAACTGCTGAATTTTTTTTTTTTTTGGGTTTAAATGTCAATTTTGAGATCCTATAAAAACCAAACGGTAATACTGATTTAAGTTTGGATGATTTTTTTGAAAAGATGCATCAATTCTTAATGTAAATGCATTAAAAAATTTTTATTAATTCAAAGTTGAATGTTTAACATTCACGTCTTATGTGGACACTATTTTTGGTTGAGTTTTTTAACTTTGATAGACCCAGAAACATCGAGTTCAGCAGAGTTCAGTAGTTTCGGAGCATACGTATTAAATATTAGTCTATTTATTAATGTATTGTAAAATTTGCAGCTGCCGAAACTTGCCGGATTATACGTTATAGAGATATTTGCGATTTAGTCTGCAGGTAAATAATATTTGGGAAGAAGAAGAACAAAAATCGTTGGATTGGATTTCAAAGTTTTTGACTATGGTTGATGGAAAAGTATTGAACGACATTACAAGCACCAAATCAACTCTGACATGTGTCATCTGCAAAAGGAAGCAAATAGATTTTCAGGAGTTCGAGACTTCGGAAAGGGACGAGCATAATTATGAATGGGGAATTTTTCCATTGCATGCGAGGATCAGATGAATGGACTTCATGCTCAAACTGACATATACTCTTCCACGACAAGAAGTCGACTCTGATGACAGTGACAACACAAAATTATTAGAAAGTAGAAGGCAACAGGGTATACAGCAGAAGTTTTTGCGGAGCTTGGGCTAAGAGTCGACTGCACAAATGATGGAAATACACCCCGAGATTCTTCGACAGCGATGAGGCAACTGCTCAGATAACAGGAATTCATCTAGATGTCATCAAACGGTTTATAATCATTCTCAATGTCTTAAGCTGCTGCAAAAGTTTTGATGCATGCAAATATGAAAAATATGCCAAGGAGACAAGAGATCTTTTATGTACAAAGTATCCTGAGAAAAAACTTACTTTTACAGTCCATAAAATATTGATCATGGTGAGCATCTAATACAAAAAACTTTTATTAATGGGAGGGTTGTCTGAAGATGCCTAAGAATCTAAAAACAAGGACTACAATAAATATAGGTATGCGAACACGTGCAAAATATCTCGACATCAAGAAAACTCGGACCTTTTCAACATGTTGTCGGCCTCATCTGATCACCGTATCTCATCTCTCAGACACAGCAGGACAATCAAGGAATTAACCAACGAATATTCACCAGAAATATAAAGTCTATTAGGCACTAATGATATGAATACCTATATTGACAACATTTTAGAAGAAAATTAACCATTCCCAAGTTAGAACTAATTTTGTACGGGAAAAATTTTTTAGTAAGAAAAAATTATCTTTTTTGTAAAATTTTGTTAATTTTAAATAGTTTAAAAACTTCATTTTTAAAATGATCGATTTAAAAAAATTAAAGTATTTTATTTCATGCAACTTTTTAGTGTACTAAACTATCTACTTTGGCAACTGATGCTGAAACACCCTGTGGACCTACAAAGTTGAACGTACACTTATTTTAAAGCTACAGGAATTTTCTATCATCGCCCCTTTGAAATTTTTCAAATATCTCTTTCCGTTCAAAAGTTACGATTTTTGCAACGCCAAATTAAGCCTGTAACATTCATTTTGACTTTAACGAAAACTTTATTATACTTTTTTACTTTAATCTTCTTCCTTCGTTTCGTGGTCTACTATCACGAGGTATTTTTAATACCACTTCAATGTTCTTCCTAAAGTTGTAGGGTATTAGTATCGACAAAACATGGAAAACTTTTGAAGCTGATAAGCAAAAATGTGGATTTTATTTTTTGCCGCGGGCTTCTTTCAAACAAAAATTTCTGTTGCTGGTTGGAAGAATGTCTAAAACCTTTTTGATCGTTTCACTCTCAATTTCTTGAGAGGATTGAGAGGGTATAATTATTGGGTCAGCGTGCGTCTGCATAACGGACGCGCCGCGCCGCGCCGCAGCCAACAGAAACTAATTTCAGTTGAGCCAGGCCCTCTTGCGGGCAATTTCCAGTAAAATGCGCAGAGAGCTTTAAATATATTTTGGCATTTTGATGATTTATGAGCATTGATCAAAGTTTGATGGATATTTTGGCAAGGGGATGTGCGCACCTCAAGGGCTTTCCGAAAAATGCTTAAACCAATTTCCACAACAAAACAAAAAAAAATGAAGAAGAAATATACCAGAAATTAAGAATGAAGAGGAACGAAGCTTAATTAAACGGAATCTCTTCCGTCTGCCAAGCGCAGAAGACTGGACGTCGTCTTCAATGGTGGTCGTCGCCCCAGAGACACGATAAACGCGTACAATTGTTTGCACTTAAGATTTTTACACATGATTCAGTAGCCAGAAGTCGAGGCTTTTGTTGTCCTGGCAGTCATGTCTGCATATGTTGAAGGTCTCCTCCACACACACAAACACACTCACACACACGTTGAGTTGTTGTTCTATCAGATGCAATATTTGCTAACGAATAAATTGGCATTTCACAAGTTGCCCCTGACAGACTGGACAGGCTGGAGAGAAACTGGAAACTGGTTGCCTTTGCCTGCTGCCTCCCTGCATTGCAATCATTTTTGTTGAATCTAAAATTGACGCATCGCGGCTATGACTTCGTCATTCTGCCAGAGAGAGAGACCCCAGAAAACCCAAGCAACTACCGTGTTACGCCAACGAGGCTAAAATGGCCAGAGCGTCGCGCATTTTTCGACGACATCTGAATCTGATTAGGAGCAGACACAAGACAGCACCAGCAGCAGCCGCAGGAGCGTCCATTTCGTTCGTCGTTCATCGTTGACATTGACGTGTGCAGCCTCCAAACAGCAGAAACAGCAGCAACAAGTACAACTGAACCCCAAGGCAGTTCACAGGAATACCAGGAGTACTAGGGTGCATACCCACACACCTCATTCTTCTACCCAGCACAGTGGGTTATGTTGGAGGAGTAACAAAACGATTGTTCTAAGACTACCAAACTAACTGACTCTGTGATTCTGGATCAAAAATCTGGGGGTTATGCAGATCTTTTACTTTGTTCTGTTCGACTAAAAAAACCTATCCAGCTTTAAAGACTTACCCCACCACCTGTCGACTGTGTCTGCGAACTGAACTTATGAAGCATCAAACAGGCAAGATAGTAGAGCAGAAAGAAAAAACCAACAAATCTACCAACAGAAAAAGCTGAAACTCTTTTCAAGTGATTTCATTCCATGTTAATTGCCTCTTTCCATATTTATCGTAAGCTGATGAGATCAATGCTTGCTTCAAAACATCGCTATTGTGGCGTAATGGTGAAAATTTTATTAGTTGACACATTCTCCCACCTATTATTAGATATCGGCGATGCAAAAGTTCCTGTCCCTGAAAATACTGGATGCTTAATATTGCCCATTAATTTCTGCAAAATGCTTTCATTGACTGCGTACTTCCCTATGTACGCACACAATACATAAATAGTCCGTGGCTTTCAGAAATAGCCATTTTGGCAGCAAGGGTAGGGTTGTGTTTTTGCCAACAGCTGAAAAATGCATCCACATAAGCCCCTAAGGACTACAGATCGATCACCCATACATTAGACGATAAAACTGGACCTACAAATAGGAAACATAGAAGGTCATCAGATCGGTAAAACTCGCGGAACGCACCCTTGAAGCATTCGTAAGGAATATTTGGTAGGAGTACTACCTGAAACTCATGGGAAACTCATGGGGAAGGCTCAGAAGCAGACACATGGAAGCAGCAGTCCGAGCAAGAAATCTCTAAGTACACTAAGCAAGACAAAGTCAGTGCTTGTTCACAGAGTTACTAGTCACCAAGGCATAGAAGGCAACGAGAGGAACGACACTCTGCCTAAAGAAGCGACAGGCTGGCGCATGATTAAGTAGAGGAAGAAGAGAACTTCTTTTAGAACGCTGCCCAGTAGAGCTGGCAAATTATCTATGTCACAATCGATATATTGAATCTTTGTCACTATCGAAAAAACGGTAGCCAGCTTCTTCCAAAAAAAGAAAAAAAATAAAAAAAAAAAAAATTAAATTATTTTTTTTTTTGAACTTAATCGAACGTTTATTCTTCTTGACATGAGACATTTTTTTTTTTTTTTTTTTATTTTATAATTTTTTTTTTTTTTTATATTTTTTTTTTTTTAATTAATTATTGTCTTTCCTTAAAATTCACAACTGATCCTAACTCTTTTGTTATGGAGTGATGGCAAATTTCTGACCTACAGTAGTTCTTCCAAGAGGTTAATTTATGGCCCTTGGATGTTTCCATTCTTCTTTGGTTCAATACACAGAACTCGTTTCAGAGCAACTTGGGAAAAGGTTAAGAATTTTATGGGCTCAAACCAAAAACATTTAGTACTTGTTTGAAATTCTCATTTTCTTTTTCTCTAATGTTGTGCGGGTGACTTGAATATTAATGGAATTTGAGAAAGAATATTTTGTACTTATTTTGAAAGGTAATCGGGCTTGACTTAAGGCCAAAACAGTCCCCAATCAGTGAACATTCAGTGAACAAACAGTGACCAAAACTGTGACCAAAACAGTGACCTAAGCAGTCCCAGTACCAAACGTGACAAAACAGTGACCAAAACAGTGACCGAAACAGTGACCTAAAACAGTTTTGTTTTGTTTATTGTTTATAGTTTAACAAAGTTCAGTCAAACTGATTAGTGAACATTAAGAATTTAAATTAGACAATAGAATATTTCTTACATCTAGAAGAGGAGAGTTTACAGAGAAAAGATAGTAAAAATTATTGTAATTAAGGCAAAGGTTTCGAAAGGGTTCATGATGAGCATAGTTCGTGAGACAAGGATGTAAATAAATTGGGACATAGTTCCTTGTTACACGGGCCGGAACCGCAAAACTTAAAAAGGCTAAGCAGAGCGCTTGAGTCAATCTCACCTGACAGGAGCTTATGAATGAAAAGCACACTAAGGTAAGTTCTACGACTATTGAGGGATGGAAGATCCAACAAGCGTAGTCTATGCTCGTACGGTGGAAGGTGCCTATTAGAATCCCAATTTAGGCCACGGAGGGCGAAAATTAAGAACTGTTTCTGTACAGATTCGATTTGATCCTGAAATTGTTGGTAGTATGGAGACCAGATACATGATCCAAACTCAAGAATTGGTCTGACCAGAGAAACATATAATTGTTTGGTGACATATGGGTCATTAAATTCTTTAGACCATCTTTTGATAAAACCAAGAACTCCCATAGCTTTATTGGCAATGACTGATATATGACCGTTGAAACATAATTTGGGCATAAATTGTATTCCCAAATCATTAACTTTGTAGATGCGTTCCAAAGGCTTATCATCAATCATATAGTCAAAGAGATAGGGCGTACTACGATGAAAAGTTAAATATTTACACTTTTCATTATTGAGAGGCAGACTGTTGATCTTGCACCAATTATAAAGAGTTTAAGTCCCTTTGTAGGAGAAGAGGTGATACTGGATCATTATAAGACAGGCAAAGTTTGAGGTCGTCCGCATACATTAGCACATGCGAGTGGGATAATGCAGTCGGAATATCATTTGCAAATAAGTTGAAGAGCAGAGGTCCGAGATGACTGCCTTGGGGAACACCGGAGGATACACAAATGGGTCAGAAAACTGTGAATTGAATCTAACTTTTGGGACCGATCACGTAAATAAGACATGATCCAAGAAAGTAACTTGGGAGGAAAACCAAGAATGTCCAGTTTGCGAATAAGGAGGTCATGATTAACGGAATCGAAAAGCTTTGCTAAAATCCATCCGTTTGCTGCTTGTTTACAAACCCCAATTAACAAGGTATAGTTAGTTTCCACAGAACGTTTTTCATAAATCCATGTTGTGATGGGGAAATATAGCGGCGCAATGGCAATTGAAGTGATGAGTGATTCGAATACTTTTGGAATTGCGATAATTTGGATATGCCCCGTAGTTAGACACTACAGACTTTGATCCCCTTTTGTGGATAGGAATAATGTATGACTCCTTCCAATAGTAAGGAAAGTCACCAAGTTGAAAGAGGTTAAAGAGTTTTAGGAGGGCACGCACAGAGAGTCGGCACAGTATTTTAATAAACAGCTTGGAACATTGTCAGCCCAGGGTTGAAGGAAACTTCAACCGATGTTAAACTGAGCAGACTCTCCGAGTCTAAAACCGGGAAAAATGGAGCTAGAATGGGCAATATTATAAGGATAAGCCGAGATGAGGAGGAATAACAACGCTGAAAAACGATGCGCAAATTGGCGATATCCGATGTTGTCGGCAGTTGTATTGTCCAGGGAAGAGCAGGTGAAATCGAGAAGACTTGCGTTTAGAATTTACAAATTTATAAAATTTTTGGTCCTGTTGAAAACTTAATTTGCAGCTAACAAATAGTTTTGGTAACACTCCAGTTTAACGTCATGTAATTGGCGAGCTAACAAGTATTTAGAGTAATCTAACTGGGATCCAGACCTCTTAAATTTCTTGAACAACCGACTTTTGATGTTTTAAGATTTGTTATTTTACGTGTAAAAAGGGGGGGCCCCCTTCTCGGAGGGCGCCCCATAAGGGGAGGGGATAAAAAAAAAAAAAAAACAAGGTTTTATAAAATTATTTGGGTGCCCACCCAATTTATTTGGAAAGAGAAAGGAAAGAACAATTTGTATTTTTAAGTGATCGTTAATAGACGAAAAATCAGCCTTGCGAAAGCAAAAAAAAAGAGAACTGAATGCATTAATCTGCCTAAATCGGCCAATGACCAAAACCGTGACCAAAGCAGTGACTAAGCAGTGACCAAATCAGTGACCAAAACAGTGACTAAAAGAGTGATCTAAACAATGATTAAAACTGTGACGAAAACAGTGACCTAACAGTGACAAAAACCGTCACCAAAACAGTGACCAAACAGTAACCAAACAGTGACTTATCAGTGATCAAAACAGCTACTTTATTATGCCCGAGTTTTTATAGGAACGAATTCCAGTGAAATAGTATAGGTCAGAACACAATGAAAATGAGCGGACGTCTCTAAAAGATCGTAGGATCGGGAGTACTCCTGAATAATTTCCAACACCTTTGACTGCTTCAGAAGAATTCTACCAATACATTACTTAATTTTGTAATATCTGCGCTTAAAAAAATCGTACAATTATTTGGAAACCCTTATTTTAATGCTAAGAAATAGTTTGATACTTTGATTTCATAGTAGTTCACAAATCAACGTTGAATTCCTATAAGAAATGTAAATAAATGGTGATACTGGGAAATTCAGCAACAATTTTTTTGATTAAAATAAAAAATTAAAAAAAAAAACATTATAGCAAGAGCGTCAACATCGATTTCCTAACCCAGTTAGCGACACCCAGTGGCGAAATCTACAGCTGGCGCAAAACGCGGCCCTACGGGTGGCCACAGGATGCCACGTCATGTCGCACCCTGACCATTTACATCAGGAGACAGAGATCTTGCCAGTCAGGAACCACAACAAGCTCCTGACTCAGCCATACCTCATCGTAATCCCACCCAAACCACACTAGCACCACTGGCCCTATGGCACGCAGGAACCCGCCAGTACGTTACGACTTAAGAGTAGAAATATCTGCCGTCAAACACCTGCTGGGAGACGGAGATGTCACCTCCTCTACCTGCGCGGCAGCCAAGAAGGACGCGCACACAAAAATCGTGGCCAGCACCATGGAAAGCTACCAGGACAATGTTGTCCTGTGGGGCAGGCCACCCCCCATAAACCCAGCTGAGGAAACTCTCCCCAGGCATGTGCGAACTACCCTGTCCCAACTACGCTCGGGGAAGAGCAGTTTCCTAAACAACTACCTTGCGCGAATAAGCCCCGACGTAGTCGATGTTTGCCCAAAGTGTGGCTATGGCCCACACGACACCAAGCACCACTTCAACTGTTCCAACTGTTCAACTTTCTCCGGAATCGGGTTGACCGATGCAGTACTTTGACTTTAAAAAATTTATAAATGTACTTCAATAGTTGCTGCCATACACGTGTAAACACCTGCCTGTATAGTGCCAGCTGACTGGTGTCATGTGGTGGTCAGAGCAATATGTCAATCTCTCATGTATTTTACTTGTCTGAACAGACCTGGCAGACAACTGGCAACCTGCCACTGTGTCTGAACGCACCCTTACTAAATATATTTCAAAGTTCTAACTTTTAGTCGTTCTTCAAAAAAAATTCCCAAAAAACAGTTAAAACGAGAGCGTAAGTTAAAGTCGGTCCTGCCCGATTTCGATATACCCGTTACTCAGGGCAATTAGTGTTAAATAGCCTTTCCCTATGTTAATTAACAGAGCATTAACATTAATGTGACCATTTCAACATTGTGCGAGCAAAAAAGTGCATGTAGCGCCAAAAAGTATGTATGGATTTGTATAACCTTTATAACTCAGCCATTTTTTATCCGAGCTTTATGAAACTATGACTTGATCTGCGTAGGGACAATAGGAGTCTACGTACAAAATTTGGTGGCTGTAGCTCTTCTAGTCTCCGATATCTAGGTGTTCATACAGACAGACGGACACGGCTATATCGACTCGGCCACTGACGACAATGTGGCAGCGCTGCTGTATCACAAACTATAGGAGAGGACGCTGTTGATCGGAAAGAAGATCACAGATAACTTCACTGCACAAGGCAGTGATAAAACTTCAACAAAACAAAAAACCACAAAAAATTGTACATTACCAAATTCTTGTTCAACTCACTCGCAACACATTCAGCTGTCTGAACGGCTTTGGCCAGCGCTGCATATTTTAGTTCACCACAAAATACGCTAGAGGGCGCTTTTAAGGGTTGAAATATACCGATTAAGATGTGCTTAATTTGCTATTAATATTTATTGTTTCACTTAATTAGTTTAACATTATTCGTTGGGCTCTTGGCCCGCTGGCTTGGGCGTCAGCGCAGGAGTTCGACACACCACTGAAACTCTTGGTGATGAGAGAAGAATCAGCTTCGTGATAGTGTGGTAATCTATAGTCGCTCGAGACTAGTAATCGATGGTAGCTGGTGTCTAGTGGTGGCAGAGTCGCCACAGAATCTCAGGTTTAAAAAATATGAAACTAATAAATGAATAAAATTCGAATGAAGATCTGTAAAATAGTACCAATTGCAGTTAGCTTACAATAATTCACATTCAAAATGAGAATCATTCCCATTTTGTGGCCAATCCTCATTGATAACTTCCACTGTGCTGTTTTTTGGGTGTCTTCGAATACATGTGGGGGACAGTTGGTGTCTTCTTTTTTACTTGGAACTGCCATTATTCCACATCATTGTCATCATATGAAATGTGTTTTATGTATTTATGTATTTTTGACAAAAAATGATTTTAAATAAAAGAAAGACAAAAAAAAAAAAAATTCACAACAAAGGAAACAAAGAAAAGACTTGTCTCCAAGTAAGTAGCTGCTTTTGTTTTGTGTCGCCTGGCCACGTTTTGCATAATTCGGGAATCCTTGTCCATAATCGTGTCCTTGTACAACAAAAGCAATTGCTACTGTTTGCCGCATTCGTGGTCATCATGTGGCATATATCATGTTGCCACGCCCCCGCCTTCAATGACTGCGCCTGCGCGACGAAGTCTGCAAGTCGAAGAACGCAAAATTTGCATAAAATTATGCAAAATCATGCAATGCTGCGCTCTCGCTGGGTGTGTGTGTGTATGTGCGAGTGCTTTACGCTTTTATGAATGGGATTCAAGGCGGAGGATGGCGGTTGGCAACTTGTTGCCGCTGTTGTACATTAATGAAATTTGTTAGTATCACGACTTTAAGGCCTGCTGTCTGACAATGTGGAAGTTTGGTGCTTTTGTTTTTGCAAATATTTATGTATAGAATGTTGGAGACGTACCAGGAATGGCTTGAAACCAGCGATAAGGTTCATCCTTATAATAATAAGTTTGCATCCCCATCTCTAACCCTACGCAAGTTCATTAACCCAAAGATTCTCTCCAGCTCCAGTCCTTAAACCATGTCAATCAACGATTTTTGTCTTGGCTGTCTCTCCAACGCATTTAATCAACATTTTTAACATATCGATCTCTCTGGGCTCCGGCAGACCCCCCCACCAAACTGGGTAAGCGTTTAGCCAAACGTTGATGCGTATCTAAGGAGCATTTTGGATGGTCTTTGGGGTGTTCCATCAATGGTTTAAATGCCGCTTACACAATAACAACAGCAACTGCTGCTGCTGGTTATATCTTTGCTACGATCATACCCACACAATGCGTGGAGTTCGAGAGGTTTTTCGTTTTTCTATCTCTCGCCATGTAATTTATGACAATTTATGCAGCGTTAATGTCGCTGGTCGCCTCGTTGATCGATGTCTGTCACTTTGATCGCATTCTACGGATGCTGACTGCTTATATAAACTGTCACAGCCCAGACCCGACCCAAGATTGTTATCATATACGTAGCGAGAGGGAAGGAGGGAGACACCCTCCCCTGGGGGGATTTCTCTGTGGCTGTATTTGGCACCGCCACTTCCAACTTTTGTTTATCAATACGCAACTGTTGAATTTTAATTGCAATTTGCATGATCAACCGAGAGAGGTAACGTTTGCCTAAAGAGGCCAATCGATACCATGTTTTATGGATGTCAAAAAAAGTGACAAAACCGCAACAACAAAAACAACTGCTACATATTCTAAGTGGACACCCCAAGTTGCGCAAGTTACAGATGTAGAAAACAGTGTTTCGTTACCTTAGAATAAAATATCCGTCAGTCACAAATCAAATATTCAAAATAACAACAACAAAAAAATCAATGACAAAGTGAAAATCATTAAGAAATGGCTTATTGCAAAGCGACGAAGTAGTTATACCCTTGAAAAAAATGTTCATTTAGGGTGACATATACCAAATTGCAAAGGGAAAAGTTCGTTTTCTAAAAGTTAGGTTATTATTTTCTAGTTTTACAAACTGTTTTACTTATTTAATAATTACATTAGTAAATAAGAATCAGGGATGCCAATCTCTGCAAATTTGGGTCCGAACCCTCATTCTACGTTAGGGAATTTGCTTCTCCAAATGGTATATTTCAAATTGAGAACCTGGGTTCCGGTAGATCCGACAAAATAATTGTCAGAGTTGAGAATGGATGCTCAACTGAATTGAAAAGAATTAATATTTGTATAGTTATAACCAATCTTTTGCTAATAAAAGACGGCTAAATCCTTAGGCGAAACTCCAAGGAACATATCGTTTCTACTTCACAGTCTGGCAGTCGTCAGACTAAACTAGATTGATTCTTAACAGAGTGACGGCCCTGAAACAAATCCAAATACTCGTACATTTCAACTCTCGTCTAGCCACACAAACATACCGGACAGCGATCGAGCGATCCGATCATTCTGGCCAAGATACAGCCTTCACAAGTCCTATACCATAGCAAGGACAGAACTAGTAGAAAGTAGAAGTAGTAGAAAGATTGTAGTCCTAAACTGAACCAAAAAAAATAATAGTTCTAAAACCAAGGTTACAGTCTCGAAACCGCGACTGAACGGTTTCAAAATTACACAGAGAAAACCTGGAAGAAAATCTAAGCCTGAGATATTCTCTTTGTATACCCTTACAGAGGGTATGATTAAAATGTACGGATGTCTGTAACGCTTAGAAGGAAGCATCTGCGACCACATAAAGTATATGTATTCTTTATCAGCACGACGAGCTGAGTTCAAGGTGGGTATTATAAAATTGTCCGGATGTTTGTAACGCATTGAAGGAAGCATCTCCGACCACATAAAGTATATGTATTCTTGATCAGCACGACGAGCTGAGTTGATTTAGCCCTGTCCGTCTGTCTGTTTCTCTGCTGTCTCCTTCGTCAGTTTGAACGCTATCTTCACCAAACTTTGCAAGAAGTCTTTTGGTACATATAAGCTGCACATTTGTCGCAACCGGCCGGATCGGATGACTATAGCATATAGCTGTCATAGGAACGATCGGTCGCAAAACTAGTTTGATTTAGAAAAACTTATTAGTTTTTAAAGGGAACGCCTCCAAACTTCGTATTTCTTAGTTTGCTAGGCTTTTCCATGGTTCCACTAAGTTTGACCGAAATCGGATGTCTATATAGTATAGCTGTCTGAAAAGTAGTCTTTGTTGGAAAAACTTCTTTGTTTTCAATGGAAATTTCTCAAAACTTAGCATTTATTTATTTGGAATGCTTTCTTATAATTCTACAACTTTTGGTCAAAATCGGATGACTAAAGCATATAGCTCCAATAGGAACGATCGGTTGAAAAACTAGTTTAAGTGAGAAAGACTCTTATGTTTTCAATGGAAACGTCCTTATCATTGGCATATACTTATTTTGTATACTTTTACACAATTCTACAAAGTTTTGTCAAAATCGGATGACTATAGCATATAGCTGCAGTATGAATGATCGGTCGAAAAAGAAGTTCTAGTGAGATAAACTGTTTTGTTTTAAATGGGATCGCCTCCAAATTAACAGTAATTAACAGTGTATTATGCTTTTCCCATGATTTCACCAAGTTTGGTCGAAATCAGACATCTATATAGTATAGATTCAATAGAAAAGTTAGATCCAAAAAGTAGTCTTAGTTAGAAAAACTTTTTTGTTTTCAATGGAAGCTGAAAGGGTATACAAAACTTCGGCCGAGCCGAAGTTAACTTTCCCCTCCGCAAGACTTTTCTCACGAACACACCGATCGCCTCCTCATCCAATACTGTTAATGTTCATGCTTTTGCGCCGTAATGCAAAACAGGGATAATAAGCGACTTGTAAAGCGCAGTTTTCGTTTTTCGAGAGAAGGCTCTGCTCTTGAACTCCTTACTGAGCCCGTAGTAACATCGGTTTGCAAGAGTTATTCTTCTTCGGATCTCCAGACTGATGTTGTTGTCGCTGCGAACAGAGCACCTTACCAACTCCTCACCGCCAACCTTAAACAATTCAGCGATCAGCTCAAGATCTAGTTTTTTTTTTTAGCCTTTTTATGGCTAACCAGACTTCGTTATGGTTGGGTGGGTCTATTTCTATATCATCGATTGGTGGTTCCACTACTTCTCCAGAGGTACAGAGTAAAAAAACAAACTGCAAGGGTATTGAAAACTTCGGCCGAGCCGTAGTTAACTTTCCCCTATTTTTTTATCAGTCTTCTTTCTCCTTCTTTCTGTTATTTTCTTTCATTTTTCTCCTTTCTTCTTTTTATACTCTGTTCCAGAGGTACACAGAGTATATTAAGTTTGTGCAAAAGTGCCCGTCGGTCTGTCTGTCCGTCTGTTCGTATGAACAAACAGATCTCAGAGATGGTAAGAGATAGAGGTTTGACATGTATGGAACATATGTTTCTAATACTTGCAGTCAGATCAAGTTTATTTTCAATTTTGGTCACGCCCTCTCCCGCCCCCGTAATATCGAAAAGATCGGATGAACGATATTCGAGTTAAAAGGAAAACAAACAATTATGGGCAGCACCGGTCGCAACGGTGATGGGCAGCACTTCACAGGTACAGAGTATGTTATTGTCGGGCTTGACCGACTATCTTTCTTGTTTCCTTCTACCGTCTAACTTTTGCGTTCTTCTTTCCGCATTCTTCCTTTCTTCTTTCCTTCCTTTTTTCCTCTTTTACGACCCTTAATTTTGTTAGCGGAAAATGTTGATAAAGCTGTAAAAATGGGGAAAACTCCTACAAAGAGACGACCATCAACTGTTTAAAAGTTGTTTGCCCATATAATTGATTCATGACTTCCTTTCTTCAGTTAATTCTCTGCCACCAACTTGAAGTCTTATCTACAGTTTATCCCCCCATTCAGAAAAAGCCAACACAATCAGCCATATAATTAATTTACACCAAGGGAAGAGCTCTTATAGCCGGAGTTTGTGCCATTTTATGAGCCAACATTAAAAATGGCTCCCCTAGCAACGACGACTATCAACTTTTACGACTGATATCAAACGCACAACATTTGACGCTGATTTGTTGATTAGGAAATAAATGAAGGATTATAAAAAAACAGAAAAAGAATGCAACAAATTGAGACCGCAAAGTCTTTCAACCTGGTCCCGTTTGAAGGGGCAGACTTAGCAAGATTTTCCCCTTAAAACTCCACGCCCTTGACAGACATTCCTAAGGCATAAATCAGACTCCATTTTTTTTTTTTTTTGCGTTTGTGTTTGTTGTGGCTGCCTCTAATAACAGCAATTGTTGTCAATTTGCCATAAAACAGGCGTGAAAAATGCAGACAGCATTGACTGCACCACACCCTGACAATTGGCTGAATTTAAATTGGTATAAAAATAGAATTTGTCCCAAAACATGCGCAGGCCGCCCGCCCGAACAATGCAATCAGGTTCGTGTCTTAAGTCTTTCGTTTCGACAATGAAAGCTAAGGCAGCCGCCTAGGCACTATATTAACAATTTTGAGCACATAACCAAAGCAGCCACAAAATGTGTTCCACACGCACAACACACAAAACTACACAGAGTTTTTCAGCATTTATTTATGTCGGCAATTATTTTATTTATATTGTCAAAGCGAATTTTGCATTCTGTTTATGTAGTCAAAATATGATATGACTTTTTGCTACTCACTCCTCCTTGGCTTTGCGGTTGCGGCTACTGGTTTTCTTTATTTTGCATGTATCATGTCCAAAATGACACATCAAGGGACAGAGAGAGAGAGAGACAGACTTGGCGTAGACATGTAGATGCAGGGGAGGAATGGTAAATGTGCAACAGTCAGGGTCACAGAAGAAACTTGTTCGCTTGCAAAGTCTGGCCAAATTACACTCGAATAATGGACCTAGTTACAGGATCTTGTTGAAAACTTAGGGAAAATTTAGACTTTTAATATTGTCTTTCGTATAATCTTAGGAGATTCAGTTTTGAGAGCTAATGAACTACTGGATAGATCTCAAAAAGATCTGACAAAAAACACGGAACTTTGCACTTTAAATGCTTTCCCCAAGAACTCTGCACCTTATTACAGCGCTCTTTGCGTTCACTCTAGCCCATTCCTCCCCAAGCACAACCATTGCACATTGACGCCTCCACAGACATCATCAGGCAAGACAGATGCCAACTGTAGACGTTGTCGACGTCGTGGCAACTGTCACCACCAACCAACAACAACACCAACAACGCCTCCAACCAGTAGCCCTGCACACAAATAAATTTTGTTTTGGTCTGAAACGAAACGCCAAAAAAACAAAAAATCGCATTTCAAATTCAAAACGCGATTTTTGCCGAGGTTAAACTATTTTATCATTGTCACAAACGGAATTTTTCACCAGCGATCGTTTCGGCCGCCGCCGCCTGTCGCCTCCCCCCTGGGCCACGCCTCTGCTCCAGGTTGGTGGTGCTGGTGCGTGCGAAAACGCAGCAATTTTACGTTTTAGGGCGTTTTCTTTCTTTTTTCTTTCTTTTTTTTTTTTTTGGTTTTTGGAGACGACCAAGACGAACGCAGCGCAAAAGTGGTGCTTTGGTAGTGGGGTCTGCCACTTGGTTTATATCTCTTCATTTGCCCAGACCAGGGCCAGTTATTTATTGTGTTTTATGTTGTTGCTGTGTTTAATTGAAGGCCAAGAGCTGCCGCATTGCTGCATGCATGGCAAACATGTCCTGGTTGGTTTTGGCTTGGACACACTGATGGCCACTGGCCAGACATGCCCTTATTTGCGCTGCCCAGCCAAAACGGCCAAAGTGCATAAATTATATACAATGTATAATAAATATTCGATGAAAATACGGTCAATCTTTTCATTTTTGTAATACTCTGGATATGTCTAAAAGTTTGGTTTCTTCTCTATATAGGTCGGAACAAGACGGATCTGATCATTCTCTTCCTATTCTGGGCATCTCTTAGCGGACAGTCAGATGGTATAAAGTGATTATCAGGAAACCAATTTGTTAGTAACCTACACTCAGAAAAATCTTGTCTTTCTGACTTCAAGATTGTTTGGAATTTAATTTAGACTGTTTTGGTCTTAAAATGATAAGATTATTTCGATTTAATAATCTTAATAGGTTAAGTTAAAACTAAGTCAGTATTACACTGAGAAAATAAACCAATCTTCAGCCCAGAAAAACTCACTTAAAAAAATTACCTTTTATCCAGAGATTGGAGAAAACTCCAAAAAAAAACCACAAAAAATTGTCCTCGGAAGGGCACGCGTCATCGCCGTTCTAAGGCGACACCCTTACCATCTGCACCGCAGGCCTTTTTAGATGATGAGGGCTTAGCATATGAGTGCATTCTTTTCAGGGATGTGCCACACAGTCTCATAAGTGGTCGATGGCACTGCGAGTTAAGTTGACTCAGGGGGAAAAATAGAGAATTTCATACTTACATAGGTCTACATTTTTATTTACGTTAAGCGGTGCAAAATTCCGAAAAATTCTGTAATGAAAAAATTATCAACCATCCGATTGATTTAAAACTGGGTTTGTAAGAAGAGCATGCGAAATAGTTTGAGATGTGATTTTGCGATGTTGAAAAATTCGCCCTCAGACTTTGAAAAGGAAAGTATGCAAAAAAAATTTAGAATTCCGTTTTTTGAAAAATCTATCCATTCGTGTGTGAGAGTTCTCAAGTATTTACTACAATCATCGAATGGATCATAAAAGATATCCATTTCCTCAGTGTTGCACTCTTCCTTCTGTAAATATAAGCAACTTTCAAAAGTCTTCGCATTCAACTGAACAGTTTAGTGAATGTAGAAAATAAATTAAATCTATCGGGCCTGTTCCGAATTCCGAAAACGAGTGAAATTGCCGCAAATCGAGTTGATTGCTGTTCCGAATTCCGCAAATCGACAAGAATTGTCGTTTTCAAAACGTGCGCTGCAGAGTCAGCGGAATTAAAAGTAATTGCAAATTAAAGCATTAAACTACTTTCCCAATATGATAAACTAAAAATTCGAAATTAGTTGAACATTTTTAAGATCGTTTAACATCATTACTTAATCTGTTTTAAGTTTAAGTATAATTTTACAGAATTTTTTTATAAACTTCTATAAAATATTGCATAAAAAACAAAACCGAGCGGCCGTGTGCAAACCGAGCTGTTCTGAAATCCACTTTACTTTTTAGTCGATTGCGGCCTTCAATCGGCGGCTGCTAGGGTTGCTGCATATGAATTTATTTAATCGGACTGCACTTTTTCTATTTCACTTAGCTATGTTTAACCATAATTGATATGACATATTCAAATGAAATATTTAAATACTGGTTTAAGTAAAAATAAATGGATTCAAAGAGTAAATAAGAGCTTTATAAATTTAAATTAGGGAGATGATGACAACTCTGTCTGCTGACGATATACACAAACACGTAAGCAGGCCAGCCAGCCAGCTGTTTTCGAAACCGAGTTCGAAAAGTCGAAACGTAACTAAATCGTTCGGAATTGGGAACAGCAAATAGTAAAACGCTCGTTTTCGTTTCGTTTTTACTTTTTGAAAACGTTCGGAATTCGGAACAGGCCTGTATATAAATCTTGAACTTAAGATTCCATAAAGCATTAGACTATTTTAGTAAATTGTATCAACTTTTCAACTTAAAGTCAAACGAAAGACTTAGGCAACGAACTTGTTATTAGCCAAAAGGTTTTCCATGTCAGTTTTTTTTTTTGAAACAAAAGACTTGGGCAACGAACTTGTTTCCACTTGTTGGTCTTGATTAGGCCCGATCCCGCCGAGATGTCTGTCAACGCCGAGCTAACCCATAAAAATTAGCTGCTAGCTGTTGGGCCGGCTGCTTCTTTTTTATGGCGTTGCTTGTGAGTCGCGTCTGGCCGTTTCCTTTGACAATATTTTCAAATTAACCACATTAAGAGCGACCTTTTAATTAAGTTTCTTGTGGGGGAACTTTATTGATTTCTGTGGCTGATTGGCTGGTCAAGTTTTTGTGAAAGCTCTCTGTTACAAATCGGCTAAATAGCCACCTGAAACCGCCTGCCTTCGTTTTATTTATGTTTATTTTGTTATTTTTCTTATTGTGTAGCTTTCGCTCGTTATCGGTCTGACCTCTTCGTTTTGGGTATTTTGGTCGTCGTTGGTTTTTTAATGGCCCAACGTTCCCATGATTGTCGCCAAAGTGTTTTCGTATCATACATCGAACTACGTGCTGGTTTGTCTATTTTTATGTGGCCACGCTCAACACAATATACTTCTCTCCGATACTCATCAAGTTATCCATCAAGTATTGCCCCCACTGCTTACTCCTGCGTGTGTGTGTGTGTGTGTGTGTCTTAGGCGCTTAAAGCTTTTTAAGGGTTTTTAAGATTTTTATCTAACAAACTCGCTGTGCATACTTAATTATGTATTTTGAAATGTGAGACAGGTTGGTTTGGCTTCGACCAGCATCGGGAATGAATGTTGGGGCCAAAGCTACTGTCGTTGACAAGTTTTTTTTTTGGTTTGTTTTCGGTTTCTGTTTCTGTGTCTGTTATTTTGTGGGTAGCAGGTGCAGTACAGCTGAGAGATGGAGCAGATTGAGTTGGAAAAAGGTCAGAGAATAAATATAGTAAAGGGCAGGCTGAACTTTAGAAGTAACTACAAGTAGTTTTAACTGTTTCTTGCCATTATTGTTTTTGGCTTTAAGTCCCATTTAATTTATTAACCATTTTACCAAAGCTTCCTTTTAGGATTTTGGATTTCGTTTCGGATATGGTCATTGAATGTTATTTGTAGCACATTTTTAGGGGTCAAAATACTTTATTAATTTCTTTAATTCATTTTATCAGTAGAGGAATACGCTGTGAGTGGTAAATGCAGTATTAGAGATCGACTCAATTGGAAGTTGCTTATTACATTTTATCCCGTCCCGTTCTACGGAACCAACCAAATATTCGCGTAATATTCAGAATTACAAATTGTTTACTTCCTGTCAGGTGGATCTTGAACATTTGCCTCTTCGCCCGACCATGTAGTGAATTTCGTATCAAGGGACATTTCCGTCTCGCGCCCATTTCTCGTTAGTATATGTAAAATGGCTTGACACAGCCACAAAGGGCCAAAACCAAGCTTCTCTCAATCTCTTGGCCTGTGCGCTTCAAATTTTCGCACAAGAGAAAGGCACCTATATAATTACTACAAAGCTGGCGCCAACAGCAGAGAGGGGTGACCGGGTGTGTAAGTTTAGTCAAAGAAAAAACTTTTCATTAGATGTTCCGAGGCGGTGAGGTGAGCCACACCCGTTAGTATATGAGGATTGGGCACCGACATTTATTGAAGAAAAATGTGCAACAATATCTTTGGGAATTACAAATAGGTCTGCACTTTCAGTGTTCACCGGACAAATTTCCAGTTGCAGACATTGTCAATCAATATTCGCACGTTGGTCTTACTAAATTCTCTTCTTCCCAATCGTTAATACTCATTGTGAGCTTCGTTGATCTTCAATCATTCTTCTTCGAGCGTAGTCCCATTTAATAGCATGTTTTCCATTCGGTTGACGTGATGCGACATTTCATTGACGCGCTGCTTTCTGATAAAGCCAACAAATCTAACCATACCGTCTTCTTGCCATCGCACACTGGGCCAGCGGGCAGAAACTTTGGCCAAAAGTCCCACTTGTTGGTTTGGTAAACTGGATAAAATGATTGTCGGAAATGATTTAGAATACATATAGCCATTTTAAGCCAAAGGTTTAAACCTTTTCACCAATTAGTTTTTGAATTTCAGCATTTCAAAGTTGATTTTTCTTAAAATTGCTCCAACAAATGGAAAAAAGCTAGTCGAAACTAGTAAAGAAACAGCTGGCAGTATTTAGTTTTATATTTTGAGTCCGAACTAGATTTAAATTAAGAAAGATTTCATTCGAATTACTTTTAATAATAAATGGAAAAAATCTTAAATTTTGTGGGTTTTTTTACATTTGCAGCTTTGAGTTAAGAGTGCCTGTAGTGCCCCAAAGATAATATTCTAACGGTTTCAGATCACAGCTTCTTGGCGGACAAAACACATCTCCACATTTGCTGAAGATCGATTGTGGCGTGCGCTGTGTGGCACGTAGCACCGTCTTGTTGAAACCAAATATCGTCCAAGTCTTACGCTTCAATTTCTTTGAAGAACCAATAACTTAAAATTGCGCGGTTGCGCTCACCATTCACGGTCACTGTGGCTCCTTCTTCATTTTCAAAGAAAAATGGACCAATGATGCCTCGAGACCAAAAATCCCCACCAAACAGTGACACGGCTTGCATTAGCTTCTCGACGACGATATGCAAATTTTCTGCGCCCCAGATGCGACAATTTTGTTTATTAACATAACCACCGAGGTGGAAATGTGCTTTATCCGAAAAGTTGATTTTTCGGTCAAATTCACCATCTTTGGCCAAACGATCTTCCGCCCAATTTGCGATCTGTAGACGATTCAGATGGTCAATTGGCTTTAGCTGCTGCACCAATTTAACTTTGTATGTCTTCATGGCAAGGTCTTTATGCACAATTTGTCCAATTGTTGAGATCGATGGTGAGTTGACGTCGATGGTTGTTCACGCACATTTTCAGCAACCGCAGCAATGTTTTCGGTCGAGCGCACCGGACGAGTACGTACACGAGTTGGTTCCAGCAACAAATTCCTAAAAAAATCCTCACAAATGTGTCCTTTTTTGGCCTTCGTTTATAAAATTTATTGTAATCGTCTCTCTTTAAGCATTAACAGGAGGTTTTCTTCTGTTGCTGGCTTATCACAAATGACTAGCCAATTTTACTGTTCTTAGGATACTTTGGGGCACCAGCAATAGATAGGATATTTTGGGATTCCCTACACAAGTGCTAAGAGAGGTATATCTCCATTGAAAAAAATCGCAGAATTGTTTGGGATAGTTCATGTTAAAGCTAAGGAGTGGTACTTTCCGATGGTATTAAAGAGAATCCAAACAATAGAATTGATTCCCCGAAAAACGCTCCTAAAAAGGGTCAAAATAGGCACTTTTAGCAACTTTTAGCTAAAGTTACTAAAAATCTCGACGTGATGGACAATTTCTGAAAACGCAGTATGGCTTAGCACACGAAAATCATCTAGAATCACTACCAACCCTTCAAGATACTGGAAATAGTCGAATTTTGTTGCCTTGTGATATTAGTCGCTTTCCGAATGACATTTGACGTTTTGAAAGTCAAATTATTAATAGTTCAAATTCCAAACACTAGATGGACCACCCTGTATATTTCCGTTTCAGAATTTTCGAATATTTTTTACGTTTTGCTTACTTACGAAATTGAATTCTTAAAAAGGCATTTAAATAGCTTTAAAATAGTTAAAAAATTTTTTATTCGATCTTCGTCCAAAAGGATTTCACTTCGAAATCAGTCCATTATTCGATTGGATTGAATCGAAAGAAAGGAATACGTACCGCGCACTATAAAACGTTAAATTTCGTTTTGGAAAACCATCTCCTGGCTTTGCTTGGATTTAGGTGAATAATCATGACAGAATATTGAGGGAAGAATACTCAGACTCAACTATTAGCAGCTTCCAAGAAAAAATGCAGTCTGATGACAGGCATAAAAAGGGTCCATGGGCCATTGCAGAAGATAAGCGGGATCACAAGCTTTGCAATGGTCTCAAAATCGTACGTAAAGAGTACATCAGTCAGGCATAGCTTAAGATCAAATCATTAGCTCAGGGAATCGATAAAATAATCCCAAAATTACAGGTATCTTTGTCTAAGGGTGGGCGCTTCACGTCTTAGAACTTATCATTAAAGTGAACCAAACCGAACTGTTTTTATACTCTTGCAGAGGGTATTATAAAATTGTGCGGATGTTTGTAACGCATTGAAGGAAGCATATCCGACCACATGAGGTATATATATATTCTTGATCAGCATGACGAGCTGAGTTGATTTAGCCATGTCCGTTTGTCCGTCTGTTTCTATGCTATCTCCTCCGTCAGTTTAAAAGCTATCTTCACCAAACTTTGCACGACGTTTTTAAGGACGAATACGCTGCACATTTGTCGGAACCGGCCGGATCGGTTGACTATAGCATATAGCTGTTATAGGAACGACCGGTCGAAAAACTAGTTTTAGTGAGAAAAACTTTTTTGTTTTCAACGGAAACGCCTCCAAACTTCGTATTTCTTAGTTTGCTATGCTTTCCCATAATTCCACCAAGTTTGGTCGAAATCGGACATCTATATAGTATAGCTGTCATAGAAATGAGGAGTCAGAAAAGTAGTCTTAGTTAGAAAAACTTTTTTATTTTCAATAGAAATGTCTTTAAGACAGGCATTTATTTATTTGTTATGCTTTCACACAATTCTACAAAGTTTTGTCAAAATCGGATGATTATAGCTTATAGCTACCATAGGAACGATCGGTTGAAAAACTAGTTCTAGTGAGAAAAACTTTTTTGTTTTCAATGGAAACGTCCTTATCATTGGCATATACTTATTTGATATACTTTTACACAATTCCACAAAGTTTTGTCAAAATCGGATGACTATAGCATATAGCTGCAGTACGAATGATCGGTCAAAAAAGAAGTTCTAGTGAGAAAAATTTTTTTGTCTTAAATGGAATCGCCTCTAAATTTCGTAATTAGTATTTTTGTTCCATGATTTCACCAAGTTTCGCGAAATCGGACATCTATATAGAGTAGCTCCCATAGAAAAGTAAGGTCCGAAAAGTAGTCTTAGTTAGAAATACTTATTTCTGTTCAATGGAGGCTGCAAGGGTGTACAAAACTTCGGCCGAGCCGAAGTTAACTTTCGCCCTAGCAACTAGCAATTTTGAATGGACGCCGGTTCGGTTTGCGGTTCGGTTATCAGCGGATCGGTTTCGCTTTGGTTCGGTTCGGTTCAGAACCGGCTTGCATCCCTGGTAAAATGGGTTAAAGATCAAGAGGGTTCCCAAAGAAACTGTTAAAGCCTGAACTTCAGTTGCGATTTAATTTGTTGTGACCAGGATTGTTAACAGGATTTAGTGGCGCTGCGTTCTTATGCATGTGGCAGCTTCCTTATAACTGCGGGTGACTTCTGTGGAGTCAGCGATTCTTTGTCAGGTAAACAAGTGTCCCCCTCTATTGCTCTTTATTCATCGCAAGCAATTTTATTCAACTTTTTTGCAAAAAAAATTAGCAGCAACATTCAGTAGCATTAAAAGTTCAATAGCAAAAATACCTAATTTGTTGACAATGTTTGGTCACCCTATTGCAGGGATAAGGTGAAATTGTTGATGAGAAAGCCAAATAGATTAAACCGCTGGCCATCTTAAGGAACAAATTTGACCGGCGGTTGGCTAACCGAAATCTTTGAGAAATCTGGCCTTACAAAGCTTATAAATAATGTATAAGAAAACTGTGAAAACACTTTCATTAAGTTTCTGCATTTTTTCCAGTTCTTAAGCAAATAATTACATATCTTTTCATTTCAATCTTGCAGCCTGTCAAAAATAAAGTTTCTTCAACCTGCTCCAAATACCAACAAGGAAAAATTCAGTTATACCATACACACTCTCTCTCTCTCTCTCTCTATCTCTCTCTGTCTCTCTTCCCTCTCGTGTGGCGCTAATTTCAAATGCCTTCGTTATATGCGCCAATTAAACAATAACTAATGAATTTATTGTGTGAGTGTTGGAAAATCCATACATACATATATTTAAGTTTTAATTGCATGTCAGCTGGGCATGAGTTTTCTCACACTCTTCAGACCGCCTCCTTTCGGCTTGCCGTGAGCAGCGGCAATTAAACAACAACATCAGCAACAACGGTGCTCCAACCCCCTTTTTTTGATTACTTCTATTTCGAATAAACCATATTTTCAGGTTGCATTTTTCAATCAAATGTAGAGTTAATTGTGGTGTTTGGCCCTGAACAGAATTTTGTTAGTGGCAAATTGCCAAAAAAAAATGATTATTTTATATTTAGCTTAACAATTAGCACGTTGAGAGTCTATTTAATGTACACTAAGCTTGACTTTTCTGTTTATTCTGTTGTTTTGGTTGTGTTCTAGTAGTAGCTGGGGGTGGTGCGTGAGTAGATTTTCTAATTGGCTCCCAAAGCGATTCAATCACGTGCAGTGAGTGGCTCGTCCAACTATACATAGATTCTATTGTCGTCAAAACTGTTGAGCAGTTAAATATTTGCTGTGTGTGTGTGTGGACTTTTATTTTTGTTTTGTTTCTGTCATTTGTTAGCTGCAGGTGCAAACTGTACATTAAAGCCATGTTAATATGGCCGCCATGGGCCCACAAAGCGTATGGGGAAACCAACAGCAAGTAGTGTAGCAGAAGTACAGTGTGGACTCTAGGGAAAGACTGCTGATTTGGAAAGATGGTATTTATTTATTTTTATGCAAACAAATGATAGAAATTACACAAAATCAAGGATGGTTATAGAAATGCTATCATTGGATAAACTAAAATGCCAATTTTATGGGCTTAGCTCGAAAATCTTCTCTTCTTTTACTTAATCTACCATTTTTTTTAGCTGGTATTCATTGTATGTGAAAAAAGCACCAAAAAAGAGATACTCTCGCACACATTTATACAAAAAATATATCTGTACATACTTACTTACTTACTACTCATGGAACTCACTTGGGAGGCGCAGTCAGTGAACTCGCATGGCCGGCACGAATAACGTTTCGTGACAACCAACTACAATTGAAGGTTGAAGTTACATTGGTTGTGCGTTTGTATGTGTGTGTGTGTGTGCGTGCAACGCCATTCGGGCGTACCAAAAACAAAAAAAAAAACCAACGGAGGCCGTCGCGTCCGCCACGCAGCCATCGCAATTGGCCCCATCCAACCATCCATTCTCTTGTGCCCCCACCCCCCACTCCACCTCCCTCCCCTTCTCCCTTGTCTGCATTATTATTAACATTATTATGTATTTCAAGTTGCTCGATTGCGGCCGGCTGGGGAGTTCATTTTCAATGCCTTCATTTTGATTGAGGAAATCATTGTCGCATTGAAAATTCAGTGAAATTTTTTTTTTTTTTTTTTTGTTTTATGTAAAGGCCAATCGACAAATGGTCGTCATTTGTATGCATTGTGGGTTTCAGATATGCTAGTGGAGGGGTGGTCCCTTAAAAAGTATTTAAAGTTTAATTTAAATTGATTTGGTGCAAGTGAAAACAAAAGACTTAGGCAACGAACTTGAAATGTTTCAAGCTGGGAATTCAACTCAAGTCAGCCAATGGGCATCCGCTTCGGTATCAGTTTGCTCAATAATGATATCGAAACTCATCTTTTCAGATGAAGCGGACTTCTATCTTGGCTGCTATGTAAATAAGCAGATCTGGATTTGCCGATGAGTCTTCCAAGAACCGATGAGTCTGTGGCCGGAGTGGCTCAGCGGTTAGTGTGCGCGACTGCTGAGCATGAGGTCGTGGGTTCGATCCCGCCTCGGAACATCTAATGAAAAGTTTTTTTCTTTGAATAAAACTTTACACCCGGCCACACCTCTTGCTGTTGGCGCCAGCATTGCAGTAATTAGCCATGAAAAGCCTCTCAAAAACTGCCGTTCGGATTCGGCGTTAAACTGTAGGTCCCTTTCTCTTGTGCTTAAATTAGAAGCGCACAAGCCAAGAGATTGAGAGAGGCTCGGCTTTGGCCCCTCGGGGCTGTTGTCATCTTGACAAGCCGATTTTACTTTTTTACTTTACTTCCAAGAGCTATAGTTTAGTGAGGATTATGGAGTGGCGGTATAAATGGCATATTTTTCTTTAAAGATGCTGCTGGAAACGCGGTTACTATGCAGAAAAAAAAATCAATCCGAACGGGATTGAAAAAAGGTGATCCCGTATATTCATGAGCAGAGCCGAAAAAGATATATTTGTTCCAAAAATCCCAAATTCAATTCCAAAAAACAGAATCACTTTAAGACGCTCCGGGACTACCCTGCTTTCAATCCCACTTCGGATAAATTTAAGAAATTTTTTTTCTCTGTGTAGATCAGATGACAAATGTTAAGCGAAATACTGTTTCAAGCAGAGAAGATTTTCTTCGTACCGAATTGAACTCTTTCTTATCAATTCACTTACAGAGTCTTCGGAGTATAGATTGATCTTCCATAGTTTTCCAAGAACTTTGTACTTGTAAGTAAATAGTAAGTACGAAAAAACTTCACTCATGCACTCAGGAAAAAATTCGCCATGAATTTTAAAAAATCGCCTTATTTTGAAATTTGCATAAAATATTTTTCCAGATTTTTCTGATAATAAGGGTGCATTTTTCTAGTCTTTTTTTTTTAAATAGGGCAAAATTAACCTTTAATTTTAGAGAACAGTTCTTAAAGAGAATACTGTAATTTCTTAAAAACAGGAAGATTTTTTGGAACTAATTTTCTTAAATATATGGCGATAGTAGCCATAACTTTTAAACAAAAATGGGTTAGATTTCAGGAATTTTTGCTCCACTGCAAAAATATAAGTAGTCCATTCAGACGTGCAACTTCATCGCTGAGAAATAGCCTAAATGTCTAAGCGGCCGCCGTCGTTGCTCGCGACAAAGGTCTTATGTTCTAATCCCAGTCAGTCCCTGAACATTTTTATTTATTTAATAAAAATTAATCAAAGCAGCTGGGGTGTGGTCTTGGACCGGTGGACCTGGACCGGTGGTGGACTTGGACCTGAACCGGTGGTGGACGTGGACCAGGAGGTGGCCATGTAGGTAAGCCTGGAGGTGGCCATTGAGGTGGACCTGGACCGGTAGTGGACTTGGACCCGGTGGTGGACCTGGACCGGTGGTGAACCTGAACCGGTGGTCTTAAACAATTTTTTTTCCTTTTAAGAAAATACCTCTTCACTTATTAAGAAAAATTTGTCTCTACATTAGAAAAAAATTTGTATACCCTTGCAGAGGGTATTATAAAATTGTACGGATGTTTGTAACGCATTGAAGGAAGCATCTCCGACCACATAAAGTATATATATTCTTGATCAGACGAGCTAAGTTCATTTAGCCTTGTCCGTCTGTCCGTCCGTCTGTCTGTTTCTATGCTATCTCCTCCGTCAGTTTTAAAGCTATCCTCACCAAACTTTGCACGAAGTTTTGTAGTACAAATACGCTGCACATTTGTCGCAACCGTCCGGATCGGATGACTATAGCATATAGCTGCCATAGGAACGATCGGTTGAAAAACTAGTCTTAAAGAGAAAAACTTTTTTGTTTTTAATGGAAACGCCTCCAAAGTCCGTATTTCTTAGTTGACTATCCCTTCCCATGATTTCACTAAGTTTGGTCGAAATCGGATGACTATAGCATATAGCTGCCATAGGAACGATCGGTCGAAAAACTAGTTCTAGTGAGAAAAACTTTTTTGTTTTTAATGAAAACGTCCTTATCATTGGCATACACTTAATCTATATACTTTTACACAATTCTACAAAGATTGGTTGAAATCGGATGACTATAGCATATAGCTCCCATAGGAACGATCGGTCGAAAAACTAGTTCTAGTGAGAAAAACTTTTTTGTTTATAATGAAAACGTCCTTATCATTGGCATACACTTAATCTATATACTTTTACACAATTCTACAAAGATTGGTTGAAATCGGATGACTATAGCATATAGCTCCCATAGGAACGATCGGTCGAAAAACTAGTTCTAGTGAGAAAAACTTTTTGTTTATAATGAAAACGTCCTTATCATTGGCATACACTTAATCTATATACTTTTACACAATTCTACAAAGATTGGTTGAAATCGGATGACTATAGCATATAGCTCCCATAGGAACGATCGGTCGAAAAACTAGTTCTAGTGAGAAAAACTTTTTTTTTTTTAATGAAAACGTCCTTATCATTGGCATACACTTATTTTATTTACTTTGGACACATTTCTACAAAGTTTTATCAAAATCGGATGACTATAGCATATAGCTGCAGTATGAATAATCGGTCGAAAAAGAAGTTGAAGTGAGAAAAACTTTTTGTCTTAAATGACATCGCCTCCAAATTTCGCAATTAACAGTGTATTATGCTTTTCCATGATTTCATCAAGTTTAATAGAAATCAGACATCTTTATAGTATAGATCCCATAGAAAAGTAATGTCCAAAAAGTAGTCTTAGAAAAACTTTTTTGTTATCAATGAAAGCTGCAAGGGTATACAAAACTTCGGCCGAGCCGAAGTTAACTTACCCCTATTTTTTCCTTTTAAGAAAATACCTTTTCTCTTATTAAGAAAAATTTGTCTCTACATTAGAAAAAAATTTGTATACCCTTGCAGAGGGTATTATAAAATTGTACGGATGTTTGTAACGCATTGAAGGAAGCATCTCCGACCACATAAAGTATATATATTCTTGATCAGACGAGCTAAGTTCATTTAGCCTTGTCCGTCTGTCCGTCCGTCTGTCTGTTTCTATGCTATCTCCTCCGTCAGTTTTAAAGCTATCCTCACCAAACTTTGCACGAAGTCTTGTAGTACAAATACGCTGCACATTTGTCGCAAGCGGCCGGATCGGATGACTATAGCATATAGCTGCCATAGGAACGATCGGTCGAAAAACTAGTTCTAGTGAGAAAAACTTTTTTGTTTTTAATAAAAACGTCCTTATCATTGGCATACACTTATTTTATATACTTTTACACAATTCAACAAAGTTTGTTCGAAATCGGATGACTATAGCATATAGCTGCCATAGGAACGATCGGTCGAAAAACTAGTTCGAGTGAGGAAAACTTTTTTGTTTTTAATGAAAACGTCCTTTTTATTGGCATACTCTTATTTTTTATACTCTAACACATTTCTACAAAGTTTTATCAAAATCGAATGACTATAGCATATAGCAGCAGTATGAATGATCGGTCGAAAAAGAAGAAACTTTTTTGTTTTAAGTGGGATCGCCTCCAGATTTCGTAATGAACAGTGTATTACGTTATCCATGATTTCGCCAAGTTTGGTCGAAATCAGACATCTATATATTATAGATCCCATAGAAAAGTAAGGTCCAAAAAGTAGTCAAGCTGCAAGGGTATACAAAACTTCGGCCGAGCCGAAGTTAACTTCCCATATTTTTTAATTAAGCAAATGGAGTGCCAAGAGAAATTAATACTATCGATAGTATCGAATCTTTGTCTGAAAACTATCGAAAATAGCGAGTGGCGTCACTATCGATTGTTTTGCAGCTCGACTCTTTCACGTAAAAAAGGATTATCTAGTAAATTTCTTGAAAGAAAATTCGAACGTTCTCAGTACTCACCTTAAAAGTGTTTACAATAACATATCTAGAATTCAAGTGCCTCAGACATAAAAAACATTTTCTACTATTCTTACAGCATTTCTCCATATTTCATTCCGCAAAGCTTAAGCCACTTAATGCTCCTGGATTACAACCTCGATTTTTGAAATTCTTCCGATCAGCTTTTCATTCAGTCCCAGTGTGCAGTCGTTTTGTGTAGAGATTTGAAAAACATACCTAATTAATGATGTATCTGAATAATGAACACATAACTTAAACTCTGGAGCTGACAAAAAATTCTTCTAGATTCAGTTTAATTTTAGTTGGTCTGTGGGAATATTCTTTATTTGAATATCTTTTCTGACTTCGTCTATTGGTTTGAACCTTTAACTTTCGTTATTTTTGGTTGCTCTAGGTCTTTCAGTCTTTGTTTATACAGAGAGTAGGACGAATTGACAAAAAGATATGTCTATATCGAATAGGCAGTTAAAATAAATATTACTTCCACCCCTGCCAAGTGGCATATTAAAACAGACAAAACTAGCTATATTTCTCTACATAAGAGTCCTCGTGAATGCTTCGAGAAGCAATCGTATTTTGGTTTTCAATATACATATCTATCGAGGGTCACACAGAAATCTCTAGAGTTAGGTTAGTCTAGGTTAGTGTAGGATTGTGTATTGGTTGGTTTTCCAAAATCTCCCAACAAAATATGAGAGGTTTGACAGAGACTTCTGTGGCACCTACGAATTGATTTTTGGTTGGAATGTGGTTGGTAAGAGGCTTCTGTGTCATAAGTCTTTGATGTAACTGAACCAAACTTACTAAAGCTGACCCGGCGATACATTACAAACCCTTAAGTTGCACCCCAACGTAGAATCCTCTTTTAAAGTTTTTAAATATTTTGGTGTACATAAAAACAAAGCGTTCAAAGTAAATTAAGTGTAGAAATCTGTATCGAAAAGGAGTATTTAAAAAAAAAATTAGGATTTATGGACGTTGGGGAGGCCTTTTTAATAAGTTTTCGCTAAGATTTGAGCTCAGTATTCTGAAGCATCTTAAAGATTTGTCTTGGCCATAAGCATTTGCGAGAAATCGCAGCTTAGTGCCTGGAAGCGCATCGTCCAAATCAAACCTAGACCACATCTCATATCTATTTCGTGGCTCATACTCCTCCCAGGGGCTCCGTTATTAAGGCAACCTGTAGAAACATTTATTTACCATCCACACCCATCCCTCTTCCCAACCTTCCCGCTGCAAAGAAAATTGCATAATTTATGCCTTGGAATGACACTTGCTCATGACCTTATCGTCGTCATCGTCGTCGTTGTTGCTGGTTGTTTGGGGCCTGGGCCACACCAACATGGCCAACGGCACACTTTGGCCGAAAAAAAAAAACCAATAACAACAATTAAGCACACAGAAAAACGAAATACTCGTATCATGAATTGTATTGTTGCCATTTTTCTTTATGGTTTTATGCGTTTTGGCATAGAGTTCGCGTAGCCCAAGTTCCAGCAAATAAATCAATTTATTTCAATTATAATTATAGACTGGAGTTCTGCTGCATCCTTGTGCCTGGCCTGCAGGCAAAAGTTTTTTGTTTTTCTTTTATTTCTGTGCAGCGCGTGGCCAACTGCTCATTACTTTTCTGTGTGCCCACGCCCCCCTTCGGTATGCTCATTGAGGCGTAGTTTTTAGCCAATTGTTGAAAAATGAAATGGTCTGGCACATAGTTATATTTTCCATATCTCTGCACATCTCTGCCGGCCTGGCACAGGCACATGGCTTCTGGCTAGGATTCATAAGTTACATGGAGTTGTATAAATTTCCAAGTTGATTTTAATCAATAGACTTGGACCCAGAACGGGCCTAGAGTTCAGCACTCAAGTGTCTGTTATTTATTTTATGCGCTACTTCACAACTTTATTTGAAGGCCTTAAGCTTTTTGCTGTTGAGATTTTGCGAAATTATATGCATTACGCATAAGGGAAGTCCTTCGGTGGCTCACGATATTGTAAATTGACTTATAAGCGGCAAAGCGACGGCGGCGAAAGAAGCACAAAAATAAACTGGTTAACTGAGTAGTGATATGGTGATGCTGATAACCTAAAGGGAGTTGGTACATCAGGTGAAGGTGTAATTTAAGGGAGAGGGAAAAACGAAAGTTTTATTGAAAAGACATGAACTCATTACATCTTCATCCGTCTGTCTATTTCGATTCTATCTAGTCCGCCAATTTGAAAGCTACCTTTAAGAAACTTTCCACAAAGTAATGCAGTACAAAAACGCTGCACATTTGTCGGAACCGGCCGGATCACACAACTATAACCAATAGCTGCATTGGAACGAATGGTCGAAGAACTTGTTTTAGTGAGAAAAGCTTTTTGGTTTTGAATGGGATCGTCATTTGACTATGTAGTATTGCTGCCATAGAAAAGTTCGAATTGAAACAAATCATAATAAGTAAAACTTTACTGTTTTCAATGAATGCGTCTTCAAAATTCAAACGAGCTGCAAGTTTCGGCTGAGCCGAGCTTTCCTCTATTTTTCAATATATTATCGCTTTCAAAAAACACCTGATATACGTGTGGTACTATTTGTTGAACGTTGTTGACAGAAATTTTTTTTCAGGGGGGCATGAAAACATTGTGCAAGAAACATCATTGGTCTGCGTGAACTGATAGTGGGGCATCCCTAAACATTTGTTCCACCAGCTAATGTAAGATTTTGCCGTAAAAAAGGCTTGTTCACGTTGGACTCTGTCTGTTTAATTTGACAATCGCTCTAAAAATGGCTCGTGTGGACTGGTGGAAAGAAATGTGCTTCAAAAGACGTTTATAAGATCGTCTCAGGTGGTGAATCATGGATATATGCGTATGATCTTTAAACAAAACAGCAAACGACCTTGTGAGTGTTCCAAGACGATCCAGATCACCAAAAAGTTGTTCGCGCACAAAGCACTGCGAAGCAAAGGAGTCATGTGGCCACTGATCCGCTTGAGCAAGGTTGGACGGTCAATTCTGAATAATACACCAGCATTTGTTTGGGGGAAGTCTTCGGAGAAATTCGCCAAACAAAACGCAGAAGACGAATCATTCTACATCATGACAATGCAAGCTACAAACGAGCGATTTTTTAAAAATGTCGAATTGACAGTTCATCCAAAGTATATATTTGATTTAACTACTTGTCAGGGGGGCATGAAAACGTGTTGACAGGAGAACAAAGAGAAAGGGGCGCGCTCTCTCAAAGTTTGTGCAGATTTTTAGTTGTACTTATCAAGTTTGTATCAGATTTGGAAATGATCTTCATGGCAGATCCACGGGATATGTAATTCGGATCAAATGGATATTAAAAGAAGATTAAGAACATATCCATGGGATATGACAGTAAGATTCATTGGACATTTGAAAGGATATTAATAAAAGATCTAATTGATATTTCATTAAGATCCAATGGATATGAAAATAAGAATATTTTCAGCAGCTTAAAAGGATAGTTTTTAAATATCCTATGGATAGTTTAATATCCTTTTTAGAAAATTAATCGATTTCGATAGTATCCAATGGATCTTTAAAAAGGATATTGCAATATACAGTCCAAATAGATACTTTAAAATCATCCCGGGGATTGTCAAAAACTATCCTTTTTTTCTGTGCACTAACTTGTTTTCGGAAATCGTGCATCACGTCTAGAATTTTGGTAATTTAAGCTTAAAGTTTCTTACAATGGCAATTTGGGCTCATTTTAGTATCGTTTTGTGGGGAACACTTTTGTTTTGTTTTGGCATACTTTGATATTATCGTAAAGTACTATTTCTTAGCTATAAAAAACAATCCCAAATATTTCAAAGATTTTTTCAAGCAAAGATTTGTGTTCAAAATGAACATATTTTTCCGGCCGAAGATAGGCAATGGATGTTGCTAAAGGTTTTTATAAGATTTCAAAACAAGTCACTATCCATTTACAGTGATTTTGCATAGCATACTTTTGGGCAGTAGACAACTTTATAATTTTGAGCACATGTTTTTAAAATTGTATATAGTATATATAGAGTAGAGTATAAAGGGTGTTCCAAAGTCGTGCAAACGAATGTAACAGGCAGAAGGAAGCATCTCCAACCCCATAAAGTATATAAAGGGTGATTTTTTAAGAGCTATAGGAAAGTTTATAAAAAAAAAACATAAAATTCAGAAAAATGCATGAAATCTTTATTTGAATCGGTAGTACGGTTCATTAAATTTAATGTTTGCAGATTATTTCATGCAAATGTTGACCGTGACTGCGCCTCAAATGGTCCATCCGCTTAGTCCAATTTTGGCATACTCTTTCCAACATTTCGGCCGGTATCTCACGAATAAATGCTTCAATGTTGTCTTCCAATGCGTCAATTGAATCGGGCTTGTCTGTATGGACATGAGCTTTAACATAGCCCCACAAAAAAATGGTCTAAAGGCGTTCAATCGCACCATCTAGACGGCCAATTGACCGGTCCCGAACGTGAAATAAAATGTTCACCGAACTCGCCTCTCAATAAGTCCATTGTTGCGCGTGCTGTGTGTCATGTGGCACCGTCTTGTTGAAACCATATGTCATGCAAGTCAAGCTCTTACATTTTGGGAAAAAAAAAGTTGGATATCATCTCATGGTATCGCTCACCATTCACAGTTACGTTATGATTCGCATCATCTTTGAAGAAGTACGGTCCAATGTTCCACCAGCCCATAAACCGCACCAAACTGTGACTTTCTGGATGCATTGGTAGCTCTTGCAATGCTTCTGGCTGATATTCACTCAAAAATCGACAATTCTGCCTATTTACGTACCCTGTGAGCCAAAAATGAGCTTCGTCACTGAACACAATTTTTCGGTAAAAAAAATGGATCTTCGGCCAACATTCCAAGAGCCCATTCACCAAAAATTCTATGTTGCGGAAGGTCGTTCGGCTTCAATTCTTGCACCAGCTGTATTTTAAAAGGCTTCACACCTAAATCCTTTCGCAAAATTTTCCACTTTGTTGAGTAACAGAGGCCCAATTGCTGCGAACGGCGACGAATCGATAATTGATGGTCATCATTAACACTGGCCGATACAGCTGCGATATTTTCTTCAGTTTGCACTCTACGTAAGCGTGTTGGTGGTTTAATGTCCAACAAAGTAAATTTGGTGCGAACTTTAGTCACAATAGCCCGAATAGCCGCTTCAGTGGGTCGATTAAACTGACCATAAAATGGAAGAAGCGCGCGATGAAATTTCTTAACAGAGCACGCATGTTGATAATAAACTTCAATAATTTGCAAGCGTTGTTCGTTTGTAAGACGATTCATGGTTAAATTATAGACCAAACTGAAGATGTTTGACAGTGAAACAAAACACGAAACGTGCGTGAGCTGTTTAAACCAGTGTTGCCAAAAGATAATAGCTAAAAATCACCCTTTATATATTCTTGATCAGCATAACCGTCAACCGAGCTAATATTTTTAATTCTAATTTTATCTTTTTTAATTATATTTCAAACATTAATTCGTGATTTGTACTTAACCCACAATATTGATTGCGCTGCTCAGTTTATTTATTAATATTTGTTTTTATATTTTTTTTTTTTTTTGAAATTTTTGTTCATTTTTCAAAGTGTACACGAAGGCTTAGCTCCGGCTGGCACCGAAAAGTTCGACTGCACAGACTGTTCAGTTCATTAACGGATCCTGTTGAACCTCCGGTTGATTTTGAACTATAATCAAACCTCGACCTTGAGCCTGCTAACATTCACGTTGTTCGTTTGTAAGACGATTCATGGTTAAATTATAGACCAAACTGAAGATGTTTGACAGTGAAACAAAACACGAAACGTGCGTGAGCTGTTTAAACCAGTGTTGCCAACAAGATACTAGCTAAAAAATCACCCTTTATATATTCTTGATCAGCATCAACAGCCGAGTCGATATAGCCATGTCCGTCTGTCTATATGAACACATAGATCTCGGAGACTAGAAGAGATAGAGCCACCAAATTTTGTAAGTAGACTCCTATTGTCCCTACGCAGATCAAGTTTATTTCAAATTTTGGCTACGCCATCTTCCCTTATATAAATAAATAAATTGAATTCTACTAAAAGTAGGACCTAAAGTTATTTATATATAATTTAAATGTTTGTCTCAAGTTTCGGCAAACACTAAATGATCCTCAGAAAAACCCTTCCGGAAATGCTTCGGCTGCCTCTTCCATTAAACTCACATATTCTTGCATAATTTCCAACTGATTTGTCTAAATGTTTTGTTTGACTTTCAGCTCGAGCCAAGCCATTAGGTCTAATCATAAAAATATTTTGATGCCAGACTTAAGTTATTATTATAAGCCTCATCGAAGTGTGTGTGTGTGTGTGTGTGTGTGCTGGCTACTGTTAAATAAGCACGTTGTCAGTCTCCCCCAGCTCCAGGTCTGGTCAGCTCCGTGTCCGTGTCCGGGGCACTCCTCTAACAACACTTACAAGTAGAAGCAGAAGCAAAAGCCAGCACAACAATAATAAAATTGAAACTGATCATGTTTCAAAATGCGCGGCACGTAGAGCAGTTTATTAAAATAACTTCGGATATGAGGATAGAGCGAGAGGGCATCACCTGCTATGGGCAAAAGAAAAATTAGTTTAATCATAAAAATGCTCAACATCGACAGCAGCAGCAAAGGGAACTCTGGGGACAGCTACCTGTTTTGAGCAGAGAAGAAGATGGAATGGACTTCAATTAAAAGCTTTTAACAATATCACGTACCGCCGAGCGGGATGGGGAGCTTCACTGGCTGATTACATCACAGCGGTGTTCGGTGCTGCTGCTGCTGTCCTGTCTTGGTCTTCAATGGGATGCGTTGCTCTTAGCTTTATCAGGTGTAAAGCATCACAAGCGAAAAACGCGTTTGTGTCTTGAGTCTTTTGTTTTACTTTTTGGTTCGCTAAGTTATTAAAGCAAGAAGCTGATACACATCACACGTGCTACACCCCCGCCTGTTGCCGGCATATCAAAGGACCAGTTGTTGATCCTGGCCACAGCATCTCAAGCTAAAGACGTGGCTTTGTCGGCGATTTCATAAGACTGTGGAAGTGTCACATAACAATAACAGCTGAAAAGGTGATCATATGCGACGCATGCGCCGCAGCTTTACGACTCTCGTTTCGATGATAAAAATTCCATTTATGAGCCTTATGACCGATTGGCAATTTCTGCGCAAATTTTTCTTTACGGTAAATACTCGCGTATAAAATGTCTCAATTATATGAAATGGCGCGTGCTTTTGTGTCATAAAAAATTAACTTAATGTTTCAATTAAGCAGACGTTCGAGTTCGAAATTCTGAAACACTGAAAAGCTGTATAAATTTGCTTGCATAATAAGGGAGAAGAATCTTTGACTGAACTTAAGTTCTCAGATCCCTCTTCTCAGTTCCATTTCCCCACCATTAGAACTCCCTCTCAGTCAGTTTTATGGCAACTTCAACAAACTCACCACCACATGTGTTAGGTTTGTGTCTGCACTAAGTCAATGGGTTACAAGGGTTGACTTCCGTTTCCTATCAGACCTAAAACACTCGCACACAACTGAAAGAGTTGATTGGCCTTTGATGTGTGTGTGTGTGTGTGTGTGGAACAAAAAAAGTGTCTGTAGTAGGAAAATGTGTGCCACTGTTTTTTTTTAATGTTTCCTCTTAATGATATGCACCCCTGGCCTTACCATCCTGTCCTTAACCGATGGATATCAATCGACGAAGGAAACAAACATGCGTGTGGCTGTAGTTTCCAGAGTTGTTGTTTTTTTTATGTCACCTGGGTACGCGGCGACTTCGCGTCACAGGAAAATGCTTGGCGGTTGAGGGCAAACGCCTTGTTGCCCTTTTGACTGCATTATGCAAATGAATTTTACTAAAAAAAAAGAGATTTTTATTGACATATGTTTTTTTCCCTTTGTTGTTTGGCTAAAGTGCGAGTTAGAGAATGGAAGAGAGACCATAAAGAGTGTTCGCTTAGAGTTTCCTGTCGCTGGTTTTGTGGGTGTGAACAGGATTTTAATTTTCATACTTTTTTTATTTTTGAACTTTTAGCTTAGTGGGTTTGGTTTCCCCAGAGTTATGGGAGACTGAAAGTGAGATCGACAAATGTCAATGAATTATGCATTTATTCTATTGACACATTTTCTTAAAACCATAAACCAAAACCAGTCTACGCTTGAAAGTGAGTTAAGTAAATGCATTTGGTCTGCATTTTGGTAGATTTAGGTGATGAAATACTTGAAAGTTTTTCAGAGATGGATGCCATCCCACGTAACTGAACAGTGCAGAGTGAGCACCTTAAATCATAAAATGTTTTAGATATTGTTTAAAAATTAGGAATGATTAAATATATATTTCAAAAGAATTAAGATTCTTGATATATATTAACGGAACAGTTATAGTTGGGAACTGAAAAGAGTCATCGAAACCGAGACTAACAGGCATGATCTCTATTCCACTTTTACTGCATTTTTTCGGACACGCCATTGATTTACTTTCATGCAACACAAAACGAAAGAGTTTTTCGTTTTAAAAAGTTGTGCTTGTTGGGCGCTGAAGTGAAAAGTACAGTACAGTTGCCAAATTAAATCAGCATTTTCCCAACAAATGTACAGATCTTAAAGTCAGAAATCCAAAATGATTCTTGGCCAAACTGAAACAATCCGCACCGGACCAGCATCTGTTTGCAAATGCTGAACGGAACCGAAAGCAGCAAAAGTCACCTGTTCGGTTCGCTTTATCAATAAGATTGAAGAAAAAACTTCTGTAAATTTGGGAAATAGATTTAGAAAACTCAACTAATTTGATTGCGGTCTAGCGTTGTAGAAGTTTCTCTAACTACCTTTTAAAGGGCAGGAATCTGCCGGGATCCAATGGTATTCCAGTTACTAAAAAAAAATCTAAGCACTATTTTCACGAGACCCAGTACATATTGTCTGGCAGGTCGAGCATAGCATTTCCTCAAACTCGGTTTCGTCCTAACACCCCCAAAATCTGAAGTTATGGCCCAAAAACCGCGCATGGACTGTCTGATTTTGTATAGCCTTTGAAATTCCGATAGCGACGAGAGGAATCTAAAGTATGATAATCAATGGTTTGACAGATGTAGCTTAATGGCTAAAAAATGCGCGTTTCAGACCTGGCATATTCTCCCTTTTTTCAAAATGTCTACTTTGACCCCCACTGTTTTCAAAACTATAGCCAAACGCTAGCAAAAATTGTGCTCTGATATATAAAATATTTCAATATGTCATGAATGTACTGGAATTAGTTCATTATATTCTACACACCCAAATTTTTTTAAGCATCATGCTCTTCGTTTTCCAGTTCCTTACTCCTTTGCAATCCAAAATTATCATCATCATTATCATCTTCATTCAAGCCGTGCTCTTCTAAAGGGGTACCCTCGCTCGATAACATATCCAAGACTTCAATTGGAAGATTTATTTTCTTTTGGTTTTGAATAGGTCTATCTAAATTCACCGATGAAATAATGGGATCTGATGTATCCATCGCTCGGTGGAACATGTCTGTATAATTATATGTATACTCGGCTGTACTTCCGTGCGTTATGTAACCGATCCGATTTGTTAGGTTGATTTCTGGATTCGGCTCCCTCCTACAGAAAGAACAGTGCCTTCTAACATATCACATGAATGTACCAGAATCTTGTGAACTGTTGCAGTCATTGTTAACCATGGATATTTATCAATAATACATTCTGCACCCTACTGGCATGCCAATCTGCATGCTTTCGCTAAAACACCTTTTCATATGATCTGCACATCCTCCGTTTTTCGCCACAAAGTTTCGTTTTCATAAATTCGAGCTCAGCATTTTCCTTGGATGCTTTGCTCGTCTCTGAATTCCACAAGCCAAACAACTCCGCATTGTACAATTTGAGGTTATGCTCTATTAATGCAAATTACAAGAGATGTGGACAAAAGTGGATCAACTTTAAAAATGCATTACGACAGGATTTATTTAATCTACGACAAGCAACTAGTTTCAGGGCCGGATTAGGCCGGAATCATTTTATATACCTTTTCAAAGACTAGTTTTCATCACAAATAGACTCATGTTGAACGACTCACTTTAACTCAACACAACTCATTCAAACAGTTCACATTACGAAACACGTAGTACAAACCCCACTGATTGAAATTCATCGAAAAACTTAGTTTAAAAGTTGTTTTTTATCACTTTAAAATGATTTTAAATTCTAAATAAATTGACATTTTTTTAATGCATGTGCTGTTTAAAAACATCCGCAAGGTTTAACAGCTGATTTCGCGAATGTGGCGCCATCAATGGCAATTTCTGGTACGCAACTGAGATGGTCAGTCTTTTTCTGATGCAAAGCGATCCAAAGTGCGTTATTTCTTATACCCGTTACTCTAAAAAGGGTATACTAAAGTCGTGCAAATGTATGTAGCAGACCGACGGAAGCATCTCCGACCAAATAAGGTATATATTTTCTTAATCAGCATCAACAGCCGAGTCGATGTAGCCATGTCCGTCTGTCCGTCTGTCTGTATGAATAGCTAGATCTTGGAGACTAGAAGAGCTAGAGCCACCAAATTTTGTATGTAGACTCCTATTTGTCCCTACGCAGATCAAGTTTATTTCAAATTCCTACAAAGTTATAAAAGTTATAAAAAATGATGCATACTTTTTGGCGCCTGCTCCTTTTGCTTACATATTGTTGAAATATTCTTATTAATGTTAATGCTCTGTTAACTAACATTAGGGAAGGCTATACAACATTAATGTCCCTGAGTAACGGGTATATCAAAGTCGGGCAGGACCGACTTTAACTAACGCTCTCGCTTAACTTTTAAAAATGAGGTTTTGCAGCAGTCTTATCTTAATGAAGTATTGTGAAAAACTAAATTTTTATCTCATCAGAGTATGGGTCTTAAGGCGCTTTGCAATGAAACTTTGTGAAATGGTTAAACGCTTGCCGAGAAAGGTTTCTAAGTTGAAGAAATATGCGGAAAATTTACGGTTTTGCTAAAAGTTTGGGGAATGGATGGACGCTGACCCGGGAAGGTTTCCAAGTAGAAGAACTGGGCGGAAAATGGTCAAAAAACGCGAAATTTGCAAAAAGTTATATTTTGATGAAACTTTGGGGAATGGTTGGACGCTTGCCCGCAAAGGTTTCTAAATTGAAGAAATGAGCGGAAATGGTCCAAAAATCGCACAATTTTAAAAACTATGCCATTAATCTGATAACCATGAAACTTTGGGTAATGGTTGGACGCTTACCCGCGAAGGTTAATAAAATTTGCAAAATTACCTTATGAGTATATATGAAAGCGTTTAATGCTTATATTAAAATGCAGGCGTTGGTAAATGGAAGCCGTAGATTGCACTGTCGAAAATATTGCGAAATTTGCAAACTTTTGACTTAAGCCTGGATTGTTGTGATAGACCAAACGGTCAAAAAAAGTCCGAAAATTTGCCAAATATTCATAAGTTTAGATTATTAATAGAGGAAAAGATCGAACGGGCAAAAAAGTTTATATCGACTTGCAGCCAGCACTTCCTTGAATATAATCACTCTCATAAGAATCATAAGGACCCGGTCAACGCTGGGTATTCAGCTAGTGACATATATAGGGCATGTTTTCAAAAACTTCCACAAGTTTTGTGACTTAAAACCGGTTTTTGGATTAGATTTGATGCTTAAGTCACGAAACTTTTGCGGAAGTGGAATTGAGAACAAGGCTGATAGTATTTTCCCTAGTTTCTAGAGTACTTATGAGTCGAATGAAATCGAACAATCTGCTTGATGTTATTAAATAAATGCACTTGGTATAATTCTGATTTACTTTTCAGCAATTTATAGGTAATTCTTCCTATCATCGTTCATCTTTATCCCAGCAGCTTTGTATGAAATAATCTTAAATTACTTTAATTACACTAAATGACAAAACATAGAAATCTAACTTAAAGTATTTTTGTTCAACTAATTTTTTACAATTGTCTTGCTTGGTTTTCAAGTTCCCAGCAACTGAATGTATCACTTTAAGAAAAAGATGCTAGAAATGTAACGGTTGGATAGAACTTACAATTAGCCACCTTTGCCGATTACTTCACTAAATTTCCTTTACTATCTGCTCACCCAAATCATCATTAAAATCAAACTGAAATTGCATGCAAATAATCCCTTCACTTCTTTATGCAACATCTTCACCCCTCAATGAGCATTTTTTTTTTGTGAACTTGTCCACAAACAAATGTTTCATTAGACAGCCATCAGCTGCAATTTTTGTGCCATCTTGGTCAACTCTTTACCAGAATATTTGCGCGCCAAAAAAACACAAGACAACAATTTGAAGAAGCAACACGAGAAGACAACCCTTGATACTTACGCAACCCCTTCGGGTGGGATTTGCTTTTTGTCTTTTTTTTTTTTTTTTGGGCAAGGTCAACTATCCAGCCGCTGGCGTAGGCAAATTGCATTTAGGCAAATCTTCCTTGATGCAGCCTACCCATTTATCATTATTTTTGCATGCTGCAACGGCCGTTATGCTTTTCGCTTATCCTTTCACTTTCGACTACCTAGGCAAGAGGCAAAGAGTTTGCCAAATTCCAGGACACACACACACACATACAGGCATATCCTGGCTTGTCATATGCAAATGAGTTTAAAATAAAAGTATACAAACGGGAGGGAGGTAGGGGGAAAATGGCTTTAAATGCATTTCTCTGGTGCGCCTCATTGGCTTTGGCATTGACGACGCCGCGACTCGCACACAACTGTCAATGAGACCGCGCGCAAAGGGCAAATATGCAAATTAGTTAGCATTTTTTATTTATTAACTAATTTATCTCTGCGGCGCTGCTGACACGTCCCATAGGCAGAGAGCTAGAGAGGGTCGTGAGTTATTGGCGAATGAAATGAAAAAAAAAATCGGCATTGCAACACCTGGACACAATTTTTTTTCGGTTTAGCGGGTTTTTTTCTGTGTGTTGTGTGGGGTGAGAATAGCTTTTAAGCAACGCTAAGTAGCTAAGTAGATGATGGTTAAAATGAGAAGAATAAATTAATTTTAAGTGCGGGAAAATGTGACAGAAATGAGAATATTTCAACGAGATATTTTATAGCAGTTTAAGAAGAAGTTGCTTCACTTTGGGTCAACGTTTAACTCAACCGATATATTTCATTCGAACTCCAGAATTTTCACCCATTCTCCCTGTAATAACCCTCATAATCTCACACACGCACACCTTTCTCTTAGTTATTTTGCGGCAGGTCAAGCTCGGCGTCAAAAATTATGCAAACTAAGGTCAACAACCAACCAACCAGACACACACACAAAATATTTGCATTATTTTGTTTACATATTTTTTTGTCTGTCTATAGATGTGTTGTGTGTGTCCTTTGGCCACGCACTTGGGCATAATTAATAAGCCAACAGCCACCAGCAACAAAAACAACAAAAGCATTTTCTCTCGTCACTGTCAACATTTTTGTCCTTAGACCAAAAAATTTACATGATAATTAGGCGGCGACGCTTAAAAAACATAAAAAAAAAACCAAAACAAAATTGTATATTTAAATTTCAAATCCTGTTTTCTGTTGCGCACGCGCGCCAGAAAAGGACTCGGACTTGTTGCATAACTTTATTATGCTGCTTGGCATGCGAGTAAATACGAAAAGTGAAAAAATATGGAAACTAAGCGCAGTGTTTATGAATGAAGAGATCTTCTCTCTCAGTGTGTGTGTGTGTGTTGTGCCGCGGCGCCGTTGATTTGGATGATAATGAGCTCGATTAGCATTTTGGCTGCATTTTTTTTGTGTTTTTGTCTGCCGTCTCTCGCTCACACCTCGCGCACTTGTTTATAATTATTAGCATAATTTTCTTCTTATTTTGCATTAATTTTTATTTGCTTTTTGTGTTTTGTTTTTATTTGCTGTTTGTGTGTTTTTGCGGCGTTTGCCCCGAATATTAAAAAAAAAAAAAAAACGTTTTACTTATTATTTGGGCGTCTGTTTTGGTAATTAAAGTGCCATAATTTGGAAAACATGACATTAACTGGTCTGGATTCAGGAGTGCAATTAGGCTGAGGCTGAAATTGGTTTTTGTTTTTTAAATGTGACATATTAAGGGAGTAAATTATATGAATATCTTGAGTATTCTAGCCATAATGTTATTCAATTTATCTAAAAATATCAATTTAATACAGATTTATGTTATTTACACTTCCAATCTGACATAGGAAGGCATTTATCTGCAGTTCGGAATAAATTTTTAAGTAAATATTGTGTTGTCGGTCTTCCTAGTTTGGGTTCTAGCCCAAGTTGCACCCTGGGTTAAAAGAATCGGAAGATCTTGAAACCAAGAACCAAGGCTGCAAACCTGTCCGGAACCGTACCATGCAGTAGTGGTACTGTTTGGGATTTGTGGGTCTCTAATTGAATGTTCTATCTACCGAATCTGAACTCGTTTTGGACCTTCTCTGTTTGAAAATAATTTTGGTTTAGAAATTTTTGTCATTATCTACATCATATTCAAACTTTCGATACAATGAAAAAATGAAGTTTTATCATAGCAATTCAAAACTCTCATGTCATAGTTAAAAAAACAAGGACTTTTGAAAGGCGGCGATTGATAACATTAAAAGACAAACAGGCCTGTTCCCGTTTTCGATTTCGATCAGATCATGCGGAATTGGAATTGGTAGCTGTTCCTGTTTCCGAAAAACGATCAAGTTATTCGGTTTTAAAAGTTTTGACTAAGAGTCGGTGGAATGAAAAGTAAATGCAAATTTTCTTGGCAACGGTGATTCTTTGCATCTTGCAAGTATTTTTATTTTAACATGTCAAGTATTTTTTACGTAAATTTCTTCTCATTTGGCTTTCCGCCTACTCAACTAACTATCTTTGTTTCTCAAACCCACTTTGCTGTCAAGTATTATAGAGATTTTGAAGTATTCATTAATATATAGAGCCTTCAATTTGATTTACAATCATTTTTATTATATTTGTACCTCAGAAATTGCATGCAGCCGAAAGAAAAACGATCGAAATGAAACCGAGCTGTTCGCAATTCCGAATCAGCGCATGCGCATTGCTGATCGAAATTGCCAAGGCTGCCTTATGGCTGAGGTAAAATTCGAAACGGGAACCCCAAAATGAAAACCATTCGGAATTGCGATCGTTTTACTTTTTCATTCCACTCGGCAACGGGAACAGGCCTGAAAAACTGTTGATAAACATATCAAATAGTTTTATAAATTAAATGTGTTCTCCGAGCTGGACTAGATGAAATTCATAGAAAATGTTTCAAAGAAATTTATTGATTTGAACCAAGGTTCGAAACCTCAAATTGGTTCGCTAAGTCAAGGTACTCCTTTGGGCCGAATCTTCTACAGAACTTAAGGGGGGAACACACTTTGCGATGAGCAAAAGTAGATGGTTTTTAAAAATTCCAGAAAAAAAAGTATAAGAGATTTTTTATTTTTTTTTTTTATTAAATAGTTAATGAATGAAAGGAAAATACAAAATTTTTTTTTGTCAATATGAGGGCCGTTCAGAAAGTTATCGGCCTCCGAAAAATTATGAATAAAAAAAGGTGCCCACATGGTGACCATGGTTGCAGCACTTGGAATGATCTGAAAAAAAAGAAAAATGCGGTTATGTTTAGAACTAATGTGGCTATCGTTCGGCCCTCCGAAAAAAATTGAAAATTTTTTTGACAAAATGGCGGACATTTGAAAACAAAAAATTTTTTTGGTCTTTTTTTTGTAGTGTAGTGTAAAAAAAGTACACTTAAAATATAGGTATCCAAAAGTTGGAGGGCCGAACGATAGCGACGACAATTCTGCGTCGTATAAGCCCTTCCGGAGCAAAATCGGTCCCCTGGTTTCCTCTGAATCGTGGCCACCAGTTTGAAAAACGTGGTTTCGAGATAAACGCGTTTAAAGTTTGCAGTTGCAGGGCAAATCGGGTCACTTTGGGTCATTAAAAGGACTATATCTTCTAAACTATTTCGAATTTTTGAAAATCCTTTTAGGGGGATATTTTTGAATATCCAAGCTACAAAAATATGCAAAAAAAAAGTCGAAAATTTTTTTTCCGCAAAGTGTTTTCCCCCCTTAAGAGTTTTGCAGCTTTGGTAAGTACACAAATCACAGTTCTGCATACCTTGGTACGGGGTATAATAAGTTTGTGCAAGTGTTTGTTACAGCCAGAAGAAAGCTTCTCCGACTCTATTAAGTTTATATATTCTAGCCATGTCCGTCTGCCTGTCCGATTGTAGAAACTGAACTCAGAGATGGTAAGCGATAGAGGTGCGCTATGTATGGGATATAAGCTTCTTATACTTGCAGGCTGAACAAGTTTATTATACCCTTGCAGAGGGTATTATAAAATTGTGCGGATGCTTGTAACGCATAGAAGGAAGCATCTCCGACCACATAAAGTATATATGTAATCTTGATCAGCATGACGAGCTGAGTTGATTTAGGACATTGTCCGTCTGTTTCTATGCTATCTCCTCCGTCAGTCTTAAAGCTATCCTCACCAAACTTTGCACGAATACGCTACACATTTTTCGAAACCCGCCGGATCGGATGACTATAGAATATAGCTGTCATAGGAACGATCGGTCGAAAAACTAGTTTTAGTGAGAAAAACTTTTTTTGATTTTAATAAAAACGCCTCCAAAGTACATATTTCTTAGTTTATTATCTTTTCCCATGATTTCACTAAGTTTGGTCGAAATCGGATGACTATATCATATAGCTACCATAGGAACGATCGGTCGAAAAACTAGTTCGAGTGAGTAAAACTTTTTTGTTTTTAATGAAAACGTCCTTTTAATTGGCATATTCTTATTTTATATAACCTAACACATTTCTACAAAGTTTTATCAAAATCGGTTGACTATAGCATATAGCTGCAGTAAGAATGATCGGTCGAAAAAGAAGTTCTAGTGAGAAAAACTTTTTTGTTTTAAATAAGATCGCCTCCAAATTTCGTAATTAACAGTGTATTATGCTTTTCCATGATTTCACCAAGTTTGGTCGAAATCAGACATCTATATAGAATACCATAGACCCCATAGAAAAGTAAGGTTCAAAAAGTAGTCTTAGTTAGAAAAACTTTTTTGTTATCAATGGAAGCTGCAAGGGTATACAAAACTTCGGCCGAGCCGAAGTTAACTTTCCCCTATTTTTTGAAAAGTTTCCAACCCCCACTCCCGAGCCCGCACTTTGGTTTTCTAGATGAATTTGAAATAGAGTTTTGACAACCCCCATCGTTTGGAAACTCCACACCTTTGCAAATCCTATGGTTGAGAAATAAAATAGCTGGAATGATAGCTGCATCACATAAAAGTCTGGGTAATGGAACGTGATAGGAGGTATGGGGCGGGCACAAGACAGAACCAAATAAACTTGGAGAAGGACTAAGCAGCACGAAGTTCATATTAGCTATACTTGTAGAAAGCACAAAGCCAAAGCAAAAAATTTGTTTTTGGAAAAGAAATTCCATAAAAAGAAAACATTTAGGTCATATATTTCTTTGCGAAATAGTTTTAAAATCAGTGCAATATATTGTTCTTAATGTAATCTGGATAGATTTTTATACTCCGAACCAGAGGTACACAGAGTATATTAAGTTTGTGCAAAAGTGTCCGTCTGTCCGTCCGTCTGTCTGTCCGTATGAACAAACAGATCTCAGAGATGGTAAGAGATAGAGGTTTGACATGTATGAAACATATGTTTCTTGTACTTGCAGGCAGATGAAGTTTATTTTTGCCCCCTCCCTCCCGCCCCCGCAATATCGAAAACACGTCATATCTCCCAAAGTTTTATAGATAGTAGGTTCGAAGCTCCTGGACATATTTAGTATTCGAGATTCTTTATGTACGATATTTGAGTTATAAGGAAAACAAACAATTATGGGAAGCACTGGTCGCAACGGTGATGGTCAGCACTTCACAGGTACAGAGTATGTTATATTCGGGCTTGACCGACTTTCTTTTCTGTTATTGCAAGTTGACTTTAATTTTTAGATTGATTTACAGAAATTCGAAGAAATCTCATTTCATTTCCACGGTATCGGAAAGTATGTTTCGCAAAGCTGGAAGCATAATCTCGGACAGGCACGCTTTTCTCTCTCTAACTTTACAACCAAGGAACGTCGATATGCTCCTCTTTACTAATAGGAACTAATGGCTGGAGAAGTAATTTGATTTGATCATTAATAGTTACACAAGTCACATGTGAAAAGATTCTTATCATTATAAGTAGACCTCGGATTTTGCATATTTTCAAACTGATTTAAGTCCCAGTAGGCTTACGCAAAATTCGTTACGCAAAATAAATTGCAAAAAAATGCACTCACTTTCCAGATGACAGCAAAACTCAAAATGCAGACAAGAATAAGACAAAAATTTGTTGGAAACATTCGCCCTAGTCTACTAGGACTAAAATCGATTTGAAAATATTCCGAGGTCTTATTTTAAGTATTATATGAAGTGTTATAATCAAAAGTTAAAAACCGTTAAAAGAAATATAAATTTGATTTATTCTTTTAAGGGCCGATTTATCATCTAGTTTTCTAGCTCCTACACTGTTATTTGTTCGTTTATGTGACAGTTCATGCCATCTAGAAAATAAATCCTGAGTGTTTATTCCACTCAAATTTCAAAATCGATTTTAATAGATTTTTTACTAAAAATATTGGAAAACTCGATGTCATGAACATCGCTCTTTTGCCAGCTCTAACTTAGGGCCTTATTTTGAAAGTTTTCGTTTTAAAGTTAGTTCCAAAGTTGTACAACATTTGTCGAATATTTTAAACAATATTCGAAGGAATATTTAACTTTATTGACAGATTTTATGTTTGATATTTGTTCATTGTTTCTATTGCTCTCATAAACTTAGTCTTTTTAAAATGAGTCAATTTGGCGTATGGGTCATAAGGTACTTAAGCGACTCATATGAGGTACTTAAGCGACTCATATAGTTCAAAAGTCAAGGTGAAGACCTCAAAAAATGTTCCTGAAAGCCGAATCGGTTATGAGAACTTTGATAAGTGAAGCAGTTTGAAATCTCGATGCAAACTTATAATCTGAACTCAAGCAAAACAAAGCAAATCTCGCAATTTTGGGACCAGAAACCCAGTTGCCGAACTACACCCTATACCCCTCTTCAAACACAAATCAAAACAAACCGCACCTCCCCAGGCGATAGTTCTACTGCGCGCCCATTGAAGGATTAGCTCAGTCTCGGTTGCTGTCTAAAAACAAGGTTCAGAAGCGCCGTCGTGCTCGGCTGCAAAGTAAAACAGGTCGACCACCCACCGCCACGGGGAGGGTTAGCAAGCGCCGCGATTGCCGCTGAGATTTAGCGGCCTGCCGCTCAACTAAAACATCGCGCCGGTGGATTGTCGAATTTCAGAAGCTGCCATCGTTGCTGCAGACGACTACCGTGGCATTCACTGAGCTCCGCTTACGAAAAGTCTCTTACATTCACTCTCTCTTGCTTGTTTTGAGACTTTCGTTTTAAAGCCTTTTTTAGAAAATCACAAAAATTACAATTTTATTCTAACTTTATAGTTCGAGCGTCGTTTGATCTACTCCTTCAAGCTCATTTGAAAAAACTTAAAATGTTGAAAACTTTGCGAATTTTTCGACCTTTAAATGAAGTTAGATAGCCACATCTCAAGCTATCAACTATCCATTCGTGACTGGGAGCAACAAAAATGGTCACCTTAATTAGTAAGAAGTAAAATAAACACCTTGTTTTCTCTTTTTCTTTGTGTTCAAGCCCTTTTTTCTCTGTTAGCCATTAAGTTGTTGACTTTATGACTATGGTGACTAACGTTCTACGCAGTTAGGCAAAATCACCTCTTTGAAGTTTATGACCTCCATTGTCTAGCATATCATATCGTATCTTTAGCGTTTACAACGATGAACCCGTCCGTATATCATTTCCAAGATAAGATAATCGTATAGCTCAGTTTGAAATAGTTCGCTTTGAATGAAAGTGCAGGATACGAAATTGACTAAAACGCATTTGATTGATTTTTGGTTAAAAGGAACAGTTTGAATGCTTTTTCTCTAGGATCCAAATATCTATACGACGAAAGTAAATTATATAATCAAAAAGAAAATCCTATTGCAGACCCCGACAAACGTTTCGTTTTAGATTCAACACACATTATTTCATTAGCCACAAAACTGGAATTCCATTGTCAGCTGATTCTCGTTTATTTCTCCACCCTTTTTGGGCTCTCTAAACTAATATTATGTACTTTGATTTGTAATTTGTATATCGAAGTAAAGATGAAAGTTACGAATTTTTTTTGTGTTTTTTTTTTTAAAGCGCTTTGGTTCGGGTTCAGGCTGAGATGGGTTAATAATATAAGAAACAACTTCGTTCCGGTTCTTATGTTTAAATCGCTGGAAAAAGTGGGAAATATCAATATTTCGGCCAGATATAGTTTGTTAAAGCTTAAATTGGAAAACCACACACATAGAAAAAATAGAAAGTTTAATGCTTGGATTAAGAATATTCGATGTCAGAAGTAAGTTAAGAATGTTCATTATTGATCCTGGAACGTATTTCTTGATTTAAGAATTAACTTTTCATTCTGAATTTCTTAATTTATGAGTTCTTAACTGTACTTTAATCAACTTTGGTGGCTCTCCCAGTTCACATCCCCTTTCTTGCCTATTAAATTAAGTATAATAACGTTTTAAGCTCCATGACAAAAAAAGAATTTTCAAAATTTTAAGACCGAAAGCATTTCTTTCAGGTGCGTTCTACAGTTTCCTTAGTCCATGGAGACATTTCAACTCATCCAAAAATAAATTTAATTTAAATAAGAAAAAAATCATATTTTTCTTTTGGTCATTTATTGAAACGTTTTTTATATATACTTATCTAACTTATTAAGCTTATAGTGATATATTTTTTATATTTTAATGATATTTAAAAACTTCTCAGGATAATTACTATAAGAAAAACAACTTCACAACATTATATATACTCGATTCGGTACTGGAACACGAATCAGTGTCTTGGAACCACTTTGCATCCCTGCTGTTAAACATTTTCTGTGTTGACACTTCAGAATCCATTGAAATCTTTTCATTCATTTCTCAAAGTTTTGTTTGCCAGTGTCATAAACTGTTGCTTCATCAAAGAATTGGATCTGCGCATTGTTTTCCTGGGCGAGACAAAAGGCGGCACTAAATCACAAATAAACTCCTCGGCGAGTGGACGGCACACAAAAGATAACGATGACTAAATAAATTTAGTTTAGTCTATGCAAAAAAAAAAAAAGAAAAATGTAGTGTGTCTAATCAATAAAACTGACAACTTTGCCTAACGGTAAGCGCGCACAAAAGTCTGAGTTTGGCCAACAATTCAATTAATGTTACGAGTGATTTTTACAGTTTACAGTTGTATTGTTTTTAGAACGACGCCCCCTTTGTGACAGAAACTATACGCCCTCACACTCTACGCCCAGAAAATGAAAGCAAAAGTTGGCTGGCCAAGGAGCAGCCACTAACTGACTGAAAGCAAAGCTTCAGCACGGTAAAGCGGAGGATATGAAAAGCTTCTACTGCACACACTCCTCTCTCTCTCTCTCTCCCTCTCTTTCGAACGAATTAAAAATGTCACTCTGCAAGGGAATGCTCTGAGCTGATACGTTTTGTGGGCGTTACGGGGGAATATATGGAACCCCAATAGAGCGCAAGTCTGACTTCCAGTTGTGAGCAGAGCAACGACAGCCACGAATTGTATATCCCAACTGCTCTATTCCCGAGCCCATACAACTGTCTCTCTTCCACTGGTGCAGACCAAGCAGAGACCGGGTGGAAAACTGGTTTTCCTATAGCGAACGAGCGTAACTGTGGTGGTGTGCGTCGACGAGAGCTACGTAGCTCTGTTGAGTGAAGACCTGAGGTTAGTTCACTTCGATAGCTCTACGAGTTGACACGTGAATTTGGCGAAAGTCTCTGGCGATCGGGCAAAACACACAACAACACAAAATAAATATCCAAAAAAAAAAAAAAAATAAATACCCATGTGAGAGAAGCAAAAATCATTTGTAGAGTGCTCCAAAACCAAGTGTGAACCAAGCAAGTGAAACAGTGAAAAACCCCTCGAGAGAAAACGCCGTCGGTAAAATTCACCTCCCCCCCGTTGTACGTAAAAACCTTCAAAACGGTTGCCTCACGGTTTGAGTGGAATGAGCATAGGGACTCTGCTGGTCTTCCTTTTGAGCGATCGGTCTATAAAGTCGTTAAACTGAGCCCCAACTTGGAGCCCTACCCCGCCAGCGTGGAGGGCCTGAACAGCCCCAGAGCGGTGGGGATGGCCGCTACAACGTACATGTCGCCGCCAAGTGGAGAACTGGATATGGGCCTGGGTGGAGGCGGTGGAGGAGGAGGCGGCGGATATCACAACACCTCCTCTCCCAGATCCGCCACAGATGCGGGTGAAATGAAGTATATGCATCAGCATCAACATCATCATTTGGCTGCAGCCGCTGCAGCGGCACACCAGCAACTGCCCTCGTCTCCCTCGCCCAATGGCAACAATGGTGGTGGTCTTAGTGGTTTGGGTGCAGCCTCGGGCTTGGGTTCCTGGAGTGCACTGCATGCGGATCCCTGGTCACTGCCGCCACATCATACGCATCACCATACGCCGGTGACCACGGCGGATACGGTAAAGCAGGAGATGTCACATCTGAGCCAACAGACACGCATCCAACAGGGCATGGCCTCTCCCTCACCACATGCCGCCGCCTGGCATGCACCACATGCGGCTCACTATGCACCCACGGGAGGATCTCCACTGCAGTACCATCATGCGGCCATGAACGGCATGCTACATCATCCGGCACATGCGGCTGCGGCGGCACACCATCAAAGTGTGGCTCCACTGCATCATGCCCTGAGAGGAGAGTCCCCACAGCTGCATATACATGCACATCACATGGGTGGCGGGGACCGAGATGCCATCAGTGGCGGCGAGGAGGATACACCCACCTCCGATGATCTGGAAGCCTTTGCCAAGCAATTCAAACAGCGACGCATCAAACTGGGTTTCACCCAGGCCGATGTGGGTCTGGCCTTGGGTACGCTCTATGGCAATGTCTTCTCCCAGACCACCATCTGCCGCTTTGAGGCCTTGCAGTTGAGTTTCAAGAATATGTGCAAACTGAAGCCCTTGCTACAAAAGTGGCTAGAGGAGGCGGACTCCACCACGGGCTCACCCACGTCCATAGACAAGATAGCGGCACAGGGTAGGAAGCGCAAGAAACGCACCAGCATTGAGGTGAGCGTCAAGGGTGCCCTCGAGCAGCATTTCCACAAGCAGCCCAAGCCTTCGGCTCAGGAAATCTCCAGTTTGGCGGACTCACTGCAGCTGGAGAAGGAGGTGGTGCGCGTGTGGTTCTGCAATCGTAGGCAAAAGGAGAAGCGCATGACGCCGCCAAATACTTTGGGCGGTGATATGATGGATGGCATGCCACCGGGACATATGCATCACGGTGGCTATCATCCGCATCATGATATGCACGGCAGTCCCATGGGCACCCACTCGCATTCCCATTCACCGCCCATGCTGAGTCCACAGAATATGCAGACGACGGCGGGGGCTCATCAGTTGACGGCTCACTAGCAATCAGAAATCCAGGAGTCGAATCCAGCTGCAGCCGGATCAACTCCTGCCTCCCTAAATAGTCTCAGCCAGCAGCAGCAGCAGCAACAACAAACAGCAGCAGCAGCAGCAACAACAGCAGCAACAGCAGCAACATCATGCTCATACTCCCTCCTCCAGTGGTGGCTCCACCACCATGACCAGTCAGCTGATGTCTCCCCAATCTCCGGCCCAGACTAACAACAATAACAACAACAACAACAACAATAGCACCAACAACAACCTTAACAACAACGAAGATCAAGTCAAACACCAACAGCAACCCCAACAACAACAACAACAACAACAACAGCAGGCCTCCAGCATAGCAGCCGCTGCAGCAGCCGCCATGTACATGGATCCCATGCGCTATCATCAATCCCATCATCCGCATCCACATGCCCACCAGCATCCAGCCGCCGCCCATCCGCATCTAAATCCCGCCCATCATCCGCATTTATTTCACACCAGCGAACAATTGCAGCACACGCACTCCTCCATGGTCGATGCCCAACTCTCGCCCGGCGCCGGTAGCAACCTGCAGCCGCCCAGCTCAGCCTCACCCGGTTCGGCCTCAAGTGTGCTGGGCGGTCATCTGAATTATCATTACCAGCATCATCATCACCAGCAGCATCATCACCATCATCATCAGCAGCAACAGCAACAGCTGCATGCCCGCCGTCTCTTCGAATTGAGCTTGCAGTTTGGTGCTGCCGCCGCACCCGGTGCAGTGCGTCATTTTAATAGTTTTGGCGGTGCTGGTGGTGCTGGCGGTGAATAGCATTCATCGGCCGCCTGGTTTGGCTATGAGTCCTCCTGAAGCGCAGGCGGCGAAGGAGCAGAAGGATTCGCAGTCAAATGGGGTGGCCCGGCAAACAGCAGAAGGAAGCTGCCATCCAAAAACTGATCCACACACACACACACACACACACATGCAAATTTCTTAGTTTTCCAAGAAACAAAAAGAGTTTCCAAAACTTTTTTTCTGCAAAACAAAAACAAGCAAAAAACTTAAATCAAATTATAAATAAATTTAAATCAAACGTGAAACCAAGTGATGTTGTTTTAAAATTAACAAAAACAAAACTAAAACTTAAAATTACAAATTAAAATTAAAAAAAAAAACAAAAAAAAAGAAATGAAACTAGTGGAAAAACGGCGACAAATGTGTGAAAGAAAATGTGAAAAATTCCAACTAAAATTCAAGGTAAATGGCTGTACCAGAATTTGAGACAAACCGAGGCTAAGATTAAGGCAGTTTTCAAAAAGTTTTTCGATTTTATTAAATAATGTTATAAAGTTGTTTTTGAATTACTAAATAACTAAAGGTGATTCTCGAAATGAAGCTAGCTAAGGGCTTAAACTCAGTTTATAAAGTTTTTGGAAACAATTTTCCGTTTTTGCGCAAAAGTTTTTATTACAATTTGTGTGCTAGAAAAATGTGTAAAAATTTTGAAAATTTTAATCTTAATTTCAATCATGCCAACCAAATGAATTAACTGAAACTTTAGACCAATTTTTTCTGCAAGGAAATGGAAACATTAAACTCTTTTAAGGTTTTTTAAAAGTTTTCAATTTTATAATTTAGTAAAGAAGATGCTAGAAAATCGATATTTATTAACTAAAAAACTAAGGCAAAATCTCCTTACGAGGGCTCTGATCAAACTGAAGCTAGCCTAAGAATATGCCCTAAGACTCCATTTCATTTTGGCGCAAAAGTTTCCATTACAATTTCTGTGCTAGAAAACTAGTTATGAAAGCATTTTTAAAATTTTGAAATTTTTTGTTTTTTAAATTGAAACTTAATTTCAATCATTTCAATTTTATTTTCTACATGGCAATGGAAGAAAAAAACTCATCTAAAGTTTTTAAAAAGTTTTAAATTGTATATCATTTAGTAAAGAAGATGTAAGAAAATCGATATAAATTAACAAACAATCTATTGCAAAATCTCCTTATGATAATCTGCTCCTCTGATCGAACTGAAGTTAGCTTGAGATAATGCCTTAAAACTCAATTTCATTTTGACGCAAAAGTTTTTATTCAGGTGTGTCCCAGAAATCTCTAGAGATTTTCATATAATCAATTGGATTTTGAACTAAACTACAAGTTTATATGTAGAGTGTTAAGAATAGTGTCGCCTACAAGATTATAGGGTACGATTACCGTACGCCCCAAACATACTTGGCGCTGAGCAGTCGGTTTCAAATCTCTCAACTTTTGTCATCTAATCTAGTAGCCCTGTATTTTGCATAGTTTCAGTTCCCGATATTAGCAAAATATTTCAAATTTTTTTTTTAAAACTCTAAGCTGGAATGATACTTTCAACTTTTAAGGACAATTTAAGTAACAATTTTTTGTTCTATGGGGAAAAGTAGTTGGTGTGAGTCAGAGTGTGCTAGAATTCGCCGCGTAATGTTATTGAAGAGGCTGAGTTGTTATACAACAGAGCTGAAATGAAATTATTACTTCACGAATTTAATTACGTTTCTATTACAATAATAACGATTATGAAAAATGAAATCAAATCAATCAACAGTTTTTTTTATTTTTATTATCGAAACTAACCAGTATGATAGCAAAAGCTACTTGGCCTTAAGCTACTCAATCAATAATGAAAAGTCAATTTCTGATTCGGATTTTTTAGGAATCGCAAGTATAACTTGGATCAGTGATTATAACAAAATGTAATTACTTTTACAATTACTTGATAATTATACCTGTAATGGGGAATTATTGAGTAATTGTGCTTAAAAGATGGTAATCAGCAATTGTTTTTAATCATCTGAATAGTAGTACAGTTATCTGAAATCACCTGAAAAGTTTTTTTAATCATCTGAAAAGTAGTAATGGTAATTGTAGTCTACAGCTGTAATACATAACAGCGACTTTTGTCCATTAACCTAAAAATTGCCACCATAATTGAGCGCTAATCATTGAAAGTAACTATTATTCCAGCCATAGTCAATCGTTCGAGACAGTTTTAGGGAAAGCTTATTATGAAAAGAGAACCAATAGCACTTTTCTCAAGTTTTGACCAAATTTGACTTAAATTTACATTCTTCTAAAACTTTATCTAGTTTAAATAATATAATAGGCTAATCACACTTAGGAAATCTAACATCTAACATTCAAAATCATGAGTTATAAAAATTCGCCCCGTCAAAATTTGTCATGTTTGTAGCATATTTCTATAAGACACGGAACCACTTAATAATTTGACAAATCAAAAATCATTTTAACTCATTATGTGCGATGTTAGATGTTAGACGTGCTCAGTGTGAATAGCCTATTACTCATAAAATATATTTCCTAATACTTCGAAAATGTTGCACCAAAAACGGAATTTGCTACTTTCTTGTATTTTAAAGTACAGTTGCCAACAAAAAAATGCTACTAAGATAACACAGCTCTATATTTGTTTTAAGTATGTAGTTGTCAAAGTAATTTCTTGCTGCTCAGCATAGTTGGTTATTAACAAACAAGAAAACAAAAAAGTCATTTCATTAAGCTTTACAAAACCTCAAAGAGCTCTCTGTATAGCTATTTCAAGGGTTTTCTATGATTTTCAAGCACAATTATAGTCTGTAAACATTTCTAAATGTGGTTTAACTTTTGCGTAATTTGTAATATTGGGAAATGTCACAGAAATTTCTTCCAACCAAATTCCAACCCATAACCAAGTCACAGTGTCCTAGAAATCTCTTTCGGTTTGACGCAAACCACTCGTATTTTGTTAGGAGATTTCGGCAACCTAACCAAAGCCAATACAAAAACCAACTAAACCGACTTCACAAACCTACGCGATTTAGCACTGTTTTTATAGTTGGACCATAATCTTATACACACACCCTTCAACCAGACTTTTGAAAAAGAAAACGAAATCTCTCGAAGTTCTGGGACACCGACGGATTTTTCGATCGATTTGCAAAACCAACCGAAGCCAAAATCTCTGGAGATTTCCAGAACTCCCCAGATTATAACGCTTATTTGCTTATACGCATAAATAAACTATGCGCCTTAAATAATCAGGCCTTTTCTCGGTTCCGAATTCGATCGTTTGGAATTGGTAGGAGATTTGACATCCAGGAAAGGATTTGGTCGAGGCTTTCAACCATCAAGACAGTTAAAAAGAACTGTTTCTAATTTCGATTATGCATAATTTGATTGAAATCGAAAACGGGAACTGGCCTGAATATTACCCGTCGGCAATATATATGACTTAGGGCCAGTTTCTTTATCTTCTATATAGAGATATCAAGAGATTGAGAGGAGCTCGGCTTTGGCCCTTTGTGTTGTGTCAAGCCAAACATATATATAAAGATATCTGTCGAATACGCTAGCAAATTACAATAGTGAGCTGTAAGAAGTTGAGATAATTGCAAAAAAGAAATTTTCGTAAAATTTCAATTTGGTTATTTCAAAATTAAATAAAAACTGACTCAAAAATCAGTGTATATGACTTTGTTTTAATTTTATTCGGTCTTTTTAACATTTGAAATTATTTTCCGAAAATATTATTTTTGGAATACCGGGACCAGAAAATACCAACTTAAAATAGTTTAGAAAGGCAAATTTCTAATCGATATTCGTTTATTCAAATATTACTGTATGGTCTAACTGTATGCTAGAAGCATACTGAACTGGGTTCCATATTTCGACGGCGATTTCCTTAAAAACGTTCTCATTTCGTTTACAAATCTTACAATTTTACATGGTTCAAAAAGATTGCAGTACTAAAACCAACTGGTCAAATGCAAACGGTTTAAAATTGTTAAAAATTCAAATTTTTACCGACGTGATCGGTACAGGTACCGAAACATCTTTCACCATTGCTTTCAGATCGCTGTTGGAATAAGCCCCAATGTATAGTTAAATAAACCACCCGGAACTTCTTTTCAAATAATAATATATATTTCGCAAATACAGTTTAGAAATATAGATTCCACTTTTGTTGGTTTATTGTATCAATCAAATTAAGCCAACATTTAGGACGAGGTTCCATATTGAAGAAAGAATCATAGCAAGCACTTCAAAAAAATCCATTTGGACTGGAAATGATTTTAATATCCATTTTGGATATTAAAATTATCTAAAGTATATTAAAAATGATATCCTTGGGATGATTTTCAGATGAAAATCTAAAGTCCACTTAACATTAAATGGAACCTAAAAACATATCCATTCGAAATGGATACCGAATCATCCAAATGGATATTGAAATCATCCAATGGATATTTTTTAATATCATTTATTTTCTCTTTTGTTTAATTTTGATTAAGCGTAATAATGCTTTAATTTGGCAAATTTATGTCAATATTAAAATGGATTTTTAATAAGCTCTTCTTGAAATCTTTTACAAAATAAAGTTCATAGGTATGCTTTATTTCAAGAACCACATAAAACAGAATTTTGACAATTTTTTTTTAAATTTCCTAAGACACAAATATATTTTGTCTAAAAAGTACACCTAAAATCGGTAATAAACTTAAAATTTCTTTTCACTCTTAGGTCTTTTATAAAACTATTCAAGAAATACAGTCCAACGCAATTTCGATTTGGTTGAATTTTTTAAGTTTTCTGTAAAACAACTTCTAAAAAGGACGACCTTATATGGAAATTGAAAAATACAGTTGCTTCTCATATAACATCTTCCCTGATACTAAAATCGGCCTGAAATCTTTCTTCACACAAAATACAATAGAGAAGTCTACTGACGTTAATTTAAATTGAGCTTGAATAATACAACGGAATCTTATATAGCAAAGAACAAACTTTCTAAATACTGAAATCAGAAATGAGAGACAGAAATCTGTTAAAAATTGCGAAGTCTAATGATAATAGCTCATACGGAAGCTTGAAAAATACCACAGAATTTCATATGGCAGAGAACAATCTTCCTTGATGCTGAAAACAGAAATAGGCGTTAAGGGAATATACAATAGCGAATTCTACTGATGATATTGTGCTTGAAATATTCTACAGAACTTCCCAGAGAACTATCTTCCAAAATACTAAAAACAGAAATAGGTTAGACACCTTTCTTTAGAAAAATTATAGTAGCGAAGTATACTGATGAAAGCTTATATTGTGCAACGGCATTTCGTATAGGAGAACAAACTTCCTAAATACTGAACAAAAAAACGTCAAAAATCAGTCTTCAGGCATTATACAATAGATTTAATAGGATGATAGGTTCTTGAAACAGCTTTGACTGTTGTTGGTATCTAGATTTTTAAAGTCATAAAAGTTCTAACAAATTGACATATTTAGGCTATAATAAGTGCCCCCAAATGGTCCAGACATTGGAAAAACTGTTCCACTTTGGTTTTAGTTTTAAGGAATTAGGAAATTTTACTCATTCCTTAAAACTAAAACCATTTTTACAGAAAATCATCAAGCTTTTTAAGCAATGTCATATAGAGAAGATCCATCCAATTTCAACAGATATTGAAACTTATTCACTAAAGGCCTGTATCCAGATGTGAATTAATTCGATGTAAAGTAAAATTTTCATACAAAAATGGCAGAAGAAAAGAACAAATAAAATGTTGATTCAAAATTTGTAAGAAAATTTTACTTTAAATCGAATCAATTCACATCTGGATACAAACCTTAAAGGTCTATCTAGTTGGGAATTAACGAAAAGAAATGTAAAATTTGCATTCAAGTTTTAAAGCAAAGTTTTATTTCTACTTTACTTCTGTCATTTTTGTATGCAAATTTTTACTTCACTTCTTCTTAATTCACAAATGGATACAGACATTTACTAAAAAGACTTTTCTAACAACTAACATGCGTCTTTTCTCAGTATCCAGCATATAAATAGGAACACTTTGCTTTGCTTTGCTTTGCTGCTCATGAGCTACTTGAAAGTGTTTCTATTTATGTGACGAAACCAAAATTCCGGAGTGCTGGAAACGAACCTCAAGTCAAAGTTTAGTTTATCTTTGCAATTTTTAACATTTGATTATTTTAATTTGAAATTTGTTATAATGAGATTTATGTCTTCTTTAAAACGCTCTCAAAATGTTATAATACAATCTACTTTCTTCTAAAAGTAGCCAAAGAATACCTCTGAAATTTTTCAGAATTTTTGTAAATGTTTTTATAAATCTTAAGTCGGTTCGTATAACTTTTGAGTACAGAAAATAATTCAAAAAAATTTTGAAAGAAAATTTGATATTCAAAAAGTTTAGCCAGTTGAAATGCAAATTCAACAGTTGACTTATTGACTACCAATAGGAATTTGCATAATGAAAACCAAGTTGTTACTCAACACTAATCAGAAATATGAATTAAACTGCTTTCCAAAACTTAGCTCGGTTTGCATCTCTCTGGTAAATTTTTTGACTTCCCAACACTAGACACATTCCCAGTAAAAAAATTAAAATTATAAATTTTAAAAATTTTGTTCCTAATTTCACACATTTCTACATTTTCCCCCACACACTTTGTCGCCCTTTAAATGAAGCTCAAAACACTTAAAAGACAAAACACACATTCGTTTCTAGCTAGGGTTTTTTTAGTTCATTTAAGCCAGAAGCCGTGTTTCTATATATATACATATATATACACATCTAAAGGATACATATATATGTGTGTGTAGTTGCATACCAACAAAAAACGAAAACTTAGAATTTAAAGCGCGGCAAAACATTTGTACATACAAAAATTAAAGAAAACAAAAACAAATTAAAGAAACTTAAAACTTAAGTCATATTTTCTAGCTTTAAAATGCAATTGTAGAATTTTTAATAAGCCAACGCAATGGAAAAAGTTGGTTAAAACAAACATTTATAAAATATACATAAACAAAAAACAGATAATTAATTGTAACTTCTAGGCACTCTTAGTAACTAGACTTTTTAGATCTAAGCAGAAACAAACACACAAAAAAAAAAAAAAAAAACATAAACCATAGCTAAATCTTAAACTTAAATTTAAACAAATAATCCCAGCTAAATTGTAATATACAAAATTGATGTAAAATTTTTATAATTTTTTGTATTGTAAAAAAAGAGGAAAACAAAAAACAAAAGTTTTTAACTATTTACGTAGTCTTGATTTTTTCGGGTGTAATTTTTTTGTATAAGATTAGTTACTTTGTTTGGTTTTTGAGATGAGACACACTGAATATTTAAGATTTAAGCCATGCCCTCAATTGTATAATAAATTATAATATGCTACAAAAAACAAAACAAAACAAAAACAAAAACAAACAAAATGGAAGCACCAAGTCAACAAAAAGCGGTACATTCCAAACACACACAAACACACACCCACACACACACCACACACAAAAAACCAAGAAGAAAGAAAAAAACAACAACAAAAACTCTTAAAAAAACAACAAATAAAAAAGAATATTATTCGAAAAAAAAACACACACAGTCTCCATCCTTTTATTATTTTTTAATTAGTGACAGCTTTACAGGCCCAACGAAATGCCGTTGCATTTGTTTATAAACAAAAGTGTTCGATATGCCATTAACAATTAAATGATTGCCTACGTCAGACAGAGCCAATTGGCAATTAACTAATAACACCCTCGGTTAACGCTAATGAAAGTTGCCATTAAAAAAGCATGGCATTTACATTAAAGAGGCTTTAAACGCCAGTTGACGTCAATTGGGTGGGCGATAAAAAGACAATTTGAGCGATTTACATGAACAATTTAGTTGGATATGCATCGAGATGAAGGCAAGTTGAAGATAAGATTTGTCAAACTTACTTGAATCGAATGATATCAAATTTAATTGTGAATGGAATTCTGTACTTGCTTTAAGAACCACAGTGCAAATTGAACGGTAAGTAAAAGTTAGAGTAAGTGATTCATTTGCAAGAAAGATAAATTAAGCACCATTTTTTAAATACCCCCGAATACAATTACCTTTTCTATTCGTAACTATTCATAAACTGTCATTGTTGAATTTTCATATAGATGTTTAAAAATGAGTTTGAGACTGATCGTATGAAATACTAAAAGTTTCATTCAGCAGCATACTTTGTTAGTAGGTTTACAACCTTTCGGCCATACAACCTTGAGCACCCATTACCCATCCAGTTTGGGGATTTTTTCTGAAGAATGGAATCTAGTCATTGTTGAATTTTCATATTTACATCCTTTAAAATGAGTTTAAGACTAAACTAAAAAAAAGTTTCATACAGGTACATTTTCCAAAAGTTGAAAACCACGTTTTTGATATTTTTAGAGAGAATCGCCATTACAATCTTTACCACCCAATTTCCACCAAGGTGGTTGAATTTTCTGGATAAATGGTATGCTGTCATTGTTGAATATTCATATAGATTTTGAAAATGAGTTTGAACCTTATCGGTTGAAAAACAAAAAAAGGTGCATGCAACAGCTTTCCGCCTATTTCCCGACTTTGGGGGTAGATTTCCGAAAAGTTGAAAGTCACGTTGTTTATAATTTTTTTATTAGTAACTTTGAAAATGAGTTTGGAGCTAATCGCTGGGAGATAAACTTCAACTCATTCAACCTTTCCATCCCATTTTCTATCAAGAGGGGAAATTTTCCGGAAAAGTCATTGTTGAATTTTCATATAGCTCTCTGAAAATAAGTTTGAGCCTGGTCGGATGTTAATTAAAAAAATAGGGGAAAGTTAACTTCGGCACGGCCGAAGTTTTGTATACCCTTGCAGCTTCCATTGAAAACAAAAAAGTTTTTCTAATTAAGACTACTTTTTGGACCTTACTTTTCTATGGGATCTATACTATATAGATATCTGATTTCGTCCAAACTTTGTGAAAGCTTGGAAAAGCTTAATACACTGTTAATTACGAAATTTGGAGGCGATCCCATTTAAAACTAAAAAGTTTTTCTCACTAGAACTTCTTTTTCGACCGATCATTCATACTGCAGCTATATGCTATAGTCATCCGACTTTGATAAAACTTTGTAGAAATGTGTAAAAGTATATAAAATAAGAATATGCCAATAAAAAGGACGTTTTCATTAAAAACAAAAAAGTTTTTCTCACTAGAACTAGTTTTTCGACCGATCGTTCCTATGGGAGCTATATGTTATAGTCATCCGATTTCGACCAAACTTTGCAGAATTGTGTAAAAGTATATAAAATAAGTATGCCAATGATAAGGACGTTTTCATTAAAAACAAAAAAGTTTTTCTCACTAAAACTAGTTTTTTGACCGATCGTTCCTATGTCAGCTATATGCTATAGTCATCCGGCCGGTTCCGACAAATGTGCAGCGTATATGTACCAGAAGACTTCGTGCAGAATTTTTCAAAACCGGTTCTTAGTACTCACTTTCAGCATAAGATCAAACTACGGTGAAAAATTCAGATTCCTATCTCTTATGGTTTGGGCTGTGCGGTGGTCACCAGTCAGTGAGTCAGTCAGTCAGGTTGAATAGTTTTATATTTATAGATTTGGTCTTACAAAAATTCCATTTTATTTCAATTTATACGCTACACTTACATTTATAAAAATCTTTTTTAAGCTACTGACATTTGAGTTTTAGAGTTTTAGGCGTTTGTGTCTTTCAGTAAGGGTTTATGCACTGAGGATATTTTATATATTTCATATTTACACTTTGATCTTAATACTTTCACCATTGATTTAGCTTTAAATATGAGATTCGTTAATCTAAACTGTGGACACTGTGGGCTGTGGACTAATTTAAAATTGAAAACAGTTCAAATGTTTTTTTTTTTTTTTAATTTTGCCAGCCAACCTAAACTTACTCTTAAATCAAGAGCAGAATTTGATTAGGTTTCGTTCAGAAACACAACCGGCTTGAAGCCGGTGTCTTTGGAATGAACACGTGTGGAATGCCGTCTCAACCAGTTACGACATCGTACACGCTGGGTGCTACCCAGCTTCAAAACAACTTATATTGTATTATATCTATAATCTGCTTAGAAGTATTCACCAATTTCGAGTAAATAAGATCGCTGGTAATTCTGAAGCTAGAATTCCCAGCATTGAGAATATAAATAGTGTAAGTCAAAGATCAAAGTGCTTTTAAATTAATTTTAATACAAAAGGGGCATAGTAAATTCCTAATTGATTGTTTTAGTTTCTACGTTGCGCTTTTATTCTGTGTGTAAATATATAATATAGTATGCAATCAGAAACAAACGGCTACCAGCGTTCTAGACCAAACGGTATAAAATTTATACCGATTTATACTTTAAATTTCAAGTATGATTCGTTTTTACATTAAGTACAAACCAGTCTGAATCTGAAAAGAGAACAAAATTCTTAAATCAAGTATAAAATATCTTAGGCATGAATTTGTACTACTTACTTTAAGTATGCAAGCTCTTGGTCTTATTTCGAATCTGAATTGATTTGAGAATTTAATGGACTTTTGCCATGGATGAACTAGGATGGATTTAAGTATATTGTGGGCTCAAGCGATTTTGTGTTTTTATACACAGGTACCCAGAGTATATTAAGTTTGTGCAAAAGTATGTAACAGGCAGAAGGAAGCATTTCCGACCCAATAAAGTAGATATATTCTTGATTATTTCGATCCCTTCTAGACCGACACGACAGTTCCGGCCAATTTTCTTACATATAAGTAGATCTAATTTTGAATCTCACGACCCGTTTCGTATCATATGTATGCTTTATAATGATTTATACCATTTGTTAAGTTCTGAAGGTTCCTTGTTTGTTAATGTTTCTAATATTTTGTTATACTTATCGACTCAACAAATGTAAATCTTCCCCTCCGCCCACTTGATGTGAGTCGGAGCACATCATAAAAATGTTCTCCCAATTCGGTCGGAGGCAGGATTTGGTTTGATATTCTTTAATATGTTGACAGCTAATTTGTCAACTCTTTTAAATAAATAAATAAAAAAATAAACACCAACAGTCGAGTCGATTTAATCATGTAGTAGTTTTAGGCGAGGTGGTTTTAGGCGAGAACGAGAACACAGTCTTGCAATTGTTGCAGCACTCAAAGTGGATGAGTTTGTCGTCCATTTTGGTTAAAAGAAATCTATTATTTTTAGTTCGATTTTAATTTTCTATTTATCAAGTGAGAAAAGTAGAGAATACAGGAAAAATGTAAATATTTATTAGTATATTTCTTCAATTGCCATATTGACGTAGTATTTTTTATACTGGGGAATAAAACTTTGTTTGCTTGAGTCGTGTTTTGCCGGAAAGCTGACACGTACATGCACGCACGAAATCTGATCTTGCAACACGAACACGTTTAGCCGTGCGTGCTTGTGACACTACGAAAAACACGACACGAGCCCAACTCTAGGCAGAAATATTCCCTATATCGTGCTCTATATTTCATGTTGCTATCTTTTATAGTCTCCGAGTCAGATGGGAATACAGGTTCTTTTCCATGTTTCAGCTTAAGTTACTTTGAGCCTCTAGTTTACAAGAATTCTTAAGCTTCATTTCACAATTCTATTATTGAAAAATTTATTTTTTCTTAAGAAAATCTGATATCAAGGCGCGTGCGAACGGCCTTTAATAACATTAATTTAATTTCCAAAACCATTTCAACCGTCTGATATAAACAAAATCATTAAAACTGATGCGAAATTAGTCTGCGCATTGCCCCCTTCCTTTTGGGCTGCATCTCTCAGTATCAATGCCTAATGCGACACACGCTTTTTACATTTAATTCATAATTTAAATGCACATTTTATTTGACGTTGATTAACAATTTCGTACACATTTTATACCAAATACCAAATAATATTGGTTAGTAATTTTGCATAAAAATTGCATCAGCCTGTTAAACATCTTCCCGCAAATAAACAAATATACAAACAAAAATTGCGCATAATTGAAAGCCAGTTTTAGGCTTTCAAAAAATCAGCACCAACAACAAATAACAAATAACAATACAGAAGCGCAAGTGCAATGAATTATATTTATGCGAGGGCATTAATGTTTTATCAAAACAAAAACAAAAACAAAAATAACATATATATTGTAGTATGTATCAAATTATAGTATAACGCCCACATGATGCGCTCAGTGCACTTGAACAATATACACATATATTTCTATATAATTACAGATACTCTCTCTCTGGGCTCTCTGTTAATTATGGTGTAAAAAATAGAGACAACAACCAAATGAAATTTAATGTGAAAGAAACAAAAAACATGGCTGCCCACAAGACTATTTTGTATATATATATTTTGTATCTATTGCCACCTGCCTTTTTTGGGGTTGTTGAAATAAAAAATAGACGCAGACACACACTCACACACCCACAACGTAGATAAAACCTGCCCGCAGTTGGGATAGGCATTTTTTTTTAAGTTTTAATGGACATATTGAAGCTTAACTACCCTTGAGGAATTTAAGGGGAATTAAGGAAAATTTAATGGGTACTTATAAAGAAAATGTTAGATTCTAAACTTAAGTCAGACAACCCCGTAAAGCTTACTCTTTTATGCAAGAATTGGCCTTTTCAATTCCCAAATGATCTTAAATTCATTTTCAGGATTTCTTTGGTTATACTCGTAGAAACAGTTTGTAAGATAACATTTCTAAAGGAAAAAGACCTCTTCATTATAGATGCATATAAAATTGCGGAGCTTAAAAGAAGATATCTGACTTTTAAAGTTAAGTTAAGGCTTGAAAGGAATGGCTTATGGAATGAAATGAATTAGACAGTCACTGTTTAGTAAGTCTAGATCAAGGAACATAAGAAGTGAGCTGCTAAAAAATGCAGGAGTTGAATTGTAAAAAATAGTTCCACTAAAGTTTGAGAAGCTTCATCGTATAAGTACGGACTTACATATATACGACCATATCATATCCAGCTAATTCCATAGTTTGGACCTAGGAGGGCCAACCCTTTAGTTCGACTCAGTACCTAAAGTCCAATCCCAGCAAGGTAAGTTTGAAATAACAAATTTTTCTAAGTTTTTATAAGTTTCTTTCTTCATCTTTGTGAGAAACATTTGATCTCAGAATTGGGAAGTTTATATTTTTGGTGCATTACCCATCACTAGAATGAATTGCTTTCTTATGTTCTTATGTTGTCTGAGAGACAAGAAAACTATTTTCTATCCCAAGAAGAAACTATTTGCTTTAATAAAAATAGGGAATAGTTAACTTTGGCTCGGCCGAACTTTTGCTTACACTTGCAGCCTCCATTGAAAACAAATAAGTTTTTCTAAGACTACTTTTCGGACCTTACCTTTCTATGGGAGCTATTCTATATATTTTTCTTAGTGGAACTTCTTTTTCGACCGATCATTCGTACTGCAGCTATATGCTATTGTCATCTGATTTTGACAAAACTTTGTAGAATTGTGTATAGGTATATAAAATAAATATATGACAATGATAAGGACGTTTCCATAGAAAACCAAAAAGTTTTTTTCACTAGAACTAGTTTTTCAACCGATCGTTCCCATGAACGATCAGCCGGTTCCGACACACTGACGGAGGAGATAGCATAGAAACAGACAGACGGACAGAAGGACGGACAGAAGGACGGACAAACGGACATGGCTAAATCAACTCAGCTCGTCGAGCTGATCAAGAATATGTATACTTTATTTGGTGTGGAGATGTTTCCTTCAAAGCGTTACAAACTTCCGGACTATTTTATAATACTCTCTGCAATAGAATCGTTTTTTTTATCCTCCAGAAGTAACGCTTCCTTACCGCCCAGAAGAGTTGCAGAGCTGCACACTTTCTGCCCGAAGGGAGATGTAAATAAGATTGCAATGCGATATTGATCGAGTAAAGCGATACCTTCTGGAAGACTCGCATTCTTATTTTCAGCGAATTAAAATGTTTGCAGGGTAATAAAATGTTTTGAAAATGCTCTTCAAAGTATGCTACGCTTCTTTATATGTACCTCTTTGCACTTCAAGAAAGACTTATAATATCAGCAGCTCCGCTCGCATTTGGGTTTGACTTAAAGTCCGATTAATTAAAACAAGAAAGCAAAGCTAACTTCGTCTGTGCCGAAATTTAAATACACTTGAAACTTTTGTGAGCACTGACTTAATTTTGTGACCAATAACTTAATTTGTAAGCTTTATGTCTTGTGTCATCGCGATATTAAATACAATTAAAAAAAAGCTTCAAGCAGCTTCAAGAAGTTTTCATCCCATATTCGCGGTTCCGACATATATGCAGTGTACAGCTAAGAGATGTCTTTGTGCAGAATTTCAGCTCGATAGCTTGAAAACTGAGGGACTGGATGCGTAGAAACAGACAGACGGATGTAATGTAAACACTGCACAGGACTTAGACTTAAGGAGGGAAGATGAGTATCATGCATGGACAGTTCGCCGAATAAATCGACAAGAAGCAGAAGTGTCCGTTTAATTTATTTCGGTGCTACACAAGTGAAAGGGGAAATTTCAGTGTGAACCTTCAACCGAACAAACTTTGCACTCGCACAGCACACGTATGTAAAACCGTGGGTCGACTTTGCAATGTTACCTTAATTTTTCCTGACACTCGCTTGTATTGCCATTACTCATATGGTTTATTTTTAGAGCTTTTGATAAAACTAATGTGAAAAAATAGGGGAAAGTTAACTTCGGCTCGGCCGAAGTTTTGTATACCCTTGCAGCTTCCATTGAAAACAAAAAAGTTTTTCTAAGACTACTTTTTGGACATTACTTTTCTATGGGATCTATACTATAAAGATATCTGATTTCGATTAAACTTGGTGAAATCATGGAAAAGCATAATACACTGTTAATTGCAAAATTTGGAGGCGATCCCATTTAAGACAAAAAGTTTTTCTCACTCGAACTTCTTTTGCGACCGATCATTCATACGGCAGCTATATGCTATAGTCATCCGATTTTGATAAAACTTTGTGGAAATTTGTTCAAAGTATATAAAATAAGTGAATGACAATAAAAACGACGTTTTCATTAAAATAAAAAATAGTTTTCCTAACTCGAACTAGTTTTTCGACCGATCGTTCCTATTGGAGCTATATGCTATAGTCATCCGATTTCGACCAAACCTTGAAGAATTGTGTAAAAGTATATAAAATTAGTGTATGCCAATGATAAGGACGTTTTCATTAAAAACAAAAAAGTTTTTCTCACTAGAACTAGTTTTTCGACCGATCGTTCCTATGGGAGCTATATGCTATAGTCATCCGCTTTCGACCAAACTTTGTAGAATGTTGTAAAAGTATATAAAATAAATTTATGCCAATGATAAGGACGTTTTCATTAAAAACAGAAAAGTTTTTCTCACTAGAACTAGTTTTTCGACCGATCGTTCATATGACAGCTATATGCTATATTCATCCGATTTCGACCAAACTTAGTGAAATCATGGGAAGGGTTAGTATACTAAGAAATACGTACTTTGGAGGCGTTTCCGTTAAAAACAAAAAAGTTTTTCTCTTTAAGACTTGTTTTCCAACCGATCGTTCCTATGGCAGCTATATGCTATAGTCATCCGATCCAGCCGGTTCCGACAAATGTGCAGCGTATTTGTACCAAAAGACTTCGTGCAAAGTTTGGTGAGGATAGCTTTAAAACTGACGGAGGAGATAGCATAGAAACAGACGGACGGACAGACGGACAAGGCTAAATCAACTCAGTTCGTCATGCTGATCAAGAATATATATACTTTATGTGGTCGGAGATGCTTCCTTCTATGCGTTACAAACATCCGAACAATTTTATAATACCCTCTGCAAGGGTATAAAAATCAGCATCCTTTCTTTTATGGATTGGGCTGAGCTTTAGTCACCAGCCAGCCAAACAATTAGTCCGGTTGAACTCTTTTACAAATTTATGTTTTTATTATGAAAGACGCTGTTATCAATCAGTATCTTGAAGGATTGGTAGTGATTCTAGATGATTTTCGTGACTGCTTTTTCAGAAATTGTCCATCACGTCGATATTTTTAGTAATTTGAGCTTAAAGTTGCTAAAAGTGTATATTTTTACCCTTTTTAGAAGCGTTTTCGGGGAATCTATTCTATTGTTTGGACTCTCTTTGATACCATCGGAAAGTACCACGCCTTAGTAAAGCTGTGAACTGTCCCAAACAATTCTGCGATTATTTTCAATGGAGATATACCTCTTTTAGCACTTGGGTAAGAATCCAAAAATATCCTATTTATTGCTGGAGCCCCAAAGTATGCAATGGGTGGTAGAGACTGTAATATGTTTTCGTTTCCTAAAATTTCTGAAAACGCTCGAATGGATTGCTTTAGTTCATTGAAATTTGTCGGTTTTGTTTTCTAGACTTCCTGTTTGCAATAAAGCCACAAGAAAAAGTCAGGTGCACTAAGGTCAGGCGACCTGGGGGGGCCAACGGAATGTGGAGATTCTGGATATCAGCTTATTGGGAAATTTTCGTCGCAATTCTGTCATAACAGGCTGGGCAATGTGAGGAGTTGCACTATCCTGCTGAAATCACACAGAGTTGAATGGAACACTCTTTCGGCGTATTTCTGAATAGAGAAACTCTCTCAACATGCTCAAATAACGGCCGATAGTAAAAGTAACGGTGTGACCCTTTTCTTCGAAGAAGTAAGGCCCGACAATGCTGCGTGATGAAACTGCACACCAAACTGTGACACGAAGTGGATGCAATTCCGTCTCATGGAGTATCTGTGGGTTGGAATCACTCCATATTCGACAATTTTGTTTGTTTATGTTGCTGTTTAAGTCGAAATGACATTAAAAGACAGTTCAACATGTTTTCGTCCTCTTCCACCACTTGAAGCATCTTCTGGCAAAATCCAAGCGAATCGGCAAGTCTGCTGAGTTCAGTTTGTTGGCCATTTGAATTTTATATAGGAATAAGTTCAAATCATTGTGCATAATTGACTATAATGACTGTAATGACTGTAAGCAGCGATTGTTTCCTCAGTCCGAACTGTCTTCTTTCGACTGTCCAATGCTCGGCAAAAGTGTTTACCAGTCTCATTAGGGTCCATCTGCTCGGAGGATCGGCGCCAAAAGTGCGCCTATTTGCCTTTTGAACTAACACAATCCAAAGTCTTGTTTTAGTGTCCCAATCATACATTTTCCTCAAATTTATAGATCAATCTACAAGATAAAAAAAAATTAAGCAGATTCATCAAATAGAAAAAAATGTATTCAAGTTTTTTTTTGGTAGCGGCTTTCATCAGCCATTCATCAGAAATTGTAAATTTGGTGTCTAGTTTGGAAGTATGAGGTGATACTTTTCCGTTTCAAAACTGGTTCCGAATTATAAATTCTAAGTATCGCCGGATCTGTTATCTTTTTGCACCGAAGAAAGGAGAACCACTGAATGGCACCTTAAAATTAACTAGAAAACCATCTGAATTCGTACTGAATAAACTATTCCCAAACTGCGCTATTCCTAGCTTTGGGTTAGCCACACTTTCTTCTCCATTTCATTAATTATATTCCCTCCTTTTGCACCCATTTTGGGATATTAAATAATTACTAATATGCTCGAGGAAATTGTACTTTTCATTGGTTTTAATGTTAGCGTGCGTGATAAGTGTGGTCTAGTGGCAGAAGGTAACACCCCCTACAGACTACGCACACACACACACACACACCCCCTACCTATACCCTATACACAAATAATATACTACATTTCTATAGAGACGACCCCCGTCGCCCCGTCGAGGCGAATGCCGACATTTTCATTATTATTTCGAGTTGAGTTTTTTGTTGTTTTTTTATTATTTCGCGTGCTGCCGCTGTACATTTCACTGTGTGTTTGCTTTTCGGGGGCTGCGTGCATACAACCGTGTCAATAATTACCCGTGGGACTGACACGACCAACGAGAATCATTCAAATGTTGCAAAAGCGGCAACTAACAATGGCTAAAAACAAAAGCCAGAGAGCAGAGACAAGCGACAAGAGCTGGAGTTGGGCCAAAATGGCCGACACTGACGAACGACGAACTGAATGTCCGACCAAGCGACCAACTCTGGACTTTAGGGTGTCAGTTGTGTTGTGTCGTGCTCATTATCTATGCTTCCTTTGGGAATTTTCATTTTCTTTGAAGAGTTCTGCTTCTTTGGGCCGTGTGTGCGTTCGTGTGCGACAGTCAAGAAAGAGCCAAGTTGGTTAAATGTATTTGCTATTATTAAACTAACACTAATTACAAAATTTATGGGCGTTTAATGCGTTTGACAATAATTTTCTATACAAATTTTTAACTACCAAGAAAAAACAAGACAAAAAACGAGAAATTACTCCCACAAGCGTATTAAGCTGTGACTTGGAAAATGCAAGCAAACGAGCGAAGCGACTGAACCATAAATTGGTTTTGGTTGGAGGCGGCGGCGGCGGGGAAGTGGCGACACCTTCGACAGTTTTGAGGCTCGGTAAGTGCCTGATCAGCAGACACCTCTAGACAAATAATGCGGGCAGGCTATATATGGAAGATTGCTGTGATATAAGCTGGGAATGGCAATTGAAGGGGGAGGGTTTCAAAGTTATGGAACAAAAAAAAAATCAGAATTAAGAAATTTAGTTAAAGTTTTAAAGGAACTCAAGTTCGTTTCAAAGGCGGCTCGGTTTGTGTAATTCCCATTTCCTTACTCTTAAAACACCCCTCGCTTTTAGTTTATGTATGTAACCTGCACGCAAACATCTCTCTAATAAGCAAATGCAATTGATGTCTGAACCATGACATTGTCTCTGGGCCGCCTCTCCAGTCTCCGCCAGTCTCCGTTTCATGTCTCGTGTGCAGCTCCAAGTTAAACTGTTGAAAATGCGCGGGTTATTAATGGCTTTATAAGCTGCTGCCGCTGCTGCTGCTGGTGCGGTTCACCCCCGTTCCCCTCTCACTTTGGCAAGCAAATTGGCAACTGAGAGAGTCGGCGATCAGTGCGGCGCAGTGTCAAAGCCAACCACTTTGCGCGTTTTCATAACAATTTTTTTTTTTTTTTTGCTGTTGTTTGCACACATTTTTAACGTATAAATAAAAAGCCTATGGTACGGCAGAGGGGAAGACTGAGAGGGGCAAGTTTTCTCACCAACATCGATGGCGGTCGCTTGACATGACAATTTTTTTTTTTTCTGGACAAACTAGACGCAAGGTCACCCAGAGCTCAAGATAGCCATCTCAATGTAAATAGTAGAAGTGAATGCAGTGCGAAAAATTTTGAGATGAGAAAAATAAATATAGTTTTACACCATTCATGCCATTCAATCAGCCATGCTCCTATTTTCGCATTCGCCTAAGTTTTGCGATTTGGAGATCAAATATGGTCGAAAAACCGGTTTCAAATCGCAAAACTTTTGCGAATGCGAAAATAGGAGCATATCTGATAAAGTTTGGTATCAGTTATGTTATGTTTGTTTCGGTTTTGAACTGGATTCCACTTTTGAACCGGCTCGGATCGAGTCTTTAAGGGGGTCTTCTCATTGAGCAACTTTTTTTTTTCGACTTTTTTTTTTTGCATTTATTTATAGCTTGGATATTCAAAAATATCCCCCCAAAAGGATTTTCGAAAACTCGAATTAGTTTAGGAGATATAGTCCTTTTAGTGACCCAATGTGACCTAAATTCCCAAGCAACTGCAAACTTAAGGAGGTCTTCTCATTGAGCAACTTTTTTTTAAACCCTCGTATTTTGACCTATGCGTTAAGTTTTCTCCGGTTCTACCGGACCGATTTTGATGAAACAAAAAATGAATTCGACGGAGAATTGTCAGCTCTTTAAAACTGCATTTAAACATTTTTGATTTTTTTTTTTTTTTTCCAAAAAAATTACTTCAAACTTTAAACGCGTTTATCTCGAAACCACGTTTTTCGAACTGGCGGCCATGATATCTCCAGTTCAACAGAACCGATTTTCATGAAACAAAGTGGAATCGACGCAGAATTGTCACCATTCTCGGCTGAACCTCGACCATAATTTTAAAAAATTTTTTACTATTTTTTTCACACTAAACTACAAAAAAAAAGCCCGAAATTGAAATTTTTTTTTGAATGGCCGCCATTTTGTCAAAAAAATCACAAAATTAAGTTTGAGGTTCAGCCGAGAATTACATCTATACTGATTATAACCCCGTTTTTTTTTCATTTCGGACGCTCCGGAGACCCGGAATCGTGGCCGCCGTGACGACACCTTTTTTTTTCACCACCAACTTTGAAGTCTCATTACTTTTTGAACAGCCCTCGTATCGAAGCAAAAAAAATTTTTTATTTACTTTGAACCTTTTGTAATACAATAAATAAAAAAAGTTTTCAATTATTCTTTTGCGTTTTCAAATAAGAATTTTTTTAAAAAGGGTCCAAAAAACGGGTTTTGAATGAGAAGACCCCCTTAATGAAAACTGGGAATGTGACCCGAACCACCTGCGAGAAAATTCATAAACCTGAACCTGTTCCGAGCCCAAATTTTGAATTCGGTTTTACGAAATTATAGACATACTTACCCAAATGGTGTCAAGGCACTACCAGGCCTAACGACCTGATGCATCACTGAGCGACAGTCGCGTCGTTAACGACAGGTAATGCATCACAGCGCTAGTCTAGTACGTGAACTATGGTGTGCACCCATCACCACACTAACGACTCGTAATGCAGGGTTGTACCGATCGGTGCGTTTTCCGGACATTCCCATACAAAAATCGCTAAGCCAATACATGGCTGTTGGTTGGTCTGGTGGCGAGTGCTTACTACGAAGAGCTAGGGGGTTCGTTAAAGCCGCACCGGTGCAGCTAACCTACAGGGTTCATAATACTATTTAGAAAATTAGACACATTCAAACTTGTTTTTAATTCAGCTTCCGCAATAGTTTTGTGATTAAGAGATGAAATCTAGTCCAAAAAACGGTTTTACATCACCAAACTCTTGTGAAAGAGGAATTCAGAACAAGGCTTACTAACCTCAAGTTCTAACCTGAGAAATCAAAATTCCGCAAATTGACCATAGGGGTTTTTAACGAAAAAAGTTATTTTCGTTGCTAATCTTGCAAAGACACAATACAAAGGGATGTATTTTTAGCGTGGACCCACAATATTACATTTTTGAGCGTCCAGCGACTTTATGCGTTTATGATCGGTCGTCAGCGCTTATGGCGACTAGGATAGCACACAATTCAGTCTGACATTTACTTAGCAGGTTGTTACGCTTCCTTGTGCTTCTGGATCATTTCAATTCTCAAGCTCATGGCTTATATCAAGGCCACCAAGCCGGACTTGAACCGAAACGGTTTGACATTTTTTTACTGCGATCGAAACCATTAAACGAACCAAGTGTGACAAAATAATTGAACCTTAACCTGTATCGAACCTAAAAAGCAATATGTTTTTCCTTACATAGGAAACGATGTAATGCGACAAATTCTCATAATCTACAGGCAAATGCAATGCGGTTTTTTTGTAGGTTCTAGGTAAATGTATAGAATTAGAGTATCAATCCGCACCCATAATGGCCTATGTATTAAGATGCTCGAAGTTGGTTAAATGATTCGTAAAGCTAAGATCACATAGGCAAATATTTGCACAAATTTCAATGAAAATTTCGCTAAACAGCCATGATGGCAGATTTTGGAGGACTTAAGACTAAAGCTATGGTTCCATTCGCAAATAATTGATTCAAATATGGCTGAAAGTTGACTATTTAGGCTTTTTTTTTAATTTGCCAAATCATGCAAATCTAAGCTTAAGTCAAAAATCTACACGACATATAGCTAATATTTTGCTTAAATATGCCTTCAATAACACTTTCAGAAAATAACAATGTACAAAACTATCATTGATATCTTTGAAATGAATAATGATGCTTTTTGATCCATTTTTTTTTTAACTTTATTTAATAAATTTGCAATATTATTTTAATTAATCGGTTCCTTTTCGCACTATATAAAACGTGACTCGAACCTCGAAACTTTAATTTTTTTACATTATCCAATTTGTTTAAGAATATGGGCTTGAGCCCGAGATCCGAAAGTCCGCACAAATTTTTAAGGTTTGCAGCACTTGGTTAAATACCACTTGTTTGGGCCAGAACCCCTGCGCTTTGCCGCCCATGTAAAGTTCTAAGACTTTGCCAACCTATAATTAATGTCAATCAAATCAATGGCCATCTGCCACTAAATAATGTTTGTTTGCTTTGATACTCGCTCTTGTTATACATATTTCTCCCTCGCCTGTTCTATATTTAGACATTGCAGCTGCTCAGTTGCTCTCTCAAGCTCACTCGCAGCAGCGCAGTCGCCAGCGACGCTTTGGTCGCGTTAGAACATTTATAAAGTGCAGGCGAGTCACTTGCATACGAGAACTCAATTAAACAAGTTTGTTAAATTATTTGCGCGCCGTATTAATTTCATTTGGTTCGTTTTAACTTGGATAATTGGGGAGGCAAACCCGCTCTCGTTCCCTGGACGTAAACTTCTTTGTACTGTTCAGATAAACGTATGAAAGTCTCGTTATTCTTGCTAGTTGTAACTTGAGGTCCGCACACAGTCAGCCAGGGGGGTTTGATAGTTTTTGGTTAATTTTTTTAAAACACCCCCTTGAAAAAATCCTACCTACGCCTCTGTCCTCACATGGCTTTCTTTCTATTGATCTACAAGAGAACTAAACATGTTTCCGAACCAATTTTCCAAAGGGTTCAGTTCGGTTGGCCAGAACCGTAAGAAATTTCCCAAAAAGACCAAGAAAACTTCTGATTACCTTCTTAGTCTTAGGATTCCGAAATGAATTAATTGACTATATTTGCACAGGGTGCACCTGAACTCCTTGAAGGGGTTAAGTATAATGAAATTTTCTTCTCCTAAGTCTTTGGTTCCACGAACATTTCTTTCAGTGTAACTTAGGCAAGTGCAGCATAGAATTTCAAAATTCACACAAAAAAAAAAAAAAGGAGGCCGTGAACGTACGCCAAAGGCGCTCAACGGTCAAGTGCAAGCAGCAGCAGCCGCAGCAGCAGCTGCTGATGCTGCCATAAATCTCTTAATGAAAACCGGCAATAATCTTTCTGCCGTCGGCAAAAGACAACCGTATAGCAAAACCAAACACTACACAACACTCTTCCAGTCAAGCGCGAAAAAATGCGCAAAGGAATTAATAAACAAAGTAGCCGGGCATGTTGGCATGCCCCGCCTCGCCACCCTCTCCTCCACCAGTGTCAGGGATGCAGTCCAGGTCCATCGGGCAAGTTATTTGCTGCGCATGCGCGCACGTGCTTGCTGCTTAATGTGCGCAGCAGCAGCAGCGGCAGTCAACGTTTCCGTGGCCGCACGTTTTTTGCGCTCGGGCTGAGCATGCGCATCATCAAAAGACAACAACGACGACTCATCAAAGCAAAAGCATCGCAGCTCAGCGCCAGGCATCGAACGTTGTCTAAATGCATTTGCATTTCTAATTTTTGCATTTGCAATGCCAGGGAAAAAACGACGACGCGACGCCATGGCGGCTGCTGCTGGGGGGCGTGGTACACAGAATGGGTAGTTGGAGGCGCCGCTTTAGCATCGGTGTGAGTGTAGCACTGGCCCCAACAGCCAACTAAATTTTTATACCTTTTATATCAACTTTACATCCAAAATCTCAAATGGCCATCCATTTACTTAAATTCTTACCAAAATACAAGTAAGAAAAATTTCTAATTCAGATACAGTACGATAATTAGGTCCCTCCTCTTTTCAATTGTCATTTTCATTGCCACAAGGTTTAAGAATTAGTTGTTGATTCAGCGTTAGCCTATCGATAAATCTATCAGGACTTAAACGGACTTTGAAAGCTACAAACGTTTTGCGAAAATTCAGGCGTTCATTTCTTTCCATGGCTGAGGAACATTTGCTGGTGGACCATGTTAAGTCAAGCAAATATTTTTTTACGAACAGGAAGAGTAAGTTAAAAGCAGAAGAACGAGGTTTGGCAGAGACTTGGAATTGACTCCACAGAAAACACCTAAAGTGATGCATAAAAACGCAGATCTACCAAGAGGTTGATCTCTGATAACAATGCACGATTCCTGTTAACACTATGAGTCTTAATAAATCTCTAATTGATTTCGTCAACCTGAATCGTTAAACAGTTTCACTTTTAAAATAGCTTAAAAAAAGTAAAGCCCATTCAAAAAAAATCTAGATCTGATGGGAAAATAAGCTTAATTGACCACACTGAAACCATCTTGGTCTTTGGATCTTTCTAGCCTTTTTTGACTTAAGGTCTCAGTCATAACCGGCGGTGTCCCAGAGATCTCTTCCAACCAAATTCCAACCCAAAACCAATTCTCGGTGTCCTAGAAATCTCTTCCGGTTGGTTTCAAGCCTCTCGTACTTTGTTGGGAGATTTTGGCAAACCAACCAACACACTAACCAACCAATTGCGACTTCACGAACCCACGCAATATATAACTGTTTTTGTAATAAGACCACAATCTTATACACACACCTTTCGAACTAGACTTTCGAGCTAGATTTTCGAAGAAAACGAAATCTGTCAAATTTCTGGGACACCGACGGATTTCTCGACGATTTGCAAACCAACCGATGCCAAAATCTCTAGAGATTTCCAGGACACCCGCGAAACAAGACCGAAATGGAATTGAACGAAGAACCTTTTTATTAGACTTCAACAAAGAATATTTTGTACTTAAGAGTTCAACGGGCAGTGATGTCCAAAATGCCAAAGGTCTATCCCATGGGATGAAATCAATGGTTGGATTTTGTTCACAAACTACTCTAAAAAAGCACAATGACTCGTTCTTAAAAACAAGAAGAAAAGTCGGTCAAGCCCGATTATAACATACTCTGTACCTGTGAAGTGCTGCTCATCACCGTTGCGACCGGTGCAACCCATAATTGTTTCTTTTCCTTGTAACTCGACAACCGTTCATCCGATCTTTACCCTTCGATAAATAATCTTGATTTCAAAATATGCCCAGAAGGTCCGAACCTTCTATCTATAAAACTGACGGAGATATGACGTTTTTTCTAAATTGCGGGGGCGGGAGGGGGCGTGCCAAAAATTGAAAATAAACCTGATCTGCCTGAAAGTGTAAGATGTTTTTGTCCCATGAACGTCAAACCTCCATCTCTTACCATCTCTGAGATTTGTGCGTTCATACGGACAGACAGACGGACATGGCTATATCGACTCGGCTGTTGATGCTGATCAAGAAAATATATACTTTATAGGGTCGGAAATGCTTTCTTCTGGCTGTTACATACTTTTGCACAAACTTAATATACTCTGTGCACCTCTGGTACAGAGTATAAAAACCAAGTCTCTGTAGTGAAATATCGACCACATATTAAAAAATTTTTCCTTCCTTGTTCTTGCCTCTGCGAACTAGCCAAGATGTCGACCCGCGATATCGCTAGTTTTTAGGGAAAAAGTGGCAATGGAAGCACTGCTTTGGTAGCATTTTAGTCTATGCAAAGCTTTTAAGTCTACGCGAAGTTTTTGCAAAAGCAAAGTGAAGGTCTTCCAAAACTTTCAGTTTTCAGTGTTATATTGACTCATTTAACATAAAGCAGAAAGTGAACCAAAAACTATATATGGCACACTTTCCAAATAAAATTGAAAAAAGTGTAGAATTCTCAATCAATTTGCATTTCTGAAAATATTTTTACCTGGCACTTTTTGCCTCAATTACACGCTCAATCATTCGATTGGCATACCCATCCTTCCGCCTGGGCTATAAAAATTTCAACAATACACCAAAAACAGCTTAATTGAAATCAGAAAGAGAATAAAAAAAAAATAAAACTCCAAGTCGAATGCAGCTCAGTCGCCTGTTTGGCTTACTGACCATCAGCTTCATTACCATTAACCAACTGTGGCCACAAATCATGCATTTAACGCCTTCTTAACAGCCGCTGGGAACGGGAACCGGGAACCGGGAATTGGGAATTGGGATATGTAGCGCCTGCAATCAAAACGGGCAATAAGCATGCAAAAAAGCCACAGCCAAACGAAACGAAACGAAATGAATTGAAATCAAACTGGCTTGGCAGACGACGACCCTGGCCCTGGTTCTCTGTGGTGTGTTGTGGTGGTCAGGTGTAAGTCCCGGCGTCTGTTGGTTATTGAGTTGTCTGGCGGCAGCAGCGGCCTGATGAGCTGTTGATGTTGCTCTTGATCGTGCCAGTTGACAATTACACAACAGATACTCGTAGAGGAGGATGCTTGTCGGAGGATGACTCCCGGGCCTAATGGAGCGATCGTTGGCCAATTTTATGGGCTTGCACAAGGCAATTGTGGCTACCAGTTTGCATGAATCAATGAAAATGAGTTGAATGAATGAAGTGAAGTTGAAAAGGATTTGCTAAGTGCCTGCCTGAGAGTCTGAGTCTGTCTCTGCTGTCTGCCAGGTGTCAGCTTGTAAATCAAATGAACCAAACAGGTTAATTCTAAATGTGTGAACAAATCAATCTATCGGATTATTTGGCATTTGTCACTTATTGGTGATTGGGATTGGAATTGGAGATGAAACTGGCGAGAAGGCAACTATATCCTCCTAAATCAGGTCGGAACTTCCGGACCAGCTCGGAGCATTGTAAAATGACTTTCCAAGAACTCACTTAATTCCTTAATTCTTTGTCTTATACTATCCTATTCTATATGTATTCCATTTGTCAATCGTCTATTCCTCATTTTGTGCTTTGTCATTGACAAAAGACAACTTAATCATCAAAAACTTTGACGAATCAATTCATCAGCGTACACAAAATCTTTTGATAGAGTTTTATACTCCGTTGACTTTGCCTAACCCATATCCATTTCACTTCAAATATAAATTTTATATACTTAGTTAGATCACCAAGCCAGCAGCAGCACCACCAGCAGAAACCAAAAACCCAACTCCAAGACCGAGCCACAAAAATTAGCTGCTCGTAAAAAACCTGACACAGGCGCACGTGCCGTTTTTCGAAATACTCGAAACGCCTCAACTACACAAACAAACAAACAAAAAGCACAAACTAAAATGCACAGCTAAAGAGACAGACAACAATAATTTCACTACAACAACATCAACAACAACAGCTTCTTGATAAATACCTGGCTGTGCCTTTTGTGGCCCGTTGACAATTTTTTGCGCCAAAATTTATTAACCAGAAATTGATTGGGACCCCAAACGGCCATCATCCTCTCCGACTTCATAACTTGCTATTATAAACTCAACTTTTTTATCAGCTCTCCCCTCTCGATAACACCGATTTGTGCCGTTGAAATTTCGCATAATTATGTTGCCTATAAATTTGTTTTCTTTCATTAGTTAAAAGTTAAAGTTTTCTTTGTTGTTTTGTTTTCTTATTAGACGAAGGTCAACGACGATATAAAAATCCAAATTTTATTTCAGTTGCCAACAAAAACAAAAAACAGCGACAGCCACCAAATATGCCATGTGTGTTGGTTTTTTTATGGACGTTTTAAAATCGATTAAATATATGATTGCCAGCTTATGGGGGATCTAATTTAGAGTTGATTTTTTTTTTTGGGGAACTGATTGGCTTACAGGTTATGGAGTGCAGGATTTAAGTATGCCATGGAACGATCTATAAACTAAGAAATGGAAACATGTCTTAAGAGTTCAAAGCAGGCGGAAGAATTGTAAAAAGCAAACACAACTTTACAGCTAATTTTTCGAAATTTTTTGCTTCAAGGAATGGATAGTTTTCAATAATTCAAGCACTTACTGAAATAGGTGTTATAACCAGGGCTGGTTAATGTTCAAAATGTTGACGTTCGAGAGAGAACAACCCATATTACATATGCTCGAGTCTACTAGCCAGACACACACTCCATATATTTGTTTTTGCAGACGTTTCTGCCGCGAGCATGGCTAGCACCATGCCCCTATACCAGTGGTGCCCAAACTCTCATAATCAAGCTTTGCGCTTGTGTGCGTAGCAGAGAAACACGACCCTCAAGTACGGCTGGGGTCAGTCACAGTATTTTCGTCAACACAGCGTTGCTCTTTGTACGGTGATGCGTCGTAACGTCAGCGATTGATGCTTATGTCGCTTCTTTATTTGGCATTTCGTCTATCGAGCGTCGCTCATGTCGGTTCCTGCATGGCATTGCGTCGACCTACCGTGCCTAGAGAGCCGTTAACGTATTGAGCGGACATCGCCTTGCTAAATACGTCAGTCGAACACATTGTGAGGGGTAAAAGGGTGGGTCGATGACAGTCACAAAGTCGTCGACGAATCGTTGATGCAGCGTTGGGTCGGCCGACTAGAATATTTACTCGACACCCGGTAAGCCAAAAACCCCCAGTACCACCCGAAATAACAATCAAAATAAAAACATTGCAAATATTGATCTTTGTGAACTTGGCTAGTTTAAATGTAAGTAAATAACATATTTAAAATTACTTTCTAACCAGCTGTTTTATCAATTGTCTATCGATTACCTACTTACGTATTCATCGTAAGATATAAAAGTTGAACCAGCGTTCGTGAACCCCCGACTTTACGCCGTTCTTCATTTGAGAATGTAGTTGAAACGCCTTAGACTAATAAGTCTTTGTGCGGCATAACGAATATAAAGAACTAATAATACCTCCCGATCTTTCATCGAATCTATCTTGATTTGTTCTTCAATAATGAACCAAGTGAACCAAGTTCCGGTCTCAGAAAAAGGCAGCTCTCCATTTGTACTAAAAGTAAGAGCTTGTTATTACTGTAAGAACCAGATGATCCTAATCTAATATATTTATTCTATTTTTTATACTCTGTACCAGAAGTACACAAAGTATAATAAGTTTGTGCAAAAGTATGTAACAACCAGAAGGAAGCATCTCCGAGCCGAGTCGATTTAGCCAAGTCCGTCCGACTGTCCGTATGAACGCAAAGATTTCAGAGATAGTAAGAGATAGAGGTTTGACGTCTATTGGACAAAAACATCTTATGCTTGCTGGCAGAACAGGTTTATTTTCAATTTTTGCCACCCCCCCCAGCAATTTGAAAAAAACTTCATATCTACCACAGTTTTATAGATAGAACATTCGAACCTTTTGGACATATTTAGTAATCAGAATTATTTATCGATCCGCCAAGGAAACGGCAAAGATCGGATGAACGATAGTCGAGCTTTAAGGAAATCAAACAATTATGGGCAGCACCGTTCGTAACGGTGCTGGGCAGCACTTCACAGGTACAAAATATACTATAGTCAGACAGGACCGACTTTCTTTCTTGATTTTTATGTGCGTGTTGGGGTGACCTTTTTAAACTTTCCACCATTCTGTGTATTTATTACGTCACCAACCTTGGGCACATTGAGATCAATCTCGAAGTGCACATATACCAGGGCGCTCCCGATTGTCTGCGAAGTCACCTGAAATGGAGGACTCGAATCTTTCTCAGGTCAGATTTGACAGCTATTCCATACACTTGAATCCTATGTCTCCAAGCTGCTGCTATGATGGCCTTGTTTATGTGCACTTTGCTACGGAGTGAAAGTTTGTTTCTACTTTAGAGCAGCCGTCCAACTTTCTTGACTCTGCCATATACTATAGTGACCTTGTGGCGCTTGTCTAGATATACTTCCAAGTATTTATGTCCAGGTAAGTGCAGCTGATTCTTGTACCTTCTGGTAAGAGACCATAGCGCTAAATTTGCGTTAACATCAGAAGTAACGCCTTCTAGGAACGGTCTGTGGCATCCAGTCTAAACCTCACGATCAGCTTCTTGACCCTGTTAAGCCACTTTTTTATATACTCTATCCACATTAGGGTCTCTTGTACGAGTAAACTATCTCCTCTGTCTCCTTTTGATGAGCAGTAAAGCATCGAGGGCAGGCGGAGGCGACAGTGAGGTCGGCGATCTTGTAGGGTTTCCTTTGGACTCGGAATCTGGGATTGATAGAGGACAATCGGAGTCAAACATTGTAAAGTTTTGGACATCCCAGTGGCATTTCCACCTTAAAAATTTATTATGTCTAATATAAGAAGTGGCTAAGTCAATCAATTACTCGAAGGCTTATTAATTCAAGTTAAACTTTCGATTACGTTGGAGCGGAATTGGTTAAGGCTCTGATGCCCCAACCATTGATCAATTTTGGTTTGAACCACCAAAACGGAGGTCTGAATTATTTGTTATTCATTTGCAGTCAAAGTAATTGTAAATATCGAAGTAATTATAATAGTAGTTAAGGTAATTGAAGTAAGAATAAGAGAAATTAAAGTATTTGCAAAAGTAATTACACTTGTTGAATTCATTTTAAACGTAGTAAATAACATTGAAGGAGCTTGTGCCTCTTATGTCTTATGCCTATGACTACACTGGATACAATATAATCTTAATCACGAATTCTTTTTCAAATAAAGGTGCTCAATCTTAATAAAACTATTTGAAAAATCATAAACAATTTTGTATCGATGGCTTTAAAACTCCGTTGCAACTTTAGGATTTGGTTATGTTAGGGCTTTGACAAAGAGGCTTGGCTGCGCCTAAAAATGGGCTGTCTTTATTTATTTTAGTATTTCAATTTGGCAAGGATTATTAAGTAGGAGTTGAAGGCACTGACATCACACTCAATTTTTGGTAGTCTGGCCCCGTCAATAACTTGCAGTTGGTCTTAAACGCCCAGGGGCGCCATAATCATAGACGACGCAGTTTTCTTAGCTTTTGTAGGTCAAGTCTGGCCCGGTCTGGGCACGCTGTGTGTGTAGGTGTCAGTGGCGCTGCATAAAACTTCATCGTGGTTGTCGTCGTCCCCGTTGTTGTTGCCAACCTTGTGCAACTTTTCAGACAGAAAAAAATTTAACTGCAGCCGGCAACGCGTCGCGACAACTGCGAAACAATTGCAGTTTGGCCCGGCCTGGCTGGGCCTGACCAAAACCAAATGGCCAACTTGCAGTCGGCATCATAAAATTTAATTTCCTGCGCTTAAAGTTGGCCCAAATACGACCCCCGGCTCCCTGACAAACTACACCCGCCCGCTCTTCGGCAGCCCGTTTTAATTGCGCTTTCATTAACGCGACTTTGATTTATGGCTACCGCGTAGCCAAAGGTTGTTTTTTTGTTGTCGTTGTTGTTTTGTTCCACCGATTTCTTTTGCAAATATTTAACAATTTTTTGGCCTCTGTTTGTATTGATTTTCGACGCAGTTCGTTGGCCACAACAGCGCGAGCGTTTTTGTTTAATACATTTCGGTAGTCAATTGCCTCAATAGCCAAACACACTCGATGCGTTTACAAAGCTTCTTGCGAACGCTGAAGTTACAACACACATTCACAAACAGCCAAGGCAGCTGAATCAACTGATATTTTTGACCAGATGATGAGTAGTTTTTTTTTGGGTTTTTGTTTTGGAAAGTCTAGACCAGCAGACGACGGCATAAGCGCGCCTTTGTTTGCAGTTTTTGGATTAAACTATGTCAAAACTTGAAGAAGCCGCGAAGACGTCATGCCAAATAGACCTTTTAAAAACTACATTTTTGGTATTTTCAGTTTGGTCCACAAAGTTCCGCTTATTAATTTCCCTTTTATTTCTCCAAAAAAACATTCTAGTAAAATTATCTTCTACCAAATTATCTAATTTGCATTTACTTTTACATTTTCATTTCCTAATTTAATGGCCACTTAAAAGAACTTTAATGCGTTGGTCGAGTTTATAACTCTTATTTGTGCAATTGCACGAAAGCCAAACGGCATGTTTTATATTTTACTTTTGTATTTTATGCCCCCATTTAGTTGCCCATTAGAGTTGATACTACAATAGTAATTCCACAGCTACGACACACGCTCTCCAGAGCACAAACTGATAAGTAAATGAGCCAAACCAAAAAAAAAAAAAAATCAATGACATTTTTGGGTGAAAGTTGGCTCGTTTAGAAATAGAAAGTAGGGCGTGGTCTTTAACTAAACTTAAGCACAGGAAACCCACGCCATACCAGAGCGGCAGCGACTGGTCATTGCTCTGAGGTGTTGGTGTCGATGTTGAGGCTACATCAAATGTGCCAACAAGCCACATAAATCTCATCAAAGCGAAATTATTTTTTACTACTCAATTGCAGAAAGCATCCCCAGCAGTCCCAGTCCTGGTTGAGAGACGAAAAAGGGTCTTCGTCCTGGTCGAGTGCATAAATCTCAACTCCTACTCCGGCTCCGACTTGTTCGCAAGTGCAGCACATTTTGGCCTCCTCCGATAAATAATTGCGTACATTTGAGCAAATCGTGTTTGATGTTTGCTCTTGTTGTAGCTGCTCGGCTGTTGGTTTTATTGGTTCGAGTTTGTTTGTTGTTTTTTTTTTTTTTTGGTTGTTTGTATTTGGTCAGTGCTTTTATTGCTACACATGTAGTTTGGTTTTTGTGCGGGAATAAACAAAAGGTAGATGTGAGAACGACTAGCTGAATGCCCCTGAATGTTAATGCCAATATGTTGGCTCGACAAATTCAATTTCAAATTCTATATCACCAAATTCCTCAAACTCTGAATAAAAGTCCTTTGGTGTGACATCACATGATCAACGCTAGCGACGGGCACCCATTGATCCATTAAGTCATCGAAGAGAGGCCGTTTCAAAACAACTCTGCGACGGAATAGATTTCTAGCTTAAAACAAGAAAGAAAGTCGGTCAAGCCCGACTAAAACATACTCTGTACCTGTGAAGTGCAACCCATCACCGTTGCCCATCACCGTTGCGACCGGTGCTGCCCATAATTGTTTGTTTTCCTTATAACTCGACAACCGATCATCCGATCTTTACCATTCCATTGGCGGATCGATAAATAATCCGGATTACTAAATATGACCAGAAGGAACGAACCTTCTATCTATAAAACTGTGGGAGATATGACGTTTTTTCCAATTTGCGGGGTTTAAGAACCTGCAAGTTTAAGAAGCATATGTCCCATACATATCAAAACTCCTTCTCTTACCATCTCTGAGATCTGTTTGTTCATAAGGACAGACGGACGGACGGACAGACAGACAGATAGACAGACAGACGGACGGACAGACGGACAAGGCTACATCGACTCGGCTGTTGATGCTGATCAAGAATATATATACTTTTCTAGCAAATAGCCCGGCTTGCTCCGCTACGCCGCCGTCAGTTAAGCTATTTTAACCGATAAGGGTATCAGGTTTTCTTTTCCGACTTGGGGGTGGATTTCACCAATTGGCAAATATTTGACCGTATCTTACGTACATCGGCTCAAAACAGAGATTAACTCTTATGCCCCGCCCGCAGTTAAAAAAAGTCACACCTGACATTTCCGATCTTGGTGGTGGACTTTTAAAATTTAAAGCTTACAAACACAATTTGATAAAGATCGGCCCTAAAATAAGGATTGGCCTTGAACACACATTTTGGGACGTTTTCCACCAATTCTCCAACCATTCCTCAAAGTTGCATTGCAATCGGATGAATGCAATAATTTTTCAAATTTCGCGGATTGTGCTCCATTTTCCGCCCATTTCTACAACTTAGAATCCTTTCCGGGCAAGCGTCCACCATTCCACTGAAATCAAAAAATTGCCAAATATCGCGGTTTGTGCACCATTTTTCGCCCGTTTCTTCTACTTAGAAATATTCCCTGGCAAGCGTCTAACCAATCCCCAAAGTTTTACCTAGATTAAGAATTTGGCAAATATTGCAGTTCTTGGAACATTTTCCACCTCCATGTCCACCTACAGGTCCGCCTCCATGGCCACCTCCAGGTCCAGGTCCCGCACACAACCAAGTACAATGAAAAACGGCAGCCCGCATTAAACTGAATTTTTTTATAATTTTCCAGTCAGGCCACCTTTATAATCCTATATCTTCAACCCACTTAACCTTTACCCACCAATTTCCGCCAAGAGGGGTAGATTTTCCAGAAGACTGGTATGCAGTCATTGTAGAATTTTCATGTAGATTTTTGAAAATGAGTTTGACCCCAATCCGATAAACAAAAAAGTTGCATACCACAGTTTTCCGCCCATTTCCCGACTTTAGTGCTAGACTTTCCAAAAGTTGAAAGTCACGTTGATCATATTTTTTGAGTAACTTTAAAAATGAGTTTGATGCTAATCGCTGGGAACTAAAATTCAACCCATTCAACCTATACCACCCAATTTCTACCAAGGGGGGTGAATTTTCCGGAAAATTAGTATGCAGTCATAGTTAAATTTTCATATAGATTTTTGAAAGTACATTTGAGCTTGATCCGATGATAAGCAAAAAAGCTGTATACAACAGTTTTCCGACCATTTTCTGACTTTGGGGGAAGATTTTCCAAAAGTTGAAAGTCACTTTGATCATATTTTTTTATGAGTAACTTTGAAAACGAACTTGGAGCTAAACGCCGGGAACTAAAATTCAACCCACATAACCTTTATCACCCACTTTCCACCAAAGGGGGTGAATTTTCCGGAAAATCAGTAAGCAGTCATTGTTGAATTTTCATGTAGATCTTTGGAAATGAGTTTGACCCCAATCCGACGATAAACAAAAAAGTTGCATACAACACTTTTCCGACCATTTTCCGACTTTGGGGGTAGATTTTCCAAAAGTTGAAAGTGATCACGCTGATCGGATGACAATCAAAAAGTTGCATACAACAGTTTTCTTTGAATTTTCTACATTTCCCGACAGAACTTTCCAAAACCGTTTCTTAGTACTCACTTTCAGCATAAGATTAAACTTCTTTAAAAAATTCAGCTTTCTATCTCTTATGGTTTGTCCTGTGTGACGGTCACCAGTCAGTCAGTCAGGTTGAACTGTTTAATATTTATAGATATTGCTTGTAATTCTCAAGTTAAAATTCCCTGCTTCCTGCCTGCTATTCGGCTTGCTGACTGCTTTGCATTGGACTGCGTTCATTACTGTGACTCACGCGCGTGCTTGGTAGTGGAGGCCCCGAGTTCGAGTCCCTGACAAGGTAAAGCTAGAAAATAAAATAATGACTACTTATTTAAATGTGCTTTTCAGAAAGAAGACTTTAGTTAGCCAACAGATCGACAGCTTTTAAGAAAGAAGACTTTAGTGAACCAACAGATCGAAAATTTCCTATAAAAAAACGAACTTTCTTGGTTTTTGACAATGCACGAAGCTCCTGATTTAAGAATAAGCAATCTAGGATTTGGGTACGTTTAACACTTGATTCAAGAATTTTTCTATTTGATTTGAGAATGTTTTGTACTTGGTTTAAGTATTACAGCTCTTGGATCAAGAAAAACGGGATCAAAATGCATACTTGAGCTTCTGACATCAAACATTCTTGAACAAGTATGCAATTTCTTTATTTTCCCTCTGAGTATACCCGTAGTTCTTCTAATATCAGACATCGTGCTATGAAATGTCCTATATCATCTCTTCCAGCTATGTTGGAGAGGCTGCAGCGGCTTTTGCATTGTTCTATGTGGTCCATAGTTTAGCCTAAAGCTGCACTTGTCATATATCTCTAAAGTGATTCGCTGACGATAAGTAGTATAATAGCAAAGCAATTATTTTCATCGGGGGTGACACGGCACTCTCAATTGATTTTCGAATAAACGAGCGAATTGACACCGACTGTTGAAAGCTAAGTAGATTTAGGTAGTAGGTCCAAATCGCTTAACATTCACCATCAGATCCAGCAACCGAAAATAGATTTGTCACTTTACATATCACTAGAGATTTCCGTGTCATACCCGTAAACTTAAACATTTCACTTTTGTGCCCCAAAAACTGTTTAGCAATCGAAGTCAAGGGGAAGATGTTGTAAGGTAACCCTCTAAAACTCTGAACTGGTACTCACGAGCCTATTAAGACGATGATTTTGTAAGATATTTATGTCTAAAAATTACTTAATAGAATTTTTGAATATAATAGAATATTTGAATTGGATTAAACTAAAGGATTTTTGTAAAGATTAGGTGAAAAGTGATCTGAAGTTATTTTTGAATTGAATCTTTTTCCAGGTTCGTCGTTCAGTTCTGATTCAGTAGACTCAAAATACCCAAAGCAAGCCGGTTTTAAAGGGTTCTCTAACGGAAAGTTGAGTAATATCCTCTTTTGCTAAGGAAGTTCTTTGGTTAGTTAACTGATTGCAGTGAGTCTTCAAAACAGTTATTTGTGTATTCAAAGATTTTATTCTTCTTATCTTTTAGGTAATCCTCCCCTAGCATTCCCGATTTAATGAGTATTTGCACCAAAATGCTAAACAAAATGCATCAACAGGCCAAACATTTTTGTTGTTCTGGTCTTTGATTTGTTTTTAGTACATTTTCATTGAAATTTATTGCATTTAACAAAATTAGCTAACAAATTTATTAAGCACTTTGTTGCGGATTTGTGTTTTATGAACCTCCAGCGTTCAGCATGTGTCTGCGTGTGTGTGTGTGGTCATTGATGAATCTCTTGGCTTGTCCGTGGCTAAGGCCACGTGTAAATTGGCCAAAAGCAATCAATGAACCCATTAAAGTTTAATCACAATCACGTAAATAAAAATCCAAACTTGTCGCATAAATTATGCCATTCCGATATACTTATATGTACGTATGTGTGTGTGCAGTAAAAATCGGTTGACAAAATTGCTAATGAATTGCAAATTTATGCCATAATTCGTGAGGCGCGCCAAAAAGAACTTGACTTCTAGTTCATTTAGAGTTGATTTCGGTATCTGCGTTTATTTTTTTTTGTGTTTTTGGCATCGTAAAATTAAAAAGACAAAAGTTTAATGAGAAAGAAACCTGACAGCTCTGCGGCTCTTCCAATTTCCAAAAATGTAACTTTCGAATTTAGCGGTACGCCTTTTTATTGAAATAGATTTCTGTTGGTTGTTGCTGTTGTTGTTGTTGCTGCTGGGCAGCCCATTCTTTAGCTTGTCAACTCGATGAGACATAAATTTACAAAAAAAAAAACCAAATGGCGGCAAATGGTTTTTGGACACAAAGGCATCTCCGGTGGAGGCCACAACTGCGTCTGCGCCATGCTGTGTCACTTGTGCCCAGAGTCGCCTAATCAACGCCATGACCAAACTCCCAAACTTCGGGGTAGCTGCCATAAATTTTAGTCTTAGCCCACATGTAAATAAATTTTTTTGGGTGAAAAAAATAACCAGAAACTGTTTAGAGAGTCGTCTTCGAAAAAATCAAAATCTTCGTGTCGTTTGCCGAGAGCTCGGAGACTCTGGCTTAATTACAGACTCGATAAGGCGTTGCTGGCTTTGAAACAAATAGCTGCCTCTCCGCGCGCTGGTAACAAGTGTCTTAAAGCGGCTCTTTGATTAGACATTGGCGTCTTATCAATTGAATTGATCGAGTTTTTGGTTTCTGGTTTTGACTTGCGGCTTGAGTTTAGTTTAAGGAAACTTTGTAGCGGGCTTTTATATATTTATACTATGTACTCAGACTGTGTTAGGATTGTGCAAAAGTAAGCAACAGCCGGTATATAAAGTATATAAATATATTCTTGATATGCTGGATGTCACATATACTTCTAAGACTGGCAGGCAGATCAAGTTTATGTTGAATGTTTGCCACGCCCCCTCTGCAAATTGGAAAAAACATGATATCTCCCAAAATGTCATAGATAAACGGGTCGTTCCTTCTCCGCCAAATGATTGGCGGACATCGGATGAACGACAGTCGAGCTATAAGGAGCTTTATCGAGATATTGCCGCGCATGCGATGGGCATCACTTCACACACCTTAACAAACTTTGGAAGACTATTCAGAGTATATTATCTTCGGGCTAGACCGACTTTCTTACTTGTTTTTTAATCCAAATTAAACCATATGTAAAGTAACATAATTTAACCTAACCTAACATAACCTAGCCTATCCTAACCTTACTCAGCCTAACCCGACCGAATTTAATGTAACGTAAAGTAACTTAGCTTAACGTAAGGTAACGTCACATAATGTAGCATACGTACGTACGTATGAAACGAAACGATACGTAGCGTAACCTAACCTATCGTAGCCTAACTTAACCTCACATAACCTAACCTATCCTAACCCAACCTAACCCAATTTAACCCAAAATAACCTAACCTAACCTAGTCTAGCACAAACTTACATTACCTAACCGAACCCAACCTAACCTAACCTAACCTAACCTAACCTAACCTAACCTAACCTAACCTAACTTATCGTAGCCTAACCTAACATCACATAACCTAACCTATCCTAACCCGACCAAACCCAATTTAACCCAACCTAACCTAGTATAGCACAACCTTACCTAACCTAACCCAACCTAACCTAGCCTAACCTAACCTAACCTAACCAAACCTAACCTAACCTAACCTAACCTAACCTAACCTAACCTAACCTAACCTAAAACCTAACCTAACCTAACCTAACCTAACCTAACCTAACCTAACCTAACCTAACCTAACCTAACCTAACCTAACCTAACCTAACCTAACCTAACCTAACCTAACCTAACCCAACCAAACCTAACCTAACCTAACCTAACCTAAATGTAACGTAGCGTAACGTAATGAAACGTAGCGGTACGTAATGAAACATAACAGTATGTAACGTAACAACAGTATTCAAAACAGCAAAGAATGGCGTATGCTCAACTTCGGATGGGAGCTCATATTAACGCACAAGATTTTATGAGCTACTTCAAAACTTTGCTAGCCCCTCGGCAAAATATTGCACCCATTCACTACGCTGTTAATGAAATAATAAACTTTGAACTTGATCAGCCTGTGACATCGGAAGAAGTAAATGCCAAGCTACATAAAACAAGACCTGAAAAAGCTCAAGGACATGATAGGATTCCATTTAAACTACAACCATAAATTCGCTTCTATATTTAATAGTCCTCGATGACGGTTCAGATCTTGATTGCTTCAAAACCTCAGTGATATTCCCATTATTTATGAAGGGAGTTCCAAATGCTTCAGAAAACTCTAAAGGATATAAAGGGCGCAGCAAAGATTTTTATGGGTATTATAAATTCTCGTATTACTACCTGGTTAGAGGATAATAAAATTGGAAATGAATTTCAACCTGGATTTCGAAAGAACTATTCCACTGTACACAACGTGTACAATGTAACATCTATCCCAGCGGCGCAGAGCTGAATGAGGTTGGTCCACAACATGCATTACAGTAGGCGCCCACGTAATGGGACATTCTCGCTACGTTTTGTATACACACTTGTAAATAGAAATTTTGTTGGAGCAGTCCAACAACAATCCCTTATTGGCGAGGCTCCAGTCGGCAAGCCAGACACTCACTGCATACATTTGCTTTTGCAGTTGTCTCGTTCGCGCACACTGCACCTGTGCGCCCTGTGCTGATGCGTAAAGGACTTAACTCGCTTCGAAACGAGACAACTGTATGCGGCTGGCGCGAAGAGCCGAGGCAATTTTATTGCCACGCAGGTGCCAGTTGCCGTTAAATAACTCTCGGAGCAATGGGAGCAAGGTCTTGCCCATCTCTGTCTTAAACAAACATACATTAAAGCTGCAAATATTTACTGTTGACAAATTAGTATTCCAGTTACATTACAACTTTATATTCCAAGTGTGTGGAGTTGTACAGCACATGTATTTGAAATCCTCATTAAAATCCGATACACCTAGAACTAAAAAGTGTGCCTGGTTGTAAAGTAGGTGCTGTACAAGTCCATTGACTAAGTGTGTGGAGTTGTACAGCTAGTCCAGAAGTCTACACACAAATTTCCAAATTGCTTATCGTCTTGTGAAATGATCGCATACTTCCTCGCCAACATTTTCTCAAATGGTATATAGAATTGTAATCTAAAGCCCTAGTGTTTTCTGTTACACGCCCACTTTTCCGATTACATAGAATTCTGTTTTCAAGTCAGGAAGCCTACGAATACGGCCAAGCTTAGGTAAAAGTATACAGGCTTGTAATCGATACTAGAAGGCTGCCAGCCTTCAAAGAGTTAGAGAGAACATCGATCTTGTAATGTGCTTTTGCGCCGCTGGGATAGTTCATTTGAAATTTACTGAACGAAAAAAAAAAATTGCTTCATCGCAATTGACCGTAAAAGAGTCCTACTTATATGGTCTTAATCTGCATTTAAAATATATACAGCAAGTCATGTTTGACTATGACGCAAGTAGATTGTCACATATCCTGACGAAGCAAATAATTAAAAAAAAAATATAGAGTTTGGCATGAGGATATAAAAAGGCTCCCTGCAGTACGCTGCACTAGTACATGGGTGCTGAGTTCAGTACTTACAGGTAACCAGAAGTACATAAAACCCTACCCACCCGCAATGCATTTCAGTACTTACTTTTTGCTGGGCATGTCCTTGGAGGTAACCAATCGCCACCTCTTCGCTTTACAAACGCCAAATCCAAACGGCAGTTTGAGAAACTTTTTCAGGGCTACAAAGCTGGCGCCAACAGCAGTGGGGGTGACCAGGTGAGTAAGTTTATTCAAAGAAAAAACTTTTCATTAGATGTTCCTTACTCAAAGAATTTAGATTGTTGTAGGTTGTAGGCAGGATATGTAGAAAAGGACATTTTATATAGAAAACGAATTATAAGTGAATTCGTTTAATGGTTTTAAGAAAGTAATTTTCGAAATCTATCGAGAGAAGATGCATTCTTAAAATGAGCAAGCAACTTTGTTTTGTATGAGATTCACTTTTCTCTTCAATCTTTACATTTTACTTTATGCAAAGAGAAGCGCTAACGTACTTAACGATAAGTTTTACTACCAGATAAGTTTATTGCATAGATGCACAAACAGGCCTTAGTCAACAATTTTTTTGTTAGAATTATTAAATTAAATCCCTTGGAAATACAGTTAAATAGTCAAGGTCGCAGTCTTAATGGAATATCATAAAAAAAGTACTAATTAAAGAAACTATTTTTATAGGAAACCACAACAATGAAGTTAAGTAATAAATCGTTAAAAAAAATGCTCCAACTTTTAATTGAGAAGCGCTATAACTTGGAAAGTAGCTAATCAGAATTCAAAACAATCAATTGAAATGGGAAATAGAAACAAGTTGGAACATAAATATCCCAAGGTACATCCCCACCATTCTATTTCTGTGCAGGGAAAATGTGTTGGGGGCTTTTTAGATCACACTTCTCTGATATAACTCAAGAAACTTGATTGGCTTTATAAAAAACAAAAAAACGAAGACTAAGTTTACTTGTAGCTATCGTCAGGTTTTTCCACACAATTAGTTGTCTGATTAATTAGCACACACACCTGGCACTGGGCCCAATGCATTTACAATTATCAGATAAACCACAAAATAATCCCAATTCCCCCCATATAATGACCCGATAAACGTTCAACAAAATCGGAGCTAGCTTCAACGCTTTGGCTGTGCCTCATTATAGCGTCTCAAATCGCTTTTCCCAGCTCTCTGAGCGTGTGAAGAGGCGCCGCGCACGCGCCTTGGATTGCCCCGCAATTCGTTTTCAATTTCCCAAAAGCCCACGCTCTCTGACTCCTTCTTCAATCATTCCCCATCATTAAGCAGCCATAATCAATCACTGGCCAAGCTTTCGCAGTTTGTTTTGACTTGGCTTTTGCTGGCAGCTGAAACAAATATGCCACTAATTACAGTCTCAGTCGCGGCTCGCAGAGTCACCGGGTTTGCGGTTAAGAATGCGCATAATGTGCATTATGCAACTGCAGCAGCGGCAGCCCAACCTTATGTGCAATCATTTTTTTTCTGTCCATTGTTTGGCTGCGTCTCTGTCTGTGAATCGCCTTTTTAAACACAATTACATTATTTATCGTTTAATTAACTCAACCCGCAATTATTTCAATTAAAAATGCTGCTCAGCCACCGCTGAGTAATGCACACGGAGCAGAGGCTGAGGCCGCTGCAGTTTGGCCGTTTGGTGGCAACCCGAAAGGGTTGAGCCGGGCTTTGGGGGCTGACGACTCAGAGCTGGGCGTGTGGCCAGGCACTGAGTCAGCATCAGGCCTCCAAGTGCTGATAGTCTTTCCAAGTATGACTGTTTTCCCACAACACATTTGATCAGCCATAAAAATAGCAAATACAACAAGTCTAGGTAATAACCATATTGAGATTGAAAGGTTCAAAAAGATATTGAAATAAAATAGAAATGAGATTGAACTGAAATGGAAATGAAGTTTAAAAGAAAATGAATTAAATTGCGATAAAATTGAGATGAAGAAGAAATTGCATTAAAATTTCGTTTGTTTACGAAATTGAAATGAAATTAATATACAAATTGAATTGCTTAAGCATTACACTAGTATAGGGTTGTTCATGAGTGAGTGAACAAAATTGAGTTGTTCACTAAACTGAGCAACTGAACATGTTCTTCGTTAATGGTTCATTTTTGTTCAGTCAGAGTTGTTCAGTTTTTCTTGTTCAGTTGTTCACTTGTTAAATTTTTCACTTGTTCTTGTTCACTCGTTCTTGTTCTGTGAGTTGATCTTGTTCAGTCAAAGTGGTTCACTTGCACTTGTTCACCCGCTCTTGTTCTGTGTTTTGGTTATTGAGAGTTGCTCAGTGAGTTGTTCAGTGACTTGTTCACTCAATTTGGTGACTCTTTAGCTGTTCTTTGTCAGCGTGTCTGATTATTCAATGTTAGCAACATTTTAGAGATGGCTGACAAATAGGCAACATTCCGAAGTGTGACCAGCCACGAAGTATTAAAATTAGTTTGAATGATCGCTAATCGTCACAATGCCCAGGTGAACAACTGGTGAACAATTGGAACCGCAAAGATCCAATGAAACGGCCTGAAATTCAATCCAATACTAAACAGCTGAACAGCTGAACAACTGAACAAGTGAACAACTGAATAACTGAACAAATGAACAAAAGAACAACTGAACTACTTGAGTGAGTTGACTTACTTTGAAAATAAATAAACAAGTGAACATCTTCAGTGAAATGAACAACCTTTACCCAACACTTCATAACACCAAGAGATGTCTTGCAATTTAACTAGTCTGTTTTGGCTTTCATTGTTCCCACTGCTTAAAGTGATGACTGCATGGAGAGACAGTCGAGAAACAGTAGTCATTATCGAATGCCTTCTGACGAAATACCCGGAAAGTTCTTGAAACAGTACTGTATAGGCAACCAGCTCTTTATGGAGTACTATGCAGTAGTTGTTTACAGTTGTGAACAAACGCTCATTGTTAGAACTCGAGCCAGTTAAACTCAATAATTATAGAAATTTAATTGTAACTGAAGTAAAATTGAAATAAAATTGAATTAAAAAAAAAATCTGAATAATATTGAAGAAAGATGAAATAGAAATGAAGTTGAAATGAAATTGAAAAGAAATTGAAATAAAATTGAATTGAAATCGAAATGAAATTGAAATGAAATTTAAATGAAATAAAATTGAAGTGAAATCGAAATGAAATTTAAATGAAGTGATATTGAAATGAAATTGAAATGAAATTGAAAGAAATTGAAATTGAAACGAAATTGAAATGAAATTGAAATGAAATTTATATTGTCAAGGTGATACTAAATTAGGTTATTAAGAAGATAGAAAATGGAAATAACATTAAAAACAAAATTCAAATCATTTGTGCTATTTTCTGGGATAGCAGCTATCTTTTCTTTCTGAGCCATATCCGAAAGATGGGTTCTGAACCGGCTCGCCGGGTTCCACTTAATAGCAAGCCGAAAAGCGACGTTTATAAGAGAGAGAGGCCTGGCCTTACTCTTGTGCAAGGTGTGCGAGCAATCTCATTTGAAGCATATACAAAACTCTCCTAAAAATTGGCTTTGCATAGCTGCTAACTACTCGTACATCGATCATATGCATATTATTCTGTTGAATACCAAAACGGAAATGAGCTTCATTACCAAAACAAACAGAGAGTGTGTGTGTGAGAGCGAGGGAGAGCGCAATCTCTCGTCCAAGATGATGACGGACTTGACTCTGAGACTGACTTGTGACTGACTGACTAATGTGTGTAGAATGGATGGGCATGGAAATGGCATACCTGTTTGTTTTTTTTTTTTTTGTGTTTTATTTTAGCCGTTTAATTATTTCGTTTGCGTATTTTTCGTGCCTTTTGACTGATTGCCATTAATTAATTTTGTGTGCTTTGGCCAAGCCTCAAACTCAACTGTTTTCGTGTTGAGTTTCATTCATAAATCGAGCAAATTGAATTGTGCGAGTCATTAAAGTGAGCACGCGCCCCAGAGATGATTGCACAAATTGCACCTACACAGAGGAGGCTGGCTGGGGCAGGAAAAAATGCGTGGTATACTTGGGCAGACAGCGCAATCCCAATCCCCAGACATTCATCACAGACAGCGACGACGACGACGACGACTACGACAAAAGGCAGTCAATTTTTCTGCACCAAACACAAGAAAATTAGTTACCCACCGAGTTGGAGACGGAGTCTGTGCCTTGCCTTTGGCATAAATCACTTGACAGGAAGCGTTGCAAGCCTTGTTGCGCCCACAACAAACCAGAGAGCGAGAGGGGGCATAAAAAAGGGCAAAAAAAGGGCGCAAAAAGGGCAGAGAACCTTCTCTATGTGGCCATTAAAAGACATTTGTTTGTTTGCATTCCATGAACGCTGAAGCCGAAGCGCAGCCATTGCAAATTGAAATCGAAATCAGTTAACTAAAGGAGCAACAGCAGCCAGCCAGCCAGCAGTTCTCTTCTCGTCATCCACATCCACGTACACATCATCATGACTGCGGGCCATTGGAGCCTGCGTAAGTGCCCTGGTTGACCACAGACCACAGCGCAAATATGTTGAAGCGGTTTTCTGGTTACTTTTTTATAAATAAAGTTTTTTTTTTTTTGCACTTTGACTTGGCCGAAAGGACATTCGCCGCCGTGGTTGTCTCTGGCTGGCTGGCCGACCCCCCCAGAGACAGAGCAAATGCCGCAGAAATAATTATTTCTGTTTGCCATATTTGTTTCTTTGGACTTTTTTTCTTATTTAAGCAGACTGAGTGCGGGACTAACATGATAAGTGGGTTCACATGTTTGTACTTTTAAAGTCAAAGATTTGTATTTTATAAGCGAAAAAATTTAGAAATTTTCAAGGAAAAGGGATGTGAACCGCTCTGAAATTCGGATTGGTCCGGTCATGCCAGCTCCAGTTTTCGAATTTCCGCAATGTTTAGAGTAAAGCTTTCTTTGGTGCCATATGGTCCTTCGAGCCGGATATTCTCGAAACAATGTTTTGTAGGAAGGTTGAAGAATCGCAAAAGAAAAATGACTTCCCTACAGTTCAACACCTCAGGGAAGAGTCAGTACTGAATTCATCAGTGTATCATAAGTAGAAATTGTTTCAATTTAAGTCTGACTTCAGTACTTTTTTCAGTACTTCGCATGAAAATCACCCAAGAGTTTGGTACTGAAATCCTTGCCTGAAAGAAACGATGGACATGAAGTAATAGGCCCTGCCCTTGTAGAATACATTACATGCAGTAATGGCAGCCATGATTTTAGTACCAGCTCTTCGAAATCAAGGCAGGAGCACTTGTTGAAGTCGATATCAACACTTCTTTTGACTTTTCAAATAAATTTAATTCTAAAATATCGCATAGAAATCCTCTGCCTGAGGTGGTTTTCAGCTAACCTGTCTAATCAACTTCCTTTCAGAATCAAGAATCCACCTGAATATCAGGAGTTTTTGGTTCAGCATTTTCAAGGAATCACTGGTTTGGTGCGCGATTCAGTTAAGCAGCTTGGTACAGTTTGGTTTGGGTCGCTTCGGAACTGGTTTGCCTCTCAGGTAGCCACTGATCATCAGATCATATATAGCAGAACTGAAAATCTCCTAAATCTCTGGGGTTTTACCATTCTTGCCTTTTCAAAGTCCGGCTCGAATATAAGCCAAATATCACGTGAAATCGGTCGCAGTCGCACAGTTATTGCCAGTTTTTTTGAAGAATCCTGAAGAATACGGCAAAAAACGTAGTACTGGACGAACACCAGCGTTAAATGACCGTAGCAAGCGACGCATTCTTAACAAAACGAGCAATTCAACCGCCTCATGCTCCCAACTTGCTGCATTCAGCGCAAAGAATGTGTCCACTATGACGGTCTGGTGAGTCTTAATTAATCTGATCACATTGTGAGAGGTGTACTTGAAAAAATTCCGAGAAATTTCGAGTCCTAGAAAATAGTTTGCTCCCCTATTTATATGAAAACCGGGAAGCTCCCTACATTTTCATGCAAGACAATGTCCGAATTCACACTAGTCGGGTCACAAAAGTCAGGTAACCAAATAATTAAGAAAAAACGTTCTTGGCCCTTTTTTTTAGGGCGATTTTCTAAAAATTAGGGCGAAAATGGCCCTTTTTTGGGCGAGTGGTTTTTTGAGTGTACCACATAGAATGTGAACTTTAATCAACTGGAGGAGTTGTGCACTGAAGCCGCCTTTTGCTAGCTAATAGACTTGGTACAACCCGGGATTATAGATCTACAAGCGCGTCCGCTTTGTCTGCAATCGCTCAAGGTAAATCCGTGTCAATTACGAGCTACTGAAGTTGGCCTTCAAGAAACTGGGAGTGGCTCCCGAAATGCTGCGTATGCCACTTGAGGATCTGATAGATGGAGAATTTTCGATTCTACTTAGCTGGACAAGTCGAAAGCGCAAGATGGTCAAGGAGGCACAAGAAAGAGGACAGGACGACGCATAAGACGCAGGGCCAAGTACGCCGTATCAGCCAAATTAGAGATAGTAGTAAATAAAAAAATAAAGAAAAAAATTAAATAAAAATAAATAGTGCGCTGAACGCCGACCGCGCGCTGGCGATGCCGCGCACCAAGTGAATTGTGTTTCGTTTGTGCGTGGCTTTTTATAGTCCGCCGGTGACATAGCCAGCAGCAGCAGTCGCAGCTGATTGTGACAGCACGCGCTATCGATAGCAATGGCGTGCGTGATTGACAGCTTATCGTCTATCGTTTGCTGGCAGCCTCCGTTCGAAAGTGCGCGCTTGATTTGAATTTGTTTGAAAATAAACAAGGATAGACGCACATTGCGTGGAATATTAGATAAAAGGATATTAGCCTAGGTCTAGGGAATTTGAATATGTATTAACTATGGTTAGAGTAGAGGTTTTATATTTTCGGATACTTTCTAAAGGGATTGCCGCATTTTGACCCGATTCTAGACTGTGTGCTTGTAAGGACTTTATCAACAGTGCATGAAAAGTACCTTGTCACTTGATGGCAGGATCCAGATCTTCGTTTCCGCATTGCGATAAGAGAAATTATATGTCCAGCTCATTGGTAATTCCACCATTGTACGACTCCTGCGCTAGCTCATGAGTAGAAGTTCGAGCTGGTTTATATTTCGGTCAGAGTTTGGATGATGTGACAGTCAGACGCCTTGGTTCTGGTATTCACTGCTACTTTGGAATAAAATGCAATCTCCATCTAGCCATTCTTAAAGGCGTTGCACAAACAAATGTAAGGTTCAGTTGCAACTTTTCCACTTCTAAACAAATTTTCCGACAAAAGATCTCAAATTTCTTTTTATCGTTTTCAATTATTCTTCTGTGCACTTATTTTCATCGCAAATTTGACTACAAGTATTGTTTAACTTGGAAAAATTTATGGTTTTGCACATATTCCTTGTATCTTTCTTGTATGACCTCAAACTTTGCTTGTCGTATAATGACCCTGCGCCTCCTGTCCTCCATCAATCTGATTTAAACTCTCTTCACGCCTGATGCTCGGTTAATAGCCTTCCTCTTAATCTCAGCACGTGTAAATGTATGACTTTTAGTCGAAATCAACCTTAAGAGTTTGATTATACGATACCATCCCACTGGAAGGCATCTATAAAGTAGATGATTTGCGTATTCAATTTGTTTCCAAGTTATTTTTTTAATGGTAATATAGCGATCATCACAAACAAGGCAATGGGAGTTCTCGGTTTTGTTAGAAGATGGTCCAAGGGATTTAGTGACCCCTACGTCACCAAGCAACTATATGACTCCCTTGTGAGACCAATTCTTGAATATGGGTCGTGTGTCTGGTCTCCATACTATCAAAAATATCAAAATCAACTAGAATCGGTTTACTCAAAAAAATTTTCTTACTAAATTTTAGGAAATGGTGATCCTAAAATGCATTTATGGACTATAATTGAAATATTTAGGTAATCGGTCGGTTACGACAAATGTGCAGCGTATATGTACTAAAAGACTTCGTGTAAAGTTTGGTTAAGATAGCTTTTAAACTGACAGAGGAGATAGCATAGAATAAGACGGACAGCCTGGCAGGGCTAACTGAACTCAGCTCGTCATGCTGATCAAGAATATATATACTTTATGTGGTAGGAGATGCTTTCTTCAATGCTTTACAAACATCCGCACAATTCTAGACTCGTCAGTGAGATGCTACCTGCACAAGCTCACACCCACCATTACACAAATGCACAACTGTAAAGGTGGAAAGCTGTAGCTATTAAAAGCATTTGCGATTTGACAAAGCACTGAGATTTATCTGATTTCTCTGAGCTTACGATTCACAAGTTTAAGTTCGCTACTTCATTTGTCTATTTAGGCCATTGGCAATGGCTGTTGGTGTGGAAGCAGGTAGCATCTCACTGACGAGTCTAGATTGGTTCTAGACGAAACGTGATCAAATCTGGGAAACCTAACCTTGCTTGTGTCCATATGTTCTTATCATTTGTGGTTGATTTCTTGAGAATTATTGAGCTATAGTTTCTCCCCGACCTTGAGAAGGCTAAACCAGCAATTGTTTTTTTTAAATACTCTTGAATATGCCCTCTTTACGCCAGTATACTGTGCATTGCTGCACGACCTCTGGGAGTGGAGATATTAAAAGATATTGGTCAATCAAATTTTTTATGCAAATTTTGTATGGGAAAATTCCTAGGTTGGTCCACTGTAAACTAATTTTCTCAAAAACTGTGGGGACAATTTTCATAATTTTGTGCCTCCTTTATGCCAGTTTACATTATGTTAAAATCCAATTTTTCGACTTGATATTTATAGAACAGTGGTATAGTATAGTTCTCAAATTCACCCAACCCCCATAAAAACAATAGCTTATGCTTTTCTTAGCATTTTTGCAATATAATTTGTCTCAAAAAGTTAGATAGTTCCTGAGAAAACTAAAAAATACAAAAATTATTTTTGTTCCACTTCCCACCGTTCCAATTCGACGCTAAAATGTTGCTTTTTTGACGCACATATAAAAATGCTCAGTGAGGTATCGTTAATCGATAAAAAAAACTTAGTTTGATAGAATTCGAAAGTTACATTTGGACTCTTTTCGCGCCAGATTGACCATTTTGCCCAGTGTGGAGTGGCGCGAGTGTTATTGACACTGCATGAGCAGATATATGACTTATATGCAGTGTTTTTTTATTCTTTTCTAAGAAAACAAACTTAGTACAGTTTTTGAAAACTTAGACATGGACGAAGTTGCGGCGTTTTCAGCATATATTCACGTGCGATTCTAATGACTAACGGAAATTCACAGAAACACTAAAGTCTCCAAATAAATAATGACCCAGTTTTCAAAGTGTCGTACGTCTACGACCAGTTCATAAATGCTTCAAATCCAAATCTCCAACTGAGATTTGCTCCTCATCAATTTAATCAGAGAGTGTAAATAGTTAATTAAAACAAAGATTCGCATCAATTTCACACCCATCAATTATCATACAAAACAATTCATCGGCTAATGAGTATTTTACATATGTAATATTTCACATTATATGCCCATAATCTACACCATCAATTAACCAACGAAACAATTAACAATTAAATGTTGTATTAAACACAAGAAAAAAACACAAAAAATTAATCAAATAATTCAAATGCAAACATTGAAAAGAAAATTCGTTAAAGCGTGACAGTTCATTTGTCAATCAAACAGTCGGAGATACTCACATACATGTGTACTACTCGTACCCAAATCCATGATAATTATTCACTTGCTTCAACAACAAAAATTATTTAAAACAAATAAACAAACAAGCAGCAAACATGTGTATAGCCGCCGTATGAAACGGCACTTTTTTTTCGCCACATTTATTTATGCGGAAAAAAATTAAAAATATACAAACGACGCGCGCCAAAAGGCTGCGTGTATCGCTTAAATAATTAATACATTTCAACGCTGGGCAGCATTTTGAAATTTTTCACTAAAAAGTATACTTTACATTTATTATAATACATTAATACCAATAAGTCTGGGCTAGCAACGGTGTTTGGTTTGACAAAGAGAATATGGAGCGGAACTTTATTAAAATGCTAAACGGCTTGTTCAATTTGTTGAATAAGAAAAGGTAGCAGTGAAAATCTATCAATGGAATTGGAAAGAAGTTGAAATGAAATTGAAGTTGAAATGAAATTGAAATGAAATGAAATTGAAATGAAATTAAAATGAATTTATATGAAATTGATATGAAATTGAAATGAAACTGAAATGAAATTGATATGAAATTGAAATGAAATTGATATGAAATTTATTTGAAATTGATTGAAATGAAATTGAAATGAATTAGCAATGAAGATGAAATGAAATTGAAATGAAATGATATTGAAATGGAACTGAAATGAAATTGAAATGAAATTGAAACTGAAACGAAATTGAAATGAAATTGAAATGACTTGGATAGAGATTTCTCACGGGTACAAACGACTGCTGTGCAAGAGGTCGTGGGTTCGATCCCGCCTCGGGACATCTAATGAAAAGTTTTTTTCTTTGAATAAACTTTACACCCGGTCTCGCCTCTCGGCTGTTGTCGCCAGCTTTGTAGTAATTTGCCATGAAAAGCTTCTCAAGCTGCCGTTCGGACTCGGCGTTAAACTGTAGGTCCCTTTTTCTTGTGCGAAAATTAGAAGCGCACAAGCCAAGAAATTGAGAGAAGCTCGGCTTTGTCCCTTTGGGGCTGTGTCAACGTGACAAGCCTTGGGGCTGTGTCAACTAGACAAGCCATTTTACTTACTTTTACTTACTTTACGGACGGTCGGCTGGGGGCCAAATCCAAAAAACGATTGTCTTTGCGAAGTCATCAGCTTTGGTCTTTGCAAGACAGCCTTAGCAGTGGGTTGTGAGTGGGTGGGTGGTGCTGGTGGATAAGCGATGACCAAACAGTGACAGAAACAGTGACCGAAACAGTGACCGACACAGTGACCGAAACAGTGTCCAAAACAGTGACAAAACTAATGACCGAAACAGTGACCATAACAGTAAACAGAGACCAAAGCAGTGACTAAAACAGTGACTAAAACAGTGAACAAAACAGTGACCAAAACAGTGACCAAACAAGTGACCGAAACAATGACCAAAACAGTGACTAAAACAGTGACCAAAACATTGACTAAAGACAACAGTACCAAACATGACCAAAAATGACCAAACGTGACCAAAACAGGACACATGAAACACACTAAACAACAGACCAACGACTAAACGACTAACACGACCACACATGACAAAAACCAACGTGACCAAAACATGACCAAAACAGACCAACCAAGTGAAAGCAGTGACAAAAACATTGACCTAAACAGTGACCGAGACAATGTCCAAACCAATGGCCAAAACAGAGACCAAATTATATTATTTTACAAGTATTGCAATTTCAAATCTGATTATTCTTCGTAAAGAGCTTCGCTCGTGTACGGAGTTCCACAACGCCCACTCTTTTTTCTTTCAGCTCTGATCTGTATAGCTATTTCGTTTATTTCAATGTTTTCTTTTTCTGCTTTTAGAACAGCAACATTTCCTATAAATAAAGTAGTTCCCCAAAGCCCAAAACTTAAAAAAAAAATTAGCTTGGTAACTGCCTAAGTCACCTACTCTAGGATCAAAAGTCAGTCTAGGCCCTGACACTAATCTCTGCCAGCTTTGGATTATTTAAGACTCTCTGACGCAAAACAATCTTCACTATCCCAAAAACCCATCCCAATTTCCATTACTTCCCCCCGCCCCTAACCCGTCCCGCCCCATTGTTAAGCGCAGCGTCTTGTGTATCAAATGTTAGCCGTTTATATATCGACCCATAGAGCTATTTTTATTTCTTCTTTGCTGCTTTGCCCCTCCCTCCAATCATGGTCGCATGGTAATTTATGACATTTCTGTGCGTCTTTTGTGTCGCGCTTGTATTAAATTTTCAAAAAATCGAAGGAAAAAAAAACCAGTCAAAGAGTATGATTTTCACTTGGCAAGACGAAAACGAAGACGAACCAAAACTTAAAACGCACGCACAAAATCTAAGCGACGATCATTTGGATTTTCGGTTTTTTGGTATCGATTTATTTTTTAGGTTTTTTCCTTCTTCTTCTGCTTCTTCTTCTTCTTTATCTGGGGCCCTTTTGCGTGGAGTAGAAATAATAATAATAATAAAAATAATGATAAGGTTGACCTGTTGTTAAAAGGCATTGAAATGCCCTTTGGGTAATAATTTATTTGTGGGACACCGGAGAGCGCTTAGATTCGACCCAAAACTTGTTTTAAGTTTTAAGTTATGGGATGGAGGGCTTCGCTTAGTGAAAGCTGTCGCCTGATCGTGTGACAAAAGTCGCTGAGGGAATCGATTACTCGATCGAACCATCTATGATTAAAGGCAATTAAACAAAAAGCATTTAAATTGCAACTGAACAATACAAAGAGCAATTGTCTGAGTTGGCTCATAAAAAAAAAATGAGTTGTTACCGGCTAATTGCAGGTGCTGGACCAACCAGCAACAACAACAACAACAACAGCAGCAGCAAATAATGTCAAACGTTTAGACACCGGCTAAGTGGAATTTAAGTACGTGACACAAACCGTAATTGGAACTATTAGAGAAGGCTGTAAGCAGTCAAACGACTTGACGTAATTTGTAAAGATCGAAGAAGATGTGGAAAAAAATTTGTATTTATTAAACTTAAATTCGTTGGGACTAACCTTTGGCTTTGTCGTTATAAATATATTAACACTCTGCGCTAGATGTGTCAAATTCGAATGGCGTAGAGTTTTTGGACACAAACTTAATATAGCGGGAAAATATCGGAAAACTGTATCACTATTACGAAGTTGTACTTATAGCGATTAATATTTATTGTTGTTTGCGAGCTGGCCCGAGGCAGCCAGCGAGCAGTTGCCTGCACCGTCGAATACTGAATCCCTTGGAGATGAGTAAGCTGTCATTTCGTGCAGTAGTTCTAGAGTGTCCATCATCATGACAATGTCATATGCATTCATCAGCACATTGAACCAATGCGAACATAGATGAACTCCTCCAGTTAGATTGTTGACAATGTCATCGATGTACAGCGCAAGTAATAAGGGACTGAGCAAGCAACCCTGTTTGACGCCATGCTTTGTGGAGAATCCTTCTGACAGGCTTTGACCATCCCACACCCTTGTGATGTTATTGGGGAGCCTCCCCAGGACTTTTATCATTTTAGTGATTACTTCCATAAGAGATAGACCCGCGGGACCATAATGAAGTCTGGTTAGCCATAAAAAGGCTAAAACATAACAAATCTGCTAGCGCTGATGAGCTACCCGCTGAATTGTTCAAGGTTGGCGATGAGGAGCTGGTAAAGCTCCATGCACCAACTCCTTTGCAGAATATGGTCCGAAGAAGCATGCCCGAAGATAAGAGTCTAAGAGTACTTTGTCCAATACTTAAAAAAGGAGACCCTGCAGTTTGCGCCAACCCAGCGGCGCACAGCTAAATGAGGCGACCCCACATCATGCATTACAAAAGCTCAAAAGTATGAAACACTTTCGCTATACTTTGTATACAGAGTTGTCATATGAAGTTTGCCGTGACTTCAAAGCTTCGAGCGTTGTGAGCTGCCTATTTCTGTTTCGGTTTTTGCTTTTCCTTTTGTAAAAGCACTCTTACAAACACAAGTATAACTGCGCATGTGTGCAGCTGACATACACATATCCCTCTAGTAACCATAGCTAGCGCAGCACTAGCGAATTGCTAACGATTCGGTAACACCTGACTGACTCTCGCTGGATTACCGGCAATTGGCTGTACTGACTATTTTTGTATGGGCATGTCCTAGCCAAGAGCTAGCGAATCTGCGGTAGCGAATTGTTACCGAAAAGTAGTCAGTGGCGTAGCTAACTACGGCAGTAACTAAATGGTGATTTTTTAGCTATTATCTTTTTGGCAACACTGGTTTAAACAGCTCACGCACGTTTCGTGTTTTGTTTCACTGTCAAACATCTACAGTTTGGTCTATAATTTAACCATGAATCGTCTTACAGACGATCAACGCTTGCTCTGTTAAAAAAGTTCATCGCTCGCTTCTTCCATTTTATGGTCAGTTTAATCGACCCACTGAAGCGGCTATTCGGGCTATTGTGACTAAATTTCGCACCAAATTTACATTGTTGGACATTAAACCGGGCAAGAGCTACCAATGCATCCAGAAAAAGTCACAGTTTGGTACTTCTTCATAGATGATGCGAATCGTAACGTAACTGTGAATTGTGAGCGCTACCGTGAGATGATATCCAACTTTTTTTGCCCAAAATTCAAGAGCTTGACTTGCATGACATGTGGTTTCAACAAGACGGTGCCACATGCCACACAGCACGCGCAACAATGGACTTATTGAGAGGCGAGTTCTGTGAACATTTTATTTCACGTTCGGGACCGGTCAATTGGCCGCCTAGATCGTGCGATTTAACGCCTTTTGAATATTTTTTGTGGGGCTATGTTAAAGCTCATGTCTATGCAGACAAGCCCGCTTCAATTGACGCATTGGAAGACAACATTGAATCATTTATTCGTGAGATACCGGCCGAAATGTTGGAAAGAGTAGCCATATTTTTAGGTGCCAGTTGCTGAAATACACGTGTAAACACCTGCCAGTGTAGTGCCAGTTGACTGTTGCCATAAATGGTCAGGGAAATCTGTCAATACTCTCTTGTATTTTACTCAGTCTGAGCTTAACCTTTCTAGCTAGAATAGAGTACAAATTGTAGAGCTTTGGACAATTAATAAAACTTCTGAACTTCTGACGTATTTCTTATACAATTTAAAACTAGGAAAATACTCTAATTATGTTATAAATAAATGCAAGTTTTGAGTTCATTCTAACGAGTCATCACTGTAGCTATCATATGTATTTTCTTTCGACTCGGTGTGTGTTTATAAATCTTCTTTTAATTTGTGACAAGATCAACAAGTTCAAAGTTGTTTCAATCAATTGACCTCGCAGCTCCCAGAGGGGTCTACACACACACACACACAACGAATATTGTAACAGATCAGCCAAAAAAGCAATAAAAAAATACACATAAAAAAAATTTGCGCAATTTTGTCGCCAGCAACGAAATGTGCACGTGCAGCGCCAGATCTTTTCGTTGCAAACTGACCTGCATTTAGTGCAAACTCAGAGATTTGTCGTACGGCCTATTATTCAATTAAATGGACAGAATGCGATGGATTGCAGCGGCGGCAGTGAAAGGCCATTGCGTATACGCCGCGTGTGCGTGTGCATGTGCAACCTGTCCGAGGCGGCGGCAGCAGCGGACCCATTAACCCAGTTTTCTTTTGTGTGGCTGCTTTGTTTGTCTCAATTTAAAGTTCAATTTCATTGGCCCTGGTCGCGGCTCTCCAAATTGATGTGACAGTTTATTCCCAAAGAAGAAGAAGAAGAAGAGGTAGAAAAACGTGTGGGTCATTGAGCTGCAAACAAGATGATGATGATGATGAAGAGATGATGCTGATATTTAGCAAAAGTGTGTGAAATGTAAATGATATGAGTGGCTTGATAAGAGCTAAAGAGCCAAGAGTTGGCTAAGGGGGTTATGTCATGTCGTGGTGAAAGTGAAGAGCTGGAAAGTGAGCGGGTTAAAGAATGATTTCAAATAATTTACTTCAAAATGTCACAAGTTAAGGCAGTTCCAAGGTTCCCTTCATCCATTGGTCAGCCGGAAAAAAAAGTATATGTAAATTTTTGAAGGAAAACCTTGGCATATCTTCCATAAATCACTCAACTTAAAACGAAAGCTGCACACGCAAATCTGGTACGCTGCAGGAAAACAGCTTCATAACATTTCACACCCTCCTTTTCCTCCCTTCCTCCCGCCCATAAAATGTAATGCATAAAATATTGAATTTTTGCAGACGGATTAACCTTGACTTTCACTTTCGCTGCACTGCGTCCTGTCAAAAGGATATAAACTTTGACTGTGACGCGACAGTCAGCAATACAAATGTAGCCAGAAACCCGTAGCACAACCAGGACATTTGTATGCGACACAGACAAGGAGTACAAGAGAGAGAGAGAGAGAGAGCGAGAGAGACACAACCACATGTGGCTCGCAGTGGAAGCTCTCTAACTGGCTAAAGCTTCGTCCTGTTTTTGTATGCCGCGCAACGCTTCAAATGTTCGTCCTTGGCGGCAACGAAAAATGCTTCCTTCTCCTTTTTTTGTTCCTGCTTCTTTTTTTTTTGAATAATTCATATGGTTACACGCGATGGCGATGCAATCTGAATGCCAAACCAGGCAAGGCGAAGGTGTGCTCCTCCTACCACATGTTGCTGCTGCTGCTGCTGAGTTTGTCAAATTGAGTTGCAATTAGAAATACCCACTGACTGCACTTTTGACTTCTGCAAATAGTTGCGTAGCAAAATTATCCTCCTATTTGGTATGCGGAATGCGTTCCCCAGGCAACGACCCCGTTACGAAACTGGAGCTTCACCCCAAAAGAGAGTGAAAGAGATACACGACTGCAGTGCTGCTGCTGCTGTCTGCTTGTTGTTTGTTATCCTTGTGGTTCCTGTTCCTTCTTCTCGGCTTGCTCTCGTTGTTGTGTAGGTGTTGCGTGTTTGTGCATTTGAGCATGTGATTAAACTACATTTCTTTTCTCGTTGCCTTCAAAAGGGGTTAACGACACCTGGCATACCTAGGCGAAGAGATAAGCATCATTACACAAGGGTTACACATGGAACAGGTACGCCACACAGACTCCAAGGAAGAAGTGTCAACTCAAAAATTCTCACGCAGTCAAGTAGGAGGTTTTTGTCATACCGTTGAAATATAATTGCAAAACCGTTAAAGGATTTGCCGAAATGTACGGGAAAAACAGTTAGGAATACGTTTGGTTGCTGGGAATGATGGGAAGATAAATTGATACTCATGTGAATTTTGTGTGTTTGTCTAATCAACAAATTGAAGACTATTCATTGAATGAGGAACCTGGAAACTGTTCTGAATACTTTGACAAGAATCAAAAACTTTACATTTGAATATTTATATATATTCTTGATCAGCAGCCGAGTCGATATAGCTATGTCCGTGAGTCCGTCTGCCTGTATGCACCTAGATCTCGGAGACTAGAAGAGCTAGAGCCACCATATTTTGTATGTAGACTCCTATTGTCCCTACGCAGATCAAGTTTATTTCAAATTTTGGCAACGCCCCCTCCAACTCCAACAATTTTCAAGAGATCAAGCTCATATTTTGCAGTGTCTTCAATCTCTGAAAGTTTCATAATACTTTTTGGCGCTACATGCACTTTTTGCTCACATAATGTTGAAATGGTCACATTAATGTTCATGCTCTGTTAACTAACATAGGGAAAGGCTATTAAACACTAATTGCCCTGAGAAACGGCCATATCAAAGTCGGGCAGGACCGAACGGTATCCTGATATCGATTGCTGAAAGGCTGACTACGAAGCCACGAGCATCTCTTAAAATTAAAAAAGTCAGAGTTAAAGATTATGGCTGCATGGCTGTTTCAACAGCCCATCATCAGCAGACTTTGCTAACGGTTCGCTAAAAGCAAATGGGAATTGAAACTGATATTTTATTGTGTATTTTAAACTCTTGACAAAGAAACGTATGGATTCCGCCGTGATTCCATTTTCACTTTTTCGAACCAAAATTGTACACAAAATCGAAAAGTATTGCGTTCCCCTTATCGTTAATTCACTGTGTATTAGCTTTTAGTGATCGTACCTTGCGCTTGGGGCGTTTAAAATACTAAAAACGGTTTCGACTTCATTCGTGATGCTTTTGTTTTGCTTTTTTTCTCGGTTTGAGAAATCTTCAATCCCCCCGCGCACATTGATTTAGTTTTTTGTTTAGCTTCGGCATGATTTATTGTGTTTTGGGAGCTGTAAAAGCTTTTTGTCTACCACATAAGCTGGATCCAGTTAGCTCTCGGCCATAGAACGTGCTAACACTTTGCAGAGGCCTCCTCAAAACACAAAAAAGAAAAGAAAAACAAATTGTTTTCTGATCTCACGCAAGTGTCTCGCAGCCAATTTCGATGTTTCTGTTGTTTTTCGTGTGTGTGTGTGTTTTTATACCAATTTTATTTGGCATTTAATGAGCCAGGGCGACCTTCGCGTTGTAATCGAAAACCCATAAACCTACAGCAGAGCCTCGCATTGGAGTCTGGAATGTGTATTGGTCAGGTTTTAATGAGCCCAAAAGAAGGTTTCAGCGAGTGCAAAGAATTTGGTTCATTTGACGAACGAAGAAGACAATAGAAATCCTTTTTTTTGAGGAATTTCTTTCTTCATTTTTATTGAAGAAACAATAAGCGATGGATGGCAGACGACATCGTTGCCTTTGGCCATGCCACATACAAAAAGGCAAAGTCGAAAAGGGCTTTTGCCGGGTTCGTGGAAGTCTCGTGTTTAGCACACGCGTAAATTTAGCAGCCTTCGTCTCGGAATCGCTGGTATCGGAAGGTTGTGGCGGCGGCATTCGCTTTGAGCCGCATCCGCCATTCGCAACGCATGCGCACAAAACGGTACCGCTAGCGGGTATGACATATAAGACGGGTGGGGGAAGGTGGAGGGGGGAGAGGCTTTTTGTCGCCGCATTTCATTGTTGCATTCGTTGTTGTTGTGTGCACGTTTAAGAATGAATCTTCGTCTGAAATGATGATAAAAATGCGACACAAGACGCACCAACAAGAAGCTTCCTTCAAGGTCAACAGTTTTAGCTGTGCAGGAAAAAAGTGACTAAACTCTTTTTTCTCTGCAAGCGTCAGTTAGTGTGTCAAATGCTACTGAGGGACAGTTGGGTAGCTCTTAGAGGAAAGACGTTTTAATGGTATACAAAATTCCGCCTTAATAACTGAAAAATATACTACTCTACCACTGAAAAGGGTGCCTTAAGTTTGATTCCATTTGGTAAGCCTTAAAAAGTAACTGAACAACTTCAAAACAACTGTACAGAATACAACAATGTTAAAAGAAGTACTTAGAACAGAACACGTATGTACTAAAATATGAGTCACTGAACAAAATGAAATTAAGAACAATATGTTTACTTGTCATTCACAAAATAAAAACAAAAGTTTTGTCTTATTCAAGAAATTACGCATGTTTCTGATAAACTGGGAACCCCCACCCGACGCGATGAATACATTTTCAAAAATCACTCTCCTTACGAGCCCATATCCTACTTAAAGGCGAAGGTTCCACGAGAAAGCTGGAAAGTATTCTTTATGTCTTACTCAGAAATCGCAAGAAATGGTCCTGCAGAAAAAACAGTTTTCGAGCGACACATTGAAGAGGGTGTTGCGCGGTCTCTGCTTCTACTTGGTTATGAGAGAAGTGAAGCAGATTTATCTTATTATATCGCTCATATCTTGTACGAACAGATTTGCAAAGACCTCAAACTATAAAGATCTTTGTTGTTTCTATGCGTTCGTGTGTGCTTCTCAGGCTACCGATATCACTGCATGTTTTTTTTGCATGTAGCAAGCCACATTCGCTCTCTCATTCTCTGTCGCACTAGCACTGTCTGCTCACACAACAGCATTGTATTGGTGTGCGAAAATAAAGCGACGCAAACTAGCTCTGCCCTGTCCTCATCGAACGCTGGCCTAACACTGAAAGTAAACAGCGCGCTGTTTACTCTCTTTGGCCAAGAGTCGGCAAGCGCTAGGTTCGAGTCTGTGCATGACCATCGCAGCACTAGGGTCTGCTCACGCAACCTTTTCAACATAACATTTTTACATTTTGGTCTTCGAAAATCACACATTTTGGGAGCGCTTGTCTAAAATGGGACAGTTATTTGGTTGCAGACTGACCGACCACTGCTGTTTGCTCAAGCTGAGCTTATTAACAGAGAGCGATAGCAGCACACAATTGGTTTCGGGAACACCGAGCCCTTTTTTTTTATTTTCAACATTTACTACTTCTGAAAGGACATTTGGTAAAGCTGAAGAGTCCCTGTCGAAAAGACCATTCTTCTTTAATCCGTAGTAGCGTTTAATGTTCCTTAGCAAAAACTTTAATCGGCCTTAATTCGCTCTTGAAATCGAGCTAAATTCTTTCTCAGCTTAGTGTTTTTAGGCAAGGGGAGTGAGGTAAAGAAACTGAGAGAGGAGAACAAGCACATGTGAGAGAGTAGTGTGCGTGCGTGGGGAAACTACCAAGCGGAGAGCGTAAGTAATTTATGCACTCAAGTTGCTTTGGAATTGACACGCAGTTATTGCATTGCTGGCATGGAGAGACAACTGTTCACAGGCATGGACAGCTGCTGCTTTGTGGTGTTGAGTATTCCTCGAGCCAGCTTAAATTTGCTTATTAGTTTGACAATTAATTTTCCATGAAATAAACTTAATCAAAAAATAAAACGACTGATTTTATATTGTTGCGTCCTTAGTGAACGATCTTACACTTGAACCTGATGAGCTCTTGAAAGAAGAACGTGCTTTCTTGGTGTTTGACTGTGCACTGTGCTCTAAGTTTAAGAATGAGCAATTTAGAATTTAGGAAAAGTTATCAAACAGTAGGTATTTCTAGTAAGTATTTGTCGCTAATGGGCCAACCTTTTAGCAACGGCCTGTCTCCTATTTTCTGCTTCCATTGCTGCCTCAGCAGCTTTCTGGACTTCTATCGTCGATTGCCCGCCTGCGCCGGTGATTTTGAAGATCTCATCCTGCCCTGACGCTTGAATTGTTCTTCGCGACGCACTTGTGATTGTTCCGGAGCTCAGAAATACGTTGTGTAAGACGCACGATGTGTCGATTGCTCGCCTGTTCTGACGTAGTAGTAGTATAGTAGTATGCTGAGTTCTGCTAGATACGAACCGTGATGTTCCTCCAACTTTTCCTTACCATCACTTCCACCAAGAGCGGACAATATGCCTATCAGTATGCTTACATAGATTGGAAATTTCCTTTGCGAACCCCTTTTAAAGCTGTTTAACCTATCCCTTAAGCATGGTGACTTTCACCTATTATGGAAGGAATCGTTTATAAAAAGGTCGAATTCCAACATTGCTTAGCTGAAAGCTTTACTAATCTACATTTTGGAATGGTTAATGCTAAAAAAATTTCGAGGTTTTCAGCGAAGGTTTTGGTTTTAGTCTTGATTCGGCCCACGATTAACCTACAAAGAGGTAAAAAATCCCAAAAATGAATTATTACATTGTCATCTTATGAATGTGATATGGACAAAAAAAATTCGCAGAAAACTTTTGTATGCAACTTTTTTGTTTTACATCCGATCGGGCTCAAACTCATTTTCAAAGATTTATATGAACATTCAACGATGACTGCTTCCCAGTCTTCTTGAAAGTCAATGGTAGATGACGATGGGCGATGGTAGATGGCTATGGTAGATGGCGATGGTAGATGGCGATGGTAGATGGCGATGGTAGATGACGATGGTAGATGGCGATGGTAGATGGCGATGGTAGATGGCTATGTTAGATGGCGATGGTAGATGGCGATGGTAGATGACAATGGAAAATGGCGATGGGAGATGGCGATGGTAGATGGTGAATCAAAACGACAATTTTGGTTGGGAATAGGTTCAGGATCAGCTGGTCTTTCTCACGTCTTTCAGTTCACTCTACAGAATATCTTCGTTTCAAAATCGGTTTGAAGTTTTCCTATCAAAAAATGATCATTTTTGCTTTGGTGCTTTGAAACAGAAATTGTAATACTTCAAAGCAATGTAATGACTTAAATTCTGCCATTGCGGACCTCTGTTTAAAATTGTACTGCACTGTTTTTTCTGCACTTACCTTGTACATATAGAACTTAATTCATTTGCTTTAAATACCAAATTTTTAATAATTTGAGACCGTTTCTTACTGCTTTCTTGAATCCCTTCCCTTTCTGTTTCTGTTGCTCTCAGTGTATTTTGGTGTTTTATCAAACGTTCAATCTTTAACTTACATTTTCGTGGTCATTAAGCTATGAGAGTGGAGCAGCAGCGATGGCAGGGGGAGGAGGGGTCAACAGGTTTTTTTTTTGTTTTTGTTTTAAGATCTTCCCAAAAATTAACCAAGATTTCCAAGAAATTAATTTTCTCATGATTCACTTTCAAGTGAGACGAGAGCGAGACTCTTGGACTCTTAATTGAAATTGATGGACAGACAAAAGAGTTTGTATGCATTTTCTTTTCCTAATTTTCTATGACCTGTGCCAGATTTTTGTGAGGGGGAAAAGGAAGTTCCATTTAAATCAGAGGAGACTCCAAAGCAGCAAAACAAAATTTAGCAAAAAAGGCGGCTCACTAATTTTGCTCGCGTGTTTCCTCAAGTGGCCAGTGGCTATGCCACTTGCCGGGCGGCAATCGCATAAATACTCAAGAGAGGCCTTACCCGACTTTTCCAGCAATTTCCCCGCTGAGCTTTGTTTGCTCATTGGGCGCATCCGTTTGCCGGTCCAAGTGGAAGAAGCACTGGGCTAGCCTCATTGTTGTGTCAATTGTCGTGGTTGTTGTGGTTGCTGTGGTTGTTGTTGCTATTTGTCATTTGGCGTGCAAAACGAAAATCTCGGAGATTGCACTTTATCAAGTCCGAGTTGAGGATGAGGAGATCCGCTAACTGGGTCAGTCTACACTTAAGCAAATTCGTGCGGCATTGGCAGCTACTTGAGAGGGTGAGCTCTCTAAGGCAGGGGTGTAGGTGCAGAAGGGGGTGCTTGTACAGTTACTTTACTCACTTTGTTGCTCCATTTAAAGTTCAAGTAAAAGAGCAACTGAACCAAAAAGAGCATTTACTTACTCAATTATGTTCATTTGCTCATAATCCACCCCGATCCCCTTTGAAAATGGAAGAACCTCCGACTACGCCTCAGATCTATTCCCTTGATCTGATCTTGTTGGCTAGGTTAAGGAGATCCCAGGCTAATAATAGACTCCAAGAGCGCACAGTAGCCCACAACAAATCACCAAATCGTTTAACAATAATTTCTCAAAACAGCAACAACAACAACAACATCAGCAGCTCGATTCCCGATCGTTTTCACAGAGAGTAAGGGAAAATTATAGCGCGATCACTTAACTCACGAATCGCGATCGCAGATCAGTTGGGGGCATTAAGATTACCTGGCTACTGGCAACGGAAGTTGCCAACTGGACAAGGAACGCACGAACCCAGCAGCAACAGCCACTGCAGCAGCAGCAGCAGCATCAAAATAATTTTTATTGAATAATTTTTCATTATTTTTCGTTTGAATTGAGAGGCAGACGAGGCAGACAAGGCAGTCCAGACCAGAGCAGACCAGAGCTGCAGCAGTAGACCCTGCTTGTTCTTCTCCTTTGGCCGTCAAAAACAATAAAGTCCAAAACGAGCGAACAATGTAAATGGCAAGTCATGATTTTGCTGTTATGCGCTGTTAAAAGGGGCGCTCGCCGTTCGACACGATCAAGAACAACAAAAGTGCAGAAGGATTGGAGGATGAGGATTGAGGATGCTACCGTTGTTGGACAACGCCAACGCCAACATGACCCAAAACAATGCACACAGAAGAGAAACCACAAAATACTTTACTCATACTTTATGCCCAAAATGATGCTCCTCCGCGTTTTTTTTTTTTTTTTGGTTTTTGTTTTTTGCTTCTTGGGTTGCCCAGATCAATGCAATTGTTTGCCCCTTTTTAGTCAAGTTGTGCGCACTTCATAAGCAAATACAACAAATCCAAACAAAACAGAAAGAACAAGAAGAAGAAGGCCAAAAGGCAAACAATGGAAATAACCAAGAAGAGTTTAGAGATGCGAGAGATGGGAATGGGGTGAGTGAGTGGCAATGGAGTCAGAAGGTAAGATTGCCACTTGAATTGGAACTACCTAAAAGAAATGTTGGAAAGTTATATATATTGCTTAACATATTGGCTAATGTTGATATTAATGTCCTTCTGTAAGCACATCTTTAAAAGAGAGTCCATTGAAAAAGTTGAAAAATAAATCAAACTTGAAGCGAAAGCCTTAGAACCGATTTGATTTTGGTTGTTTTTGCGACTCTTGATCCCCATCATGACACGAACCTGAACTGGAATCAGGATCTGAACACAATCTGATGCTCCTGCTTTTTCTAAAAAAAGGTTCGGTTATTGGACCGGTTCATCGCTAACGAAAAATGTGTGCTTGAAAAGTCAAACTGTAACATGTTCATGTAAAACTCACAGATTTACAGAGAGGGTAAGTCAATCCCGTTCTGACTTCGATGACAAGAAAGTTGACCATTCGACTCGAACCTCAATCTTTCCCTCTCGTTCGAACGTTAGACCGTACCTTCTTTATACCTTCTAGATAACAACGATTGTCATAGTTCTAGATCGATCGGTTTAGAATTCAAACCGTTTTGTAATTAAAATTTCAAGTATGTTTTGTTGTTGGAAGTACTTATTTCTTAATTTTGAAATGAGAACAAGCGTTTTTGAATCAAGAATATTTCGTACAGACAGTAAGTTGAAAAATAGGGGAAAGTTAACTTCGGCTCGGCCGAAAACACAAAAAGTTTTTCTAAGACTACTTTTTTGGACATTACTTTTCTGGGGGATCTATACTATAAAAATATCTGACTTCGATTAAGCTTGGTGAAATCATGGAAAAGCATAATACACTGTTAATTGCGAAATTTGGAGGCGATCCCATTTCAAACAAAATGTTTTTCTCACTAGAACTTCTTTTTCGACCGATCATTCATACTGCAGCTATATGCTATAGTCATCCGATTTTGATAAAAAACTTTTTTAGAAATGTGTCCAAAGTATATAAAATAAGTGTATGCCAATAAAAAGGACGTTTTCATATAAAAAAAAAAGTTTTCCCCAAAGAACTAGTTTTTCGAACGACCGTTCCTATGGGAGCTATATGCTATAGTCATCCGATTTCGACCAATTCTTGAAGAATTGTATAAAAGTATATAAAATAAGTGTGTGCCAACAAAAAGGACGTTTTCATTAAAAACAAAAAACTTTTTCTCACTAAAACTAGTTTTTCGACCGATCGTTCCTATGGCAGCTATATGCTATAGTCATCCGATTTCGACCAAACTTAGTGAAATCATGGGAAGGGATAGTAAACTAAGAAATACGTACTTTGGAGGCGTTTCCATTAAAAACAAAAAAGTTTTTCTCAGTAAGACTAGTTTTTCAACCGATCGTTCCTATGGCAGCTATATGCTATAGTCATCCGATCCGGCCGGTTCCGACAAATGTGCAGCGTATTTGTACCAGAAGACTTCGTGCAAAGTTTGGTGAGGATAGCTTTAAAACTGACGGAGGAGATAGCATAGAAACAAACGGACAGACGGTCAGACGGGCAGGGCTAAATCAACTCAGCTCATCGTGCTGATCAAGAATATATATACTTTATGTGGTCGGAGATGCTTCCTTCTATGCGTTACAAACATCCGGACAATTTTATAATACCCTCTGCAAGGGTATAAGTTAACTTCGCTCGGCCGAGTTTTGTATACCCTTGCAGCTTCCATTGAAAACAAAAAAGTTTTTCTATGACTACTTTTTGGACATTACTTTTCTATGGGATCTATACCATAAAGGATGTCTGATTTCGATTAAACATGGTGAAATCATGGAAAAGCATAATACACTGTTAGTTGCGAAATTTGGAGGCGATCCCATTTAAAGCAAAAAGTTTTTCTCACTAGAACTTCTTTTTCGACCGATCATTCATACTGCAGCTATATGCTATAGTCATCCGATTTTGATAAAACTTTGTAGAAATGTGTCCAAAGTATATAAAATAAGTGTATGCCAATAAAAAGGACGTTTTCATTAAAAACAAAAAGTTTTCCTCACTCGAACTAGTTGTTCGACCGATCGTTCCTATGGAAGCTATATGCTATAGTCATCCGATTTCGACCAAACTTTGAAGAATTGTGTAAAAGTATATTAAATAAGTGTATGCCAATGACTAGGACGTTTTCATTAAAAACAAAAAAGTTTTTCTCACTAGAACTAGTTTTTCGACCGATCGTTCCTATGGGAGCTATATGCTATAGTCATCCGATTTCGACCAAACTTAGTGAAATCATGGGAAGGGATAGTAAACTAAGAAATACGTACTTTGGAGGCGTTTCCATTAAAAACAAAAAGTTTTTCTCACTAAGACTTGTTTTTCAACCGATCGTTCCTATGGCAGCTATATGCTATAGTCATCCGATCCGGTCGGTTCCGACAAATGTGCAGCGTATTTGTACCAGAAGACTTCGTGCAAAGTTTGGTGAGGATAGCTTTAAAACTGTCGGAGGAGATAGCATAGAAACAAACGGACAGACGGGCAGACGGGCAGGGCTAAATCAACTCAGCTCATCGTGCTGATCAAGAATATATATACTTTATGTGGTCGGAGATGCTTCCTTCTATGCGTTACAAACATCCGGACAATTTTATAATACCCTCTGCAAGGGTATAAAAATTCAGGAATAGCGCGATTTTAGTTCAAGTACAAAAAATCGTAGTTAGAGTGCAAAATGGACTTGAAATTACTCACTGGCTCTAACACTTTTGTTATGGAGAGATGGTAGATTTCTGAGCAACAGTAACTCTTTCTAGGTCTTAGTGAAATCATGGTAAAGGATAGTAAACTAAGAAATACGTACTTTGGAGTCGTTTCCATTAAAAACAAAAAAGTTTTTCTCACTAAGACTAGTTTTTCGACCGATCGTTCCTATGACAGCTATATGCTATAGTCATCCGATCCGGACGGTTCCGACAAAGCGTATTTGTACCAAATGACTTCGTGCAAAGTTTGGTGAGGATAGCTTTAAAACTGACGGAGGAGATAGCATAGAAACAGACGGACGGACAGGTTTAAATCAGCTCAGCTCGTCATGCTGATCAAGCATATATATATCTTATGCGGTTGGAGATGCTTCCTTCTATGCGTTACAAAGTTGCGGGCAATTTTATAATACCCTCTGCAAGAGTATAAGAACTGCAAAACCAATGTCGCTAATTTTAACATCCATGCATTTTTGTAAGCCGCAGAAGGAATAGCATTCTCGATTATTGATTGAAGTACCAAATAGCTTGATAAGTAAGATGCAACTTTTTCGACAATATTGAAGCCTAGAATGCCAGTCCTAATAGTTAAAATTTGAATAGGAGGATAGGTTTTAACGATGAAGCTGTGAACTAAGGTTCGAATCAACATAAATTCATATCAAATGGGCTGGCGAAACGAACTTTAGACTTTAGAACTAAAATTAGGACCGAACCTTCTGCAGAATGTTAAAGACTTTCAGGTTTGATTTAAGCCACTTTAATTTTATAACTGAAGCTCATTTGGATTTTTGTATTTATATTTAATAAGAGGCTTTCCTTAAACAAAAAGATCATTGAATTTGATGCATTTCCACCTTGAAAACTTCGGATACAAGCCTGACCTTGTGCACATTTAAGAAACAAGCTTAAAAGCTCTCTGTTCTTTGACTGGGCTTGCAGCAGCTGCAGGCTCAATTAAAATAAAGAAAGGGTATAAAAGCTACCTGAAAACTTTCTTTAAAGGGAAGCAAATATTTTCTAAGTTGCCAGTGGCGACTACTCTGTCCCCATTGCCGAGCATTGAAAAACTTTTTTAGTGGTTAATTTAGAAGAATTGTTAGTTCAAGTTATTGAGTTAATTGCCAAGTTATTGTCATTCCTGACGACATTTATGACCACAGTTACCGTCCGACTCTGGTCCTTTTCCAAAGATTTAATTCGGCTACGGTCCTGGAAATCTCTACAGTTTTTTGAATAAACGCTTGTAGATTATATTGACACAAGTACACTCGGTTATTAGATCAGAGGACAAAAGTTACGGGCATTACAACCGATTGTTAAAAGCCAAGTACTTATATTTACTTCGTACGATTTGCGCTTCACAAAGCTTTTCTTGTCACATCACAAAGTCAATCAAGTTTCATAGCAGAACCTCAGGAGATTTCCAGAATCAAATAAAACTTATCAAATAATAATTCTAAGCAAAAATCCTTTTCCCAGACTTAACCATCTCTCTCTCTCTCTCTCTCTCTCTCTCTGTCACTTGCATCCTTTCGTTAGCCAGCTTAACAATTAACAAATCTACTGCACAATCCCAGCATCTCTTCAGCTTAGCTTCTGGTCACAGCATGTGGCTGACTAATTTGCGGCCTTAACACTTTTATTTTCGTTTTTCCTAATCCTGGCACTTTTGCTACCAAAACACCAGGAATTAACATTAACACTCAGTCATTTTACAGGGACAGAAAACAAGACAGACGCCTAGGTAGGTCGGCCGGTCGGTTGGTCGGTCGGTAGGTAGTTAAGGTAGGCGAGACCATTCACAATGATCAATCAGTGGCTTGTCACAGGACAGAGGCGAGTGTACGAGTAGTCACCGCAGGAGGGCGTGCAAAAGACAAGATCACGCCTCTTAAACGCATTACGACAAGACCAAGAGGACCCCGAAGACTTTTTGAGCCATGCCAATTAAGCGGCGTGACCGAAGAGCGAAACCGCAAAACGAGCTAATGTGTCAATTATGTGGTTTAACTTGGGTTCTTAGGGCTTACCAGGGGGCGCAGTAGTAGAAGGAACAAATGAGCTGAGGCTAGTATTAAGGGAAAGAGATTTAGTTGAAGCCGAGATTTTTCAAACACACATCTTGTCGGTCGTAACTTTCTTTAACCAATTGAGAATTCTAAGTCAAAGTTGAAAAATCAGGAAAAGCCAGGCACACAACTAAAAGTTCTTTTAATATAGGATCGCCAGTTAAAATCTTGCACTTTTCTTTGCCCATTTGTAAGCGCCTCCAGTTCAAAGTCCTTTTATAACTTTCACTGCCCTTCTGTATATGTGAACATATGCGTTTTACACGCAGACAATAATTAACCATAGCAAAAAAGCAAACCCTAAAAGAATGGTTAGCAAAAGTAACGCCCAGGCTACTTAGCAACATTGGATTTTCCTCTTTTGCCGCAGTCTCTCAGTCACGTCAACGACATATGTCTAATATAAAACCACCACCACCACCACCAAGACTGTCCGGAACCCACACACATAAGCCAACCACACATGGTTTCGGTTCGGTATAACAAAAAAGAAAAGTAAACAGTTTCATATTTGCGATTTTTATTTGCAATCAATCATAAACTAAACTGCCGGACAAAAGGGGGCGACTGACAAATGAAAATGCGACTAAGGCGTGGAAGTGCGGATTACCGCAGCTCACAGCATGTGATCGATCGACAGAACAGAAGCTGGAAATGGAGCTGGAGCCGGGGTAGGCCGCCTGTGACACGTTTTTTTTTTCCTTTGCCTTGCCACAGGAAGTGTGGGTTGTCATCGGCATTCTCCGATGCAAATGCGGCTTAATTAACTTGTTGCACGTCGCCTCCTCCGGCTGCAGACAACACGCATGCGCACTCAGCATCCCCCTTCCCCAAACACGATCGCCAAATCAGCGCCAAATTGAAACAGGCCGCACAAGGTGGCATTGCTGTGGAGTCCCAGGTCTAATTTCGCCAACTGTTGTTGCCTCATTTACATTTGGCGCCGCCAATCCCTTTTCTTGCGCTCCTCCTGCTCTTCTTAATTAATTCGATATCACAACAAAAAATTTTTGTCGGCTACCGGTCTTTACTTTACTTTTTTGGCCCAGCCATTTGCATTTGGACAGAGACAGACATCGATACGAAATTCATTCAGAAAAATTATTTTTTATGTCCCAAAAAGGAATCAAACAACAACAAAACTGCTGCTGCTGCTGCTGCTCGCTGGCTGCTGTGTTTTGGCCTTATCCTTTTGAACTTCATTTGCATAAACGGCATGAAATAAAATCAACAGTTGCAGAAAGCAACAGACAGGTAGCTCTACACATACAAAACCAAAAAAGCAGAAAAATAAATAAAAATTATTTTGTGAGATAAAACGCTGCCAGTGCAAATAACATGCTCAGATTGCAGTTGGTTTTGCACTTTTTTTTTTCTCTCTCGACCGAAGGTTAAAGAACATACTGCAATTTCTATACAGAAAATGGTACCCAGTCAGGCAAAAACTACAACTTATTGACTAACTTATATAAGTAACCCGTAACTTGCCGGGTGAGCTTTTACCACAAATTTTGTTTCAGGAATGAAAACCGGTACTGAACCGACCCGAAACCTAACTTTTTATACAGTTAATTAGTTTCCGTCAATAAAAATTAACTAATTTTCCCATTTAAACTTTTCATCTATTTTGGGGTGGTACTGAGAGTTGCATTTAAGAATGTCTTCTTAGCAGACCCTTATACCAGTTACACAGGGAAATTATTGTTTAATAACATTTCCTTATGTTAATTAACAGAGCATTAACATTAATGTGAACACTTCAACATTATGCTACTCAGCGCTTTGAGCAGTGTCAAATTCAAATTATAAATTGACGGGAAGACATTCCCGATTCGGATCAATATTAAGCCTACTCGTACTCAAAATTTTAATCCCGCTGCCGGGATCAAGTCATTCTTTTTAGAAGAAGGAATGATCTCCGACCACATTCTTCTTCTAGTTCCGATCCCTTGTGGGACATAGGGCATCAACCACTCCTATCCCCCAGCGAACTCTGTTGCTGGTCGTCGCTTTTAGATCCGAGGCTGGGTTGATGTTTCAGTAGCTAGTTCTGTTCAGAAAGTAGGGTCCCTGGGCCTACTCGCCTATCCTGGTTATAGGGGTGCCATCTTAGAGTCTAGGCATTCCAGTTATCAAGCTTCAGCGATTCAGCCTACTTACCGAAAACTCACTAAAGCCCAATTCGGCTTCTTGATACGCCTTCTCACAATTAGCTCGCCACGAACCGGAGTCCGTGGCTACCCAGAGGATACTTGACTCGTTTTATGGATTCGGAAGTTCGTTAGCTGCTTGATCCATCCGACCACATAAAGAATATATATTTTTAATCAGCCAGACGAGCTCAGTCGATTAAGCTTTGTCCGTCCGTCAGTCTGTTTCAACGAAAGCTAGTCTCTCAGCTTTGAAGCTATCGAGCTGAAATTTTACGCAGAGATATATTTTAGCTGCCCTCTGCACATATGTCGGAACCACGAAAATCGAATGTATATTTGGCTTGTCACAGCCCAAAGGGCCCAAGCCGAGCTCCTCTCAATCTCTTGGCTAGTGCGCTTCTAATTTTCGCACAAAAGAAAGGGACCTACACTTTAACGCCGAGACCGAACGGCAGTTTGAGAAGATTTTTTATCATCTTGCCTATTACCAATACAGAAAATGGACGCAAAACTTTCAAAGGTCTTCCCTTTGTGCATTGCAAGAATTTTAGCGACTTCTCTGCATACATTGATAGCACCTGATTCAAGGCAACGTGATAGAACATGGATTTTAGTATTTTAATCAAGGCTGCAGACCTCTGAAATTTGGCAAGAGGTTCGGTCCGGGGGTTCGAACCCTTTGTAAAGTTTAAGGTACGGTTCGCGGACCGGTTCTTCGAGCCCCTGAACCCAAGGTTCTGGTTCGAACCATGGTTCGAAAAGTTTGACTTTCGATTTATTAATTCGTGAAAAATTAAACTTTTATAACTTTCTCTCCATAGTGTTATTATCAAATCCATTAGATGACAATAACAACTTTTACCTTTTATCTTCTTGGAGCTGTTCATCTATACTAGTTCTTAAATCAAAAAGAACTAACTTAAGTGATGAAAATGCTCGTTCAACTGATACCTGAGTTGCTGGAATGGCTAGAATGGTTAAGGCACATTCGAACATTTAGTTAGTTGAGTTCCATCGCGTCTCACAGTCTAGCACTGCTTTGCTTAGTTTTTCTAAATGCAATAGATTTAATATCGTCTGTGTGCGAACTTTACTGTGCGAACTCTACTGATGTCAAACTGAACTTTCTTTAACACAACGAACTATAATAATAGAGTCTTTCAGGGAATCTATTGAGGCAACTTCGACAACGACCAAATAAACAAATACGTTTGGGTCACATGTGCAACTTTCTTCGGTATTACAATCTTCATCGATCCATTCCTTTTCAGTTGTCCTTAAAAGTTCTCCTGAACCATCTCGTATGCTCCATTATCGACGGTAATTGTATTAATCTGATTTAGAGAAACGTCGTAAGATTGGAGAACTTCTTGAATGATAGCAGTCAGATTTGGGCTCGTATGACATGTTTGGATGTTTGTTCATACATACTTATTTATGAAAGTGATTTAGGCTATTAAATTTGTGGCAGCTATCACGAGTCATCTACCAAGAACTGTCATATAAATTCATACATTTTTTTCTGTAGTTATTTAAGCAAACTCGTATACTATATCTAACGGCAAATTACTTAGTGTTGGGCAGCAAAATCAAACAAAATGGCAGCTATAATTGCGCAGCAGCCGTTTGTCTTTATATTTATATAGTATAGCTCCCATAGAAAAGTAAGGTCCGAAAAGTAATCTTATTTAGAAAATCAAACTGCATGGGTATTCAAAACTTCGGCCAAGCCAAAGTTAACTTTCCTCTATTTTTCAAGCCCAACTTTTCTAAGGCAGCTGTACTATACTGTCTTCCGGTTTCGACCAAACTTAGTGAAATCATGAAAAAGTTAAGAAAACGTGTAAATACGAAGTCTGATGCCGATTCCATTCAAAACAAAAAAGTTTTTCTCACTAAAAATAGTTTTTCGACCGATCGGTTTTAGTAAGCACTGAAATGCATTGCTGGTGGGTTCGGCTGCGAGTACCTCAGCAGTAATATGCCTTAAGCTGTGTATTCACTTGTCTGATATCTGATAAAAGTTCCCAATTTGAGATATCAGACAAGTGTTAATTGATCTGAGAAACACAAACATATATGAAAAGCATGGAAAAACTGAATGAGAAGTAGGCTATTCTCTAATTTCGATTTTTCAAATTAGTTTTTTTGACAGCCAACTCACACTGAGGTATTTTCCACCCATTTCATATGAGATCTCGACAAGTGAAAATGCAGCATTACTAAAAGTAATTGTAAGAGAAAACAAGAGCTAAGCATATTACCATTGTTCGAGTTTAAGTAAAGTTTTCAAAATCTTAGAACTTTGGGCTCAATGTCAAAAAAAGAAGGACAACCAATTTGTTTTTGGAGTTTGTTATGGAATTGTTATAGTTTTGAGCTAAAATCTATATCAATTTGTTGTCTTATTAGTAACTGAAAATAGAAAGCAAGCCAACATTTGACTCTGAGTTTTCGGAAATGTATAGTCCCGGTATGAAATTCTCAATTTTTTCTCTGTGTAAAAGTTTAGCGAAGTTTAGCAAAACTAAAAACCTTTTTACATATTTTGTTTAATCCGTTGATCATTTTGTTGCTTTCCCTTGTATTTAATATTATTTTTCCACCTCAAAGTTTCACTCTCTGTCAGTCCTGGGCCAACAACTTTCATCCTTTCCAACTTTCCTATCGTTCATCATTTGTCTACGCACACACTCGATCTCTCCCTCCATCATCATCATCATCATCCTTGACGGTTTGTGATCACATCTAATAAATGGCCAATTCAACAACTATTCTACAATCTTTCAATCACATCACGGAAGCCAATTCAAATTCACTTTAATCAGCAGCTATTGTAAATAAATAACAAAAAATAAACGACAACCGACTGCAAGTTGCGGTTTAAAGTTGTTTATGATGAGCAGCAGCAGCCGTAGGAATCGCACAACTCAACCGCAACCACCTCGTTGACCACCTCTGGCACTTGGCGGCGGCGCCTTGTCAAAAACTCATTTTGTCATTTTGCCGTTTTCCTATCAAGAATTTATTTCAGACATAGCATTGAAATTGTTTAAGCAACAGCCGAAAGAGGGAGAGGGAGAGGAAAAAAACAAACTAAAAACTTTTATTTCATTTCAAAAGTTTCAAATGCGTTGCACATGCGCAGCGGATCGCGGCTGCTGTTGTTGTTGTTGTTGCTGTGTCCGCTCCATAGATAAAAAATACACCTGTCGCATTACAGCTAAATTTATGTCCACCGGTAGACCTTTACTTTGGCGCGGCTAGAAACGCGCCCCGATCTCCGACTCCGTCACCGTCTCCATCTCCACCTGCGCCAGTGTGTGTGTGAGTGTGTGAGACGATTGCACGCTTCGATCGGGGCGATCGGTTGCCGTTTCGATTGCCTGATGTTCAGTGGGGGTCCAAGTGTTGAGACATTTCAGGTTTCCAGCCAGCTTATTGTTGTTGCTGCTGCCGATGCGTTGCCTCTGGCCGCTGTCTGGGCCGCCGTTTTAACTTGGCTTTGTTTTATATTTTTTTTATTTTGTTTTTTGCGTCGTTGTTGAAATAAATACATAAAATTCGATCGAAAGTTTTGCGCTTGACGACGACCTACAAGACGACAAGTCCGGCATTTGATTTCGCGCAGATAACCAAACCATCTACACAGATGACGTCAAGGGTCCCCCTGCCCCCTTCTAACTCAAAAAATGTTGAACAAAATCTTTCTAGTTGAAACTTGGACAAATACTTTACGGTACTCAAAGAAACCATTTGCTAACTGTTTAGTCTTTCAAACTCAAAGTGTGTGATCTCTGATTAGCAAACAAGCAAATGCTGCTGCCGCCGCTTCGGCTAACTCTATCATTAACTAAAAGCAGACAGCGCACTTTTGATTTGGCCAACTAGTGGGCAAAAAAAAAACAACACATTGCTATGTATGTACCATCCCATACTCTTAGGAAGATGCGGCATATTAGTGTGAGGATGAAAAATAGTCGTCAAATAAGGAAATATTGGGAGTTTGTGCAAAAGCCAATATCTTTCGATGTCACTCGAATAAATTTTTTCTCAAGTTTGTACTTCATAGATGAAGCTCAGAATTTAAGGAATAACGATTTATTTTAAGATCGTAGACTTCAGCTATATTCCATCGACAGAAGTTCCCTTAGAAAAATTTTTTGGAAATTCTTTAAGTGCATAGAAAAGTTTGAAGTGTGTTTTAAAATACTTGGCTTGCTTTTTGTGGCAAACAAAGAAAATAAATTATAACTGGTGTCAAAGTCAACAGAGACGGGCAAATGACAACTAAAGTTGCTCAATTTTAATCTAGAACGAGAAGGCTAAGCTTACTTCGGCTGTGTCGATGTTTTAATACCCTTGCAAATGCTCGTTTTGTTATAATGATTTCAGACCAATCTTTTGTATGGGAGCTATACCAAATAGTTGACGATTTTCACCAAACTTAGTAAAATTATGAAATAGCATAAAAAAACAATTAATGCAAAGTTTTGGGACGCTTTTTCCATGTTAAGTGAAAATTTTTTCTACTAAAACTAGGTTTCGACCGATCGTTCCTATGGGGGCTATAAGATTTAGTCATCCGATTCGGTCGGTTCCGACATATTAGCAGCGGGCAGTAAAAAGAAAACTCTGTGCAAAATTTGAGCTCGATAATTTCAAAACTGAGAGACTAGACGGACAGACAGACGGACGGACAGGGCTAAATCAACTCAGCTTGTCGCCCTAATCTAGAGAATATATAGTTTATGGGGTCGGAAATGAATATTTCTAAGCGTTGCAAACTTTCGTGCAAAAATATTATAATACCCTTTGCAAGGGTATAAAAAGCTAACTTCGGCTCGGCCGAAGTCTAATTACCCTTAAAGCTCATGTAATTTTTTAGGACTCCTACTAGGACTGTTTTTCAAACCTAGCAACGATCGTTTCTATGACAGCTGTATGCTATTTGTACCAAAAGATATTGTGCAAAGTTTAATGAGGATAGCTTTAAAACTGATGGAGGAGATAGCATTGAAACAGACGGACTGACGAACATAGCTATATCAATTCAGCTCGTCTATGCAGTTGGCAGGAAAAAGAAGACGTTATTTACTTTATCGGAAAATGGATCGCCTCATGAGGTTTTAAGTAAGGTTAATGGAAAAAATTGGATTAATATCCATTTTATCCCCTTCAAAGTAGATCTTCTGCCTTGACTTCTTTTTTTTTTCTAGGTCACCAGCAATGATTCCACTGCAGTTGACTTATTCGCTGATTTCTTCCAATCAACTTATTGCTCTGTCCAATACACTAAATCTTCTTATCCTTATATTATTTCGTCTTTCAACTCAATATGTGCTCCCACAATTTCTGAAACCTCTCTACTTTCCTTTTTGAAATCTTTCAAAACTTCATACTCCCCCTGGGCCTGACAACATTCCTAGTTGTGTGCTCAAAAACTGCTCTAGTTCCCTATGCAAGTCTTTGCTTAAGCTTTTCAATCTATCACTTGATTCTTCAGTCTTTCCAACTCTTTGGAAAGAGCCTTATATTATGCCTCTCCATAAAAAGGGTGGTAAATCTGATATTTCCAATTATAGAGGCATTGCTAAGCTATCCGCAATTCCTGAATTATTTGAAGAGATTATAACCTCCACCTTACAGCATTATTGTAAATCGATTTTATCACCTTTCCAGCACGTACTTATGAAGCGTCGGTCAACCACAGCCAATTTGCTTAAATTTACTTATTTGGTTAATGATGGATTCCTTATGAAAAACCTTTGACTCGGTGAACCATGATCTTTTCCTCTTTAAGCTCGATCGATTAGGATTTCCCTACCCTTTTCTGCTTTGGATCTCGTCCTATATGAATGATAGAACTCAAAAAGTTCTGCTGTGTTGCAACCTCTAGGGTACCTCAAAGTAGCCACCTAGTTCCTTTGGGTTGTGGTTTGAAAAGTTGTATTGAAAACTTGAAGATGAAGCTAGAAATAGCTCCAGTTAGAGTATAGCGTGTTCCACTTGCCCTCAACCATTTTGGTATTGTAAGGTCTTAAGCTGATATTTGTCTGGCCCACAGCTAGCGGGCAATTTTTACTCAACACTCGGGGAATTTTTTTGGTTTTTCTATTTTGCTTTTTCTTTTGAGTTTCTTAGATTTCGGCTCATTTATCAAACTGCCTTTTGATAGAGCTTAAAATTTCTGCTTAAATGTTTGTTTTTTTTTTTTTTTGCATTCAGCTGAATGCTGCGCTGATTCACGTTGCCACTTGTGACTCAACGCATCGTCACCTGCCTAGTGTGTACCCAAAAAAGACTTACAAGCGTTCCAAATGCATAATTAACATCGGTTCCAGGCGGCAGCATCCCTTAGAAGTTCGTTTCAAACATGCTGAGAAAGAGGGACCCGGGGAAAAGGTCATTGCTATCAAAAAACTAAAACCTAAACGCTATTATTAAAGGTCACAAATCAATGAAGTCTTTATCGAAAGGGGACCAGCAATGGGATTTGGGTAAGAGGGAACGGGAATGAGAAAATCTGGGATCTGGTGATTACAAATAAAAGCCGAAACTAAAATTTATTGACAATTCAGCTAGAAAACATAATGGACATGGAAAACACATTTTTGTGTCCAGCTGTGGAGAAAGGTAGAAAGTCGCGCAAGTGCAGCAAGCGAGAGAGAGAGGGGGGCAGCAGGTCATAAATTTTCAAATGGGAGACATGATCCAAAAGTCTCAGGATGCCTGATCAAATGGATCGTTAGACGCCGCCGCAAAACGATTTTGCCCTTGAGGGCCCAGACAGGTACGAAGCCCAATAATTATGCAAATTTCTTCGGTGGATTATCCCCTCATCGATCGCCTAGAAGCTGCGCCGGAACTAAGTTGATTTGCATTTCAGCCCAGACTCGCTCGCATCGCCTCTCCTGGCACTCGAGCAACACGCGTCCTTCATAATTTAAATAATTATGCCACTTGCTGGCTTCCTTTCTGCTTAGAGATTTTTTTTTGGCTAGTGGCACGGCATTTGGCATAATTATGTAGGTCAAAAATTGTTTATTGACACGCAAAGGGAAGGAAATTTGCATAATTTTTACGCTGGGAGAAATTCTTGTGCTTTTTTTCGGTGCTTCAGCCAACAGCTGTTAATTATAGTCAATGAGAGGGGGTGGGTGTGGGTCAGCAGAAAGGGTTAACTTTTCATGGTTTGCACCTGCTGTTTGGGAATTGAGACATAAAAAAAGTCGGAACAAAATGTTTGTAGAAAAATTTATAAAATAAAAAAAAGTGGCAAAAATGTTGTGTCAGCTCTTAATTTATGGAGTTTAATTAATTTTTTTTGAAAAATAACCCCAAGTTTTGTTATTGATTTTCCCCTGCTTAGAGGTTGGTGTGATTTTTTGCGCCTTATTTTTATTTTATTTTTTTCAGTCCATACTTGGCATATCAAACTGAAAGCTGGTGAAACGTGTAAAACTTGTTTCGAAAAAGAATTTTCCAAGCGGCTCGAGTCTTGATTGTAAAGCGAAACTAAAAGATAACATTAAGTTTGGAATGCCCCCGATCAAATGGAATATAAATTCACACACACACACATTGTTGATTCTAAAGCAAAAGTGAATTGACTAATAAAAAATGGGGCTTTGGTTTATATTAATGTAACTGAGCTCTTATCAAATATACAAAGCAAACTATTTTCTCAAATCAGCATTTTAATGTCCTTTACCAAAGTGAGTTTAGAAATAATCAGTTTCTGTTTCCTTATTTTAGAACTTTAAAGAATGAAGCTATCTTCTTTTTAGTTGATTATAGTATTTGAAATCTAACTCCCAGAAAACATTTATATATTGTTAATGTAAACCATGAACGAAATTTAAAAAGAATCCCCAAGAGGTTCTTCGAGTCGGATATTCCATAAGCAATAACTTTAGGGTGGTTATGATTCCCAAAAAAGTCTTGTTCCAATTAAGAACACTTGTTGAACTGTTAAGCAGCCTTGTTTGCAAGAACTGGAAAATGCAAGTTAACTTCGACAAGCCGGAGAATAAAATTTGTAGAAGAGGTGGCAGAGCAGCAAAACAGAATCGTTTAGGAATTTTGTTATCTTGGATTAAGCCCAAATGGAACTGGACTTAACTGGAATAAAAAACGTGCGGTGCGATTTATATTTCGGGAATAGCACACAATAACAACCATTCTTAATTGAAAATGTCTTTATTGTTTTTCAACATAACTTGCCGTTTTTACTATTTATATAATTATGCTATTGGCATAACTTTGAACAGAGGCACACACCATAACAAAGGAGGCTTCAGGTTGATCGGACGCGTTTCATGAGGGAGGATTTCTCACTCATCAGCGATCTTCAGCCATTGGACTTTGCACTGAGTGAGCAACCAACGGCCGCCACGTCTGAAGCAGAAGACCAAAAATGCTTGCACATACAAACAGGAGTTTTTGTTGTTTTAAATGAAACTATTTTTATTAAGTTTCAGTTCGTTTTAATGATCGCAGGACCTTCTAATCTCCACCTTCGCCGACGACACGGCGATCATGGCGCGTGATAGATGCGTATACTTGGCAACAGACGCGCTGCAAGAGTATCTCAAAGGTTTAAGAACTGGGCCTATCGTTGGAACATCTCCATCAACTCTGAAAAGTGCGTATCTGTCACCCATACGCTCAGAAGAGACAGTACCCCTGGCGTCTTCCTGCATGGAGAGGTCCTCCCTCACAAATTGGCCCACAAGTATCTTAGAGTGACACTTGACAAGAGGCTTTCCTTTAAACAACATGCCAGTTGCAAGCAAGCTTCACAACAAACTCTCGCTAAGGAACAAGGTCCTCATATACAAAGTGATCCTGGCACCGATTTGGAGGTACGGCGTTCTGGTGTATGGCATCGCGGCGAAAACACACCTGAACAAAATCCGGGTCTTCCAAGCCAAAATCCGGAGGAGGATTACTGGAGCCGAGTGGTTCATGCGAACTCGAGACATTGCGAGAGAGAGTGTGGCGTTCCGATGGTTGGCGATACAATCAACAACCAAGCAGCGAGATACTTGGATAAGGTCTCCGCCTACCCAAACAACCTTGCCAGGCGCTTACTCCGATCGCGTTGGATCAACGGGATTAGGGCAAGACGCAGGTTCCTAAGGATCCACCCAGGTGACCTGGCTAATCGGAGGATTTAGTCCAAATTGAATTATTAAAAAATTATTAAATCCAAATTTAATAGAAAATTTCGTATGGAAAAGCATTGTTTTTAGCTAAATCTCAAATTTACTTGATTTCGTTGTATTTTGTTGAGTCGGTGCTAACTAACACGAAGTTAAATTGCAAAATTCGGAAAAAATAAATGAATTTATTTGATTTTATGTCCTAAGTGCCTCAAAGTATGGACACTTGCTAACCCAGAGTACTCGCAATTCTTGTGCCACAAAATGATTTTTTTTGGAATTAACTTGGTTCGTTTCTCGTCGTTCTCAAAATTTTGTAGAGCTTCCACAATTACAATCGAATAGATTCAGAGTTTTCAAAAATTGTCCTCTGAATCTCAATCTAAGCAAAGATATAAATAAGTCCAATGAATGGTAGTAAATTGTGGCACAGTATGACATTAAGAGCCTTTACATACCTTCGTATTTCGAAAGTGTTCATATAATATGAAGAATAGCACTAGTTTACATCCAAATAGAACGAATTATACTGCAACTTTGTTAGGCCTGTTCCGGTTTTCACATATTTCTTCGATTGCAAATGAAAACAAAATCGATCGATTTGGTTTTAGCTGTTCTGGTATTCGAACGATTTGCAATTCAAATGTTTCATTTCCAAATTGTTTCCGTTGACTACACTTTCACCTTAATCAACTGGTGAATCAAAACAATCCAATAAATAATTACACAAAATAGTTGATAGTAGTTGAATATAGATGTTAAAAATGCCGTTTCTGTTTTTATTTTTATGAACATTTTCCCAGCGTTTCATAAACAAGTAAAAACCGGAACAGCTTGAACAAAATATGTGAATTCGATTTGGATGGCACATTACAAAATTGAAGCTATTCATAAAAATTATTAATTATTCCCAGATTACAGATGGTACGTGACTTTGTAACGCATTGAACTCAGCTCGTCGTGCTGATCAAGAATATATATACTTTATATTGGCGGAGATGCTTTCTTCAATGCGTTACAAACATCCGGACAATTTTTTAATGCCAAAGTAAATCAGAATCTGGTTGCTTTATCATATGCTATGTTTTAAAAATACTTAGACACTTCTCTCTCTCTCTCTCTATCTCTTTTTGATTCCCTTTTATTCAAAATAACGCCCTTACGTCTGCAAATATTCTCAAAAAAAAAAAAAATTAACTCAGTTCTTCTTTCGCCCTCCTTGCACCAGCTCAACTCCCATCACCATTTGCCAGGTGAATTCCAGGAATTCTGTTAAATACAATTTTTGGCCCCCATTAGCAGTCGCCTCTCATTGCATTTACCCTTTTTTTTTTTGGGGCGCACTAATCTTCACACCTTGCACACTCCAAGACCGAAGAATAAAGGAACAAAAACTTCTGTTGAATTGACGGACAAACGCGAGCTGCATAGGCTTCCGAAGAAATGCATCGACGTTGGCTGGCGTCCAAGATTATTGGCCAAAGCAATTAGTGTGTGCCATTCCCATTCCCATTCCCCAGTTGCCAGAAATTTGTCGAGGATGGCAAGTGCAATGTGTGCCAAGCGGTTAATGAACAATTTCATGGAAATATTGTCACACTTTTGTTGGCGTTGAATTCCTCAGCCTTTGGTCCATTCACTTGGCCCAACTTGGCTTGCCTAATTGATTTATTGATGTTTACATGTGCCCGCCCGCCTGCAACTGGCCGGCAACTGCTGCCACTTCTGCCACCAGCCACTCGCCCGGTGCAGGCACAATTTGCTCTAAACGCTCGTCGAGAGCATTGACAATTGTTTGTCGTCGTTGTCGATGTGGATGTGGATGTCGTCTTCGGACCAGCTAGACTCTTTGGTAGCCAAAGTTTAGACAGACCAAACAATTCGTCAACCGGCTGAACGTAGGGGCAGGCTGACAGACAGACGGACCAAGTAATTGTTGACCTTTTACGTACATTGTCCACGTTTGAGTTTGGCTTTCTTGGGGCTCCTCTCGGGGCCCTGTTTAAATTGCTGTTTGCTGGCTGCTGTCGTCATGTTTTTATTACTGTTTGCACTGCCCTGCCCGGAGGCCTGCTTCCCCTCCATACAGTCTCTTGTTTGCTCTTCATAAATAGCATGAAATCTTTGGCGCTGCACGTCGAAATGCCTGAAAGTCTAACACGACAATTCCAAAGTCTCCCAACTGCCCAACTCCAGCTCCAGCGTTTTCGATTTTCATTGGAATTTTAGTAACACTCGAACAGCAGGCGGAGAGTGATAGAGAGGGGGAGGAGTAGAAATGCAGAGAGAGGGGCAATCTCTTGAGATTTCACAGTTTTTTGAATTTGTTTGATTTGTCAAAATGTTAAATGGAAAGCCACCAAAGAAATTGCTTCGAGCTTGTTGCACGTGCGCGAGTTATGAGAGCTTAGGGACTGAAAACAGTGTTCTATCAGATTCTTTAATCTAGTTTACTTAAAAAAATAACATTAGAATCAAAAATTGTTATCTCTAAGAGCTAAGTTTCATCATATTTTTTTCGTCTCCAAATCCGGAAGTACTGTCAAAATTGTACTGAATCTAATCGTCACCTAGAACACGCAATTTTTGGACATAAAATGAAAACGAATGAATACTTTTCAAAAATTTTTTTTTACTTTCATTTGATCACTCAATGGTTACAAATCGTAGAACAACTTTTTTAAAATGCCCGCTTGGGCCTTCCAACAGCACCAAAGTTTCTCATGATCGCAGTGCGCACCCATTCATTAGGAAATCGTCACTGCTCGGACAGGGAGCGCTTCAAAGACCAATATTCGAGTAGACAAGCATAGCCTCAGAACGGACCCAATTTGTAGTCCAATGAATTCGGTCGCTTTAGCAGGCCAATATCCGTAGAAATGAAGTTGTGTTTTGTTTCTTCTGGCTTGTCTAGGCGGAGACTTATTGAATGGTCTATAATAATGTCGTGTTGAGAGGCATTCCAACCTTTTCCAAAACGTCGGATTGATACATTTTCGCTGTAGTTTTGACTGCTTTCTCACAAAAATGGTGACCCCATCATAGGCAACTCCCCACCACACCATCACATAAGCCAGATGGTGACCTCTCTGAACTCTCGGAATGAGTTCGGTAGCTTGTTTTGATGACACAGCATACACTCTTTCGTTCTGTTTGTTGAACGATTCCTCTTTGGTGAACATTTTCTCGTCGGTAAACAAAATTTTGGCTATGGGCATTGTTTGCGCACTGGCGACGCAATGCTTTTGATTTTTTTTGATTGAGCTGGATGAGAGCTGGTGCATTATCGTGATGCAGAATCCACGATTTGCACCACACCATTGTAATCAAAGAAAACAGTGAGCCAAACCATCACATTTGATAGAACTTGGCGTGCTTTTTCCGGTATTGGCTCTTCTGGCCGCTTACATTGGGATGATTGGGCCTTGGTTTCGATGTCATAACCATGTTTCGTCACCAGTTATGAACCTTTTGAGCAAACCCGCATCTTCGTTGACGTCATTCAAAATAGCGATACTAATGCAAAGTGGCTTTTGCTCAAAATTTAGTCAAAAATCGAAGTGCACACAAAAACGTGACTAACCTTTTCACTTGCCAAAAACAAACTGCTAATCGAAATATGGTTGCTAATGAAAACAATAAAACAAAAACAAAATATCGATAATCGAAAGTACACAGCCCGCGAAAATTCAAAATTCACCTTTTCCTTTGAACACACCTCGTATACCCACTCTGTGGTTATACCAAAGGCTGGAAAAGCCTCGAATGTAAGACCCAATGACTTCAGGCCGATCAGCCTATCATCTTTTCTCCTCAAAACCTTGGAGAGACTAAAAGATGCCCATCTAAGGAAATCAACAGACCTATCCACCCTTTCACCAGCGCAGAACGCATACAGTAAGGAAAGGTCAACAGAAACCGCACTTCACTCTCTTGTCTCGAAAATTGAGAAATCGCTCGAGGCTAAGAAATATGCGCTTACAGCATTCCTCGACATCGAAGGTGCGTTTAACAACGTTCTTCCCAATGCTCTGCCCTGACAAATCTAAATGTGGTGGCACCCCCTGGTGAGTTCATCCGACAGGGTGGTTTACTCACAACTAGGAGATGCTTGCGCCAGAAGATATGTAAGTTGGTGCACTCCTCAGGGAGGCGTTCTTTCGCCAATTCAATGGGTGTTAACAGTCAAATAACTGCTGCGGCTCATGAAAATGCGGGGGCACACGGTGATAGCGTACGAGGATGATGTTGCCATAATCACTCGAGGCAAAGTTTTCTCAAACTCTCTGCGATTTGATGCAGGAAGCACTCTCAACACTTTCAGATTGGACGACACAAAGTGGACTTGGAGTCAATCCAACCAAAACTGAACTCGTTGTCTTCACCCGCAAGTATAAAATACCAAATTTAATACCCCACGACTAACCAATATACACCTACAATTTAGCGAATCTGCAAGATATCTAGGTGTGGTTTTGGATAAAAAGCTATATTGGAACGAAAATATAGCTGAACGTATCAAAAAAGCAAATATTGCACTTTTCTCGTGCAAGTGTGCGATTGGGGTTTCTCCCCTGAAATAGTACACTGGCTGTACACAGCCATTGTACGTCCAATACTACTGTACGGAGTCATCGTATGGTAGCTGGCACTGGGTAAACCTTCCGTTCTCAGAACCATAACAAAAGTTCAACGAAGTGCTGCATTATGCATGACCGGTGCATGGCGTACAACCCCCACAGATGCACTTAACATAACATAACATCTTATACCTCTTGATCTTTGGTAACCAAAAAAACAAAAAAAAAAAAAAAAAAAAAAAAAAAAAAAATAAAATAAACCCCCCCCACTCTGAAACGGATGTCAACTCTTTGCTCAAACTCAACCACAACGTAGAAAGGGTTATATGGGCCTTCATTGGCCTAAGTAAGAATATGGGTTTGTCCCATTTCAACCATAGCAACCTAACCTAACCTAACCTAGCAACCTCAGAAGACTGGAGTCCCTCACACTGTCCGGGGTGACAGTTCCCCCTTGAAAGTCCATCTAAAACCTCTGCAGATCTATGGTTCCTAGTACCCGGTTGATACGCAACTTCACGTCTAGCTTCTACCAAGTTGCAGGTATCATCGCATTAGTACCAAGATCTCTTACAAGTGGCCCAACCACAATGTGAGCAGCCTAGAGCTACTGCTCATCCCTTGGTACCGATAATAGCTCGGTGTGTTCCTCCTCTTTAGCACCAACAGGCTTGGTTCAGGAAGTAACGACTGGGGTTCGCAGGGTTGTTAGGCCCGTTATGCCCCTTGCGGGAGCTTAGATCTACAATTAAAATTGGAATCCAAAATATTAACTATTTTGGAAGCCTACAACCCTATTGTGGCAACAGAAACGCATGTTTTTGCTTTTCGTTTCAAGCTACTTGCAAGTCTATGTTCTAAAAATGAAGTCTCTGACATTACAGGAATTGACATTTGGATTGGTTTTTCTATCAATTACAACTTACCCCAAGACATCTAGAGATTTCTGGAACACATCAGTTGGAGCAGTGAAGGAATCTGACCAAACCTTCTACATCATTTGAGAGCTTGTTGCTATTTGAGCTGATATGTGAGCTGCTGTTTGAAGGATTCTTCCCGCGTTGAAACTCATTAAAGTGTCTAATATGCGACGCAACCTGAGTTAATGCTTAAGCAATTCCCACATTATTGAAATTAGTTTTATTTCTTCCAATATTTGTCGTTATGATTTGTGGTTCTTGCTGTGTGTTGCATTTCGAAAAACCACTTTTTGATCGCCAGGTGCGCATTGAAGTTGTTCTGGTTCTCCTTGTTTTTGCGTGTTGCTGCTGTGGCTGTTGCTGCTGTCGCTGTCGCTGCTGTAGTTGCGATTAGGCCAAAACGCGAAATATGTTTAGAACCTTGTTAAATGTCACCATTTTGGTATGCGGCCTGAAATTGATAAATCGCCCAAGTGCGTGTCGCTGATATCTTTCAATTGGCCTTGATGGGTCAAGCAACAGCAACTGGTTTAGTTTAGGCCAAGCTAATTGAGTTCTCATAAGCCAGAGCCAGCAATTTCTCTGCATTGACAAACTGTTATTAATTGAAGCTGAGAAAACAATGCGAACCTTTAAGTGCTAATAATTGGCAAACTCTCACACGAAGACAATGGAACACTTGAAGATGATTATCTGTTGGGGCAGAAGGAACGGCCACGAAAAAGAAGAGAACGCACCTTGACCAGAGACCAAATAATTTGTGTACCTGTTTATCCCGACGGACGCGAACACGAAGGATCGCCTTTTGTCAGCGTTCAACTGAGCGCGTAAATGCCATAAAAATTGTTCCAGCCACGGTAATTAGTTGTTGTCCTGGACAGCGAGGTTCAGGCAAGGTGTTTTACTGTATAGCCCTCGGGGTTCCTGTTTCATGGAGCTCTCTCGCGATCGTGGCTGTAATTCATTAACGCTTCGTTGGGTCGTCGGCACGAGAAAGTATGCGTCTCTTTTTTTTTTTTTTTGGTGGTGTTCTTATCGAGCGAGGGTAAGACGAGCGAGTGAGCCCTTGGCCGTTGAGTGGGGCAGCTGCTAAAACGCGGTAAAAGCTGGTCAAGGTGGCAGCCGCGGGGTTCAAGGTTGCTCTAGACCAAACTAAGGTAGACCATAAATTGTATTAACTGTCAGGGGTGGGAAAGGTGCACTTTGGTGGACTTGGTTAACTTGGTGACTTTTGGTGGGAATTTTAGTTATTAAAGTTCTATCAAGTTTTTCCCCCTTTAAGTTGTTACTTGTGGGCTTAATCAACGTACCACAATTCAGTTAGCTGTATAGCAATTTACAAGTTCCTCCGAGTGTTTACATTCCGCAGCAGATGTGGCAGTAACTACAATCCTAAAAGCTTCAAGACCAAATTTCGATTTCATAAAACTGATCCCATTTGGTTGCACACTCCTCCTCCATTGACTTCTACACTCAAATAAAAGATATACTAACCCAGACACCTGCCTAAGACCAACCACAAAGGATATCCCATACATGGCTAAGCCGTCTAGACTTCCGTTTGCATTCGGCTAAATATTTCACCCTGGACTCTGTGTCTGACTCTGGCACTGGCCCGATAAGCATCTAAGCCTCAACATTCGTTTCAGCACGCCTCGCATATCCTGCACACTCTCACACTCCACTCACTAGTTTGGTTGGAAATGTCAAAGCCGGAACGGACGGGGGCAATGTCAAACTGACACTAACAACAACAGCAGCCGTCGAATGTCACTTTGTTGCGCTGAGGCCTCTGCTGATGCCTTTTCTGCCGCTGCTGCTGCTGCTGCTGGGTGTCATAAATCGTTATCGACCACGAACATCAGGTGGCACTCAGGCGCACTCATTTCATGACCACAGGAAAACCTCCCGATGGCAATGCTGCTGTTGCATTTTCGGGCCATAATCCAGGGGACAGGGGATTGTCGTAAATTAACGCGCTAGGCAACACAGACGAGGCGAGGGTGTAACATTAGCGTTAGCCACTTCAAATAGAAACGCTCAATGGAAACAACATGCAAAACAGAGCAACAAAGTATCTGCAGTTTATGGTACTTGGGTTTAGATTACATCAACATGTACAAGTGTAGACCAGGCGGCTTAATTCCGTTAAGAGATTATGAGGATTTTTTTTTGGATGTGAAATCAGAGACGATTTGAGCTAATAAGTTTAACTAGAGAAGAAAAAATTACTGACTGGAAGCTTCTAAGGAAATTGTTAGGTCCCCACGTTGGGCTCCATCTTTTTTGTTGCATTTGTTTTCCTCTACTATTAGTAGAAAGGGCTTAGGAAGTTTAATCGGGAATAATATTACTAGAATTGGCTTAGGAAGGTCCTAAATAATTGTTTTAGATCCCCACGTTGGATGCTCTTTTTTTGAGTCATGGTTTAGGTTCTATTATTAGAAAAATAGGCTTAGAAAGTTCCTACATAGTTTGAAATAGGTTTAATCGGGGATATTACCAACTGGACAATACTTAACTAGATTTTAGATCCCCTCGTTGGGTGCTAATTATACCAGTTACTCGTAGAGTAAAGAGGGTATACTAAAGTCGTGCAAATGTATGTAAAACTTATGAAAATATGCTTGGCTTTTATATTTTAGCTGCAGGTAACAATGTTCTTATAAGGCGACTCGCAATACCAGTGGCGTAGGCAGGTGGAAGTTTTGGAGAGAATTTCAATAGGCTTTCAAAGATAAATGATTTACAAAACGATACCCTTCGAAAAAACACACACCACCTCCACTCTCTTTCCAACTTTCAGTTTAAACTAACTTTGGTGCGCTGGTTACGAAAAAATGGTCAAAATAGGCAGCATTGCGACAAGTGTCCCGAACTGAAGTTGAAAATCTACGTGTAGACTCACTCAGAGAGCATATTAACACCACATTTGCAGGGCAAGTGTGTCAGAATAGAAACCGAAAAGAGCTATTGAAACCATGCTCTTGTGCGATGAGATGCCATTCCATACGGGTTCAGTGTATGGTTGTTGGTTCGAATACCAGACCAGACTAAGCAAAGATGAGAACAATTCTCTATAAATATGAAATACTTAGTTTGTCCTGATTCACTGACCGACTGACTGACTGATGACTGGATTCATTGTCAATCATCGCACAGCCTAAACGGTAAGAGATAGGTGGCTGAAACTTTGACAGGAGTTTTGCAAAAATTCCACCCGGAAAAGTAGGAAAAGCGTCGGAAAAGTTTGTATGGAAAGAATTTATTTTTTATTTACCGTTTCAAAAATCCGTTTGGGTTGAAACTGGTTTGTAAGCAAAGTAACGGAAAATATGATCTATTACGCCGCACCCTGTGCGGATGCGAATTCGTCGCCAACTAGGTCGTAAATCCTCCGAAGAACTTTCTCTCGAAACGCCAATCCGTCGTGTTTTGTCCTGCTTCCGCCCGCTGGGGATAACCTTTATGCGCAATTTTCGTTTTTCACTGACTCTGCTCTTGTTGAGCCCGTAGCAACATCGGTTTGCAAGAGCAATTCTTCTTCGGATTTCCAGACTGATGTTGTTGTCGCTGGTTATCGTCCTTCCGAGGTAGACAAAGTCCTTAACAGTTGTTTGTAAGGATTGTATTAGAAATAACGATTACGATGACGATAACGGTAACGATAACGATAAAGGTATCGATAACGATAACGAATTCAATAACGATTGCGAAAACGATAAGGGTATCAAAAACCATAAAGGTATCGATAACGATAACGGTATCGATAACGAAATCAGTAATGATAACAACAGCGATAACGGTATCGATAACGGTACCGATAACAATAATGGTATCGATAATGACAACGGTAACGATAACGATAGCTATAACGGTATCGATAACGATATCTATCAAGATATCGATAGCGATAACGATAACGGTATCGATAACGATAACGGAAATGATAACTGCATCGATATCGATAAAGAAATCAATAACAGTAACGATAAAGTTATCGATAACGGTATCGAAAACGATAAAGAAATCTATAACGATAACGTTATCGATAACGATGAAGAAATCAATAACGTTAACGGTATGTTACCTAATCCCTGTGAGATTTTAGAGGGTTTCTTAAGACGAAATTGCAGAATTGGATGCCAATACGAGTGTATCGTTGGCGTATCAAATGGTAACATTATTTAAATGCCCCCTCTGCCTATGCCACTGCTGCTATGTATCAGATATACGAAGATTTTACTCTCCCAGCAATCATTTTAATCGACGAAGAGTCTCAGGCGACTCGCCAAGCTATCGCATTCTGATCGTCTATTGGGAGAAAGTGAGCCAGCTTCAGCGACACTTCCAGAAGAGTTGCAAACGAGTCCTCTAGAAGAGTCGCAGAAGAGCCTCTTAGAAGAGTAGCAATCTCCACGGCGACTCTCAGGAGACTCTTTTCGGCGATTGTTTAATCGCCCATCGCCAAAAAGAGTCTTCTTGGAATCGCAAGAAAGATTGCCGAAAGATTCAATCTTCTAGCAACTCCAAGGCGACTGCCGAAAGATTCCATCTTCTTGCAATCTCCACGGTGACTCCCAGAAGACTCTTTTCGGGGATGGGCGTTTCAACAATCGCCCTAATGTTTACAGGGTAAGTAAAGTAGTAAAATGGCTTGTCAGGTTGACACAGCCTTAAGGCTTGTCAAGTTGACACAGACCCAAAGGGCCAAAGCCGAGCCTCTCTCAATCTCTTGGTTTACAGGGTACGTGTCTAAATATTGTACTAAGAAAGTAGCCACATAAAAAACCAAAAGAAAAGTTTAAAACCTCCTTAAAATTACTGGCAACGCCACTGCGCAATATGGTTAGTGCATTTTACTGCTTTTTGCGCCGAATAATACCAAAGATGCCCAGCGCTGTTGTAGTGAAGTATGACTCTCTTATTTAACTTTCTATCTGGGCTAAAAAATAGCTATCCTAATCCTATAGAACATCCATCAAAAACTTCCTCCTGCCACCCCCTCAACCACATCACCTTACCTTCCATCCATCCAACCAAACATTCTCCCCGCATTTCAAAATCCACATAGAAACAGCTGTAAATGACATTCGGACAAAATCAAACATTTTAACACGCTTCAAAGTTGAACAGCAAAAAATAAAATGGGAAAAAGGAAAATGTCAAAAATGTGTTGTGTGTGTGTGTGTGGAAAGCTCGTGGCTGGGCAAAACTCAATCAAAGGCTACATGGCCACACAGGCCATACTATGGCATAATGTGGAAAATTCTACAACAACATCAACAACGCGTGTGTCCTGCTCCCCGTCTCTTCGTCTGAGTCTGGGGGTCGAGGACTTGTCAGTCTTTCTGTCTGGAAACATTGAATACGCATTACAAGACCGCGGACCGAAAACCGAAAGCCAAAACCGCGTTACCACATGTCAGTGGGTCCGAGAGCCTGGGGCATATGGGAATACCAGAATGTGCAACACATGTTGTTGTTGTTGTTGTTGTTGCTGTTGGTGGAGTTGTCGGCGGTGTTGTTGTCTGATTTTTTGGCCCTGCTTGATTGGTTAAAACTGTTTGCCAGAGAGAACATACACAAAACAGGCGAAATTTCTGTTTTGTCATAATTTTTGGCGACTGTCATTTTGAGTTTTTGTTGAGTTTGTGTGAAATAAGCCAGGGAAATGAAACTTTTCTTGTTCGGGTTTTAAAGGGGAAAATAATTAAAAGTTTGAAAGATTTAGCATTTCTTACCTATCTATTCCAGGTGTATACTATCCAGATCAAGCTTATTCAAATCTAATATATATACTTTATAGTGTCGGAAATGTTTCCTTTTCCTTGTTACATACTTTTGCACAACTTCATGATCCCCTTTTCCCGTTTTTAGTGGGAACAGGGTATAAAAATGACGAGTGAAATGTTCCAAAAACCGCAAAATTTGCAAAAATTAAACCGTTTATCCGGATTGCGATGAAACTTTTGGGAATAGTAGGACGCTTGCCTGCGAAGGTTTCTAAGTTGAATAATTCACCGGGAAATAGTCCAAAAATCGGAAAACTTGCAAAGTTATAGCGATCATTCGATTCCAATGAAACTTTGGAGAATAACGGAGTGCTTGCCCGGGAAGGTTTCCAAGTTGAAGAAGTGGGCAAAAAATATATTGCGATGAAACTTTGGGGAATGGTTGGAAAATTAGCAAAATTATCATATGAGTATTTATAATTTCTTCAGAAGCTCTCTTTCGATTCTTCAAATCGGTCCAAACATGTATCATCACTGAAAAAATGTTTTCCACGAAGACATTGCTGATGGGGGATCAATAAAACTTTTCCAACAATTAAGGGCAATTGGGCATATCCGTCAAAACCAGCGATGCAAACCGATCGAAAATATGGACTGGTTCGGTTCAGTGGTTCACACAGTTTTTGAACCACCAGTTCGGTTTAGTACATGGTTTTTGAAGCCAACTGAACCGCGGTTTCGGTTCGGTTCAGTGGTTCAGTTTTAAAGAAATTCGCAACGCAATTTATGTTCTTGGATGCCGAAAATCTGTTAAATCTCAACCCTTAAAGCCCATCCTTAAGTATAACAACCCGATATTTTCATGGCCTTTCGAAATTACGATTAGTTTAGAAAAATGGCAAAAACGTATTTCTATGATCGCCCTAATTTCCGCGAATATAAACTCATAAAGCCTGTACTTATGGATAACGTCCCGAATTTGGCTTAAATCTGTTCGGAAAGTTATTTTTTCCAGACTTTCGAAGATAAGGCAGTCCGAAAAGTTGCCAAAATTGAGTTTCTGTCCAAGGATCGTCTTTAATTTCGCCGAGTCTCAAGCCTTAAAACCTTTCTTAAGTATAACGGGGAGTTCGCCCTCAAGACAGCGTGGAAAGATATTATTTCCGAAATTTCAGAGGTAAAACAGTCCGAAAACGTTTCAAAAACTACAATATTTTCTGGGATCGCACTTAATTTCACCCTATGTCAACTCTTAAAGCCCTTCCTTATCCTGAATTCTGCTCGGAAAGCCATTTTTTCAGACTTTTGAAGCTGCGGCATATTCAAAACGATGTCAAAACCTTCTTTTTGTTTTTGGATCGCTCTTAATTCCACCAAATCTTAACCTTACCCTAATGTGAAGTCTAACATTCAGAAATGTTCCTAAGTCTGTTCAGAAAGTAATTTTTTCTGGCCCTTGAATCTGCAAAAGTTTGAAAAACTATAAGCCTAGGTGGGACATACTATTTCATGTAAAATAAACTTGGGTCCGTTGGGTTCGATTACATTTAAAGAACTTGTTCAGGTTTTTAGAGGTATTACACCCAGTTTTTTTTGAATTAACTCAATTTGGTCTAGCTAATCCTTAAAATATTTGAATTTTTTTCAGAAAAAGCTATTTCATACCGAAAAACTTTTTAAGATGTTAAAGCTTTCCAATACTTAGTGTCTTTCTCCGAACTTAACATTCAATATTTCAAATATTAGGATTTCTGAAGTGAATATGTGACTTTTTGACCATTTAGAAATTGAATTCCTGGCTTCGTCCAAAATGATATCACTTCAAAAGCTGTACTCCTGTCTAAAGTTGGATTAAGATGAAGAAGCTCAACAGACTAATGAGAATATCGTCCCGTAAAGGAAATGAGATACGCAAACAAATCGTTTAGCAACTTCCAAAGAAGTAATGTTAACTTATCACAAGCATATTAAGAGGTTGCTGAATTGCAAAAGGTGTACGGAATCATATGTCATCGATAAGGACTTATCGTAGCAATTCGATTAAAACTCCCCGAATCCTTACGTCTTGAGCCTCGTCAGAGAACTGAACCAAATCGAACCGTTTTCATTTGCGGTTTTCGTTTCGGTTCATATTTTTTTTTTTTTTTATATCGACAGGGAGGTCAATTTGTTTAACTTTGGGGATAATCTTCGCCAAAGAAAGGATTTCATCCCGGCCCTGCGGCCCGAGGATGTCTGTCAGGCCCGTCATTGCCGTGCGAGGCCCGTGCAGGTGGCAACCCTAAGTTTGAATATAGAGATTAAGTCCATCTCGGTCAATTTTGGAGCAATCCTTTTACGGATTGAGTGAATTTCGATAATGGAGCTCAATTTAATGTCGGGCAAACTTGCACCAAACCGATTTTAAGATCAAATCAAATACGAATTTTGAGCTTAAGTCAATAATAAGAAGGCCCGATCTTGATTTTATCATAATAAGGGATCAAGTCGAGTTCGGAAAACAAGCTAAATCAATCCCATGTGTAATAAAGTCGGGATCGAGACAAGAATTACCGAATTGAAAAATTTTAGATCAAGTCAATCCGGTTCTTACTTAATATGAGAAAATCCGGGATTGAGCCGACTTCTGACCTCGTTTGGGGTTGATTTAATTCCGGATATCTCGGATTTTTTTCTGTATACTGCTGATTCCAGAGAGAGTTTTACACCTGGTTTCCGAAAGTGATAAGATTATGAAAGTAACTTCCAAACTTCGGTTGTATAAATGAACCAACTAGAAGTTTTCGCTTGAAAGGCCTCTTCAAAGCTTTTCAAGCGTCTTGTTGGATTGCTTATCATCTACGAAAGGTCTGTGGCGGTAACAGTAACGCGCCAAAAGACCGGTCTGCCACCGACGCTTCGTTGGAATCAGGATATAACTCTGCGAGTCAGATTCTAAGCGGTGTCAGTATCTGGCAGCGTTGCTGTGTGCTCGGATGATGGGCATTGTTAATAAAATTTACATTACATTGGTGACCCCCTCAATGGAGTACTGGGGCAACCCAGCGTCAGCAGAGCTGCTGTCAGCTACCATCTCTAAAGCAGCTGGTTGATATAGTCGAATAAAGTACAATCTATTAAGCATAGACAATTCAATGGCTACTCATTAGGCCAGAGGCTGTTTTTAAGATTTAGTTTTTCTTCAATTTGGCTCCTTGAAAAAAAACACTCAACTAACCCATAAACACAATCATTGCAATTTGGTTAAAAATATGCCACCAGCAACCGCAACAGCAACAACAACTGCAAATGCAAAAGAAAACTGTGGCAGCAACTCCCTAAAGTTGGTTGCACTCTCTCAATCTCTCTTTGCCACTGACTTTGCCACAACGGAGCAGAAGTTGTCCGCCTGCTAATGTATGCAACACCCGCTGCTGCTGCTGGTGTTGTTGCTGCTGCTGCCATCGACAGACGACCTTGAAAAATTATGCAAAATCGATGTAAAGTAAAAAAGCAACAAACACACACACAACCCCACAAAATGCGAAAATAAGTTCAACAGGAAAAAAAATGTAAATGTGGCACGAGTCAAAGGGGGGAGGCAGGAGTTTTCGCATTTTTATGTAAAAAAATTGGCGCAAATGAGCCAGACAATGTCGGCGCTCATGCGCGCTGCTCTCCTCGAAGGAGCGGCAGCCGGCGGAGGGGGAAAAAGTTAAGCGTACGCTGAACTTTTGCCAAGCTAAAACTGATTTGCATACGATTTTGTCTGGAGGAGAGCGAGAGAGAACTTCATTTCGACGGAAGTTGTTGCTGACGTCGTCACATTATGGTTTGTTTGCCATTTCCGCTTTTGGCATTTGCATGCGCTTCGCTTGCCAAAAAGAAAAGAGAGCACTCCGAGTGCTCCGAGTGCCTCCTGTTGATATTTTGTGCTTTTTTTTTGCAATTTAAATAATTTTGCATAATTTTTGGAAATTGACTTATGGATTTTTATGGGCTCTGTGTGTGCCACTTGTTGAGCGCCGAATTGCTGTAGGTCATGTCTGTCGTCCTCCTACTCCGCCTCCCACCCGAAACGGAGGGGAAAAAAAGCATTATGCAAAAATGATTCTGCATAAATTTTCTTCATTTCTTTTCCTCCCTTTTTCACATTTTTTTTAAAGTTTTCACACAAAATGATAAATGAGACTTTAAGTTGTTTGACAGTTCTACAACCGCATGGAAAAGTCTTTTGGTTTCTCTCGGCTTGTCTTATCAGGGCCTTAAAGTTGTCAGTGAAACGTTTGGACGATAAGTTGGTCTTGTCATTTGTCGCTTGGAGAGTTTATTGTTTGGCCAGAAGGCGCGTTTCGGTTACATCATAATTTATGACTTCCCCCCGCACCGCCGCTTGACAATAAATAAATCGAGGATCGTTGCCAAACACGTAGCCCAAACAAAGTCCAAGTTGGGAACGTTTTAATTTCTTACACTTGGCAACCGCGTTCCGTTCGCTCGTACCTACGTACGCCCGCGCACGTTGATGGATCGTTGACTACGCACGCGCGTCGCAGCTCCGCTTGGCCTTAACCGGAAGCCTGCGCCAAACGTGATCAACGGTTGGCTCTGCGGCTATGTACGCTACTCCTCCATCTCCAATCTCCATCCAGGGGCCATTCATTCGTGCAACGATGAGCGCTGATACGTAAAATGGATAGAAGAGAGGCGAAAAAAGCCAGCGAGTGAATGAAAAACGTGCGTGCTGCCACAGAAGGAACGTTGACTTGGGCCCGCTTCGCACATTTCTCAACATATTTAGTGGCACTCAATACAATTCGTCTCGTCGTTGTCGCTGTCGCTGTCGTCCCCTCCCCCCAACCCCCAACAAAAAGAAAAGATTATAAGCAAAATGCAATACACAATGTTGAATTGTTGAATGTTGAATGCCTGCGATGGATGGCTGGGATTCATAAAAAAACGCGCGTTGGTGTTTTAATTTTACGTGTCGTCGTCTGACGTCAACAGCAGCAGCCAAAGTAGCAGCGTCCATGTCCATGGGCCTTCCTGTCTCTGAAAGGCCCAAAAAAAAAAACCACACGAAAGTCGAAAAAATGATAGTCAAGAAGATGACTGAGCTGCGTACGTGCGTAAGACCTACTTGGACGCACTTGTACTAGGCACAGGGGGAGGAGGGTGAGGCTGCCTCTTTCGCTAGACTGATCCCTGCCTGGCGGCTGAGGACTTTGATGTGGGGTTTGGGTTATTCCTAATGCTTCATTACATTTATAAATTGAATACAAAACTAGACAAGAACTTGGCTTTAAATGTGCTTAAGTTGACTTAAAGTTGACAAAAGATTACGAGATTGAAGCAAAATGTAAACGGCCTGGACCAACAGTTGCTCTTCGCAGTATACCCAAAAATAATGTGTAGATAATAAGGTGTATTAAGGTGTATTATAGAAATTATCATAAATGGGAGCTGTACACTCTCCGCTCTTCGTATATAAGGAAAGAATTCAACACAAACCAAAAGGGACTACTAAAAAAATAATGGTTTATCTATTAAGGTTGGAAGTTTCTGCTAGCAAGTGTTTGGAACTTTAAATCAAGATATATTTGCATAATCTTGTGTTGAACGATGTATGATTACATTTTTGAAGTTCTACTGCCACATTAAGTAACCATTTTAAGCCAACTTCGTTTTTAAGTAAGCACTCTGAAGATGCTACACTTAATCAACATACCAACAAACATTAGGCTAAACTTTAAAACGCACGCAGAGAACAGCGCACACATGTATAGACACTAACTTGACCAACACAAACACCAGAAGAAATTAGTTTTATACCAAACCTAATAATTCCAAGCTAAGAATTAGTTTTAATTTAAAATATTTTGTTTGTTAATTTTTTGTTTGTTATTTTCCCTGAAGACGGACCCCGTTGTGGGCTCCAAATATATTGGGAAAATATAAAACCTCGAGTCAGCAAAACCAAACCTTTCGTTAACAGAAAATTCAAACACGATTGATTAAAATAGAGAATTTCTTACTTGAATCGAAAAATTTCGATGTCAGAACGGTAAAATCCCCAAATCAAAAAATCTCGACAAACAATTGTTACCGTTACGTCATTAATTTTATTTTCGTATCAATATGCAAAAGAAAAGTATAATCAGGGATGTCCCAAAACTCTTAGATTTTCGAAAAACATAATTTTTAATTTAACTAGACTTATATGCAAAGTTACAAGATATCTCTACAATTTAGCCTATGACACTTTACTGATCGAAATGTACTTTTGAAAAGTCAAATTTCTAACCTTAAAATAGTAGCCCATAGACACACATACATAAGCACTTTTATTTTGAAATGAAACTTATGATCTCACTACCCCCCCAACAAACAAACCAACACATATTTTACTTTTATCCTCCACACCACACAAAACCAAAAAAAAAAATGCCCCCCTGCTCGTTGATGTATGTGCGGCATCTTAAATCAAAAAGTTGTTCATTACTGTTTGGAGAGTTGAAACAGGAATACTTTCGCTTCGCCAAATTGTTGCTCGATGGAATGCTTTTAATTTAGATTTCAAACAAATTTGTCGGTTTTTTTTGTAGACTTCCTGTTTGCAAAAAAATAACCCCATTAACAAGAAACTGTTTCCAGGTAGCAGTAAGTCAGGTCATGGACAACTAACTGAATGTACCACAATTATTTTCAAATTTTCCATATGAGTTTATATAATTAAGAAGAGATTAGATGGTAATTGTAAAAGGGTAAATAAGTAGGATGTGTAGGGGCCGGGTGTGGCTCAGCGGCTAGTGTGCGCGACCGCTGTGCAAGAGGTCGTTGGTTCGATCCCGCCTCGCAACATCAAATGAAAAGTTTTTTCTTTGAATATACTTAACACCGGTCACTCCTTTCTGCTGATGGCGCCAGCTTTGTAGTAATTAGCCATCAAAAAGCTTCTCAAACTGCCGTTCTGATTCGGCGTTAAACTGTAGGCGAAAAATAGAAGCACACAAGCCAAGAGATTGAGAGGAGTTGGCTTTGGCCCTTAATGGCTATGTCACGCCATTCCACATTACATTTACGTTTTGCATTAATTAATGCAATTATGGATTGAAACGGTGGATCCCCAGAAGAGCTGGAAAGACAATACACATGTCATTGATATTGGCCACTGTTTGTGTGATATACATACGACATTGCGGTAGCAGTTGTTTCTACCGAAATACCGGCCGCATTATGAGAAGAATGCCGTACAGCTCATTAATTTATTCATTAAAACTTTCAAACTATTAAACAACCATAATGTACCATTGCGTACCACTCCACAAAGGCCTAAATTGTGTTAGCGTCTAAAATCATGTTTTGGGACGAATGCATAATGGCGCACACACGCTCATCAGATGCACTTGACCGAAATAATCTGCCAAATGATTTTACTGACTGGCGATTTCAGCGAGTCATTTCAAGATCGAATCATCTAAACTGTGGCGCTATGAGAAGAAACTTCAACTGAAGTTCTGAAGCATTAAAACAAAGTAATTTAGTAGGCCAGAATGTTGTAATGTTTTAAGTGTGAATGGCTTGCCAATTACATGGTCTAAATATGATGAAATGCAGGCCTACTAGAAAGTAAAGTTTCTTGCGTCAGAACTCTCATTTTACAACACTTCCAATTGTGCAAAAAGCCAGTCCAGCTGTCAAGTTGATGAAATTCGAATTTCTTACAAAATTTTCAAGTAGTTCACGACTAACGCTATCTACTGATTACTCTTTCTCTCTCTCCCTCGCTTTAACCTCATTGACCAGATAAATTGCTTTCGCGGTTTATAACCTTCTAGTTTCATATCTTGTCAATATTTTACAGTAAAATTTTATCATAAGAATATGGTTTTGGTCTGGGCTAATCTAGGTGCGGTTCGTGCTTTAAAAACCATTAACCCCTTAGCTACTATTTCCATAATTTCCATGTTGACTAGTGTAAAATCAAAATTGAGGGCATTGCCTTTGGCAAGATGATCCCCTGCGGTGGGTGTCTGGTACGCACCCAGAAAGGTGTAAATCATGATCATGTCAATCACCAGGGACGACGGCCCATCCTTTGGAGTGCGCACACCTCAGCGCGCACAGAAATTCACTTTTCATTCATTAAACAACAACAACAGCAATAATAACAATAAAAACAAGAAAAAAGGGCAAAAACTGTTGCAATTGTCGCGCCTACTTAAAGGGGCGCGCGCGCGCGCTGCACAGAATCTCGAAGATGCGGCAGTTTAAACAAAGCCTGGCTTAATGATATCCGCCGCTGCCAAAAGGCTCGTCTGGGCCGTGGGCTGCAGACGGCTCTGGGATGAATGAATGAATGCTGGCCCCAGACATCGTCTCCGACTCATTCATGAAGTTGCGTTTTGTTGGTGGTGTCTGTAATCAGTCCACGCAATAAAAACTGTTTGCGAAACTTGGCTTTGGCTTTGGCTTACTTTGTCTTGTGCTGTGTTGGCTGGGCTTTGAGGTATTTTTTCGTTTTTTGACAGCTTTCGAGGTGTGTTTTTTGAGCGCGGCTTTTCCTGCGTGGCAGTCAGTCAGTCAGTCAGTCTCTGTCGATGTTTTCACCCAGCCTCAAAAAATGTCAATTAAATTAATTATGGTTTTTCGTTTAATGCAAAACGGTTGCAAGCCAAAAACAAAACAAAGGTCGTAGCCCAAGACAACACCTAGGCCCAGTTTTTGAAACATATCAAAATTTATTTCGGTTTAGCATCAAAAGTATGTCAAGCATTTCAGACCCGCGTAATTCTTGAGTTTTTTTTTTGTGACTTTTTTTTTTGTTTTAATTAATTGCCAGCCGCTGACATGTGGATGGTTCCAGTAGAGTAAAGTCACAGGAGGGTTGATAACAAGCCAAGGGTAATTGTTAAGCAGCAAAACCGAATAGTGAATATACTTTCTGGAAATTAATGGAGAAGTTAACTTTTGGATTATGGCGTAATTGTTTCCTAGAAAGCCTCCGCCAAAATTCCTGCTATGTAGTTAAACAGCCGGTCAATTCTTAACTCCTTCAGAATCTTAACTCCTTCAGAATTGAACAGATGGCTGTCTCTCATTACCCTCGCGTACACCTGTACAATATGGCCTGTAGTTCAGGGAATGCTCCTCAATTCTAGCTCTGAAAATAAAAGAGATGGTTTAGGTATCGATTGTCTTGTACGTGTTCTGAGAGTTGCTTGCACGAGCGCGTTGAACATAAGTCTCATGTTTTTTGATGAGAGTAGCACCCAGCAGTCTCGACTGCCCATTGGATACGACTAAATCCACTCTGTGTTCAGCAGAAAGTTCCTCCAATTTAACACATTTTTCAATGCGACCAGCCTTAGCGAAAAACAGAAACAAACGCAGCACAAACGGTCTCTCACTAAGCGGAACACGTTTTTTCTCGCACCTCATGTGCTTTCTGTTACGTGTTTTCGGTTGAGCAAACCACGAGTCGGTCATCCGCAACCCCACAGCACGTACCCTAAACAACGTCTGCAAATGTGCGGAACACAATAAGTGTCTGCGAAAAGTGTTTTTTGTTTTGTTTTTGTTTTGTGCGTTTGATAGGCTATTGGTATGTGTGACGCTCGTTATACAAAGCCACACACGAGCGCAACACACAGCCACGCATACATACGCAAAAGACAGTTTGGAAGTTGGCTCTCGACAAAAGTGTCAGTGAAAGACAGGAGAGAAACAGGAACGAAAAAAGGCTTTTTGCTCTGAGCTCAACAGAATTGAGCAAAAACTGAAACTGTCTTTCGCTCCATGTCTTCGTTGTGTCCGTAACCAAACCTTTTTTTGTCAACACGTTGAAAGTGTTGAGATTTTTTTGCGAGCTCTGCTTTTTACTCTTCGAGTAACGGGTATAAAAATTAGTACTTTTTTAATCACTGGGCATAAGTTGGCGTGTTATAAGAGTGGAAGAAAATTTGTTTAACAAAAACCTTAGCCATTTTTCAGCGTCTTCGTTTGCTTCCCATCCCCAGACTTCCACTGCAAAGCACATGATTGTTCTGGATGTCACTTGGAACATTTTGTACTTAGTACTTGCGCTTAAATTTTTCATTCTCCGTGTTAGTTAATGCTCCTTTGGCCTCTCCCAGTTTAAGTTGTATGTGCCTTTCAAACGACATATTTGAGGTAAGTGTCACGCCTAAATACTTGCACATGATTACCGATTCTAGATCTTTTACCAAGTGTCCAGGTTCCATTTCTTGCCATCCTTCATCTTTCATTTCGGACTACCATTACTTTGGATTTTTCCGTTTCTTTGAAATATTTTGGGAGCACAACCACTGCTAAATATTTCATTGAAAACCTCCGTCAGAAACTTCGCTGGAACTCTATCTTCACCAGGGGATTTTCCAAATTTATTTTGGTTTATTGTGTAGCGCATTTCAGCAATTTAGATTTGACGGTACATCTCTGATTTTTCAATAATCGTGGTCCCGTTAAACTATTATTAAATGTTTTCAAACTATTAAAAAATGTTATAAAACATTTTAAACATATTTCGAAATACCATTCAATATTATAAAACATTTTAAAAATCAAAATGTGTGTTAGCCGGCTTAAGGTCAAGGCTTGATTATAATTCAATAATCAAGAGAAATCAACAAAGATTACATATGAACAGCAGCAGTGACGGAAGTACAGTGGAAGGCCAGAACTAGGGCAGAGCGATCACTCTGGCCAAGATACTCACCCAAAAGAACTTCCCAACTTCTACACTTTAGCAAAAACAGAATTGGAACTATGATAGGAGTCATAATGGTTGCGCGTGCCCCACCATGACTTCTGTCGTAGTTGTGGGAATGAGGAGGAAATAGAGAGCATCTAACACCTTCTTTGCGACTGCCCTGCACTTTTCAGGAAACGCACCCAGCATCTGGGTAAACCATTCTTTAAGACCTGGGCAGACTGGCAAATGTGCCCCAAAAAATCCTGGCCTTTTTTTTTTTAATAGAGAGAGAGATTGCACAGAACCCGACCGTCAATACCCCATACCCCCTTCTTTCACCAAAACCTTTTCCCCCTTATTAGGCATCACAATGGGCCAAAAGGCCTCTGGGTGATCTCGGCCGAGCAGCCTATTTAAACTAACGTTTAACCTAACAGAAGCAGTGGTTGCGAAGACAGTATTGTTTCGGCTGCTTCTATATAAAAACACTGGCCACAACCACAAAGATGCCATCAACAACCTTCAACACCATTGCATATACCTTTCGGCTACCCTACAAGTGGAGCATAATAAAAAGAAGGGATATTGCGTTCTTGCAATTCTCAAGTTCTTATTCTCCTGGTCGTTATATAAATAGGAATTTACTAATGGCTTGAGGGTGTGACAGTACTTGAAGCGTACGAATGATCTTTGTGTATTTCTGCACCCAAAAAAAAGTACTCATCAAAATGACACTATTTAGTCATCAATTTGAAACTACTGAGTATCAAATTCTTTTTAATACTCCAAGTATCAAGTTGATATTTTCGAAAGTATCAAAATGATCTTTCGAAGATATAAAATTGATACTAACTAGTATCATACTGACACTATTTTTTATAAATTTATTACTTTCTTAGTATCAATTTGATACTAACAATAATCATTTTGATATTTTGACTGTCAAACTTTTTGGTATCATTTTAATAGTCATCAGCAAACTGCCATTAAAACTAAAACATAAACACTTAAGAACTGATTTATTTTATTCTGTATTCTTACAAAGCGTATTTTATGACTATGGGAAACTTTGTACTCTCATATTTCAACGCGGATGTGAGGAAGTACTGCCCCAATTATGTTGGCATGATTGTGCAATTTGTCCCAGCTTGAGAACCTTCTTTAGTAATGGAGCTGACTTTGCTTTGATCATCTTGGACAGCGCAGAAACAGCGTGGCATACCTCCTCCCTAAAAAGTTATATTTGTTATTAAAAATCTGAGTAAGGAACGATGTGTAGTTCATATGTTTCGCTGCTCACCTTGTGATTATAGAGCTAGTGCTCCATATTGAAACACATTAGACTTCAACACGTCGTCTTGGGGATTGTTTTACATAGCTTTTATTTTAAGCAAATTATGGATTTCTTTGGACTTAAATCCAAATATTTAATGTCAATAGTCAAACGCATACTGGTCTGCCAGCTCAGAACGCATCGTTTCTTCACGAACTTGAAATTTCGAATATTCGAGCTATCATAAAATTGTGTTGGTTTTAAATTGATACTTTTGCGTATCAAATTAATAACCAAAAGATCAATTTGATACTCTTTAGGATTATATTGATACCAAAAAAACGATACTGGTATTAGTTTCAATTTGAGACAACGTGTATCAAATTGATATTGATACCAATTTTTTTGGGTGTGCTGATTATTTAATTATAAGCAAGCCTTTCCCTTGAGCCGGCTAACAGCCAGTTTGACTAAAATCCAAATAGGTCGCTAAAACCTTTATACATTCATTTTATGAATATTACAAGATATTACAAAATATTATAAGATATTAAAAAACATTATAAAATTTTTTGAAAGCATAACAAAATACTATAGAATATTTGAAAAGTGTTATAAAGTATAATAAAATGTTATAAAATATAATACAAAAGAAACATCTAATATTACGTACCCAAACTCTTCCATTTAGTTTTAACAAGCAGGTGACTACACCTTGGGTAACACACTGAGCCACAAACAAAAAAAAAAAGAAAGAAACTTCCTCGAGTGACACATTTTCCGCCCCTGTAGGCGCGCGCGATATGCGCATAATTAATGAGCCTTTTTATGGTTTATTGAACCGCAAAAGGCAACACGAAAATGTCATGGCTAGACAAGCTGGAAGTTACTTGCTTCAGTTTTTGGGATGATAAGGTGGCCCACCATCAGCGGGTTGCGCTTCGCCGGGCACTTGACTATGGAATTTATGTGGCCAACTTTATTGTTATTACCTTTTTATTTTTTGTTATTTTCTGTGTGGTTTTCTAGGTGCGTCAGTTAGTTAGTTAGACAAAGCCAGGCTAATTGCTTAATGACAAGATTTTTCACATTAAAATTAATATTTGAAATGATGTTATCAGCGAGGGGAGGGAGAGATTTTTGAATTTTAATTTCCAGAAATTAATTTGCGCCACCCTCGCTGCCTCCCTTTGTTGTTGCTGTTGCTCATCATCATCATTTTATTTCATTTTATTTTTCCATAAATAAACTGCGTTGATTGTCGTCTGTGGCCCCCCTTTTAACCCTTGGCGGCCCCCTGAGTGCTTTTAAGTTGATGTCGTTGCGTTGATAAAACTGCAGACGCAACTCAAACATGGGCAGGTCCTGGTTAACCCCTTTCTACCGCTTGTACTCCATTTACGGTTACGCTTCGTATCTTTCAAATTGTTGCCAGTTGCTGGGCTGATTGTTTGGGGGGGAGGAGGGGGCGTGGGTGGCCGCATGTGTGCTTAACAGACCGTTTGCCATTTTTGCATACACACACACACACACACACACGCACTGATTATATGGCGCCCACACACACAAACACACTTATATACATTTAATTGACTGTGGACATGTGTGGTGGGTTTTTATTCCTGGATTCGGGGCTGTGATTCTTGAGGTTTCTCTGTGGTTAAGTTTAAATACTCGACAGACATCAACAGCGCATAAAACATTTAACAATATTATTTTGTATTATGTGTGTGTGAGTGAGTGAGTGTGTGAGTGTGCAGATGAGTTGGCCACTGAACTGAGCACATAATCATTGCATACCCCCAGGCGTGCCTGGAATAGCAGCATCTCTGAACTATGCCTAAATATTATTCATGTACAAAATTTTATGATCTTTTAGTTTTATGATGGAACTTTTCAGCCTTCGAATCTAGATGAAAAATGGGCTGAATTGGTTTCGTATGACGAAAGAGGACAGCCCTCTTTTCGTCTAGCGATCTGATATAGCGTTTTTCATACGGGAATCTAGGCAGTCTGGCAAGCCGCTAAGCTAATCTAAACTTAAGGAACACATGGATTAGTGCCAACTATACCAAGATACTGCAGAACATTTTGAACGAACTACTGCAGAAAACCAAAACTAGGGCGGAACGGCAATGGGACACCGCTCCTTATCCTAATACCAGATCTACGGTATTTGTAATTCAGATCAAATTTATATTATTAACACATCCATGGGATATGAAAGAAATATCAAATGGATATTTAAAGTATATACATGAAAGATCAAATTGATATTTCATAAAGATGCAATGGATATGAAAAAGAGGATAATGTTAAACAGTTCAAAAGAATACTTTTTAACTATCCTATGGATATTTTAATGTAGTTTTTTTGAAAATTAATCGACTTCGAAAAGATCCAATGGATCTTAAAAACGGATATTGCACTCTCCAGTCGAAATGGATACTGCAAAATCATCCCAGGGATCATTAAAAACTATCAGCCGGAAACTTTCTACAAATTCAATCAACCGCAGTGTTATTTTAAAATTGTACAAGAAAGTAGCCTTGACCTAGATAGGTAGTAGAGCGACGGGGACAACTTCTTGGAACTTCTTTAAATGTAAAATTAGCAGTTTGATTATTTAAGTTGATATCAAAGACCACCGATAATAGTATACTTTAATAATATAATTTGTTGTGTGTTAGGAAAAATGCTGTTACTTTTAATCAACTCTGAAAAGCAATTGCAATTTGAAACCATTTAAAAGAGAGCCTATGTACCTTATTTCGATGCTGGTTGCACCGAAAGTTATCTGTATTTCCTCAACTTACACGTGTGGTTTTGGTACACCATCGAAAACCATTGAACACATCCACTCCAACTTGACGGCTATTTGACAAGTGACACTTATGATCTATTATTGCATCAAAAGTTTTTGGTGTGAGTGGTTTGCAATCATGGAATCGGCTACGAAGAAGGTGACATGGAATTTTAAATGAAATTATTAGAGTTTATCAAACACAGGGAAAAATATGTAGTCAAACTGAAGCAAAGACGTCTAAAGCTAATGCAGATGTGATCATCTAAAGTTTGAAGGAAATCAACGCCACGGAGTGGACCCGGAGTGCGGCCGCTGCGGAAGGGTGGGCCATTTTGCCCATGGTAATGAGTGGCCAGCAAGTCACGTGTTCTGTAGGTCTGCGGACGTACGGTGTAAGTGAGCAAATGTATATCTCCATGTCACAAGAGACCTACGAGGAGGCAGGCTTGCCGAAAGCAATGTGATGACATCTTCTTTTTGGCCAGCGACTTAGTTGGGAAGAACTTTTGTTGAGTTACAGCAAAGCCAGAAGCCACAAACATCAAAATCAGTAGATTTTTGATACAAGTGTTGGAGAGCCCATCCCATTCTTTCATCTATAGCAGGAAAAACCAAAAGCAGCATACGGCAGAGAACTCACCAATACTCACAAAGAAAAGCACCAGCACGAAATACGAAATCACTTGAAATTGTTGTTGTTCAGTTTGCTTGCGCGCTTAAACACCAATCAAAGAACGGAACAAATCCGGTTTTTGTTCAACGCAACGCATACACACAAAATCGTTTGCATGTGTGTCGTGTTGTATACCACGCGCCCTGCATGTATACGATCATTGGATTCCTATCTTCGGTCCAATTACCAAAACAAAATGTACCCAAAGAGCACACGGCTGTGCATCGCTGATCTACAGACTTCGCTGTCGACTAGAGCTTAGCAGAAGCAGAAAGAGATCATGATTTGATCATTTACCAAAGAGGGAATCTGATCGAAAAAAAAGGAAGACGTGCGATGGAAAGTACAACAGAAGTGGGGCAATATCGTCAAACTGCCCGATGGACAACGCACCGTGACTCAAAAAAAGGGTCTGAAAACGGAGATCTGGACAATTATGGATAATACGAGATATGGCTTGATTGGGTTTTATCTGGGTTTCCCCAATCCATGCAACAAATGTTGGACTATTAGCAAGCCCCAGAAGTGAAACACAACGGCAATGAGAAGTGCCGGTACAAGGCACGATAAAGTCTCTCGACCGAACAATAAAGGAGAGATGTAGGAGCATGTGCCTTTTATGTCATAGCAATCGTCATGACAGTCGATTGCCTATGAATAAAGTTGCGTCCACTGAAAACCATCCGAAACTTTGTGTATCGTACCGTGAAGTTATTTGAGGATACCGATGGAATAAAAGAGCGCACACTGTGCGAACGCCACAAGCCATCAAAGCTGTGCAAGATCGAATTCGTCGAAATCCACTGCGCAAGTAGAAAATCAGGTCTCTTGAGATGAATATCAGCAAGGACAGCAGTGCATACAAGAGACACACCGACCACTTGCTCACAACAGCATTGAAATAAAAACCCAAGACATAATCGAAAGCATTGCGTCGCCAGTGCGCGAACACTAATGCCCACTGATGAACTCGGCTTCCTGACGAGAAAGTTTTCACCAAAGAGGAATCATTCAACAAACAAACGATAGAGTGTATGCTGTGTCATCAAAACAAGCGCCCGAACTCATTCCGAAAGCGTAGAGTGATCACCATCCTGCTTATGTGATGGTTTGGTGGATAGTCGGCTATAATGGGGCCACCAAGCTCAATTTTTGTGAAAAAGAAGTCAAAACTTCGGCGAAAGTGTATCAATCCGACGTTGTGAAGGTTGTAAGCCTCCAAAATGACATTATTTGCAAGCAATCCGTGGACCTTTCAACAAGACTTCGCTCCAGCTCACAAGGCAAAAGCGACTTAAACATGGCTAAAAAAACATGTAATGTAAAATGTCTTGATACAGCCCCAAAGGGCCAAAGCCGAGCCCCTCTCATCTCTTGCTTTGTTCTAATTTCGCACAAAAAAGGGACCTACAGTTTAACGCCGAATCCGAACGGCAGTTTGAGAAGCTTTTGCATGGCTAACTTACTACAAAGCTGGCGCCAACAGCAGTGAGGGGTGACCGGGGGTGTAAGTTTATTCAAAGAACAAACTTTTCATTAGATGTTCCGAGGCGGGATCGAACCCACGACCTCTTGCACAGCTGTCGCGCACACTAGCCGCTGAGCCACACCCGGGACCATGTACCGAACTTCATTTCTACGGATAATGGCCGGTAGCCCAGATCTGAATCCATTGGATTACAAACTGTCGTCCGTTCTCGAGGCTATGGCTTGCTCAACTCGACACCCAAATATTAAGTATTTGAAGCGCGCCCTTGTCCGAGCAGTGGACAATTTCTCTATGCATCAGGTGCGCACTGCAATCGATGAGTGGCTGGAAAGACTTCGGCGTTGCTGGAAGCCATTGAGTGACCGAATACAAAGTAGAAAAAAGTTTTGGAAAATATTCATTCGTTTTCATTTTATGCCCAAAACCGTGTACCAAAACAACTGCGAGTACTAGGTAAGTGTTTTTAATCGTAATAACAATTTAGACGATCCCACGCCAAACACTTTCTTTGGCTCCATGCACTGTCGAGTAATGCATTTTACTTAATACTTCAACTGCAAATGGCAGTCTTGGCCAGCAGCCATCAACACTCATCACTAAAGCTTCTAGACCTCAAGGTCCTATACTGAATTCATCAGCATAAGTTGTCCTGAAACGAAATTGGTGATTAGTGCAACATTGAGTTTGCCTGAAAGTTTGAGTTACTTCAAAGCTCCGTTCCTCCGCATTGAAAAACGTCTCCGTATGTCTAGCTTGCTCCTTCTAATAGTCACTCCTGTAATGCCAAATTTCAAGAAAAGTCCAGAATTTTGCTGCTCAGTGTGTAGGCAATTGCATTGGGGTCTGCTAATTGTTGCGAGGGGCCGGCAGCAGCGAGCAAGCGTCAGGCAACACCCGCACATTGCTCTCAGCTGGTTTTTTTTTTTAAACTTTTTGTATCTTTAAGATAGCCATCTGCGTGTGCCAACAACACGTCGTCGTCGTTAAATTACTACGCGACTTTTAACGCGCTAAGCACTTGGCCAGAGGAGTACGAAAAACTAAGGAGGAGATCTCTGCCAGCTCACGCTGACTCACCACTGGCGTTTGTGTAGGGAGTTCATGACCCGAAGATGTCTTTACGTATACAAAACGAATGAAAAGTTAATCAACAAAATGTTGTAAACTTGCTCCTATGCTTAATGTTAATCCTTTTGGCATATCAAATCATTAGGACTGGAAAAGCGCCACAAAATTTTACCGCAAATAATCATAATGAAGCAGGAGACTGGCATTGTTTGCGCACTGTGCTCTGTGGTGAAGGTGGGGGTTGTTAAACGGGTGGGTTAGTCTCAGACTCAGACTCAGCCACTTGCAGTTCGAGTTGAGTTTTGGTGCGTTGTTTGATTTCTGTTTTGTTCGCGCGCGGCAAAAGTCAACAACAGTTCGAAACATCAACAAAACCTTTTAAATTATTATTTACTTTTGGTGGCTTTGTGTTTGATTTGAGAGGCGGGGGCGAAGGATAAGGACGAGGGCGCTAAGCAACCCTTTTTGTCGAGGCTTTGATTTGTTGGCGTGAGAAATCCCTAAAAATAAATTGGAGAATTCTTAAAAACAATCAACAGTGGCTTAAGAAATGAGTTGGTCGTTGTCTCATCAAGGCAGCAGCAAATCAGCGGCATGCATGACAGTTGAGTCCCTTTGATTCGCTGCATCTGCTAATAAATGATAACTCAACCGTGTCCATTCCAAAAATACGTTACAATAATCTTTGAGCATCATCATTTTTGGCACATCCGAGACTCACATTAATTTAAATTTCCCCCCTCCTCCCTCCCATTTTTTTTTATCCATTTGGCATGCAAAAAAGGTTTGTCTACACATTTTTTTTTTTTGCATAGTTGATTGCATCTTCAATATGCGATCAATATTGTCTTTTGTGCTTAAGAAGAAGAGACGACGACCTCTTCGTGATTTCCATGGGAAAGAAAACTCTAAACTTAACCCTTCCTCGCAACGTCCTGGGAAAATTAAATATTATGCAAAAAGGAAAAAAATACGCACCCTTGTCTGCACACAGATGTCATCTCTCTGGCTCCGGGCTCTATCTTTTTCTTAACGTAGGCAAATTACCAGCCGAGGATCAACCCCCTCCGATCCCGAGCACATTTGAATACTCATCTTCAGCGCAAAAAACGGTCCGACCTGATCTGCATAATTTTCACCATGTGCGGCGTTCAACCCTTCGAGGCGGCGCACAACCCTTCGTCTAACACGTGCGTTTCCGGGCCAGGAAGAAGAGACAACTCCTGAGGAGACCAAATATCAATTTTCTTCATTCTCATGCAAATGAAATGTTGCCTCAAATAAATAACAAAACAAAACATCTCAAAAAAAGACGCGATCGCGTCTCGGGTTAATCTCGTTTAGGGGTAGTTCCCTCTGTTGTGCCCTGCCATGTCAACAGTAAGCGCAAAATTTGCCCCTTTCCCCTCTAATGGATGACCCCTGTTATTATCAGCGGCCGGGAAACTTGCGTTTTGGCAAACCCTTGCCAAAAAAAAAAGAAAAAACTGAAGCAAATGTAAGAACCTTTTCTTTTGTAATGCAAATGCAAGGCGCCGAGGAAGGAGTTCGCGGTATTGATCCTTAATTTATGCATAAATGTGCGTCACCTTAAGGGTGCCCCTTTGCGCTAATTTTTAATTTATGCACAGAAATTGAGGACGCGACGGTTTCTTAACCTTATCGAGCCGAAATTCGAGCCGAGCGGTGAAAAGTGAAAAGAAATTTTTGCGCGTATGCAAATCCCATTGTGAACCTGTGAGGATGACGATGATGCTTAGGACGGCCTTTGGGTGCGCACACAATCGTTTAGAAAATTTAATTTATTTTGCATAGCTGCGCAGAGCATTGTAGCGAATTTTTTTTGTACCTTTAACCAATTCTGTTTTCAGTTTTCTTTTCATATTTTCCTCTTTTTTTTTTGAGTACCAGGGGGCAGTTACAAATTTGGTTTCGCTACTGTGTATGCAAAAAAAAAAAGAAAAATGAAATAAATGGGCTTAACCCATATGAGAGGAAAAGCGAAAGGCGTAAGTTTGGTGTTTTGTTACATACTGTACTTGGGTGGAAGGTTGAAGTACGCGAAAGTGTTTGAGAAAGGCGGAATAACGAACAACCTATATTTGGCAAATACAAAACTTATTTTGTGCTTAGATTTGCTATATTAAGAAGATCGATATTAAAAAATTACAGTTTTAGCATAGCTTTAAGAGAAAATCGGTAATAGTGAAAAATATCTTAGGTGAAATATCAATCAAGATGTACAACATTTAAAAAAAGGTGTGAGTGTGGCTAACACTCACGGGGCCTTGATGTGAAACATGTTGTATACTCCGCCTTTCACATTCTTGCGGTTGTGCGTTACTTTATACTCCATATTCAAAACACGATATTCAGTAATCGATAATAGTTATCGATTCTTAGTATTTAATACTAAGTTTCTGATAATAAGTATTCGATACTCAGTACTCTATTCTAAGTATTCGATACTAAGTACTCGATATTAAGTACTCGGTACTCAGTATTTGATACTCAGTACTCGATTCTAAGTACTCGATACTTATTACTCAATACCAAGCACTCGATACTCATTACCCGATTCTAAGTATTCGATACTTAGTACTCGATGCTCCGTACTCGATTCTAAGTATTAGAGACTAAGTATTCGGTACTTAGTACTCGATTCTAAATATTCGGGTCCAAATACAAGATGATAAATTTTTTTTTTAATAGCTTGACACAGCCCCAAAGGGCCAAAGCCGCGCCTCGCTCAATCTCCTGGCTTGTGCGCTTCTAATTTTCGCACAAGAGAAAGGGACCTACAGTTTAACGCCGAATCCGAACGGCAGTTTGAGAAGCTTTTCATGGCTACAAAGCTGGCGCCAACAACAGAGAGGGGTGACCGGGTGTAAAGTTTATTCATAGAAAAAACTTTTCATTACATGTTCCGAGGCGGGATCGAACCCACGACCTCTTGTACAGCGGTCGCGCACACTATCCGCTAAGCCGCTCAGATACTCTGTATTCTGTGTGTTTGTTTGTGTTTGTTTAGTCTTTGATTTTGTCTTTCTTTTTGTCTATGTTATTGACTTTGTTTTTGTCTTTGTTATCGAATTTGTTTTTGTCTTTGTTTTTGTGTTTTGCTTTTGTGTGTGTTGTGTGTGTGGGTATGTGTGGGCGGGTGGGTATGCCTGGCCAGGCAACTGATATTGATCACCCCCAGGCATGCAGGCAGATTAACAATCCCATCAAACCAGCACGCGAGCATTTTACGAGACTATCGCAGAATGCTCACAAACAAGCTCGCTTGTAAGCAAGGAATGAGAGTTAATTTTTATTATCGCATAGCTCTCGAAGCTGGGAGTGTCTTTCTGGTGGAATGTCGCTCGGGACAGAGGCGAGTGGCGGGCATTAGTGGCAGCGGCCGAGACCGTAAAACGGTTGTGATGGCCAAAGAAGAAGAGAGCTCTCGCAAGCAAGCTCAAAAGCGAACCAGCATGAGAGCATTTTGCGAGACTTGATTTCATTGTTCACTGTCATTTCGCGAGCGTCACGCGCGACCCGATTGTATCGGTGAGCGTTAAGATTTCCGTCATTCGAGTAAAGTGCCGCGGTCCTGAGTTCGAGCGCCAGACAAGGTAAATAAAAAAAAATTAGTTTATAGAATAAATAGAATTTTCTTAGGAGGAAATGTGGAGGTGAGAGGGGGTGAGTCGGGCCGGGTGACGACTCACTGGCTCACAAACATATACTTTTTTGACTCGCAAGTAATATCAAAAAAGTCTCGCAAAAGATACCACCAAACGCTCGCTAACCGTATTGCTTGCGACTAAAGTAAACGAAACTTTTAATGCCTCAAACTGAACGACACATGAATCATTTTACTATCTTTTCCCCACTCGAATGCGAGAGTTTTCACGGGTTAAGTATCGCAATTCATTCGTATGCGATTTAGTTTGAGAGCGTTTAGTTTGCTGGGAACGTGTGCACACATACAGTCATCGGCTGTCGCTGTATTCATACAAGAGAGCGGCTGGCACTAAAGCGCTCTCTCTCTGGCTTTTGAACACAATTTCAAAAGAGCCTGGAGCCAGCTCTAAGGCTAGCTCGAAAAAATCATCTTAGAGATTATATTGGCTTTGGTCATACGACATTCAGCTAAATGTAATCCTTGCTTTCAATATATCATTAATTTTAGGTAATCTACTTTAAGGATACTTTTAAGATAAAGTTTTGGTTTTTAAGATTTAGAAAGGAAAAGAGTAATTTGCTAAGCCAAATCCTTTTATATGGTCGTGATGCATATCAGCAACATACCGTATGAATCCAATTATTTCGTACAGTATATGAAGAAAGTAATAAGTGTTAATTTTATATGAATTTTTAATACAAATTTTTTAGGTTTTGTGGCTTGGGACACATTATCCTATGTGGCTTGGATAAAATAATTTCACCTTTTCCGCCAATTTTGTGCAGTGAGCAAATGGTCTTCGGTGTGCAGTGAGCAAATGGTCTTTGTTTTAAAAATTTTAATCATTGAGAAAATTGTTTTAGAAAAAAAACTCTCAATACAACAGGAAATAATACCCATAATGCATGTGCAGTCGAGTTTTGATGTTACTTGTTGTGTTCTAAATGTAAATTGTGAGAATCGCTGTGTTGCAAATGTACATGAAACAGCTTTTGTGGGTTAAGTTGTGCAGTCGATATTTTGAGTTTAGTTTGCGTTTAGTTTTTATGTGTAAGACTGTATTGTTTTGGACTTGAAGTTTGTGTTTTATGTTCTTCTATGGGCTCCACAAATATATAAACCCTAACGACACTTCTTAATTAGGGAAAATGTCTGCAAGGGGACCAATGACTTCGCAAATCGCTAGAATTATTGACGGTGTGGTTAGCGAGGATGAATTTTTTTATTCTGCTGATGACGATAGCGATTTTTATCCAAATGAAGAACATCTTGATACCACAGATGACGAAGACATCGAAGATCAAGCTGAACGACCCAGTGCTTTAAATACCACTGCTTCAAGCAAAAACGATCGAAAAAGAAATTTGGTATGGAGAAAACGTAGTTTGAGCTGTATTTAGTACGGGCTATTGCTACAAACTCGAGATTGATTCAGGTAATGAAAACGTCTCTGTAGTTCAGCTGCACAGGTGCGGCATTAACGAATTCTCTAACTATTCGTAGTGAGCACTCGCCACCAGAACAACCACCAGCCAAGTATTTGCCTAACGAATTTTGTATGGGAATGTCTGGACAACGTACCGATCGGTACGACCCTGCATTACCAGTCGTTAGTGTGGTGATGGGTGCAGACTATAGTTCACTTACTAGACCAGCGCTGTGATGCATTACCTGTCGCTAACGACGCGAGTGACGCTCAGTGATGCATCAGGTCGTTAGGCCTGGTAGTGTCTTGACACCAGCTGAACTACTGTTTAATGAGCCAGATTTCCAGGCATCATCAGCATCTTTATCTTTACAATTATTTTACTTTACTGCCTCTTTTAAAGTACTTGGCAGAAAGCAAAATCTTAGGTTTGGGTACTGTAAGAAGAATCAGAATCACAAATAAAAAACTGATCGAGTAATGTAAATAAAAGTCCCCGCGGTTCGTCACTTACTTCATAAGTCGAAAAAAGTTGTCTATTGGCATACAACTTCGCTGGAACTTATCCCAAAGACTCTGCACGCCGATTCAACAAAGCCAAAAAAAGAATATGCTCAAATTGAACAACCATTTGGAGTACATGGGAGGGGTTGCTCTCATCGACAGCATAATTGGAAGATGTAAAATTTCATTAAAAAAGCAGACGCTGGCAAGTAAGAATGTAAGAATGTGAGCAATGCTGGCCTTTTGTACAAACGTGTACACAAGGCATATGGATCATCCAGTAAGGTTTTAGGATCATCTGACTTTTAGCTTCATATCGCAGAAGTGTTAACAAAAGTTGACACTACATCAAAGCTAAGAAAACGAAGCTCTGTTCTTCAAAATGAACTGAAGCAAAAGAAGCAGAGAGGTCGACAACAGCATGCGTCAAATCAAATGGTACGCCAGGATGGACAGTTAAAAAGATTAGATGCAAGTACCCAAACTGTAAAGTATTATATTATCTCAAGTAATGTGTGACAATTGTAGGGGACCATTATGCTTCAACAAAGAAAATAATTGTTTTACAAATTTTCATATTGATTAAGAAATATTTGAAAAACTAACTTTAATTAAAATGCTTTGTTAAATGTGCTTAAATTACAACACATTTCATTTTTTGCGTTTGTTTTTCTAAATAAATATTAAGATTTTTAAAGTATTTAAACAAAAGCTTCCCTTTCACTTAATTGGCCCAGCTACTGCCTGCACTGCTCACCTCTGCTCAGCTCATCAACTGCTACAGCTGCTGCTGCTGGCGTTGAACAATCCCACAATAAATCATTTGCTACCAACTCTCATGTCAACTGTTTTGATTTTCAGGCTGCATGCAATTGCAAATGATTTGATGCGACTAATTTTTTTCACTCACTTAAATATTAATTTTAACACCAATACAAATTTTACGGCTTTTCACCTCACTACAATACAATTTGTGTTTATATTTTTTATGGCAAACAAAGGCACAAACTGAATTATTCATATTCCTCTAACAAACAAACACAAAAACCAAAAATAAATTATAAGAAAACAACGGCTAATTATTCATTATTATGTACGAGATTTGCACATACGATAAAACACAAAGAGAAACACCCAGCTTGACCAAATGCGACACTTTGGTGGTCTGTCTCGGTCTCAGTCTCACTAGTTTAGTGGGTCAACCAATCCAGTTTATTAACATTCAAATTAATACATACAAATGACGTCTCTGCGTTTATGGTGCATAATAATTAGCCGACTTTGTGGACGGTCGATGCGGCTGCCACCACAAGGACCAAAACTAAGAGTGAAAAAAGTGGGCATTAGCATAAAATTAGAATTTGTAATTGCGGCGGCGCAACAGCAACAGACGCTGGAGGACTATCACTGCCCCTGCTCTGGCATGCGCCATACGCTACGCTTAATTAAAATGCAACCTCGGCTAGAGACGACCAAGAAGGAAGCGCCTGCGCAAAAGGACAATGCGCGCTCGCCGCTGTCAGCTTTTGAATTATTCAAATATGCGACGAGCAGGCGGCAGGGGCAATGCGCGCGCAGCCTTTTTGGCGTGTTGACTTTTTGATTATGCGCATAATTTTTTCGGTGAGAATTTTTTTTGCGTTTTGCTACATTTGTTATGACAACAGGAGTGAGGATAAGTCGGTGAGAATGGACGGGGGCGCCCAATAATTAAGTCATAACAAATTAAGGGAAGAGCCCTAAACTGTTGCATTGGACTGGAATATGAATAAATAGAAAATGTTCTGCCTTATTATATGGATTGATCCATCCAGAGGGGAACCACTTAACATACTTATCATTTTGATCTATTTAAATAATATCGGCAATCTACAAAACCGTATAACTGAATATCATTTAAGATATTAAATTATATTCAACTAGATGTCCCGGCGAACTTCGAACCGCCTAACAGTCAATGAATGTAGTGATACCTTTTAACAAAACTTAATTTATGAATTTGAATTAACGTAATAAACTAACTATATATGCAAAAAATTGATTAAGTTTAGTAGTTTAATAAAGTCATTAACTTTAATTTACATCTATTAAATATTCTTTAATAAATATATACACTCATTTGATTTTCACATTTAAATATTAAATTAAAAGATATTTTAAAAGATATTCTGTAATGTATCCGCCCCACAAATCCAACAAATCTAAGATTATGAAAATCCGCTTACTGTTTATGTTTCAAGTTACAACTGACTGCAAATCGACATTAACATTTGAACTCGTCCAAAAGATGTGGACCTGGACCATTTGTTGTTGTTATATTTTTGTTTTTAAAGGTGGGGGGAGATTTTTCTTCCTTATCTACACAGCAAATTTGAGCTTCTTAGCTTAAATAACTTCTGAGAAATGGCTCAAACCCACATTTGAACCGGTCCCATTTTTAACAGCTTCGAAACCAGTTCTGAACCAGCACAATATTAAACTTTCCATTTTCAAACCACAGACCAAATATGTATCAAGTCCCTCGCTTAAAAAGCTTTTGAGATATGGCTCTGAACCATTGAAAAATTGGTTTTGAACGAGTGAAATATTCAACTCCACATTTCCATTTTGGAACCGGTTCAAAACCAGTTTCGGTTGGAAAATATCAAATTCTTTATTTTCAACCTACAATTCAAATTTCTAGTTCGTGTCTCAAACAATTTCCGATCAATGGCTCCGAACCGCTTTTGAACCGGTTCCAAGATCTCCATTCCGCGCGGTTTTACTTTGGGTCACCTTAATCACTAAGCTATATCCCAATAAGTTCGAATCGGAAATATTTCTTCTGAGCTATGAAAGCACACTTCGTTTTTCCGTCCATCGTACCCCCAATTATTGGACTAGTGCTTAACTTTTTATGGATCCATTTGTCCATTTCGAAATGATCATTTTTCTTATCGTCATGTCTCATGTGTCGAATAGTGTGAAGGAAGCCTCACAATCATATCTAAAGTTGATGAAAGCGTTAATCTGGAATATCATATATATGAATATCGTTTATTTTGAGTATTGTAACTTTTGAACATAGTATTTATATGGTATATTTTGCACACGGTATATTTAGAGAATCATATTTTGAATATCGTATATTTTGAATATCGTATATTTGAAAATCGTATATTTTGAAAATCGTATATTTTGAAAATATTTTATGTTTTGAATACCGTATATTTTGTATATTTTGAATTTTTGAAAATCGTATATTTTGAATATCGTATGTTTTGAAAATCGTGTTCTGAAAATCGCCTGTTTGGAAAATCGTATATTTTGAATATCGTATATTTTGAAAATCGTATGTTTTGAAAATCGTATATTTTGAAGATCGTATATATTGAAAATCGTATATTTTGAATATCGTATATTTTCGAACATCCTATATTTTGAAAATCGTATATTTTGAATTATATTAATATACATAATTAACTAAGAAAAATTTCTATAAGAAATTGAAGGGTTAGAACAACAGCTCAAAAAATAGTTTTGTTCATAAAACCTAAAAAATAAATTCTCAAACCAACCCATCAGAAATACCAAAAAATATTCCCTCAAAATATTTGTAAAATATCATAAGTTAAAATTTAAAACTGTATGTACATCCTACCCCCTGCTCCGCACCACCCCCTCAGGCCCCCCCATCAAAGCCAACAAATCGAATCTGTTTGGCTGTGCTTCTGTTGCCTTCACATTTCGCCATTGATTCGATTTCCATGCAATTTTTGAATGAAAGTGCGGGAAATGTCATCCATAAACTATGCCGCCAGGTAAAAGGGTAACCAACTTCCTGTATCTTTCTCCCCCTCTCCCAGCCCTGAGGGGTAACTAAGCTCAAGCGCTTGTCGCACACGGCGGCATTTGCATGTGTAAAGTCATAAATAACGAGACAACATAACACTTAAAGCACACACACACACATATGTACACTTTGGGGTACATAGGATACACAGGACACCGCTTCGCTATCGAGATGCCGATATACATATGACAGAAGCAGCAAAAATGCATGAGCTATGTGTACGAAGAGACTTTTGTTTGGGGAACCCATTTCGGTTGGCCTGGCCCAAGCTTATCAACTGCAAAATAAAAAGAATTTATTTCTGTTAGGAACTTTGCTCGCGGGTTATGCAAAAATTTGCAGAGGATGAGGGCATAAATAAAAATAAGTAACGAGCCAACACACAAATTGATAAAACAGTGAAAGAAAATTGCCGCACAGCCACAGAACAGAGAACAAAAAAAATCATCAGAATGTAGGAAAAGGGGTTTAGAAAATGGAGTGCAAAAATAATGGAACAAAGGGAAAACGATAGAAAAATATTTGAAATTGAATTTGATAAGGAATTGTGGGAGCAAAAAAAAACGCAAAGTGGATGCTAAATGGGAAATTGGTGAATGCACCCGCTAAAGTGGAGGCAAAAGACTTGAGTTTAATGTATTCCATTTAAGGAAGTTAATCACAAAAACTAAAATAAAAGTTATTGAAATGTTTGAAAAGTTTGAAGAACTCCAGAAATTGAACTAATTGATAAGACAACATCTTTAACTGCTCTTCTGATTGTGATTTGGCGATCGTTTACTATCATTTCTCTGACTTACTCCATATTCTCCTCAGTGCTCAGTGCTCAATCTTTCAGGTTAGCTAGGGTTCGGTATCAGGAGGTCATCGATCTGTGAGTTCATGATGAAAATCTTTGCTTAAAATACAAATTTCTCTAATTTAACTAGGGTAACCTTTTCTGACTTAAATGTGAGTCATTAAAGTTCAGTTTACGATATTCGTTTTCGACTTTCGTTTACCCTCTTGACCAATTTCTTTTCACAAAAATCACTTTAATAAAAGTTTTCCTATCAAAGGATGTCCTTTTGTTCGACCCTCCAATCAACCCATTCCAGCTTTCTCTTCACCACGCAATCAGCATAGACAACAGGAGGAGGAAATCGCCGTACACACACTCTCATAAAAGAAAAATCCGTTGAGCATAGCAAAAACCATAAAAATCACACCTACCAAGTACGTTGTAATAAAATGTTATCAAAAGTGTTGCTTGGCAGTGCGCTTGTCCCTTTTTTCCAATTTTTGCATATGACAGCAGAAGACTGTGGAAGGTGAGAGAGGCAGACGTGGACGCAGGACCGCCATTGTTAACCCTTCCCCCACACAGACACACGCACACACACACACCCATAAAAAATCATCCACAGGGCTCGTCCCTTTTTATGCCGCCGCCGCCGCCTTCTCCTACCTCCCCACATCTCCGCTGTATTGACAATTTCGTGGCATTCTCCACAGCTTTTGCCTCGTCAGCGAAATAAACAAAAATCGAGCAAAAGACAAATACACAACAAAACAAACATTTCGACGCTGACAAGACGCTGGGGTGCTGTAAAAAATTATAAAACGAGGAAAAAATCAAAACCAGAAAGGATAACAAGCGAGAGCACAGAGTGAAGAGGTGAACAACAAATTTCTGCTGACTTGGGACGTACATTTTTATTGGTTCAGCGGCTTCACTCGAGGATGAGGGGTTGCACTTTAAGATGAGGCCCAGACACCCAGAAGGATCCTGCTCGAGTGCAACACAAAGGAGCGGCGAGTGCACAAGTGTGTGTAAATCTTTTGAATTCCAACCGAAATCACACACACACCGAGACAGAGACACGAAGAGAGCGGCACCAGGGTGTGCAGTTTGCAACCCTTCTTTTGAAATCACTGCCTAGCGACATCTATTGTCGAACACGAAAACTATCTCTCACAGAGAGACGAGACGGAGACGGGGGGAGATATTTTCTAATTTGAATTTGTTTGAATCTCGGCAACGAAAAGCGGAAATTGTTGCACAGGAAGAACATTCGATGCACTTTTGTCAGGCATGTGGGGTGAGTTTTTATTATGTTCTTGTTGTGTAGCGGAAATGTTGAGATTTTATGGCAAATGCCAAGCCAAGCGCAAAGGGTTAAGTCTTTGGTGAGTGTGGGGAAACGGAGGTGGGTGATTAGAAAATGCATTTGTTGGTGCAAGAAGGCTAAGAGTTGTCATAAATTGGGGGGCTTGAATAGAGATGTCAGTGTGGAAAAAAGATGGTCACATTTTTATGAAAAATTGTATTCCCCTAGGGACAGATTTTTAACAAAGAACATAGAAAAAAAGTTTTTGAGCAGGAAAATGCTTCATTTTTAAATGTTTTGGTCCTTCGAGCCGGATTTTCAATCTTCGCAACAAATTGTTAGAGCTTTGCGAATATCTGAGTTCTCCAAAAAACCAAGCCGCAATAGGAAGCGAAGATTGAAGATCAAGGCGAGGCCGTGAAGGCCTCTAGGCACACGACGACTAAGGCAGTTTACTGATATAGCCAATAAATATCTGAAGGAATTAGACAGCATTTAGTTTAAATTAAAGATAAAATACATGATGTCAACAAAACATGCTGATGATAACGCTATCAGCTGCTCTTTCTTCAAATATCTCCATTTACAGGACAACCCAAAATCTGGCCCAAATTCTATAAATGGTTTAAAACCACAATTCGAGAAACTCTCGACTTATGAACAAACCTTCGTAATATACCACAGCTTGGAACTATCGATGCAAGAGAAACGAAAAACACCCTAACAGATCCACAGAAAAGCTGAAAACTAGTAAGCCGAATCGGTTAGAGAGCCCTAGCAGCCGACTTAACGATCAATCGTTGAAGTTTATTCAAGATATCTACCGATTCGGGAGAAAAACGAACATCAGATGTGTCCAGTACTGTCCACCTAACGCCTAAAAACACTCACTCGGCGATCATTGTCGAAAGACTGGATCAGCAACTCCATGGCAAAAATGGGAAAATCAACCAGGAGAAGCAAGTGGAGCACGATAGTGTGTAATAGCATTAGCGCCAAGGAGAAGAGACTCCAGCATGTCGTTCAGGCAGGTGAAGACCTGGCGATCGACTATGACCAAAAGATTCATGGCTTTGACAAGGACCAGGAACACACTCAAAGAGAGATGAGAGCTCAACAAGGTGTAAGCCCAGAAAGGAAGAAAAAGAAGAAGAACATCACTTATTTTCCCAATAAGAAATCAATTAAAATCTAAAACCGGGCCCATCAAAAGAGCTGTTCCATACAAGAAGGGTATAAAAATACACATAATGGAGCACATTGATCGATTTTCGAATTATTGAAACAAAATTTAGTGTTATTTTAGTTTCATTTGCCCGACTATAAGATACTCTGTACCTCTGAATGTTTGTGTTCAGTTGTGTGAAGTACTGTCCAGCATAATTGTTTGTTTTCTTTATAACTCGAATATCGATAATCCAATCTCTTACATTTCTTTAGAGATCCATAAATAATGATGATTACTTAATATGCGTAGAACGTACGAACCTTCTAAAAATTAGCGAGGCATCTGGGTAAAGAGACACGACGATGATTGACGAAATCAACACTGATGAAAAGATAATCTGGGCTGTCAAGTCATTTCAACCCGTTAAATTACCAGAACCGGATGACATCCGACCAGTCATGTTGCAAGTATCGGTCTTGAATCTACTGGCTGACCAAGATTTTCCAGAGATGTCTCGCCACGGGTTACATCCCAGAAAGCTGGAGGAAGGTGAGAGTAGTCTTCATCCCCAAGGCACGGAAGATAACCCACCCCAGTCTATAACAGCGACGTTCAAGAAGAGCGAGGCCAAAAAGTGAGAATGTATTGGTGCCCAGCTTTGAACTGCCCTCAACGACGGCTGGGCAGCGAATGAAGGCAAAGAGAGCTCTGCTTACGCTCATATGCCCGATTCGGCATACGGTCGGCTCGTGTGCGTTGCGCTCGGCCCCTGGGGGCTATGGAGGAACATCGCTGGTCTATAATCGTTTCTTTTGAAAACGCTGGAGAGACTCCTGGATCACCACGTACGTTTAGCGGTGCGTAGCACGCATACCTTAAGGGTAGATCTGTACACAGCGCACTACATGAAGTGGTAGGGAGCATTGAGGAGTCGCTGAATCAGAAGGAGTTTGCGTTAGCGGCCTTCAAGACTGTCTGGACCGAGTCGACTTCGGCTACTCTTGCTAGCACCCTAAGATGAGTACATAAGAACGGTCTAGGGGTTTAACCACAGAAGACCCAACTGATGCTGTTCACAAGGAGATAAAAGATCCCTGAGTTCACACTGCCTTCCATGAGTGAAGTATCTGGGCGTCATTCTGGACTCGAAACTCTCCTGGAAGAGAAACTCCGAGGGAAAAATTAAGAAGGCATTAGGCGGAGCTAGGAGGTGGGGACTGCAACCGTATATCATTCATTGGCTATCTGGACAATCCTTAACTATGAGGGAAGGCGGCGAACACCAAATCTTACCTAAACAACCTCCATAAGTTTCAAAGTACAGCTTGCCTGGGTATTACAGGATGCCTGCGATGTAGCCCCCAGGCGACCCTGAATGTAATTCTGAACCTGGAAGCAGTAGACACTTTCCTGAACTGTGAAGAAGCGAGAAGCGCAGTTAGACTCCGGCAACTGAAACTTCTTAAAGCATCTACTTCAGGCCACAGCAGTATGACACATGGAGTAGGAATAGTTGCAGAGGCAGTGGGAAGAGACTACTGCATATAGTAACTAGGGCAGCACGACAATGGGACCTCGCACCCGGTTGTCACATCTTCCGATCACTCTGGCCAACATACTCTCCCAAAAGAACTTCCCAACTCTTTACACCTTTTCAAGTACAGGATTAGAACTATTAAAGGAGTCATAACGGGTCACTGCACCATTGGTCATATGGACATCAGGATGCGCGTGCCCCACCATGACTTCTGTCGTAGTTATGGGAATGAGGAGGAAATAGAATGCATCCAACACCTTCTTTGCGACTGCATCTAGGTAAACCATTCTTTGAAGACCTGGGCAGACTAGCAAATGCGCAGAGCCTGACCGTCAATTCCCAATTCCCCTTATTAGGTATCACAATGGTCCAAAAGGCCTCTGGGTGATCTCGGCCTCTGCCTATTTAAGCTAACCTAACTTACCTCCTACATTTGTTTGAAACCAGTTAGATTGCTATTCCAAATGGCTATTTAATTTGAGCTACTAAAGTTTTGGAGAACCAAAATCATTTTCTAGGACAATACTCTGGATTCACAGGTCTGTAAACGCAACCAAATATCATTCTGAACCGTTGATTTGGCATAAATGTGCGAAAAGCGTAGGCTTTCAAAAATTAAATCCTTACCAAAATCGGCAAAATATTCGAGCTAAAGCCAAACGCCGTTATATAGAGGAATTTTTGAGCACTCAACTATTCTCCTGCCATTCCTAGCAGCCTAGAGCCTGTCTCTCCATTTGCTAAGCCCCGCATTCTTCCTACCCTCCCTCGCCCCCTGTCGTTTACAATCAAAGCGCCACAGACGGCCCTGAACGAACTCGTAAAAAATCGCGCTACAAAGGAATTCACTTAACAAATTGCGCAAATTTATTCATTACCCGCAAAACAACAACAACAGCGGGCGGCTACAAAACGTTGCAAAATGAAATAATCCACACTTTTCGGGGGCCTTTATCAAGCCAAAGAACTCGAACCCGAGAACCCGCCAACCAGCCGGCAGAAGCAGCAGCAACCTCACTTATCAGTGCGCACATCAACAAACTTGCGCTAGTGCGCAGGAGCACACAGCCTCCTCTCCAACTTCGACTGGCATACAAATTAAAACCTCAGCAAACGTTTTTTTTTTTCCGACTGCAGATTTGCACTGGGCGATAGCTCAAGGAGCGCCCAGGTTGTGGACTCCACCAACTTGCAACTGCATTCTGTGCCCAGTAGCAGTTGCGTTGTCGATACACCTCGCCAAATCGACAATAAATTCTCGGTGTGCCATGCATGAAGAGTTATCCTCTCCCTCAGCCGCCTCCCATCCCCACTTTGTTGTTGTCATCAATGTTGGCGTCGTGTCTGTCGGCTGCTGTTGGGGTTCTTCTTCTGTTGCATACGAGACGAAGAGGAGAGTATGAACAGTTCTCGTATCGCTGCGTGGTTATCACATTTGTCTCAGTTTCGTTGCCCCAAAGAACTCGAGTGGATAATACTCTTGAAGAAGGTAGGATGACTTTGTTAAAGGTTTTGTTGAAAATAAAGAAAATAGAAGTGTTGGGAAAATTAATGTTTTAAGTTGTAAACAAAGTCGGTCAAGCCCGACTACAACATATTCTGTACCAGTGAAGTGCTGCCCATCACCGTTGCTACCGGTGCTGCCCATAATTGTTTGTTTTGCTTATTACTCGACTATCGTTCATCCGATCTTTACCATTCCTTTAGCAGATCGATAAATAATCATGATTACTAAATATGTCCTAAGGGAACGAACCTTCTATCTTTCTTTTTGTCCCATATGTACATGTCAAACCTCTATCTCTTCTCATCTCTGAGATCTCTTTGCTCATACGGACAGACGCTCACTTTTGCACAAACTTAATATACTCTGTGTACCTCTGGTACAGAGTATAAAAAACAGAGCAATTTCTGTTTCGTTAGATAGAGAAAAGAAGTCTCCAAAGATTTTCCGGGAGGTTCCACAGTAACTTATAGATCAATTCGCCAAGTCTTTAACATACTTTGCTTTTCTTTAAGGTATTGCGAATATGAATGACCTGTTCTAATTCTCTGTGGCGGCTTCGAACGCAAACTGGCAGTTCGGTAGGATAATCTCGAAAAAACCGGAAATCAACCCACTTCCAAATGGGATCTCTATAATATTGGACAAAATTTTGAAGTCTTGGATTTCTTGGTTTGATGTTGTATTGTTCGTTCCCCTTTAGATATGAAATAATTTTACGAAGTGGCGACTTACGCCAGTTACTGACTCCAGTTGTAAAATAACTACACTTACCCTTTAGTTCGGAAGGTCGCCGCCCGGCTGGAGGATGACTGCCGCCGCTGCCTGTCAAACCAGATTTTATATGGGATGACATCAAATCCGGAAGCTGGTGCCGGGCGGTCGGTAATTGTGACTAACCGTACTGCTGGTATTTAATTTTAAGTTTATACCGAATCTTTGGAATATCACAGATAAAAGATATAAAGGAGTCGGAAAGAGCAATTGTTTGAATGTACTTATTGTGACCGGGTGTGGTGCAGCGGGTAGTGTCTCTGCCGGCTGAGCAAGAAGTCGTGGGCTCGATCCCGCCTCGGGGCATATAATGATACGGCGAAATTGAGAAGCACACAAGCCAAGAGATTGAAAAGATGAGATAGCTCGGCTTAGCCCTTTGGGCTATGTGGGGATCTACCGGGCGTACGGTTGTTCCCTAACAGACTGACGGGCGGTTAAGGAAATTTCCCCAAGGCAAGATGACTGGCTGAAATCGCTTGGCGGATGGCTGATAGTTAATGTACATAGTCTGATAATGCTGTGTGGTTCGGGCAGGCCGCTGGTTACCCTTAACTGTCTACCGAATGTGCTGGACGACGGCTGTCCCTGCACAATTAAATATCTGCACAAACCTTGAGAGAGTGCGCCCTTAGCTGAGCTTTACATCAGTGATCCCCAGCCATGTCTTGGAGTGCCGAACACACTCGGAAATTCACACCGAAGTAATGCAGCAGCGAGTGTTAGGAGAGAGAGAGACAGTGAGCAGCATTTCTTGGGGAACCCTGCTTTACATAAAAGCTTTCGGGATGATCCTTCTTTCCCTTTGCTCTCCTGTCAGCACGATTTCATGCCCACTGACAAAAATTTTGACAAAAAGTCGCCATCATGCCGTCCGAGCAATAACGTTTTTGTGCTCGCGGTGTAAAATTCTACGAAATGCACGCTGAAAAAGGTAAAGTGTTTACAGTTAACCATTTTACCCAAGAGGTCAAGGCCAAACGCACTATTTATAGTATTTTGCAACGAAAAATAAAAAAAAGAGAAGTTGGAAGTGGTTGGAAAGCAAACATTATGACCGGCCAAGCTGTCAGAAAGCTAACCCACCTTTTTTTTTACAACAAACACAACATAATTCAATGAAATGCAGCCAGAAAATTTAATTGCAGCCAACAACACATCATTAAAGTGCTGAAAAAGAATAATATTGTTGCCAGACGTAAGCAATGAGCACCAAATTACACACCTGACCAAATACCAACTGTCAAATTTCAATGTTGGTGGATGTGCAACCAATATAGCCTTTCAGCCAATATCCCTTTTGTACCAAAGGAACGGAACCCAACAAACTTGCCGCCGTGTCGTCCAATTTAAGATTTTTTTGGAAGTCTGAGTGCTGCAGCTTACAAAAACAACTGGAAGGCCAAAAATATAAAAGAACTGACCAACAGGATCCGTAAATACGACCCCAAGGTCGTACAGACCGCCTGCGCAGACATTTTCCGGAAGCTACGTCGAGTGGCTGATAACGGTCTTTTCGACCAAATCCATTGATGCAATTCTTTTGTATTTATAGTCATAAATAAAATGTCAATTTTTAATAAAGATCCGTTGAGATTTGTGGGTATGGCGGCATTTTAAAGTTTGTGCAGATTTTTAGTTTCCTTTCCCATTTAAGCATCATCAAACGTGTCGGTAAAATTAGACGAACCAAACCGATTTCTTTTGCGGTTGGCGTTTCGGTTAAGCATTTCTAGAAGAACTCTGATTTGGTACGACAGAACTTGGAGCGGCTCAATCCAAGCCCGGCTTTCATTCCTGGAAAGAATCTCAATAAATTAAAAAAATTTTTTAATTTTTCCAAGAGCTTGTTCAAACAGTCAATTACACTAGGCATCAATGTCCAGTAAATTGAAGTGTTGTTGGTGGTCCCAGATTATTTACGTGTGCTGAACACGAATCTATCAGGTCTAGATTCTTGGTAATTTGAGCTTACAGTTGCCATATTTTGATCCTTTTTAGGCGCGTTTTGTTTGGAAAGTATACCTTTCCTTTGCTTCTCTTTAGTATTATCCAATAGCAATACTACTTAGCTTTAAAAAGTAATATCTCAAACAATTCTTCGATATTTTCAGGCGAAGATATTCCGCTATGAATACAAATACTCGAAAAGACAACCTTTTGTGACGCCCATAAGTATGCAATAGGTGCTGGTGTAAATTTTCATAGGAATTCGATACTACTATTAAAGGGTATTCCACTGGGCATTTAATTTGTATATCATTTTTTCTTTTTTTGGCGCATCCAATTGCCTGGTCTGGTCCGAAGCCAACTGCAACTGCCTTTCGTCTCCTCCATTTCAGTTTCGGTCCTCCTTCCAGGCTGAGGCCGCATCACCTCCGGTTGTTGATCGTTGCTTCGATTTGCTACATTTTTATCTCCTACCGTGAATTTCGTTACCGCTCGTAGCTACTTGCTACGGTGGCAGCAACAGCTAAAGGGCAGCTTGGGCAGTTAAGATGAGTTTTGGTAAACGACAAAAACGAAACAAAAATAAATATACAAAATTGTTTCTGCTGTTTTTTTTTGTTGCTTTTTGTGTGGATTTGGGGCGCCGCCTCAGTTGCGCAATGACATCATAAAAATCATTTAAATTAATTCGCAGTTGTAACGGCCGAGTGTCCATATGCTTTTATTTGTCCGCGTTTTTTTCCTATTTTCATTTTTATTTCTGCTCCGACAAAAAGGCGGCTGTTAATTTAACAGAACGAAGCGCGGACTTTGAGAGCCATTACCGGGACTAAGTCCGCATCATTAAATTAAAATTGTCGCGTTACGGCTGAGGGTGAGGCTGGGCGTGGGGGCGGGGGATGTCCGTTACGGTTTATTAAAAATAAAAAACATACAAATCGCCTTATGACAATTTCTGCTACAGTTTTTATGGCTGGAAATGGATTTGTGTTTTTATGGAGCGGCCCACCCACTATGCAAATCCCAGTTAGCCGCTTGGGTGTTCCGAACGATCGCTCCGCCCGATTTCCAGCTGAGTAATTAAGCCTTGTTTTTCCTAGTGTCACGCCATTAAAAAGAAATCACAACGTGGTCAGTGGCTGAAGCTGTGTCCATATGGCTGGTGATTTCCACGTAAGACGACGTCTGCCAACTTCCAACTGTCGACTACCTTCGCTTATCACTGATGCTGCTGTTCCTGGCTGCAAAATGGGGGGAAAAAACATTCGTAGAATCGTTTGTTGCTGCTGCCGCTTCGTCCGAAATCGATTTTGGTCTCTGGTGGGCCATAACCAGCCAAATTGCGCCTAAGTATAGTGAAGGAGCAGCAGGAACAGCAGGAGCAGGACTTCACCACGCACATGTTATCGATTTAGTGTGTGTTTTTTTTTTTGTATTTTTTGAAATTTGGCTTTTCCTGTTACGCTTTAAAATGCTTTCGATGCCACCCCCTAGACTTTGGTGGACGACGCCGTCAAGCGCCCCCCGGAATGGCCTGCCCGCTGATGCGGTTGGTCACGTACAAGATTTTCTCGTTTATTACATTTCCCTTTAGGTTTATTGCTTCTTAGTGTCGAAGAAGAAGCTCTACAACAGAAGCGGACAAAAAAAAAAAACGAGAACGTTGGTTGAAGTCGGCAGTGAACGACTGGGATGTACCTAGCAAAAGTTGGTTTTGAAATCACTAAGCGGATGCTAAAGTAACAGCCAGTTAACAGAGCTGTTCCATAAAGTTGCTGTTGTTAAATTTTGTGATTTTGCTACCCTAAAAAAGCTCTCGTCTTTCCATCTTCGGGTTATCTAAAAAGGGGAGGTCAAAGAAACCCCAGTGGTCATTCGAGCCGGATGTACTAAGGAGCTTTTTTTAACTCTGAGTTCTTACTGCTACCTAAATTGGTTCTCCCTTAGTATACCCTTCCGACTCTCCATCTTCTAGGTATAAAAATGACTCGACCAAGTCGACTTTCTGACATGTGCATTTCACTTTGGGTATGTTTTTTTTCTTCTTTTTCCTTTTCTTTTCAGCAAATTTTTCACGCTTTTCAAACGCTTGGAAAACACATTACACATTTGCCTATTTGGGTGGTTTTGGGGTCAACTAAGTGTATGGGCATGGGTAATATGATATATGAACCTGGCAAATTCTCAAACAAAAGCCGCCTAAGCGTTGTCACATCCACCCAGACTCTTGGTCTCTCTCTCTCTGCCAGAGCTTCATCTCTCGTCAAATTGAAATTACCGGAAGTTATTATATCTTCCATATATTAACTTCCATTGTCTCCGGCCCGGCCATTGTCCTTTTTGCAGTGTCCAGCCGTGCCTGGCTGCTCGGCCAACGTTTAACTTTAATTTTCTGCTTTTTCCGCTTCGTCTCATTCTTATTGTGTGGCCATGTCCTGTTTTGTTTTGTGTCTTGCTTTGTGGTTTTGTCTTCATCCATTTTTGCAAACAATTTCGAAAATATTTACAAGCAGCAAATTGAGCAGCATAATGTGCGACAGCTTCAGTGTTGCACAGCAGAGCTTAAATGTTGTGTGTTGTAAAGTGATCAAATGAGTGAATGGCAATGTAAATTGAGGAGAATGAACCACATGTCGTATGAAAATGTTTAGAAAATTCAATTTATGTTGCAGTTGGTGGGCGTAATAGCCCTTTTTATTGTCCTAGTCCTCGGTTTCCGCCCGAGTAAACGTTTCTTAAATTTCTTTCTTAAGAGTTCTTAACTTGGGTAGAGTAATTAATAGCCTGAGGCCATACATTTTCTATGCATTACTTTCTCGCCAATGCCAGATTTGTTGGCTTAAAAAAAGCTGAGAAGGACGACAATCGGTTGGTTCCATCAGCTTCAAATTGAGGTTGACCAGCTGCTCTTATGTAAATTGGAAGTAGGAAATATTAGCCGGCATAGTGAGACGGGGGTACTGAACGCAGCCCCTCTATATAATAACTTCATCCCCCCGCCATTGGTAATTGTCTAGTATAGCGGCCTACTCTCAGAAAATTCCAAAAAAAATTCCCTTCGATAGATCGCGAATTATGAAGAATTTTCATGCAGAAAAAACGCGGGGGTCATCCGTGGTTTCTTTTTAAACGAATTTTTAAAGTTGTAATTTTTGCCCATACAAATACAGCTTGATCACATATGCTTTTCGAGTTCTGTTTGTGTTTTTCAAATAATATATTAAAAATATTATTTTCCTATGACTCAGGGGAACATTTGCTTGAATTTCAATGCGAAAGTGAGGAAATCTTTACACCTATTTTCTGTTTGAACTCTTCCACGCCACCTATGAGGTAAATTCAGCGCGTTTTTTAACGTGGTTTCCCCATGAGGCCTACCCCGTAAGCCAAGGCGTTTTTTTAAGTGGTGTCCCCTAAGGAAGGGCCTAATCCACTGTCGTCTTCCCCGTGCACTTCCTCTTCCTCCTATGAATTAATATTTATTTTATGTTCATAATTCGCGATCCATCGATGAATATTTTATTGTACTCAATTAAGTACAAATTTTTTCAAAAAATCGCGCGATTTTTGAAAAATGCCCGCGCACATTTCCCATTACTCACCTCAGCAAAATGAATTTCATTAACGATGTTTTCTTTTTTCGGGATTATATAACTGACCAATAGCCAGGAAGATGTTGTGGATCCTATCCTTGTGACTTGGGAATCGTTTATAAAACATAAACTTGGCCAAATATCCTGGATAGTGCATTTTTTTCGCCCAAAATGAGGCAACTCGGCCTTCACGTCCCGCCACAACCTTTCTATGTTTGTGTGTGCTTGTGTAGAGGGATCCACAAAATTTTTGGAATGGTTCACCGTTTGGTGTAGAAACCCCTCATCTTCCAGGCAATTGTAAGCTTTCCAGCAATCCGAAATGACCGTGGATCCGTCGGCTATATTTTCCTTAATTATTTTTAAGAGTGTTTCCTTTCCACGGTCTTCAACCGGAATTACCGGACTCTCGTTCCAATCCACCAAAAATCCACTGACCCTCCACAACCCGACCACAATTATATTTCCGCCTTCCGATTTTGGACTCGTCAATTTCCACGATTTTGCCGTGGCCACCAAGTTTTCCACTGCTCTCACGGATAGACCAATCTATATAAACCTCCCTTACGAAGTTTTTCCAGTCTATAATTGTTTGCCTGGCCCATCCCAATTCGTCTTCCAAAAACTGAATTTCACCTTTTAAAGTAAAAAATTGTAAACAAATAGAAGAAAAACAAAGGCTACAATTCAAGAAAGTTAATTTTACCTTTTAAGCGAACTGTATCCCATACGACAAAATTGGCAATCTCCTGTATGGATACTTTTGAATCAGCAAAAAAAGGTATTTTTGCGGATACTTTCATTGAAATTGCACTGTTTCTTGACTTTCTTTTTATTGCCCATGGTTGTAGCAGTCAACTGTTTACGGCACCGAAAGAATAGTTTGCCGTCATCTTTTACTGCTATCTTACAGTCAGCAGAACAATTTCCACATTTTTTTCTTGTAGTAAACATTTGTGACGCTTTAAATATTCAATAACCTCCATATTCGTCAAAGACAAAAATTTCGACACCGTAAAATTGCAATTCGTGCACTCCATTTTGATTAGAATTATTGAATGAACAATAAAAACCAATTAAATTTTAATTAAATTTGACACATTTCTCAAAACACAATATGTTTTGTTAGGTAAAAAATCAAATTTTCAAAATTCGTTTAAAAAGAATCCATGGATGACCCCCGCGTTTTTTCTGCATGAAAATTCTTCATAATTCGCGGTCCATCGAGGAAAATTTTTTTGGAATTTTCTGAGAGTACCCTATACTAGACTTAGGCCTCGTTAAAATGTATATGCGTTTAACATCGGTGGATCGCAGTAGTTTTTCCACAATCGCTTTAAATGAAAGAGTTGGAGAAGGTACAGAAAGGTTAGGAAGTATTATTTACATTACCTTTTCCCAAAAATCCAGTCCCTCCAGTTAGAAATATGGTTTTGTCCCGGTAAAATTCTTGAATTTTTGTAAACATTTGGTTGAATCTAAAAATGTTCCAAACAGTACAAGCAAACAGTATTACGGATTTCTCTCAAGATGTAAAGTGTGAAGGGAAATACAAAGCATTCTGAGAGTCTCCCAACTCGGATGATACTATTAGGCATCGAAGTTTAATAGTAACAAACCATTTTACCGTGACTGACGATACATTACTTCGTGAAAAACATAAAGGATTATGCATTAGCGAAATTTTCAAGTACTTTAGAAATTGGCATTTCAAGACTGCAAATGGCATACATAACTGCATAACTATAAAAGTAACGAATGGTTACGAAAAGAGCATTAACAAAGTTTCAAACCACTTAACCGTGACTGACGAATGACTTAATCACGGAGAAGTACCTAAGAGGACCTAAACTAGTAATAACACAGTTCAACAAATATTGGGCCATCGCTGGCACTCGATTGAAATTGGCACCGTTCAGAGCTTTACAAGGTGAATAACTACAAGTCAATATTCGGAATTTCTCTAGACCTTCACATTCACAATCTATTTGTATAGGCATATTTATTAATTTTAAGACAATGAGACGCTGATTTTAAAAGGATTGTACCGACACACAGCTACAGGGTGGCTGATGAAAGCTGCTACCCAAAAAAAAAATTGAACTGTTTTGTAGATTGATCCTTAAATTTATGAAAAATGGATAATTGGGACACTGAAACAAGAATTTGGATTGTCCGCCGCTATCACGCCCTGGAGTCCGTAGTTTCGGTTCAAAGAGCATTTTTGGCTGCGATCCTCCGACTTGTTAACAATTTTGCAGGGCGTGGGACAGTCGAAAGAAGACCTTACCATCGAAACCCTACAGTTCGAACGGAGGAAACAATCGCTGCGGTAGCTGTAGCCATACAAAACAAACCAAGAGTTTCGACAAGGAACTTATCTGCTCAAATGGGTATAAGTAGACAGTCATTGCATTCAATTATGCACAATGACTTAAACTTATTCCCATATAAAATTCAAATGGCCAACAAACTGAACGCAGCAGACTTGCCGATTCGCTTGGAATTTTGCCAGAAGATGCTTCAAATGGTGGAAGAGGACGAAAACATGTTGAACTGTCTTTTTATGTCTGACGAGGCCCATTTCGACTTAAACGGCAACATAAACAAACAAAATTGTCAAATATGGAGTGATTCCAACCCACAGATACTCCATGAAACGGAATTGCATCCACTTCGTGTGTGGTGTGCAGTTTCATTCATTCTTCGAAGAAAACGGTCACACAGTTACTGTTACTGGAGACCGTTACTTGAGCATGTTGAGAGAGTTTTTCTATCCAGAATTACGCCGAAAAAGAATTCCTTTCAAGTCTGTGTGGTTTCAGCAAGATGGTGCAACTCCTCACATAGCCCAGCCTGTTATGACAGAATTGCGACGAAAATTTCCCAATAAGCTGATATCCAGAAACTGCACATTCCCTTGGCCCCCTGGTCGCCCCCTCCATCCTTACTGCACCTGGACTTTCCTTGTCAGGTATACTTTTGCAGGCGCCAGCTCAAAATATTAAACCAGTACTGTGGCTATTCCGGCTAGGCGACCGAGCAAGCGATCCCGCTCAATCTAATAAAATATTTTCTTGAGTACACCTCATACTAGCTGTTGGCGCCAGCTTTGAAGTAATTAGCCCTGTAGGTCCCTTTTTCTTGTGCGAAAATTAGAAGCTCTCAAGCCAAGAGATTGAGAGGAGCTCGGCTTTGACCATTGAAGGGCTGTGTCAAGCCAAATATTACTTATTTATTATTACCTATAGATAATTTTGGGCCATTCTAGGCTATATGTTTTGCAGGATGTATATACTAAGAGCGTACATCAACGTTTTGGTAGGATTTCTGTTATATCTTCGACATTTTTGATTGACTTTAGTAATATTTTCAAATCAGTTGGACAATTTCGGTCCATCCCACACAGTTGCATTTAGATTCTGTAGTGCTTTAAGAATTTTGTAAAATAAACCCAGGTTACTCAGTTCATAGAAGAGGCTTCGTTGATTGACCGTATCTAGTATAAAGCAAACGATCGGAATGCACCACCATTCAATTTTATCAAATAGTATGTCTCCTTCAGCTTGTTCCAAGTGCACAAAATCCTTCCACAAATCCAGTGTTGAATAATGCTCAAATCTTAAATTGATGTCTCCACACTTTGCCAATGCAAAGTGGGTTAAGCTTGGCCCATATCTATGTATATATTCATGGTCATGACCAGACACCATCAAGGTGATGTCAAAAATAAATAAAAAACCAAGTGAAAACAAATACATATTACAAAAAAAAAAAGGATAACAGCCATGCCAACTGGCAAGTCCTGGCCAGCGACCTTTCCACACATGCAGAATATTAAAATCCATCTTTGAAATGCAAGCAACGTTCGCTCCTCCCCGTCGTCGGCGACGTCATCAGGCGCTCGTCCTCGCCTCGTCTCGCTTGTGCGCGCCATTTGAAATTTCGGTCAGGTTGGCAGCCCCAACACGCCCCGAAAAGCCAAAGAGTTGAATGGAGGACAATATGTCGTACGGCTGTTTCCGTATGCAAAGGATGTTGCCAACCAACCAGCCAGCCAGTCAGCCAGCCAACAAAGTTTCGCCAAGTGAAAGTGAAATGCTTTTTTAGAGGGTTGGGGGGCAGTGACCAAACCGAGTGGCAAACACAGACGCGCGGACTTGAACTCATTTCGACTAGCTGCGAATGCAGTTTCGCAATTTTTGGGGGCTCGGCGCTGGCAATGGCAAATTTGTTATGCAAATGCCAAAAGCGATTTAATTATCGCTCTAGACAACTGAAATATCGCCACATGAAACATAAACTGAAGCGCATTTAATTAGCGTTAATTGCTGCAATCTCTTCTCGATCGTCTGGGGACAACGTTCTATAGTGATTCTATCTGCTGTGCCCAGCCCCGGCTGCGCCAGCTCCCAGCCTCCGCCAAACAGCGACAAAATTGTTGCCCGCCGGCCAAAACTTGTTTGCCATAATTTACTTGGGCTTTTCTAGGCCTGCGACTGCTCCTGCTCCTCTCCTTTGGCGAATATTTCGATCAATTTCGTTTGCGTTTGGCCATTTGTTAATCAAATGGCCTACAACGTTGCAGGTTGCCAGTTGCCGGTTGCAGTTGCCAGTTGCAACTTGTTCTTGTCGCTGCTGTCGCTGCTGCTGCTGTTGTTGTTGTCATCATTTCGCTTTTCAAATTGCCTGACCAAAGCCTAAGGGAGTATTCTGTTCGAAAGCCTGGCAGCTTGTACTTCGGTCGGGTGGTCGAGCATTTGTCTGATGAAGTCACGGGAAGTGGTAAATTTAAGACAAGCAAATTCCTTCCTGAGATTGTGGAGTGCATTGAGTGAGGAAAATGTGGGATCTTTGTCATTTCCAACGACAATTTAGCTGGTGTACAGCAGTTAAGATTGGAGACATCACATATTTCTCACTATACTTCTCAGATTCTTGACGTTGATATCAGAGTTCGGCAATGCGAGCAGACAAGTTGCCACTGGCAACTGAGAAAATAATTAGATAGCAGAGGCAGAAAATGGTGACCTAATCATGGAGACTTGATGTGGAGGAAAAGGTGAAAAAGGCGACCAATGCGCTATAAGTATGCTTAATAAGACTAATACTACCATATGGCAAACAAGTAACTACACATAAGCTTATGAAAAGTACCCAGCGGCTGGCATTGGTCTGTCCTCTCCAAGCAAAGCATTGGAATACATCCTACTTGCTCTGGTCATCTAATCACGTTTTCTTGCATAAAAACCAACTTAAGCAACTGACACAACAGCATCACTGGGACCAGAAGACCTGAAAACGGATCAAAGATGAACCTAGGTGTTGAAGTGGTACCGCGAATAGCAGGAACCGAAGCTATCCTACAAAACTGTCAAACCTACATATTCTATATTTGATGCGAAAGCGGCAACAAAGCAATGCAGAGGCTCCGCTATCATCTCCAAAATGTCCTGGCAAGCAGGGAAGCATTAGATTCCTTACCACTTCTATAGAGAGGCAAGTCTACTGGACTCCAGGCCACCGCGGTGATGATGGAAATGAAATCGCAGACTGTCTTGCAAATGCCGTAGTCGTACTTAGCCAAAAAGCAACATAAATCATTCATATCTCCTAACAGACGCTAAATAGCAAATTGGAAGATATGGCATTGAAAAAAGTAGAGGAATCCTCTAAAAAAGATACGCCAGACTGCTAGTCTCTGCCTTGCAGCCGCTTATGCGAAAAAGCCAGGTATAACGACAGCTCTGAACCTCTTCTGGTGGCCAAGCAATTGCAACTCTAAGGCTAGTACATCTACACACTCCATGGATCATGCTAGTAAGCCTCACCCATTCAAAAATTGGCATTCGGCAAAACTTTAAAAATACTGCCGGAATTCTAAGTTGATTTCTAGGTTGAAATGTTATCCTAAAGCCCAGTACAGACCAATGAGAATTTTCTCTAAGCCCAGCTAATACCATTGCTCAGAGAAAATTCTCAGAGCATGTACGGAGATACCGAAAATGCGCTCTAAGAATCAGCGTGGCCCTGCCAACTGATTTTGTTGCCAAACAGCTGATAAATTCTCGCAGAGGCTTATAGTAATTTTGAAAAAGGTTTGATAATTGTCAGAGGTACCTATGAGAACAAAGAAGCAAAGTAGACAAAAATCAGCAAATATCGAACAAGCGGCGCTTGCCATTAAAATAAATTTCAAAGCTTTCCGGCAACTATAGGTTGCCGTATCCCCAAAATGATGGATCAAAAATGCACATTTATCGGAACCGGCCGAATCGGATAACTATACCATAGAGCTGTCATAGGAACTATCGGTCGAGGAAGAAGTTTTAGTGAAAAAAACTTTTTTGTTTTCAATTGAAATGCCTCCAAACTTCGTATTTCCTAGTTTCCTATACTTTCCCATGATTCACCAAGTTTGGTCGAAATCGGACATCTATATAGCATAGCTGTCATAGAAAAGTATAGTCAGAAAAGTAGCCTTAGTTAGAAAAACTTTTTTGTTTTCCTTGCAAATGACCTAAAAATCGGCATTTATTTATTTGCTATGATTTCTCACAATTATTCAAAGTTTTGTCAAAATCGGATGACTATAGCATATAGCTGCCATAGGAAGGATCGGTCAAAAAACTTTTCTTAATCTCTTCCTGAAATTCGGGGAGTTTGAGTGTCTTGCTTGCTTTTCCGGTATCCTTTTGTTGGTGTCATATCAAAATATCAATGCCGTCCATTTAATTTACGCCGCCCATATGGGCGTTGTATTCGCGAGTAACTTGAGGACCATCAAAATTTTAGCACAGCTAAGATTTTCTTTCATATCGAGCTATCTTCGAAACTTCATAATGCGAATTGATCGTTGTAAATGGCTTGACACCCACCTTAGGTGGATATTAAACAAACGGCTTAGTTGTCTTTCCATTGCTAACTTGGACACCGTAGGATATGCCCACGAACTCATCTGAAAACTCCCATGACTCCTTTTTAATGCCATTATCATTTGGCAGCTTACAATTGGGGATAGGATTTACATGCACAGTACCAAGACTATAATTACCCATGGCACGCTATGGGTCAAAGGTAATGATCCAGCGGTAGCCGGTCGATCACAGAAGTTGTGCACCGTGACAATTGGGTCTCTTGCCTAGCCAAACCGCCGTCACAACTTTTGCATATGTGCTTTCGCAGTTATCAGTGCTTAAGAGCATTTACGGTTTTTCGATAATCGTACATCAATGTTAACCGCAGCATCAAGGTCTGAGTGACCAGGCAGAATTACGTTATCACCTGCTCCACTGTAGACCTCAAAGCGGTAAGCATATCCAATAACTTTTATGTTTTGTAAGTAGGTTCTGGTGTCCAAGTTAAAATCAAGGGTCAATACCACAGTCTTAGCATGGTATAGAGCTGCGCTTAATGCATTTTCCAAATTTAAGTCGTCGCCAACCTCGTTACTTGATCCGTTCGACAATTCATCGTCGGTATTGATAGAATCGAACATGTCCTGAAGTTGTTTATCAGTCAAATCCAAAAATTCAAACACTATTTCACTGCTCCAACGCACAACTTATATAAATTCACAAATGTAAAACTTGATTTTGACTATGAATAGACATACCTTTAACGGAAAACAACAAGAAAGTCGGTCCAGCCCGACTATAATATACTCTGTACCTGTGAAGTGCTGCCCATCACCGTTGCGACCAGTGCTGCCCATAATTGTTTGTTTTCCTTATAACTCGACAATCGTTCATCTGATCTTTACTATTTACCAGCACTTCACAGGTACAGAGTATGTTATCGTCGGGTTTGACCGACTTTCTTTAGTGTTTTCCCATGTGTAGTTAAAGCATTTCACTAAGCCCTATAGCTGGCGCCAACAGCAGAGAGGGGTGACCGGGTGTAAAGTTCAATGAAAAAGCTTTTTTCATAAGATGTTCCGAGGCGGGATCGAACCCACGACCTCTTGCACAGCGGTCGCGCACACTAGCCGCTGAGCCACCCGGCCTCAAAAATCCTCAAAAAGTATGCAACACTTTATAGATTTTAAGTGAAAAACTTAATTATTTCGAAAGATACTAGAACAAATTTTGGTTTTTAGCACACTTTGAGAAATTTTGATCACTATTAATAAATGAAAATCTAAAGTTGTATAAATTCTTGTATGATTCTTGAATTTACAAAATCAAATTCGATCCTGTTAATGCAGCTTGTGACCAAATCTGGCAGCACCAAAGCTACGTCTGTAAGTCTAGTTCATAAAATGGCTCCCAAGCACTCACTTTCGGATCCATTTTATGAAGAGATTTTGCAATTCGAGTGCATCATTAACCTAGTTACAGTCACCTAATTAAGCATAAATCAATCTCCAATCAAGTTTTAACCACATTAAACGCCTTATGCAATTATAAATCACACGTTGAGCTCTCCATATCCGAATGACGAATGCTAAGCTTATGAATTTGTCACTAAGCCATGTAAAACTTCCTTAAAAACAAACAGCAGACTCAACAAATTGCCGGCCATATTCAACTGCCGGCAACTGCCTAACGACAACTGAACCAAACTGAGCCAAAACGAAAACCGCCTAAAAATCTGCATAAAAATCAAACGAAAAGGAATAATAATTTATTATAATTTTTTCCAGCTTGGCGTCGTCGCACCAAATGCAACAGTCTCTGAGTGTGTCTCACTCTCCCTGTATATGTATATGTGTATGCGTCTCTTGTGTGTGTGTGTGTGGCATTATTATGTTACGTTGAACTTGAACTTGAACAATTAAGTTTAAGTGAAATTTCGTACGCGCGCTGAAATTGTAAAGGGAGACTCCGCTCCGGCGAGATGCCGGCGACTGCGCTTTACAGGCGCGTACGTAATACGCATAATTGAATTAATTTGTATAAATGAATAGTTTAAGTGGCCAGCAGTTGGCCCCCATCGGTGCGAGCGGGACGGCCGTACAGACACCAAATGCGAAATGTGTGGCGCGCATTTAAATTTTCAGTTTTCCACACGTTTTTTTTTTTCTTTTCTGAAATTTGAATTTCAATTTCCCTCCGCGTCGTGCATCAAAATTAAATTATGCTGAGCGGTAGCTCTCTGACTGTGCTCTGACTGGGCCGACTGCTGACCCAGACAGCGAGCAGACACTGAAAATTAATAATGAAAGAGATGGCGAGTCTGCTGCTGCTGCTGCTGGCTGGCTGGCTGGCTGTACTACATGGCGTATAATTAACGTGCATGTGCCGGGGTTATTATGCTAGTGACGTCACGGACAGGCCGCCGCCAGCTCTGCCGGCCGGCCGCTGAATATGCAAAAACGGCAAACAAAACTCTGACACTTGAAAATGCAAATCATTTAAAATTCTAATTTCAAGACAAATTTAAAAAACAAAAACCAAAAGCCCAGGCGGTTGATTAAATGGCGCTTAAAATCTGTTGTTGGACTTTGGGTCAATTTGTATACATACGAATGTATGTATGTGTGGTGGGTGTTGACTTGAGGTTCGTTGACCCGACAAAAATGTGTCGATCAAATGGTGCAAGTCAAGGGGGTCACGTGTGGATTGTAATTGAATTGGTCATATGGAAATTAGCTTTAACGACACTGAAAATAACCTTGAAAAATGGAAAATGTGTAATACAAATTTTATAAATTGCTGGAAAGGTCTCTTTTCTTTGCTTTCCCAGTCAACTTAAACTTAGGTCAATGGCAATTATGTACCGAAAATGTTCTAACTTTAACTAAAATGGGGAAATTTAACGAAAGGAGCAAAACTGCTTCAAATATCACTTAGAAACAAGAATAAAAAACACCTTACACATACAACTCTAATACAGACCGAATCTTCTTCAGAACTGTCGAAGTTTGTAGCCTCATAGAAAAATTGAGAAAATTGAGCTTTCATCAAGAATATCATTTCAAAAGTTTGGTAAGATGGAATTTTTTTGGATTCTGGAAGAAAATATTGAAATCAAGTATTATTATTATTACCGAAGGCGCTCAAAAGAAAATTTATCTACTTGAATCGACTTTTCACAATTTGCTCACCACGAACCGAAGGCTGTGGCTAACCAGAGGACACTTAACGTGTTGCATGAAGTTGAAAGTTTACGAGCTGCTTGAACCGACCGTACAAGTACAATCGACTCCATCCTCTGAATAGAATTCGCTGGATGTGGGACATTCCACACGGGATTAGAACTAGAAGAACTGTCACTTAACAACTAACATTGAATTGAGAAGAAATACTTACAATAAAACTAATTCCAGATATAATATTGAGTTGTGTAATTTTAAATCCAGGAATAGATCTTATTGGCTATAAGTATGTATGAGAACATCTCGAATTCGGGAAGAGATCTTCAAATATTTGCCACCTCATAACCTCATATCTCCCACAATTTTATAGATGGAAGGTTCGTAATCAAGATAATTTATCGATCTGTGAAAGGATTTGTGAAGATCGGATGAACGGTAGTCGAGCTATGAGCAAAAGAGTGTTCGCTGCTCCAGCGCAGCAGTAGCGCTGCTAAGTCAAAATCTGCTGTGGTTCGAATGGACGGCCAAAAATAAAGTACCAGTAAGAAAAACAAATTTCGTATTTATTAGTTTGTTATACTTTTCCATGACTCCGCTACGATTGGTCGAATGCGGAATTCTTTTTAGTATAGCTGACATAGAAAGTATGGACAATAAAGCTTTTTCCTCGCAAAGCGATATTGTTTCAGTTCTCCTCTTCAACTCAGCCCTGCGCCTCAGCTACTTCCCCAGTGCTTGGAAAAACGCCAACATAGTCATGTTGCATAAGCCAGAAAAGCCCCCAAACTAGCTGGACTCCTACAGGCCTATAAGCCTCATCGCAGCATTTGGCAAGCTGCTGGAGAGATGCCTGTTAAGGTACATGTCTAGTTTCAGCAGCCCAAAAGTAAGGGTTTACGAAAAAATTATTACTCGAAAAGTTTACCACATATCGACTAGCGGTTTTTTTCGATAGATAATTGATCAATAACTTTTAAATTTTTTTGTAGTTGTTGTTGCAGCGGTTGTTGTTGTAGCCCGCTTCAAAGTCGACCCATTTTTAAAAACATAGGTGCCTGATGCGTCAGATTTCCAGAGGACGTCATCGATAAAAAATTTAAATGAGGTTTTGTTGGGAATTGATGTGGTTATGGTCGGAACTAGGTATCTTCGGTCTATATAAGGGGAGTAAGGGGTTCTCAAAGTCAAAATTTCGAAAATTACCTATTTTCCCCTTAAAATGGCCCTAACTCCGCTATTTATGGACCGATCAAAAATATCCTAGTTCGCGCCTTTATTACGAGCAATTTAAAAAAACTATAAGAAAATCGGTCAACAAATGGCCTCGCAATCTGACGCACCAGGGTGAAAAAGTGGTTCCGAGATAATCGCATTTAAAGTTTCGACAACCTACTGTCTGCGCCCGCCTACCTGTACAAAAACAAAATATTTCATTTTTTTTTTGCTTAAAAATTTCAGGGGATGTTTTTAACATTATAACGCTGATTTAAGCCAAAAAAAAAAATCGAAATTTTCAAAATCTGAAACTAGACATGTACCTTAAGGACAATCCTGGAAACCCCAGCTCCTCAACTTTTCTTGATGGTCAGATCGTTCTTATCTGACAGGACATTATAAGTAGTCCAGGATGGCCTTGCATCCCAGAAGAAAAGGATTCGAGCAGGAGTACCTCATGGCAGCATTCTGGGGCCAACCCTATACAGCCTGTTTACTGCAGACATGCCAACCGCTGAAACTTTTGCTGACGACACGGCCATTATGGCTCGTGACAGTTGTGTCTACTTGGCAACAGACGCGCTTCAGGAGTACCTGAAAAGGTTCGAAAACTGGGCCTGTCGATGGAACATCTCCATTAACCCGGAAAAGTGTGTCTCTGTCACCCTAAGGAAGGACAGTAAGTAGCCCAGGTGTCTTCCTCCACGAAGAGCTCCTCCCATCTAAATCGGCCCATAGATATCTGGGAGTGACGCTAGACAAGAGGCTCACATTTAAGCAGCATGCCGCCGAAGTTGCTGATAAGCTTTACAGCAAGGCGAAGAGGATGAGTTGGTTGCTACACCCCAACAACAAACTCTCCCTGCGAAACAAAGTCCTCATTTATAAGATGATACTAGCAGAACAGAATTAGGGTCTTCCAGGCCAAAATCCTGCGTAGGATCACTGGAGCCGAGTGGTTCATCAGAACCCGAGACATCGAACGGGAATGTGGCATTCCGATGGTAGGAGATACCCAGCGAGGTACCTAGACAAGGTAGCTGCCCACCCAAACAACCTCGCCAGGCGCCTACTCCACACGCGTAGGATAAATGGAATAAGGGCAAGACGAAGGCTCCAAAGGATTTTTTTTTGACAAGGAACTTTCTACCTTTAAAATTCGGCTCTTTAAAGGTCCAAAGTTCGGTTCGCGAACCAGTTTCTAAGCATATCAAACCCAAGATTTTGTTTCGAGTATTGATTTATACATACTTAGATAGTCGACAGATTCTTAAACCTTTTTCAGTCAACATTTTAATATTTTTTCTGTTAACGCCCTCTACAACGGCTTCCAAAAGTCTTAGAACTAGTAGCCTCACCTTCGAGGTAAGTTTTGAAGTTTTATTATTTGACATTCCTTTTTTTCCTTCTCAAAATCACCATATTTCAATATTGTATATGATTTCTAATTGGCATCTTAGTTTTTTCACTTCATAAAGCTAAGATAGTTAAAATTGTTTAAACTGAACCACTTTTTACTTTAGGGGTTCTGGTTTGGGTTCAGTTTCGGGAGGCTACAAATTTAGAAGGTTTGATTCATGATAACTTAAAATAAACGAACCCAATCAGTTCTTCGGGGTTCGGTTAGGGAATGGTTTTCAGCGTTAATCTTCTTACACTGATAAAAGAATGCAAAACGAAAATTTTAATATTTGTATGGAGACGTTTTTCATTTGAAAACGTTTTGACCCAGATTTTGCACCTAAAATATTTTGTTTTTCTTTTTAAAACGAATATTTGGCATTTACAAATGCCGAGTGTCATTTAAATTCATTTAAAAATGTTTCTTTAAGAATTTTTTAAAAACGTGCGTTTTTCTCAGTGATACCTAAATGCTTACAAATAAAGTTTTTGGTCCGTTTTTGAATCAATTTGGAACGTTTGATATATTCTTGATATTTTTTGAACTCTTAGCATGAATGGTTTTAACATTTTTCATACTTCTCATGTTTTACTGTATGTTTTGACAAATTTGGCACTTCTGGTATTATTTATTATACTGGGCGTATTCAGCAGATAAATCCGATTTCCGATTACTGATTTATGATTATCTATTTTAACTGCTGAATACAGTGATTGCCGATTGCGATTGATAAATTTGACAATCATGATTGCTGAGACCATTAACCGATCGTACGGGCAACTGTCTACCCCATAACTGGAAATGAACTGACAAACTTACAGCGTTAAAAGCCCTCAAATATGTTTCCTAAATTTTACATAGTTGTAATGTATTTTTAAGCTTATCAATCAGTGTAATTCAGCAGAGAATCATAAGAAATCGCAAATCGATTGTATTGATTGTAAGTATTCTGCTTTTTTGGTATTTTTGTTAAAACTTGTTGTATCAGTTATTGTTATAAATATTTCTGCAATCTTAGATTTTTCCGATTTTCTTTATAGTTTTTTTCCCCAGCTTCCTTTTTCCTTTCCTTTCTGTTGCACATTTACTTTGCTCCTTCCCATTCCTGCCCCCACTAGCAGATTGATATTATTTTCTTCCCTTTCTCAGCTTCATTCATTTAATTTCCTTTCAATTTCTGCCCTACGCCAGCAAAGCACCGTTTCGCATTTTTGACTTATTCCACTCAGCACAAAATGGTAAAAAGGAATTTATTACTAAAAATATTTTGACAGCGTTAAGCTTAAAAAGCTGCCCGGGCCACTAATCAAGTGTGTCTGTGGAATCCAAGTCCAGGCAGCCGTTCATCAAATCCAACGGCGGCCACATGTCGCCGCAGGACTCCTTCTATTGGCTGTTTTTGCTATTGTAGTTGTTGTTGTTGTTGTACTCTCGCGCTAAGCTAATCAAATAAAAATGCTGCCCACACTCCCAAAACTACCGCCTGGCAGACACAATGCGGCAATTTAATGCTGCATCATGTGCCTGGAGGGCAACTCCTCACCTCACCTCTCGCACTCGCCTCAGCTGTGCTGTGGCATTAGCGAGAAGAAGCGTTGGCTGCAAATCAAAACACACGTGGCCGCAATTGTGGCGCGTAACACGTGCAACAGTGGCAGGCAGTGGCTGAACGATACAAAAAAAAAAAAAGTTGCAAGTCAAAAGCGCACTTGAAAAACGCGCGAGGTAAGTTTTTGGAAAACGAAACGACCCATTTATAGGGAGCTCATATATAGCACACTTCTGCGCTGCGGTACAGTGAGGACCAGCGGTAAGGGAAAGTATCTTACATTAGCCTAAATTCATATTAAGCGAGAGCTGGTGATCTTGTAACAATATGGTATAAATTGCAGCATTTTGTTCTTAAGAACTCAAGCATAATTCTTCTTTAATTCAAAAAGCTTCGTTGAAATTTCTTAAATGTTGACAAAAAACTTATTTAAAAAACAAAATTTTCAAATTAAACATTTTCGTATTTAAAAGAAGTAAAATGGTTTCAGAAAATGCCTTTAATATCCAAAGTTTTATGGCAAAAAACTAAAAAAAACATTGAATTATATTTGAATAGAAAATTATAGATTGTTTGAGATTTGTCGGCCGCTGATGTAGGACAGTTTTACGTGGGTTGCCCTTGAAAATTTTTAAAAGAGCTGACTTTAAGAGTGACCAGGCTTGAAATTTTTTGAAGTAAAGAAAGGTTTCATACAAATATTGAGGGAAGAAAAAGCACACGTAACAATTTCCCTAAACTTAATTTCCTTTTGCATGCTGCTGTTAAAAATGAATATTACGCTTAACAGCACATAAGTGGACTTATTTTGCTTTGAGCAGCTGACGCAGCTAACTTCGATTGTGTCGAAGATAAATTATAGTTGCTCTTCGAATCGCTTAATAACAATAGCAAAAGCTAATTCGGAAACTTCTTTCTCTACTTGCTACCGTTACTGGCAGTGTTAGTAAGATCCGAAGGGCAATAGCGACATTGGGGGCGAAAAACTTATTTCGTGCAACAAATTTCAGTACTTTAGTAGGCGCTGCTTTTGATTCAATCAATTTCGTTACTGCTATTAATTCGTTGCCTCAAGTTCTTCTGTCAGTGATCTGGCATCTTCACAAAAATCATCAAAACTTTCATCTGGTCGAAGGATTCATAGAAAGTCCAATGTTTTGTCAAGCATTCGAACGGACTCCGATAAGGCCAAATCAATTCCCTGTAATGCATTGCTAGCCAAGTTGATTTGACACAGAATTTTTTATTAGAAAACTGAGAAACAACAGAATGACATCCTTTTCATTTTTTTACCATCATAAATTTCTCCCTGGCATGAATCGACAATTTGCATCGTTGGTAGGGTACTGGAACTGCTCTCTATTATCAGAGCAGAAATTGACAGGTTCTTGGGAGATTAAGGCCATCCGAACTGCTTCTGTGGCATTCTTTGAATTCTTGAAGAATATTATCCGTATCATCAGTGACATGACTGTCATCAGGGAAACTTTTGAAAACTGCATTGATCGCGTTTCCACGAGAAATTTGTACCTTTCAATTTTGTTTTCGGCTCATAACTGCCGCTCCTACTTGTTCAACGGAAGGTTCTCTTTAAGACCTGTTCTCTGGAACAATAAATTTAATTTTTTTCACAATGCATCGCATGAACAAGAAAGTTGCTCAAAGGTTTTTAGTTTTAACAGCTGATCATATGAAGTACTGTGAGTAAAATTTATCAACAGTGAAGCCCCAGTTTTGATGGCGCCCTGGGCAGCTGATCAGTTTGCCAGCCCCTAGAACCGGCCCTGGTATTACAAGAGAAAAAATTGGGATTGTTGGACTTTTTGGCATATTTGGAGTATGCAAGTTTTTAATTTCAGAACGAATCAATATAAACTTTAGTGATATTTGCTACTTTAATATAAAAGTTATAGATGTTAGAATGAATTAGAACGAATCTAAACATTCTGTAAACTTTATTAAGGTCCTCTTGTTTCAGTAAAATGCTTGAGTCTTGAGCGGCTTGGCTTTTTCAATGGAAAGTTTGACAATTTTGACATATTTCGAGCTTCCAAGTTCTTTATTTAAGATCGTATTAAGACTAGCTTAAGTTTTTTTAATGAAGAATGTAATGTTTGTGACTTAAATATCAAAGTTGTAGACTTAAGAACGAATTAGTATTTGGTAAACTAAAGTTAGGAACACTTGTGTCTGTTACAAGTGTTAAATAGAAACGGTACAACTTTAAGTATTTCGGAAAACGAGCTTACGTTAAAAATTTTAGTCAAAGTGAATGCTAGCAGGCTCAAGGTTGAGGATTAATATAATTCAATAATCATCAGAAAATTGAACAGAGAATGGCAGCCGAAACGGCCGTCTACATAGCCACAGCAACTGTTCATGTTCATATTTATTCTCTGTTGAATTTTCTGTTGAATATTGAACTATAATCAATCTTCGAACTTGAGCCTGCTAACATTCACTTTGACTTAAATCAAAACAGGTTGTAAAAACCCATATTCAGCTAAGAACATTGTTCTTCCATCAGGTGATATTGTGCTTACTTTGAAGTAGACTCCATTATAAAATGTTTGGTTATTTTTCTAGCTTTATTTGAAACTCTGAAAAGCGTATTTGCTGAAACTCTTATTGAAAATCCCAAGTTCAACTTAAGTTCGGTTTTTTTCGATTGGTTTTCCCAAATTTCCCCAAGGCAGTCTTCACTGTGCGCCATATAAATTACTCAAACTGAAGCAGTTGGAGTTGTTTGCCTTCCTCCGCCACGCTTGCTCAATATAAGGGGTGTCGCGTAAATTGAATGAATGAATTGCCCGAAACGAGACGGAGCAGCAGCAAAAGACGACGACGACGAAGGAAGAAGGCCCAGTCAGAGTCAGTGCCTTTGGTGGTGGTCCACGACGACGACTGTGGTCGTTTATTTACACAAAAGCTTAAGCTAAACCTTAAAAAAATAACTGCTACTGTTATTCTTAAAAAACCGAACGAATGAATCGCTTCCTAGCGGGGTGGCTACAGTTGAGGGTGAAAGCCTTGTGGGTGGGTGGGACGAGCCGAACTTAAGTCAAGTTCTGGCAGTAAATTGCGTCACGTTTCGGCACGCTCTCTGTGTGTATGTGCCTCCGCCGTCGCACTACTCTTCACGTACGTGTGCGTTTTGCACGCATTGATTTATCATGATCAACTGCGCCGGGGCCAGGCCACCCCTTTTGAGCCATAAAACTTAAACTTTAAACTGCTTTGGCAATAGAAGAAAATGAAAGAGGAAAAAAAAACGGAGGAGGAAATCAATACAACTGCAGCGCTGTGCGCCCTTCGTGGGGTCTGTCAGCTCATCAGCTAAGGCAATAGCCCGCGGTCAAAATTGACTTACTCCTGCCTCGTTTGCTTTCCCAACTGACATGGACGGGCCATGGTTGGCCTACGGCAGACACACATAGTCCTTGACGCTTCAATTGCTCCATTCTGTGCTGTTGGGCCTACTCTCTCTCTCTCTTGCTGTTGGCAGCTACGTGATCTTATTTGGTGTGTTGCCTTCCCTTATATTTTAGTTTTTTCTTTTCAATATCAATTCGTTCATTTGCCTTTTTTTTGCGTGGCTACTCATCCTTGCGCCTGTCGTGAATTAAAAGGATTTCAAGTCCTTGTGCGATTTCTGGTTAAATAGATAGAATTCGTGTGTTATTTCAACTTGCGGTCACCCTCATCAGTTTGTGTGTCCTCTGCCTTGCCTTTGCGGGTTATTACTTTTCAATATTGTCCTTGCAGATTAGAGCGACATGTGACCCTAGGCAAAAAGGTTGACAAGGTGCAGGCCTTGTGGGGTAAGTTTTGGTTAGTTCTTGAGCCATGCCATATAATAAGGCAAGAATTTGATTTCCACATTTTATTAAACTTTGAATGCAGTCTTAGATTCATCATCGAAATGGAATACAGCATATTTTTATGAAAAGTCGGTTAAAATTTGATTATAAATATTTGTTAAATTAGAACCTGAAGACAGAGAATTAATTGCATTTCTGGGAGTAAATCAAAATTTTTTAATCGGAATCGGAATTCAATAGCGTCTTGCAGCCGACTAGCTGCTCTAGATCTACTCCAGTAAGAAGAACGACAGTAAACGAACCTTATTAGAATGGTGGTAAGGAAGATATCAAGCATCTTACCCCGTTACCAAATAGACCGCTTACAATTGTATACAATTTGCATCGAAAAGTTATAATATTTATGGTGGTTACACTACTTCTTACTTACTGAGAGAACAATGTTTTTATTAATTCAAGTTATATTTTCTGATGAAAAGAAATTCAATTCAGACGGTAGAGAAAGACTACATTATTCTGACATAGGGAAACACGGTGGTTAGAGAGAGACAGACATTGTCAACAAACTCCGAAAGCAAACAGCTGATTTATTATCGTGTAAAGAGTTGCCGACGCAGCAGGCTATGAAAGTTTGTTAAAATACTCAAAGAACAAAACACATTATCGGTATATCGTTTTCCATCAGTAATAACAACAATTTTGTCTATCACTGTGTGTGTTACAGTGAACAATGCCAGCAAGACTTAGAGGGGCTTCTTCGGCCGTCAAACGTATGTTAGAGCATGTGAAGAAAACGAATATGGGCGAGTAACCATGTCGCAATTGCGTTCTTCTCAATCACAGAAGCACGAGCTTTTCGAAATTAACAAGAACAATTGGAACGGAAACTTGCGCGCCGGATGGTTGTTAACATACGCAGCGACAACAAGTACATAGAGCATTTACATCTGCTTCGTCAGATAGCGAATATACCGCTCATCCGAAATTCCTGATTGGTGCTATGGACAAAGAATGTCCCAATTGTCTTGCACTCAAATTCAAAAACCAGTCAGATACTCTATACCAACGAAGGTATAAGCTCAGCGTGATTTTAGAATCTGCAGTTGCAGCTAAAAGCAGCGCTGCTACTGCGTAGCAGCAGCGAAGTTTTGCTTGCTTATAATTTGAATAATTTTCATCCGATCGTTACCAATCCTTTGACGGATCGATGAAGCATCCCGATGTCCAGAAGGTAGGAACCTTCTATCTAAAAACTGCCGGAAATATGACGTTTTCTCTAAATTAAGGAGTGGTGCAAGTAAAGGGTGTCCCAAAATTTACGCAAGGTTTGAATTTTACACCCTTTGTACTGTTAAGTGTTGGAAGCCCCAAAAAAAAAAACAATTTGACAGCTGAGAGGTAAGGGTTATTAAAAATGTTGCGTTACACGATAGAACAACGTTCACATCTCATGAAACAATTCAAGTAATGCATGAGACATTTCCACGGCTTGATTGTGCAGTAAACAGAATATTTTATTGTGTTTGAGAATTAAAACTCTTCATATTAGCCGAGTGGAAAAAATTATACGAAATTATCTTCAAAAACTTGAATTCAATAAGGAGAAAGCATGAGCTGAGAAGGACACATTGAAGCTAAATTTAAAATTCTTAAGAATCTTTTTATTGAATAAATTCATGCTAAACTAAAGTTTAAAAGATGATTAATGATTAAATAAACGGTTGTAAATTGTAGTTTCTTACAGAATGAATATGTGTTTTTAGCGACCTATTTGAATTGTAGTCAAAGTGCTATTAAGCCCTCTTAAGGTCAAGGAATTATTATTATTCAATAATCAACGAAATCAACAAAGATTTTGTACATATGGGTTGCTTTGTATACTCAGACAGCTGTTTCGATGAGTTCCCATTCATCTCATCAGTAAGTTTCAAGTGCTGATACCAACAAGCCGTTTGCTTCTTCTTCTTCTTTGAGGAAATCGTTTCATAATTTTCTCGTTCCTTAGCTAAAGATTTCTCTTAACGACTTGTTTTGATTTTACTCAAAGTGAATGTTAGCAGGCTCAAGGTCGAGGTTTAACTATAGTTTAATAATCAACCAGAACATTCAACAGATAATACATTTGAACATGAACAGTAGCTGTGGCTGTGAAGACTGCCGTTTCGGCTGCCGCCATGGAAAGGCCTTCGTCAGTACACTTTCAGTTGCTGTCACACCAACAAGCCATTTGCAAATCCTATTTATATTACCCAGTAGGCGAATAAATATTTGAGAATTCCAAGTGCACAAATTGCACTTTCAACTAGCTTTAAGCTCCGCTCTTTAGGGTATCTGAAGGTAAAAGCATTGGCATTAAAGGTTGTTCAATGTATCTCTGTTGCTTGTGGCCACTATTTTAATTACTGAGAAATTCGTCTCAGATTGTGCTTAAAGTGTGCCACGGTTTTCTTGTGTGCATTTATTTGAAGGGGTATGCTTCCCTTTTGTATAAATACCAAGGTATTTTTATTGTTTGTTTAATAGGGAACCGTAAAGGTTTTATAACAAACATCACGGCGAGCCAATTCCGTTATTGTATCTGAATATGGGTATAACGACCTGTTTTGATTTTAGTCAAAGTGAATGTTAGCAGGCTCAAGGTCGAGGTTTGATTATAGTTCAATAATCAACCAGAAAATTCAAAAGAGAATACATTTAAACATGAACAGTAGCTGTGGCTGCGTAGACTGCCGTTTCGGCTATTTCATCTTCATTAGAAGATGAATGAATGTGGTGAAGAATCATTGATGCTTTCGGAATATGTGTCTTTACAAGCTGTTTATGGCCTAAAGTCAGAAATAATTGGTTTCTTGGATCCAAAAATAAGATTTAACATATGGGATTAAAATTAAAATGTGATTATTTTCTAAGTCAGATAGTTGGATTAGTTAGATTCTGGGAATTCAATTTATTAATTTGAAATTTATTTGTTCGGAATCTGTTTTGAATTGGGAAAGTATATAGCTGCAAGTACATAGCTCAAAGCTTGATCGCTTTCCAGCTCAAATAGTTTCTCAAATGTGGTTCTAACCACTTTTTAGCCTCTTCTATTGGATTCCGAACCGATCTTGAACCGGAAAAATATTTATCTCGCAACCTACATCATATTTGAAGCTCATAACCTAAATAAAATCTGAGATATGGAACTACTTTTAATCCGCTTGAACCGGAAAATTTTTCTCTCCTTTCTTCGGTCTACCTCTGAACTGAAAACGTTATAATGGTTTAAGTCTCCTTAATCTTCAGTTAGGTTCAGAACTTCGGCTTTCATCACAATCGACACTTTTGCCTAGTTTCTGGGATTTGCAGCCGAAACGTTGCACTTCCCAAGCAGATATTTTTGTTTTAGAGAAGGGGAACTCCTGTATGAATAAATGCGTAAATAAATTGCAGCTTTAAGCCCAATCAGGCCGGGGCAATATACCAGTTCCAGCTTCAACTGTAGAAGGCGGCAAATATTATCCTTTCAAGTTGATTTGATCACGTACGCAAAAGGGAATTCCGGCCGGCACACAACAGCCGCACAAAATATGAGGCCACACTCAGTAGGCAGGGGACTCGGTTTCAGACTCGGTTGCAGGCTTTCAGGCAAATCATAAACAGCAACAAAAGCAAAGCCAGAGCCAGCAGCAGTAGCAGCGGCAGCCTAAAGGGACGCACTGCCACTTAAACATTAATAGAGCGGGGCAGGATATGCGTAATAAATGTCGAGGCAAAAAAAAAAAAAATAAAGCCAAATCCTAAAATATTAAAGCTCGCGTACGCAGCTCGCGCAATAAGCAAAATTAAAACAATTGTGTGACTCCTTGAGCCGCGTTTAACTGCCAAAAGAAATATGGCACTCCGAAAGCCCTCAGCCAAATGAGCCTTGGCCTTAGCCAGCCTTAACTTTGGTCCTTTTTTGTCGACAAATTTATGCCTCGTCGAAGACGTTTGCCACTAAGCCCAACCCCCACCCCCATCCTCATCCTTCTCCTCCCCAGCACATGCAAACGCGACGTTGCCAATTCATTTCGAAAGCCGCGTTCGACTTCATTTAACCCCGCTAAACACCCAAATTCCAACCCTTTTTTCTGCCCGCCGCAATGTCTTCATTATGGTCCTGCCTAGTCCTGTCATTGGTCACGCAACTGTGTGCAGCCTGTGAAATTAACAAGAATGCTTCGTGGCAGTCATAAAATTGGCGTTTATTGATGCTGCTGAAAGCGAAGAAGCAAAACAAACTGCTGAAAGTGAAAATCCTCCTGGAGTCTTAGCAGCTTCAGTGAAATTCATTTTAATGAAGGTGAATGGTACGATTTGTTGTAGACACATCTAAAGGGGTTTCACGCCCTTAAGTATGCTGGAAATTTAAGTTACTATTGGAAGGAGAAGGATAAAAATTAAAGATAATTTTGGAGCTAACTCTGCTTTAAGAAGTAGATGAGATCCAAAAGAAAGTAATGGGGAACTTTCCTGTACTGACCAGGAATCCAGTGCATCGTTCGCGGGATCGATCCAAAATTAAACCATGGTAAATGTACGAAATTTGGAGGTTTTGTATCGTTCCCTTTTCGGGATGGGACATTGACGTTAAATCAAGAGGCATTGTCTGAAGAAAGTCATAAGTCTCATCTACCTGCTCTTATCCAGATGGATATCAGGGATAATGAGCTAGATCTTTCCAAACCAAAGCATTATACTTTTCTGACAATTTTGATACTCTGGCACAGACTTTTATAGATTTTATTGAGCCGAAATAAAGGTTTTGCTACGGCATAGCTAAATTTTTAGAAATTTTTTAGATCTGGATTGGTTTAAAGTTTGGTTCTAACCATAAAAAAAAAAACAGAATTCCGAGTTCGAATAGTTTCGGCTCAAAAACCGATATTCAGCCCTGGATTAAACATAAATTTGATGAAAACCTTATCTTTTTACTTCATTAGATAATATCAAATCCATTTTTACTATCACAAACCGATTTAGCACAAAAATTGGTCAAGTCAAGGCAACACAAATTACCAATATTCCGAAAATCATAAATTTCGAATAAAAAGGAAGGATTTACATACTATATGAAAAAGATACATAGTAATAAAGATGTCTCTCGGATAGAACCTTTCACGAAATAAGAATGCAATTCATTGGGAATTTAAAATAAAAGAATACTTTAATCAGGAATTTAAGATAAAGCCAACTCCAGCGCTTAAACTAGACAATCACATTCTTGAAATATAGAACTCCAGTAGATTTTACATACTACAAATATTAATGGGGAAACGTACTCATCTTTTTTTTTCAAATAAATCTCGTAAGTCGCTGTTGTTTATTATCTCAGCCTATTCAAAAACATTGCGCGGCAGAATCTCTTACATAAGCGACTTTTCTCTGTAAATGAAAAGTTGTGAATGAAACAAAACTAACAAATTGAAAGTGTTATTCAGGAAATTTGATCTAAAAAGCTGAATCAGTTTATGAAGAATCGAATTTTTAACTACTTCGCAATAGAAATGAAACTTGAAGAGACAAAGAAGCGAACAAATAATGCAAACAATTACAGGGAGTTATTTTAGATTGTAGGGAGAGGCCTTATTGTTTTACTGATCTGGATGATGAAATGTTTGTTCAACAATTCAGGTTGACAAAATCAACATGTAAAATAATTCTTCCCAGGATTAAAGACTAAGTTCGATTTATCATGACTCGGAATCATTCATTGTTCTCAGAGACCAAAATTCGGAAAGTCGTCTATTTGTCTCACACTTAACAAGAGCGTTGTTCCGGCTTAAGCGAAAAACTGATATCCAAGTCTCTGGCAAGCTTCGGCCCTCAGCATGGACTCAACATGGTCCTCAAGCAGATGTCCCTCAGACAAGGAAAAAATTTTTCTTCTCGGTATTTTTATAATCTGTACCAGAGGTACACAAAGTATAATAAGTTTGTGCATCTCCGACCCTATAAAATATATATATATTCTTGATGAGCATCAACAGCCGAGTCGATATAGCCATGTCCGTCTGTACATCCGTATGAACGCACAGATCTCAGAGATAATAGGAGATAGAGGTTCGACGAGTATGGGACAAAAACTTCTTATATTTACTTGTAGGCAGATTAAGTTTATTCTCATTTTTCGCCACGTCCCCTCCCGCCCCCGCAAATCGGAAAAAACGACATATCTCCCACTGTTTTATAGATAAAAGGACGTATTTAGTAATCAGGTACGTCTTTTTTGACGCTTTGGTTACACCTCCAAGCATTTTGGACCGTTTAATCTGCATCTGCCATGTACCAACTCCAGCAGAGGCAAAAAAATTAAGCGCTTTCAAATGATCAAATATGATCATTTGATAATTTTGCTATTTCGCGGATGATCGGTATAACTTAGCAATTTCACGATTTTAGGATCATTTTCCGCCTATTAATTCAACTTAGAAACCTTTGCAGGCATGCGTGCATCCATTCTGTAAAGTCTCATCGCAATAGGATAAATTATTATTGGTATAATTTAGCAAATTTCACGCTCGAGGACCATTTCCCACCCACTTCGTCCAGCCATTATCGCAATTAAATGAACGGTACTATTTTTATACCCTGTTCCCATTGAAAATGGGAAAAGGGGGACAGAAGTTGTGCAAAGTATGTAACAGGTGAAGGAAACATTTGCGACCCTAAATATAATCGATCAGCATCAACAGCCGAGTCCGTCTTCCCGTCCGTCTGTCCGTCCGTCTGTCCGTCTGTCCGTATGAACGCGTGTTTCTCAGAGACTATAAGAGCTAGCGCCACAAATTTTTGAATGTAGGTAGGTGTATACCCGATTCAAAACGAGTTTGTTTCAGATTTGGAAAATTCCTCTCCCTCCCCCCTTTAAGCGCAAAAAACTGTCAGAGCCACAATTTTTAATATAGACCTTCCAAACTTGACAACTATCAAGTAAGGCCCAATATCTATCTATTCTGAAAAGATCACTAAGATCGGACAGTAAACACCGAGTTATATACGAATCAATTTTGCTTGTGGGAGAGAGGGAGGTCTTGTTTTTGGACCATTTACCGCTTATTTCTTCAACTCAGAACCTTCCCGGGCAAGCGTCCAACGATGCCCAAAAGTTTCTCGGTTTTTGGACCTATTTCCGCTCATTTCTTCAACTTAGAAACCATCCAGGGCAAAGTTCGCCAATCAACAATATTTCATTAAAATCGGTTGGACGGCATTATTTTGCTAGTTTCGCGGATTTTGGACCATTTCTCGGCCATTTTTCTTCCCGGGCAAGCGGTCTACCATTTCCCAAAGTTTGATCGCAATCGGATGAACTATTTAGGCAGGCATAAGGGACAGACCACATAAAGAGTCGATTAAGCTTTGTCCGTCCTTCCGTGTGTCTGTTTCTGCGCGAACTAGTCCCTGATATTTAAAGCTACTGAGCTGAAATTTGGTTGAAATTTGTTGTCTTCTTTTTGCTGATATGTCGGAGCTGCGAACATCGGATTACTATTTCTTTTTTGTATTTTCGCGGGCTGTGCACATTCGATTATCGATATTTTGCTTATGTTATATTCGGCCACATATGTTTATCATATGTTTGCATATGTTGGCAACTGAAAAGGTTAGTCTCGTTTTTGTGAGCTCTTCGGTTTTTGACTAAATTTTGAGCAAAAGAAAAGTCGTATTAGTATCGCTCAGGAGTTGTTGAATGACGTAAACGAGGATCCGGGCTTATTCAATCGGTTCATAACTGGTGAAGAAACGTGGGTGTATGTTTATGACATCGAAACCAAGGCCCAATGGAAGCGGCCAGATGAGCCAAGGCCGAAAAAAGCACGCCAAGTTCGATCAAATGTGATGGTTTTGCTCACAGTTTTCTTTGATTACAATGGTGTGGTGCATCATGAGTTCCTGCCAAGAGGGCGTACAGTTAATAAGGAATACTTCAAGGAAGTTATGCAACGGTCTGAATAGACCAATGAAAGGAAAGAGTTTGGTCACAATTGATGAGATCAAGTCAGAATCGAAGAACGAGCTTTAGGCCATACCGAAAAGCGCATTTCAGAAGTGCTTCGACGATTGGAAAAAGCATTGGCACAAGTGTATTATATCCGAGGGCGATTACTTTGAAGGGGACAAAATAGATATTGAAGAATAAAAAGATACTTTTTAAAAAAATTCTAAATTCACCTTTTCCTTTGAATACACCTCGTATGTAATGGAGGGACTTGGAAATTCCATAATCATTTTAAGAGCAATATATCGTGTCTAGGTCTTTTTCTGAGATTAAGTTCTCCGATAATCATTGACCATTCAAATGAACATTGAGTATTCATTACTGAGTATCAACTACTGAATATCGAATGCTTATTATCAAGTACTGAGTATAAAGTATCCAGAACCTAATACTAAATTTTACCACTTATTTTGAGTATCGAATGCTGAGTCTTGAGTATTGAGTCTCAAATATCAGTTTTACAGTACTGAGTATTAATTCACGAGAACTTAGTACCGAGCACTTACTATAATACTCAATTTTACTAAAAGAAACTCTTTCCGTTGCGCCCTCTTGAAACAATTATAACAATCAGAATCAGCTAAATAGATGATGAAAATCCACAAAAAAGGCTGATTTATTTAAAAAAGATAAATGGAGACAGCCACGTATTTCATTCGGTTGCATTTTAATTGTAAATAATTTTTCCATTTCTAAGTCTCAATCTCAATTCCCTCTCTCGCCGGTTTCACACCTATTTCGCCTGCCTTCTTCCAGCTACTTATTGCACAAAATTCTACAACATTTTGTAATTACAAATGCGCACGTGTTCGTTCCACTACAACTAGTTGCCGAGAATCCCACCAGACTCCATTCTCTGCGGCAAATCTCTCATCTGCAGCTGCTGCATTTGACAAGAAACTGTCAAAAAATGCCATTGCAATCTATCGTATCGCCTGGTATCTATCGCATAATTAAACTCGTTTTGGGGATCATTGAAAATTGCCATTGACAAGTAAATGACAAACGCTTTTGATTGCTCGATTAAATCGCGGCAATTGTTAATTGCAATTTGTGCTGGGCTGAGTGAGAGAGAGGAGTGGGGATGGGACTTATCAATAGAGCACGTCTCATATAGCCATAATGCGTGTGTTGTGGCTTTCGAAACTTTAAAAAGGGGGGAAATCCGGCGGCTGCTTGTGGATGCCGCCACCTTGGTTTTATTGATTTCTGCGGCTGGCTTTTATGAGTTTCGTTTTGGTTTTGGCGTACACCCTCCTCCCCCCTCTGGAGGTATGCAATTAAGCGCACATGTGTGTGTGTGTGGCCTCTCCTTGGGGCACCTGTGTACGTACTTCTGCACTCGTATGCCATGTAAAATTTTACAACTTTCGTGGCGCGTAGCAACTTTGACGCCTCATTGACTCGTGCACGGGTTTGAGTAGGATTTTCCCCCGTTATTTTTTTGGCGTGTCACATGCATTTGGGTCGACTTGAGCGTTACTTTATGTGTGGATGGCGGAAAATGACGCCCTATATGGGCACATTGTACACGCTTTTCTGCTTTGTTTTTATTTTGGCAATTAAATGCATGCGGCGAAGGACGACGACGACGATGGCGACGAGGAGGATGATGATGGCTCGTGCCTGGTCCCTGGTCTGGATGTTAGCGTTGCATGCCGCATACTAAGTGTCATTACGTTCCTGTTCCTCTTTTTTCGAGGCCCGTCATTATAGAGACTCTCCACTTGCCACACAATGTTGCAATTACTTGGCAAAAGGAAATTTGCCTACAGCATAATCCAATTTAAAGTGTTTAAATCAAATTGTTGGTGGCATTGTTGGCTCATCCATCTGATTGGTCTTCGGGGGGTGGTAGGCTGTCGAAATTTTGAATTATGTTTTAATAAATGTGGCAAGCGGTGGTTGTTGTACCTAACCATGAAATGCAATCAAATTTGTGGTCGTCAAATGGCAAATATTGCGTACAAAGCCGCCGCAGCCACCGCCGCCACCCCCGCAGTAGACTTTAAAGTAAGGCAGGCGGGGGCAGGGGGCTGTCAGTGCCCGTCAGTTTGCCAGCTCGAGCTGACAGCTTCCCAACTCGCACGGCTCGACTTTTGCCCAACACGCACAATTCGCCCCGAACAACTCAATTTGGAATTTTCAGTTTTTTGTGAATTCTTTTTCTATGTGAGGGGAAGAATAGACCAAGAGATTGTTGAGGGTATATTGGATTTGGAAGAACATTTAAAACAGGGTACCCCCGCATAAAAGATGGGACAGAAAACACCAAAACATAGTAGCCAATGCTACGTCGACTTACTCGTCTTCAAGTACTGAATGATCGATTTTTGATAGCTCTCAAATAATTTAAAAAAGTTAAACGATACATTAAAAAACAAAGATCAAAATCACAAAACCACCGAATACGCTGTTATGCCATTTGCAGTCAAGAAATTCAAATTTCATAATTACTTAAAAACTACGCTTATGCTTTAGACCTGGAATTTGTTTTTTTGTTTACATTACTAACCGTTTTAAGCCTCTTGGTTTTTTTGCTATATACATGGAGCAGCCACAGTGCGTTTGATTGATCCCTTCCATATAGCCCTGGCCATAAATACAGAAGCCACCTGTCAGTTGCTAGAATTGGCCAAAGAAATAAAGAATTTGAGAGCCTTTCTTCATATCTCCACACTGTATGCTAATCCTATGGAGGCGTTTTTACAGGAGAGTTTCTATCCAGAAAATTTGGCTTGGAGTGCGATAATGGTTCAATTGGATCCCAAAATAGTGGAAGGGTTTCTCTATACGTTTTCGTTTTCCAAAGCTTTGGCTGAAGATTTGCTGCTTGAAAAATGTGGAGAAGTGCCTATGAGTATAGTGAGGCCAGAAATGAGTAAGTATTTAGATCTCATTCCAATCAAAACTAATTCCTTCTACAGTCATATCTAGCTATAAGGAACCCATTCCGGGTTGGATTGATAATCTGAATAGAGTCGCCGCATTTAATTATCGCTTCATTCAGGGCGTGATGCATGTGTCCCTCAGCCCTACACAGTTTCCGGTAAACTTGGTTCCTGTTGACTATTGTATTCGCCGCCACCTACGAAACTGCAATGCCGAAACGTAAGTCAGTTCCTAATATTTACAATTTTGCTCCCAGCGTATTTAAGACGATAAATTAAGATACCTTGTGGCAGCAAATGACTCCTGATGATCGACTTCTTTTTAACTTTGATATGACCACAGTAGACTGGAAAGAGTACTGCAAACCAATAATGCTTGGCCAGCGGGCCTTTATCGCGATGGATCCGCCAATAAGACAACCCCTAAAGGCAGCCAAGAAGAATTTACTGCGGTAGATAGGAATGGTTTTGCAATTTGTTTTGTTAATTCAAAATGTCTTTCGCCACAGCTCTTTGGTAAATGATCGCCTATTTCAAATGATTGTTTGCGGCATTCTTGGGTTTATAATTGTGCAACTTTTTAACTAGTTTGATTATAGCTTGGAGTTTTTACTGGCTCGAGGTCTTGTTATGCTATTGGCATAACTTTAAACAGAATCACACACCACAACAAAGGAGGCTTCTGGTTGATCAGGCGCGTTTCATGAGGGACGAAATCCTCACTCATCAGGTCACTGAGTGCAACGTCCAATGGAGGCCACAAACTTACAAAGGGGAATGTCTATCTTAGGCTGTCTTTTTGGTGTTTTGCTGACTTTGGAATTCCCAAACAGTTTTGCCGTCGCTGGCATTGATAGGCTGCTCTTTTGATAGACCTTTCAGGCTCAAGATCGCTGATAAGTGAGGATTCGGTCCCTCATGAAACGCGTCCGATCAACCTGAAGCCTCCTTTGTTGTGGTGTGTGCCTCTGTTTAAAGTTATGCTAATAGCATAACAATATCCGAGCCAGTAAAATCTGCAAGTTAACAGTATAAAGGTCATTGAAATAGTCTTAAAATTTGATTATATTTTTGTATAATTGAAAGAATAAATTTTATATTGCTTAATTTATCGATATATCAATATTTTGTGGCCACTAATTTGGGAATTGGTGAATGACCATATGTGATTATGATCTTAACAAGCTTTTTAAAATCTTTAAAAGGTTTAATGAAAGAACTATCTATCGATATGTGATAGATCTGTTATATCTTGAATGCATAGTGGTAAAGAAATAAGCATAAGTAATGTTTGAAGCGACTTTACCGATAGATCATTAAATCGCGAAGATGATATAAATTGTTTAAAATGAAAAGAGAAAAGATGAAAAAGAATGTAGTACTTGGAGTTGTGGCAGTATTTTATTGGGTTTAACAAATAACTTGGTTTATAACCATCAACCAAAACATAACAAATTAAACACATATCTTAATTTCACGACAGCTTTGAAAGCTTAGTAAGATATCGTAAGGAATATATCTCTTCCTCTAACGACAATTCAGTATTGGAAAGCATGTTCTACATGCAATCTAGATAGAATTTTTTAACAAATTGTTTTTTTTTTTCATTGATGTATAAAAACATAGATGCATCCATGTTTGCTCAACGGAATCAGAACGAATGTTCAGCCAAGCTGATATCATGACCACGGACACACGCGTATCTTTTTAGTAAGTTACGTAAATATGCTCCCTTACTATAGGGACGATTTGATGGACAACACATATTATACGCAAAAAATATTACAGAACGTCAGATATAGGGTGAGTACTGATAACGCTCAAATTTCCCTTAGCTGTCAAATTCAATATACAAAAAATTACTAAAGAAATTTTTTCCTCGCCTGACTTTGTTGTTTGATACTCAGAGCTAACTCGGCTGTTGTGGGTGGTGTGCATTCTGCGGTCGGAGCGTATTCTTCTGGGCCTCCTTCACGCGGAAATGCAATATCTAGTAAATTTTTTGAAGGAAAATTCGAACGCTCTCAGTACCTATAACATGAAGTGATATTACTTGACTTGAAATCGACGCCCTGAATGGTCAAAACTAGCAACTTAAACCACTTTAAAAACAAATTACAAAAAGTTGATCAATTGAGAGCCCTAGCTCAAAGAAAGCTACAAATTTATGCTATGAAATCACAAGACTTTTTCAAAACTGGAAATGCGTTTTCAGTTCAAAAAAGTGGTATCACTCGTTCGTCTCTACTTGTAAAACCTTAACACTTGCTGAAATCCCCGCAGGAAAAATCATTGGACAGAAGCACGACCACAGACTGTCAGTCTGTCCAAGTCCTGCGGCTGCTGCTGCTGCTGATGTTGGCGAATGGCGTCGCGAGTTAATGAAAAGGATACACATGTCAACTTCAATTTCTGTTTAGGTTTAGGTTTTCATTTTTACTTTTCATTCGTTTCGATGCTTCCTCTGAGGTGTTTGCCATAAGGGTTGCTCAAATTAGTTACTTCCTGCCACTGTGCCCAAAGTTATGCCCCGAGGGTTGACTTGTAGGTGTTGCTCAGCGCAATCTGTTACATTTTTCTTTCAACTCTCCAAGTGACTCGATTGTCCTTATTGTTTGGCGGGCATTCAAATATTTGCACTTGTGCTTTGCTAATTTGCCCACAATTTGTCCACAATTGTGTGTAAGTAGAATATTTGTTCGTTTGTTGTTGTTGGTTCAATGTTTGAGCAACAGTGAAACTGGCGGTTAATAAGCTGAGGATTGATTGAGGGGAGCTGCAGATGGGTTTCAAAGGTCAAGCAAGAAATGGGAAAATTTTAGAGAGAGAAAAAAAAGTTCGCTCAAGTCTAGATAAATTTAGTAAAATCAAAAACTCAAGAAATACAATTAAGAATTCGATTTTTAGAATTCTTAATAGTTTGTCTTAACACAAGTAGCGAAACAGTTGCTTATCTTTGAGTACTTATTTCTAAGGTTCGAGTATATATCAAACGATTTCAGCTCCATACTTAGCTTAAAGTGGAAGAACTTTTCTGAAGATTTAGCCCCTAAACCATTTATCACATATCTCAAGCAAATTCTCCCTTTTTTCTGTTCTCCTTCCCAAACGCACTTCCTTCCTCGTAATATCAAACAGTGCAAATTAGATAAGACATTTGGCCAAGTGTTGCCACTCCATCACCTTGGACCTCTACAGCTAATCAGTTAGCTTTTCGCCTAACCCATAAATAAATCAAGTCAAACCTCTCACACTCACTCATAAAAACCCACAAAAATGTGCACCCTGCGTACCAAAATTACGTCTTTCATTAACTTTTTGGCTTATCAACCCCCAGCCTCCCCCCTGAGAAAGGTCATTAATTATTTTGAACTTTGCGTTGTGGTGGTCAAGTCACAGGCTGTGCCTAATGAGGATTCCGACTCGGACTCGGGAGCTCTTCTTGCATATTTCTTCACAGATTAATGTTAGTTTTGTCTTAATTACCGTACGCGCCCGTGCGATAAAACTTATCAATGCCACGCCTACCTACCGCCTCATAGATTTATTGCCAACTATATGTTATTTATTTATCTTTGTAATTGTTTGGGCTCGGACTTTTAGCAGCCACTGTGCCCTGAAACCAGTTACAAGTCTCTGCCTCTGTAATTTCTCATGTTATTTATAGCTAATTAATATTACTTATAAATGCAATTCAATAATTTAGAATATAAAGCGTATTTTGCCATATAAATAAAAGCCCAGCAAACAATTAACCACAATTGCGGGAATTTAGTTGGCCGTTGGGGAGGCTGGCTGGGGGGGGGGGGGGGGCTGAGCTAAAACATGTTTGCTAGTCACGCTGCAGAAATATCTTCCTGTTTAATCACACAATAAATCATCTTTACTTGTAATGGCTTTTTATTGTTGTTTTTATTATTATTAAGCATTATTATTGTGATCTGTGTGAAAACGAGTTCTAAATGCATTGAAAAGTGCAACACAAATTTAAATGAGATTTACTTGATAAATTATTGTGTGGAGATTAGAGTTTAGAAGCGGGAAACTTCAGTTTATTGTTTAATTAGTTTAATCAAATGATAAAAATCGGATGTCAATGTTACACAGTACGAAACTAAAAAAACCCGGGATGAGACCTGATGGAAGGAACTTCTGTAAGCATCACCTCATACCCAGTTTTTCAGTTGTAGCCTAGGTCCGCGTTCTATGGGTACTTTTGCACTAGCAACGCAAGCCGACAACAATTTCTACTTAAGCGCGGTGTCCACTCGACGCGGAAAATTGCGCGCAAAATAGACGATGTTTTGCAGATTCTTAACAGAGTCTGCTAAACTGCTGTTATCAACATGATAACCTAAATTTTGCCGTTTATAATCTTTTCAAAGTAACCTTGCGCTGTTATAACGCTGTATAAATTTAAATATGCTGCTTGTAAACAAAATATATTAGATGTTATGATTTTTAATTAAAGTGAAGTTGATTAATTAAAAATTCAGTGTATGGAATTCATTTTTCTTTTAAGTATGTTAAAGCTCATTCAATTTTATTAAATATAGCTTAATTAGATCTAAGAATAATAGAATTTAAGTGCCCCCCCTGCTCGTTGATGCATGTGCGGCATCTTATCAAAAAGTTGTTCATTACTGCTTGGAGAGTTGACACAGGAATAGCCGCAATTGTGGCTCGAATGGATTGCTTTAGTTCATTCAAATTTGTCGGTTTTGTTTTGTAGACTTTCTGTTTGCAATAACCCCACAAGAAAAAGTCGGGTGCAGTAAGGTCGGGCGACCTGGTGTGCCAACGGAATGTGGAGTTTCTGAATATCAGCTTATTGAGAAATTTTCGTGGCAATTCTGTCATAAAAGGCTGGGCTATGTGAGGAGTTGCACCATCTTGCTGAGACCACACATACTTGAAAGGAATTCTCTTTCGGCGTAGTTCTGGATAGAAAAACTCTCTCAGCATGCTCAAGGAACGATCTCCAGTAACTGTAACGGTGTGACCGTTTCTTCGAAGATGTAGGGCCCGACAATGCAGAGTGATGGAACTTCACACTCTCTGTCACACGAAGTGGATGCAATTCCGTCTCAGGGAGTATCTGTGGGTTGGAAGTACTCCATATTCGACAATTTTGTTTGTTTATGTTGCCATTTAAGTCAAAATAGGCCTCGTCAGACATAAAAAGACAGTTCAACATGTTTTCGTTCTCTTCCACCATCTTCAGGCATCTTCTGGCAAAATTCCAAGTGAATCGGCAAGTCTGCTGCATTCAGTTTGTTGGCCATTTGAATTTTATATGTGAATAATTGTATTGAGTGTCTGCTTACACCCATTTGAGCAGATAAGTTCCTTGTTTAAACTATTGGATTGTTTTGTATGGCTGCAGCTACCGCAGCAATTGTTTCCTCCGTCCGAACTGGTCTTCTTTCGACTGTCCCACGCTCGGCCAAATTGTTAACAAGTCTCATTATGGGCCATATGGTCGGAGGATCGCCGGCAAACGTGTGCCTATACTCTCTTTGAACCAAACCTACGGTCTCCAGGGCGTGATAGCGGCGGACAATCCAAGTTCTTGTTTCAGTGTCCCAATTATCCATTTTCCATAAATTTAAAGATCAATCTACAAAACAAAAAAAAATTAAGTAGATTCATCAAATAGAAAAAAAAGTTATTCAATTTTTTTTTTTTGGTAGCAGCTTTTATCAAACTTTTATTTTAATATATTTTTGATATTAAATGAATTGATAACAAATTATTATTTCTTTTTATTATGCCTTCTAGCAATCTTCGGAATTATCGGAATGACCCCAAATTGAACGTTTTTAAAAATGCGGTGCCGTAAGGTCAACATTTCTATATGCTTCAGTCCCTGCTGCTTAGATTGACCCAAAGCAATACTGTATGTTTGGGAGATCAAGCTCTCAATGGCGCACAAATTCCTCTCGGCTACTAGTGTTCTCCGGCGGTCGGTTGCGCCGTCAAAGAAGGTTAATCCAAAGGAACGCCACCTACGCTACCTATCAGGAAGCGCTTTGCAGATGGCATTTTGGTGTGGCACCGGTTGCTGTCCTTCAGCGCTACCCAGGCAGCCTTGCATTCCATCACTTGAAATATATAAATTTAATTATAAATAATTTTTCAACAAGCTTCCCACTGATACACATCCACGCCACGTTGGAATCCGAGTGTCTCTTGTCTGCCAAATTAACTTTATCAACACTAGAAAATTCCTGTGGTCGCCGCTTTCTGGCAGATTCTTTTTTCGGTGCGCTCATTTTGACTTACAATTCGGTGCGAAATATCGATTCAATTCGTTCTCTCATAGTTTCTCGCGAAATGAGGCGTTAACAGCACTATACTCGCAACGTAATTGGTAACAGAACGAAGTAACAATGCGTAGTCTTTCTCTTGTTGAGTGGAAACTGGATACGGAATCGCGACACGGAATATTTACGCAGAAGGTTGTTATATATGGAGTTTTTCATTTCGCGTCGAGTGGACACCGCGCATTAATTGTTAATGCTTGAAGATAAAAATCTACAAAATTCAGTAAACACGGACAGGTTCATTGGGAACGTAATATCAAAAAGTAGGAGAAAGTTAACTTCGGCTCGGCTGAAGTTTTGTATATTCTTGCAGCCTCCATTGAAAACAAAAAAGTTTTTCTAACTAAGACTTCTTTTCGGACCTTACTTTTCTATGAGAGCTATACTATATAAATATTAAGCTCAACATAATGTAGTAGCCTTTCCAGTTTACCCTCATAAAGTGCTTAAAACGGCCCTCGTCCACATTCGGACATACTATAAATCGCTTTATGTTGGATATGCCATTAACAGTTCGTTCAAAATTTCGTCCTGTCTATTCCCCGAACAATCTGCAGTTTTATTTAAAATGTTCAAAAAAAAATAGAAAAGTAAGATTTTAACGTACCTTTACAAAGTTATATACTTCGCGAGTAATCTATTTTTGATAGTTTGAAACGCTGCTTTACCACTTTTCTTTGGCATTTTGGGTGATTTTATAATCATCATGAATTTTAGGTCATTCCTGCAAATAATTTGATTTGGTTTTTGTGTGAAAGCTTTTTCGTTATTTTCTCCAGTTTATCTGGTCACACCAGAATAAAAATTAGAATCAAAATCACTTGCACGAATGCCCTTAATCATTGTTTTACTTATCCGAACTTCTGAGCTAACAAATTTTCTGTAATATTTTACACAGAAAGCTGTTCTGCGTTAATTTCAGGGTTGCATCCATCTAAAATAGAAAGGGGTTCGAACCTGCGAAACTTCTTAGGTTTAGAAAACCTCAGTGCTCAAGTCACAAAATCTAGCACATGTGGGATATTTCGTTTATAAAGACGAGAGTTTTCCCACTGACTGATCGGCAATGTAGATGGGTGCCGCATTTACCTATCACCGCCAACTTACATTTACAAATATACTCAAAGCTCTGTTGCTCTGCTGCTTAAAGTTTGAATTTTATTGCTTAATATTTTTGTGGCCACTAATTCAACCTCTTAATACTTTAATTCCCATAATTTCTTTCGTTTATGGACCAAAATTTGTGGGCCAACCTTTTATGAGCCTCATTTTGGTGGTCCTTGACTTTGGCCAACGTTGGAGCAGAACATGAAAACGTAACCAGCTCAAACTGCATCCCCAACTTGGCTCGTGGAATGCAGATTTCTACATAGCTATATAAATCGCGTAATAGTTGCAGCTGAGCAAGAACAACAACAACAACAATGTCACGTTCAAAGTCAAATGTTTAGCTTGGAAAATTTGCAAAGGAAGCGTGTAGCGAAACGTTTAAAATATTTTCTCATTAGAGAACTAGCAGAGATTTTTTTTGTACAAGTTTATATATATGAAATGTCAAACGGCTATAGCAACAACAGCAACAACAACAACAACAACAGCTTGACCTTCATTTCTCGCTAAAGCAACTGCAACTGCATTTACAGCCCACGGTGTTTTATCTGAATGGCGGCTGTCGTAGACTAGCTCTACAGTTGTCTGAGGAGGAGCGTTGCAAAGGGGTTTGGGGGGGGTGGGGTTAGGGAAGTGGGGACAAGGCTTGACAGCAACATTGAATTGTTGCTGTCTGCTTACGTAAGTTGTTGTTGTTGTCGCTGGCTTGGCAGCAGGGCGCGCGTCTCTGTCTCCGCCTGTTGAGCAACATTTAAACTAAGCTCAAATACACACACACACACAAATGTGTGTGTGGCAAGCCATCGACGGTTATCGCCATAAATTTGGACAAAAAAAAAAAAGAAATGTGTCGTCAGCATAGACAAATTGGCCACCTATTGAAATGTTGAACATTTTGGCTCTCTTCGCTTAAAATGTTGTCTATACCTGTTAAAGATGGCAGAAAATTTCAGAGCCTACCACCAATTGGGAATCGTGTGAGCATTTCAAATATGGTTTTAGGATGAAACTTCAGGCGGAAATCGGTCACCGGGAATCCAAATCTTACTAAGTCGAAAAGTCCTTAATAACGCATAGTTTGATGGTTCAATGGTGTAAATCAGAGGCTTACAATCCCTGTACACTGGCAACACATTTGTTTTTATACCCTTGCTGAGGGTATTATAAAACTGTCCGGATGTTTGTAACGTATTGAAGGAAGCATCTCCGTCCACATAATGTATATATATTCTTGATCAGCACGAGGAGCTGAGTTGATTTAGCCCTGTCCGTCCGTCTTTTTCTATGCTATCTCCTCCCTTCAGTTTTAAAGCTATCATGACCAAGCTTTGCACAAAGTCTTTTAGTACAAATACGCGGCACATTTGTCGAAACCGCCCCGATCGGATGACTATAGCATACAGCTGTCATAGGAACGATCGGTCGAAAAACTAGTCCTAAAAATTGGCACTTATTCATTTGGAATGCTTTCACATAATTCTAAAAATGTAGCACATGTTGCCAAATCCCTAGGAAACAAAGAAAGAAAATAGGGGAAAGTTAACTTCGGCTCGGCCGAAGTTTTGTATACCCTTGCAGCTTCCATTGAAAACAAAAAAGTTTTTCTAAGAATACTTTTTGGACATTACTTTTCTATGGGATCCTCACTATAGAGATGTCTGATTTTGATTAAACTTGGTGAAATCATGGAAAAGCATAATACACTGTTAATTACGAAAGTTGGAGGCGATCCCATTTAAAACAAAAAGTTTTTCTCACTAGAACTTCTTTTTCGACCGATCATTCATACTGCAGCTACTGCTTTTACATGATTTCACTAAGTTTGGTCGTAATCGGACATCTATACAAAGGGTGATTTTTTAGCTATTATCTTTTTGGCAACACTGGTTTAAACAGCTCACGCACGTTTCGTGTATTGTTTCACTGTCAAACATCTTCAGTTTGGTCTATAATTTAACCATGAATCGTCTTACAAACGAACAACGCTTGCAAATTATTCAATTTTATTATCAAAATGCGTGCTCTGTTACGAAAGTTCATCGCGCGCTTCTTCCATTTTATGGTCAGTTTAATCGACCCACTGAAGCGGCTATTCGGGCTATTGTAACTAAATTTCGCACCAAATTTACATTGTTGGACATTAAACCACCAACACGCTTACGTAGAGTGCGAACTGAAGAAAATATCGCAGCTGTATCGGCCAGTGTTAATGATGACCTTCAATTGGGCCTCTGTTACTCAACAACGTGGAAAATTTTGCGGAAGGACTTAGGTGTGAAGCCTTTCAACATACAGCTGGTCCAAGAATTGAAGCCGAACGACGTAGAATTTTTGGTGAATGGGCTCTTGCAAAGTTGGCCGAAGATCCACTTTTCTACCCAAAAATTGTGTTCAGCGAGGAAGCTTTTTTTTGGCACAATGGGTACGTAAATAAGCAGAATTGTCGATGTTGGAGTGAATATCAGCCAGAAACATTGCAAGAGCTACCAATGCATCCAGAAAAAGTCACAGTTTGGTGCGGTTTATGGGCTGGTGGCATCATTGGACCGTACATCTTCAAAAATGATGCGAATCGTAACGTAACTGTGAATGGTGGGCGCTACCGTGAGATGATATCCAACTTTTTTTTGCCCAAAAGGCAAGAGCTTGACTTGCATGACATGTGGCACGCGCAACAATGGACTTATTGAGAGGCGAGTTCGGTGAACATTTTATTTCACGTTCGGGACCGGTCAATTGGCCGCCTAGATCGTGCGATTTAACGCCTTTAGACTATTTTTTGTGGGGCTATGTAAAAGCTCATGACTATACAGACGAAGCGGGCATTGGGCATTGGAAGACAACATTGAAGCATTTATTCGTGAGATACCGGCCGAAATGTTGGAAAGAGTATGCCAAAATTGGACTAAGCGGATGGACCATTTGAGGCGCAGTCACGATCAACATTTGCATGAAATAATCTTCAAACATTAAATTATATGGACCGTACTATCGATTCAAAAAAAGATTTCATGAAGAAGAAGATCATTAATCTGGTGATCATAATGAATACTGCTTAGAATTAACATAAAACATGAATTATCCATTATATTTGTTTTAAATTTTATTCCAAACTCTTTATAAAACATTTCTTTTGGGAGGTTAGCGGATTTATATGGCTAGTAGGTGAAGGTGTGGTCCAAACGAAACATCATATTTTTTTAAATTTACATATGTCCGTTCAAATATAAGTGCAAAATTTCAGCGCTGTTTTTTTATTTTTGGTCTTTTTGGCAAAAAATATGGCGATTCCGACCACTGTGCCTTGGGAACACTGATACACATAAAGGCTTCTGCCTCTTTCTACGCTGACTTTCGTTTTTGCCCGCATGCTGCTTTGGAGTTCCCAAACTGTTTTAGCAGCGCAGGCATGGGGAGACAGATGCTTGAGCAGTTCAAATCAAGCATTGATCGTTGATGATTAAGTGCGGTTACTCATGTAGCAGCTGTACGATTACGATCTACCAGCCTTCTTAATGGTGTCGTGTGTCTCCGTTTAAAGATGCCAAAGCATAACATTACCTAGAGCCGGTAACGTAAATTATTCTTTAGTAAAATCTTTATGATTAAACAAACTGAAGATCATTTAATGTTTCAGCATCTCGAAGAAGAACGTGCAATATAAAGGGAATCAGTTCGTATTAGTCAAATTGAAAATCGTACGCGATAGGTAGAGGAGATCAAGGAAATCTTACAATGAACAAGAACGATTGAGAAGAAGTGGGAAGCAAGAACTTATAAGCGACAATACAATGCACCTACCGATAGTGAAATATCTATTTTTGTTGTTGCTTAAGTCGGAAGATCTTAAATGGATATGGATTATTATGTAGATTTGATAAATGGATGATTGGTTGTGTTTTAAATTGTACTTCCCCACTAAACGAACTGTTGCTAGTCCTTCATTATACTTCTTTAGGTTGATTGCTTCGTTCCATACGGTGGTTTCATTTTAACAAAAATTTGTACATTTTCAAAAAAATAATCATCAATTTGCATCTTATCACGCTGCCATCTCTAGCGCCTCCTCCCACTCTCTTAATGTTTTATCATTGCCATTTATTTTTGTTTTTGCATTTTTGTTTCTTTTTTTTTTGTTTTTAGCAAATCCTTTGAATGTTTGCGTTGTCACGCAGAAAATATTTTTCTCGTCTCCCCCTTTCCCCCGCTCGTCACACTCAAATGACCAAACTTAAGCTGAATAAATATTTTTAAGGCAAATTAAAAAATAATCACCAAATATTTGAAACAAAAGAAAACAAACAACGAGGATTTCATAGGGGATTTGGATTTGATAGGGCATCAAATAACAGCAGAGGCTGCTCGTCCGACATGGTCGTGTGTGCTAGGTAAACAACATTTGAGGGGGGGGCGGCGTTGGCAGGAAGGAAAACTGTTGAAATTAGAAAACAGTGCAACAATTATTTCCATGCCAAAGTTGGGCTGCCAATCAGCTAAAGTTTAGCTGGGAGAGCCGGGGTGTGGGGGGAGTGCCCGCGAGCCTCAATTTGAAGACAGCCCCAAAAATATTCTCCATCAACAACTAACGCAATCATCGACTGGCAGACGACACTATGAAAGGCAACCCACCACCAAAACCAACGACAAGCGACAAATGCCTCATCAACTCTCCACCAGACGACGTCAACGACGACGACGCCATTGCTGAGCTTTGCCTCTGCCCCTCAAACTCTCCCAAGCTCATCCTTATCCACCAAACATCCACATCACAAAACCCAAAAGTGTCAATCCAATTACCTGTTCGAGCGCTGGAATCTTTTGCGACATGTTTCATAACTGTGGCCATGTCAAGTGACGAAAGCCAGAGAGAGAGAGAGAGAGAGGGAGAATTTCATACAGAGAAACCAGGGTTGAAAGCTGATTAGAAAAATTATTGGCCAAAGAAAGCTATTTGAATGTTTTAACACGTTTTAGCAGAGCTTTTTAGAGCCAGGAACACTTGAAAAAGAGCACTCAGCCTGACTAGCTCTGACAGGTGTTCACACATGTATGGAAGCAGCTGACACCAAAATGCCTCTAGTACCCTTTTCATCACAAATATTCTTAAATTTGCCACATTCCGCAACCCTGATTCAGCTTTATACCCCATGTTTCTTTGTGTGTTTTCGTGGCCATCCAACCGGGGGAACACACTCTGTTGCCAATGGCGTTTATCAATTTGCCAGCGTGTTCCATCCGAGTTGGACTTCCGCTGCCGGAATGTGCGAGTGGGACAGCGAGTGCTCGCCCACCCACTAAGTCATCATCGGCTCAGCCATTCGGTTGCCTCGTCGTCGCCAGGGGCCCCACTCATTAACACGTGTTTACCTAGCCAGTCCTTTTCAGATCGGATCGACGCCAATAACAATAACTGCCTGCTCATCACCATCACCATCATCATCATCTCATGCCCTTTGCCCGGTTCGGTTCGGTTCATTCACCAAACTTCTGGAGTATTATTATTTTCATTGTTAATATTTGTTACACGCCTTTTGTCTGACTTCGTTTTGGCTTCGTCCACTTGTGCATTTTGATTGCTGATGACTCAATGCTCGGCGCGGCTCCCGATCCCTGCGCCAGCCCCAACAAAGTGCTTATTTAGTGACTTGACGGGACTCAATCTCGAGTCTCGAGACGGAAGACACTTCTGGCTGCCGTTTCGTTTCTTTTTTCGTTGTTTGAGCTGTTTGCTCAGCCACTACAAAAACGAAGCTGGAGCCTGGCGATGAAGTGGCGCAGTCTCCAGACTCAAGTGCAGCAAGATGACCAAGTTAATTTCGAAGACGGTTATCAATTGGATGGGGCAAGGCAGAACTGGTAGCCCCTCTAATTGATATGGCTAAATGGCCGTCTCCATACTCGTATGCTGTGCAGCAACAGAAACTAGAGACATGTTTCATGTCGCCAGCTTGTACGTGGCAATGCGTAGAATTCCATATAAAATAATTAATGAATGTCACAGCAAAATGTTTCGTTTGCAGGAGGCAGGACTTCTGGCTAAAGACAAAGCTGAAGAAGGCCTGCTGCTACTCCTGCTGCTGCTGCTGCTGGTGCTGGTGCTGCTGTTGCCCAGTCTCGTATCGTTTTGTCAGCATTGCGCGCATATTTGGCGTCAATATTAAGTGAAACTGATGGATGCTTCAATGCTACATACCCAGGCCTTTCAAAGTACACTCGGAGAAAATAGGAGTCAATTGCATGATACAATAAGTACAAGGTAGCGCACTAAGCAGCTTCTATATTCTCAGTCGACCTTGGTTCGGTTATTCAACAGCAAACTGACATGGTCGCACTCCATTTCCTGGTGTAGCGAGTAACATCTATCGAAAAAGAGCCCCAAGTGGTCTTAAAACGTTACCAAAAGGTTTCTAAAAGACGCCAGAAAGTTTGTAAAATGACCTCAAAAATGTTCCCATGTGAATCACAAACTGGTACTAACGCATCACCTAAGCTTTAATGAAGATCGAACAATGGGTCTTAAAATTGCGTTCATGAAATGACACCGCCGTTCACAGTTCACGAAAAAGCCGAATTATTCTACTATTGTCAACGAATGATCTTGATTTCGGTAGATATTGAAAGTCGGTTTTGACTTCCGAATAGAATGTTGCAATGATACGCTAAAAGTCAGAAGCAAAAAGCTCCAAAGAGGACAAGAAAACATTAAACAAAAAGGCAAACAAAAAAATAACCACCTGCATAACGTGCTCGTAAATATAAGAAAACAAGGCGGCTAACGACTTTACATTGATATTTTTATACCCTGTTCCCATTAAAAATAGGAAAAGGGGGATCATGAAGTTGTGCAAAAGTATGTAACAGGTAGAAGGAAGCAGGTAGAACACAACACAATATTTATCTGACCTAAAGAATTGGAGTAGGATTTTATCGCCAGTGTGTTAATTTGAATATCGTCATCTATACTGCCTGTTTAAAGACAAGTAGTTTTCATTCAAATGGTTTCTTTCCGTAAAATCTATTAATCATACTTTATCTTGTCACTTGACATAAAATATTATCCACACTTTGTTAAAAATGACATCGATTACACTTAAAAACTCCAGACATTTCGAATATCTCTGGATGTATCGCTAAAAAACTACTTTAACTGGTAAACAGAACCTCATTTTTCGAGAAAGTGTTCCGGTCTGGGTTCAGGTTCGAGGAGTCAAAAATATAAGGCGTGAATCCCAAAATTCCCGAATCGAACCGGTTGTTAGGGGTTCGGTTCCGGCCCGGTTTGCAGCCTTGATTATTTATCAGTTAATTTTTTTAGTATTTTTTATTTTTTCTTTCTTTCATTTCTATATATTTTTGTGAAATTAAGTATTTATCAGAATTTTTTGTATTTCTTAAGATAGTTTTCTAACAGCCATGTTCGAGTTTTCAATTTTGAAAAAGTTTTGCGATTTGAAATCGATCTCTGACCAAATTTAATCTCAAAATCGTAAAACTTTTCCAAAGTGAAAATGGAAGCTGGGCTGTAAACCTAAAATCAAACAAGCATTTCTTGCGATTTGGCTGGGTCGATAACCAATAAATACGCCCTCTCAGATGTTTCTATAAAGGTAAAATCAAGTCCAAACAAGTTGGGCACAAAATGTACTTCACAGTGAAACCAAAATTAGCTACACGCCCTACTAAACTTCAAACGAAAAATGTAGAATACAGAAAGATACACGTGGCATGTTGAAAAACTACACGAACATGTAGAAATAAAAAAAACAAACGAGGCATGCAGATAAGTTAGGTGCTGCGTGGACAAATGCAAAGGGTACATGACAAAAGAAAATCAGCAGTTTCTAGCAAGTGAAATGAGTCAAATTTTAATTGGGATCAAAAATTATTGATATCATTAAAAAAAAGTCTGCTAATTTCTAAATAGTTCGTTTAAATTGCATTTTGGTAAAGAGAATGAAACCTTTTTTTTTTAGTTGATTTATTTAAGCAATTCTTCGCATTCATTTGAAACGCTTCCATGCTGTTACTGAAACCCAAAGCATTACGGACTTCTGTCATTTTTTATATTATGCATCTTAGACTTTTTTGTAATTTTTGTGATTTCTTTATGATTATGGAAAATCCGCCCATAAAGAAAATGGTTTGAAAATTTGGCTTGCAAAATACAAAGTGAAAGTGATTTTTTCAGTGATGCTAGCCGGTTCTGAACCGATCCAAACCAAACCGGAACCGAACCGCTAATTGCAGCTGATAAAACGAACCGCAAACCGAACCGAAAACCACAAATGAAAGAGGTTCGGTTTTTTGAGAATTTCAATCGAATGATGAGTCCTTATCGATGCCAGATTTATGTAGCACCCAACCATTTTGAAACATGTGATTCCGTACACCTCCAGCAATTTTCCACCGACCTCTTAATATGCCTGTCATAAATTAACATTCCTTCTTTGGAAGTTGATTTGTTTGTGTATCTCATTTCCTTAACGGGACGATATTCTCATTAGCCTGTCGAGCTTCTTCACCTCCATCTAAATCTAGCCAGGAGTACAGCTTTTAAAGTGGTATCATTATGGACGAAGCCAGTTCATAATGATCGAAAAGTCACATATTCACTTTAGAAATCATTATACTTATTTTAAATATTAAAGCAAAAGTTCGGGGAAAAGACACTTTAGGTATTAACTAGTTTTCTCTGAGAAATTTTCAATATTTTGGTTCAATATGTTGGTTCAAACAGAAACCCGAGGATTTTGTGTTCGAACCCAACGGATCCAACTTTATTTTACATCAAATAGTATGACCCACCTAGGTTTATAGTTTTTCAAGCTTCTGCAGCTTCAAAAGTAATGAAAATTACTTACTGAACAGATTTAAGAAAGTTTCTGAATGTTTAACTTCAAAATGTTCTTAAAAGCTTAAGATTCGGTGTAACTAAGGGCAATCCTAGAACGGAAAGAAGTTTTAATCATCATTTTGGATTTGCCGCAACTCCAAAAGTCTGAAAAAATGACTTTCTGAGTAGTTTTAAAGGTAAGTTGCGACGATACACCGAAGAAAGCGCTGTAAGAGTTGGGATAGGGTGAAATTAAAGGCGATCCAAGCATTTCATGGAGTTTTTAAAAACTTTTACGGTTTGTTTTACCTTCGAAACTTCGGAAAAATACCTTTTCGCGCAGACTTGAGGGCAAATTTAGGCAGATTTAGGCAAAATTCGATACGTTATCCTTAAGTACAGGCTTTAAGGGTTTATATTCGGCGGAAATAAGAGCGATCCTAGAAATAAGTTTTTGTCATTTTTCAAAACTAATCGTAATATCAAAAGACCATGAAAATATGGGGTTGTTGTACTTAAGGATGTGCTTTAAGGGTTGAGATTTGACAGATTTTCTGCACCCAAGAACATAAATCGCGTTGCGAATTTCTTTCTGCGCTGATTTGACGAAAGATCGGAAATATTTTCGAAAGCAGAAACTTCATTAAATTTATATTAAATTAAAGCTGAACCATTGAACCGAACCGAAACCGCGGTTCAGTTGTCTTCAAAAACCTTTTAACCGGTGGTTCAGTACTTATTTCCGATCGGTTTGCATCCCTGGATTTTTTTAATATGAATAAAATCCATCCCAAGAGTGTGAAAATTTGCGGAAACTTGAAATTGATTTTAAAAAGGATTTTATTAATTGAATAAAATTCGGTTTATAAGCACTATTAGCTAAATAGATGGGAAAATAACTCTCAAATTTTGGAAAATTCACCCAAAAGGTGGGAAAATGAAAAGAGTTATTATCGATCCAATCTGTATAAAATTCGGTTTTTAAGCTCTAAGGCCCAAACAAATTTAAAAAAACGTTCTTAAAATTTTGAAAAAATCCACTAACAAACTGGGAAAATGGTAAAGACCAATCTTTATAACCCAGTCCAGAAGAATGAACCACTGATTGTAACCTCTTTTGGGCAAATAGATGAAAAATCTATTCTTCTATTTGGGAAAACCCAGCAGCAAAGTTCGAAAATGGAGAGCCGAGAAAGGATGAATAATGAAACTCTGTTTGTAAGCAAAATGTCGGCATATTATTTTAATAGTGAATTTTTAGCTATGACAGTATTGAACGAAATGAGCGATAAATAATTATTTATAAGAATTTTTCACTAATCTCATCTCCCATTTTCCTCAGTGTCTGTTGCCCGCCAGCCTCTTCCAGGTAGGGCTTCAGGCCTCTCTCTGGGTAAAATGCGAAAAAATAATTTTGAAGCACACTGTGGCATGCAGCAAATGACAGAGAATGAAATCGTGAAAATATTTGCGTGTGTGTCGTATGGTTACTGTGACACTTGCAGGAGGAGAAGGAGCAGTCCATCACAGGTAACCCATTCGACTTGCCTTAAATGGATGCAAAAAAAAAAAAACGCTTTACCCAGCTGTCTCGATTGTACGAGGAGTATGTGGCTGTCTGCGTAGCAAATTTGTAAAATTTAACAGTCAACAGCAAAACGAAAAGCAAACGGGATGGGTTGGGGATGGATGAGCGCCAGCCATACTTCAATTAAACCAACTTCATTAAATTTCAGCTAACAAAGGACACAGAGCGGCGCAGTCGGAGGAGTAGGTGGAGTATTGTAGTTGCCTAGATTGTCAGTAAATTGGCCTGGCTTTCCTCAACACACACACACACACACACAACACAAGAACAACAAAGATGCCATCTACATCAACAACAACAACAGCAAGAACAGAAAAAGCGAAATTTCTGCTTCGATTTCTCTCGTCTTCTTAAATGTGTTTTGTGTTTTGTCAGCAGAAATTTGCTTATGCGTCTGAGGATGGGAGAAAAACAAGGGAAAATGTGAAAGGTGAACTGTGGCCAAAATGTATAAGAGGGGAAGGTGTACCAAAAAGTAGACTATGATTAGCACAGAAAATGATACAATTAGGTAAATTGAATGAGAAATGATGGGGCAGGACAGAGGAGAAAACAATGGCAAAGGTATACAGTATATGTCTGTGTTTATTAAGTCAGCGTAGCATACTCTTAGGCGCCATAGATAGATACTGAATTTTCGGGAAATAAATTACTTTACTTTTCTCCCTCACATTTCTATCTCTCAGGGCTAACTTAATACTTATTTCAATTGCCCCAATATCCCCTTCCCTAGCCCCGCAAATTATCTCTGTAACTGCCCTCCAATTTGCTGACATCCTGGTCCCATATCACCACATACTACTTAACACCTAACAGCTTTGGGCCATCAATACTCTCACAACAAGACCAAGAGACAAACAACAGCAACAAAGTTTCGCCCCCCCAAATCGCGATTGCCTTTCCTGAACTTTGACTTATTTTTTCTTGTGCCAAATTATGCTGTTATCTTCATTAGGTTGACATAAGTGCAGCACAAATGCGCCACCCAAAGGAATTGTTGTCATCAAAAAACGAACAAAATGAAAGTGAAAATTGTTTATAGAGCCTTGGGTTGGTCAAGGGAGCAGCGCTGAGCAGCCTTGGGGTCAGTTCGAATGTTGTTTTTTTTTGTGCCTAAAATATCAAGAGTGTCAATGTCTTTATGTGTGGGGCGTTTTGCCCAGAACCAAAAAAAAAAAAAGGGAGAGTCCTTTTCCCACATATGTGCAGCGTCAGCGGTTTGCCTTGTTGACTCAAAGGAAGTGTGCGACTGCCATTGTGTGTGTGTGTTTTATTAGTTGTTGTTGTGTTGTTACTAGCTCCTTGGTTTAGCTGTAATGCGTATTTGACAAATAAACAGTTGATTTGCCCAGGCAGCGATAGCAATCAAAGTCCCACCAAGTAGTTAAGTTGTTTGATGCTGGTAAACAAGTAATCGAAAGCTCCTTAGCTCCCCCTTAACCTGCTTGAGCAGCGGGTCAAAGTAAAGAGCAGCAGCAGGAGCGGAAAACTACAAGAAATTGGCATCTCAAGCATTTTAAATTTACAAAATTCCTTGCGTGCACATAAAATCAACAGACAAGTTGGAATGGCCAAGAAACACGGAGGGACACACAAAACATACTAACATACTTACAAAGATATGTGTGCACTGCACATGGCAAAAATATGTGTGACATATCGAAACGATATTAAATCAAATGAAATATTGAAAATTAGACAATCAAGTGCTGCTCAGATAAGAAAATACCCTCTTGTACTGCCGACCAACGCTGTATCAACGTTCCGTCGACGACATTTTGACTGTCGTCGACCCACCCTTATACCCTTTACAATGTGTTCGATTGACGTATTTTGCAAGGCGATGTCCGCTCAATGCGTTAACGACTCTCCAGGCACTCTAGGTCGACGCAATGCCATGCAGGAACCGACATGAGCGACGCCCGATAGACGAAATGCCATGCAGACATAAGCGACATAAGCCTCAATCGTTGTCGTCACGACGCATCACCGTACAAAGAGCAACGCTGGGTTGACGCAAATGCTGTGACTGACCCCAGCCGTACAAGAGGGTAGCAAGATTTACACTTGGATATGGTATGGTAATGGTAAGGTCAAAGATATTGTTGATCCAAAAGCGAATTCGCTTCTCCAGAGATTTTGTTATAATCTGGTCTGCAAACCGAGTGGCGTAAACTTAAAACTTTTGCATGTTTTTGGGGTTTAACGACCTGGTTTGGATTTTAGCCAGAGTGCTAGTTTAACCGTCTTAGGCCCGATTTCTCAAAGAATCCGGTTGGCCAACCGCCGGTCAAATTTGTTCCTCCAGTTAACAAGCGGTCAAGCCATTTGGTTTTCTCAACAGCAGTTTCATCCGATATCGATAAATTCCTATTGCTGCATTAGGGTGACCAAACACGGTCAACAAATTAGGTATTTTTGAGAGGGATTTTTTAATGTTATTGAATGCTGCAGGTAATATTTTACGAAAAATTTATTAAAGTTGATTGCGATGAATCAAAAGCAATAGCTGGGGACACTTGTTTACCTGCACGGCTTATCAAAGGAACGCTGACTACACAGAAGTCAGCTGCAGTGTTAAGAAAGCTGCCACATGAATAAGAACGCAGCGTCGCCAAGTCCTGCTAACTATCCTAGTCACAACAAATTGAATCGCAACTGAAGTCATGGCTTTAACTTTAACAGCAAATAATTAAATAAACAAATCAAATGTTGGAGGCACCTGTTTGTATAACGATAAAATATATCGATAATTCCATCGGCACTGAACTCGCGGTTAACTTTAACCAGTGCTCGAGCAGCGGTTGAGTCTGTTCCTCCGGTTGCGCCACACACAGCATGAGACACGCAAATTCGGTTAAACTGCCTGTCAAGTTGACTAATCGCACATTGAGAAATCGGGCCTGAAGGTCAAACTCCGACCTTGAGACGGCTAAAGTAGACTTAAAACTTTTGGTAATTGTCTAAGACCGGGACCTGTGCTCAAAAAATTGAAAAAAGAATCCATCGTTGGACCGCAAATTATGAAGAATTATCATGCAAAAAATTCGACGCAGGCCATTTTCTGCTGCTCCGACTGTTCCGGCTTGCTCTGCTGAGCGCAAGCAGCGTCAAGCAAATGACACAAAATTCCAAATTGACCAAACTACTCCCAAAGAACATTTCGTAAACTGTTTGATTAGTTTGCTTAATGGTCATTCTCTGAGACTTTGGTTTGTAACTTGCGGTGAATTTTAGACAACTTTAAATTTTATGACAATTAGACACTGATTTTAGAAAGACTCTACTGATAGGTGAATCTATGCATCTAAATTTTCAAGCGTATCATTCGGTAAAACTTGAAGTGCTAGAGAAATTCTGAAAATTGACATGTATTCAGCTTGAAACCCTCTTTCAAACGGTAATATTTGTATTCGAGGACCGGCGATGACCCAATATTTGTTGAACTGTGTTATCGAAAGAATCCAGCTCCGAGAATTGGCATCGCGTTCGCTTGTCTTGCACAAAATAAATCTCCTGGAGATGAGAGAATCCGCTTCGTAATAGAGTGACCATAGCCGCCAGAGTTAACAATAGTAGCTCGTGACTAGTGTGGGCAGAGCCGCCACAGTGCTCACCCCTCCAGTGTGGGAGCGAATAGATAAGATGGGAAGAAGCTGCAGAACCCGTAGCATGTGCACCGAGTACTCATTTGCGCAGTTGTGTTGATGAGCAAGTTCATCTGAGCCGGAATAGTGTCGCCTCTCGTCGAGGTTGATGCTTGCTTCGAGTTGGGGTCGATAAGCAAGATTGTTGGAGCCGGGAAGATGTTGCCTCTGGTCGAGGATGATGGTTGAAGTCGCCTCTGGTCGAGGACTTCGTTGCCTCAGTTGTGGATGAAATTACCTCTCGTGGAGAGCTTTGGGGTGCCTCAGTTGAAGACTTTGCTGTCACGGAAGTGCGCTTAGTAGACATGACTGAACCAGAATCGATGTGTCTTTGTCGCTGCCTCGGAAGAGGACTTTGTTGATGCCTCGGATGAGGACTTTATCGCTGCCTCAGATGAGGACTTTGTTGATGCCTCGGAAGTGGACTTTGGCGATCAGGTTCCCAGACGTGCGCGAACACATGTTATATTTTTTCATATCATTAAAAAGCCGATATAATAAAGTTAAAAGAGATGGGCAGCACCTCGCAGGTACAGAGTATACTATAGTCGGGTTTGACCGACTATCTTTCTTTGGCTTTCTGTGTAATTATCATTTAAAGGTATAAACCAACCACTTTGAGGTTTCCGATTGAAATAACAAGGCCGTTTCATGCTAGCTGTGTAAGTGAATAAGATCTTAGCTTTAAGCTGAATAACATTCTTTTCATTTGTAAAACTTTGCATCACTTTTTTTGCTGTGTAATTTTTGTTAAGCATTATCCCTAAACCACGTGTGACTAGCTAAACCTATAACAAAACTGCAGGAATCTTTGATTTCGCCCTCCGCCCCCTTCCATACGGATTCATATCCAGTGCGCTAGAAGACTTCCTTTTCACAGCTCAATATCGATTTTGTTTTTCGGACCCAGACTAGAGATTCCATGTGCTGCTGCTGCTGCTTCTGCTACTGGCCAGGAACCAGACATTAATATGCAGGACGCATCTCAAGGAACGCAGCAACTTATTGATTGACACAACTTCCAGTGCGCTGGCATTTCATTTCATTTTTCCTTTTTTTTCAGACTTTTGGAATTTTTCGCAGAACGCCGGAAGCGCTGTTTAAGTTTTTGTGTATGTTTTGGTAACAGAAATCTTTGGCTCAAAACAATGGAGAAGCTTTGCAAATTTAATGAGCATAACGGTACATGGTTTTGATGAAACAATACAAGCAAATGGTGAAGGTAAAGGTAGGTAGGCCCATTTAACAAGCAGGTCGTAGATCTTATCGTTTTGTCATATTCAGCGAAGGAGGAACCTCAAAACATCAGACAACGACGTCGAGAAGTCGTCCTCCCAGCAGGCACATAAATCGTCAGCCTGTCAAATGGCAAAAAAACGTCTGTACCAATGCATTGGCGTGTTGGTCAAGATCGGAAGTGCGTAACAGTGGCAGCAATCGAAGCTGACCATGAGGAGGAGGAGGGAGTATATGGGTAAGGGTATGTGGAGCTGCATGCTTCCATCTTGACCATATAATGCTTACACTTGGCCTTTAAGTTGCTAGAGATGGCAGAGTGAGAAAAATACAAATTGACTAAGATTTTGGTATAAATTTGTGACCAAATTTTTTTCTTAATTTTTACTCGATGCTCAGTTCTCGATACTCAGCTCTCCAAAACCCCAATGAGTAATAACTAAGGTGTCCAGTCCGGAAAATCACTCCCTATTGTATAGAAATGATCCAAGTCATTTTCTATAATTTTTAACCTGAGAATGGCAGTGGGGTACATTTGCTACTGTAGCAACTTATGCTCAATGATAAAAAATAGGAAGTCAATTCTCTTATAGTTTAATTTTACAATTTGAATGAGCGTGTTTTGATGTTTTATAGCTATTTTTTGTTAAGTCAGGCTGATACCGGTTCACGCCCAGCTCTGGTATTGACTTTAGGCGTCTTCATCGACACCTGCCTTGTTGGTTAAAGGCTTCCAATCGGTAGCTTTAATGTATGGATTTTTCCATTTGGACCAACTACACTAGGATCTTCCACAGTTTCTTTTTGTCCATCTTTGGGACGAATAAATTCCCCCCGTTTTAATAATCCCACGCTAATTGCAAGACATTTTTCTCCCCTTAGGGTTAAAGCAACAAACCCAAAATTTCGTCCGATTCGAACCTACTCTGTTGACTGCCTGTTGACTGCCTATGACAATAAGGGAGTAATCGAGAGAGCAGCTCTCATGACGGGACCACCTTATAGTTATTACATTATGCCCTAAACTATGTGTACTCTATACTGTGATACTCTATACTAAGTACTCGATACTTAGTATTCGATATTCGGGTACTCGATACTCAGAACTCGATACTTAGCTACCGATATTTACAAATCGATACTGTGTGTGCGTGTGTATGTGTGTGTGTGTTACTTAATACTTGATAATTAGTTGTCGATGCATAGTGATCGATACTCAGTTCTCGATACTTAGTACTGGATACTCAGTTCTCGATACTTAGTTCTCGATACTCAGTTCTCGAAACTATGTTTTCATAGTTAGTGCTCGGTATTTAGTACTCGATACTTAGTACTCGATACACGATCACGATATTTAGCAATTGATGCTCAATACTCGATACTTAGTTCTGTGAGTGTGTGTTACCCGATCTCGATGCTCGATTCCCGATAAAGGGTTTTGGGTACTCGATACATAGTGTTCGATACTTGACATTCGATACTTAGCTCTTGTTACTCAGCTCGCGATTCTTTGTATTCGACACTTAGTTCTCGATATTCAGTACTCGATACACAGAACTTGATACTCACTAATCAGTTCTCAATACTCCAAACTATGTGTGTGTGTGTGTGTGTGTGTGTTACTCTATACTCAGTACTCGGTGCATATTATTCGATATTCAGATATGGATACTTAGTTCTCGATACTCATTCCCCTATTTTCTCCCCTATACTCAGTTTCCTATACTCAGTTCTCAATATGCAGTAATTGATGCTCACTACTGTACTGCGTGTGTGCGTGTTTCTCGATGCTCGATTCTCGATAAAGGGTATTCGGTTTTCTATACATAGTATTCGATACTCAGCACTCGATACTTAGCTCTAGTAACTCAGTTCGCGATAGTTGGTTTCCAATACTCAGAACTGGATATTCAGTACTTAATACTTCTTGCCACTATTCAGAAAGGCATCGTTCGATCGTGACATTTTCACACAGTTTGTACATCTTCAGACAAATCTATTTTCACTTCTCACGTTGTCATCACCAACGACTACTACCACACTGCACACAATCCTCTCTCCTCAGTTGCTTTTGGGTGTCAAGACATGCGCCGCACCGCATTCGGTAGACCCAAAAGAGCGCGTGATTTAGTCGAATTCACGAACTTAATGAAGCCCTTTAAATCACGCAAACTTTTGCGGCACTTCGCGGCCTCAGATTGAGCCACAACAACTAGTCAGGCGAAGGGAGCTGGAAAGGTGGAAGCATGCAAGATCTCATTAACACCACGCGGGCATAATTAAAGCCGACGGGGCCTAAAACCAAATCGCGATTGCAACAGCTACAGCAGCAGCAGCAGGCGGCAGCATGCAAAAGCGTGCACTCGAAGGAGATGCAATCGAGGCAACGACCAAATCCAAAACCAAAGCTGGCGCTAAGTGTTGGCCCCGGCTTATAATGAGCTGCAGGATATGGTACCCCAAATACTTAGCTGCGGCTTGCCTTGTGTTGCTGTGTTTTTTCTTAACAATCTTAATAGTTGGTTATATCAATGCTTTCGGTTGGCTGCTCTTCCCTTAGCCGGACAACAATGGTAGGGAGAGGAAGAATCAGCAGAAGGAGCTGGCTTGGGGTCTTGGGTCTGAGTTGATTTTGTGCCACAACATTTGTTGTTGACATTCTTTTGCCAGTTTGACGTACGCATTGATTGATCGATGGCTGCAAGTGTACACACATATAGTACAAACATACAAACATACAACGTGGAGAATGGACAGAGAATGTAAGGATGGCAACTGGCTCACCTTTGATTTTAAAGACAAGGCAAGCCAAATTTTTTCGGCTGTAATAAATAAAAAAACATATGATATTGATGGAAAATATATAAATAAACATAAGCAAATAGAGGCATAGAATAAGTTAAGATTTAGTAAAGAATTTAAGACCGGAATTTGATATCCTAAGCTCGCTAAGAACTCGATATATTCCAAAATTAACATAGAAGTGCCTTCTCTAAGCCTTGGACAGCCACTCTACGGAGCAGTCGTGCATCCACCCAGTTCTTGAGTCTCTTGGAAAGCCAATCCTCTCTAGTGTTCTATTACTCTATGAAGCAATCGGGCCTCCACCTTATTCTTGGACAAATCCGAAAGCCAATCCTTCCAAGACTGGGAATTCCCCGCAGGAAGCCGACATCTAACTTTATTTTCTCCCGCGGAACAGAAAACTGACACCCACGGAAGGATCCAGACCCAGCACCCAAACCAGTAAGCCCCGACAGACTTCGTAACCCATGACACTTAGAATAACCCCCTTGAATTAATATTACCTCATAGAATATCCTGAAATAAAGCCCATAAGGGGCCACATTGAAACCTCGGATTATTGTTTAGGGAATCTATTTACAGCAACCTCGACTATAAGATCTAAAAAATTTCTGTAACTCTTATTCTTGGTTCCTGGACCAACAAACAAGAATTTGGTTTATTGCCGTACAAAGATTATATCTCCCTCTATGCATACAAATTTTCAAGTGGCTTTTTTTGAAAAGTGCCATTTTAGACACTTTTAATAACTTTGACCATTGATTTCTCAAAAACTTGACGTGCTAGAGAAATTTTAAAAATAGACTGGTGTTCAGCTAACAAGCCTCCGTCGGTATCAATTTCATTCCTCGGCCCGCACTGACCCAATATTTGCTGAGCTGTGTTATTTTAAAAACCAATTAGAAACTGATTTTAAAAAGAGCCTACTAACACAAAACCTTCGTCGTTCGTTTGCTTTATACATAAAAAAAAGTAGGTGTGAGTGTGGCTAACACTCACGGGGCCTTGATGTAAAACATGTGGCATACGATATGCTCCGACATTTACAGACTTGTTGTGTGTGTTAATATATACTCGATACTCGGCACTTTACACTCTGTACTCGAAAATAAAAACTCGATACTCAGTATTCGTTTAGAAGTACTCAGTACTGGATACTCAGTATTCGATTCTAAGCACTCGATTCTAAGTATTCAATACTAAGTATTCACTACTAAATATTCCTATTAGTACCTATAATTACCTTAAAGTACCTAGAAGAAGTTCTCTTGGGTTCAAAGGTGCTTCTGAACAGCGGTGATGACTGTGATGATTGGTGTGTCCTAATTACAGCCTTGGCTCCTTCGTCATGCAGCTGAATGGCAGATAGTTCATAAAGCGCCCTCTCAATGCAGTCCCTAATGGGCTGGTGGATGGATCTTCGTTTGCCATCTTCAAGCATCTCCACTAGCTTCGAAATTTCGCATTCCAGTTCACGCAGCGCAGTATAGCACTTGATTCCGGTGCGTTTCTTCAATTGGCGATACTGCCATTCTTCTTCTTCTTCTTTCGAACAGATCCCAGCTCTCTCCTTCTATTTGGGGTGTTTTTTATACCCTTGCAAAGGGTATTATAAAATTGTGCGGATGATTGTAACGCATTAAAAGAAGCATCTCCGACCACATAAAGTATATATATTCTTAATCAGCATGACGGGCTGAGTTGATTTAGCCTTGTCCGACTGTCCGTCTGTCCGTCCGTCCGTCAGTCTGTTTCTATGCTATCTCCTCCGTCAGTTTTAAAGCTATCCTCACCAAACTTTTCACGAAGTCTTCTGGTACATATACGCTGCACATTTGTCGGAACCGGCCGGATCGGATGACTATAGCATATAGCTGCCATAGAAACGATCGGGCAAAAAACTAGTTTTAGTGAGAAAAACTTTTTTGTTTTTAATGAAAACGTCCTTATCATTGGCATACACTTATTTTATATACTTTTACACAACTCTACAAAGTTGGGTCGAAATCGGATGACTATAACATATAGCTTCAATAGGAACGATCGGTCGAAAAATTAGTTCTAGTAAGAAAAACTTTTTTGTTTTTAAGGAAAACGTCCTTTTTATTGGCATATTCTTATTTCATATACTTTAACATATTTCTACAAGGTTTTATCAAAATCGGATAACTATAGCATATAACTGCAGTATGAATGATCGGTCGAAAAAGAAGTTCTAGTGAGAAAAACTTTTTAGTTTTAAATGGGATCGCCTCCAAATTAACACCTCGTAATTAACAGTGTATTATGCTTTTCCAAGATTTCACCAAGTTTGGTCGAAATCAGACATCTATATAGTATAGATCCGATAGAAAAGTAAGGTCCAAAAAGTAGTCTTAGTTAGAAAAACTTTTTTGTTTTCAATGGAAGCTGCAAGGGTATACAAAGCTTCGGCCGAGCCGAAGTTAACTTTCCCCTATTTTTAACTGATGATATAGTTGGGTCCCTACTCATAAATCGTTATCCTTGATCGTTGCATAGTTGCGTTATGATCCCATGGTTGTCTATGCGAGCAGTGAGGCCATGGCCAATTGTTGACACTCGCATTTATGGGGACAAGTGTACAGAGCCGGGTACGTCAATCAGAAAGCCAACATCTGAACCTATGCGGCCAACTTGGTGGCTACGTATCAAAGAGCGTGCTTAGAGATTTGCCAGGCTTTAATGGGACGGGGGCGGTAATCGCATTAGCCTAGCAGCCAATTCGGCAAGAATTCACTCCGCTTACTAAGATGCTAGAATACTATTAACCGTCAGCCCAGTGTTCTCTTAGGGGGGGTCCAGAATCCGTGTCCTAAAGCATTACTGGTCTCTGCCTTAGTCGCCTTCTCGTGTTAGATGGTCGCCGCACCAGAGTGTGGTGGCTATCCGGGGTATTCCTGTCACTTGGCCAGAGGTCACGAGCTGCCTTATGTTAGTCGCCACATACGACAAGCTATGACTTGCTGTGGTGGTATTCTATGACCCGCGCACCACACCGGTGTGCGGCTGGCTGGGTGGGTGTGCTTGGCCAGCCAACTGATATTGCACAAACCCCAACCACCAGTGCCATTTTAGGCACTTTTAACAACTTTGACTATTGATTTCTCAAAAACTTGAAGATCTAGAGAAATTCCAAATATTGACTTGTATTCACCTTGAAAAGCTCTGAACGGTGCCAATTTCATTCGAGTGCCAGCGTTTACCCAATATTTGCTGAACTGTGTTATTACTAGTTTGGGTCCTCTTAGGTACTTCTCCGTGATTTAAATCATTCGTCAGTCACGGTAAAGTGGTTTGAAACTTTGTTAATGCTCTTTTCGTAACCATTCGTTATTTTCATAGTTATGCAGTTATGTGTGCCATTTGCAGTCTTGAAATGCAAATTTCTAAAGTACTTGAAAATTTCGCTTATGCATAATCCTTTATGTTTTTTCACGACAAAATGTATCGTCAGTCACCGTGAAATGGTTTGTTACTATTAAACTTCTATGTCTAATAGTAACATACGAGTTGGGAGACTCTCAGAAGGCTTTGTATTTCACTTCACACCTTACATCTTTATATCTTCGAGAGAAATCAGTCATTTGGTTTGCTTGAACAGTTTGGAACATTTTTAGATTCAACAAAATGTATACAAAAATTCAAGAATTTTACCGGGACAAGACCATATTTCTAACTGGAGGGACTGGATTTTTGGGAAAAGGTAATGTAAATAATACCTCCTAAGCTCTCTGTACCTTCTCTAACTCTTTCATTTAAAGTGATTGTGGAAAAACTACTGCGATCCACCGATGTTAAACGCATATACATTTTAACGAGGCCTAAGAATGATTTGAACATTCAAGAACGCCTGGACGTGTTGCTAAAGGAACCCCTATTTGATGCCCTCAGGGCAAGCAAACCCAGGGCACTGCAGCGGGTTAAGCCCATTTTGGGGGATTGCCTGCAAATGAATTTGGACATTGGGAAAACTGAACGCAAGCTGTTGACCGAGGAAGTGCAGGTGGTGATACATGGAGCAGCCACAATGCGTTTGAATGATCCCTTCCATATAGCCCTGGCCATCAATACAGAAGCCACCTGTCAGTTGCTAAAGTTGGCTAAAAAAATGAAGAATTTGAGGGCTTTTCTTCATATCTCCACACTATATGCCAATCCCATGGAAGAGATTTTAAAGGAGAGTTTCTATCCAGAAAATTTGGCTTGGAGTGCGATGAATGTTTTAAGCTTGTATAGAAAGAGTGGTCCGAAGTTCATGGATCAATTGGCTCCCGAAATAATGGAAGAGTTTCCAAATACTTTTTCGTTTACCAAAGCTTTGGCTGAGGATTTGCTACTTGACCAATGTGGAGAAGTGCCTATGAGTATAGTGAGGCCAGGAATGAGTAAGTATTTAGATCTCATTTCTAAAAATCAAAACTAATTCCTTCTACAGTCATATCCAGCTATAAGGAACCAATGCCGGGTTGGATTCATAATCTGAATGGAGTCTCCGCATTAATTTATCGCGTTATTCAGGGTGTGATGCATGTGTCCCTTAGCCCTTCACAGGTTCCGGTAAATTTGGTTCCTGTTGACTATTGCGCAAACTTAGTATTGGCCGCCACCTGGGAAACTGCAATGCAGAAACGTAAATCTGTTCCTAGTATTTACAATTTTGCTCCCAGCTTGTTGAATCCTCTGGACCAAGAAGATTTTATGGACAACATTATAATGCACAGCCGCAAAAATCCGCTTTCTAAAATAATGTGGTATCCGTGTATAAATTGCTACTCCTACACTTGGCTCTTTGATGTGGCTGTATTGTTTTGCCATTTCATTCCTGGCTTCATCACTGACTTCTTACTATTTATAACTGGACGAAAACCATATCTGATCAAAAGCTATCAAAAAATGCACAAATTTGCGAAGCAGTTGGCTCTTACCACCAAGACCAGCTCATTTGAGACGTTAAATTTAGATACCTTATGGCACCACGTAACACCTGCAGATCGACTATTGTTCAATTTCGATATGGCCACTATTGATTGGAATGAATACTGCCAGCAAATATTGCTTGGCATGCGGGCCAATATTGCAAAGGATCCGCCAACTATGGAATCCATAAAGTTAGCCAAGAAGAATTTACTGCGGTAGGTAGGATTGGTTTTGCAATTTGTTTTGTTAATTCAAAGTGTCTTTCGCCACAGCTCTTTGTTCATTCATTGCCTATTTCAAGTGATTTTTTGGGGCGTTCTTGGGTTTATAACTTGGCTACTTTTTAACTTATTTCATAACATTTTTGTATAATCGAAGTATTAAATTGTACATTTTTTAATGTATCAGTATTTCTTTATTTTGTGTATCGGTGTTTGGGAATAGCTGAGTTTCGAGTCTTACCAATACTTTATTGTGAATCACGAATCATTAAATCATAAAAAGGTGCTAAAGAGAACTAGTAAGAAACCAAAAACACTGACATCACGTCCATCATTTTCGCTTGTTTCTTAACACTGGAGCTTATCGGCTGCTTGCATTAGCGTAGTTTCATAATATATTTTTCCTACAAAGTCCGTAACAAATCAGTTCTTACTTCGCGTTCTTAGCTGTTAAACTTTACGCTCGCACGCGACCTAAAACCCAATGTCTTGATATTATTTGAATAAGAGGGGCTGCGTTTACCTTGCCACCGTCTCCCTTTTGCCGGCTAATATTTCCTACTTCCAATTTAGATAAGAGCAGCTGGTCAACCTAAATTTGAAGCTGATGGAACCAACCAATTGTCGTCCCCTTCAGCTTTTTTTAAGCCAACAAAACTGGCATTGGCGAGAGAGTAATGCGTAGAAAATGTATGGGATCTCGCTATTTCTTAGGTGCTGATTATCGAATATTTTTGCTACCCAAGTTACGAACTTCCCAGAAAAGCTCAGAAACATTAACACGTGTGGAATCGTTAACACGAGGACTTGGATAATAAAAGAGACAGCCAATCGAGCGAGCGGACGGCACCTGCCGTCGGTCCGATTAGGAGATCCTAAAAGGGCAAATCAGACTGCTGAACCAGTCAAGAATCTGGATCTAAAAAGTGCTGTCCTGTTTTTGGCCATGCTGCCACTTCCCCTCCCCAAAAAATGGGAAGAACATGCATTCCACACCTAATAGGATAGCTGCCTACATGCTCTAAAATATTTCAGAGAATGTTCTTGTACCTTCTTGTAACTGGCATTCAGTGCAATACACGAAGCATTGGGAGAACTGTTGTATTGGGATATATGTACTTTTACAGTATCAATGGAGCTACAGAACAATAACACTGGGTTTTGCAACCATATACTGGAAGGCTATGAAGTATATATAAAAGAGACTCATCTGCTTTCTTTCTGGACAAAAGGCAACATAAGGGGGATTAATCTTAACGACTCAGTCATACCGCATAAGTCTAACGTCTTTTCTTTTAAATAATAAGTTTGGTCTGGCAACATTAAACAAAATGTTGATGCCACTAGTGCCAGTTTCTATTGGCTTCTTAGAGTGAGATCAGGGTAAGCTTCTTTTAGTTAAATCAATAATCTTACCGATTTGGACCTGGGGTATTTCGCTCTTTGGCAGTGCCTGTGACAATTCCATTAAAACCAAGGCTGCAATTCTCTAAAATTCGGCAGGAGGTTAAGTATATGGTTCGTTTCGAGTACCCATTCCTCAAGTTATCGAACCAGAGGTTTTGGTTCGAACCTTAGCTCACAACATAGGGCATATGTCAGCAGATAAATCCGATTTTCGATTACTGATTTATGAATGCCGATTTTAAGCGGTGAATACAGTGATTGCCGATTGCGACTGATAAATTAGGTAATCGTGATTGGTGAGACAGCTTACCGACTGTACGGCCAACTGTTAACGCCAAATTTGAGAATGAACTGCCGAGCTTACCGCGTTTAAAGACCTCAAGAATTCTGACAATGTATTTTTGACCAAATGTAATAAGCCAGAGAATAACCAGATCAAGTTTATTTTCAACTTTGGCCACGTCCCTCCCGCCCCCGCAATATCGAAAAAACGTCATATCTGCCACTGTTTTAAAGATAGAAAGTTCGAACCTTCTGGACATATTTAGTATTCGGGATTCTTTATCGATCCGCTGAAGGAATTTTAAAGATCGGATGATTAATACTCGTAATCATGAAAATGATTACCTGTAACAAAAAAAAGTAACTGTAATCGAAAAAAATGAGTATTTTTACTCATAATTCCGGCATCGTGTAGTTATTCGTACAAATCGTATCTTCATCTGATAAGGCACCAACCAATTTGATTTTTGTTTTAATTTGAAGAAACTGATAAAATTTACTGAACTGAGCTTTTTTCCAAGGTCCTAAATTGGTCTGGTTCGATGGAGCCAAAAAACCCGATCTGAACCTCCGCTGAGAGTTTCGGAGCCGGACCGGTTTGCAGCATTGATTTAAACTGTTGGGACTATCTTGCCTGGAATGCTCACTGATCCTCAATACGTGGAGGAGACGTCATTCTACTGGTTTGCTTATGGATCAATTATCACCAGCAGATAAAGAGTTCGATTGAGGGCACATACAAATCCTCTGACCAATTAGCAGAAGACGGTTCAAAAAGCGTCGTCTCCTTGCCTCTCTCTAAATAGAATGAGCTGCCCTTCATGATCAGTTGCAAAATGGATTAAGTTAGCGAAACTAACCTTCTGTTCTTGATGTCATACCAAAAAAAAATCTAACGGAAGGGCGCAGCAAGAACATGATTTTGTCTTTATATTTCAAATCGCCATTGGGAAACCGAAAAAGTAAAAAAATATGCAGCATAGGTAAACACAGTTTATATACGAGAGTGGTTCGAAAATTTTTCAATTGGGTTAGGCTAGTTAACAAGTTTGACACAGTACTAGCCAGTTGGTTTTTTTTTTTTGGTTTTAATCAAAGAACTTTTTATTGGTAAAGTATCCTCTAATACCCTTTCTTGGCAGCTTATGCTAGTGTGATATTGGGTCTTAACCAGGGACTGCAAATAATGATTATTGGTTTTTTTTTAAATCAAAAAATCATTCACTTGTAGCAACTTTAAGACAGCGAGAGATATACCAAAATTCTTGTGTAAGGATCCTTTATCCATTTTCACCATGATTAAGGATTTTTCAGGATTTATTGTTTTACTCACAAAATAATGATTAATTTTGAGTTATACTTTACAACTCAATCAATAATCATTATTTTTAAGCAAAAAATAAAACTTATGACATAATGATTATTCTTTAAGTTTTATTTTTTGCTCAAAAATAAAACTCAAATTGTTATTGCGGACTTTTCTTAGGGAGTAAGTGAAAAATTTTTTGTACATTCCTAATCAGTAACCCAAGACCAACCAATAATTTAAATTTAAATTTGATTTAAAATTGAATTTAAGATTGATCACGTCTAGCTGGGTTGATGGTTCATGCGGAAAAGAACACTATAAGAAACAACAGTCCTTCAAAGCCTTGGTGAGCAAAAACTTGAGTTTGAGAACTGGAAAATTTGACAGTTGTAACTCGTTTAAATGGGGATTCAAATAGCGTTACGTTGCAACGTATCCTATTTTCTCAGTGTCATCAAAGTAATTGTGTGTCACGGAATTTTTTTACTTTTCTTGAAGAAAGAAATATTTCTGAGTGCAAAATTTGTAAAGAAATTTTCCAAGGAAATTAAGTCTGCAATCTCAAGCGCCATTTGGTTGAGCAGCACAAAAAAGAATATGTGAACGAGTTGGCGGAAGAAAAGGTTGAAGTTCCAAGAAAAAAAAATTAAATTTACAGTTACTATGTGCCCAAGTAAGGTAAAGGATGCATGCGTTGATCTAGTGACCACTCAAAAAATGCCTTTTTCTGTATTAAATTCAGACAGCTTCAAAATTCTTACATTGCAAATTTTTAATGGCCTGCAAATGCCAGTGGTGACGTCAAGAAATCTAATGAGCTAATGAGCTGCAAAGTATGATAAAATAAAATCAGAAATCGTTGTTTCATTAACTGACAGAATGCTATACCTAAAAATGGACACAGCCACTAGACTAAATCGTGGAATCTTAGGCCGGGAAGGTTTCCAAGTAGAAGAAACCGCGAAATTTGCAAGATGTTCATGATTTTAGATTGTCATGAAGACGTTTATATAGAGAAAAAGATCGAACGGTCCAAAATGATTATACCGACATGCAGCCTTCACTAGATTGAATATAATCGCTCTCTTAAGAATCATAAGAACCCGGGCGACGCCGGTTATTCAGCTAGTTATTGAATAAAAATAAAATAATTAAATATTTTCTTCAACAAATATTTTTTCAAGAATTTTTTTCCAAAAATGGACTTTAACGGTTGGTCTTGGGTTACTGATTAGGAATATACAAAAATTTTTCACTTACTCCCTAAGAAAAGGCCGCAATAACAATTTGAGTTTTATTTTTGAGCAAAAAATAAAACTTAAAGAATAATCATTATGTCATAAGTTTTATTTTTTTGCTTAAAAATAATGATTACTGATTGAGTTGTAAAGTATAACTCAAAATTAATCATTATTTTGTGAGTAAATCAATAAAAATTAAAATTAATCATTATTTTATAATTTTTATTATAAAACTTATAATGATTACAGTCCCTGGTCTTAACAGTACTAGTACTTGGCAGTGTCCATTTGGGCTTACCGATAATGTATAAGTGTTTTAAGCAGGTATTTAGTGAGAAAGTAAGAATTTGGTGTAAATGGTGACCTTTTAGAGTCCCCCTCAATTTCCTTCCTTGGGTAAGACTCTCTTTAACCTTCTCCTTTGACGTACACCTTGGATTCTTCGTCTTCTTAACAAGTTTTTAGCCAGATTATTGGGGTGGTGAGATAGCTTGTCAAGGTCAATGGCGGCCTGCTTGTTGATAACATCTCCAACCATGGGAACTCCAAGGTCCTTTTCAATATCTCTGGTTGTCAGGTACCATTCAGCATCTAAGGATTTTCGCCTGGACCACTCTAATCTTACTCAGGCGAGATTCCATAAATTTGTAGGCCATATCTCCATACCGGAGCCAGAGCGGCCCAGTTGCTAAACCTATTCAAGTACTCTTGAATAGCATCTGTGGCTGAGTATATGCATTGGTTGCGGGCAAGTATGGTGGTGTCGTCAGCAAATGTAGCGATTCGAAGATGTTCGGGGTTTTCAAGCGGAATGCTACAGGCTCTGGGCATATCGTGAGTGAATAGGAAGTATAGCGTAGGACCCAATACGCTGCCCTGCGTTACACCAGCCCGAATGGTTCTTGCTTGGGATGTCGCTCCGTCCTGTGCAACCTCAAAAGCTCTGTCCGTTTCTTGATCTTCGAGAGTAGACCTTCGTGCCACACTCTATCGAAGGCCTGCTGGATGTCAAGGTAAGCTGCCACTACGTACTCTTTCCCGTCATACCCTTCGAGAATGTAGTTGACCACTCGATGTAATTGTTCGGGAGTTCTATGGCTCAGTCGGAAGCCAAATTGGAAATCGGGTAAGGCTTCTCGAATAGATCGAATATCAAGCATTCTTCGAAGGATACAGCGCTCGAAGATCTTTCCAAGGGTGGATGGTAAGCTAATCGGCCGGTAGGAATCCATTCTTGGGAAAGAGAACAACTCTAACTTTCTTCCAGGGTGATGGGAAATGGCTCAGTCTCAGAGCCGCGTTTAAGATGCTTTGTCTGGCAGCTTTCATCATTAAAATGTCAGAGCTATATTGACATTTCACCTTTTGATTTCAACTCAGCAGCTTCAACTTATTATCAGGCTCCTTTCATTACAGGCTCAGCTATAAAAGCCAATATCAACACTTGATTAACCCAAATGAGGCCAATCATTGCGCTCTAATGAACCAAACCGGACCAAACGCACGCACCAGGCATTCAACTAACCCACCCACATGCCCATTCAGCCATTCCACCCTCCCACTCCTCCCAACACCGTGTTGACTACAAATATTTTTGGGCAACGCCTTTTGTGCCGCTTGTGTCAAGTTTTAACCCTTTCGCAGAACATTTGCGTGTGAAAGTTGTGGATATTTTGGTGAATGCAGTGGATGATGTCGCCGCCATCAACCTCGTTGGCCTTTAATCACGTGGAAAGGCGCGAAAAGCGGCGCTTAGTGTTTGCCAAAAGCTTCAAAGTGTGCAGCAGCCGCAGGAAGGGTTGCTCCCGTTCCCGCTCTCTCTCTCTCCTGGTGCTCTCTGTGCTTATCATTAATCATTAATAATGAAAACGACTGCGTTAAATCTTGTAGATGTGCCATACCAAATGCTGGTATTTGCCATTCATGGAAGGGTTTTCCCAGTTTCGAAGGGGGTTGGCAGGGTCTCTGAAGTACCTGTTAATGGGCACTCCAGGCAAGTGTGTGTGTGTGTGAGTGTTTGTGACCCGGGGCTATAAGTTACGCACTTGAAAAAAGCACAAATTGCACAACAGGAACTGGAACTGTTAAATTGCCCCTCTCTCTTTTGCTCTTTGTGCACTTCAAATTGAAAATCCTGCGGGACGCTGTCACATTTTGACGCGTAAATGAGTCTTAATGTGTTTTTCACACCCAATGTGAAAATTTTGGCAGCCAACAGGACACGCCGCTGTGGTGGACAGGACGAGGCAAATTCAATTTAGCATTTTTAAGTGCGTTCGCCTTTGATCAGCGACAATCGAATTTTCGCAGCAATAAAATGTTCGCTCTCCGCCTAACGAGTCCGAGAGCTGAGTCCTGTCCTGCACAGCCCGAACAGAATTACGTTTGCCGTTTGATCAGCAGCTGTACCAGTCCTCCGACCTCCTCCTCCTCCTCGTTCATAAATATTCAATCCTCTAGCTGCATGACCATAATCAGGCATCAAGCGGCAACTGAGAAGCCTACTCAAACTTCTGTGCCCATAATTACGACTCAGCAGCAGCACAACTAGCAACTCTTAGCAATGGATTCATATCCATCAAGGACCCAGCTACACGGCTCATTGGCTGCCTTTAGCCGCGGGCCAAGAATCGTGCACAGATGCTGTCGATTGAGGAGGATTCAGAGGATAACCCAAAAGTGTTGGTAATTTTGCCTTTGTCAACTACTCGAAAGATGCAGGGGCACAATTGACAAATATTCAATTGAATGACGAAATCTACACACAGTGTGTGTGGCAATTACTACAAGTGGCCCGAACCGTACTGGGTCCTGGTCCTGGTTATGCCCGGAGGCTATCAAATAAATTTCTGCAAGTTTTGTTAGTGTGCGTGTGCGTGTGTGTGAGTGTGCTCAAGTGCGGAATGAGAGGCCTCATTACAAGTAAGCCGCGAGCGGTATTATAACTATGTCAGTGGGCTTGGAGGGCAGGATACGGCTGAGTTGCTGAGAAAGCTTCATGAAGTTTGCTTCATCGTGTAAACTCCGACATAGTAAACCTAAGGGACTCTGAGAAGTTGGAGAAGGAATCCCCTATATTCCCCTCCAACCACTTCGACAGGAACTTCACTGTGCAAAAAGTGATGAGAGAGAATGGATCTCTTTAGAGACAATACAAGCACACTTAATTCATGTGAAGTATTTTAGACAGGTCTTTATCATCCCTTGGAGCTAGACATGAGGTGATTGGGACTTGTAACATATACACATTGGCATGCTGCAATCCTCTAGCATTAAAACTTACTTAACGCATGCCACCATAGACCACACGCGTGACAGTGCGACAAATCACGGTTAAAAGAATGTAGCCATATGCTAAGCCTTTACAGATCAAAAAGCCCGGTGGCACAGATGGCGATTACCTGGCGTGTGTTGCTACGGCCCCTTTACTATTTAAAACTTAAATCAAAGATTTTACAATTGCCATCTATCAAATCTTCATGATAATTTACAATCACTTTAAGTTTGATCTTTACTCCCCGTACTATTTTAAAATAGTCTGAGCTCATAGGAAAATATCAAATTTTGCGATTTCTTTAACCTTTTAATCTACACCTCCTATTCACCCGTCTACAGTTGATATATAATAAATCTTCTGCATAATGAAAACTAGTACGAGAATTTTTCTAATTTCCGCACCGTTTGATTTACACTATCCGTTTATTTAGTATTTCGCCAAGCTTTCAGCAACAGCCTGTTTCTGAGCTACTGCTACCACTGCTGTCTTTGGAGCTCACTGGGTGTATAGCAAGTTGCTGGCGCCGATTGTTCTCCTGCTATGGCGTTTCTTAACCTGGCCCGCCGCTTAACTTGTTCATCGCGCCACAGTTACGGGTTTTTCGGAGTACGCTGGGATGCATCGTGTTCAGCAAATTGTTGCTGTCGATTGCTCGCCTGCTGTGACGTTTGGCAACTCTCCGACTGACGGCTTACCTATTGCATTCTCCTGACTTGCATTCCCCATTACACTCACCCGTCTTGCTCTTTTTGAGTTTCGCAACAAATAAGACTTGTTTTCCAGGCACATTTTAGAAAATTACAAAAGTATCAGGTGTGCCGCAGAAATCACTATCGATTTGGCATCTAGCGATATGCCAAATCGCCTGAAAATTTTCACCACAGAACTTCGGGTGATTTAGCTTGTTTACAAACCTTTTCGATCTTGAGTGCATAGGGTAGAAATCCCGAAAAAGCAAATTAGAGTAGTCTTTTTTTAAGCGTTTAAGTTCATATTGTAAGTTATAAGATAGTTAGCGTAGATTTGTATGCTAAATTAACTTAATTTTTTTAATCTGAGTGTAATTTTACTTTATTTCCAACAAAATTAATCTAATTTACCGCCCGCTCAACTAAAAATGTTACCTATCGGTCGTACTTACGGCAAAACACAATGTTAACAAAAAATCGGTTTAATTAAAGAAACGCCTCTTGTACGTCTGATGCTAGTCAAAGAATTACGGAAGAAGCAAATCCGTAAGGAGACGATTGATCGCAGCTAATTAAATTATCCAGTTGACAAGAGCCTTAGAAACAACATGAATCTGTTTCTGACAAGGCAATCAACAGGCAAAATGCTGTAAATAATGTTCCCGATGCTCGAAAAGAATCGTGGGCCCCGTTTATTCAATTCCAGCAATCGGAAGAAAAGCTTATCCAGATGCAAGGTCAATTAGACTCAGTAAGCAACCATGTCGCCCCTTGTAAAATTTTGGGCAGTCCTAGTGCTACTTTATAAACTAAATGGTCTTCTGATCGATGTTTTGGCTTAATAATTTATTAAAATATATACAGAATAAAGAATAATACAATTATTTTAGATTTTTGTTGATTCTAGTCTATTCTTCTTATTCTTCTTATTTGGCACGATACTTCTATTACAACCGTTTGACGGTTTCGTCCGCTGCTATTAATGCCCGCCACTCGCCTCTGTCTTGTGCGAGCTGGCACCAGTTGGTCAGTTCAAGCGCCTTAATGTCTTTCAGCACCTGTTTTTCCCAAATAAGTTTCTGTCGTCCTACACCTCCTGCTACTTTGGAAGGCAGGAACTCTACTGTGGTTATGGGGGCGTATATAGTGAGGTAAAGTTGCTGACCGGCTTAACATGGTAAACCCAGCGCGATCCTGGCTTACTGCGTCTCAAGTAGACTCACACCTCCCCGTGGTAACCCCTGGTAACAGAGCGATGCATCCGCAAAGCTGCTGGCTAACGTGAGCGGCGATCCTTTCCCTGGGACAAATAGGGGGCATTACTTCGGGTTTGACACCCGATTATCGTCTAATTCATCCGCCAATGAAAACTAAAAAAATGCCTCAATCTTTACCATTCCTTTGGCGGATCGATAAATAATCCTGATTACTAAATATGTCCAGAAGGAACGAACTTTAAAACTGTGGGAAATGTGATGTTTTTTTCAATTTGCGGGGGTGGGAGGGGGCGTGGCAAAAATTAAAAATAAACTGGATCTGTCTGCAAATATAAGAAGTTTTTCTCCCATACATGACAAGCCTCCATCTCTTTCAATCTCTGAGATCTGTGCGTTCATACGGACAGTCGGTCAGACAGACGGACTTGGCTAAACGACTCGGCTGTCAAGAATATATATACTTTATGGGGTCGGAGATGCTTCCTTCTGGCTGTTACATACTTTTGCTCAAACTTATTATACTCTGTGAATCTCTGGTACAGAGTATAAAAATTGAGTCACCCTAATGAACTAACTTAAATGCACTAGTTCACAACAAATGTACGAACAATTAATAAACACTTACAGAATCAATAGAAAACTCAACTGTAGCAAGTGCTTTACAATTTCTTTAGAGACAAAGAGACAAAACTTCATTCTGCGGTATGGGCATAAAAAGGGTATGTACACTTCTGTTTGACATGTCTTTCAGATTTTTCCTACTCATTTTTTTTTTTTTTTGCGACAGATGTTTGCTTAGGCTCAGCCTAGTTCTGGTTTACCTCCACGTATATGTTTGGCCTTCCACCAATGTGCATAATTATTTTGCAATTATTTATTAAGTACGCACAGGAAAAATTGTGATCGATCACGGGGAAATGTAGTGGGTGGGTGGAAGTTTTGGCGACGGGGGTGGAATTGTGGGTTTGGCGGACAGCTTATGAATTTCCCATTAGTGGCGTGAAGGACAAAAGTGTCGTCTCCTCGGGCATGAGTTGATTTTAATGAAAATTCCAGCTGGAATAGTTTGGCGCTTGTGACGCGGCACAATACAAATCTGGCAACTCAGCGTATTAACTTCCGATTAACTTTGGCTTCGGTCAAGTAAACTGCTTTACCCCTTCGCTTGGCTATCCCTTACACGCATCCTTTTTGCCTTGGCAGCTTGTGAAATTGGCAAAATTCGATTGGCAAAATCGTTTTCGCTGGAGTTTCTAATAACTGACATCCCTTTCGGCATGTCGTCCTTTTGTCCTGTGTGTGTCACCGAACTATGCCGTACGCACGCCTGTCACAATATCCTTTGGGCGACTGTCAATTTTTCTCTTTTTTTTGGCCTCACGCATGACACAGGGGACAAGGAGTGGGGAAAAAATCGAAAGAACGAGGCATCGAAAGGAGTGGAGGGCGAACGGATTGCAGCCGCAGTCGTTAATCCTGCAAGTGGCACGCCTGAGCGCATTGCCAAAAGTGCACACACACACAGAGAGATGAGGAGCAGAAGACCAAAGGCAGATGTCACAATCGAAATTGAATTAAAGCGCAAAGTAAGATTGATTGTCTGCAGTTCGGCGGGGTTATTGCGTGCTCCGCCATTCAGTTCCGTTCCGAGCGATGAGAGCTGCCACTTTTTTAAGGACTCCCCTCCTTAAAGACGCTCGCCTGCTGCTTAACATGAGCCAATTTAGGCAAATTGAATTTATCTCATGGCAGGCATCTCGAAATTTGTTTTGTTTGCTAGAAACTAAACTCAACTAAATGGCGCTGGTGGCGTTGGCTCTCGTAAATCGACTGCCAAATTTCTGGGGCTTAATCAGCTCCACAAGGATTCTAACTGGTACGTATAAACAGGCATTTGTAGGCCAAGAGACCAAGTGCGAGAGCAAACTAAAAGCAAATCCCCTAGAGAAATTGAAATGGTTAAAAACAAATGAAAGACTTGGAGAGAGAGAGAGAGAGAGAGAGGAGACTGTAGACTAAAATGATACCCTGTACAACTATTTTGGATTCATTTGCTGAAGTCTTAGCATCCTTTCTTTCCCCAACGAGCATACTCTTCCCTTATTTCCATATTCCAACTAAGCAATGGGGGTTAAAGGCGACTAAATTAGACGCTCTGTGTCTGTGTGCGTCTGTCCGACTGTCTCAGTTGGCTGCTGTAATTGCACTAATATATTTTTATTGCCTTGGCCCACGCTCTCCTGACCTGCAACCCCGCCCACTCGCAGCTATCCCGGGCTCCTAGCGGAAGTAACTAAATCATCTTTGACGATTGCTTCTCCTTCTTTCTCTCTCTCTTAATAAACATAATTGAGCAAACGGAAATGGCCATGAGATATCCTGCTGCCGCCTCCCCTTCGACTTTTGCATATTCATTTGGGAATTGGCCCACCCCCACCACACCCCGGGCCAACTTATGACAGGCCATAACCATTTAGCAGTGGAAGCTATATGCTCATAATGGTGTACAACAATTCCGAAACAATTGATTGCGCTACAAATGCCCGTTTATTAGCCGGGTCCCTGCTAGAGGTCCTGATCCCGAGCTACCACTCTGTGTTTTGCCGGGCGTTGAGCAGCACTTCCGCCAGGTCGTGTGTCTTGCCACGTGGTAATCGAAATTAATGGCCAACTGATACTAGTTGTGGGGTTAGCTCAGGTTATCTCAACTGCTGGCGGTTTAGTTCTAGAGAGATTTCTTGTTTATGTGTGTGGGTCTTATCGGTGGCAATTTTTCAAAAGGTTTTAGATTGCTGAAAGGTTGGAGGTGACGAGCCTGCTAACATCCAATTGAAAGAAATGAGAAATAAAATCAATTTTCTGGAGCATTTCGAACTGGCCTTTTATACGGTGACATGACAAAACGCCCACGGACAAAAGGCCCATATCAAAACTAATCGTAGTAAGCATCGAAATTAAACTCAAAAGTGTTATGTTTATATCGAATTCGGACATATTGCCCACATTTCATCGGACTTTTTCATTTTGCCACGCCCCCTCCCGTCCCCTGAAATTGGAAAAAAACGTCATATCTGCCACAGTTTTATAGATAGAAGGTTCGTTCCTTCTCGACATATTTAGTAATCAAGATTATTTATCGATCCGCCAAAGAAAGGGTAAAGATCGGATCAACGAAAGTCGAGTTATAAGGAAAACAAACAATTATGGGCAGCACCGGTCGCAAAGGTCATGGGCAGCACTTCACAGGTACAGAGTTTGTTATAGTCGGGCTTGACCGACTTTCTTTCTTGTTAAGTTCAAAACTTCTTCATAAGGAATGGGCCGACTTTTAAGAGAATGTGCTAGCCGGCTGAACGATGTCGCAAAATGGCCTGATGGACGCACGACATTTCAAGTACAGTCTGGTTATCTGGCCGATTGTGATGTAGCGGGTAGTGTGTATGTCTGCAATGCCGTCTTGGGCCTTCTAAACTGTCTATTTTAAGAAAATTAAAAGCACACAAGCCAAGAGCTTGAAGAGCTCGCTCGGCTATGCCCTTCGGGTTGTATGCGGATCGGCAGCGCTTACGGTTCTCCTTTACAGACTGCCGGTTAATGAACATACCGGAGCCGATGGCTGTCTGAAATTTCCTGGCAGATAGTTAACACTTAGTTCACGAACTCTGGTGAAGCAGTGCGGATCGACCAGGCCGATGGATACCCTAAACCAGAGGCAGGCACGTTGTCATCTACTGGGCATAGAAAAACTCTCAAAAGCAGCGGCTTACACACAGTATTTACAAGCGTCGCTGCACTGCTCGGCTCTTGTTTAGATGCTTTGCGATTGAATCAGTTTTTGCGCTGCTCTTACACACCCAATGCAAAAATGGGATTGAGTTTTTACCCGGCACATCCCCTACACTAACGGCCGAATATCCTGGCCCAAAATCGCCTGCCGTGTGGCTGACATTGCCGGATGTTTACCTATATTTGTATGAGCGTCAGGGCGTAACGGCTACCTGACTTTCTTTCGGCAGCACCTATCCCAGAAAAAACGATAAATGCTTACTATCCATCCATTTATTCCAAAAATTTTGAAAAAAAATGTACTCGAGGACCGCGAATTATGAAGAATTTACGTGCAGATATCAATTGGCGGTCGACCATGGTCTACTTGTAAATGAACAATTCGGTGCTCAGAAAGATCACCAATGTTTATCAAAGCTCTAGAACAGAGGCAGGCAAGAAATACATTTACATTTTTGCATGTGTGTGTTTGAGAGCAGCGCAAAAAGAGCTCTCAATCTCAGTAGCAACAACTGCGTCGCGAACACGTAACGCATCGGCGCTTGTACAGCTTATATTGTGTGTGTGGAAGCAGCGCTGCTTAAAGTTTTTTCGTATGCACACGAGATAGCAATGTGCCTGCCCCTGGTCTAGACGACTAAGCTTTACTTGTTTTTTAATTCTGTATTTTGTATTTGGTTGCTCAATTCATTAAAAACAATACAAAATTAAAAATGTTTGAAAGCGAGGGCTGCTCAAAAAGTTCTCGGCCTCCAAAGAAGGGTCTTCTAAAAAAAGGTAAGTTGATGGTTCACAGCAGAGATCTGCACGAGTGCACCGCAACTGCAAGTGCACTGCATAAGTACTTGATATTTTTGCACTCAGATAACCCGACTACTCCAACAAAATGTATACAGTAGTATTTCTACTCGCGGCATATTTGCGTCTCGCACTTAAGTGCCGGAAACACTCGCGTGGCGTATTGGAAATACTCATACAAACAAGGAACCGTAAAATTTTAGTGTGAAATTATCCACCAGCAATTCAAGCAACGAATTTTCTATCTATCGCTTTCTCACTTATGTAAAGTTAGTTGTTTACTCAAGCTTGCCTCTTGTGGAATTTTTTTTACTGGTGACCTTGTGTGTCTGCTCTCTGATATGTCTTCGGCTTCTGTTCGTTTCCTTCACTTCTCGTCAAATTCATCCCTGCTTTGACGTCGACGTCAGCAGAACCGAGTTCAGTGTGTATTGTTTTTGCAATTTTGCCTACGCCCACTGAAAAAGGTATGAAGAAGTTTGCATACCCTTTAAATTTGAGCGAGCATTTAACCTATATTTTTTTTATTAGAGAATATTTTGTAGGGAACTTAATAAATAATTTTTTTTTTTCCCCTTTTCTTAACCACAATCAGAGAATACTCATCTTTATTGTAATTGTGCAAAAACCGGGTTATTTCCGTATTCCTCCTTGCTGTCGGAGTAAAATTGGTATGTAACCGCAAAGTCTGCGTGCGACCGCCCACTCAAAGACGAAAGTTTCGTGCGGTGTCGCTCAAAGCAGGAACAAGTAAATTTGACACCCGCTCAAAACTGAGACCAGTCGCTGAAATACTAGTACGATATGAGTGAGTATATGAACTGACTTCATATTTTGAGTGGAAAATCATACCCAAGACGCATTACAACAAGTATACTCGAGTCAAGAAAACAGGCACTCTTGCAGATCTCTGGTTCACAGCTTTCTGGAAGTCACCATTATCGGAAAGCAAAACGGAAGACGGGAAATTGGTTGGTATGAATGCCATTATGGCCCGAAGCAGAATCATAAATATTGAAATATCCATTTGGGATAATATTTTTTGAATATCTAAGCTAAAAAAAAATCGGAAAATAAATAAAATCTAATCAATAATAGGAAAGAATCTGTAATTTTAGTTTAAGAACTGCTAGTAAACATTTCAAAAGCCGCACTTGCTAAGTGCAGCATGTTTGAATAAAAAAAATCATAAATTCCCCCTTACAATCGGGCGCAGTCTCCCCAACTAACCTCTCTCTCCCGGGGAAGTATAAAAAATCACGCACTGCAATCGTTTCAACTTGTACAAATTTCCTAACAAACCGCATTCGCATAACTTTCGTTTGCAGCTGTGAGCAGCAGCAGCAGCCGCAGCGGCACACAACCTCATCGATCATAATTTCCCACCCGACTGTGATTTGTATCCAAGTCCAAGTCCTTGAAGCCAGATGAAGCTCAAAAGAAGAAAGAGCGTGAAAAAGGCGACAGCCGCCGCCGTTGTCAGCAGCAGCAAAGCGGAAAATGTTAAAATAACGCGCTAACTTGGTTACCAAGTTTGCGCATTTTTCACTCCAGAACTTGCCTCCCCTTCCTCCTCCTCCTCCTGCACCTCTTAGCCAATTCGACTCGCTTCTCACAACAGACGACGACTTTTTGGACTGGCAGTTTTTCTTTCGGCTGGCCCGCCCACTTTTGTGCAATGTGGGCAAAAGTTTTGTGCCGCTGCCAGAGCGTTTATGCAAATTAGGTGCAAACGCATCCCAGACACACGGAGACACGATGGAGACAAACATGGCGAGAGACGCCTGCGGACAGGCGACAAACAGGCAGACATTATCCTGCTCCTTTTTGCCATAACTTTCACTGCAGACAAAGTCTGAAACTGTTTCTATGGCTGTGTGTGCGTGTGTGTGTGATTTGAGCGAATGTTTTTGAAAAAGGAAACTTAAAAATGTTCATAAAATAAAAGAGATAAGATGGAACCAGATACATAAGTATGAATGGCTACATTAAGTAAGTCAAAAACAAGGTTTACTTGACCGTTTAACCCTTTTCAGTGAAGGAACCTTCAGAACGTACCCAATCACTCATAACCATATTTCGCCTAAGCGCCTGTCAATGGCTCTGTCTTTCTTTCTTTCTTTTTTTGACACTAATCAGATTAGTATCGCCAACGCCATATAATTCTCTTTATTCTGGTTGCATCAAATTGCAAGCCACCCACACTCCACCAATGCACACACACACCATACCAACCCACACACCCACCCACACGCCTGCCAGACATGCATACGTACTCCGTACTTGCGCGGTATGTAACGGACGTTGTAGTTCGGGTATTGAATGACTGACTGTTTGACAGACACTGATGTTGATGAATATCAAGTGAATCCTTTTGTGACATCAGTACAAAAAAAGGCCTCCCGCTGGGTTTGAGCTTTTAAACAACACAAAAAATGCAAAAAAAAAACCTTTGTGGCAGCGAAAGTGACAGCGACGCATCGCCCATCGCGCTGGGACACTTACTTAGCCCCGTTGTAAAAATGCTCGCAGATTGAAAAACGCAAAAGTTGAGATATGAACCGGGCCGAGGCCAGATTGATTGCCAGCGATAAGTCCAAGCAAGGGCAAGTGTATATAAAAAATAAAGAACTGTGTTACAACGAGCCAGCAGGGTTGTGCCAGGATTGCGGGTGCCAGGGGCTTGAGGTTAGATGCCAGATAAGACACACAAAGTGGAGGAGGACAACGACGACCAAAGCAATAGGAAAATTATGAAAGTGTTGGCGTAGAACAAATCGAATTAGACATTGCGTAAAAAGTAAGAGATGGGTGTGATGAATCCACCCCTGGTCTAAACTCGAATCGAAATGGAAATCTGGATGAACTAAAGTTCATATGGCAGCTGATGGAACGTGGATATGAAGAGAGTTCCATCATGCTATAAAGTGGCAGCTGAAACCAAAAAAAGCAATCATCAAAATGATACTAGTTTTTCAATATTTTAAAACTATTGAGTATCATTTTCTCTTTAAAACTCCAAGTAACAATTTGATATTTTCGAAAGTATTAAAATGATATATCGGGGATATCAAATTGATACTGATCGGTATCAGGTTGATACCCTTTTTTATAATAATTTCTTAGTATCATTTTGATACTAGCTCTTGTCAATTTGATATTTCAATTCCCAAATGTTTAATATCAATTTGATATCATTTGACCTGGCGCCATACCCACCTCCTGGTATTATGGACGAAGCACTCGGCACAGAAGACAAACGTGCCTATTTGGGGGTTCAAATGGACAGGAAACTGCTATTCTCGAGTCATGTTACAATAATAGTTGGAAGGCGCAAAAACGCAAGCAGACAACGTAAAAAGGGTGTATAAACTATCGACGCGTGATACCTTTGAAAGGCTGCAGATGGCCAAAGTCTGATTTTAAGAACTATTGTTGCTGCTCCATGATATGTGAGCAACAAAACAATACATACGGAACTTGAGGTCAAAAGAGTAGAAAAAATTTGTTCAGAAGCATTCTCCGGAAGCTAGGCAAATAGCCACGAAGGCATAGCGGACTCAGAAGGAGGTACTAGGAGATGCTCCAAGTTTGTGCCCCTCATGAGCTTCAAGAGCATCAATTGAGGTTCTACCTGAATCATCATAGTCCAGTACACCTACAGCAGGCGGAAGATGAGCCCGAAACACAACAGCAGTGGCGATTGCTTCCCCAAGAGCAGCCAAGTTCCCATGACCCACCTTAGCGACAATCTAACACAGCGCTGCGAGGCGCCAATCATGATCTCAAGCGCCTCCGACGTTAAAAATTGCTATCTGGCAGATGAGCCAGCCCGAGTAAAGCCAACCCGGCGAATAAATTTGAGGCGCACAGATACAAACCATCTGCCCCATACGAACCAGGCCACATATCCATGAATTCCTATTGGAGTCCAAGAGCCAGTGCAGCCAGAAGACCCAATTGTCCCTGCGATGACAATAAGAACTGAAGATGATACGCAGAATTACACAAAACCCCTGATGGCTGACAATCTCCAGCACAAACACACACAAATAAGGAAGATCACTTGCCAAAAAGAAAGCCCACAAATCCTAAGGCGGAATGCGGATGTCGACCACTATTGGGTCACCAATTTTGTAATTATTTTGCAGTTTGTTTAAGATAGCGATAGACCGATTCTGAATATCCCAAAGCGATATCGATAGGCGCCTTGAGCTTCGATGACTGAGGTAGTGCTAGAGGTTGTTGGAACTGCAAATCGGAGCTGGCTTAGCAGGAAACTCGAATCAATGGTGGCGTTCACCAGCATAAATCGATGACCAACCAAACAGCTGACAGCAATAAGCAAATAATTAATTTTGTGAAAATTAAAACAAAATAGGCAAGGAATCGTATTTGCTTTTTGCAGGTTTGATGTTGGCAAAACGGGAATCCTTCTCAACAGTAGGTGACCGTTTCGACATACCAAAAAGCCCTCAATGGAGTAGCCAATGTTCTTAATCCAGGTGCTCACACCCACGCACACCGCGTCCCATTCACTGCGTCCCATTTGCAGCTTTAAATACGTCTCGCATTTCTGCCTCACCACCGGCACCCGCTTGCCCAGCTCTGCCCTAAAGATCACTCGCTTCACCGAGGTGTGTATGACTGGTGCCTCCTCCGGTATGGCCTGCAGCACCTCCAGCATAATCCAGAGCTACTGATATTTGGCATACGCTGCTGCTTCAATGGCTCACGACCAATCTTCCTGCACCATGTGCAATATATAAGCTCCCAGTGCAATGTATTGACGATTCAGCACAATCTTGGGTCCTCCCGAAAGCTGTACAATGGTCTCGAGTGTTCGTGCTCTGCATCTCATTCAAATCGGTTGGGAGAGATATTCCCTCCGAGTCTATCATGGAGCTGCAAGAAAGCCCCCCAGTTGATTCCTCAAACGTGGCCGCATGAACCTCTTAATGGACAGCACCTGTAAGGCGTTCTCCTTTTCGCTTACAAGTACCCAATCTGAGACAAACAGAGACAACCAAGTCGCCACCGAAGAGGTCGAAATTTCGCCATATCGGCGTTTTTGACAACAGTCACATCCAATGTAATGGATTTTACTTGATGTTATTCAAAAGTTTAAGACTTCCGCCAATAATTTTGTTGGCTGCAAATTCTATCAAAAACCGTTCACCAGCAGCCAAACACTTTTTTTTTATTGTTGATTTATGTTAGATGATTGGTGTGTGCTGGTGAACGCGCTCAATATCTCCATAGATCAGCTTGTGGACGAATTCTACGCCATGACATGTTCTTCGGTTCTTCAAAGTTGGCAGGTTTATTAGTCGTAGACGGTCCATATAAGATGGTAGTAGGCGATGAGTATCCCAGTTTAATCCGCGCAATGCAAACAGAAGAAATTGTTTCTGAACACTTTCAATAAGATCCTAAAATTTATCGTACTAAGGAGACCAAACGCAAGAGCATTGGGCCCTGTTTCGGTTTTCGATTCGATTTTCGTGTAAACGTTAACATTTTGCATCCAATTTGAATAACTTTGTATAGAAGGTGAAAAATATGTCTACGGTTACTAGATCTAAAATAAAAAACTCGAACTCGTTGGAGCAGCTGAAACCGATTGCCCAATGCCAAATGAATTCAATACGAGAGAAAATGACGACGAAATCTAGTAACCATAGATTGTCTTGTTACCTACATACGAATTATGCTGGGTTTACACTGCGTCACAGAGTGTCACATTTTAGTGTCACAATGTCAAATTCGTATGGAGCTGTGACATTGTGACACTGAAATGTAACACTTTGTGACGCAGTATAAACCCAGCATTACAGGAACAGGGCCCATTATTCCAAAATCGAATTTCTTTGAAAAGCATTAAATGAAAACCAAAACACCTTTAGATTTGTTTACGGAAATGCCGATATGGTCATAAAAGCACGGTTTGTGGTCGTAAAGAACCCCCAGTTCTGTTACAGTTTGGATGCGTTTAAGGTTGTTATACCCTATAGAGTTAGTGAACAAGTGAGGATTATTCCGGTGAAATATCATGCATTTGCACTTCGAATGGTTTAATGCAGCAGATTGATTTGGCACCAAGATTGTAGGCTAGCAAGATCATTCTCATTATCAGACTCTATACTATCCAAAGATTGAGAAATTTTTACATCATATGCATACATTAAAACATGCGATGCGGTGGTGATTATTGGGGAAGGTCATTGATAAACAGACCAAAGGAATAATAGAAGAAACATGTATCACTTTGGATGAAGTGGAATTAAAAAGGACTCGCTGAGTCCTATTCGACAAATACTTAGAGATCCACTTGAGCAGAAGGTTAGGGAAATCTATTAGTAAAAGTGCATCCAAGAGCAGAAGATGATATACGGAATCGAACGCTTTACTGAAGTCAGTAAAAACCACATCAGTTTGCTGCCTTTCTAAAAATCCGCGAGGTAGTTGTCGAACCACGCTTCAAGAAACCGTATTGAGCCGGAGAAAATAAGGAGCTGCGGAAGTATTGCACCTGAGTGCACCACGACAGTTTTCAATATTAGATTTGCTACCCTTTTTGTGGAGAGGTATAACGTAAGATTCCTTCCAAATAGTGGGAAGCAACGATTTATTGAGAGACATGTGAAATAAATTCATCAAAGGCTTACATAGACCAGCGTAAAACTTTAAGACACATCCAGGAATATTATCAGGCCCAGACGATATGATAAGCGCCCGATACGTCAATAACAGTCATTAAAATACCACAAGTGTATGAATGTGCACCCAGAGAAATCCAAAACGAATCGGCCAGAACGAATTCTTCTTGGTTTCTTCTCGAATCCAAGAATACAATCGTTCTCGACTTTGAGCTTGATGGCGAGGGAAGTGCGGGGAGCCAAAAACGGAGAGCGCGAACAAGAAATGAGAACAATTCTCTCTCTCGCTTTCTGCATTGGCTGACATTGGCTCCGTCAATTTATAATATGAATATGACGCTACTGTAGAAATCCTAGGTGTGGTGCCGTTGGCTGAGCGGCGGTGTCAGTGAATTATTTTAGGATCAGTTGGAGGAACTAATATAGTCGGGACCAAAACATCAAGGAGTAACTCAAGTGTGTGATGATGGATATTCTGAGGTATAGAAAGTGAGTAAATTTGCTTAGCTATTGAATTAGAGAAAGTTGATAGAAATATAAGATACGGAAGAACCTTTTATTTTTTTACCCAAAATCCGTAAAAAAATATCAATTGATCAACTTCTAGCATTATTTTGATATCAAATAACTGTTACAATTTTAGACAACGTGAATCAAATTGATAATGTTAGAAAATTTGTGAGAAATGTTCGGACACATTGCACAAGAGCAAGCTGAAAAAATTTTCTATTTCCCTCCCTCATCACGGCCCAGCTCTATGAGTAACATCGATGGCAGCAACAAGGAAAAAGCTGCCGCCATTAGTGGCAAGAAGAGCAGAAGCAACATGAGGCGGTGGAGATGGGTCCGTCTCTGCCATTAGTGCGTGTGATTTCCATTTCATTTCGCTTCGTGACAGTTGGCAACTCCAACAGATTAAAGGCATTTCCCATCCAAGCTACGCAATTCGCTTGAATTATTGTTGTCAGCAACCAGCCAGGGGGCAGTGGTGGCGGTGGCGGCGACGGCATCGGCTCAGGCTCTGGCGGCAGGCCAGGACCAGCACCAGTACCAGGACCAAGAATGGCGTCGCGACATGCGTCGATGATACGCAAATGCAAACAAACAAGGAGGCAACAGGAAAGAAGAGCGACAGAGAGAGGCACAAAAAATAATGCCACGAGTGTGGGGTGTGCGTGCGTGTGTGTGTGTGTAAGGCATATGCAAAAAGGAGCAACCAGTCGAAATCCTCTTCCTGCCACTGTCACCACTTTGTGTCACTAGCGAAATCAGCTGTGAAAATTTTGAAATTTTTCCACGAGGATTTTCGCGACTTTTTGCGTATTTTGCATCAATTTTTATCAGTTGGCATCACACCGAAATGATGACTCAGGGTGGGCGTTGGCAATGGCCATGGCATTGGTGTTGGAGGTGAAGGTGGGCATTAATGGCAGAGGCATCTGCGTAAGTGGTAAATATGCCAACTGATGACTGAGGCTCAGTTTAAATGGGGAAGCACCCTTTTTGAAAGGATTATAGCTGGGGTCAGCACTGTGAGCAGAGAAGTTGCCACTGGCACTACAGATAAAGGAATCGCACAGAGCAGTATACAACTGACAGCTTTTGCTAAAATCTGGTGCATCAAATGACAATTGCCTACTAAGAATGGACACATAAGTAGAGAACGCACTGAGCGACCTTCATACCTTGTAGCATGGTACAATAATTACAGGTACGGCGTTGTTTCATGCTTTGTAGTCTAGATCAGGGTTTGTAAAGAAGAGCAAGGCCAAAAATAAAGAGACGCAAAGCAGCTCTGACCTGCCGCATCGACTTCTGGCAAGCGAATGAAATGAAAGCAGCCTTTGCGCATGCTTCGACATGCGCTCGGCTTGAATCTGTGTGAGTTGCGAAAACGTGACAAACGTGAGTTGCGGCTAGTGCGCGCGAAAGCTGAGCAAGAGGACGTGGGTTCAATCCCGCCTCGGAACATCTAAAAAAAAGTTATTCTTTGAAAAACTTACTCACCCGGACACCTTCACAAGAAGTACTTAGCCATTACAAAGCTTCTCAAACTGCCGTTTGGACTCGCCGTTTAATCGTAGGTCCCTTTCTCTTCTGCGAAAATTAGAAGCACACAAGCCAAAAGATTCAGAGGAGTTCGGCTTTGGTCATTTGGGCTGTATCAAGCCAATAAAAAAAAATAATAAAAAGTCTGAAAATAATAAACTTAGTAGGCCTTTCGAAAATGTTACACTCTACAACTTCAATACTATTAAATTGTAAACAGTTCAGTTCGTTTCTAGCTGTTGTGCTGTGCACAACATGGAAATATATCAATCTTTTTTTCTATTTTATTTAATTGATTTCTTTAACTGTCGCTTTACGGCACCGGACCAAAAACAGTTCCCGCTTGGGAATGCCACAGATTTTTTCCAATTGAAAACTTTGCTTGAAACGAAACCCGGCGACGAAGGGAATTGATTTTTTCAATTTTTTATTTTCGTTTTCAATTTGACCCTACCGCAAGTCCCTCCGTATTGCTGTTAATTGTAAAGTCGGGATCTAACAGATAGTCTCACGTAGCCATCATCCTCATCAAATTTATTATTTCCGACATTTTAAGAAACTTAAATTACGGTAAAATGATTGACTGTCCACAATGCAACTGCGTCAATTAACTATTCTATATGGGAGCTAGGTAAGGCAGAATAACGCGCTGAAAGAGATAAGCACAGTACGTCTAGCTTTGAGAGGTTTTTGAGCAGAAATTACTTAATAGACAGATCGGAGTAGTTACTAATCAGCTACCAGTTCCTGGTGCTCTCCGACCTTGTAAGGACTATTTTAAGGGTCGTTTCGAGCACGGGCAAAATTTTGTTTTGAATTTGTCTTGCAACTGCTGTAAAAATTTCGAGCAGATCCGACACGTGTTTTTCCAACAATGACCAAAAATCTCTGTGGGGACGGGTCGTGGTGGTATTATTAGTACAATACCACCCAAACCTCTCCTTAAGTTCCCTTACTGGGACTCGAACTCGGAACCTTGAAAGAGTGCACTCACTGATACCTCCGCTCAGCAAACGGCACCACTCCTCGTATGTCTACAGCAGCGTCAAATTCATATTATAAAGTGACTGTGGCAGTGCCAACCAATGCTGAGAGTGAGACCGAGAATTGTTGTCATCAGGCTCATCTGTCAACTGGAATTCGAGCAGATTTCTTCTTAAAACAAGATATAAAGTCTGTCTAGCCCGATCATAATATACTCTACACCTGTGAAGTGCTGCCCATCACCGTTGCGACTGATGCTGCCCGTAATTGTTTTCCCTTTAACTCGACTATCGTTCATCCGCTCTTTACCATTCCTTTGGCGAATCGATAAATTACCCTGATTACTAAATATGTCGGGAAGGTACACACCTTATATCTTTTGCGGGACCGGGAGGGGGCGTGGCCAAAATTAAAAATAAACTTGATCTGCCAGCAAGTAAAAGAAGTTTTTGTCCCATACGGACAGACAGGCAGGCGGACGGACAGACGGAAAAGGCGATATCGACTCAGCTGTTGAAGCTGATCAAGAGATGCTTCCTTCTGGCTGTTACATACTTTTGCACAAACTTAATACACTTTGTGTACTTCTAGGGGAAAGTTAACTTCGGCTCGACCGAAGTTTTGTATACCTTTGCCAGATTCCATAGAAAACAAAAATATTTTTCTAACTAAGACTACTGTTCGGACCTTACTTTTCTACGGGAGCTATACTGTATAGATGTCCGATTTTAGAATCATCGAAAAGCATAACAAAATCAAAAAGCATTAATATTAAATTCAAGAAGAGTTCGTTCTTGCCGATTTGAGCTACATTTCGCTGGGTGTCCTCTTATCGTAATATTATTGAAGTATCATTTAATAGTATATCTGCAAGAGTGATTCCGGCACCGTATGATTACATGTAAAAGTAATAATTTTTACGATGCCACAATACTTTGTGTAATCATGTAAAAAAAAATTCGGGTGGCCGAGTTGATATGGAATGTCCCATATCCGAGTATGTATAGATATGGCATATACTTCGCTGCGCAGCCAGTAACATGAAGCCCATACAGATCATAAATATTACGAAAGAGGGCGAAAGCGATCATGCTGCCGGAACAGATTAATCACATGTAGGCCAGATTTGGTTGCTGAATCCTCGTAACTAAAAAAATCTGTGGCGCTCCCATGCGGACATGTTGCTGGTCAGCTGTATCTAGTCCACTGCCAAAGAAATCAAAAAAAAAATTAAATAGAAAAAAAAAGATTGATCAATTTCTTTGTTGTACACAGCACAACAGTTAGAAACGAACTGAACTGCTCACAGTGTAATTGTCATTAAGTTGTAGAGTTTAACAAAATGTGCTAGGCCTACTAAGACTATTATTTTCAGATGTTATTTTTATTTTTACACACTTGAAAAGAGTATATTATTTGCCCAGAAGTTTAGAACGCATAGAAGGAATCATCTCCGACCGCATAAAGTATATATATTCTTGATCAGCATGACGAGCTGAGTCGATTGAGCTTTATCCCTACGTCTGTCTGTTTCTACGCAAACTAGTCTCTCAGTTTTATAGCTATCGAGCAGAAATTTTCTTTTTACTGCACACTGCTAATAAAAAAAAAAAAAAAAAAAAAAATATGTCGGATCCGACCGGATCGTAAGAATATATCGAGCCCTAACCGCGACAACAACGTAACCGCCATTTCTTCGAAAAATTTTTTTAATGTAAATATGTTCTACTCTGTCATTTACATCTATACGTCAAATATTAAAAATAAATTATATATATTTACAAAGATATCGCACTTTCAATTATAGCTTACGTTATAATTGACATATGATTTTTCTTGATAGCAGAATAGCCGAAAGTACGAGTAACCTTAGAATTTGGAATAATAACATACGGATAAAGAGATACACAGATTAACTGAACAGTTAGGAGTGCGTTAGCATTTTGTTTTGCGTTCTCTTGCATATCAGTGAATTGGTCTTTCACTTTTTTTGGTTCTTTTTCATTAAGTCTCAGAGTGCATTGGTGAAACGTTCCAGGCTGTGGATACAAATGTTTCTGCATTATAAAAAGCTTCTATAGTGGTGTATTGTTTTCGAAACAAAAGGTGATTATGATTTGTCCATTTCTGATGAAGTGTATGTGTTTAGTCGAAAGATATAAAATGTGTCCCGTCCAGTGTTTTGTGCTAAAATTTCTTCAGTTATTTATTTTTGCATTTTTTGTTCAAGGTTATTAAAATGTCACTTGTTCCGTACAGTGACACGGAGAGTGAGGCAAATACAGATCTCGGCTCGCTGGAAAAGGAAACTTGCGTTGGAAAACGAGGCTATAAAAAAACAAAAGAAAAAAGCCATTTTAGCTATTCCGCTATACCGCAATCTTTATATTTTTCAGAGCTAGAAATTACTTAAAAAAGTTTAATGATTTAAAAGCTCTTTGCGATAAGAACAGAATTCCCAACCAATTTCGTAATGAATACCTCACCCGTCGGTGTTCCGCAAATGTAAAGGATTCGCTCAATGAAAAAGATGAAGAAGATTAAGAATGTTCACTTAAAATATTCTACTACAATTTACATGTTTTTTCATTGTTAAATGCTTTAATGTAAGAATTAAAAATAGTATAATAAGTAAATGAAACAAGTATATTTTCCAAAAAGTAAAACAATATGACTTCAAAAAACGTATGCGCCACATTTCAATTTCTGCCTTCACCAAGAGTGACAGAGAAAATAACGTATGCGCCATAAAAAAAGTGAAATTTGCACAAAAGCAACTTCAAAATGTATCTATTATTTTTATGAGATCTAATATAGACTACAGTTAATGTTTTAACAAAATCCACCAAGCATGTTTCAAGAAAAAGTAAAAAAACTCTCTGCTGAAAAATTTGCTTTTTGGCGCTTACGTTATTGTCGCGGTTAGGGCTCGATATGTTATAGCTCCCATAGGAACGATCGGTCGAAAAACTAGTATTAGTGAAAAAAACTTTTTTGTTTTCAATGGAAACGGCTTCTAGCTTCGTGATTATTGGTTTTCTATACTTTTTCAAACATATGGTATAAAGATGGGTCTGAAAAAAGGCTTAGTAAGAAAAACTTTTTTGTTTTAAATAGTAACTCCTTGAACTTTTGCATTTTTAAAGTTTTTTGCATTCGCCCAATTCTACTAAGTTTTGTCAAAATCGTATGACTATAGCATATAGCTTCCATAGGACTGATCGGTCGGAAAATGGGTCAAAGTAAAAAAAAAACTTTTGTTATACTTTGTACCAGAGTTACACAGAGTAAATTAAGTTTGTGCAAAAGTGTCCGTCTGTCCGTCCGTCTGTCTGTCCGTCTGTCCGTATGAACAAACAGATCTCAGAGATGGTAAGAGTTAGGGGTTCCACATGTATGGAACATATGCTTCTTATACTTGCAGGCAGATCAAGTTTATTTTTTTTTTTTAGCCACGCCCCCTCCCGCCCCCGCAATATCGAAAAAACCTCATATCTCTCACAGATTTATAGATAGAAGGGTGGTTCCTTCTGGACATATTTAGTATTCGGGATTCTTTATATATCTGCTGCAGGAATTTTAAAGATCAGATGAACGATATACGAGTTATAAGGAAAACAAACAATTATGGGCAACACGGGTCGCCACGGTAATGGGCTGCACTTCACAGGTACAGAGTATGTTATTGTCGGGCTTGACCGACTATCTTTCTTGTTTTTGTAATGGAAATGTCCTAAAAATTGGCATTTATCTATTTGGAATGCTTTTACATAATTCTACAAATGTTGGTCAAAATCCGATGACAATAGCATTTAGCACCCATAGAAAAATCTGTTCTAGTGAGAAAAACTTTTTTGTTTTCAATGGAAACGTCCTTATCATTGGCATATACAAGGTGGGCCAAAAGAAGTCATCCGATGTTGTTTGGCTTTAGTTTTTTTTCTAAATATAAAACGTATATTCAGTTTTTTGATTATATTTATTTGAACATTTAGAATTTTATTGGTCATTTCGAGAAGATGATATCGGCCAAATGGGCGCCGTTACAATTGATTGCCATACGGGCTCGTTTTATGGCATTTTTCATCACTTCGGCAAGAACTTCGGGCTGCAGATTCTCGCACTCGTGTCGAATGTTGTCCTTGAGGGCTTCCAAGGTCTCGGGCTTGGTTACGTAAACACGGGATTTCAAAAAACCCCACAAAAAAAAGTCTGGAAGGGTTAAATCGGGCGATCTTGCAGACCAGTGCAAATCGCCAAAACGAGAGATGAGGCGACCCGGGAACGCCGCCTTCAGAATGTCGGTGGTGGCTCGCGTAGTGTGTGCCGTTGCTCCGTCCTGTTGGAACCACATGTCCTCCAGTCCTAATTCGTCCAATTGCGGCAGAAAAACCCGGTTAACATGACCCTATAACGCGCACCGTCCACTGTTGTCGTTTGACCAGCGGCGTTCTCGAAAAAAATGGCCCGATGACTCCTCCAGCGTGAACAGCGCACCATGCAGTCACTATGAGCGGGTGAAATGGCTCCTCGTGCATCACTCGTGGATTTTCGGTGCCCCAAAAGCGATAGTTTTGCTTGTTCACGTACCCGCTGAGGTGGAAATGAGCCTCATCGCTCATTATGATTTTGGTCGAAAAATCGATTATTCACGATTATTCCGAGTTCTTGGGTAGTATATCGATCCATGGCTTGTTCACTTGTATTCTACATCTGGCGGCTATTTGTAAAAATAAAAGCATCTTCCAATAGGGTGACTTCTTTTGACCCACCTTGTACTTATTTTATATGCTTTAACACATTTTTACAAAGTTTTGTTAAAGTCGGATGACTACAGCATATAGCCGCAGTACAAATAATCGGTCGAAAAATAAGTTCAGGTGAGAAGAACTTTTTTGTTTTAAATGGGATCGCCTCGAAATTTCGTAATTGTTAGTTTGATATGCTTTTCCATGATTCCACTAGATTTGGTCGAAATCGGACATCTATATAGTATAGCTCCCATAGATAAGTACGGTCCGAAAAGTAGTCTCAGTTAGAAAAAACTTTTTGGTTTTCAATGGAGGCTGCAAGGGTATACAAAACTTAAATAAAATATGGAGTAGATAAAATTTTAAAGGACTTTCAAAAAATCGAACACTTATTCAATATATTTCAACCTCACTCTGTCGTTTCTGCCCATCTATGAATAGTCAATACATTGCCTTTTTTTTAGCGCCACTCATGTATGTATGCAAATGCTTGGCTCTAAGGTCAAGAGCAAGGCTGGCAAAGTCAAAGTCTACCAGTTGCCAGCCTCATTCTCTGCTCTCACTCTCCCTCAGCTGCCATTCAACAACACAAAATGCATAAAAACTTTCAATATCACTGGGTCACATGCTCGTCTGCATCACTGATGAGCCTCCTCCGAGTGAGACGGAGCCTGAGACGAGCCTCCTTCCGATGTTCCGATATTAACAACAAATTATGGCAGCTTGACTCATAAAATGTGCGCAATAAACAAAAGTAACAGCAACAACAGACAAAACGTAAATTTGTTGTAATAAAAAACTTTTTCGTGATCTACCTCAAGACAAGGAGCAGGCAAGGAGTAAGTTCCGCAAAAGGGAAAGTGTAGGGGAGGGGGTGGGGGGAGGGGCATAAAAAATCAGCTTCAGCTCTGGCGTAATAATCATAAATTAGTTTATGACTGTCGCGTAACCTTGCCCTTTCTCACACACACATTCACCCAGAGATTCTTACTCTTTTTTCTGTGTTTTTGCCTGTTGAGTTTTAACTGCGCCAGCGAAAGAAAGAGAGAGAAAATAAACAAAAATTTGAAATTCTGACAACGCTGTTCGAAAACAAATTTTGAATTACAAATCGACATCGACGATGACGTCATGGGGCAACCCCCAAAGGATGCAACAGCAAGCAAGGACGAAAATGTTCGCACGAGTTTTGCATTTGAATGTGAGTTACGAGTTCTTGTCGGGTTGTGTGTGTGTGTGTGTGGGTGTGCGGAACAGCTGATTTTTGTTTTGCTTGCAGAACATTTCAAGAGATCCTTTGGCACAGAAATGTGTTCCATTATCGCCAGCAAAACTCTTTAAGTTTTGTCTACTAAAACTTTAAGCTGAGTGGAAAAAATATACTTGGCCCGTCCTTTACTTCGACCTACACTCACATACACACACTCACAAAACAACGCCCACTTTCATCATCATCCTGGCGGCAGAGGCAGGAGTTGGCGCTTCGTTAGCATTCCATGCAGCGCTCGCATTGCCACACGCGTCTGGAATACAAATGAGGATCGCTTTCGTCCTCGTCATCAGGCGGCAGCATCCGCCATTGACAGCCACACACATACACACACATATTGACTGGGGGCTCTTTGGCAGGACACAATGTGGAACTCGCTTATTTTTTAGTATTTGTTTTGCTTGCTGGCTCTGAACCCGCCTCGTGCTTCTGGTTTTTGCGCTTTTTTTTTAGTTGTTGATGGGAGAGGAAATGCTCCTGCCCGACTTTGCTTAGGGCTGCAAATGAATAAATTGAACCAGTTCGGTGACTGTGTTGGGTTTTAAGAACTAGCTCATTTAAAGCCTTCTCTTCGGACCATTATCAGAGCACGAGAACTATCCCGGAACACTCATATTTATCTAGCTTAGTTATTCAAAAATATTATCCTAAAAGTGCATTTCAAAATTCGAAATACTTTCAGAGATATACAGCCTTATTGTCAATTCCACTTATGCCAAAGTTTTGTGACTTACTGGCCAAATTTGAGAACAAGGCTGAAAGCCGGTTTTGTAAAGCAATGTTTATGCATGAGGCATTCACAAAATAATTAAACCTTTAAAAGCGTTTTTCTCGAAACCACGATTTTCGAACTGGCTCGCAGCTTATCACAAGTTCTACTAAACCGATTCACACTCATTCACACATTTTTCATTCTGAATTCTTTTTTATGAGTGGTGCAGCCAAATATAACAATCAGAATTACAAAATCTTTTCGCGATTTTTTCCCACAAGTTTTTTAAAAAAAGGTAAAATTCAGAAGACCAGAAGAACCAGAAGAGTGACTTGAATTATGTAAAGTGTCCTTTAGGCACATTTTTTTCTATCCCTCTTCTTTGGTGTGTATGCTCCTTTGGGACCATTCCTAGTCTTCCTAGCAGGCCCTGGGCACCGCACATCGAGATCTATCTTACGTATTCTTACGCACATTGGACCGAATTGCCAAATTTTCTGCAAAAAGTCGAATTTTCTTCTTCTTCTAGTTCCGATCCCTCGTGGGACATAGGGTATCAACCACTCCTCTCCTCCAGCGAACTCTGTTGTTGTCCGTCGCTTTCAGCTCTGTCCTCCGGTCCTCCGCCCGACTCCGTCCAACGGGATCCAATCTATTGTTCTCGCTTTTTCACTATGTACATATGTCCAATAGGGCGGGTCAATTTGTATGGATGCTACAAATTCTAAGAACTTTTCACCAAGAAACCATTGGTCTAAAATCAATTCCTAGGTCCAGCCAAACTGTTTAGACCAGCGCTAAATAAATGCCAATACTCCTTTGGCTATATTTACTGTAGCGGCAATGTGAGTGTTAAAACACCATTTCTGATTAAAAAGTACACCAAGATCTTTTACTTGAGAAATTCGGTCTAGGACGTGATTCCCTATAGAATATGAGACAATATGGGGAGAGCTACGGTAAAAAGTCATCATTTGGAATTTTGAATGGTTTAAGAAAGTAAGGTTATTTAAACACCAATTCTGCAGTTCATTTAGGTCTAGCTGTACATGAGCATGCAAGAAGCACTCCAAGTATGGAAGACAGATTTTAACCTCATCTGCGTACATAAATACGGTTGAGTGCGATATGACTTGAGGGAGGTCGTTTACAAAAAGTACAAATAGGACTTCTTTTCTAACCGATCTTTCGTACTGCAGCCTATATACTATGTCATCCGATTTTAACAAAACTTTTTAGAATTTTGTGAAGTCATACCAAATAAATAAATGTCAATTTTAAGGACATTTCCATTGACTCTACTTTTCCACTCTTCTGAGTCTACTTTTCTTTGACAGCTGTACTTTATAGATGTTCGATGTTACGGTAGTTATCTGGATCATCTAACATTGAAATATTGGAAAACCCTTTTTTATAGATATCCGACTATATTTAAAACTGCGATGTTTCTCCATAGCCCCCAGGGGCCGATGGCAATCGGCTATTTACACGCACACAAGCCGAAAGAATGCCGATGTCGGGTATATGAGCGTAAGCAGAGCTCTCTTTGCCTTCATTCGCTGCCCAGCCGTCGTTGAGAGCAGTTTAAAGCTGGGCTGTGTAGCTTTAAAATCGCACACCAATACACTCTTTGGCCTCGCTCTTCTTGAACATCGCCGATTTAAAACAACCTATCTTCTAAGATTGCATTATTGTCACATTTAATGTCTTTTTAGAGTAGGGGTGCCCTCAGGGCCCTCAGGGTATTCACCGCATTTGTTGTTGTTTCGCGCAAGGCCATTCCAATGCGTATAGGAGGCCGCGCATAGCAAAATTGCAATAACAACTTCGTATGTGTCTCTCTTCACTTTCTTTCTTATGCCTTTTGCCGAATTGAACACAACTACATATGATGGATCGAATGATTTCGCTTGCATCAGACAGCCACAAGCACACACACACAGTAAAAGGCAATAACCGGATTTCTCTTTCATTGTCTTGTGGTTTTTGTCGCTTCAGAACTATTTTATTTATTTGTATTGGTGACAACGCGAGCATTAGGTGCTCTTGGGCAACTCTGATCAAGAGTCTGATCGGTTAACTCTGGAGCTTGCAATCTTGTAATGATTAGTTTGTATTTGGTGTTTTCTGTTATATACGCATTTCTTGTGACCTGTTTTATTTTATATGGGCCAAAACGAACTAGTTCCACTTTGTACACATACAGCATCCCTCTTAGACTGCGCTTTTTGTGTGTATATATTTGGACTTGTTGTTTTTTTAGGCTTTCTTTTTTCCTGGTTATCCACACAAACTCCCACTCAATGGCCAGCTTGGTCACTTCCTGTTCCTGTGTTCTGGCCCGACCACACAGTTCGCCTCTTGATTTGTAGTTTGACAAGAGCGCAAAATTTTTGGGTAGAGCTTTCGCCAAGGCTTCTAATGAGCCCAGTCAAGTCAACTTGAGTCGTTGACAGCGTTGCCTGATAAGCGTAAAACCGTAACGAATGCCAATTTCTGGTTAGGCTGGCAAAGGATAATTAAACTCTTCTGGATACCGTTGAAGCGTATTAATCATTTAATTTACTCCTTTTCGGGCGCTGGGGGCACTTGTCTGCAAGAGCATTAACACGGCTGTTCCGACTGTTCCAACAGACAATCCTTTTCACGTGTCCTGGCGCAACCCTTTCGTGTGCGGCGAGCATTCAATTCGTTCAGGCATGAAGGGCCCCCACCGCTCATTAAAATGAGAATGAAAATAAACTACGCTGATTATGGAAATGCCTTAAGTTTTTCCAAGTTTTCCAACTTTCCGTTCAAGGTCACAATTATTTCAACATTTGTGCGAAATGTTTACATTTGGAAGTCAATTTATTAATTAGTATAATTTAAACATTTGCGCTTCAACCCCCTCGGCAACCGAAATCGATGACAAATTGCGGACACGTTACGCGTAGTTGAGTCTCTGTGAGTCTCGTTTTGGCGTGACTGCTAAATACGTTGCTGCTGCCTACCCCCGGGAGCTTCACAAGACAAACATCCACCAGCCACCCTGACAGCCACAGGAACAAAAGGCAAAGTCAGGGACAGCGACAACAAACAGTATACAACAACACAACGAGGATATATCAATGGGCAAATTAAAATAACAACCTAATCATCGTTTTAAGACCGCGAGAAAAAGGCGACACGGGCGAGGACTACACATAGAAAGAGAGAGGGGTGCACGGAAATGGTGAAGGCAGCGACGGGATCTCTTGCTGGGTTTGGGTGGGTGCGCTTGCATTGATGCTAAATGAAACGGCAAGGCCTTTTTGTCAACGCTACACTGAGGAAAACAGCTTATACATTATACTTTATACTTTATACTTTATACTTTATACTTTATACTTTATACTTTATACTTTATACTTTATACTTTATACTTTATACTTTATACTTTATACTTTATACTTTATACTTTATACTTTATACTTTATACTTTATACTTTATACTTTATACTTTATACTTTATACTTTATACTTTATACTTTATACTTTATACTTTATACTTTATACTTTATACTTTATACTTTATACTTTATACTTTATACTTTATACTTTATACTTTATACTTTATACTTTATACTTTATACTTTATACTTTTTATACTTTATACTTTATACTTTATACTTTATACTTTATACTTTATACTTTATACTTTATACTTTATACTTTATCTTTATCTTTTATTTATGCTTTATGCTTTATACTTTATCTTTATGCTTTATACTTTTATCTTTATACTTTATACTTTATACTTTATACTTTTATATTTTATACTTTATACTTTATACTTTATACTTTTATACTTTATACTTTATCTTTATACTTTATACTTTTGTCTTTATACTTTATACTTTATACTTTATACTTTATACTTTTTTTATACTTTATACTTTATACTTTATACTTTTATACTTTATACTTTATGCTTTATGCTTTATACTTTATACTTTATACTTTATACTTTATACTTTTATACTTTATACTTTATACTTTATACTTTATACTTTATACTTTATACTTTATACTTTATACTTTATACTTTTATACTTTATACTTTATACTTTATACTTTATACTTTATACTTTACTTTTATGCTTTATCTTTATCTTTATACTTTATCTTTTTATTTACTTTATACTTTTACTTTATATTTTACTTTATACTTTATACTTTATACTTTATACTTTATACTTTATACTTTATACTTTATACTTTATACTTTATACTTTTTCTTTATACTTTATACTTTATACTTTTATACTTTATACTTTATACTTTATACTTTATACTTTATCTTTACTTTATACTTTATACTTTATACTTTATACTTTATACTTTATACTTTATACTTTATACTTTTACTTTATACTTTATACTTAATACTTCATAAGTCACTCACTTTTCTCACCGTGTACATCTCACCCACCGCATGCCTTCCTCTTTTTCTCAATCGTCGGTCGCTTTGAACATCCCTTCTATACCCATTTGATTTTTTTGCTAGCATTTTTATGTTCCGGCGTTTGTTCCGCCTTCTGTTCCTGTTTCGTCTGCGTGAAACAATTGCCCAAAAGTGTTGGAAGTCAAACGCAAGCGACCCGCCACTAATGCGTCCGCCTCAGCCTCAGGTCTCTGGCTTTTTTGGGTTGCAGCAACAGCCAGAGACGTTCGAATTGCTCCCTTGTGACAGGCCAATATAATGCGCCACGGGGTGACGCTGCCTTGGGTGGGGGTGAAGGAAGAAGGCCGAGCGATTGCACAACAGATTGCCGCACTCATATCAAGTTGCAACCGTGCGCTACGATGGACACTTTGCTTGTCTTTTACTGATATGTACATACGAGTATGATGGATCGCCTTAAATACCTTTAAATTAAAACGACGCTCACAGGCGAAATGAGTTGTGGGAGTTGGCTCTGGCCAGTGAGGGGGCGAGGGCAGGGTGGATTGACAACCGACCCCTCCGACTCGATTTAAATACCTTTTAATTGAACGCAGCGTGAGGTTTTCTTTCTTTTGGCGTATGAAAGAGATTGTTCTTATGAATTGGATAGTTTGATACGTCGTGGATATGCAAAATACTTACAGCAGGGGTGGCGGGGGGCTGAAAAGTAATACTATTATTAAATGCAGATACTATTTTCTTTTCGTTAAAGGGATTCTTATCCGTGTTATAACTTGATGCTTGCTTTTTTTTAAAGTTAAACTTTGTACATAATGATTTAAGGCAGAGGTGCCCAAAAACCTCTTATGCGTGCGTACTTATTCACTCAGATAAAAATCAAAAGATCAGAAACAACAACCACAAGAAATCGAAAAAGATAACCGGTTGTGTGTTTGTGTGCTTGTGGCTCGACTACAAAACAAAATCCACGCTATAGCGCAGGCTGCACGTATTGTTTTTGCCTTCAGTTTCGCAAGAGCATAGAAAAGAAAAAGAAGAAAGACACTTTCGAAGTTGTTGTTGCAATTTCGTTTTGCATTAGTCCAATGCGCATTCCATAAGCCTTTGCGCAAACCAACAAAAAATGCGTCTCATGCGCATTTAGCGCGGGCACCCCTGGTTTAAGGTGTTGGCTCAGAATCATTTCTGATCATTATTGCAATTCAAATGTTCTTTACACTGCAGTATATATTGTAGACCATGGAAATGATTTTAAGTTAAAATTGCAAAGTACAATGCGATTAAAATTACGTACTCTGTAATAGGTCAGTAATTTAATAGCTATTGACCGTGACTGACGGATCATTAAATCACGAAAAATTATATAGAAATATTGGATAAAAATTTACTGGGACGTTCTAGATATAGGAACTTTCAAACCTAAACCAGATCCGAAGCACCTAAGTTAAGAAAAAGTTTCGTGTCAAAATATTACTTTAAATTTCCTTACTATTGTCAAAAAAACTATTGCTGCCCTTTTCTATTATATCGAGACTAGAGAGATTGCGACTTTTAAAAGGGAAAGTCATGGTGTAAGATGCCAAATCAAATCTTGCGTATTTATTAATATGTCGTACAAAATAGTTTCAAAGGATTTTTAAAAGGTGGCGTCACAAGTATTCCATCGAGTCGGACAATGTTGCAAACAACTTCAGTTCAAAGCCTCATCATTAGCCTTTCTTTTTCAGTATGTGTCGTTTCGTTGAGATGTAAAGAACATAGTTCTTGTGTGCTCCCAAATTACCAACTTTTGCAGCTGGAGGCCATTGAATGCTGCAAAAGGCTTACAGGGAACATCCTTTAACAATTTTCACATGTGAGTTTTGTTATAGACGTTTTAAAAGTGGCGATTTTCATACCGATGAAAAAGAGCCATTGGGAGCGACTCAACAAGCCATATCTGTTCGCTTTAAAGCCATGGAAATGAACCAAAATGTAGGATTTTGGGTGTCATATGAATTGAAGCCGAGAGACCTAGAACGCCGTTTTTTTCACCGCTGCTCCAACGGCAGTTAAAAACGAGTGCTTAAGTTAAAGTCGGTCCGGCCTGACTTCGATATACCCGATACTCAGGGCAATTAGTGTTTAATAGCATTTCCATATGTTAATTAACAGAGCATTAACATTAATGTGATCATTTCAACATTATGTGAGGAAAAAACGCATTTAGCGCCAAAAAGTATGCAACATTTTTTATAACCTTTACAGCTCTGCCATTTATTATCCGATTTTTATAAAACATTTCGAGATTGTAGATATTGGGCACATACACTATACTGCAAAATACACCATATGCAAAATATTCCACTTTTTTATTGTTGGGACGGAAGGGGGCGTGGCCAAAATTTGAAATAAACTTACAAAATTTGGTGGCTCTAGCTCTTCTATTCGCCGAGATCTAGGTGTTCATACAGACAGACGGACACTGCTATATAGACTCGGCTGTTGATGCTGATCAAGAATATATATACTTTATGGGGTCGGAGCTGCTTCCTTCTGCCTGTCACATACATTTGCACGACTTCAGTAAACCCTTTTACTCTACGAGTAACTTAAAGTATAGCATAAAGTATATATATTCTTGATCAGCATGACGAGCTGAGTTGTTTTAGCCTTGTCCGTCTGTACGTCCGTCTGTTTCTATGCTATCTCCTCCGTCAGTTTGAAAGGTATCCTCATCAAACTTTGCAAGAAGTCTTTTGGTACAAATACGCTGCACATTTGTCGGAACCGGCTGAATCGGATGACTATAGCATATAGCTGTGATAGGAACAATTGGTCGAAAAACTAGTTTTAGTAAGAAAAACTTTTTTGTTTTCCATTGAAACGCCTCCTTTCTTTATTTGATTTGCTTTTCCATTGAACATCTTTATAGTACCGCTGTCAAAGAAAAGTATTGTCTGAAAAGTAGTCTTAGAAAAACATTTTTGTTTTCCATGGAAATGTCCTCAAAATTGGCATGTGTTGTTTTATATGCTTTATATGCTCTTATTCTGTCCCAGTGTGCAGTGTAAGAGGTTGTGGGTTTGAACCCGCCTCAGGACATCTAATGAAAAAGTTTTTTCTAAAAAAAACTTTCACTCCCGGTCACCTTCACCAGCTGTGAAAAATTTATGCGTTTGCGCTGAGCATTGAAGCCAAACAGGCTAGCAAACGAGCAAAGGCTCGACAAGGTGATTTTGCAACATAACAACACTCGGCCACATGTTGCGCTGCGGCTCAAATCATACCTTGAACCGTTGAATTCGGAAGTCTCACCCAATTCGCCGTATAGCTCGATGACGCATGCCCTTGAGGATCAGAACTGTCGCTCTTTAGAAGAATTCCAAAATTGGATAGATACGTGGATGGCATCAAAAGACGCATGTCTTTTCCGAGATGGTATCCGAAAATTGCCAGAAAGATAGAATGGACAATACTTTAAAAATGAATTGGGAGCAAATTTTTCATTAAGAAGCGTCCGTCTTTTAAGACTTCCTTGTACATCAAGTATGTACAAGTTAATGATGACGCTAACGAAAGTTTCTCAATTTGAACTACTGAAAACAGGTCGGAAAACATACGGAAAAGAATAATTAAAGAATAGTTCCCTAAAGGTAGATTTATCGCTTGTTTCCAAACACTTTGGCGAATATTTAAAGACTCTTTAATCTGAGAATAAGTCTCGATTTTATACTCATTTGCGAATATTTAGCGAATGTTTGTCAAGCATCAAATAGATTGGCTATATTAACCGATTCGCTAAAACAAATTTAAAATAGAGGTAAAATAGATGTAGGAAGCTATGAACCAAGGTTCGAACCGAAGTCTTAGGTCCGCGATTCGAGCCTTCTACAAAGTTTTGAAGGTTTGCAGGCTTAAACTAAGTGTCAATATTCTTAAGATGTTACTAAGTTGAGACTTCTTTCGTCCTTCTTCGGGATTTAATGATTCGTCGGTTACGGTAAAGTAATTTACTTGCTTGAGAAACCACTGAATTTGTTTTAAGCATTGCCCAGATTAGTCAAAATAATCGGTATTTACACAAATCTTTAACAACATTTTGGCAAATGTAAAAAAGTTTTTAAAAGTTTCTCAACCTGTTTTTGGTATACGTAAGCAAATATTCTCACAGTTGCCAGTGGCAGCTGATCTGCTGGCCGGTCGCAAGCTTTCAAATTTTCATTTCAATTACTTTTTCGCCTTTTTGTATTCCCTAAAATCTCTATAAAAATTAAGTTTTATTTGCAAATATTTCTCTTAATTATATTGAAGCAATTTCAATTTAAACTGGCCGATGCTCCAACTGCTAGTCATCCTGCCATCACCCTGTCTGGCGTGTGTGTATCCAATTTGTGTACATGTGTCTACGTGCGTGTGTGTGTGTGGATTGCATTTCGCTCTCACCCATATCAATTCATCATAAAATGAGATTTATGACAAAAACAAAGGCCTTATCGCAGACAGTATTTATGTAGACAGGTTGCATGCCCCCCTGGTTCCTACCCCACTCCCAAACTCGACTCACCACTGATAGCCTGACAGACAGATAGACAGGCTTGACAACACACACACGCACACGTGGTGGAGTTGGTGACAAGTTTTTGAAAAGCCCTTAAAAACCTAACATAAATCGATAGGATTTTTGAAAAATAAAATTTAAAAGCGAATTGTTGTGCCTTTAATTAAGAAAATGAAGAGGAAATGGTGAGTTGGGGAATTGGGTGGGAGCCGGAGGCCGGTGGGACGGCATGCCTGTACATCTCAATGCCAACTAGCAATTATTTATTATTTGGCATTGCTTTTGTTTCGCTGGGCAAACGTGCCGTGGTCCCCAAAGGGGCGGGGGGTAAAGTCCAGGGAAAACTACGCATGCGTCCGATTTCCTGTTGCTGTGGCAACCCCCATGCACACGCACACACACACACACACACACCCAGGGAATATTTGAATATTCACGCATACAATAAACTCAAATACTATGGGTGGGGAGGAGGAGTGGGAGGCAAATACGCTTGGGGAGTAGCTCCCTTTTCGGGGCCTTGCTTTCAGTTTTGTGTTTGTTTGTTATTTGTCGCTCCCCGTGTGCGTACGTGTGTGTGTGTGTGTGTGTGTGCGTTGATGTCCTTTCAACCCCCAGCTGGCAAAAGGAGCCCACGCTTTGAAGGTATTTCTAGGGTAAGGGTATTGCCATTTTGTGTCCTGTCGCCAAATAGAAAAGGCCTACGTATGTGTGTGTGTGTGCGTATGTATTCTCCGTCTCTAAATCAATAGGCTGGCTTGTTTCTAGTTTTTGTTCTAATCATCAATTAGTTAGTTTGTTTCTTTCATTTCTGTTCCCCATGTTGTTCTATATTGAAAAAATATCTGGCAAATCAGTCGATGGATGGGCCACTGGGGAGGTGTTGGGCATAAAACATCATGCACAACAGCCAAAGGGTTAAGATTGACGGCATTTCGGACACACGCACGAACATACTCGTACACACATTTTGATTTGTATCTGCATATGGATGGATATTCATATGCGGCATGTCTGTGCCTGGCAGGGCACAGAGGCGTCCACAAAAAAAAAAGAGGAGAATTTAAAACTTGCAAAAAAAATTTCTTCGAATTTATTCAGGCTTGATTTCAATTTGTGTCTCAGTTCGGCGGAGCAAAGTTAACATTGGTTGTGTTCAGCAGAACAACTTGCTCCCTGATCAATTACACATTATCAATGATCTACCTTTTGAACGCCATCGAGGAAATAGTATGCTTTTTTTAAGTGATTCTGCTACCACCAGCTGCAATTGTGCAAGAGATCGTGGGTTCGATCCCGCCTCGGAACATCTAATGAAAAGTTTTTTCTTTGAATAAACTTTGCACCCGGTCACCCCTCTCTGCTGTTGGCGCCAGCTTTGTAGTAATTAGCCATGCAAAAGCTACCTCAAACTGCCGTTCGGATTCAGTGTTAAACTGTAGGTCCCTTTCTCTTGTGAGAAAATTAGAAGCGCACAGGCCAAGAGATTGAGAGAAGCTCGGCTTTGGCCTTTTGGGGCTGTGTCAAGCAATTTTACACAGGAACACAAAACTCCACAAACGAGGCAGGTCGCTTCAATAACCTCCCGGTTCTATCATAAGCAGTCTTAGTCTGCCGCCTAACGCTTTCGATTTCGATCAAATCAACAAAAATTTTTCCGTTTCCGAAAACTGAATATGTTATTCGGTTTGTAGCTTCAAAATTTTATTTATCTCCATTCAACTGTTTTGGTGGCTTTAAGATTTCACCAAATGATCAAATCTTTTCTGAAAAATCAGTCCGTCTTTCGAGTCCGATCAATCGATATGGGTATGGGAAATGGAATTGGCCTAATTAACTCGTTTTGTCCAGTGATTCTGGCATTTTAATACTCGCTACTCGAAGAGTAACTGGCAAAAGGAAGCATCTCCGACCCCATTAGGTATATATATTCTTGATCACCATCAACAGCCCAGTCGATATAGTGTCCGTCTGTCCGTGTGACTGTATGAGCACCTAGATCTCAGAGACCAGAAGAGCTAGAGCAACTTATTGTCTGCACGCAGATCAACTTATAATCGTTGAATTTTCATAAAAGACGGATAATAAATGTTACAAAAAAACGTTGCATAATTTTCTGCGTCACATGCCCTGTTTGCTAACATAATGTTGAATGCTCTGTTAATTAACATAAGGAAAGGCTGTTAAACCTTAATTCCACTGAGTAACGGGTATATCGAAGTCGGGCAGGGACGACTTTAACTTACGCTCTCGTTTTGTTTTTAAAGCCCAGCAAAAAAATTGATTCGATCTTTTATCCATTTACAATATAAAATAGATAGCTAGACGGTATGAATACAAATAGATGTACATGGTCTTCATTTATTAACTAACCGGAATTACTTCAATTATTTTAATTTAAAATATTCAAAAAGGACATTCATCTCGAAATTCGGATGAAAATTTAAAGCACGAGTCGTACTAGATCCAAGATATACGAGATGAAGTCAATCTTATTTGTACTTGGAATGAGAAAATCAGGGATTGACCGCCTTTTGACATCATTTGGGATTGATTTAACCCCGGAATTTCAATAACTTAAGATCTGAGTATTATGAGTATTAATGAAAGCGCTTAATGCTTATATTACAATGTAGGCGTTGGTAAAAGGAAGCTGTAGATAACACGGTCCAAAATATTGCGAAATTTCCAAATTTTTGATTTGAGCCTGGATTATTGTGAAGATTTGATAGACGGCAATTGTAGACGGGCAAATAAGAGGTACAAGCCAAACTCTTAAAAAAGCCACGAAATTTGCAAATTATTCATGAGTTTATACAAGGTGGGCCAAAAGAAGTCACCCTATTGGAAGATGCTCTTATTTTTACAAATATCGGAGGCTATAAAGAGGTAAATATTATATATATTCTACATCTGTCTAGACCACAAATGTCAAAACAGATCTGACTTTGGCGGCTATTTGTAAAAATAAGAGCATCTTCCAATAGACTTTTTTTGGCCCACCTTGTATTATCATGAAGATGGGCAAGTATTGCAGCCAGCATTAGCTTGAACATAATTGCTCTCATATGAATCATAAGGACCCGGGGAACGCCGGGTATTTAGCTATAGGAAATAGAGCTCAATCCTGCTTGCACGTCAGCATCAGGATTGTTAAAAGTTACCATGAAAACCTGGAACATCAAAAGGAAAGAAACCGTTTCAACTGATGTGATCATCTTTTAATGAAGAACTCTTGATACCCGACATTCTCACATAAAACGTAATGAAGTATTTGAAGAATGAATTCTCAGTATATCATGAGCTTTTATTGGCTATCAAGTTTATCCATATTTAATACCCCTCCTTAATACCACCTTAATACCACATTGAATGAGAACTTCAATCAACTGGAGGAGTTGTGCACTGGAGCCGCTTATTCCTAGCTAATAGATCCCGAGATTATCGACCTACAAAACGTACGCTTTGTCTGTAATCGCTCAAGCGAAATCCGTGTCAATTACGAGCTACTGGAACTGGCCTTAAAGAAACTGGGAGGGGCTCCCGAAATGTTGCGTATGCTACTTGAGGGTCTGATAGATGGTGAATTTTCGTCTCTACTAAGCTGGACCAGTCGCAAGCGCAAGATGGTCAAGGCAGCACAAGGGAGAGGATTACCATGCGACTACGAGGCAGCAGCACGTACTTGGCCAAAAATATGCAAACGGAAATGCAGCCCTTTACCGAACAGATAGCGCAATGGGATCGTTACCTAGAGGCCAAAGTGGCAGAGGGAAGACCATTGAGTATGGAGGATCAGAGATTGTTATTACTTAAAGATGCAGGACTTGGAGTCTCTGAACGATGGGTTCGATAGCGATGTGCGCTCACGCTCGATCTTAAAAAAAAAATAAAATAAATAAAAAAAAATTAAGAAAAAAGTTAAATCAAAATAAATAGTCCGCTGAACGCTGACCGAGCGCTGGCGATGCCGCACACCAAGTGAATTGTATTTCGTTTGGGCATTGCTTTTTATAGTCCGCCGGTGACGTAGCCAGCAGCTGCAATCGCAGCTGATTGTGGCAGCACGCGCTATCGATAGCAATGGCGTGCGTGATTGACAGCTTATCGTCTATCATTTGCTGGCACCCTCCGTTCGAAAGTGCGCGCTTGATTTGAATTTGTTTGAAAATAATCAAGTATATACGCAAATTGCGTGGAATATTAGATAAAAGGATATGTATGAAATATGTTTAGAGTAGAGGTTTAATATTTTCGGATACATTCTAATGGGCTTGCCGCATTTTGACCCCATTCTAGACTGTGTCCTTATAAAGACTTTAAAAACAGTCGATGAAAAGTGCCTTGTCTCCTGGCGGCAGGATCCAAATCTTCATTTCCGCATTGCGATAAGAGAAATTATATGACCAGCTGGTCATAAGGCCACTGATCCGTTGGTAATTCCACCATTGTACGACTCCTGCTCTAGCTCATTATTATATTAATCAATATTAAATAAAGGGAAATTAGCCTAGATCTAGGGAAAATGAACATGTATAAACTATTTTTGGAGTAGAGGTTTTATATATTCGAACAGTAGCAGATCTAGGTGGGAGCTATGGGGGCTGAATTGAGATTTGTTCGTCCGTCTGCCCGTCCGTCCATCTGTCCGTCTGTCTGTTTCTACACAAACTAGTCCCTCGATTTTGAAGCTATCGAGCTGAAATTTTGCACAGAGTCATCTTTTAGCGGCACACTGCACTTGTGTCGAAACCGCGAAAATCGGATGGTCACTTCTTGTAGCTGCCGTAAAAAATTTTGTTTTTTTTATTTTATATTCCAATGACACAGGACATAAGGCTTATAATTTATGTCATTGGTCACAAAATTATGTCAGTGGTCACAAATGTTTCAAGTGTATTTAAACTTGGGCACAGACGAAGTCTGTGTAGTGTGACCAGAGCTGGTGTTTTGCCGTGAGCGTCGGACTTGCTTAGTGAACAAAAATTCATGAACGAAATGGTTTACAAAGGAGTCCGCTTGGGCTGCATTTTGGACCGCTGTTTTTTTTTTTAGTCCACCTATAACCTGGCCACTCTTAATAATTGCACTGTCCATTCCAGTAATGCGAGCTTATAAGGGGGTATTGCTGCTTGGAAGGCTGTTTTTGCACCTTTTTTATAAAAATCTTATTGGAAAACGGAAATAGTTATTTAAATTCTGTTATTTGTATTGTATTAAGAACATATTGAATGTAATAAACAAATTTTTTTTTCATTTGCACGAGGTCTGTTCACAAAGTTGTCGGCCTTCAAAGTTGGACGTCGAAAAAAAAGGTATGCTGCTGGCGGCACGGAAAACTCCACTTCGGATCATCTGAAATGGGAAAAGTAAACGGTGTTAGATTCAGTACAGATGTAATTCGGGCCCCTATTTCAATTATAATTTTGCGATTTTTTTTACAAAATGGCGGCCATTGAAAAATGAAAAATCGATTTTGAACAATTTTTTTGTAGTTCTGTGGAAAAAAAGAATAGTAAAAAAATGTTTAAAACTATGATTGAAATAGGGGCCATAATGGTGACAATTCTGCGTCGATTGCACTTTGTTTCATCAAAATCGGTTCAGAACTACGGGCGCAATCATTGCCGCCAGCTCGAAAAACGTGGTTTCGAGATAAACGCGTTTAAAGTTTGCAGTTGCTAGGCAAATCGGATCACTTTGGGTCATTAAAAAGGCTGTATCTTCTAAAGTATTTCGAATTTCAAAAAATTTCTTTTTAGGACGATATTCTCAAATATCCAAGCTATAAAAATATGGAAAAAAAAAAAAAACAAAAAAAATTTTTGCCATGCAGCAACACCCCCTTAATCCCTCATTTTCGTCCTCCTGGACGTGTTGTATTTCCAAAAACCTTGTTGAAGGTGATCAATTACTTAATAAACCGTAGTTCGAAACGCAAAGAAAACGAAGTTCAGGGTAGATATACAATTTTTTTTTGATTTTGTGACTGAAACACAAATTAACAATTTCATTATAAATATCCTTCAAAACCAGAGGTTGCAACAACCGGTACTCTATTTGCAGTTCTCCACAAAAAACCGCTTTCGTGCGGCACATTGACAAAGAGGGATGGAAGCAACCTTTAACAGCGCTCTCTGTTTTTTTTCGGAAACACATTTGTTTTTGCTTTTTTCGCTCTTGGTCTTTTCCCGACCGTTCGGGATAGACCGCTTGCCGAAAAGGTCTTTTTTGTGTGTATGCAATCTATGTGCGCTTCTTAGGCTACCGATATCAACGCATGTTTGTATGAATGCGACAAACTATGTGCGCTCTCTCATTCTCTCTTACACTGTTACACTCTGATCCACTTGACTTTGTGCACAGCAACCTTTTTGAAATAACATTTTGGTCTTTCGGTCCTCAAATAACTCACACTTCGGGTCCGCTTGACTGAAATGGGCCTTTTATGGGGTTGATGTCAGACCGACCAGCCTGAGTGTACAACAACAGCCGCTTAACAGCGAGCGGAAAAGCTGCACACCAATCGGTTGAGGGAAGAACGAGCCTTTCTTTTTTTTATTTTTTCGGTTGCGCTCGTGATCAGAGCAGACCGAAAATATGGGTTTGAGAGTTATTTACGTGCTATATTCAAAACTCATTGATCTGGGGAGTTCAACAATTTGAATTTAGGCCCCCTTTACATTTAAATTTTGTAAACTCCGCCGCTGTCCGTGTCCCCAACACCATTCAAACACACACCCACACACTCACACATATTTCAAGTGCTGGGCATACATAACCACACAACGCAGTCCGCCCACTCCACTTCCACTTCCATTCCCCCTCACTCGCCCTTTGGCATAGCTCACCAACACCCTAACGTGTTACCTTGTGTTTCGTTATCAATAAAGCGAAATTTAGTTTTGATTTCGTGTTTGTTGTTGTTATTGAAATTCATTGAACCAATTTTAATATTTTATTTGCTGCAGCACGCACACAGGACGCACGAGGACACAGGACGAGGCAGGACATGCCAACTAACAGAATGTGCAACCCTTTTGTGTGTGTGTGACTATTTCCTGTGGACGTCGCCATTGTCATTGGTCTTGTTGTTGTTTCTTTTAGCTTTTGTTTTTGTAGCTGCGCATCGTAACCAAATTTGAATATATTTTTTGTTTTTTTTTTTTTTTTTTGCCCTGCAAATGGATTTTTTCCACAGATTTTCGCTGCCTTTTTTCCACTTTTTCTTTGTTCGCCTTTGCTTATGATACCGTTATGATGTATTTTATTGCCACAACAAAACCAAAAGCAACGCGTAACCGACCGCCCTCCGCCCCTGCACCCGGAACGGAACGGAAACCGGCGACATTGTAAATTTTCTGTTTGCCTTTTTTTCCGTTGTTGCCGGAGCCATTATAGATATTCTGTTATTCGTACTCAGAGCCCTTTGTAATTGTTGTTGTCTTTGTGATTTGATTTAATGTTGATAACAATAACAACAAACAAACTTTAACCAACAAAAAAATAGGAAAAAAGGAAAGCCAAAACTTTCTTTCCAGTTCATTGGAAAGGGTTGACTTTTATAGTTTTACCCTGATTCATTTTGATGGCCCTAATAACCCAAAGAAGCAGAAGCTTAATGAGCATAACAAGTGGCTGGCAAGAACTCAAAGGAAACTCAAAGGACTCCCCTCCTGATGGTGATGATGCGTGTGCTGCCAAGTCAAGTTTAGTTATATAATTTTGGTTTTTATTATTTATTATTTGACATTCAACATTTTTAGTAATGAATCCCCCGCCCCAGCACCTCTAAGCTAACGCCACTTTATTTGCCTGCACGCAATGGCTTCCACTTGGTTGTAGGTTTGATTTACTTGAGTAAATACAAGCAACTGCTGGCAAAGTGGCTAATGAAGGTAACATTTTTTTAGATCCCTAAATTAACCCACTTTTGGTGGGTACTATAAAATTAATTTGCAAGAATTGTCAATCAAAGTCGAGATATTTAGGGCAAATTTCTCATCATCTTGCAGTTTATATTGTGTTTTTGTGTGGCAGATATAAATATCTACAAGAAGAGACATCGGTCCTTAAAGAATATATAAAAAACTCTTTATGATATTCACTTATATTGGTACTCGAAAACATTTGGGTTTGAAGGAAACGGTCGAATATTAATTTAGAAATCCTCACCATGGTATAGCATGGTCTCATTGGCAGTCTAAACACTGAAGCAAATAATCATCAACCTTGTCGTCCTGGACTCAAGTTATTTCCCAAAAATTGGACTATTGATTTTGCTTTTACAATATTCCTTTCATTATTTAACTTTTGATTGTAAGAAGAGGCGGTTGACAAACCTGCAGTCTTTAGCAAAAAGCTTACTGATGAAAGGACCGGGAGGTCCAATCTTAAATGGCTTGACACAGCCTCAAAGGGCCAAAGCCGTGCTACTCTCAATCTCTTGGCTTGTGCGCTTCTAATTTTTGCACAAGAAAAAGGGACCTACAGTTTAACGCCGAATCCGAACGGCAGTTTGAGAAGCTTTTGCATGGCTAATTACTACAAATCGGCGGAATCGAACCCATGACCTCTTGCACAGCGGTCGCGCACACTAACCGCTGAGCCACCCGGCCACGGGAGGTCCAATACGACCTCATTTTGGTATAACATACAAAAGTTGTTCGACAAAACTAGTAAAGTAATTCACTCAATTTAAAAAATTTATTTGCAACTTTTGGTTCCTATAAAAGTTAAAGCTGCACACGAGGGAGCTGCAGCGAGCTGCCATAACAAGCTCGCTCATCTTTGCTACAAATGTGGAACGAGTAAACTCAACACTGAGAGATCCTTAAGGTCGATGAGCTCGTTCAAGCAGCCTACACAAAACCAAAATTAAAAAGCACTCGTGCATTGGCGGATGATAGTATTTGTGAGCTCGTGTATGGCCTAGTAGAAATACTCGCGCTTACTCGCAGCTTAGGCAGCGAGCCGACGCGAGCTCTTGGTGCCGAAATCAAATACCTGCTGCGAACTGTCACGAGCAAAGCTCACAAGCATGCAATAAAGCAGAAGAGCAAGGAAAAGCTATGGAGAAAGCATGATAAGCGTATATTTTGCATTTGTATTTTGCACACGATTCTCGCTCTGCTTTTTGTGCTTTGTTTTTATACTCGTTACTCGTAGAGTAAAGAGCATAGCTCGCAAAAAACTGTTAACCATTTTTTCAATCAGTGAAAAACAGAAACAAACGCAGCACAAACTGTCTCTCACTGAGCGGAACACTTTTTCTCGCACGTCATGTGTTTTCTGTTACGTGTGTTCGGTTGAGCAAAACAAACGAGTCGGTCATCCGACAACCTCCGACAGCAACTGTTTTGAGCAAGCGCTCACTAAACAACTGTCTTCAAATGAGCAGAACACAATAAGTGTCAGCGAAAAGTGTTTTTGTGTTTTGACACGCTAAAAGTGTTGAGAGTTTTTTGCGAGCTCTGGTAAAGAGTGTATACTAAAATCGTGCATATGTATGCAACAGGCAGAAGGAAGCATCTCCGACCCCATAAAGTATATATATTCTTGATCAGCATCAACAGCCGAATCGATATAGACATGTCCGTCTGTCCTTCTGTCTATATGAACACCTAGATCTCGGGGACTAGAAGAGCTAGAGCCACCAAATTTTGTTTGTAGACTCCCATTGTCACTAAGCAGATCAAGTTTATTTCAAATTATGTTGAAATGGTCACATTAATGTTAATGCTCTGTTAATTAACATAGGGAAAGGCTATTAAACACTAATTGCCTTGAGTAACGGGTATATCAAAGCTTTTCCAGCGCATTAAACAGCAGCGGCTGCGCTGGATAGGTCATGTTACCCGTATGGATGATAACGCTCCAGCAAAACGGGTGTACAGTCGGAATGCGAACGAATTAGGAGGCAATCCCGGGCTGGCTCGACCGAAGCGGAGATGGCGTGTCCTCTTGGTGGGATGTTGCTCGGGACAGAGGCGAGTGGCGGGCATTAGTGGCAGCGGCAGAGACCGTAAAACGGTTGTGATGATTTTATTACCATCGATGCCAAAGAAGAAGAAGAAAGTGATAGCGCCCTACCTTGGTTGTTGTATCATGACCGCGGTTCTGTAAGACTGGATTTAGACGGTGGAGCAAGCTTCAAGAAGTTTTTCAAAAAGAGGTGTGGAGGGGCAACCAACACCACTACACCTCTCTCCTACAAACGAAAGCATTTTCAAAAACTTCATGAAGTTTGCTCCACCGTGTAAAACCCGTGAAAGAGTGTTGCCCGCCTCACGTTCGTCCCTGGCAGGCATAAAGCTCGCAGGAACTCGTTCAGCCGACAGCTTTAACTTGCTTGTTATATTATTATTCGTGCGAAACAAAGTACTTACTTGATTGTTATGACTCAAAGTGCTTACGATCATTTCGAGAGTGTCGAACCAAGGCTGCGAACATAAACGACCCGAGTCAATGCGCGAGTGTGATCGAAAATTAGGTCCTCGAATAAAAAAAACCATGCTTTTACGGAGATTGGAACCCACGTCCTCGACGTTCTAGTGCAGTTGTCTCCCCACAAGGCTACAAGCCTTGTTGCTAAGTGATTTGGCTACATTCGTTACTATGATTTTGTCGCTCTCTCGCGAGCGCTTCATGATCGTGTGCGCTAAGATGCAGACGTCCGCAATTTAGGTCTGCGATGTCCCAGTTCGAATCCCACACACAGGTTTTAAAAATATTAATGCCAATAAAATCATGCCACATCTTAGAAAAGGAGAGGGTTGGATGGGTGATGGTGTGTTGTCGGTCGTGTCTTCCTCCCAGTCTTCCCTCGTTCTAAGCTCATTACTTTAAAGATGATAGTCAACCTCAACCCTGATACTTTAATAGCCTAAGTGAGTGGATTCGAAGTAGAGAATTTTTTAATAAGTTCTTGACTTGAAATAAACTTATAAATATTTGTCATTTAAAGCTTCAAGGATTGAACAAGAGTCACAATGTTTAAGCCTAACCCTAAAGAGGATATAATAAAAATTCTGTAAATTTCCTTAAGCCTTGTTGCCTGACAAATTGACTAAGTAACAACATAATTCTCAATCAAATTTATTGATTAAGAAAAATTAAGAAAAAAAAAGCAAATCTGGCTGACAAAAATCTAACTTTTCATAAAGAAAATCTACTTAAATTTGCTTTACCTCAATTTAAAATGCCAGCAGCAGCCCCCCAAATGCACAAAAATGTCCTCAAAGTTGAGCCCAATTTACCCCGGGTAGCCAAAAATGGGTTAAAGTCAGCTTAAAGTTGAGTGAGTTTCCCCGCTTGTTTCCTAGCTGACTGCACTCCAGCAGGAGACTCATTTGTTGTTTTGTGCAACAAAATAGCAGACAATGCGTAAGGATGCCCAAAAAGGATATGCGAGACAGTCGAGAGACGCACACACTAACACACGCACACACAGACGCACACACACAAACGCATACATTTAAAATTATGCAAATTTTATTACGCAAACGTCGTCGCAAGGCAAAGGGAATAGCCGAAAGGAGGCAACAGCAAGCGCCAGTTGCAGGAAGCAAGTCCGAGTCCTCCTTACACCCAAGTCAGAGTGCAAGGAGTCCTTTTTAAATGAAGAGCAAAGCTTTCATTACGGGCAACAATGTTGAAATTATTGAGCACAAAGAAAAATGGGGAAAGGGGGAATCCACAGCCAGAAGACGGTTGCCCCCCGTTCAATTCAAAAACCAAACAAATGCACTTTTCGCTGTACAGTGACGACGGAGGGGGAGGGAGGGGAGCGTGAAAAATTGCCCAGCGGAAATGCGCCTACAAGGCCGGCGAATGAAGCAGCAGTAGAAAAAGGATCCGTCGGGAGTCCTTCCGACACTGCTAACCCAAATCGCTTAGCCAAGCGCGCCAAACAGTTTACACTCAATGAATGGCAGGCGCAAAAGAGCCAAAGGAAATGCCGGCTAAAACACACCAGTGGCGCCATCTGTGGCCCTTTGCCTAATGATAGCAGCCATTTTGTTTATAGCCATCTCTCTCCCCCGCTTGCAATTGGCATAAGCCTCTCTCTATCCTTCCAGTCACCTGCTCAATGCGTCGGCGTTTAAGTCTAGCCACGCCCACGCTCTGAGAGCGGATTCGGCGCATTGGCATTTTGTTACCAGGCAACGCCCACTGGACAGACAAATCGTGCAACAGAGATGGCCATAGACCGGCTCAGACTTCCAGTTAGTGGAAAAGTCAAAGCAGAGAACAGAACACGAGCGGAATGTGAGAGCGAGACTCTTTGTGAGTTGGAATTTTCAACAATTCTTAAAGCTTTCGGGCTGAGGGTTGTGTCTGGCTCGGTTCCGTGCTGTTCTGTGTGTGTTGTGTTTGCAATTTTCAAATTTGAAAAGATGCGCCAAAGAAAATTTTCCAACTCGCTGAGATTTTTTGCTTATTGGTTAATATTTAGCAAAATTCCGGCTTAAATGTTCTAGAATGTTAATAGATAAAAGTCAAATGTCAAACATATGGCGAAATTTCAACATCAAATTGTTTAAAAATTTTATTTTTTATTATAATAAAACAAGCTGAAACAAGAATTTTTAATGATTAAATATTTAGTTTGATCAAAAATTGTAAATGAAATTATGGAGTGTCATTTAATGCTGTATATTTTTATAGATTTGGATGAAATTTAAACTTTAATGAAAATATATTAAGTCATATTCAAGCTAAGCCGGAGCAATATGTTCTGCGCGCTAAATTTTTTAATAAATAGTTTCATAGCTTGGAATTATTTACCTACTGAATTTCAAATACATCCGCTCAAAATTCTTCAAGGCCTTAAACCCACTCCTGCGACTCACTTTGCAACCTTGTGGACGGATATTGCAAAATAGGGAATACATTCTTTTTATTATATTTCACATACACTCATGGACAATATAATAGGTGTGAAGTTTTTTTTTTTTTTTTTTTTTTAAATCAATTGAAATCGATATAAACATAACATTTAATAAGTTAGCTATACTTTTTTAATATGGTCACACTGTTTCGGTACGAATTGGGTGAATTCCCAGAATTAATTAGCTTTTTTGTTAAAAAAATGTGGATTGTTTTAATGGTTAGACTGCAAACTCGGCTGGTCAATAAAATAGGTGTATGAAGCAAAACTTTAACCTGTAGCTTATAAATACAATTATTTGGTTGCAGAAGGTAAGGTATGAGGAAAATATAACTAAGTGGGGACTTAATAACCATTTAAATTGTATTAGATGGATCATTCGACGACTCCGAGATGAAGGAAAAACGTATAAATGCATTGCCTTGTTAATTAAACGTTCTCAAAACTCCGCAACCAATGCCTTAAAACTGGAAAAAATAGGTGAAACTCGGGGAGCAACTAGAAAATCATAATCTAAGACCGACGAACGCATGGTTCAGTTAGTTAAACGCGACCCGTTCAAGTCTTTCAGGACGATTGCCAATGAAATGGGGAATATTGTGTCATCACGGACCGTTTCGGCGACGATTGGCAATAGCAAACCTACCAGGTAGGATTGCTCGCAGGGTTCCTTTGCTTGGGTCGGCAAATTTACAGATGAGGAACAAATTTGCATTAGATCGTAGAACCTGGTGCGGACCGGAGGCTGAAAATGGCGCAATATCCTCTGGAGTGACGAAACCAAAATAAATTTGTTTGAAAATTATGCCAAACTAAATGTTCGTCGTCAGAAAGGCAGAGAATTTGATCCCAAGTAGGAGGTGGTAGCCTAATGGTATGGGGCTGCTTTTCATGGTATGATGTTGGTCCGATTCATCGGTTATGCTACCATATGCCGAGGATAATATGCCACTCGCCTCACGAGTAGTAAAGGATTGGTTCCGAGAGCAAAATGTGGTTGTTCTTGAGTGGCCAAGTCAATCCCCGGACCTCAATACCATCGAGAAAGACTTTTTTGTCAAAATAAAAATCTACTTTGGGATATTGTCCAAAGAGCATGGTACAACATTCCAATTGGAACAAGTCGCAAGTTAATATCCTCCATGCCAAGACGAATGGAAAAAGTCTTGCAAAATAATGGCGGATATTATGGTTATTAGCTATTTATTTATATTTAATTTAGTTGTATATTAAAGGGTTTGTGAACCCTATTAATAGCTACAGCTTCAGCTTACACAGTTGCGCATGTGTATCTTTTCATTTGCGCGTACTGTTCGAACAAAAGATTTGGCCAAGCTTATTTTAGAGCAAACCTGTGGCACTCTTTCTCTTTCTCAAACGTCGCAAAACTTTCAATTTAACATCTAAGGAAATAGTTATATGTACCACACAGGTGCTAACTAGTGATCAGTTACCGGTGAAAATCCTTTTGAAAATTCGCACTAATGAACAGTGTGTCCACAATTATTAAAAAAAACATAGCGTCTTTATTTATCTAAACTTGCTAGTATTCGAACGCTTTCCCGTTTCTGACTGTTCTTGGAATTTTTCAATAAATTTATTTGGCGGCCGTCAAGCAAGGTAAAAACGGCTGCTAAGTAAAACTTGATGCTAAATATAGTGTGGCCGTTAAGTAAGTATGCCGTTAAGCGAGGTGACCGTTAAGCAAGGTATTGGTGTATTACAGCTACTCTTTAAACAAAACTTCATTGAGGTGACCATCTTAACTTCTTAATAGTTCACCCGAAGTCATTCAAAGACGGATCCGACATGTTATCAGAGTGAAGCCGAAAGATGGTTTAATTGAAGCTCGTCAAGCCGATGAAGAATATATATACTTGATGTACTCGGAGATTAATCCTTCTATGAGTTCCTGACTTCTGGGCAAAACTATAGTACACTATTCAATAGGGCGGATCAAATTGTATGGATGAGAAAAAATTAACGAAGCGTACAGCAGAAACGTAAATTCTAAGAAATTTTGCCCAAAAAAAAATTTTTTAAATTGACTAGTATTCACCTTGAAAGCCTCTCTCGAATTGTACCAATTTCATTCGAGTGTCAGCCATGATATTGGTCGATTAAAAATTTGACCCGCTCTTCTGTTTCAGTGTATAAAGTGCCGTTTCATAGAATATTTCCAGCAAGTCTTAAAACAATTACCCCAAGAAGACAACATCAATTTTAGTTTTGGAGTTCTAAATGTAAGTATTGCTTGAACTCTTCTGTAAAAAAATTAATTCCTTTTTGACAGTCTGACCGAATGGTATATCAACCCACTTCCCAAACAGCTTAACACACACTTATAGAAAAAGTAGAGATGATCATGCTAGATTTGAAGAACTTTTGATATCAAAATGTCGCTAAGATGAAACATTCTTTGATCCAAGAAGAAAATTCGAACATTGTGCTCGAAAAAATTACCAAAAATTGTCCGAGGAGGAGGAGGTCATGAATTGTTTCTTTTCAAATGAATTTTGAAATTTGTTGAGTTTGAGCTTTTCCTCAAATGTCAACTAAGAGATAAAAAATATTTTTTTTTTAATTATAGAAAAATTGTGAATTGCGGCTCTTTTTTTGCGAAAATCATTAATAATTTACCTGCAAATGAGGAAGATGCCCTAATGAAGCTATAAATGAAAAGGATACTAGTGCAGAGAACTTTTTATACATCAAAAATAAAACAAAAAAAAGAAAATTCATTTTTTCACTCAGAACTGAACCTTAAGCTGAATCAAGTATGAATGAATAAAAACTTTATCTACAATAATATGTAAGAAAAGCAAGGCATGCTATGTATTTGATCATTTTGGATGCATTGGAAATATATCAAAATTGGCTAAAGCTAAGTTCACACGGGCAAATTAATTTGTCGAAAATTACCAAAATTTGTCAAAATTAGTTTGATTTGTGTGTAAATGCCAAATTAATTTACAGTCAATTGCTTGTGCCAAACGGTTTGCGGAGTTTACCAAGTCAAGTTTCGACCAATTTGCGTGCTGTCTGAACACACTGTGAACACTCCCTTGCAAACTGTTATCGCATTTGACAAGTTTGTTCTTACAAGGCAAAGTTAAGAACAAATTATGGCCAACTTGTGATGTTTGTTTCAAGTGCAATGATTGGCACTAATCTATCTTCTATCTTCTTCTATATAGTTATATAACTGTAACAAAAGAGGTTAGTTACAGCACTTATAACTTCAGAACGGCTAGACTGATTTATATGATCTTTGATGTGTTGGATTTGTATCCGCCCTGGGTAACCCAATATCTAATAAAATATATTTGAAATTCCCAAAAAACCGCGAAATTTTCAAATTTTTCACATGAATTTATATGGTTAAGAATATTAAATAAATGGCCTTTGTAGACGGGTAATAAGGATGTAAAGGCCAACAGTATTAAACAGTTGACAATTGTTGACTGGTAAATACGAGGTAAAGGCCAACCGGTCAAAAACAATCGCGAAATATGCAAAACGGGCACAGAATTACTAAATCGACTCGGCTCTTGAGGCTAATCAAGAGTACTCATATATATACTCTATAGGGCCGGAGGACCTTCCGAATGGGATGTTGCTTAACGTGCTTAAACACCTCCAGCGACAACATTGAACAGTTTCATTACGATTTGTCAAAGATGAAAGATAACAAATTTTAAGTTTGGAAGCAAGCCGATGGTCTTTGTCGTATTTAGTTCAGCCGAAAAATGATCAATGAAGCTATGCTATTTCATCATTTCTACATGCTTTCTATTGATTTAACGTGACCTACGGAGCAAATACAAGTACAAGAATAACATGTCAGAAGACATTTTACATAGTTGTATTAATGCGGAGTATAATAAGCTTATAGCAAGAGACTCTTTCGCAACATGCTTTAAAAGAAGTAATATATATCCGATACTCAAGAAAGGCAACCCCGAAGATCCCAGTAACTATAGGGGTATATCCTTTATAAACGCTTAAACTAAAATCCTCGCATCAATTCTGCTTACCAGATTAGAGAAATGGATAAATGAACATTCGAAACTCAGCGAATTCCAATTTGGATTCAGGCATGGATATTCAACGGTAGACGCCATATATGTGCTCACATCGATCGCAACCTCCCATCTACAAGCAAGTAAAAAACTCCATTGCTGTTTTGTGGACTTTAAAGCAGCTTTTGACACTGTCAACAAATGAAGTTTGTGATTCAAATTGAGCAACCTCAACATATCATATAACATTTTAGGAGTATTGCTAAACCTATACAATGGAACCGGGACAGCTGTATGGGATGCAGACAATTTACCCAATTGGTTCGAAAATAACACTGGCGTTAAACAGAGATGCATGTTAAGCCCACTTTTATTCGCACTGTATATCGATGACATAGTTCACTGGATTAGAGGTGGCGTTTCGGAGAGACTCACATAAAAGTTCTGTATGCTTATGATTTGGTTCTGATGGCAGATTCTCCAAAGATGCTGCAAGTAATACTGGATGGTATGTACAACTACTGCTGTATGTGGGGACTTACAACTAATGTTGAAAAACCAAAGCTCTACCTACACGGAACAACAAAAGAAGGATCAGAAATGACGAAAAATGGCACATCAACGGATCGGAAATAAAACGAGTAAAATTATTTAAGTACCTTGGGGTAACGATCACGTCGGACATGTCATTCAGCACCCATTTACAGCAGAAATTTCATGATGCCATCAGAGCCCTCAACAGCACCTGGAAAACCCTCTTAAGCAACGCAAATGTGTAACAGAGTATTAACAACAGGATGTTCCAGGCTACCTTTCAGAAAATTTTAATGGACGCCTCCCAAGTCTCGGGATACAAGTAATATGGTGGAAATGCTACTACGTTTTTATTTGAAAAAGATGTACAGAATGCCCCGAAATACTCCAAATTACGCCTTATTTGTTGAAGTTACGCCTTATTTATCAGAAGACTATACTGGCAAAAAGCAGAGCTCTCATCGCAACAGCTTATCATCATCCTGAAACTAATACACACCTTGGCCATTATATTAAAGATGCTTCAACCTACAGATGGCGCATACAAACGGAAGATTTTTAATTAGTTATTGTAAGAAAACTTTTCTGTATTATCAAATGTATTAAATTTGGCCGGGTGGCTCAGCGGCTAGTGTGCGCGACCGCTGTGCAAGAGGTCGTGGGTTCGATCCCGCTTTGGAACATCTTATGTAAACTTTTTTCTTTGTATAAACTTTATACCCGGTCTCCCCTCTCTGCTGTTGGCGCCAGCTTTGTAGTAATAAGCCATGAAAAGCTTCTTAAACTGCCGTTCAGATACGGTCCCGGTTAAAGTTTAAGTAACGTCTAAGATCGTCATTTGGAACGAATGCACAATAGCGCAGAAAAGCATATTTGAAAAACTTGACCAAACATTAAAAGACTTTCGCAATGACTCAAGATATTTTGGAGGCGCAATGAATTTACTGTCTGGCGATTTCCGTCAATCGCTGCCAGTCATTCCAAGATCGACAGCTCTCGATGTGATATTAACGATTGCCTGAAATCATCCAATTTGTGGCGCTTTGCGAAGAAACTTCAGCTGGCAGCGTTCAGTTGCATTGCTGAACGATATATCTGCTCAAGATTTCTCCAAGCAATTGCTGACCATCGGTTATGGTAGTGTTCATCTGGACGAATCGAGCGAATTGATGTACAAAAGTATGTAACAGGGAGAAGGAAACATTTCCGACCCTATAAAGTATATATATCTTTGATCAGCATCAACAGCCGAGTCGTTTTAGCCATGTCCGTCTGTCCGAATGAACGCGTCGATCCAGCGACTATAGTGGCTCTAGATTTTGCATGTCAGTAGGTGTATATTATACACAGATCAAGTTTATTTCTGCAAGAAACTGTCAGAGCCAGAATTTAAAAGTTAAAGCCCTGTGACAAATAAACTCTTTCAATCCGTCCCAGACCTGGAACCGGAACAAATAAGCGGTAAGGTTTAATTCCTTTGCCTTCTGACCTTATTCTTTAATATCCGTTTATTTCAGTTTAAGCCCCAGTTTCCATGCCAAATTGGTTGCACTGTTGCCTCAACAAGAGCTCACTGCTTAAACTGACGAATCATTCAAGACTAATTCCAAGAAATTTATATTGAATAAATAACTCAACATTGATAATGGCAAATACTTTGTATAATAAGAATAAACAGCAAAACTCGTTTTAAATGTGTTTGTTGTTCGAGCCAAGCTAAGGCCAGAGGAGTTTCAAATGCAAAGAGCATAAAAAGTGTAACAAACTTATGCAGCTAATTACCATGTGTCTGGCCCAATAAAAGCACTTTGCATGTCATTAGGGAAAATTATCTAAGCGGAGCGGCACACAAACTCTGATCAGCTGTTCTGGCTCTTGGCCGATCGCTGCCGCTCGCTCATCTTATGCAAATTGGCATTACCTCTACACTCGCGCGTCGCTTATTATTCATTATTTGTTTGTTTTAATTTAATACTTTTTTTTTGCGCGCCGCAAATTAACATAAAAATGCATTGAGCAACTTTTACTTTCAAGGTGATCGGGTGAGAAGAAGACAACTGTAAGAAGATGTTGAGTCATGTTTGGGGGTACTTAATTATACAGCAGTAGCAGAGTAGCAGAGGCAGGTGCATTTCGGGGTCCTTTCAACCTATCAATAAACTATTTAGCCAGGGTAGATCCTTATCCACGTTCAAAGGGATCCGTTACATTTTCAATTTGCCCAGGTTACACGCAGTTGACGCCGTGAACTTGACCGTGGCTATCTCAGTGAAGAGATCTCTCAACTTCAACTTGCAACTTTTGTTTGGCTCAAAGCGTGGATCTGTCCATTAATAATACTCTACCCCCTGCCCCAGCTCCACCCCATTCTGGGTAACGCTCTAGTGCACATTGCACTGGGTTCACGCTCCGATCCGGTTATGATACGCTTCTATGCATATCTATATGTGTATACTTGTTGTTGGGTTTTCGGTTGTGGCTTTTCGGTTGTGGTGTTCAGCGCAGCGTGCCTTGGATTCCATTTGTCTGACAATGGGAAATGGCTAATGGAAATGTGTGCTCGCATAGAGTTGTAGGTGAGTGAGAAGAATGCCGCCGCCGCCGTCGCCAGGGAGGGAGAGAGATAAGGAAAGTTATCCAATTAAGAAGTGGGATTATCGTGCTGAATCTAGAGACATGCAAGCGACAGCTTAACCTAAAAAATTACGGAAAAATAAAACAAGCCATGGAAATGAAGTTTTAAGAAAGAAGAATTAACTTTAAATCAAGTTATAAACTAATGTTAATTTTTAATAAGGACTTCACAGGCGTTAAATAGTTCATACTCTTCTTCAAGAAGTCCAATTCTTAGTATCCACAAATCAGCTAGGTGGATGCTTTTCAGTCTACGCCGACGGTGGGGCCTCGCCAGAATTGTGGCAAGTCGATTATTGTGGGAAACTAACCGCTCCTTCTCGATTTGAAAATATCTCAATGGATTCGCATAGAGTGGGAATGCCTAAGTCCTGGAATATGGTGGTATTACAGACATACCGGTGCGCGTTTAAAATTCTGCAAAGAGCCTTATTTACACATACTTCAACTCTCTTAATAGTGGTGGTGTAATACCCCAGTTAAGAGTAGGGAGGACTAAGGTCTTAAAAAGGGAAAGGCCACTCCCTGGCCGAAGTAACCAGTCCATCTTCCGGAGCTTTAAGCGAGCAGAGCCACACACCCGATTAACATGGTGCCTCCAGGTGAGCCTAAATATGTAATGGTGTCCTTCTGGGCAGTTCCAGCTACGTCCAAAGTGAGTCAAGAAATATTGCCCCTAAGAAGTGTCAAAGTAGCAAGCTGCGGCTTCACCACATTAACACCTATATTCCTTCGTGAGGCCCCACATTCAAATTCGTCGAGAAATCCTGTGCTTTTCAAGAGGCAGACCAGCGACTTTTGCTTGTAGCCAAATACACAGTGTCATCGGCATAGGTGGCAGTTAGCGAACCTTGGATATCAAGAGACGGTAGATCAGCAGTAAAAACTGTTTACAAAACACCAAGAACATTGCCTTGTGGGACACCAGCACAAATAGGACTTAACAAGAAGAATTCAACAGAGAAAGTTCTGTCTCCGAGAGTATCGGCATCCATTTACACCAGGCCCGGCCAGCCATAGCCCCTGGGGCCCGAAGTCACGCGCCGACTCACACCGAATGCATGCCGAAGTTTATCATCACTGAGTGTCAGAGGGGAACTAACATATTTTTCTGTCCCCTTTATTTGGCCAGGCCTGATTTATACATCAATCACACATGCCAGACTCAATCTAAGGCTTGGCGTACATTTAAAAATACTGTCGAACAGTATTTCATTTTCTCAAAGCCATCGAGGATATGACTAACTACTCTGTAAAATGAAAGAATCAGCGGTGTACCAAAATGTGATTAAAGGGCGCCGCATCAACAAAATGAATTTAAATTCATTTTTCCAGGTATAACGGACGGAGCTTCGTGGGCGCAGTGGCCCTCTTAGTGCCCATTCCTGTTTTTTCAAAGTCCTAGCTTATTTCGTTTTAGAAGTATCTCTATAGATCACAATTTCTTAAAATCATAAGTGCTTAAAAAATTCGCAAGCCGAATAAGCGATGTGAGTAAATATAATAAAGCAAAACTTTCAGAGGGAAATTTTAAAACGAACCTGGTCACTTTTAAAGAACGACTATTTCTGTAGTTCAAAATGTAAGACTCTTTTTTTCCTGCCTAGAGCTGCCTTGCATTAGTCTTCGTATGTCAAGTACAAGTGATACTCGTTATATAGACAATCTAAAATAAAGGTTAAAAATCTTAATTTCAAGAAGCTAGAAATGTTAAAATATCAGAATGTACAAAATCAAAGAAAAAGTCTTATTCTCAAAACCAAGATTTGATGGCCATTTTGTTTTATTTTGTATTTTGTCTTAGCCCCCTCCTAATATATTTCTCTGACTGACGAAGTTAACCAAAGTGAATGTGAATATTAATTTGCGCAAATGATGCAAAACAGGACGAGGCGCTAAATAGAGAGGGACAGTGAAAGTCCAGTTTACAAGTTCATTGACTACTAAGATGCATTGAAGTTTTAGAACGCAACGAAATATCTTGGATTATAGGAGCATGTGTAGATCTTTAAAGACTGAAGGGAATAATCGAAATGTTGTTCAATAAAGATCTGCGATTTACGCAACCTTAAGCAAGAGAAAGTTGTTCGGTGTTAGGAGAATTTATATTCATCCCACGTAAAAAATCTTAACTAACTGACTCCTAGGTTACTGGTGGATTAAATGGACACTTGCAAACTATATAGAAAAGCAAACTATCATCTTACCCGGCGCGATTCGCTACGTCGCCGTCAGTCAATACTGGATTAGTAAAGCTATTAAAACCAAGGATGCAAACCGATCGGAAATAAGGACTGGTTTGGTTCAGTGGTTCACACAGTTTTTGAACCACCGGCTCGGCTTATTACATGGTTTTTGAAGACAATTGAACCGAGGTTTCGGTTCGGTTCAGTGGTTCTGTTTAAATTTATAATGTAGTTAATGAAACCCCGATCTTTCGAAGGTAAAGCAATACAAAAATACCAAGAACGCAATTAATATTCTTGGATCGGCCGAAATTCTGTTAAGTCTTATGCCATACATCCCGTCTTTAAGTATAACGACGGAATCTCAACTCCTAAAGCCTATACTTAAGCATAACGTACCGAATTTAGCTTTTAAAGTAGAGGCTGGCCGGAAAGTGTCCAAAATAGCATTTCTGTTCAAGCATCGTCCATAATTTTGCCGAGTCTCAAGCATTAAATCCCGGCTTAACCCTAAATCTGTGTGAAAAGGTATTCTTCCAAGCTTTTGAAAAATTTCAAAAAATCTTTTATGTTCTTGGATCGCTCTTTATTCCACCATATCTGGTTTCTTAAAACTCTTCCTGAGCAGCTCGTAAAGTTCAAATGATATTGATAACTTATTTTTGTCTAAGGATCGCCCTTAAGTATTGACGTAACATAATGTTCGGTTTATTCGGCTGGATCACATTATAAAGTTATAGTTTTGGATTGGATTTTAGAGGTATTAAGCCCCAGGTTTTCGTTTAAAACTACTCTATTGTGGTTTAGCTAATCCTTTATACATAATACATTTTGTCAGGAAAAGCTGTTTCGTATTAAAACGCTTTTTAAAATGTCAAAGCTCACCTTAAGTGTCTTTTTCTCGAACTTTTTCTCAAACATTTGGAAATTGTAATTTGAATCCTAGAGAACTTTTGAACGGTCGGATATGCTGGCTGCTAAAGTTGGATTGAGGTGAAAAAACACGATAGAATAATGAGAATTTGGTCTTGTAAAAGAAATGGAAAACGCGACAAAGGAATGTAATCTGATGACAGGCATATTAGGAGGTCGATGGGCAAACTCGTCTGAATCGAACCAAGCCATTTTGCTTTGTGGTTTTCGGTTCGGTTAAGCATTTTCGAAGGGACGCCGGTTCGGTTTGCGGTTCGGTTTTTTAGTTGGAATTAGCGGTTCGGACCGGCTTGGATCCCTGATTAAAACCGAGAAATCAGTAATGGTATTAGTTTTTCTTTTCCGATCTGGGGAATGTATTTGACCTATTTTTTGTCCCAGAAACCAAACCAAACTTTAATCAGATTGCCCCCAAAATATTTTTCAACCTAATAGGTAACGGTTCCGCTATCGTTATTGTTATTGTTATCGTTATTATACTCTGTACCAGAGGTACACGGAGTATATTAAGTTTGTGCAAAAGTGTCTGTCTGTCCGTCCGTCCGTCTGTCTGACCGTTTGTCCGTATGAACAACCAGATTTCAGAGATGGTAAGAGATACAGGTTTGACATGTATGGAACATATGTTTCTTATACTTGCAGGCAGGTCAAGTTTATTTTCAATTTTGGCCACGCCCCCTCCCGCCCCCGCAATATTGAAAAAAACGTCATATCTCCCACAGTTGTAAAGATAAAAGATTCGAGTCTTCTGGACGAATTTAGTATCCGGGTTTCATTGTCGACCCGCTGAAGGAATTTTGAAGATCTGATGAACGATATTCGAGCTATAAGAACAACAAACAATGGCAGCAGAGGGCGCAACGGTGATGGGCAGCACTTCTCAGATACAGAGTATGTTATAGTCGGGCTTGACCGACTATCTTTTTAATTTTATACACTACAGATATACCAAATTCATAATTAATGCCAAGTTATTGGCAAAAAGTAATTAAGTCGAGGTGTAAATATGACAATTTTGGATCATTTTTTGGTATCTAATCTTAGAACCTAAAGTCCCAAATGTTTCTTAACTTTATAATCAATTCTGAACTCTAAGGTCATCTTAACTTCTCTATCCTTCCTTTTAGGCTAACTAGAAACTATTTACCTATAATTTTGCCTAGATGCACTAGTGATAAAGCCCAGCTCACATTATTTTTAGGTCATATGTCAAAATGTAAATGATCTTTATTCCCTGCTCTCACAGCTCACCCTCTCACATCTCCGGGAAAATCTTTCACCAAACTTCCGTGACCAGCTGATAAATCTTTCCCCACCGAGTCAAAGATTTTCCGCTTGTTATAAATTATATATTTTATTAATATAATAAAGAAAAAATGTAATTTCCAAGAATTATTTAATTAGTTCATCACTCATTTTGCCAGTCGCTCAAACTGTCGCGTTTTAATGTGCAACAACGTGCAAAACGTGACTGCTGACTGCCAAAAACAACTAACAAAAACGCACCCACAAAACAAACAATCGACCAAATGCTCCTTCGGAAATTATACCAGTTCACATTATAATCCACAAGACATGTGTGAATCTGCCGCCCTATCTGTCAGTTGGGATCTGCTCAACAAAAGAAACACCCAACAATCTCGCGCTGGCAAAAGTTTTTCCCACAGTCGATCAACATAAAATGAGATATGATGAGATATTTGACAGTTACGTGATATTTTTTCTGGGTCTTTTTTGTTGCTTTTTTATTAATCAATCTAATTTCCAGAGCATAACACGTCGCCAGAGGGCGCCAGCAGGGGCTTAGTGAAGTCACAAACCCTTATGGGAGTCGTTGGCCCCCCCGTCAAAGAACATAAAAGTTAAGGACATGCGTGCTGGATACAACGGGGGATAAAAAACGAAACACACTTGTGGAGTTCGGTGGAGTTTTCGGAAGTGGATTTAGTCTGCATCGATGACTGTTCGGGGGCGGACGTTAAGATGCGGTGAACACCAAAGGGATGAAGGGGTGTTACACAAATCTATGCTCCACTTTATGCTTTGACAATTTGCAAATTATTTTAATGAGTCGCCCCCGGGTCTCAAATAATTAAAATAATATATAACGGGAAATTACAATTTACAGCAGGCAACCGAAAAAAAAGAAAAACACACAAAAACAATGTGTAAAAAATAAAACTGCACAAACAATTTTCAGTTGAGCGGCCATGTAGAAATTTGCAATGGTGGCCAGACAACTGCGACTGCCGCTGCTGCGGATGTTGGATGTATCAGACACACAATGGAACAAGACCAACAACAACAACAACATAATGAACTTACACGCAATGGGAAGCACACCAGATGCACTTGCTCCACCATGGAAAAAAAATACAAACAACAAATACAACAGCAACAGAAACAATCAGTCAAAAACTCAGCCAGCCAATTGCAGAGAAAAAATCTCTACCAAATCCAATCACGAGGGTAAAAAAATTAATATTTTACTTTTTCCACATGAGGAAAGGACTCCGAGTCCGAAAAGGCAAAGTTTGAAAAGTTTTTTTATGACTACCGATCGACTTCGAAACTGGTTAGTAAACATAGAATGAAACATTTTTGTTCCTGGAGCATCAATCACTCTTTTCCTTTTCAAAGATCTGTGTTGTTAGTCTTCGACTTTAGTTCTTTCCAGCTTTTTCCCGATCTATTTCGTTTTTCTACCAACCGTGAATTGTGAATTGTAAGACCAGAAAATTCTCTGAGCTTTTTAGACAAATCACAAATGCTTTTTAATAGCTACAGCTTTCGAGTTCGCTACCTCGATTTGGCTTATAAAGGCAGGTGATAATGGCAGTTGGTGTGGAAAGCGGTTAGCACTCACTAACGAGTCTAGATTGGTACTAGACGAAGCGTGATCATGTCTTAGAAACCTTAACCTGCTTGTGTCCATATGTTCATATCATTTGTTGTTGATCTCTTGAGAATTATTGAACTATAATTTCTCCTAAACTAGCACTCTGACTAAAACAAAATCAGATCGTTAAAACCCCAAAAAAAAAAAACAAGTAAGGGAGCTGTAGTCGAGTGCCCCGACTACAAAATACCCTGTTCCCTTGACTTCTGTTTTTTTATACACATACATATAGGGGGAGGAATTTTCCAAATCTGAAACAAACTCGATTTGAATCGGGTATACACCTACCTACATGCAAAAATTTGTGGCTCTTTCTCTTATAGTCTCAGAGATCGACGCGTTCAGACGGACAGACGGACGGACAGAAGGACATGGCTAAATCGACTCTGCTGTTGATGCTGATCTCATTTTCCATAAGAACAGGGTATAAAAAGATTACGATTAAAATTAAGTAATGTGGCAAATTCGTCGCATTCTTTTGAAGCACTTGAAGGTGTTGCAAATTGTTCGGAACTACTCCCGATCCTACGATCTTTTAGGACTGTTTTGGTCAGTGTTTTAGTCACTGTTTTGGTCACGGGATTGGTCACTGTTTTGGTCATTGTTTGCGTCAACGTTTTAATCACTGTTTCGGTCACTGTTTTAGTCACTGAACAATGTTTTGTTCACTGTTTCGTTCACTCTTTCCGTCACTGATTTGATCACTGTTTTGATCATTGTTTTAGTCGCTGCTTTGGTCACAGTTTTGAACACTGTTTGGTCGTTGTTTTAGTCACTGTTTTGGTATCTGTTTCGGTCACTGTTTCGGTAACTGTTTTGGTAACTGATTTAGCGACTGTTTCGGTCATTGTTTTAGTCACTGAACACTGCTTTGGTCAATGTTTCGGTCACAGTTTCGGTGACTGCTTTGGTCACTGTTTTAGTCACTGTTTTAGTCGCTATTTCAGTCACTGTTTCGGTCACTGTTTTGGTCCTTGTTTTAGTCACTGAATACTGTTTTGGTCACTGTTTCGGTCACTGTTTCGGTTACTGTTTTGGTCACTGTTTCGGTCACTGGTTTGGACACTGTTTGAGTCACTGTTGTAGTCGCAGATTTGGTCACTGTTTTGGTCACAGTTTTGGGCACATTTTTGGTCACTGTTTTGGTTAATGTTTTAGTCACTGATCACTGTTTTAGTGACTGTTTTAGTCGCTGTTTCGGTCAGTATCTTGGTCTCTGTTTTGGTCACTGCTTAAGTCTCTGTTTGGGTCACTGTTTCGATCGCTGTTTTGGTCACTGTTCCGACACTGTTTGATCACTGCTAATCGACCATCTCCACCCACCTACTCACAACCCACCTGCTGCTATGGCTGTCTTGCAAAGACCAAAGCTGCTGACTTTGCAAAGTCAAAATCGTAGCCAAAAAATCTGTCGCAAAGACAATCGTGTCCGTCCGTAAAAGAGCTTCGCTCTAAAAACTTTCCAAGTATTTGCATTTGAAAGGAAACACAAAATTAAAATTTGCTCTATACGGGGGTGTCCAGGAAATCTCTAGAGATTTTGGCTTCGGTTGGCTTGCAAATCGCTAGAGAAATACGTCGGTGTCCTAGAACTTCGAGATATTTCGTTTTCTTCGAAAGTTTAGTTCGAAAGGTGTGTGTATAAGATTATGATCCGTCGTCCGTTTGTCGTCCGTCTGTCTGTTTTGATCTTTTCCGTCAGATTTGAAGCTATCTCGATTATATCGCTTAGCTCGGAAAATTTGCCAACAAAAGTAAGCCCGAGATTTTGTTTTTAGAATAACTTCTTTTCACCTGATTTCATTTCAGCCCTGTTTGTAGCGGTGGAGTTCAAGACTTAATCATTTTCTAATCATTAGAAAGTGGGTCAAACAAAGAAAAAATAGTTTCTGTATATGGGAAAATGCTTTCTCAAGGTCAGAAAGAGCGGGATGGGGGTTCAAGGTCTTTATACCAAATAAATCAAAACAATATTTTGAAAATTTCGAAAAATCTATCCCCGAGTTCAAACATATTGACCATGCAAAATTCTATTAAGTCGATTCAACTTTTTTTCGATCAAATTGTAACAATGGCGACCGGAAGTAGAACAGATCTCAAAAATGGCTGCATTCCACATTCGCTCTCTCCACAGTCGTTCTTTCCTCCACACGAATCTGTTATCTGAGATTTGGTTTGCCGCTTGCTTTAATTATCGTTATTATCTTTTTGCAAGCGGGGGCCCAACATTTGGCCAATATGTGCGGGAAAATCACCTGAAAGCACGCGATGTCAAATGTGGCCACTCCCCATAACGCCTTCTATTCTCTAGATTGTTGCATTCTTGTTCAATGTTCATGCATATTTATTACCTCGACGCGCTTTTGTATTTGTTGTATATATTGTATATGTAATGCACTTAATTTAAAGCCCACCCCCTCCCCTCCCCTCCTCACGAGCCCTGCGGCGCATCACTAGCTCTGCGTGCCAAGCTCAAAAATTAAATTATTTCTAGTTCATAATTTTAAATTATAAAATTCAACTTGACTGAAGGAAAGTTTGTGGTTGGCACGTCAACTTTGGGGGCTGGGTTGGCCCTGCGGCTGCCACATCCACCTCGTTGGTCGTTGGCGTTGGCCATAAATGCAATTTGAAAATTTTAGAAAATATTTAGAAAATTAACGCAAAGTTGTGGAAATGTTGAGTCTGTGTGTCTGGAGAGTTTATTTTGTGCTGTCCGAAAATATTATGTTAATTTTTTTTGTGCGGCAAAGAAGAAGCGACGGAAGGGAAGGACAAATGATGAGGTGTTTTTGTTGCGGGGGGAAAATGAGAGAAACAAGTTGTGGTGTGAAGATTTTTTTGGGGGAAGTTGAATCAGGTGAATTTGGCTTAAAGTGTAGGTTACGATAGATTAAGGTGGAAAATATATATATATAAAGAAGAAAAAACATATTTAGAACACCCTTGACTATCCCCTTACCTGTTTTTCAAACTAGAGGAGGGTTTTCGAAAATCAAGAAAATCGGGATATCATAAAAACTTGTTTGGTTCTTTTCACCCACTTCGAGATCGTATTTTAAGCCCCTGCCCATGTTATTTGGTTTTTTAGCTGAGCCAGTTGAACATTCACGGGTAGCCAACAATTTTTGACTTCTACACAGCTAAACTCAATCAGCTTTTAGCAAGTCAAGGTTGCGGCGCAACGAATTTTTAGCTGGGTATGAGCTAAGGCATTTAGCTTGTCTGAAAACTGGCTCAAGCTAAGAGTCCAGCTAGAAGTGTTAGCAACCGACTAGCTAGCTTTTGTATAGCCTGTTCTCATTAAAAATGGATAAAAGGGGAGCATGAAGTTGTGCAAATGTATGTAACATGGAGAAGGAAACATTTCCGACCCCATAAAGTATATAAATTCTTGATCAGCGTCAAAAGTCGAGTCGATATAGCCATGTCCGTCAGCATGTATGAACGCGTCGATCTCAGAGTCGATCTATAAGGGATAGAGCCACAGACTTTTTAATGAAGGTAGGTGTATACCATACCCATAACAAGTTGGTTTTCGATTTGGAAAAATGTTCCCCACAAAAAACAAAATACCCTGTTCCCTTCATTTTATGTGTTTTGGCAGCTGACGATGCTGAACCCCCGCTCCATAGAGCAAAATTGTTTCTTTCATAACTTCGGTGTTTTTGGTCCGATCTTAACGAGCTTCTCAGACTAAATTGATATTCGTCCTTTCTTGATATATATTAAGTCACGAGGACAGTTTTTTGCGGTTAAATGGCGGACGGTTAAAATTTTTCCAAATTTGAAACAAACTTGATCTGGGTATGGTATTTACCTACCTACATGCATAATTTTGTGGCTCTATCTCTTACAGTCTCTGAGATCGACGCGTCCATGTAGACAGACGGATAGACTGACAGACGGACATTGCTAATCGATTCGGTTTTTGACGCTGATCAAGAATATATATACTTTATTGGAAATGTTTCCTTCTCCCTGTAACATACATTTGCACAACTTCTTCATCCCCCTTTTCTCATTTTTAATGAGAGCAGGGTATAACAAGTAAGAAAGTCGGTCAAGCCCGACTATAATATACTCTGTACCTGTGAAGTGCTGCCCATCACCGTTGCGACCGGTGGTGCCCTGTAGTAGTTCCAGTGCCATGTTACATTGTACAGATTCATTCATATAAATAAAAGCTACTTTAGTTATCACTTAGCACGGACACAAACCAATGCTACTCTACTTATCACTACGTATGGATATGAACCAAAGCTCCTACATCACATCTTTACCATGTGCAAGATGCAATATAGATCAAACCACCGTTACTTAAGCCTAGCACTTAAGCTTGATTATAATTAGTTTGGTAAAGTTAAAAAGTTGGTAAAATAAAAAGTTTGGTCCCGATCGGACAACATTTGATGGACGCGCGCTCGGCCTAAAGACAGAAAAAAATTGAAACGTATTGGAAAGATATGGAATGAGTTAAGATTTTTCTCTCTAAAATTTAAAAAATTTTATTTTTAGTGCTAATTGTGATACAATGAAGAAAATACGAATTTACTACTCTTAACGTGCAGTGAGCCTACGCGTCTTGGACAATCTGTTGCAATGGGAGAGTACAACTTTAACGTTGTAAAGGAATTTGTCTACCTCGGAACGATGATTACCAGCGACAACAACAGACTGATGTTGGAGATTCGAAGAAGAATAACTCTTGCAAACCGATGTTATTACGGGCTTAGTAAGGAATTCAAGAGCAGAGCCCTCTCTCGAAAAAGGAAAAAATCGCGCTATACAAGTCGCTTATTATCCCAGTCCTGCAATACGGCGCAGAACAATAGTGGATGAGGAGGCGATCGGCGTGTTCGAGAAAAAAGTCCTTCGGAGGATTTATGGTCCTGTAAAAGTTGGCGATGAGTTCCGCACCCGTATGAACCACGAACTGTATGAGCTCTATGGGGACACTGATCTAGTCAAGCGCATAAAACAACAGCGGCTGCGCTAGCCTGGACATGTTACTCGTATGGATGAAAAAGCTCCAGTAAAAAAAGGGTACTGGAGCAAGGCGAACGAATTAGGGAAAGCAGGAGCTGAAGGACGACCGAAACTTAGTTGGGAAAAACAGGTGCTGAAAGACATAAAGGCGCTTGAGCTGACCAACTGGTGCCAGCTCGCACAAGACAGAGGCGAGTGGTTGGCATTAATAGCAGCGGCCGAGACCGTCAAACGGTTGTGATAGAAATATCGGGCCAAATAAGAAGAAGAAGAATTGTAATACTCTGTACCAGAGGTACACAGATTATGTTAAGTTTGTGCAAAAGTATGTAACGGCCAGAAGGAAGCATCTCCGACACTATAAAGTATATATCTTGTTGATCAGCATCAACAGCCTAGTCGATAAAGCCATGTCCGTCTGTCGGGTCGTCTGTCAGTTCCCATGAACGTACTGATCTCAGAGATGGTAAGAGATAGAGGTTCGACGTGTATGGGACAAAAACTTCTTATACTTGCAGACAGATCAAGTTTATTTTAAATTTTCGCCACGCCCCTCCGGCCCCGCAATTTATTCGTCAGTTTTATAGATAGAAGGTTCGAATCTTGAGGACATATTTCGAAATCAAGATTATTTATCTATCCGCCAAAGGAATGGTAAAGATCGGATGATCGGTTGTCGAGCTATAAGAAAAACAAACAATTATGGGCAGCACCGGTCGCAACGGTGATGGGCAGCACTTCACAGGTACAAAGTATATTATAGTCGAGCTTGACCGACATTCTTTCTTGTTATACCCTTGCAAAGGGTTTTATAAAATTGTCCGGATGTTTGTAACGCATTGAAGGAAGCATCTCAGACCACATAGAGTATATATGGTTTCTCGGTTTGAAAGCTATCTTCACCAAACTTTGCACGAAGTATTTTGGTACATATACGCTGCATATTTGTCGGAACCGGCCGGATCGGATGACTATAGCATATAGCTATCATAGAAACGATCGGTAGAAAAACTAGTTTTTTTGTATTCAATGGAAACGCCCCCAAACTTTGTATTTCTAAGTATACTATGCTTTTCCAAGAATCCACCAATCTTGGTCGAAATCGGGCATCTATATAGTATAGCTTTCATAGAAAAGTAGAGTCTGAAAAGTAGTCTTAGTGAGAAACTCTCCGACCACATAAAGTATTTATAATCTTGATCAGCATGACGAGCTAAGTCGATTGAGCTTTGTCCGTCAGTCTGTTTCTACGCAAACTAGTCCCTCAGTTTTGAAGCTATCGAGCTGAAATTTTGACAGAGTCATCTTTTAGCTGCGCACTGTAGCTGGCATAAATTTTTTTTTCTTTGTTTTTTTATTGAATATCCTGATAACACAAGACATACAGCTTATAAATTAAGTAAATGGTCACAAAATTAAGTCAAGTGTATTTAAACTTCGGCACAGACGAAGTTAGCTTTGCTTTCTTGTTATAGTTGCTTTCGACAATAAGGTCAAATATAAGGATAATATTCTTTAATTATTTCCATTTTCATGAGTGCATTTGTATTTATGCTTCCCTTTCTTTGTTGTTGCTCACTTAATTTCTTTTATGACCATAATTCATATAACACTCGTTTCCTTATGTCAGCCCTAAAGTATGCCACACATATTCTAAATGCAAATGTAGATCCCTCTCTTCGTGTTTGTTTTCCCCTGCCTGATTATATCCAAAAACTGTCTAATGTCATCCATAACTTCAATTCATTTCAATTTATATTTCCAAACTCTGTTTGCCAACTCAGGAAATTCAGCTCCGGCTATAGCCACGTCGTCATCGTATCACACAATATGGTAATCGTGTTTGCTTTTTTTTTTGCGCCTTGTCTCTTTCCGGCTCTTTCTCTGGGGCGTTGCAATGTCTAAAGCGGGGCGTTTAGGGCGTTTAATCCTGCGGAAGATGTCCTTGCGGTTATGCCTTCGCTCTGCCATACTCTCATACGTACATACGTATATTTTTTTTATGAGCCGCTGGGTACTGAAGTCAACAATGTCATCATTATTCTTGAATATTGTGTTGTATTTTCGCAAACAATTTCGCTAAGCTGCGCAGCATTGGGGAAAGAGGATGGGGTGGGGCCGAGGTTAGATGGTAGCAATGGCGCATTGGTAAGGATACAGGAGAAGCAAAATAATATGCGCTGTCATTGTAACTCGCTTGATTAATTCTTGTGTAGGGTGCTTAAAGTGAAAGGCTGGGCATAACCAATATGGGAAAAGGCTTGGCGTAATCAAAGTAAATTAACTGCTATTTTAGATATTTTTATTTATTTTTGGTGCAAACGCCTTAAAGTATTTTACTCAATTTTTAAAATTGCCTTTGAAGTTCTATTTTGGAAATATCTACAGTTTCCCAGCAAAAATTGTTTATCGCGGAAGATAAGAATGCGATTCGCCTAGTAGGTATCGCTTAACTCTTGCGATATCGCATTATTATCGCATTCTCATCTCCCCACGGGAAGAAACTTTGCGATAACTTCTGGGCGATAAGAAAGCGTTACTTCTGGAAGATAAGAAAGTCTCTTCTGAGCGTTAAAAAAGATAAGAAGAAAATAAAAAACAAAGCTTCTGTGTAATAAAAAAGCGTTTCTTACTAGAAGTAAGAGTAACGTTAAGCGAAAGTTCTGAAAAACTTCGAATTGTAGAAACTATAAACTTTATACCTTCACTGGGATTCGAACTCGGGACCCAAGGACTGAACAAGATTGGAGTGTCGTCTCTACCAGTTGCACTATCGTACACGATGGTTGCTACACGTCTAAAATACACTTTATATATAATTTTCTATAAGTATACACCGATTTATATCTGGCATATCGAATAGATTACACCACTTGTAATTCTCAAGTTTTTATTCCGTCGACACTTAATATTAAACGGGTTGCTGAAATTTAAGTCTGCTTATTTATGTATCGCCAATTTCCCAATTTAACGCCTGGTAACAGAGCGATGCATCCGCAAAGCTGCTGGCTAACGTGAGCGGCGATAATACCCTGGGACAAATAGGGGGGGGACCTCGGGCTTGGCACCCGTTGCTCGTCTATTACATCCGCCAAAGAAAACTAATACAATGCCTTGGATACGGACGGCTTTGCAGTCAACAGAAGACAGTGCCGCTTTGTCATCAGCTTTACACCAGTTGACAAGCGACTTGCCACACTCACACTTAAGGCAAAATATTTTAATATTAGTCTTATCTTATCTGAACGATTCGGAAAAAAGACGATTTCTATGAGCGCCTAGAAGACCTATATGAGCGCTGCCCCGATCACGACATCAAGATCGTACGAGGCGACTTTAACGCACAAATCGGGAGAGAAGAAGTTTTTCGCCCGACTATCGGCCGATTTAGCCAGCACAAAAAAATCTCCGAAAATGGAGAGAGGCTAATAGGCTTCGCTTCGAGCCGGAACATGGTCATTAGTAGCACCAGATTTAAACACCGCGACGACCACAAGGCGACCTGGATGTCCCCTGATCAATCAACAAGAAACCAGATTGATCACGTTGTGATAGACGGACGGCACTCATCGAGTTTTTGACTTTTTTGACTGACAATTTTTGTGGGGACTCTTTACAAATCTTTAAAATATCTTTGATATTATCGCAAAGTATTACTCATAAGGTTCATAAGGAAATTTTATAAAATTCCTATGAAAATTTTTAACCAAATCCATTGGCGGTATAAAATATTTGCAAAATTTTTGATATCGGTGAAACTTTGGGGATTGTTTGCACACTTGCCCGGGAAGGATTCTAAGTTGAAGAAATGGGCGGGATATGGTCCAAAAACTGCGATATTTCAAAATTTTTGATTTCGGTGAAACTTTGTGGAATGGTGGAAGCTTGCCCGAGAAGGTTTCTAAGTTGAAGACATGCGCAGTAAATGGTCCAGAAACCGCGATATTTGCCAAATTCTGAATTTCGGTGAAACTTTGTGGAATGGTGGACGCTTGCCATGGAAAGTTTCTAAGTTGAAGAAATGGTTGGGGAAATGCTCCAAATACCGCGATACTTGGTTGGACACTTGCCCGGGAAGGTTTCTAAGTTGAAGAAATGGTCCATAAACCGCGATATTTGGCAAATTTTTGATATAGGGGAAACTTTGGGGATATGGGCGGAAAATAGTGCACAAGCCGCGAAATTTGAAAAATATAAGCGTTCATCCGATTGCAATGAAAGTTTGAGGAATAGTTGGAGAATTGGTGAAAACGGCTTGTTGGTATCAGCGCTTGAAAATCACTGATTAGATGTTGCTGGCAAGCCATCGAAACAGTCTGTCTAAGTATCCAAAGCTGCCCAATATGTATAAAATCATTGATGATTTCGTTGAAAATTGAATTATAATCAATCCTTGACCTTGAGACGGCTAAAAAGCACTTTCACTAAAATCAGAATAGGTCGCTAAAATCTAATCTTCGAGTACGCTAGCTCAAATTTGCTTATGGTCTGCCTAAAAGTAGGCAACAAAACTTGACTTTATAGTTAAATAATCAGATTCGAGTAGTCCATTCTTCTGCCTTTTTATGCCTATCCTCTTTCCAGCAGGGGCTTCACCTAAGTCTCCCTAGCAACACACAAATCAAATCTCTTCCTTTGCTCACCCCGCCCCCACTTTACCCTAGCCAAGTGGCTACATAAAGGCAACCATTTCAGCCAACATTGAAAACAGACGCTGGCACTTCTCTAACACAATCGCCGGTTGCTGCTACAAGGATATGAAAGACGACGACAAAAAAAAAAAAAGCGCCGTCGATCACAAACACAAACACCCACTCACCCACACAGTGACAACTCCTCCTGCTGCTGCTGCGCCGCAAAACATGCTTTAAATTTTTTAATAACGCCAGGCAACAAGAGCGCTGACGCCCACGTCCGGACCGGGGATCCGGTTTTCGTGCCCGATGACGACAGCCACAGTCCGCCTCCTGTCCTCCAACATCGTCGACGTCGTCATTTGCACAGAAGTTATGTAAATTAATGTTTACTTAAGTTCCCCATGTTATTTCTTTCTTTTTGCCTTGCACTTTCACAATGTTGCCTACTTCAAAAACAAAAGCAGACAGCCCCGTAAAGGGAGCAGAGGCAGTGGAGAAGTTGGCGAAAAAATTGCCATAAATTTAGCAATTTAATAAAAGGCATCCAGCTTATTATGAGAATTATGGCAGTGCCATGCAAATGTGATTATGATTATGAAGCCATTAGTTTAGAAATTTAATTTAAACATAACCCAACGAGGTTAACCACATCCTGCTGATATCCCTCGACACTTGACACATGCAACAGGTTCTTAACCATCTCAATGTCCTCCAGGCAAACACTTAAACGTGCCTGGCATGCCGAAGACCTGCAACCAAAAGCCAACAAATCAAATGTAATTTTCTGGCCCATAGAACAGGACCCCCAGTTCGGCCCTAAAATATCCTTTCTCAGTTCATTAGCAAATCAAACTTCCGTCTCAAGACACAGGGAATGTGTCCGACACACACACACGCACAGCAAAAAAGGGAACATTCCTGGACAAAAGAATTTGCATTCTTGACCCTTTGGAAGGAACAAGAACATTTTCTTGTTTGCGGGTAATTTGATTTAAGGCTTCCCACATAAAATAAGTTTGCTTATCTGGCTAATGAATATTTAGGACCATTTGATCAATGTCCATTTGAAATTGATGGCGACTAAGCCACAACTATGGCTGGATTATGATATGCCCTGGTTTGGTTTGGTCATCGTAGAATTAGGATCCAAAAACTAAGACTTTTTTGCAGAGCTCGAAAAATATGGTCTACCAATTTTTTCTGTGCTGCCTGCTCACCAAAAGACAGGTAAAAATTATACAGACACGCTCACTCTCTCTGAACACATGTTTTGGATTTCCGTTTGATGATTCTCGATGAAAAAATCATTCGAAGCTGTCTTACGATTCGCTCGACTCTCAGTAGCTGAGCTAAAGCAACTGATCAAATCGAGCCAAGTGCCAGTTCAAAGTGTCTTTTTCTTTGTTGTTGCGTAAAACTATTATACTCTGTACCAGAGATACACAGTATGTAACAGCCAAAAGGAAGCATCTCCGACCATATAAAGTATATATATTCTGAGTCAGCATCAACTGCAGAGTCGATATAGCCATGTCCGTCTGTCTGTCCTTATGAACGCACAGATCTCAGAGATGGTAAGAGATAAACGTTTGACATGTATGCAATTTTGTCACCTTTCGCTTAGTTCAGGGTTCGGTAACTAGTTAACATAGGAACGACCATAAATTATTTTTTATCATAAACAATTAGAAGTGAGAGGAGAAAATGAGCTTTTGCAATAAGCGTATTCTGTTACATTTAGAAAAGCTCCTTTCAAAATCCAACTAAATCAGGACCACTGGTTGACAAAAGTAGTGTAATCAAATATTTTAAAACCCGTTGTTCAATCTTCATCAACGCTTAGTCGTTGCGTTAGTAACATTTTGTGCTCAACTTGGAAACATTTTGGGATCATTTTACAAACTTTCGGGCTTCTTTTAGAAACATTTTGGTTACGTTTTAAGACCACTTTGTGCACGTTATGGCAATATTTTGGGGATATTAGTGGAACATCTTGGGCTCATCTTGGGAACTTATTTAAGTGCGCTTTTAGATCAGACGCGTATGTTTGTCGTTATGTAGTATGACCAAAGCGCAAAGATAAAATTATATCAAAAAATAGGAAATCAGGAATAATTAAGTAAAATACACACAGCATTCATGCGGATGAGCTAGTTTTAGTAAAAAGTTAATTTTTTTAAAAACGACTGGTATTTTGCGTGAAAGTTAGGCTTCTGTTATGAAAAATGTATTAACGAAATCATTCAAAGAGGAGTCCGCTTGGTCTGCCTTTTGGACCGCTGTTTTCTCTTAGTGTAGGCAAGGCTGTTAATCAGCGGTGCGCACGAAATTTTATTTTGAGAGCAATCCAACAACCAAAACTACAACAAGAGAGGGAGTGCACCGACTCCCAAATACCCTGTTCCCTTGATTTTAAGTGTTTTGACAGCTGACGATGCTGTACCCCCGCTCAATGCAGAAAAATAGGGGAAAGTTAACTTCGGCTCGGCCGAAGTTTTGTATACCCTTGCAGCATCCATTGAAAACAAAAAAGTTTTTCTGACTAAGACTACTTTTTGAACATTACTTTTCTATGGGATCTATACTATATAGATGTCTGATTTCGACCAAACTTGCTGCAATCATGGAAAAGCATAATACACTGATAATACACTGTTAATTACGAAATTTGGAGTCGATTCCATTTAAAAACAAAAAAGTTTTTCTCACTAGAACTTCCTTTTCGAGCGATCATTCATACTGCAGCTATATGGTATAGTCATCCGATTTTGATAAGACTTTGTAGAAATGTGTTAAAGTATATAAAATAAGAATATGCCAAAAAGAAGGACGTTTTCATAAAAAAAAAGCTATGTAAAACAGCCCTCCAGACGACGTGCTGAAGACTAGACTGCTGTATTTCAATATGGAGCACATGCTCTATATTTAAAAGGTGAGCAGCTAAACTTTTGTTCATCGTTCCTTGCACAGTTTCTGCTCTATCCAAGATGAGATAATCAAAGTCAGCTCCAGTTGAGGCGTGGTTCGCATACGCTGGGGTTTCAGGACCATTACTAAAGAAAGTTCTCGACCTGGGATGATCATGCTATCATAATTGGAGCTGCACCAAATCAGAAGGGCGGACTGTTATGTCAATAAGATGCACTTTCTTACAGTGACTTCTGTATTTGAATAGCATCCGCGTTGAAATGTGAAAGTACAATGTTTCCCATAGTCATAAAACTCATTTTGTAAGAATACAGAATAAAATAAACCAGTTTTTAATGTTTTTGTTTTAGTTTTAATGGCAGTTTGCTTATAACTGAATTGGGACTTGAAACTTAATAAGAAAAAGTGTTGAATTGAGAAAAGCTAGTATCAAAATGATACCAAAAGTTTGACAGTCAAAATATCTAAATGATAATTGTTAGTATCATTTTGATACTAAAAAAATTAATACAAAATAGTGTCAGCCGGATACTAGATAGTATCAATTTGATATTTTCGAAATGTTATTTTAATACTTTCGAAAATATCAACTTGATACTTGGAGTATTAAAGAGAATTTGATACTCAATAGTTTCAAACTGATGACTAAATAGTGTCATTTTGATGACTACTTTTTTTTGGGTGTATAAGAAACATATGTTCCATACATGTCGAACCTCTACCTCCTACCATCTCTGAGATCTGCTTCTTCATACGGACAGACGGACTGACATACGGACGGACAGACGGACACTTCTGCACAAACTAAATATACTCTGTGTACCTCTGGTACAGAGTATAAAAATAAGAAAAATAAGAAAAATATTTCTTAGATTAATTGCAGTCGTCAGAGCTCTGACTTTAAGGGCAACACTTGGCAATCTTTTAGGAACGTTTCAGCTTCCTAGCAAGTCAATGTGAGAAAGGTAGAAAATATAAAGTTTTTGTTAGTACATCTTGTAGGAGGAGACTTCAAATCTATATCTAACAGTCTGTGTCAAGAGCTAAGGAAGTAAAAATTAATCCAGGCACCGTAATGATTATGAGTTCTATTATAAAAATCAAACTTTAGTGATTATTTTTGATTTTTTGTTTTATTACTCAAAAAATAATGATTAAGCTTGATTTTTATAATGAAACTCAGCAGATAATCTTTATGACTTGAGTAAAATACATAAAATTCAAAAATAATGATTATCCCTTTTATGACAGTTTTAATGACCTTCATACTGTTAACTTGCAGTTTTTACTGGCTCGAGGTCTTATTATGCTATTGGCATTGGAGGCCACACACTTACAAAGGGGAATGGCTATCTTTATGGTGTTTTGCGCGCATGCTGCTTTTGGGATTCCCAAACAGTTTTGCCGTCGCTGTCATGGAGAGGCTGCTCTTTGGATAGACATTTCTGGCTCTAGATCGCTGATGAGTGAGGATACGGTCCCTCATGAAACGCGTCCGATCAACCTGAAGCCTCTTTTGTTGTGTTGTGTGCCTCTGTTTAAAGTTATGCCAATAGCATAACAAGACCTCGAGCCAGTAAAATCTGCAAGATAATGATAATCATTTGAGTTTTATTTTTTTGCTCAAAAAATATTACTCAAACCCTGATTACGGCTAGTGCATAAGGACTTCTCGCAAGTTTGATGCATATCCTTAATAAGTGAATCATATCGAACCGAAATAAGCTATTTCCTAGCTTGCAAAATTAAATTAATTTTTGATAAACCGAAATTTAATTAATTAAATAATGATTAACTTCGAATTGTGTTTTTGACAAAAAAAAAATTTTTTAAATAAACCTACATTAACTATTCCGTAGCTCAACTGGTCACTGTTCTGGTCACCGCTAATCCACCACCACCACCCAGTTGCTGCTATGGCAGTCTTGCACAGACCAAAGCTGCTGACTTTGCAAAGTGAAAAGCGTAGCCAAAAAATCTGTCGCAAAGACAATCGATTTCTGGACTTACCAACAGTCGACCGTCCGTAAAAGAGCTTCGATCTAAAAAGCACACCTTGTAAACGCTATATAATTTATCTAAAACAAAGTATAAGTAAAATAAACTTCAATCCGACGAAGATTGTTCTTGGCTTTTGTGTATTAAACTTATGCACTGGAGAATGAGATAAACTGTTAAATGTTGAATCCGGGTGTATTTCTATGGTTCCTGCATCTCTGAGGATGCTGGACATAGCGTTTGATGCACCGCACAATATATCAAAAACACCACTAAAATTGGTTGTATACAAGAACAGCCCCACAAAACACATGTGAATTGTGGTATAAACATTAAAAACTTCTCATTAAAAAGTATAATTATTTTAGTTTAATTAATTTTCTAAGTCTCCGAATGATTTTCTTTCCTGCTGAGCTAAAGTCTTTCTAAAAATATTTTTCGTTTCAAAAATATATTTTTATATTTAGTCTAGCCGACGAAATCTTTACCCAGCAAATGCCGTTCTTATACAATAAATGCATGCGGTGTTTTGTCTGCCTCATCCCGAGATGAGCATGTGCACCGATAAATGGAGCAGAGCAGAGCTTATCAGCTGATGTGGCCTATCTGATTGACAACCGCAACAAACGCTTATGACTGCGGTTGTGTTTATTGCATCAGTTGAGAAGGTGAATTCGAATTCGAACTGAAATCAGTTTCTAACACAACAATTTGTTTATAGATTGACTAATAATAGTACGGCGTTTGTTTTCGTCGTTTGTGTCATCTGATCATGGCAACATCTATCGATCGAACAACCCTCGTGATCCGACTTCACTGGGGGGCGATAAAGCAGCTCATTTAATTTTTGCAAAAGAAAAACATGATTTAATCTGTTATTGTTTACGCAAAAGTGAAAAATTATGTCTAATACGCGTCAATGAACGCATTTTCTTGTGAGGCAGTTTCTGATAACGAAACTGGTGACAACTAGTTTGCCCATTTTGTTTCCAGGGGGGTCCTTTCCTACTACCTACATAATCTCAGTTAATCTTTTCAACTTTGATCTAAGGCTGCATGTGCGGATCGTTTGTGATAAGACGCTACAAATCGTTTTGAACTTCTCTATGACCAAAAAATCATTTGAAAGACTAGACGACACACTTAATGCGGTCATTGAATCAATTACTTAATGATCATTAGAGCAGCCCATGAGAAATGCGAGCATTGTTTATATTTTTTGGCATACTATTTCAATTTGTTTTTTGTATTAAGTGCGGTTTTGTGGAACCTTCCGCCTCGAGTCGTTTGGAAATGCACGCCGCTGATAAGCACCTCAATATATGTACAATGTGATGTACTCGTTCCTACAACTGGGCATCGATCCGAGGTTTAATTAGTCGAGCTTGTAACATGCACAATCATAATTCCACTAGCATTCAATCAATGCAGACGTGGGAAGCGCAAATAATCTCGTGCAGTGTCTCAATTTGTTATTTTGCAGTACAAATCCAAGTCAGGCGGATCACAATTAATTTTAGTATATAAAACCGTGCAATCAACTATGGCGCAAAGTGTTGTTGGTAAATGTGGTGAAAATCTGGGCAAGGGTAAGGATTCATTTTCCATCGAAAGGAAAACTCTTATCAAGTGTTAACTTTTAATTAGATGACAACTGCTGCAGAGAGGATAAAGGATGTGTGGCCAAAATACCAACCAGAAAAATATTTCCCGAGAAGAATTACAAATCGGTACAGCCCAAGGGTGAAGATGTTACGGGCATGACTTGCGAATGTGGTGTATTTGGTGCCATCGCCAGTGGGGATTATCCTACACAGGTAAGATTTGAAAAGAGAAAAGGAAAGTGAAAGGATACGCTTATATACTCTGGGAAATTCATTCAACTTTTGACTAGATCAAGTGATTCATTCGAATTCTATATATTGCATTATATAATCAACTTATGCATTGCTTTAGCAGTTTTTATTGCGAGGCTGCCGTTAGCTGGCAGCTTCAGACCGCACAACTTGAAAGTTTTCCGAAGAATTGTCCAAAATATAGGAGATTTCCTATATAGAGTTTCGTATCCAAATGTAAGAACGTGCTAATCATTCGAACAATTTCTACTGACATCGAAAATAATCCAGAAAACTGTTATTTAAAATATGAGTAATCCAATACTCTAGTTATATCTTCGAGTAGAATAATCATGTTTTCCAACGTAACTTTCTTTGAAGCACTTAATCTTTCTCGGAGTTGTAAAGCAGAATATGTAGATTTTTCAACTATTTCAAGCGGTAAAAATAATTTTTTCGACCTATCATTCATACTGCAGGTATATGCTACAGTCATCCGATTTTGACCAAATTTTGTAGAATTGTGTAAAAGTTAATAAAAGAAATATATGCCAACGCAATGGACGTTTCCATTGAAAACAAAAAAGTTTTTCTCACAAGAACTAGTTTTTCGACCGATCGTAACTATGGCAGCTATATGATATAGTCATCCGATTTTGACCAAACTTTGTAGAATTGTGTGGAAGCAAATAAAACAAATACAACCCAATCTTGAGGACATTTCCATTTAAAACAATAAAGCTTTTCTAAATAAGACTACTTTTTTGACGCTACTTTACTATGACAGCTATACTATATAGATGTTCGATGTCGAACAAATTTGATGAAATCATGGAGAAGCATAGTAAGCTAAGAAATACGAAGTTTGAAGGCGTTTCCATTGAAATCAAAAAAGTTTTTCTCACTTAAACTCGTTTTTTGACCGATCTTTCCTATGACAGCTATATGCTATAGTCATCCGATCCGGACGGTTTCGACAAACGCGCGTCGTATTTGTACCAAAAGACTTCGTGCAAGGTTTGGTGAGAATAGCTTTAAAACTGACGGAGGAAAACAGAAGGACAGACGGACGAACTTACGGACAGGGCTAAATCAACTTAGCTCGTTATGCTGATCAAGAATATATATACTTTATGTGGCCGGTGATGCTTTCTTCTTTGCGTTACAAACATCCGGACAATTTTATATACCCTCAGTAAGGGTATAAAAATTAGATGTATTTTGTTCTTGAGTCGAGTATAAGCGGTGTCAGTTGAATGGTGAGTGAGAAAATACTTGATTCAAGCACAAAGCTCTTGTATCAAGTACAATTTTTTCCATTAATTAAAGATTGTTTTGCAATATATTAGATACATTTAGAACGTATGTTGCCTTTTATTTTGAGAAATAGTTCTCTGTATTCGCCTCAAAGGAACATAAACATGTATAAGAGTTTAAAGACTTGGGGTGAGGAATGTCGTGGTTTCTGATTTAATTCACTTCCTTTGAATAGGAGGTTTGTTTCCCAACTGAACTATGTTTGTAAATTTTTATGAAGAAGTGTGGAGAGAGATCATTAGAATTATGTATTTCGACTTAAGCATTTGTCACAATCTTTTTGATCATACTTCTAGATAATAATAGTCTTAAGATAATCCTAATTAACTTATAGAGCTGATTTCTCATCTTTTAAAAAGCTGCAATGTGTCAGATAAACTTACCGTTTTCTCTGATTTTATTTGGTTTATGGGACAAAAAGCTCTATGTAGAAGATGACAAAGAACAAAATATCTTTCGTTCTCCTTATTTTGATGTACATACTTACTACCAAAATGGTAGTCGAATCGAAGATCCAAAGGCTATGAAATCTACCAGAGACCTGCAACAAGCCTCTAATGTTCGATCACATTCATGCGTTTACTAGGCTTGGTTGGGCTCGCCGCCTTGGTTCGACACACTCGAAATGATCGCAAGCACATTGAGTCAGAACGAGCAAGCTCTTTGCTTCGCAGAGTAATAATCGGCGGTGTTCCAGAAATCTCTAGAGATTTTCGTATAAACGATTTCATTTCGAACTGCAACTGCTTGCCTTTACATGTGAAGCGTCTCCAAAATGCCAGGCTACTAGATTTGATGACTAAAGTTGAGAGATTTGAAACTCACTGCTCAGCACCGAGTACATTTCAAGCGTCCAGTTTTCCTTTCCTATAATCTAGTAGGCCACATTATTCTTGACACTTTGCATATAAAGTCCTGATAGTTTTGTTAAAAATCCAATCGTTTATACGAAAATTTTGCTCTTACACGTTCTTGTTTCTTGTGTCCGAGTAACGATTGTGCACAAGCGTTGATCGTAACAGCTCGTAGCAGGTCTTCCACTATGGCAACAAGTACTCGCGGTGACTTGCGGCCGAAGCTAAGAGTCATCGCGAGTATTTGTACTGAACCTGCTTTTCTCATGACGGCTTGCAGCAAAGCGTAGAATTTAGCAACAAGGGGCTTGCGACGACTCGCGGCCGAAGCTTTGAGTCAAGACGAGTATACGTACGGGCAACACTCGAACTTCATAAGCAAAGTGTTAGTACCAGTAAAGAATTTTAAGATCATCCATTTTCGAGGCGGGCGGGATGTAAAGTAAAGTAAAATGGCTTGTCAAGTTGACACAGCCCCAAAGGGCCAAAGCGAGCCTCTATCATCTCTGGCTCGTGCGCTTCTAATTCTAGCACAGAGAAAGGACCTACGTTTAACGCCGAACCGAACGGCAGTTTGAGAAGCTTTTCTGGCTAATTACAAAGCGCGGTGTAAGTTCATTCAAAGAAAAACTTTTCATTAGATGTTCCCAGGCGGGATCGAACCCACGACCTCTTGCACAGCGGTCGCGCAAACTAACCGCTGACCCCCCCGGGGGGGGGGGGGGGGGCAGAAATTGAAAATAAACTTGATCTGCCAGCAAGTAAAAGAAGACTTTGGTCCATTCATGTTAAGCCTCTAACTCTTACCATATCTGAGATCTGTATGTTCATACGGACAGACAGACGGACGGACAGATCAGCATGGCTAGATCGACTCGGCTGTTGATGCTGATCACGAATATTTATACTTTACAAGGTCGGAGATGATTCCTTCTGCCTGTTACATACTTCTGCACAAACTTAATATACTCTGTGTGCCTTTGATACAGAGTATAAAAAGGGTTTTCCAAATTTCGATGATCGATGATTATGATCGATGAAATTATAATCGACGAGAAATAATCACAATTAGCAAACACCAAAGCAACAAAGGGAAACTTTTAAGAGCTCTCTGATTGTTCTCTGTTTATGTATACGAATATTTTCTCAGTTGCCAGTGGCAACTTCTCAGCTCCAGTTGCCGACAGCTATTTTAACTCCACCAAAAGAGATTTCCATTAGAACAAAAAAATGCTTTTGATAACACAGAGCTCAGTTGCCGGTGGCGACTTCTCAGCTCCCATTGCCGACCTCTAATTAAAAGCCATCGAATGCGTTTGCAATGACAGCGAGAATTGCTTTTGATAAGAATAAAATTTAAAGAAATAAAGCTTAAATTAATTCAATCAAAGGCGCTTCCAATCTCGAACCCCCGTAGAAACTGCAGTTAGTTACAGTCCAGATTAGAATATTCTATTTTTATTTGATTAATTTCATAAGATCAGCACTAACAATCAAGGCTAACCTTCGAATCAAAACCTAATGCCCGATAATGATTCTCAAGCCTAGTTCAATTTGATGATGAGAGATCACTTACCAAACTTGGTCAAACGATAGCAAGTAGGTCAATAGTAAACCTCCCCCCAAATCAACTGTATATTTCAAATAGCCGATCACGAGGGAATGACGTCAATGAAACTTAAACAGCGGATTGTGGTTTTAATCAGTTCAAGAATCGTCATGAAACTGCTGTTGTTGTTTGCTTGTTTGTTTGTAATGAAATGGAAAATAACAGGAAAATAACAGCAAATTATGGACTGATCGTGTGTGCCTTATCGGTCGTTACCAAGTCATGATTTTGTATATTTAAATTTTCCCCTTCTTCATTTCAGCTGGATATTGCCCAAATGATCTGTCTGGGTCTGGTGGCCTTGCAGCATCGTGGTCAGGAGTCAGCGGGTATAGTCACCAGCCAGGGCAAGTCCTCCAAGAATTTCATGGTACACAAGGGCATGGGCATGATCAACAATTTGTTCAACGATGAGGCCATACGGAAACTAAAAGGAAATCTGGGCATAGGACACACACGCTATTCCACATCGGCTGCCTCGGAGGTGGTGAACTGTCAACCGTTTGTGGTGCATACGGCTCATGGTGCTCTGGCGATTGCCCACAATGGTGAGCTGGTCAATTGTGAGTCGCTGCGTCGTGAGGTTTTGGAACGTGGAGTTGGTCTGTCGACGCACAGTGACAGCGAACTGATAGCCCAATCCCTGTGCTGTGCCCCCGAAGATGTCTCGGAGCATGATGGACCCAATTGGCCGGCACGTATCAGACATTTTATGACTTTGGCTCCACTTTCCTACTCCCTGGTGGTCATGCACAAGGATAAGATTTATGCTGTACGAGATTCCTATGGAAATCGGCCGCTGTGTTTGGGCAAAATAGTGCCCGTAGATGCGGGACATGGCAAGATCGAGGATCAACAAGTCGAAGGTTGGGTGGTGAGCAGCGAGAGTTGCGGATTTCTCTCCATAGGCGCTCGCTATGTCAGAGAGGTGGAGCCGGGCGAGATTATAGAGCTTTCCCGGAATGGTTTTCGCACCGTGGACATAGTCGAACGTCCCGATTACAAACGCATGGCCTTCTGCATCTTTGAGTATGTGTACTTTGCACGCAGTGATTCCATGTTCGAGGGTCAGATGGTTTACTCCGCCCGTTTGCAGTGTGGACGTGAATTGGCCAGAGAATCGCCGCTGGATGCAGATCTGGTTAGTTCTGTACCCGAGTCGGGCACAGCGGCGGCTCATGGTTATGCACGCGAGTCGGGTCTACCGTTTGCTGAGGTTCTATGCAAGAATCGTTATGTGGGACGCACTTTTATACAACCGTCTAATCGTTTGCGTCAATTGGGAGTGGCCAAGAAATTTGGCGCCTTGGCTCAAAATGTGGAAGGCAAGCGAATTGTACTCATCGATGACTCCATTGTCAGAGGAAATACCATTGGTCCTATCATCAAACTATTGAGAGATGCCGGAGCCACTGAAGTACACATACGGATAGCCAGTCCTCCATTGCAGTATCCCTGTTATATGGGCATTAATATACCTACGAGAGAGGAACTCATTGCCAACGAAATGAATGCAGAGCAGCTGGCCGATCATGTGGGAGCCGATAGTTTGCACTATTTAAGTGTCGAGGGTCTAATCAAGGCCATACAAATGAACAAGACTCAGATGAATCCCATTAAGGCGGGCTACTGTACGGCTTGTCTAACCGGAGAGTATCCAGGCGGATTGCCCGAAGAGCTCAGCTGGTAGTTGGGATTAAATTAGATTTCTTTGTTAGTTTTAGTTTAGTTTTTAGAACGAGTAATTATATGATATATTTCATTGAAATTGTGTTTGATTTATATGGAATCTAAAATCTAACCAAAGGGATTAGAAACAACAACTAGTTTAGTATCAGCAAGTCTAAATAAATATGCTTAAATTTTGATTATAATTATGTGGTCGGAGATGCTTCCTTCAATGCGTTACAAACTTCTGGACAATAATTATTAGCTAAGGCGCACCGAAGACAACTGGACAACAGACCGACAATTACTTTTGGATTGTTAGAGTTTAGTGTTTTGTTGCCCAAAAATCTATCTAGAGCTTCAATGGATACACAGCTTTTTTGAATATTTAGCTAATTTTGTTTCGAAAAGAACTAAAAAGGAACCCAACCTTAGAAAATAAAAAGTATGCATCGTATTCGATGCAATAAGTGAACCAGAATAGCCACGGTTGATCATTGCCAACTGGGAAACTTTCATGGAAATAAGTGTTGATTTTCGTAGCTGCATACCCTTAAGAGCAGCGATGTTCCTCCATAGCCCCCAGGGGCCGAGCGCAATCGGCTATTTACACGCACACGAGCCGAGCGCTTGCCGAAGTCGGGCATTTCCAGACGTTGAGCAGGGCAGTTCAAGGCTAGGCTGTGTCGCTTTGATATCGCACACCAATACACTCTCACTGTTTGGCGTCGCTCTTCTTGAACATCGCTGCTCTAGAGTCTAGACAACAAGTCAATAAAAGTTAGTTAAACGATTTTCTATTAGTTAATTTTTGTGATATTCTTAAAAAGAGAAAACCCAATCAAAACTAACTTACACCTAACTTTGTCCAAAATGTTATTATCATAAACTATTCTTGAAAGTTTGCACATCAACGTGTTATCAACTGTATTTGTCCAAATTTGCCCATTCTTCGCCTTTTTGTGGTTTTACTAGTCAGTGTAAGTTTAACCAGGCCACACTGTTCAATCTTTTGTCACGAAAACAATGGGGATCAGGCGGCTACATTCCAGTTAATTAAACAGAAACTAAAGTTAACTTCGTCTCGGCCGAAGTTTTGTATACCCTTACAGCTTCCATTGAAAACAAAAAAGTTTTTCTAACTAAAACTACTTTTCGGACCTTACTTTTCAATGGGAGCTATACTATACAGATGTACGACTTCGACCAAACTTAGTAGAATCATGTTTATCTCAATATTTTCCTCTGACCGCACTCTACGTATGCTGGTGGTTTAATGTCCAATAATGTAAATTTGGGGCAAAACGAAAAGACGAAAACAGCTGAGCTTCCAAAATCCGTGTTGCCAAACAGAAAGTTGCTTAAAAATCCCCCTTTATATGAATTTCTTGTAATGCTAATTTTAGAAATTTATCAGATTCCTCGTTTTTTTCTGTGCTATATATTCCGTCTTACTGTTTTATTGATGTCTTTTCTGCCATCTCATTTCAATCAAGGACTTGGTGGCTGGAAATCCGGCAAATTTTCCACTTTTTGTGAAGTGCTGAGGAAATCTAGAGCTTCCCTGATGAACCTTTGATGGACTCCTTGTCCCCAATCTTAAATGCTGTACACCTGCTAAATTGTCGTTGGAAATTACAAAGATCCCACATTTTCCTCACTCAATGTACTCAACAATCTCAGAAAGGAATTTGCTTCTCTTAAATTTACCACATGCCGTGACTTTTAAGTCCTGGAGTTTATACCCAGCAAACATTTTATGAAATTGTTGATCGTTTTCGAATCTACTTCGAGTCATCTTCTTCTTGGCATTGATGGTAATAAAATCATCACAACCGTTTTACGGTCTCTGCCGCTGCCACTAATGCCCGCCAAATCCGCAAAGTGGACGGTACTTGGGCGAAATCTCCACAGGAAAGGGCGGAAGCATTTGCGGAAAATTTAGAGGACAGATTTAAGCCATTTGAAACCACTTCAGTTAGCCGCAAGAGACATGTAGAGCATGTCCTTAACACCCCTGGGCAGATAACGCCCCCAGTATCACGAATTACTCTGGAGAAGGTTCAGGGCCAAATCAAGAACTTAGACAATAAAAAAAGGCCCAGGCATGGATGGCCTTGACAATAGGGTTATCAAAGCCCTCCCAGTAAAAGCGGTGCTCTTCCTGGTCTTAATTTTCAACGCGGCATTGCGACTGGGTCACTTTCCTAAGGTGTGGAAAAAGGCTAAAATCTTTATGATTCATAAAACTCGCAAAAGCCCGTCGGAGGTCGAGTCATACCGTTCAATCAGTCTCCTATCCACAATATCGAAAATTTTCGAGAAGTGCCTACAAGCCCGAATGATGGCAATCGATGCGGTGTGTGGCAGGATACCTCCCTTTCAGTTCGAGTTTAGAAAGTCACATGGGACCCCTGAGCAGCTGAATAGGGTGACTAACTTTATTCTCGACGGATTTCAGGCGAAGGAATACGTGGTGGCGGTTTACCTTGACATTAAACAGGCTTTTGATAGAGTGTGGCATGACGGATTGCTCTACAAGGTAAAAGACATCCTTCCGCCTCAGCTTTACTCACTTGTGAAATGCTTCCACACTAACCGGACCTTCTCAGTAATCTTGGAAGGAGCTGCTTCCAGTGTGAGGTTAATACGCGCTGGTGTGCCACAAGGAAGTGTCCTCGAACCGACCCTATACTCTCTATACACTTATGACATGCCTGCAGGAGGAACGATACCCATTGAAGACACCCAAGACTTACTCACACTTGTCGCGTTGAGTGCCCTGGCGTCTTTCTCAATGAGCAGCTATTACGGCACTTGCCTGGACATAAATACTTGGGAGTATATCTGGACAAGCGCCTTACATTCGGAACCCATATCAACGCGCTTGTAAGATCACTTTACGGCAGAGTGAAGAAAATAAGATGGCTGCTCTACAGTAGGAATAAACTCTCACTCCGTAACAAAGTGCATATTTACAAGGCAATTATAGCACCAGCTTGGAGATATGGGATCCAACTGTATGGAATAGCTGCAAAATCTCATCTGACAAAGATTCGTGTCCTCCAGTCCAGGTGTCTGCGCAAACTATCGGGATCGCCCTGGGATATGTGCACAAGACATTTGGAGAGCGATCTCAACGTGCCGAAATTTAGTTTATGTTTGAAACGCACGCATTTTATTTTTTCAGTGTAAAGCAGTAATACGTCACCTTGCCTTTGTCTTGCGCTGCTTCGCACACAAGCAAACGCTTTCATCGCTGCATTAAAGAGAAACCGATATTGTTGTATATCCGATAACCCAAAATTTGGCCTATTTTAATGGGTACAGGATATAATGAGAAGTTTCAAATATTTAAGCGGTGTGAATCGGATAGTCTTCTGCTTTCGGATGCAAGTTTTTTAACTTGATAAAAACCCCTTTCCATACCTCATCTACATTTTTGGAATTTCCTTCTTCACTTACTAATGAAGTTATTCCCAGTCGACTAACAACTTGGGTCCATTGAAAATATTGACCACATTTTAGATAAAATCTTCCCCCCCCCCCGGTTGGACATTTCAACTATTCGTACATAACATTAGAGGAACATTTCATTCAATTGCGGCCAACACATTGAGAAAAACAAATAAAATTTATTTTATTTTTTTGGCTACTTTTCGTAGAGCATAAAATAAAATCAAATGATGCGTTGAAAGTAAACAGGCAAAAAAGCCCGCAGCTACTTTGGCTGTAAAAGGGATGCGCTCCCAGCTGAAGAAGAAGCAGAGAGTGGGTAAGGGCTGGTGCGTGGGGGGCGGGGAGCAGTCATGTGTGTGGTTGGTTGGTTGGTTGGTTGGCAGGGTTTTTGGTTCAATAGACACACATGGCCATTTGATGATTTTTGCGTCACCGTTGGTCAAAATCATTTCGAGCGCAAGCAACTGGAAACTGTATAAAAATAAAATAAAAAAAAAGAAGAGCAAGCGGGAGGGGTGGGCGGGGGGAGCAACGAAACCAACTTGAAATAAATGGTCAAAAGAAATAAACAGTCCCATAAAGAATAATCATTCAGAATTCTGCTGAATTATGCATGAGGCAGACGTTCAGTCCAGGAGCAACAGCAGCAACTGGACGCCACTCCAAGGCAGGGCCAACAACAACAACAGCAGCAGCAGCGGGGGGTGTGTGCTCTGGTCTCACATATGCGAAAAATCTACCCATTTTCCTTCTATATTATCTCTGTGTGAGTGTGTGTGAATGTGTTTGGTGGATTTTTATCAGAGGCTTCTAAGCAGTTAGCAGTTGCTTTTTTTTTTTTGTTTTTGGGAGTTGGAGCCGTCTCCCGCGGAGCTCACTGGCGCTTGCCAAAAGTCAACCAACATTCGCATAATTTTCGATAAAGCTTTTCACCAAATGAAATTCAAGTGGTTACACATTTGCTGATTTCTGTTTGGTCATTTTTCTTTCCCCTCCACCCAACCAACGTCTTCGTCATGCCGCTCATTCTCATTTCCACATTATATGGTCAGCATCTGATTATTTCTGGTGTTTGTTTGTTTGCTTAGTGATTTGGCTTATTTATTGTTTGTCTTTGATAATAAAAAGGTAAGGCGGGAATTGAAATTAATCTAACGGTTTGGAAAATTTCGGGTTTTCGAAGAATTTGGAGAGCCCAAGATATAGTAGGAAGGTTTTTGAAAGAGCCAACTTCGCAGCTTCTATTCTCTTCTAAACTCTCATTAGGATCTAACCTTTCTCACCATTTGGCGTGTAACTTACTTGTTCATCTTCTGCTTTTTCTGTACTTTCTTTCCGCTCATTTCCCATGCCAGACGTCGCTGTCGCCATTGTCGCCCTCATTAGACTGACCCAAAGTGTCTCAAAACTATGCAATTTACATGCACAGAAGGCTTCGCTCTTCCCATTTTTTATTTCAGTTTTAAGAACCCACGAAACCCAATAGACCAGGGAAGATAAGAAGCGGAACAGCGGCCGAGGAGACGAGCGAATTATTATGTTGTAGGTAAGAAGCCAGATCGTAGCCAGGCGATACATAAAATTTGAATGCGTTTTGCATACATTAACCCACTGTGGCCGGCTGTGGCCAGCAAATGCTCTAGGGGTGAGCTCTCGTCTACTCTCGCCTGCCTCAGGTAACGGTCAAGCGGCGGCGACGGCGTCGACGAGCTGCAAATACGTTTATTAAATTTTATGATTATTGGCCCAGCAATTGAGCAGCTCACCAGCTTTGAAATTGAAATTTTATGCACCGCCTAGGAGCGGGGAGCAGCAACAGAAAATTCTCACGCGTAACTGGAGCAGTTGGTGGCTCTGGAGTCGGTTACAATTTGTGTGGTTAATTCGATTTACGTTTTTGAAATTTTAATTAACTTGAAACTCGGGTGTATCTACACTTGTTTCGCTTGTATTTTGGGCTTAATGTGCCACAAATTTGGACACGTTCACTTGGTGACATACATCAATCAGTTGGTGAGAATCGCTCATTACAAATGCAAGAAGTTAACTTTAAAAACAAATTTTGTGCTAGTTCTTAAAGATCTCATCTGAGGCAAATTAATTAGAGGGGGGCAACAAAGCGTAAGGGGGAAGGGCGTGTCTAAACGAATTGCTTGGCTGAGCAAATTGGAAGACAAAGCCAAAATGGCAACTAAAATAATGAAAATTTCTAACTTAAAAGCTGCCCAGTTGGTCCAGACCAATTTTGAGGGGGGTGACTACGACGAGGGGCGTGGCATTTGTTTGCTGTTTGCGACGGCTGCTGCTTCGTTATGCAAATCTGTCGCGAAGCTAAGAAAACAAAAAAATATATATACCAGAAATGAACATTTTGTTGTAAATACCAAGCAAATGACTGTTAAATAAAATAGACTTTTTGAGGAAAATTAGTTTTATTTCACTAAAATTACTTCAGAGTTATAGAATGAAAGACATAAAAGTTTTGGAACCCAATTTTTCCATATATTTTTCTTAATCCAAAAAGGGCATCAATATTAAATTAAAACTTGTTCAATATTTCTTAGGTTGAGTACTTTAGTAGACTTCCAAGCTGAAAAATAGTGTAAAACGGAAAATGATATTGAATAGAATACCCTACTAGTTATGTATATCACTTTGCTTATGAAATAAAGGACGACTTCCTTCCTTATTGTATATTTATTAACCATTTTGGATTACAGTCAAAGAGATTGTTAGCAGGCTCAAGGTCGAAGTTTGATGATAGTTCAATAATCAACCAGAAAATTCAGCAGAGAATACATAAGAACATGAACAGTAGCTGTGGCTGAGTAGACGGCCGTTTCGGCTGCCGCCATGGCAATGCTTTTGTCAGTACACTTCTAGTTGTTGTCACACCAACAAGCCATTTGCAAATCCGGGTGGCTCAGCGGCTAGTGTGCGCAACCGCTGTGCAAGAGGTCGTGAGTTCGATCCCGCCTCGGAACATCTAATGAAAAGTTTTTTCTTTGAATGAACTTTACACCCGGTCACCCCTTTCTGCTGTTGGCGCCAGCTTTGTAGTAATTAGCCATGCAAGAGCTTCTCAAACTGCAGTTCGGACTCGGCACAAGCCAAGAGATTGAGAGAGGCTCGGCTTTGGACCTTTGGGGCTGAGTCAAGCCATTTTACATTACAATATCACCAATTAAAAAAAATAGGGCAAAGTTAACTTCGGCTCGGCCGAAGTTTTGTATACCCTTGCAGCTTCCATTGAAAACAAAAAAGTTTTTCTAGCAAAGACGACTTTTTGGACATTACTTTTCTATGGGATCTTAACTATATAGATGTCTGATTTCGACCAAACTTGGTGAAATCATGGAAAAGCATAATACACTGTTAATTACGAAGTTTGGAGGCGATCCCATTTAAAGTTTTTCTCTCTATAACCTCTTTTCCGACCGATCATTCATACTGCAGCTATATGCTATAGTCATCCGATTTTGATAAAATTTTGTAGAAATATACAAAATAAACAATAAGGATAGTCACGTTTCATGTGTAGAATTGTATAAAAAGTATATAAGAATAAGTGTATGCTAATGAAAAGGACGGTTTCATAAAAACACAAAAAAGTTTTTCCTCACTAGAACTAGTTTTTCGACCGATCGTTTCTATGGCAGCTATATGCTATAGTAATCCAATTTCGACCAAACTTGGTGAAATCATGGCAAAGGATAGTAAACTAAGAAATGCGTACTTAGGAGGCGTTTCCAATAAAAACAAAAAAGTTTTTCCCACTAGAACTAGTTTTTTCGACCGATCTTTCCTATGGCAGCTATATGCTATAGTCATCCGATCCGCCCGACATCAAATATTCTTGGTATCAAGAACGATCTTCTTAATTTTTTTCTGAGTGTAGAAAAGCATCCTCAGTAAAAGGGGAATTCCTACTACTACTCTCCTTGCCGAAACTTCTTCTTTGAAAAAACCAAATGCCGTTTATTGTATTAAGGTACCCACACACTATTATTTACTCCTCAATTGCCTTCATTCGAGTGCTTAAGATAAATCTCAGATTTCTTAAGCCATTTCATTTTTATGTCGGCTCCACTCAGTCGTCGTCGTCGTCGTTGTCGAGGGCCATAAAACTTTTTCTCGCTTCTTGGCTTTTAATCTAAGTTCTCCATTCGGCACTCTGTGTGCACTCTCTCGCTTATCAGTTGCGTGTAATTGCTGTATAGAAATTAACAGAAAATGGAAACAAAATGGCGCTGCCAAGGAGGAGGGTAGAAATCGGTGGCTTCTGACGTTGCTTTCGTTGCTGCTCTGCGCTCAAGTGGCGAGATAAAAGCACTTGAGCTTGAGTTAATGACTCTGCCTGGTCCCGGCCTGGACCCACCCGGTGGGGGGGCGACGACTTAAGACGCCATTTTTATAAGCAGTTGTCCTTTGGCTTTGGCTTCTTCTGCGTTTGGCGCAAAAATCCGCTTAATGGCCAAAGCGACGCGACACTTGAGTGCAGAGAGAGTCCAATGTGGAGGACCTCATCCTGCATTTGATTTGAAATGAAATCACGTAGCCACTCTGGGTCTGGCATATAGATTTGTCATACATTTGAATTTTAATTGCATGAGAATTACGGAGAATATTTGGTTGTGCCGCTTCCGCCATCCATCATACACGTAATCGATCAGTTGGGGCTTAGATGGCAAGATAAATGCGTTTCTAAATGCAATCTAATGTGAAAATTTCGTGACAAGAGAGAATGATATGTCTTGTCTGCTGAGTGTGTGTGTGTGTGTCTGTTTGAACCTTTGTCGTCCGTCTGCCTTGAGAGCACTTGCGAAATATTATTTGCATTTCAAAACTTTTGTTGATGACATTTTTCCATGAAAATTTTAATGCTGGTTTCTGTTTTTTCCCCGTTTTTATGTTACCTGGGCCTGAAAAATATTCACACTTGTGTGTGTTATTAATATATGCAGGACCCCAGCTTTTAGCACTCAGGCAGAAGGGGGCAAGCAAAAACTTTTTCCATATGAGCTGGAACATTTTCAATATTCATGCGACAGAATGTGGACGGGGGCGGAAACTTTTTTAACATTTGTATGAATATAATTTAGAATAAATTTCCAACATTGTCCAGTCTCAAACATTTTTGTACATTAAAATTCCATTAAAAAGGCGTCAAAAGATTTTACATATGAAATTAGAAAAAATCTTTAGTTGTCACACACATTTGTTGTCCCTTTTTGCCTGTCCCCGTTCCTGTCGCACAATTATTGTATAAATTAATGTCACAAACAAATGTTACAAAAGTCGCCAATGAAGTGGAATGATGCGCTAACCAAAGTCACCCTCCCCAAACCGCAAAATGTGCCTAATTTCTCGCTGTTATCCTTTGTCATTGCTGTCCTTCAAATAAAGCAGCGTTGAATTTAATGCCTTTGCTTTTGGAGGATTCCTAGACAAAACCCGGCGACAAGTGATTCTCAGATTTACGACCTTCGTCCCTTTTTGTTGTGCTAATGTGTGGCGTTTTTATGGCTTGGAGCGAAATTTGATTTATTGGCAAAACTTAAGCGTTGAGTTGTTCGTAAAGTTGTAAAAAGTTCTGGTGAGTTCATAATATAATTGATGCGATTTGCGGTTCATGAAGTGCAATTGTCTGTAAAGGAGGACACACACCAACACAGACAGACAGCGCGGAGGAAAGAAGTGAAGGCTGTGGCAAAGAGAATTCAACATATGCGAGATTTTTTGCACCATAGTGATTCAAGTAGGGAGTACTAAGTGTGTCAATTCAAAAGGAAATGTTTAAAATGAATAAAGATCTAAGAAAAACCTTTATTTGAGGCATTATCTTATGTCAGTTGGGGTTTGAATCAGATATCATTGAAATTTTGGTAGATTGATCAATCTTCATATCCTTCTCCTTCACCTTCATCAATCTTCCAAGCAGCTCTCTGGGATACGAAGTTCTAAGCAAATTGCTGGCATCGATTGCTCGCCTGCTCCGTTGTTTCTGCAGCTCTCAACCTGGCCTGCCGTTCAACTTGCTTATGCTCCTGCTCAATTTATTTTTCAAAATCCCACTAATTCCTTTTTCCTATAATAAACTGTATTCTCTTTATTACTTCTTCTCCTCCTTCCTTCGCTTCCTCTTATCATCAACTTTAATTAAAGATAAAAAATCAAAATTGTTTTCCATTCACTAACAAACCACAAAAGCAAATGCGAATTTCAATTAAAACTAATTGAAAGGCGCATAAACTTTTGCCTGCAAGTAAACAAAAACCAAAATCCCTCGAATAAAGCACTTTTGAGGAATATTGAAAGGGCCGGTCTCCTTGAGCAGCGGCTTAAATCCATCTTCCTTGAATTTTTTTCTTTCTTTTATTTCATTTTGTATGTATAAACCGCAAGAGGACAGTTCGTTTGGCAACGTTTTTAATTCGTTTACGTTTATTATTTATTCAAAAAAGACCAAAAACGAAACGAAGGAAATACAGCGTCTTTTTGTTTGCGGTTGTTGTTTTTGTTGCTGTTGTGGATGATGTTGATGTTATTTGTCTTTTGGCATTTCTTTATATACAATTTGCATTTACTATAGAGAATAATGTCCAAGGACTATACAATAAGTAGAAGAGCGCACTCTAGAGGGGAGGAGCCTAGACACTTACACAAAGAAAAGCGGAAGGTCATAAACTCAGAATGGAACAAGATTAAAATGGTACTTTAGTAATACTAGATTTTTGAGTATTTAGTAAAAATACCATTACATCTAAAGCACACTGAAAGATAAACATATCCAAAAATGAAACATTTGGACAGGAAATGTCTTTAATATCCTTTAAATCATCCAACGGAGTTGAAAATCATTCAAAGGATGATCACTTTTCGTATCCGTTGGATAATTTTCAGCTCCGCTGGATGGTTAAAAGGATATTTAAGATATTCACAGTCCAAATGGATACGGGAAATCATCCAATGGATATTTTTTAATATCCTTTTTGCTACTCTGTACCAAAGGTACACAGAGTCTGACCATATATGTATATATTCTTGATCAGTATCAACAGCTGAGTCGATTTCGCCATGTCTTTCTGTATCAGACATGGTAAGAGATAGAGGTTTGACATGTGTGGGGCAAAACTTCTTATACTTGCATGGAGATTAATTTTTAAAAACGTCACCCACAGTTTTATGGATATAAGGTTCGACATATTTAGCCATCAGAATTCTTTATTGATCCGCCAAAGGAATGATATAAGGAAAACAAACAATTATGGGGAGCACCGGTCGCAACGGTGATGGGCAGCACTTCACGGGTACAGAGAATATTATAGTCGGGCACGACCGACTTTCTTACTTGTTTTTATACCCTTGCAGAGGGTACTATAAAATTGTCCGGATGCTTGTAACGCATAGAAGGAAGCATCTCCGATTCTTGATCAGCATGACGAGCTGAGTTGATTTAGCCCTGTCCGTCAGTCCGTCAGTTTTAAAGGTATCCCCACCAAACTTTGCACGAAGCCTTTTGGCATCAAACATTCTTGATCCAAGAGTGAAATTCTGTATTTTTTCTCTAAGGGTAGATGACTGATAACTTTTCAGTATGGTTCCAGTTTTCTGTTAAATTTTGTTTCGAACCCACGATTGGGAGTTTCGAAAATGTTTGAAAATCAAAATAAAAAGTTTCACACAGGATACTAAATAATATGAAAAAATTCTTGCTTCAACATTTAAATATAAATTGACAAATTTATTTGATACACCCTCTACTTCATTTCCCATTGGCAGACCACAAATCAGCAGACAACGCACGACTTGTGATTGACAAATTAATGCCAGATCAGAAATCAACACCTCAACATGTTTATCATATCAAACGCAAAAGAAAAAACCTGAAAAAAGGGAATCCCACTCAGACGACTCTCCCCCCTAACCCCACCCAATCTGAATGAAAATTAATTAAAAACATCAACAGAACGCGTTGAGATTTACAAATGTCCTGGCTGCCAGTTGGAATTAGTGTAGATGATTTCGTCCTGGTTGTTTGTGGGAAGTTAGTCCCACCGCACGCACACACCTTTGCCCCGGCGTGCTGATGGGTTGATAAACGATGAAAGCCCACAAAACCGCATTCATTCGTTCATTCACGGTTCAGGAGGCTCTAATCAGCAACCCTTTTGTGACAGGAGAGGGCGCTGAAACTGAAATTGGGTTGGTATTCCAATTTTTTTTTTGATATGCAGATTCCAGCTGTGGTTGAGGACGATGATGATGATGATGATGTCATTCGCTGGCTGGCTGACAAAACGCTTGACTGATTACACTTGTATCTGTTTTGTGTGGCTGCTGAAGGATTTTAAATTGTGGACTACCGTTCTCCGGCTCCTGCTCCGGCTTCTGCTCTTTTGTAGCGTAGATTGTGCGCTTGTGATAAATTTGGTTTATTGAAAGGCGTCAGTGCGTGAAATGATGTGTGTCAATTGCACAAACTCACACACTCTTGTGAGAGTTTTTTTTTTCGATTATGCAAATTTTTAGTGGAGCGAGAGAAGTCTTAAAGTTTGTAGTAGTTTCTCAATCAGCAATTAAATGCTGTAGCCCACATATGTTGCACTCATTAGCCCTGATTTATTGTTTCCATTTGTCGCGTGTCCAGAAATTAACCGCAAATTGCCTAACAAATTGTTGGAAATTGTTTAAAATTGCATTTCACCCACCTACATGGCTCATTGCACACCCCCCGAGGGGTGCATCCTAATGTGACCAATGGCCGGTGACCGTGTGACTCCCCTTGTCATCGAGTATCGGACATCGACTCATTAAAATAATTGATACGCTTGTTTCAGCAACGCCTTTACACCAATTTAATTGATAGCTGAGCTATTGTGTGCACATGATTTGATTTTATTGTCTGCCCACACTCCCGCAACACTCGCTCGCTCTGCCTTTGTGGCTATTAATTAGTTAATAGAATTTTTCCGGTTGGGGGCCTTTTTCTTGAAATTTATACAATATTTTGGGCCAGCGGTTTATGGCCAGTCATAAAATTTTTTGGGGAATAGCAATTTTATTTTTTCGACAAGTCAGCAATTAATTACAAGTTAAATGGCTTAGAGGGAAGGATATGCTTGGCACACAACTAGTCTTCCAGGCGCCCATGCGAAGTTTTAATGTACTTGATAAAACTCGTTTCAAGTGATCTTGTAGATGGTGTTTATACATAATGCTATCGGTTTAAAAACTGGCCTTATGATTCTACTTTGTCTTACATCTGTTCGGTGTGTTCTTCGGTTCTTATTGTACCTTTTATACTCTGTACCAGAGGTACACAGAGTATATTAAGTTTGAGCAAAAGTATGTAACAGGCAGAAGAAAGCATCTCTGACCCTATAAAGTATATATATTCTTGATCAGCATCAACAGCCGAGTCGATCTAGCCATGTCCGTCTGTCTGTCTGTCCGTATAAACAAACAGATCTCAGAGATGGTAAGAGATAGCGATTTTACATGTATGGGACATACATGCTTCTTATACTTGGACATACATGCTTCTTATACTGGGAGGCAGATCAAGTTTTTTTTTAATTTTTGCCACGCCCCCTCAAATTGGAAAAAAATTCCGTTTTATAGATAGGTTGTTCTTTCTGGATATTAGTATCAGGATTATTTATCGATCCGCCATGGTAAAGATCGGATGAACAATTGTCAAGTTATAAGGAAAACAAACAATTATGGGCAGCACCGGTCGCAACACTTCATAGCACTTCACAGGTACATCCAGATAAATTTAATTCCAAATGTAGTATACGAATTGAAATGAAATAGTATGATCATATGACCGAATCTTAATTTTATTCATCCACCGATAGTAGTGTTGGCAAAACATCGTAAGTGGACACCATCGAAAGTTTTCAAAATCTTTTAATATATTCTTTGATATTTTTCATTTTAATCGAAGAGCTTTGTCAAATAAATGCTTATGCGTAAGTTGTGTATGCCCAAAAACGGAGTTTTTGGGATTTTGATTAAGACCAAACAAATTTGGTTGAGCTCTGCGTCCCAGCACCCTGCTTGCTGTGGATGTTCCTCTTAATGAGAATCGCATCTGCGAGCGTTGGTATCGCTACAATGGCATTAATGTGGTTATCTACCAGAAATTGCTGCGTGCCGTTTATGGCAATAGCGGCCAAAGTTCGAGTCAAGCGATTCAGGTGGACCATTGATGCATGAGAAGAATGGCCATTGAAACTTGATGTTTTTACTCACTATTTATAAGTCAATTCATAACTTTTTTTAGTCAATACATACTCACAATTTTTAGAACAATACATGAAATTTATAATTTTAAATCTAAATAAATTGATTCAAGTTTTTGTACTACCTTCAAATTGAAAATGATCTTAATAACAGATCCACGGGATACGTAATTCAGATCAAATGGATATTAAAAGGATATTATAAACATACCAAAGAATTTGACATTAAAATCAAATGGATATTAAAAAATTAATAAAAGAATATTTTTATCAAAGTTCAAAAGGATAGTTTTTAACTATCCTTTGGATATTTTAATATCCTTATATCGAATGTTAATTGACTTCGAAAATATCCAATGGATACAGCAAAATCATCCCGGGGATCATCAAAAACTATCCTTCTTTTTCTGTTTAGTGTGTGTTAGTGTCGTTCCAGATTTCGTTTGATATATTTTGGTTGTGGTCTTTTATGAATTTTTTTGTGTCGGAGTAGTTGAGGTTTGGGTGGAGAGTCAGTGGTCTATTTATGGTTTTTTTTGCTGCTTAATCTGCGAATTCGTTTCCGTCTATTCCGCAGTGCACTGGTACCAATGCGATTAGGATTGTGCTGTTTTTAGCTGAAAGAATTTGCCGAATCGCTTGGAGTAGGATGAATTTGCAGTATTAGATATGGCTTAAATTGCTGAGAGTGAGTCGTAAATGATGCAGGAGTTCTGGTTATTATTGGAGATTAATGTTAAGGCATAGTGGATGGCTTTTATTTCGGTAGAGAAGATTGAGGAAAAATAGGGAAGAATGGCTTGGAGTATTATTGTATCTTAAGTGGTAATGCTGACTGAAGTGCCGGACTTTGACTTAGAGCCGTCTGTATAAATGAATTTAAAATTTGGGAGAGAGTCATTAAGTGCTAGATGTTGTTGTTTGTAGACTATTGAGGGGGTATGTTGCTTGGGAAAATTGTGGAGAGACATTTTGACTTGGTTCATATTAATTTTCCAAGGTGGGCGTAGGCCTTTTAGGGTTTAAATCGGAGATATTGGTGATCTTCGACTATATCTTCGCCCATCACCCCGGATAATTCCGTCCTTTCAGTTTGAATCCGTTTATACTCGAATAAGACGTGTCTGGCGTCCTCCAAAGGGCGTTCTTCGCAGCATGTGCACTCCTTGCTGTCATCATAGCCTACTCTTTTTATGTAGCTCCTAAAACAGCCACCTCACAATGTTTCCTAGACAGCCATGGCAATAGGTTATGGGTCCAGCGACCCTTCGTGAACTGGTCCCAACGCTGTTGCCACTTCTCGATGCTCCGGTGCCTCGCTACCTGCTGCTATATACCACTGATAGGTTGACTTGAGCCCTTCAACCGTGAAGCCCGGTCCCTCTCATTTGCTTTTGTGGCCATCTCGTTAAATGGAATCATCCCGGCAATGACCAAAGCAGCATCTTCCGACACCGTACGATACGCAGAAGTAAACCAGATCCAAGCTAAGGCGCTGCTTGACTGTGCTGCTTTCTCACCGAAGTAAGCCAGATGTTCTCGAAAGCATAGCCTGATGTCCAGCATTACTCCAATGGCTTTTTCGGGGTTTATCGCTGTTCCATTGACTCTGACTCAGGCTCTTTTGGGTACGGCTGCTCATTTCTCATTGTAATTACTTCGAACACGGATTCTATTTCTAAAGATAGTCGAGGACAAACTCGACCTTTCAAAACCACATGGGACGCCACCACAACACTACTGAGCGAACCAATCACCAGACCCCCCACCTTTACGGCTTCCGGGCACAATAAAGTCGCGGTTTTGGTCACAGCTTTGGGTTCTGTGCGGTTACTGCTTTAGTCACTGTTTCGGTGTTTTGGTCACTGTTTTAGTCACTGAACACTGATTTGATCACTGTTTTGTTCGCCGTTTCCCCCCTTTCTTTGGTTAATAGTCCCCGGTTTTACTAATTTATCAGAAACGAAATAAAACAGAGCAGAAATAAAACACATATTTAATCATACCTTTCGGTGTTTTTTGTCATTCCCTTGCCTGCCCAAAATAGGCCTTGTTGCGGATGTTACTGCCCACCACCCCGTGGTGATATTTATCTTGAACTATTAGCACAGCAGTCATCAGGTTTGGGGATCGGCCCAACAGGCCGTTTAGCGCCATAAAACAATTCCCGCTGGCTCAGTGGCATTCACGCGTGCGCAAAACCTGAACCCAGAGATGCAGCCAGCACCCAACAATCAGTCGATTGTCACAGATATTTGTCATGTTTCTCTTTGGGCCCAACTTTCCCTGCTGGTTCTGGCCTGGCGTTCCTTTGCACAACGTTGTAAAAATGTCAATTGCATGCGGCTGGTTCCATGTTCATCGATCGATCGGATTTCATGTAATTACATTGTTTTCTGATTCATAATTAATTTGCTGCTGCTGCTGTTGCTCTTGCTGTTGCTGGGCTGCATTTTTCCTTTTTAACATGAGGCCAAGCATCTGTTTCGGTTTCCAATCGAACATTGATAGTTTCTGAGTGATGATTTAATGAGGCAAACGTGGCATGTTGTGAATGAATTCAATTTTGTGAATGTGCAGAATGTAGCTAAGGGGGGCTACATGCGGCCCGGCCTGACAGGAAGGAATCCATTGGGTTGTCCTCGCTGCTTGGGGTGTTGTAATGAGACTTATGAATCAATGCAATGTTGATTGAGCGAAGGAACCTGTGCTACCAACAGAGATCTACACCTTATTAGTTGCAGAGCATGAAACTATGCCTGTTCGTATGCTGGACAGCACATTAACTACTGTTCCAGATTCAAGAAATTGTTGAAATAGAAATGGTGAATAAAGGAAATTCTTTAGAACATTTTCTAAAGTTAAGGACATTTATTATGAGATTGCAGTACCAAGGCTGAATATTTTGATTTTAAAATAAAGGAAATTTCTTTAGAAGCATTTTCATAAAATAATAAAGTTAAGTAATAAGTGTGTGGTGGGGAAGAGGGCTCAGAATTTGTATAATTTTAACATTTGAAGTTTTAAAAATCCGTATTAATAATATAAGTGTGGTCGTATGGAAGAAGCATCTTCGCTTTTGACAACAAGCGGTGCAATAATGCAGAACGTTGATAAACCATTCCATTTCTTGTTGGTGCAAAGTCCTATATTTGACTCCTAGTCGAGACCGAGCAAAGTTGACAACAAAATTTATGTATTTTTTCTGTTTTTCTGAAGATTTTAATATTCCAATAATGGCGTGAGTAGTAAAGTTAAAAGCAATGTTCTATGCAATATGGGGGAAGAATGGGTAGAAAAGCTAACTGATAAACTGTAAAAAATCACACTGAGAAGAAAATCAATCTAAAAACCGAGACGAAACTGTGTCGAAAGTCAACAGGTACGAGAAAATCTTAAGTATTCCTTCTGAATTAGATAACACTTTAAATTTTTTGAAATTTTACTTTTCTAAGATTTAAACCCAGGACCCCGCGAAATTCAAACACAAAAATCATAGACTAGCTAGATAGCGTATTTTGCATATTTTTAAACTAATTTTAATCGTTAGTCCTTCAAATAAGTTAAAGTTTTAGATATGACAGATTTTTGAATTTGGTAGGGACTGTCTAAGGTGTTATATTTCTTGGAATTTGGCCTCGACGAGAAGCTTCGTAACGAATGCTGGCGCAACAGCAAAGAGGTGTGGCCGTAAAGTTTTATTCAAAGAAAAACTCTTTGATGTTCGAGGCGGGATCGACCCACGACCTCATGCACAGCGGTCGGGCACTCTAGCCGCTGAGCCACCCGGCCACCATATTGGTAAACGCAAATTGCTCTGTATTTTGAAAGCGATTGACTTTGGAGAAAAATGGACAAGGTTAAAGATAATCACATTACCATTATTTTTGGTCCTAACTATTTCTGTGAGCGGGCAATAGTTTTCAGGTTATGTAAGATCAAAAATTAGCGTCAGAAAGAGAATAAAACGAGAGCGTAAGTTAAAGTCGGTCCTGCCCGTCTTCGATATACCAGTTACTCAGGGAAATTAATGTTGTATTGCCCTCCCTTATGTTAGTTAACATAGCATTAACATTAAAAAGAACATTTCAACATTATGTAAGCAAACAGAGCATGTTTGGCCCCACATAAAACCGCTGTCCGATCTACCAAGCCACCTTTGTTGTGTTGATATAGATCGAGCAAAATTATAAAGTTAGTACCAGGGGTAACTATCACATCAAACATGTCTCAGCACCCATTTACAGCAGAAATTTCACCTGTACCTGAAAAACTATCAAAAGCAAGCAAATTTTCGATAAAGTAAGGAAATTACAGATTACCTTCCAGTCAATTTCAATGTGCACCTCCCAGGTCTCTGGGGATACATGGAATATGATGAAGTGCAAAGCTACTTTTATTTGAAAGAGATGTAAAGCTTACCCCGAAATACTCCAAATTACGCCCTATTTATTGAAACTGGACTTTCTCCGCCATACTGCCAAACATTAAGCACTCACTTTGCTTATTGCCCAAAATCCTTGGTCTAGGTTATTTAGATATTTACATTTGCAGCGTAATGTACTGACGAATTTAACCCGCTACTGTTACATTACCATATAATATCTATTGAATCTTTCTGGTTGATTATTGTATCTAACAATGCCTCGACCTTGAGAGATACTTACAATCCTTTGCCACACATCGCCACAGCATATTGTTCAAATGTATTAAACTCTGTTGACTGTACTTTAATCAAAAAACCACAAGAAACATGCTAAATTTTTAAAAATTTTATCACTAAACCATGGAAAGATGACTTAGTTATAGCAAACATATATGATTTTTCAGCTGTAGAGGGTTGATAAGTTGACAGATGAAAACCCTTATTTTTGAGATTTTAAAAATCATTTCAAGATACTTTAGTAACGTTTTTTTTTTTCATCTTTGAAGCTTGTTAAAAAAAGAATTGGAAAACAAATAATGTGTATTCATTTCATGTATAAAAGAAGCCAAATATCGAGCTAGAATCAATAACGGAAAAGTTTAATGGATTTTTTTGCTGTCTTAAGTAACCGAACCGTAAGATTTTCTTTGTTGGATCTTCTCCATCATAAAATTATATCATCTGCTAACGGAAGGACGAAGCATGGAAATGTCAACAGGCTAAATATTATATTCTAAAACTATAATATTGATACTTTTTTTAAAATACCCCTGAATATACCCCAAATTATATAAACTGCGGTAATTTTGGGATTTTGTTAATAATTGTTAAGATATATCTTCTTTTTTTGAGTATTTTGAGAACTTTTTCGCAAAGTATTTACCAATATTTGATGACCATTTTTTCCATTCTTTTTTAATAATTTTTGCACTTCGAACTGCGCATGGAAAGTTTTTTTCAGCTCCTCCTATTTTCAGCGCGCGAATGGCAAAGCGCACACTACACACTTTCAACACACACACACACACACATAGAGAGCGAGAAGAAAGCTCTCACACACAGAGACAGTCGTAAGCGTAGGCGCTCCCTCACATACGGCAGCTGCGTCGACTATTTTCGTAGCACACTTTTAGGTGGTGGCTGCATCTTCGTGCGCTCAGTCGCTTCTTATATACCAACTATTTATTTACTCAACTGTCACTGCAGTACCACGCCTCCTCCAACACTCTGCACCTGCCGCATCCCCTCCCCGCCCACCAGCCCCCCTGTCCTGCCCACACCACCTGCTTTATGGTATATTTTCAATTTGTCTGCAGCTTGAAATTGCTTTTTTGTGCATTTTGTCAAATGAATTTTCTACGTCGCTCACAGGAATTATTTGGAATTTGTTTGCAGCATCTACTCGCTGGTTGATTTATACGCATTATGCTTTCTTCTGCCACTAAAATTCGTATCTCGTTCACCAACTAATTTTTGTGATTGCATGAGGAAGGAGAGCAAATGCTCTGAATTTAAATTGGATTTTTGCGCACATTAAAATGCATTTTCCCCCATTTTCCAACGGGTTAGTTATGAATGCATATGAGGAAGAGTGGGAGTGTGGTGGTGGAGGGGAAATGCCACTGCCACCCGCCGACTACACTAAATGTTTACGTTTCCTGAGCGTCAAGCAACACAAACATGGCAAACATTTAGCGAAAAATAATTGCCAACATTCCAAAGCGAATGGCAACCATAAAAAGTTCCTGCCTAGGTCAACTGACGTGACGGTTAGCCACAGAAAAAAAAGGAGGAGAAAAAGACAGAATATCAAATTGTAGAAAATGTAACGAAATACTCGTTACCTGGCCATAACATAGAGAGAACATGGCTAATTCTTGCATGACAATTCCACATTCATAACCCTTTTTTATTTAACTTCTTTTTTTTTTGTTTTTGGTCTGCTCGGTTGGCACAGTCTTCCGTCTCATAATTATGCTCTCAACTGGGATGAACGGATTAGGGGCATATGAGTTCGCGGAGGAGTTATGTCTTGATTTGATAAGATGTAAGAAGCATGGGAAAGCAAATTAAGACCTTCACTGACCTATGGTTAAAGCATGAGTAGACTAATTTCAAAGAGCGATAGAAGGAGGGACTTAGCTTCTATGCTTGGAGATTCAAGAATGGAAGCGTTCCTGATACAAGAGCGTGAGCTACTGAACCGAACTAAAATTGTGTTTCAATTAACTTATCAAAATTAACATTGCAGGTTTCCAGCAAAAGCGTAAGAGAAAATGAGAAAGCGCTGGATTTTGCCTTAAGTTCAATACTGAGTTCAAACTAATCGAAGAATATTCTGATTCTGCTGCCGACTGGACTGCTTAAAGATAATGAAAAGGAAAATATGTTTAACACTGATGAAACCCAGTACTATAAAGCAATGCCGAGTTGGACGATTTACTACCGGACAAAAAACGGCTGATTTTCTTTTTTTTTTTTCAAAATCTCAAAGTTTCTTAAAGCCCGTTTTTAGATATATCGATAACTTCCGATAACATCCCGAATTTTGCTTAAGCCGGCATGGATAGTTATTTTTTCCATACTTTCGAAGATGAGTCAGCCCAAAAAGTTGGCAAAAACGCATACCTGTTCAAAAATCATCTTTAATTTCGCCGAGTCTTAAGCCTTAAAGCCCTTCTTAAGCATAAAGTTCCTTAAATCTGTGCGGAAAGGTATTTTTCTAAGGTAAGGTTCGATGGTTAAAACTTACATCAGTTCTTGGATCGCCCTTAAGTTCATCATATCTTGACTCTTAAGGCCCTCTTCTGGTCTAGGCGACTAAATTTTTAACTTATTCTTAAAAACTTATGGAAAAAATTCGGGAAAAGATTTTGTAATTCTGTTTTTGTATTTGGTTGCACAATTCATTAAAAACAATACTAAACTAAATGCGAGAAAATGTTTGAATGCAAAAAGTCCTCGGCCTCCAAAAAAAAGGTGTGTCGATGTTCGATTGGGCACCTTTATGCGGAGCGTTGGTTGTAGAAGCCGTTATAGCCCGAAGCAGACTAATGAAAAACAAATTGAATTTGTAAAAATGCTGCTTAAAAATGAATAAAAAAAACAGGTACAGTTTTTGTTCGTCCTCAGGAATTCCCTACATATTGACGTCAACACAAAGATGCTGTCTATCGTATAATACCCTTTCCTAAATCCAGATTGATTTTCGTGTAGTATTTGGTGTTCTTTTAGATCAGCGATGGGCAGTCCCTTGTCATTTTTGCTCGCATTGCTCCCGACAGTTATTCTACTGCAGCTGGCGCCACGCAGCCGCATTAATAATTGTCTCGTCATCGCACACAAGCTTGAAGCGAAAACTACAACAAAGCTATGGCGTTTCGGCATGCGGCGCCAGCTCGGTGGGTGCGATTTGCGCGATTGAGACGACTGCAAAAACAAACACATGCAGTGTGTGTCCGGTTTCTCGACTCAAGCTTCGCTAATAAGGGTTGATTTTTTCTGTTGTTGTTGTGGGACTGCTCTTAAAATCAAATTTCGTGCCCACCGCTGCTCTAGATAAGAGTTAATACGGGCTAGGATAACTGACGTAAAAGTTTTGACTAGAGTGTTCAAAAAGGAAATGCTACTGTAATTGCTTACTTCTTCAGGGTCTCCCCTTTTAAAGTTTGGGTAAATTATGTTCTTCCGAAAGCTTTTGGGGACACGTCTGGTGCTAAGGATTTCATTAAAACGTCCGTTAACCGAGCCACAAAAGCATCTGAAGCGTTTAGCAGGAATTCCGCAGGTACTCTGTCTTCTCCTGGCGCTTTTCCCACTTGTTGTTTTGACTAATGGCGTGGCGCACTTCTGCCATTGCACTGTGGGCCAGATATCTCATTATTTGGCCAAAACTCTAGCATTTCTACACCAGACTAGCTAGAAAGCTAGAAGCTTACAAAATGTTCTTTAAAGATTGAACTTAGCGCACATAATTTAAAAAAAAATGAAAAAATTTTATAACATATTGATAGTCCAAATCAAAGTTGTAAAATTTTTCAACTTTTTGGATTTTTTTTTGGAAGCATTCGTTTCGGCTGATTTGAAACTTGCTCGATGTCAAATGTGAATACATTTTTAAAAGCGATTTAATGAAATCCAAAGCAAAACCGCTCAAAAGCGCATACCTCCAGCTATAGTACAATATTCAAAGAAAATAATTCAAAGAAAATGATGCGAATGAATAGCCAGTGGCACTCGAAGGCACACCTAAATTAAAGTTGCCATATGTAAAAAAAAACATTTCATTTTTTATGAAAACGAATAAAATTGGAAACTGCTTTATATTTTTTTTATTGAAATCTAGTTTGTAGATGAAAACGAAAAATCAAACTTTAGTTTCGAATATTAATTTTCCATTTTTGGAGCTATTTTAAGAAAAAACAACTTTGAATTGCTGCAATTCAAAAATGAATTTGTGAAAAGTTTCAAAACTTTGGCTTAAAATAGCTATATGTAATTTAAATCGTTTCCAACAATCAAAACGACAGGTTCTTAAACAAAAAAGAAGACTTTCAGCCAAAATCTCGGCCTGCTCGGCATTGTAAACGGTCGGTTCATTTCTTCTCTCTCGACAATCGGTAGGTCCAAAACATACAGTGCCGCTAGTTCGCTGTAAAGCAGGCCTTTGAAATACTCCGCTAAACTCTTTTTTTCGTTTGAGTTGTTTATTTGCCTCACTGCTTTCCAAAAATTGTTGTGTAATCTGTAAGCATTGATAATAGAAGCGCTGCTTCTCCGCACAAAGTGGTTTGTAGTAACTGTTCTCTTTAAGGCAGGTTGCTTTACTTTCCAGAGTGTTGTTACGCCACGGTAGACGCAGTCAGTGCATTCAAAGCTTTCTTGCTTTTTCACATTCACCATCGTACCAGGGTTTTTTAAAATTTGCTAGACGCGGCTTTTGCATAACTGTTGCTGCTTCGGTAATGCAACGAGTTAAATGCTGGATATCATCTTCTGGCTGGTTTGTGGGAGGGCAATTCATAATGCGGTCAAGTCTCAAGTTGTACTCCTTCTTGTATCTTGACATCCATTTAGCTTTGGCAGTAGTTTGTTGGTCTTAGCTGGTGTCTGTGCTCGTATACATGCTTCTATTTCTATTGGCATATGAACTGAAAACAATTCCTCTAGCACCTTGAAGTTCCTTACGTTGTTAAGCCATTCTCCCTCGGTCGTTCAGTCAACTAGCGGATATTTGTTCCCGTCTCCACACGCAATCACCTTTCGTTATTTCGACTTTTACAGCGAAAGCTTCGTCCCTATTCTCGATTACTTTCGCATTGAAACTACACACTAAACTCGATTGATAATTATTGTTTTTATTGGACTACTCTTTGCAAAATGAACTAACAAGAGCCTTCTTAATCAAATTCGAACAAATGAACAAAGTACATACATCTTAGCAAATTACATGTAATAATAATTGGAATAATTGATTGAGTTCAAATAGCTTGACAGAATACTGAGAATATTGCCCCGTAAAGCAAAATGGGACACAGTCCGATAAGCATCTTTCAAAGAAGTAAAGTTAGCTAATGACAGGCATATTAAGAGGTCGGTGGACCATTGCAATCATCGATAAGGACTTATGTTAAGTACTTGAATAAAGTTCCCAAAATTTGTACGTCTAAAGACTTGTCAGTGAACTAAAATGAACCGTTTTAATTTGTGGTTTTCGGTTCGGTTCAGCCTTTTCGGTTTGATTATAAAAAATTTAAATTGAAGTATCTACTAGAAGTAAATAAAATTCAGACGTATTTTTGCTTAACAATTTTTGGAGCTTTAAGACGAGTCGAGTTTATAAACTAACGTTTGCTAAGAATGCGTTTTTTTTGTTCTCAGCTTATTTTTCCAATCCTTCCACTAAGAGTTCTAAAAAATCTTAGCACTCTACTAGAGCGCTTTCCAGAGATCTTTTCGTTGTACGACCGGAGCACTTTAGCAAGTAACAACCAATGACAAGGCCATGTTTAAAATAGCACTTGTTAGAAAGGAGATTCAATGAACATAAATAAGCTCCTTTTCAGGTTTGGCTTGGACTTTCAAAAAAGTTATCTAAGTGCCGTCCATGCTCTGAGAAAAATGGTGCAAAATAATGTCAAAGTTTTAAACGAAAGAAGCCAAGGCTAGAAATAAAGGAAATATTCTAGATTCTTAAAATTTCATTTCATTTCAGAAACTAAAAAGAGTATTCCACAGTATAACACTTCTGGCTCAATTCAATTCAATTTTTTTTTCATTTTCCCTGCCTCCAACTGTGACACGCCCATTTTTTTTGTGGCATTTCCACGTCTGTTTTGTTAAGCCGCGATTTTGCGATTGTTCATTTCCAAGCGCTCTGTTAATTGTTAATTTTTATGGTCTGGCAATTGCCGTAACAACAAGATAACAACAGACCAGACCGGCCGACGGAGGCAGAAAGGCAGCAGTGAAAATAAAGAAATTAAAGTGGGGCCCCCACCAAGTCGAGAGCCTATAAAAACAATTTAGTAAGCAATAAAAATGCCGAAAATAGCTGAAAATTGAATTCGTCTTTTCTTTTTTATTGATAGAGAAAATGTTATCTATTTAGGGGGTGTGAGAGGTAACACCCACAGCAGCAGCTTTCAGACGAACATCAAAAAGCGAGACCATTAAAGGCGCTTGGCAACCCTTTCACGCACTTTCGCAGCCTTGGACAAACATCGAAGGAGAACGGGGATGGAGGGATTTCAATTTTAAAGTAAATATTTGCCTCTAGGGTGCTTTTGGATATTTATTACCTTTTTTTTTTGGTTTTGTGGTAAGGGAAAGAGCAGGTTGTTGATAGAACTCACATTCCTGTCTATCGCTCTGGTCAGTAGATGTGAATAGTGTGGACATTAAGGCTTAAGTGTTTGACCAGAAGCAATTTTACAAATGTAGCTACTAATGGCTGGGCTATAAATTTGGGTTTATAAAAATAGGCAAAGTTGAGGGCGAAACCCTTTGAGAAAAATTGAAGCTTATGGTAAATTTGAAGACAAGTCTTTTACTAAAGAAACTTACTAAAGGCCACCTCAAGTGGTGGTGCTTAACTGAACAGGTAATACTGGCACTCTCCACATTTTGTCCTAAATATAGGTAAGGTAAGGTCTTTCTCTTGTGCCAAAATTAGAAGCACACAAGAGATTGACAGGAGCTCGGCTTTGTCCGCTTTGGGCTGTGTCAAGCCAAATATGTTATAAAGGTAAAGTGACGTGACAGGCGTGACGTGACAGTTGCATATGAGATATACCAGGTGTTTCGATCTCTCCTGGTTTCTCGCATTTCCTACAGTTGTTGTCGTTGTTTATGCCCAGTAAGAATTGGTAGCCTTTAGTCCCATTTTGAAGTAAGAAAAGTTGTATAGGACCTTGCTTTCTCACATCATTAACTTACCACCCTGACTTAGTTTTTTTGTTTTTTCTTAACAACATTTTCTGCAACTTTCTTGTAAGCTCCAAACCCACATCAATGATCAGACATGCAAGCTAAGCCCTCAATCTCCATACCAGCTCATACCACCGTGGGCGTTTGTCTCCGCCTAATCCGCTTTTAAAGTTAAGTAAAGTAACGTTTCAACTGGGAAAAAAAAACCGGAAATCACAAGTCAAGTTGATGAACTGTCTCTATTCGTTGTCCCCGTCTGAAATCGGGCAGACACCTGCAAAAAAAAACTTTGCAGACACATTTGCCCAAGCCCTAGTCGACCTTCTTCTACTCCGACTTCTTTCTCTTCGAGATTTACGCATTTATTTTGCATTTTTTATTTACCACACAAAACATGCGCGCAGATTTAAGCAAATAACCAAAAACGAGTTGAAATTCGGTTAGGAAAAGAAGAAAAAATACTTTAGCCTGTCGATTTGCCTTGCGTTGACATGACAAAAGGCACAGAGATCTGCATACATTTGCATGTCATTGGAGACGGTTGGAGTCCAACATCAACGCATCATCAGGCAAGGACACTGAAATCCCCCTAAGACATTCGGGGAAAAGAAACATGCCGTTTGCCCACGTTAACAATATGTTCAAATGGCTTAAGTTGGCCTCCCGAACTCAACGAGTTAATCGCTTAATGTCGTCGTCTCGGGTCCGGTGTCATTTGTCAGCTGTCGGTTAGCAAAGTTGGGGAGTGGGTTTTGGTTTTGGGGTTTTGGGTGGAGGCCTAATTGTAATTTGTTTAAATTTGCGGGCTTCGAAAGGCATCTACCTAAATCTTAAAAGCTACCAATCACAACTAATGGAACTTGAAAGCATTAATGTTAGTTAAGTTATGGCGTTTTTGACGCCAATGTTAACTTTGAACAGTTCATAACAATCCAGGGTACACTGTGTTTCAATGTTCATTCTTCAACGAAAACTTGTGGTTTTGAGACACTTAACATCTCCAGATTTTGTATCTCAACTAGCCTCAGACTCTAAAAGTCTTATAGAACCACACGAATGAGATTTAACCCTCAGCCCAGACCGCTTATCCTATAAATCTAAGACTTGACATAGACCATTCTTTATGCAAAAATCTATTTTCATCTGAAAGTAGTAAAAAATCTCAGAACGCCCCAAGCTCTCTCAATCTTTTGGCTTGTATACCGGAAACTACAGTTTAACGCCATGTTCGCAAGCGCGCACAAGAGTGAGGTTATCAAGAAAAAACCCGACCCAGCCAGCAGTCGCGCCACTACCGCTGAGCCACACCGCCACACCTTTTCATCGGATTGTAACGAAATAACGGATTTTCCAATGCATTGAAAACATTGCACTAGTTGAAAGTCCGCACTTAGGGTGATAAAATTTTCGAAAAATTTTTTATGGAAATAACTATTTTTCATCCGATTGACTAACAACTCTGTTCGTAAGGAAAGTATTTGATACTTTCCATACAATAGCCGATAACTAAAGATGTGTTTTCCGATTATGAAAAATACGGCCCCTGGGCATGAAAAATACGAAAGTTTTTTATCAGATTGACTTGAAACTTCATTTCAATGGATAGTAATCTAAATAATTAGAGATGAGATTTTCCGATGCTAGAAAACCGCCACCAGGGTAAAATTATTCCGAAAAAATTTTTTACCCAGCTTTTTCTCATCAGATTGACTTGAAACTCTGTTTTCAATGCTAATATCATAAACAAAAAAAATTTTTTCTCTCCTCTCACGACCGAACATCACCCTCCCTCACACGAAGAGCCGGTTGTTGCGACCTCGGCTGGTCTGAAATATTGGCGTATAATTTCCGTGCAGAAGGGCGGCGGTCTGTAGGGCAAATTTTTCTTCTGAAAATCGAAAATCACATTTTTATTATTTTTTTAACTTACCTTGACTGGGACTTGAACTCAGGACGACGGCACTTAAAACAACGTCCGCATCTCAGCCAAGACCGCCATCGGGGCACGCGTGTTGTCTTGCTGCAAATCGCAGTTAAGAACACAGCCAAACCATGGTCAACTTCAAATCAAATATGTTTCATAATTAAATTTAATATATTTCATACTAACCTTTTCTTTTTTCTAATTATGGTTTGAAGTTTGATTTCAATATGTTTACTTTATACTTCAAGTATGGGGAAAATTAAAATTAAATATGAACGAGAGGGTAAGTTAAGGTCGGTGCTGCCCGACTTCGATATACCCGTTACTCAGAGCAATTAGTGTTCAATAGCCTTTCCCTATGTTAATTAACAGAGCTTTAACATTAATGTGACCATTTCAACATTACGTGGGGAAAAATTATGTAGCGCCAAAAAGTATGCAACATTTTTCATAACCTTTATAACACTGCCATTTATTATCCGATCTTTATGAAGCTTTTAGAGATTGTAGATATTGGGCACATACACTACACTCAAAATATGAGCTTGATATCTTCAAAATTGTAGGAGTTATTCAACATTATTTATTGCGGGAGGGGGCGTAGCCAAAATATTGAAATAAACTTGACCTGCGTAGGGATGTAATTGGGACACTGAAACAATAATATCGATTGTCCGCCGCCATCACGCCCTGGAGTCCGTAGTTTCGGTTCGAAGGGAGTATAGGCGCACGTTTGGCGGCGATCCTCCGACCAGATGGACCATAATGAGTCTAGTTAACAATTTTGCCGAGCGTGGGACAGTCGAAAGAAGACCTTACCATCGGAACCCTACAGTTCGAACGGAGGAAACAATCGCTGCGGTAGCTGCAGCCATACAAAACAATCCAAGAGTTTCGACAAGGAACTTATCAGCTCAAATGGTTATAAGTAGACATTCATTGCAGTCAATTATGCACAATGATTTGAACTTATTCCCATATAAAATTCAAATGGCCAACAAACTGAACGCAGCAGTCTTGCTGTTTCGATTGAAATTTTGCCAGAAGATGCTTTAAAATAGTGGAATAGGACGAAAACATGTTGAACTGTCTTTTTATGTCTGACGAGGACCATTTCGACTTAAACGGCAACATAAACAAACAAAATTGTCGAATATGGAGTACTTCCAACCCACAGATACTCCATGAGACGGAATTGCATCCACTTCGAGTGTACAGAGTTTGGTGTGCATTCATTTCATCACGCTGCATTGTCGGGCCTTACATCTTCGGAAGAAAACGGTCACACCGTTACTTTTATATCGACCGTTATATTGAGCATGCTGAGAGAGTTTTTCTATCCAGAATTACGCCGAAAGAGAATCATTTCAAGTCTGTGTGGTTTCAGCAAGATGGTGCAACTTCTGAAATAGCCCAGCCTGTTATGACAAAATTGCGTTGAAAATATTTGATGTTCAATTGAAATCTGTTAATTGTGGTGTAAGTTTTATGATTCATGCTTAATTAAATTCATGTTTTAAAACTTTAGAATGCAAAATGTAAAAGTATTATCTCTCTATTGATTACATGGCAACCCTAGGCCCGTTTGTTGTTGTAAAATTTCTAATGTAGAGCTAGCAATGCCAACTGAGACAGAAAGAAAAGTCAGTTTTACAAAAATTATTAAAAAGCAAATTGCTATATTAAATCAAATTAAGTAAGTTATTTATTTGATGCAGCCTATCCAGTAAAATAATGTTGTTTACATTTCCAAAACGAAGTTTGCTTTTAAGTGTGAATTTAGCAAAGTCTCTTTCCAAAACAAGAGAGTTCCGAGAATTGGTTTTGGGTTGGAACTTGGTGGGAAGAGATTTCTAGAACACCTGAGTATTTTTTCAGCTGCCAGTGGCAAAATGTCTGCTCACATGGCCGACCCCTACTTCAAAGACTGGAAAAGCACTGTAGAGGATCGCAGAAGGCTGCATTGTCAAAACTATGCGTAGGAAACTATTATAAAATAATTTTTGTTTCATCTCAGGTCACTTTATCCAAAGAATAACGAGAAATGGAGAGAAAAAATGATACCCCTCTGACTCCTTCTTCACTCGCGTGTTCAACAGCTGCCGCAGCTTGTTTGAAATTCACACATTCCCAGCGAATGTTGTTTGAGGCCACCCACCCACTTGCCTCAGGTATGTGCCAAAAAATCCCACCACTCCAACCTCAGGCCATATTCATTCTCACTCCCCCTTCTCCCCCACTTTCACTACCTTTGCAAAAACAACATTTTTCGTCAGCAGAAAAAATAAAAGCGAAAATGTTTTAACGCTTCCATGCATAATGTCAACAAACAAATCGCTTCATTTAACAAATAATAGCCTGGCAGCTTCTAGCAAGGAGAGCAAATAACAAACATACAGAAAATGAAAACAATTCAACAAAAGGAAATTCGCCAAACTGAAAAAATAATCGCTTATTGAACACGTCGCGCACACGCCCCCTTTTTAGGTCTCTACAAAGTGAAAAGTCAAAGCCAAGTGGCACTTGTCATGACTGTTGGAGGGGTGTGGGCACACAAGCGTGCATATTTGGCAATTAGAAATGGTTCTGGCCACAACAGTGTGTGTGTGTGTGTGTGTTAATTATTCTATGTGGCATCATAATTGTGCTGCAGGGAAAGGCGTGCCAACGCATGAACATGAATCGTTGTAATTGAGTAACGAATCTCAATTAAGCAGCATGTGGCAGGTTACTACCAAAGATGGCACAACTCGTACAAAGATACTCGTATGTGATTAACATGATAATCATCAGGAATTGTGAAGAATGGACAGAAAACATGCAGTAGTCCTAACTTTTAAGATTACAAATCAAATAGAAAAATTAAAATGTGAAATATTTATGGGCAACTAGCTTAGGAAATGAAGGATCATTTCAAGAATGATTCTAACAGAATACACAAGTTTTTAATATTTGGTCAGATGAAAGCTTCAATGAAGTATTTAGTTTTAGAAGTTTTGAAATAGAACAGAGAAGGTGTGTGGAAAAATTGGCATCTTGTGTTCTCCAAGTTCAGCAAAACGATCAACAATATATTGAAAACTAGCAGTTACCCGGCATCTAAAACTCAAAGCGAAGAGGCGAAGCTTCTTTTACAATTGCCTCTTATCAAATCTTCATGATAATCTAAACTCTTTATAAAGTTCGATCATTACCACCCGTATCACACCGGTTTCTTCATAATTTAAACTACTAACTAAATGAAAAGAGCAAATTTTACGATTTGTTATTACACTCAATATACACCACCATTTACGCGTCTACAGTTGTCATCGATTAAATCTTCTTCATAATTAAAACTTATATGAGAATTTACGAAATTTACTATTTTTCGGAATGTTGTTTGACCATCCGTCTACATACACTTCTTCAAGATAATCAAAACTCAAATGTAATTTTGGTCAATTTTCGCGATTTTTTTGACTGTTCGGTCCTGCTTTTTGTTGGCGCTGTGCCGTACTCTCAGCTCTCTGCGTGCTTCTTTTTACACCGCTGTCTCAGAAGCTCTCTGGAAATCTATGTTTTCTGCAAATTTCTGTCGTCGATTGCTGGCCTGCACTTGTTAATCGGGAGTGACATCGTTGCGCAGTCGCAGCAGCTGTCTAGGATGCAACGTATAAGGCAAATTGCAGGCGTCGATTGCTCGCCTGCTTCGAAGTTTCTTCAATTCTCACCGAGCCTCCCACTCCACTTTTTCATCGCGATTGAGATTGTTGCGCATTCTCATCATCTCGATGTTTATAGCGAATTGCTGGCGTCGATTGTTGGCCTGCACCGACCTTTCTACATATCTTAACGAGGCTTATCGCTCCATTTGTGCATCGAGATTGAGATTGTTGCGCAGTCTCGACAGCTTCCTGGGATGCAATGTGTGCCAAATTGCAGGCGTCGATTGCTCGCCTGCTTCGAAGCCTCCCTCTCCACTTTTTCATCATCTCAATGCTTAAAGGCAATTTGCTGGTGTCGATTGCTGGCCTGCACAGACCTTAACCTCTGCAGATAATAACCTGGATTATCGCTCCACTTGTTCATCGTACCGCGCTTGCGTTTGTTCCAGAATCTCAGAAACACACTGGGATGCGAAGTGTTCAGCAAATTTCTACCGTCGATTGCTTGCCTATTCTGATGTTTGATGGACTAACGGTAGCATTTTCCTGACCATCTCTTGCGAAGAAGTTTCTTTCTGACCTTTTACAGTTAGAGCGATTCCGTACGATCTATGCCTTCTATGCAAAATTGGCTTGTATAGCCATGATAGGAGATTTTGCATGACTAAGGCCCGATTCCTCAATGTCCGGCTAGTCAACTTGACCGGCAGGTTAGCCGAATTAACCGGAGGAATAAACTTATCCGCAGCTCAAGCACTGTTCCACGATTTAGGTTGACAAAATCAACTTGTAAAATAATTCTTGCTGGGATTAACTACCAGCAACATTTATTAGCAATAAAAAATCCATAACGAAAATGCCGAATTTGTTAAGAGTGTTTGGTCACCCTAAGTGATAGGAATTTATCGATAGCGCGTGAAATTGTTGTTAAGAAAACCAAATGCTGGTCATCTGGACTAACAAATTTAACCGGTGGTTGGCTAACCGAAACATTTGAGCAAACGGTCCTAACAGAATTCTAGTAGAACTAGAAAATTATATTTTTAAGGAACTGAAAATCATTAAATGGTGTCAAGAGACTTCAATCAAGTACCAGAAGTATGTTATTTACCCTGTACCCTGAAGATTCAAAGTATTTTGTTGTTTTTTTGTGGTTCAAAATTTCATCTTTTATTTATTGAATCCTAAACGTACATAGTTTTTGGAGGACCATATCTGGGTAGTGGCGAATCATTCAGAAAAGGTTTTCTTGGTGGTGGTGCTGGTCGAAACGGATTGCCTCCTGCTCCTCCAGGAGAAAATCCACCGTGTCGTGATGCTGAGGCCAAGCTAAAGCCTAGTATAGCCAAAAGAAGACTGCACAGTGGAAGCAATTGCATGATGAAGCGTTTAGTCAAAAACTGATACCAAATATTACTCTAGCTTAGGCTTATATAGCAGACTAAAACTGAAGTGGTGCTTTACACGTTGATAAGATGGCAAACGAAACAAAAATCACCGCAAGATGATACTGATTATTTACTGTCTGACGGGGTATTCCTCTCGCTATCAGTTGATTTTGTGGGATCCCCTCCGTTCTTGTTGTTGTTTCTTTGCTGTCTGACCAAATTTTTGGTAGGCATCTTGGATTTAGCTCGCTCCTGTAGAAGCCACCCTACCTACGTACCTAATTCCCGCTCATCGCGAAATATCTATCAATCTTTCGGAGATTTGTTTAAGCTGCTTTAATGCCTTTGCAAACAGAGCCCGGCATTGAGCGAGTAGCTCACTCGGGGACCAAACAATTGGTATTTACATTCACTCAGAATGACACCCCATCGACTTCGTATGAACTGCAAATCTGAAGCGAGAGCCTTCAGATTGCCAACTTCAACGTCGATTGTAGCTCCACTTGCTTGAAGGACGACGTTACTTTCGTTGACTACACTCAAAATTTTGAACCAAATCGACGACATCAAAATATGTACATTTGAACGAATTCGTGAATTTTTGAATACCGTTGATGTCACGGAGAGTCTCCGCTGTCAAATTGAGTTTCTTCAGTTCGTGAAGTGCTTCTTGTATTTCAGAAAGATGTAACGGCGTCAACTCTTGCAGACCATCGGGTATTGGACAAGTTGTGAATGGAAGAGGGAATTTTCTTTTGAATGAGTTCCCATCCCTCATGATTATTGTCATATCCATGTCCCCGGCAGTCAATTAATGGAATATTAGGTATATTTGCCCAACGCACCTAGGATCAGCTATGCTATACCTCGACCAGTTTTTTTATTACAATCAGCAAAGGTCAGGAATCTTTCTTTGATTGTAAGCGTCCTTTGTATTTTATCAAAACGAAGGAAGCGCAGCACAAATGTTGATTGTTCCACATTCGAAGAATCAGGCGTTGAGTCATCAATCAAAGCATAATATTTTGCATCTTCTCGTTCATTCAAAATTTCTACCTCTACACAGAGAAAATAATATATGTAAAAACTACACGAAAATTTAGTTTTTCTACACGTTTCACAGGGATTTTCAACCAACTACGTTTGTGTAGCTCTTCTGCATGCCACGTTTAGCTTTCTCATTTCTACATGCGGCGTGTAGCTTTTCTAAACGCCAAGTTTAGCTTTCCCATTTCTAAATGCGGCGTGTAGTTTTTGTACATAAAGGTTTAGTATTTTCATTTTTAAATGCGGAATGTAGCTTTCACACAAAGCTTAATGAAAAATGTTGAAATACTTTGAAAAAATGCTGATTTTCTCTTGTCATGTAGCCTTTACATTTGTCCACGCCGCATTTAACTTTTCTGCGTGCCTCGTTTAGTGTTTTTATTTCTACACGTTCGTGTAGTTTTTTCTAAACGCCACGTGTAGCTTTCTGTTTTCTACATATTTGTGTGAGATTTTGAAAGGTGAGCTGCGTTTCGTTTAAGATTGTAGTTTCTACACGTGGCGTGTAGCTAATTTTGTTTTCTCTGTGTACATGTCGGGCACACAGTTCTATAAGTTCATTTTGAATTTCATGGGACAGATAGTAAACTTGCAATCGATGATGACTTTGTTGGGAATCCTTGATCCTTCTGCAAATGATCACGTAACACGAAATCGTAGTGACTAATTATCTCCAAAACTCCCAAAAAGTTTCCGCAGTTCGGACTTCCGATGAGAACACTATCTCCTCTAAAAGCCAAGCCTGTTTTGCCCAAAAACAAAGTGTTCAGAACTCTTGTTAAAATTTCTTTCCATTTATTCGCTTTGTTTGCTACTTGGGTGGACAACAATGCATCAACTGAAGAGTCGTTTTCAAGACTTGTTTCAAGAGCACGCCACTTGACTTAGCATTGAATTATTTGATTATTTTTGTGAGCTGGAAGCCTCTAGTAAATTTTTTATTTTTTCGACTCATTTTCGAATCATTTTCAGAACCGGTCTATTTCGAGTCATACTTCAATAAATCACTTTTGGCATAGTAATTTTCGAGTCTTCTTTAATCGTTAGGTAATAATCACTATTTAATCATCAAAAGGGCTGAATAACGCATTGGAGATATTCTGATAAAAACGGTCTTCAAAAGTTGCATGAGGGGTTTCTCCCTTGTAGGACGAACGAATTCGTATAAAATTACCGATGGAATGTTATTATTTAGATAAGCGATTCACGTCAAACGGAAATTGAGATTTTTGGCATCAATTTAGTACTCCAACATAGTACTGCATTAACTAGCTAACATCTTAAAGAAGTAAATTCCATTAAGAATACCTCTGTGAAACTTTTCATACAGCCAAGGGGTGGCAACTTCTCTTACATAATTTTTGCCCTTCCTTGGTGGCCATTTTCAGCAAATTGAACTTGAGGCAAACATGCAACTTCCTTCCTAGCTGCCTTAGCTTTCCTTCCTTTCTTTAGCTTATCCCATTTACCTATACACGAGGACATTTGCCATATGGCATGCCATTTTGCCATTTTGTGAGACATTTTTAAGGCTAATTAAATCCACTTCATGGCTTTGAAAAAAACCAAATGCTAAACACTTTCCGGCATTGAAAAACTAGCAGGCCGGAAATGTCTGTGTTTGATATTTATGACATTTTAAAGTTCCCAAGCTTTGATACTTTTCCTCTTTAAACAGAGAGTCCTTTACTGTGGCGCCAAAGGATTTGGCCAATTAAAAATGCGGCGTTAGCTTATCGCACGCGCCAAGAAAAGTTTCCACCGCCAGCAGCAGCGGCAGCACCCAGGAGAAAGGAAAGTTTTTGGCGAAAGTTTAACAGCAACGGCAGGCGCTTTAATCCCGCTGATAAGAGAATTTATTTTTTAAACTGGAGAACAAGGCAATTAACGGACTAATCAAATAAGCCTCGACTAATTGTGGTTGGCTTGTTGCAGGCCATAAAACAGGGTAAATACAACCTCCATAAGGGCCAGCAATTGCATCAGCATTACCATGATAAGCTTCACATGAGAGGAACCATAATTCTCCGCCTGTGTTATAATTGTCTCATTGGTCAAAGAATCCCATGTGGTTTGTAGATTACACAAATAGTGGGCAATGCAGCGCATCAGAAATGGCGATATCATCACCCATTTGTATTGAAAGAATAGACATTTTTTGGGATAGAAACTGCTGGGCAGCGCATAAACCAATGTGGTGAATAGGGTATATACAATGGCCACCATCATAGTCGACATTAAGTTGTTAACTTCAAGACCAGCATAGATTTTGCCAGATTCGTGATATAAATGCAACCTTGGATGCAGCATGATGCCCCAAGAGGTCAACGTAATTCCCATGAAGGTAAGATAAAGTTCCATAAATGATTGGTAAGGTAACATTTTTGTATAGATTCTCCAAAAGCAAAAAATATGTATGTATATATTCGATTTTTTGTCACAGACTTTGAAGATATTGAAATATAGTATGAACTGGATTTGTTAAAAGCTAGGAATGTATTAGAGCAGGCTACTAAGATTCCATTTCAAACAATTTCGAAATCATGTAAATTAACCAACATTAAAAGATTGAATGTAGCTCTCTGTTAGTACCTTGGCATCATCACATTAACATTTTTACGAAATATTTTTCCGCAACTCATGCTCTCCCTGTGTCTTATATAGTATCTTTGGCTGCTTGTACTCAAAAGCCCATTTTGATGCGCCTTTCATGTCCAGGCTAGGCCAAGTTTCCACTTTTTAAAAAACCTCACACTTCCCTCTGCCCCCAACCACACACACACACACACCCATTGTCTTACCTCATGCAGTGACAACGAGACTTTGGTCTTCTCCTCGCGCAAAATATGACCAAAGTCCTTTAAGCGCTTCGCCCCAGGACACACGCAGGACATAAAAAAAGGCCTAAACAGAAGACAGAAATCTCCTTTTCGAGTTCGAGTGGAAAATTTATGTACCTTCGGGGCGGTTACTTCATTATGCAATGACCTACAATGAAATGCGGGAACTAAACTGGCGTTGCACAAAATTTATGTGCAAAAGTTGAGAGACAGCCTAAGTAAGTGGTAAGGCCCCCCCTGCAATCCCCCCTAAACGAAGGGATTGGCCAGACAAGTTGAAGAACACCGCTGAGAGTGCGAATAGTAATTTTTTTGATAACAAAAAAATATAGGCGAGACGATAAGAATTCGTGTGTGAAAAAAGGTTAATCAGCTAACTATTAAATGGTAGCATTTAGTCTACTTCAAGAACTCACTGTCATAAGTATGACGGGGAAAATTCTCTTTGTTTTGGTAGTATACCTCAGCCTTGCCTGGAGCCTTGAGAAAGTTAAATATGACAACTACAAAGTGTACGAAGTTAAAGTTAACAATGCTAAACAATACAATTTGCTAACGGAGCAGGAAAACCTCTTGAAGGTAAAGTCTTTTACTTGTAGCAAATAAAAGAAGAATAAAAACTTAAAGAAAACTTTAAAGTGAAAACGTGCATCTAACGAAGTGTTCTCAAAAACAGTAACTAGAAGTATCATCCAACACGACTAAATGGAAGTAGAAACTTATAAAAATAAAAACGAAAAAGCAAATCTAACTTCGGCTGTGCCGAAGTTTAAATACACTTGCAACTTTTGTGACCACTGACATAATTTTGTGACCAATGACTTAATATATAAGCTTTATGTCTTGTGTCATCGGGATACTAAGTAAAAAATTATAAAAAAAACTTGTAAGGCAGCTACAAGAAGTGACCATCCGATTTTCGCGGTTCCGACATATGTGCAGTTTGTAGCTAAATGATGACTCGGTACAAAATTTCAGCTCGATAGCTTTAAAAATGAGGGACTAGTTTGCGTAGAAGCAGACAGACGGACGGACGGACTGACGGACGAACAAAACTCAATCGACTCAGCTCGTCATGCTGATCAAGAATATATACACTTTATATGGTCGGAGATGGTTCCTTCTATGCGTTCCAAACTTCTGGGAAAAATTATAATACACTTTTCAAGTGTTTAAAAAAACATGTCAAAAAAATGTTCGATTAAGTGTTATGGTGTCTTAAAAAGGTTTCACAAATAAAACAAGAAAGCAAGTCGGTCAAGCCCGTATATAACATACTTTGTACCTGTGAAGTGCTGCCCATCACCGTTGCGACCGGTGCTGCCCATAATTGTTTGTTTTACTGTTGTTCATCCAATCTTTACCATTCCTTTGGCGGATCGATAAATAATCCTGATTACTAACTATGTCCTCAAGGAACGAACCTTCTATCTATAAAACTGTGGGAGATATGACTTTTTTCCAATTTGCGGGGGCAGACGGACACGGCTAGATCGACTCGACTGTTGATGCTGGGGTCGGAGATGCCTTCCTTCTGCCTGTTACATACTTTTGCACAAACTTAATATACATGAAAACAGTGGCCACAACTACAAAGATACATTGAGCAACATTCAACGCCATTGCATATACCTTTCGGCTACCCTACAAATGGAGCTTAATAAGAATAAGGAAATTTGCGCTCTTTGCGCTATTCCAATTATCCAGTTTTAATTCACGTTGTTGAAATAGCAATTTGCAAATGGCTTGATGGCCGGGTGGCTCTTTGAAAAAACTTTACACCCGGTCACATCTCTGCTGTTGGCGCCAGCTTTGTAGTAATTAGCCATGAAAAACTTCTCAAACTGCCGTTCGGATTCGGCTTTAAGCTGTAGGTCCCTTTCTCTTGTGCGAAAATTAGAAGCGCACAAGCCAAGAGATTGAGAGGAGCTCGGCCTTGGCCCTTTGGGGCTGTGTCAAGACATTTTTTGATGGTGTGACAGCAGTTAAAAGCGTACGGACGAGGCTAGCCGCAACCACCGCCGCTGTTCATATGTATTCTTTGTTGATTTTTCTGATGATTATTGAATTATAATTAATCCTCGACTTTGACCACTTTGACTCAAATCAACTAAAACCCATGTTTAATTTATATTTGATTTAAATTTTTTTTATTTACCGAATTTTAGTTTTCCTGAAAAGCTTCTACTTGAAAAGTGTATTATAATTTTGCCCAGAAGGTTGGAATGCATAGAAGGAATCATCTCCGACCATATAAAGTATAAATATATTTTTGATCAGCACGACGAGCTGAGTTGATTGAGCTTTGTCCGTCCGTCTGACTGTTTCTACGCAAACTAGTCGATTACTTCTGGTTACTAGTAAGTACCAAGTACTCTGTACCAAGGGTACACTGAGTATATTAAGTTTGTGCAAAAGTATGTAACAGGCAGAAGGAAGCATCTCCAAACCCTATAAAGTATATATATTCTTGATCAGCGTCAACAGCTGAGTAGATCAAGCCATGTTCGTCCGTCTGCCTCTCTGTATGTCCGTCTGTCCGTATAAACAAACAGATCTCAGAGATGGTAAGAGATAAAAATTTGACATGTAAGGGACATATGCTTCCTATACTTGCTGGCAGATCAAGTTAATTTTACATATTTGCCACGCCCCTCCCGCCCCCGTAAATTCGAAAAATCGTAATTTCTCCCACAGTCTTATAGATAGAAGGTTCGTTCTTTCTGGAGATATTTAGTTATCGGGATTCTTTATCGATCCGACCGAAGGAATTATAAAGATCGGATGAACGATAGTCGAGTTATAAGGAAAACAAACAATTATGGGCAGCCCCGGTCGCAACGGTGATGGGCAGCACTTCACAGGTACAAAGTATATTATAGTCGGGCTTGACCGACTTTCTCTCTTGTTACTCTTAGATTAACGGGTATAAACACTGATTCGTCGATACAAGATGACTAATCTAGGTTTTATTTAGTTTATTGAAGAGTTGGTGGTAATTCTAGGTGATTTTTGAATCTGTTTTCGTGTCTTGATTTTTAGTAATTTAAGCTTAAAGTTGATTAAAATGCCTATCTTGATCCTTTTTATGGAGCGTTTTGTGACGAGTCCATTCAACTAGAGGTATATATTTTTATACCCTGTTCCCATTACTTGCTTTTTTTGAACTTTGGTCTCCAAATATTATATTTTTCAATTTTCCGGAGACAACAAAGCAAACGATTTTTTAGCTGAACCTTTACAAAGAACTGTACTAGGGTTGTTAAGTTGAAAGATGATGAATCTTCATTTTTAGATTTTCAATCTTTATTTTTTAAGATTGCAATCTTCACTTGCAGGTTTTAGCTGGATCGAGGTCGTGTTATGCTTTCGCATAACTTCAAAACAGAGACACACAACACAACAAAGGAGACTTGGTTGATCGAACAGGTGTTTCATAAGAGACCAAATCCTCACTCATGAAACAGCTGACCGATTTTATAAGTCTTTTTTCTTTTTTTTTGTATGTTTCTTAAATAAAAGCTGCAAGTTAACAGTATAAAGGTCGTAAAAACAGTGTGACAAAAATTGCAATCTTCTCGAAAATGAGATTTTCATACTAGTTTAAAGATTTTTATTTTTTCTCATTGTAGATTTGAAATACTTTTATGGACTTAATTTAATAATGTATTGCAGGTAGCTCCTCTTAGACTTGGTCTACAACTTCCAAATGTGGGTAATGGGTAATTTTCTATTAAAATTCCACTCTCTCCTTAAAAGCTGCCATCATCGGAGTAATCCACGGACTATGTCCCAATACTGATTCTCTATTGTCTTAGGTTAGGAGCTTATCAATCCGTTCTTAAGCCTTCTGTTCGAAATCAATCGGAATCCGCCTATCGGTCTCGGTTGAACTGGTTTCGCATTGGTAGCGATAACCAACTTAGCTGTTAGATCTTTTCATATTTATTCCTAGTCTCAGTAACGACTGATTCCCAACCTGAATTACAAGAACCGTTCTACCCGTTCCAGAGCTTCCCAACCAATAGGGGAGGCAGAAGCCCTAAATCAACTTCTTATATCATGGAGATAACCACTAAGAAAAAAAAAAATTTAACTTTTAGTAAATATTATCTCCTGCAACCATATTTGTTCTCATTTGTTACTTATAATGTTTCCTGTACTTCCATTCCTTAGCTCAGCAGCTGGCGTGAGGCACGTCATGTGGGTGATACTTCGGACATAATGATACCGCCTCAATATCAAGTGGCCTTCGAACAACTCCTAATGCTAAACAACTTTAACTATCGTCTAAAAATCGACAATGTCCAGTCCTTGATAGATGCTCAAATACCAAAACAGAGAATAGGTCACATGGAGTGGACTCAATTTCACACTCTGGATGAGATCTACGCCTGGTTGGATGTGATTGAAGCGAATTATCCGGATATCGTTACACCATTTACCATAGGCCAATCTTATGAGAATCGTACCATACGAGGAATTAAGATATCCCGTCAGAAGGGCAATCCAGCTGTCTTTATTGAATCGAATATACATGCCCGTGAATGGATTACCTCGGCCACAATTACCTATTTCATTGATGAGCTGCTGGTGCCACGGAAACCAGGCATCAGAGATATAGCACAAAATGTGGACTGGTATATAATTCCTGTGCTAAATGTAGATGGGTTTGTGTACTCGCATGAAGCGGTAAGTTAATTTGCCGACTGCGATTAGATTTCAGTTTATGAGCGGCTTTATAGCTTCTTATCGTTTACAACTCAAACTAGAAACTAATCAATTAGCTTATCTCTGATTAGGAACGTCTTTGGCGTAAGTCACGTTTGCCCTCGGATCCAACTGGCAAATGCATTGGCACCGATTTGAATCGAAACTTTGATTTTCTTTGGATGTGTGAGTGATACTCTTACTATGATATATCACATATTCTATGTTCATTTTACGCTCAGTGACTGGCGCCAGTTCAGATCCCTGTACCCAGACGTATGCCGGACCTTCAGCTGAATCGGATCAGGAAATACATCAATTGACCAGCTACATTAACAACTCAATACCCGAGGGAAGCATTAAAATTTATATCTCGCTACACTCCTATGGACAATATGTGCTCTCTCCTTGGGGTCACACGGAGGAATTTCCCGAGCATTATCCACAGATGATGCATGTGGCCGAGGGTTTTGCCAATGCTTTTAAACGTAGAAATGGCACGGTGTTTACCTATGGTTCCAGTGCTACAACTTTATGTAAGATTTTTGTTACGTTTTTAAGAGCTTTTTACTGAAATTGACTTTTTGTTACAGATCAAGTTTCTGGTTCGGGCAAGGAATGGGCCTATGCAGTAAAGAATATAAAAATACCCTACACCATTGAGCTCCCTGACAAGGGTGAACTGGGTTTTCTTTTGCCGCCCGAAGATATTATACCCGTGGGTCGAGAACTGACAGATGGTTTTGTGGGCATGATTCAGGCTGCACGCGAAATTGAGGTCATGTAAAGCTCAAAACGAATAAAAACTAAGTGATGAATAGCAGCCACTTTGATGGTTAATTTCTGTTTGAATAATTAGAATATAAAACATTTGTCATAAAATGTAAAGTCGATTAAGAGTTATTAGACCAATGAGGTTCTGACTTTTGTATTGAAAGAGAAATTCAGAAGTAGAATCTCTTGGCTTTAACGTCATGGTCCTTCGAGCCGGATATTCTGGAAACTATGGTTCTTAGGAGGGCAGAGAATCCCAGAACCAAAATGTGTTTCAGTTCTGAACACGTTAAAACCAATATTATTCTAGTGGCCAAGAGTATTATTATGTCTTTAAATATTTATACACAATATTACCAACTTAATGTAATTATAATCATGGGTGGACAACTGTCTTAGCACAGCCTCAAGCATCTCTCCATTTTTCTTCAGCCAGACGAACGAACGTGTGACAGTAACTGCTATGGAGTATGCACCTTCTGGAACAGATGGTAACGAAACATCTGGGATTTTCTTATATTCCTCATCAAAGTTCAACCTCCCCGTAGTACTTTTACTAGATTCATTTCCTGCTCTATTACTTCTTATTCCGTGTTATCGAAATTCGGTGTGAGTTTATTGGAAAACATCACATTCTCCAAGAGCACTTTATCCCCTACTCCAATAGCGCTTTCTTTTGCTTCTTTCTCCTTATCCGCCTTCACTTTTGCCTTATGTTTTTGCAAGCAGTCACGGTATCTTTCGGCTGAGTCAATAAATTCGCCTATTGAATCTCTAATCTTTGGAATTTTGTCCCTTATTCATTAATTTAGATGGAACCGAGCCAGTACTTTGCGGAGTAAAGTTAAGATAAATGACTAAAACTCTTCTTTAAAATTCTTTTTGTTCGTGTATGCAATTTTGAGTCGCTTAACTAATGACCTATTCATGTTTTCGACTTCCCCATTAGCTTGTGGCCCAGGTGTGGCTCAGCGGCAAGTGTGCGCGACCGCTGTGCAGGAGGTCGTGGCTCGATCCCTCCTCGGAACATCCAATGAAAAATTTTTTCTCTAAATAAACTTACACACCCGGTCACCCCTCACTGCTGTTGGCGACAGGTTTGTAGTAATTAGCCATGCAAAAGCTTCTCAAACTGCCGTTCGGATTCGGCGGTAAACTGTAGATTCGTTCTTTCAAGCCAATAGATTGAGAGGAGGTCGGCTTTGGCCCTTTGGAACTGTGTCAAGCCATTTTACATTACATTACATTAGATTGTGCCCAATAGGGCGATGTCATCATCAATTGTATGCCATTTGTATGACAATATTGCTTAAGGCCCTCTTCTGGTCTAGACGACTGAATTTTACCTGAATTTTTAAAATTGTGGAAAGAAATCGGGAAAAGTTTTTTGTTATTCTTTTTTTGTAGTTGGTTGCTCAATTCATTAAGAACAATACAAAATTAAAAATGTGAATGCGAGGGCTGCTCAAAAAGTTTTCAGCCTCCAAAACAGGGTCTTCTAAAAAAGGGAGTGTTGATGGTTCACACCGGGAGTTATCAGAAAGCAAAACGGAAAACAGGAAGCAGAAACGATCTATTAGCGACCACCATACTTTAGCTCTTAGTTGGCGCTTAATAGCAGATTCCCCCCGATTAGCCTTGCCAATGCCAATATCCTTCGTCTCAAAGTCTTCGGAATGACAAATCGAGTTCCCCTTAAATTGATAAAACAAATACCCAAGAGTTTTCACGGAGACTGGAACAATTGAACACTTTTTTAAGAAGTTGTTAAAATCTTTATAGGTGGGAGTTTCTTGCATCCCTACAAACATTTTGGTTCAATTTGACTTCCTTATTAAATATTATTATTAGATTTTTATGACTGTTTTAATGATCTTTTATATTTTATTTTTTTCTGGCTCTAGGTCTTGTTATGCTATTGGCATAACTTTAAACAGAGGCACACAACACAACAAAGGAGGCTTCAGGTTGATCGGACGCGTTTCATGAGGGACCAAATCCTCACTCATCAGCGATCTTGAGCCTGAAAATATCAAAAGAGCAGTCTCTCCATGCCAGCGAAGGCAAAACTGTTTGGGAATTCCATAGGAGCGTGCGCGCAAAACACCAAAAAAACAGCCTAAGACGGACACTCACCTTTGTTAGTGCGTGGCCTCCATTGGACTTTGCACTCAGTGAGCAGCCATCGGCCGCTTCTATTGTTATTAGAGTTAGCTTTATTCTCTTAGTTTCCAGTCATCTCACAATAATTTCAATAAGATTCTACAAAAAACTCAGAAATCAAAGATATAAACAGTCGTGTAACTGTCGCGGTTGCTGATTCAACTACCGCTTAACAAACAAACTACATATGCAACACACTATGAATAATAACATTAGAAATACAAAGTGTTATCTCTTAACAAGCTTAAAAAAAACATCTTCAGTATATAACAGCATATATATACATATATAACAGCGTTATCACTGAAAGCTCGCTCCTTTGCGACCTTAACTCTGTGAAACCCGTGTACGCACCGGGCCCTGATGGAGTGCCTGGCTGTGTACTTAGGTTCTGTGCTGATGCACTTTGTAAGCCTGAATTGAAGGAATCTTTTATTATTCCACTCCATAAAGAAGGTAACAAGTCAGATGTTGAAAATTATATGGGTATTTCTAATTTGTCTGCAATTCCTAAGGCTTTTGAGAGAATTATAACATCTCAACTGCAAACCCTTCCAACATGGAATTGTGAAGCGTAGATCTACTACCACTAACCTTTTAGAATTCACATCTTCAGTGATCAAAGGGTTCATAGGTAAAATGCAGACTGACGTCATTTATACGGATTTTAGTAAGGCTTTTGATTCTGTTAATCACTCCTTGCTGCTTCACAAACTGAGTTTAATCGGCTTTCCAACTAACCTCCTCAGTTGGATTTCTGATTACCTAAGTAGTAGAACCCAAAAAGTTATATTTCGTAATTCATATTCTAAGTGCAGCCAGGTTACTTCTGGAGTTCCCAAGGAAGTCACTTGGGCCCATTGCTTTTTACTATCTTTATCAAGGATCTTCCTTCAGTCTTGGCTCACTCTCGGGTGCTTATGTACGCCGATGATGTGAAAATTTGTTTAACATTTAATGATTTGGTTTCCTGCTATAATTTGCAAGCAGACTTGGATGCATTTCACTCTTGGTGTCAAGATAATCTTCTAAACCTTAACAGTTTAAAGTGTTAGGTTATGACTTTTTACAGAAGCTTACCACAATTAGTCACTTACATGCTTGATAATGTGGCATTGCAGCGCCTAAATGAAGTAAATGCTCTCGGGGTTATTCTTGACCATCAACTGAAATTTAACTCTCATGTAACTGCTACTGTTAATAAGGCCAGAAGTGTTCTTGGGTTTATTAAGCGGTGGTCGAAAGAATTTGACGATCCCTTCACTACCAAGATTCTTTACACTTCTCTTGTCCGTCCAACACTGGAGTATGGTTCATGTGTGTGGTCTCCGCAATATTCTGTGCAAAAGCAATTCTAATTGTTTGCCCTTCGTGGCTTGAACTGGAATCCTGAGGTCCGTTTACCAAATTACTATAGTAGACTACTTTTAATTAATCTTCCTTCCTTATTTAACCGTAGAGTTATGCTTGGTGTAATCTTCATACATAGTTGGTTAGCCAAATTAATCTTAATGTTCCTTGTAGACTATACCGTAACTTCGTCCCCTTATCTCTGAAACATTGAACTACTAACTATGCCTTGCATGATCCGTTTCGTGTCCTCAGTGATGATTACAACAAACTCTACCGGTTAATCAATTCGGAACTTTCTCTTCCTGCTTTAAAAACCCCTATCCGATCCCGATACCGTGTCGCACGTTGGCGGCTGCGCCTGTCGGTCGGTTGGGCGGGAGATGGGCTGCCTTTTTGCCTGGGGTTCGCGCGTAAAAGGCTTCGGCTTGGTGTCGCAAGGGCCACTTGAACGTACTGTGCATTGTACGTCAACGTCCATAATAAATCTTCAAAAAATCATCTTACGTACCTCTACTGAACTGAATAGAGAGGTCTGGTTCGGTCTCAGGTTCGGGAGCTAATAGATTAAGCAGGTTGGGTCCATGGTTTGGTTCGAGAGATCCAAAAAGACGGAAACGAAACCTTTCTGGAGAGACTTTCAACCTTGATGGTATACCATCTAATAAGTATGCTACACATTTTTATACCCTTGCTGAGGGTATTATAAAATTGTCCGGATGTTTGTAACGCATAGAAGGAAGCATCTCCGACCACATAAAGTATATATATTCTTGATCAGCACGACGAGCTGAGTTGATTTAGCCTTGTCCGTCTGTCCGGCTGTCCGTCTGTTTCTATGCTATCTCCTCCGTCAGTTTTAAATCTATCCTCACCAAACTTTGCACAAAGTCTTTTGGTACAAATACGCTGCACATTTGTCGGAACCGGCCGGATCGGATGACTATAGCATATAGCTGCCATAGGAACGATCGGTTGAAAACTATCTTAAAAACTTTTTTTAATGGCCTCAACGTTTTCTTAGTTTACTTCCCTTCCCATGATTTCACTAGTTTGGTCCTATCCGGACGATCGGTCGAAAAACTACTTTTGAATGAACTTTCTGTATTTTCTTTCAATTCATTGGTGAAACGGTGACTTGCTTAGCTCCCATGACGTCGGTCGAAAAACTAGTTCTAGTGAAAAACTTTTTGTTTTTAATGAAAACGTCCTTATCATTGGCTACCTTATCTTATACTTTTACACAATTCACAAAGATTGGTGAAATCGGATGACTAAGCATATAGCTCCCATAGGAACGATCGGTCGAAAAACTAGTTCTAGTGAAAAACTTTTTGTTTTTATGAAAACGTCCTTATCTTGGTACCTTTTTTATACTTTACACAATTCACAGTTGTCGACGGAGAGCCCCTAGACGATCGGTCGAAAAACTAGTTCTAGTGAGAAAACTTTTTTTTTTAATGAAAACGTCCTTTCATTGGCATACACTTTTTTTTTCTTTGACACATTTCTACAAAGTTTTATCAAAATCGGATGACTATAGCATATAGCTGCAGTATGAATGATCGGTCGAAAAAGAAGTTAAGTGAGAAAAACTTTTGTCTTAAATGACATCGCCTCCAAATTTCGCAATTAACAGTGTATTATGCTTTTCCATGATTTCATCAAGTTTAATGAAACAGACATCTTTATAGTATAGATCCCATAGAAAAGTAATGTCCAAAAAGTAGTCTTAGAAAAACTTTTTTGTTATCAATGGAAGCTGCAAGGGTATACTTCCGAGTTAACTTCCCCTATTTTTAAAACTAAGTCTCTATGATGCTTTCGTTAGCTATCGCGGAAGTTAAGATTGCGATTCTTCCAGTTGGTATCGCTTTACCCTAGCGATATTGCATTGCTATCGCATTCTCAACTCCCTTCGGAAAGTAGTGTGCCACTCTGCGATACTTCTGGGCGATACAAAAGCGTTATTTCCGGGAAATAGCGTTTCTACCTGAAGATAAGAATACGTTTCTTCAAATTAACTAATTATATTAATATACTAACTCTGGAATTTGAACTCGGGGCCTTTGGACTCCTTATGAATACTCCTTATATTGAATTCAGTTTAACATCTACCGAAACTTATTCAGCAATAACTATATTTCTTGCATGTCAAGGTTGATTTCTATGCTCTCTCAATATAAAAGAGCAGTTTCATTTTTTCTTCAAAGAATGGCGTGTTGATATTCATGCTTTTGGAAGACAATAGTTTTTTCGTACCAAAAGACATAATTGGTTGGTATTATTTCATTGTATTATATGGAATTTATGAAATTGTTCGATATTTTGTATTGGTCGAAGCATTAGAGTTGCTTCTTTAATCTTCCAAGTGTTGAAAAATTCAATATTAAGAAAAATTCACAGCCAAAAAAAAAACCCCTTTTAAAAATCCAGACCTTTCCCCCTCGTTTAAAGTTGAAAGCTTCACCGCCACTGTGTACAGAAGCTTTTGCTCCGCCCCAAAACCGAATAGCCTTAACAACGAAGCTTCCAATCAGCGACGTCGACACAAACGAAACGAAATTTGTGCCGAGTTGTAACACACAATTTGGGTGATAAAAGTAGGAAGAGTCGTGTGCCGGTTGCATTTTCTGTTTATGCTTTTTTTTATGGCTGATGAAAGTCTCCGCCTATTTTCAACGCGCGCGCAGCATCCTGTGGGGAGTCCTTTCATTCGGGGAAGCTCCTACATGTCAGAAGCAAAAAAAAAAATTTGCCACGAATGGCAAACGACCAAGGCAACATGGCGTCTGTCTTTCTTTATGTACCACTCGTAGCAACCATATACTATACACACACACATACATAAATACATGGCCAAGGATATATGTGCGTTCCTGCTGCTTATTGTTGTTGGATCTGCACTTATTTTTTTCAATTTGTCTAATGAAATTGCGTTTGCCACTTTACCAAAAAAAAAAAGAGAGAAATAAAATAAAAATAGTCGCACGAAAAATCTTGGAAAATTCGAGAAAATATTACGTTGACACTTTGGCTCCTTCTTTTGAGTGTGTGTGTGTGTGTGTGTCTGGCTTTTTACTCACTGGCTCGTTCTGCATATAAATTGAAATTTACCACTCTCGGTTCTCTCTTCTCTCTGGCCTCGTCTCCCTGCTGTTGTCAGTTGCACCTTTATGACAATTTTCCTTGCTTTTTTTCCTACTTGTATGTTGCGCATATTGCGGTGATGAATTTTTCTCTTTGAGTTATACTTATAAGGAATATGCCAAGCAGAGTGGCTGAAAGGTTGGTGGGAGTTAGGTGGGTTGCTTGCCAAGCAGCGGCAATAAAAACTTACTTAGCCAAATTGCATTTTATTTTCTTTTTTTCAGCATTTGCTCATTTAAGATTTAAGCATCATCGACCAGAAAACGAGCAATGAGTTGAGCTGCGAAAACTCATAAATAGCTTCGTTCTAAATAGTAATCTTAAGCTCAGCCCTATTAGAAAACGGGGAACGAATTGGCCCTTAAGATCAGCCAAAATCAAAAAGTTCAATCAGCTACTTAGTGGGACTTTTAACCTATCCTTCTGATAGGATCTGCGATCAACTGACTTAAAGTAGCTTAACCTTGACAGTGGTATCTGACAGATAGTTATAGTCTGAGTAAGCCGATTACCCTGAGACTTTGCATAAAAATTTGTTGTTCATAATTCACTTAGATTTTTTAAAATTCTTTTGTTAAGTGACTTTTGTTCAGAGACTAATTTGAAGTGACTTTTGTATAGTCACTTTTGTCATGTGACTTTTATTCAGTGACTTTTGTTTAATGACTTTTGCTTAGCGAGTTTCGTTCGGGGACTTTTATTTTATGAATTTTGTTAAGCGACTCTAGTTCAATATCTTTTGTTTAGTAACCCATTTTCAGTGGCTTATTCTAATTTGGCGACTTGTGTGAAGTGACTTTTGTTTAGTGACATTTGTTTAGTGACTTTTATTCGGTGTCTTTTGCTTAATGCATTTTTTTAGTGACTATTGTTCAATGACTTTTGTCCAGTAACCCTATTCAGTGACTTTTATGCCGTGATTTTTGCACAGTGACTTTTGTTGAGATATTTATGTTCGGAAACTTTTGCTTAGAGCCTCTTGTTCAATGACTTTGGTTCAGTGAGTTTTGTCTAGAGACTCTTCTTCTTTTCCTCAATGACTTTTGTTGAGTGACTTGTTCAATAACATTCGTTTAGTGACTTTTGTTCAATGACTTTTAATCATTGCCTCTTCTTTACTGACTTTTGCTGTGTCAATTTTATTCAATGCCTCTTCTTTAGTAAGTCTTGCTAAGTGACTTTGTTGAGTTACTTTTATTAAGTCACTCTTGTTCAATGACTATTGTTAGGTAGCACCTCTTCGGTGACTCTTATTTAATGACTTTTGTTCGTTGTCTTTTGTACAGCAACTCTTCTGCAGTGACAATCAGCAGCGCAAAGACTAAGAGACAGTCGAGAAACTGACCTTACCGAGAGAATCTGCTCCGGAGAAGTCAAATACGGTAATTCGGCGAGAAAGATAAAGACGATTTTTTGAGGGGTTTAAAAATGGCCTTAACGTTGTAAAAAAATGAAGAGATACTAAAACGAGAAAGGAAAGCTAACTTCCTCTGTGAGGAAGTTTAAATACATTTGAAACTTTTAGTGACTAATGACTTCATTTATCAGCTTTATGTCCTGCGCAATTGGGATATTATATAAAAAAATTTGAACAAAAAATTTTTATTGCAGCTACAAGAAGTGACCATCCGATTTTCTCGGTCCCGACATATGTGCAGTGTGCAGCTAAAAGATTTCTCTGTGTAAAATTTCAGATCGATAGCTTCAAAACTGAGGGACTAGTTTGCGTAGAAACAGACAGACGGACGGACAAAGCTCAATCGACTCAGCTCGTCATGCTGATCAAGAATATATATACTTTACGTGGTCGGAAATGATTCCTTCTATGCGTTCATAACTTCTGGGTAAAATTATAATACACTTTTCAAGTGTATAATAATAGATGATTTCAAACTTGATTCAAGAGCGAATATGTTCGTCCAAGTAAGAATTTTGTGTCCCGAATTACTATGTGTTTTGATCGCTATACTCCTTTTTTCAACTACTGCTCCTCACTCTGCTTGCTTATATAAATCAGAATGTGAACGGGTTTAGTCCGATTTCAAGCACCGAATTCTTAGTAATTGCATTCAACAGATTCTATTTCTGGATTCAGGGAAGTAGAGGTGATCTTTTGACGTCACATTCCATAGTTATCGATAGTTTTTTGCAAACTATTGATAAGTATCAATAGTTTTCGTATGTTATTTTATACAAATATGCTTTAAAATTACAATTAAACGAGAGCGTAATTAAAAGTCGGTCCTGCCGGACTTCGATATACTCGTTACTCAGTGCAATTAATGTATAATAGCCTTTCCTTATGCTAACTAGCAGATCATTAACATTAATGAAAACATTTCAAAATTATGTAAGCAAACAGCGCATGCGGCGCAAAAAAAGTATGCAACGTTTTTTATAACCTATAATGGTAAGAGATATAGGTATATATAGGTAAGAGATTATTATACTTGCAGGCTCGTCGAAAACAGGAAGAACAAAACAAAACAATTCTACTGACATGTTTCCAAAAAAATGTAAAATTCCCCAATTCAATAGCTACACAGCTTAACTGAGGATCGTGAATACCCTAATTATCTCAAGAATATTTCTCCAAGTAATAAAAGACTATGAGCGAGAGCATTAACTTAACTTAGATAGCGTTTTTATACCCTGTTCCCATTGAAAATGGGAAAAGGGGATCATGAAGTTGTGCAAAAGTATGTAATAGGTAGAAGGAAACATTTGCGACCCTATGAAGTATATATATTCTTGATCAGCATCAACAGCCGAGTCGATTTAGCCATATCCGACTGTGCGTCCGGGTATACAAATTTTAAATTTGTGCTTTTAATACCCTTGCAGAGGGTATTACAAAATTGTCCGGATGTTTGTCTACCTCGGAACTCTTGCAAACCGATGTTACTACGTGCTTAGTAAGGAGTTCAAAAGCAGAGCCCTCGATCGAGAGACGAAAATTGCGCTTACAAGTCGCTTATTATCCAAGTCCTGCAATACAGCGCAGAAGCATGGACATTAACAACAGTGGATGAGGAGGCGATCGGAGTGTTCGAGAGAAAAGTCCTTCGGAGGATTTATGGACCTGTAAAAGTTGGCGATGAGTTCCGCACCCGAACTGTATGAGCTCTATGGGGACACTGATCTAGTCAAGCGCATAAAACAACAGCGCCTGCGCTGGCTTGGACATGTTACTCGTATGGATGAAGAAGCTCCAGTAAAAAAGTGTACAGGCGGAAGGCGAACGAATTAGGGAAAGCAGGAGGTGTAGGACGACCGAAACTTAGTTGGGAAAAACAGGTGCTGAAAGACATTAAGGCTCTTGAACTGACCAACTGGTGCCAGCTCGCACAAGACAGAGGCGAGTGGCGGGCATTAATAGCAGCGGCCGAGACCGTCAAACGGTTGTGATAAAAATATCGGGCCAAATAAGAAGAAGGAGAAGGATGTTTGTAACGCTTAGAAGGAAGCATCTTCGACCAAATAAAGTATATATATTCTTGATCAGCATGACGAGCTGAGTTGGTTAAGCCCTGTCCGTCTGTCCGGCTGTTTCTATGCTATCTCCTCCGTCAGTTTTAAAGCTTTCCTCACCAAACTTTTCACGAAGTCTTTTGGAACAAATACCCTGCACATTTTTCGGAAACTGCCGGATCGGATGACTATAGCATATAGCTCCCATAGGAGCGATCGGTCGAAAAACTAGTCTTTGTGAGAAAAACTTTTTTGTTTTTTAATGGAAACGCCTCCATAGTACGTATTTCTTAGTTTACTATCTTTTACCATGATTTCACTAAGTTTGGGCGAAATCGGATGACTATAGCATATAGCTGCCATAGGAATGATCGGTCGAAAAACTAGTTCTTGTGAGAAAAACTTTTTTGTTTTTAATGAAAACGCCATTATCATTGGCATACACTTATTTTTTATACTTTGACACATATCTACAAAGTTTTATCAAAATCGGATGACTATAGCAGCAGTAAGAACGATCGGTCGAAAAAGAAGTTCTAGTGAGAAAAACTTTTTTGTTTTAAATGGGATCGCCTCCAAATTTCGTAATTAACAGTGTATTATGCTTTTCCATGATTTCACCAAGTTTGGTCGAAATCAGACATCTATATAGTAAAGATCCCATAGAAAAGGAAGGTCCAAAAAGTAGTCTTAGTGAAAAAAACTTTTTGTTTTCAATGGAAGCTGCAAGGGTATACAAAACTTCGGCCGAGCCGAAGAGCCCATGCCAATACTACTATGCAGTCGAGTCAAAATGCTCCATGCCAATTCAAATTTCAGTTTTTTCCTTAAAATATTGTCTCTCATTTTTAATTTCTATATATCTAGTCTAGTTGCGAGAAATCATCGCTTTGTCATGTCAGGCCTCATTAATTTCCACACATGAAAATCCTTACGGGCTCTGGTCAGCTTCGCTCTATTTCCGCCACAAAGCAACCCTCAAAACGGGAAAGAGGACAAAAAATAAACGAAACATCTTCGCCCTTCGACATGTAGATGCCATTTATTTATTGCATAATAATGAAGTGAGAAACGTTACAAATCAAAACACTCGACAGCAACGAGATAAACTTTTGTCTGCAGAGGTTCTGCTGCTCTCAGTGTATATATTTTTTATCATTATAATATATTTTTGGGGCAGAAACGTTGGCAATTTTTGTGCATTTGTCAGCCGCAACGGAATTGAAACGTTTGCGCTTTTATGGCCACGGACGTGTGTCCAAGTGGGGTGGAGTGGGATGGGCTGCCGTTTGGTGGGAACAAAATATGAAATAGATAGTTATATAGAGACGGGCGACAGGAAGTGATATATAACAAATGCGAAATAATATCAGCTCATTTTGATCGAAGAAAAAAATGAGTGGGAATAGAAAGTAGAAAAATGAAGGGGATTAGGGCAGAAGAAAAGGGCGTAGCCAGCTATAATGTGAGGTAGGGGCATACAATTTTGTTCTCATACAATTTTGAAATCAACTTTTAGTATCCTTGCTTTCTCTTGGACTCACAGGTATGTAAATAGTAGCTTCATTTCTCTGTATTTACTTAACATTTAGTTGTTGGGCAACAATCTTGGCTATATTTTATTTTATTTACTTTTATTTGGCATTTTGTGTATTTTTTACGCTCCTTGGCTACTACCTCAGCTGCTCCACTTGGTCGGTGGATGCAGCAGCAGCCGCAGCAGCAGCAGCTCACTGGCGCGTTGACATCGCCATCAAAATGCTTTGACGTGGTTTTTGATTGACAGGAAACTCATAAATAATTCATGTCATTAAATCATGTTACATTTTTTTCCTTCTCTGCGCTTCTTTGCTTCCAACATCATCTTCAGGTCCAGCGGCGGCCGCAGTGGAAACAAGTTTCTCCAACTCGTGGCGGGACATTTGTGTGTGGGGCTCGTTTCTTTCTAGCAATTAGATGGCCAAAAAATGAGAAAAAAAGCCAGCAAACAGTTTCTCTACTTCAATGTGACTCAAATTTTTTTTAATATTTCCCTTGAAGAAAATAAGTTTTCAATGAATATAATTATGCAAATTTCTTTTAATATTTCAACGCCTTCGAGTGCAGGAGGAGAGGCTGTCCGAATATTTTACGATTGCTTGTTTTAATTCCTTGTTTCATATTTTTTGTGTCCTTCAAAGTTTCGAAGGAATCGCTGCTGCTGTTTTTAATGAAAAAAAAAAGGATTCGCATTTGCATAATTTGATGTCAGCCATTTTTAATTTGTGTCCTTAAGGAAGTTTTCTTTGGGGCTTTTATTAAAGTGAATTCTTGAAAAATACCAAAAATTGCTTTAATTGCTTTTTGGGCTTTCGTATCCTTGATCCTTTTGTTGTTGTGCGGCGATAATAATTACACGTCACGCTGCCACGCAATCAAAACATTATTTGTGCAAAATCACGGAACTGAACTCAAGCGGAAGTGATGAAGGACTTATTGGCTGCACGCGTCCGCCGCAAAAAAGTTTAAAAAATATCACCCCACCACCCCATTTGCATTGCACCCAAGTCTTCTCCCCGTGTTAAATTCCACACACAACGCGTGCGGTCACGTGGCGGCGGGCCAGGATGGTGGCAACACGCCCACTTTCATGATAGTCACACACACACACACAAACACAATCCCAATCCCTGACGGAGATTCAGAGCAAAACGTCGAATGCCAATCATCAACGCCAGGAAGAAGCAACGGAAAATCGTTGAAAATTATGTAAATTGTTTTGCTTTTTTGAATGGGTGAACGGAGCGGAGCGGGGGGAATGTGGAAAAGGAGTGCGAAAATTTGCCTAAATGCTTGACAAAAAACAAGGAGCAACAGGATTTTTGGAGATTTTTCAGCCTGTCAAAACTGTTGCATACGCTGACAGCAACATATGTTGCCATCAGTCGATTTGGTAACCCCTTCTCGAAGTCGTCTATGAGGGAAAAAGGTTGATGAAATCAATTTCCAAAGTTCTAAAAACACAGAGTGCTGGTTGGATACAATCAAATTTCTCATCAGACTCCTTGAAATTGTTAAAAAAATTTAGATGCAGATGTAAGAAACCGTAGTAAATTTCGAATCGCGAAACGGTTTCAAAGAAAAAATAGAATGTTCGATGTCAGAAAAACGTCAAGAATTCCAATTCCAAGATGAAATTATAAACCGAGAATGAATTCCTGATGCCGAATTTGTAGATCAAAAATGGTTCCCCACCTGATCCAAGTACGAAAACTTTCAAATCAAGAACAATAATTCTTGTATCAGAAGCTAAACATAATAATAGTCTAAGATTCTTGAACTCGATAAATTCCATTCAAAGAACGCGCAACTTTCGAAGGAAAGCAGTTTGTAAAAGTTAACTTCGTCTCGGCCGAAGTTTTGTATACCTTGGAGTTTGTTTTTCTAAATAAGACTGCTTTTCGGACCTTACTTTTCTATGGGAGCTATACTATATAGATGTCCGATTTCGACCAAACTTAGTGCAACCATGGAAATGCATTAAAAACTGTTAATTGCGAAATTTGGAGGCGATCCCAATTAAAACAAAAAAGTTTTTCTCACTAGAACTTCTTTTTCGACCGATTATTCATACTGCAGCTATATGCTATAGTCATCCGATTGTGACAAAACTTTGTAGAAATGTGTTTAAGTATACATAAGAAATATATGCCACCGTAAGATACGTTTCCATTAAAAATAAAAAAGTTTTTCTCACAAGAACTAGTTTGTCGAACGATCGATCCTATGGCAGCTATATGCTATAGTCATCTGATTTTGCATATAAAAAAATACATGCCAATTTTGAGGCGATTTCCATTGAAAACTAAAAAAATTTTCTAACTAAGACTACTTTTCAGATAATACTTTTCTATGACAACTATACTATATAGATGTCCGATTTCGACCAAATTTGGTGGAATCATGGAAAGCATAGTAAACTAAGAAATACGAAGTTTGGAGGCGTTTTAATTGAAAACAAAAATGTTTTTCTCACTAAAACTAGTTTTTCTACCGATCGTTTCTATGACAGCTATATGCTATACGATCCAATCCGCGTATTTGTACCAAAAGACTTTGTGCAAAGTTTGGTGAGGATAGCTGTAAGACTGACGGAGGAGATAGCATAGAAACAGACGGACGGACGGACAGACGGACTGACAGGGCTCAGCTCGTCATGCTGATCAAGAATTTATATACTTTATGTGGTCGGAGATGCTTTCTTCTATGCGTTACAAACATCCGGACAATTTTATAATGCCCTCTGCAAGGGTATAAAAATGCCAAAATCGGCTCGGCCGAAGGTTTACGGCATCTAATCGGTTAATAATATATGTAAAATTGCTTCTAGAAATAGTCGGTAGATGGCTGATCATCTTTATCACGAGCCATTTAACGATGGTGCAAAACATTTCAATTAATGTACGTACGGCCGGAAATTAGGGTGATTCTAGAAAAATAAACTAAGACTGAACCACTAAACCGAACGTAAGCCGCGGTTCAGTAAACCGAACGAAAACCGCGGTTCAGTGGCTTCAAAAACCGTAATAAGCTGAACCGGTGGTTTGTAAACTGTGTGAACCAGTGAACTTTTGACTATAGATTTCCGATTTCTACCAAACTTAGTGGGTTCATGGGAAAGCATAGCAAACTAAGAAATACGAAGTTTGAAGGCGTTTCCATTGAAAACAAAAAAGTTTTTCTCACTAGACGGCTTGACTTATTTTAATGCAATTTTTTTGTATATATATTTGGCAGGTGTAGCATAGGTTTTAACCAATATTTCATATCGCTAGGTAATTTGAGTGACTTGTCAACAAACTCCAAGAGCGAGTTTGATTCAACGAGAGCTTAACGAATCAATGAGAACGACACAGCTGGCTGTTTATCTGTGTCTCTCCGTGTTTTATGATTGTGAAAGGTTGGTAAAATACTAAATGAACAAAAAACATTATCGGTATATCGTTTTCCATCATCCGATAGTCCTAATTGATGCCATGGACACAGATTGTCCCAATTGTCATGCCGAAAGTAGCGCTGCTACTGAGCTGTAGCAGCGACGTTTTGTTTGCTCATACGAACAGACGAACAGACAGACGTACATGGCAGTATCGATTCGACTATTGATGCTGATCAAGAATATATATACTTTATATGTCGGAGATACTGAGGGTACCTGCGGTACAGAGAATAACACCGAAAATTCACCAAAACATTTTTACACTGGAGTCCCAGCTAAGGGTACAGTGTGACTGCTCAATGCCAAAATACCATTTAATAGTAAAATACCACCAAATGTCAAACGGTCTTCCTGCACTGAGTTTGTTTACCTAGTGTGATTTGATTACAATTAAATTGATTAAAGTAACAAAAGTGCAAATGCAGGAGTATTTGGATGATATTTGGAGAGAAGAAGTCATGGGCAAACCTTAAGTTGTGTTTTATTTTGTTTTTGCTGCTACGCAAAAAATTGCAAACCATTTTTTTTGCTTCTACCTAGCTAAACCTATAGCTAAAGCTATCAGCTTTTAGCCAGTCAAGGTTGCGGAGCCACGGGTTTTTAGCTGGGTATGAGCTAAGGCATTTAGCTTGTCTGAGACCAGCTCATGCTAAGAGGGAAGCTAAAAGTTTTAGCAATCGTTAAGCTAGCTTTTTTTATAAGGCCTATACTCAGATTTAGTTCGTCACAATACTTCACATGAATGGACCGTTATGAGAACAGTTTTGATTTCGGATAATTTTGGGGCAGCAGTCTTATCTAAATGAAGTATTGTGAAAAACTACGTTTTTATCTCATCTGAGTATACGCCTATAGGGAGTTGACCCCAGCTAAATCAATTTAGCTTGTCTGAGTTCATAGCTATACTGGAAACAATTTATTTGGCAGAGCAACGTTTGCCGGGTCAGCTAGTTATTATTATAAACTACTCCCTCTTTAGACCTCTTATTCACCCGTCTACATTTGCCATATATCAAGTCTTCATGATTTGATAAATGGCAAAATTGAATTAAACTCCAAAAGAAAATAGAACATTATGTTCAATTTAAGGCTGCACGGTTCACAACAATTTTTGTTTTCTACACTGGTAAAATCAAGAATGAGGATGGTTTCCCAACTCGGGAACAACCCACATTTAGCTGGTAGTGTGAAATGCTTGACACTTCCAGACTTGGTTTTGTTTATGGTCATCGCAAATACAAGATTCACTGGGAGCAGAATACTTTCGAACTGGAACTGCAAATCAGTTGATGTTGATCCTTGACACTATCATATGGCTAATTAGCTTCGTCCCAATCAGTCGGGTTCCATTTTAGAGTTTAGGGGCATAAAGATTTCGTTGCATAATGATTCTACCGGAATTTGATCATTTCCGCTCCTCAACAGTTCTTTGGATCAATCTTTGGCGATTCTTTCTTGTTACAAGAACACTCGAATATTCATACTAATGGAATGGGCGCCACAAATACGATGACTTGAGAAATGCGTTTAATTCATCAGCCGAGTCACGGGAAGTGTTTGTTGGAAGCCGTCCGCCAACACTATAATCACGCCACCAAAGCGACGATTTTTGCCCAAGTCATTCAATGTTCGATCGAGTGCTTCTAATGGTTGTTTGTGCGCCATCGTGCACTCATTCATCTTCGAACAGTGTTGAAGCAATTCCGATAGATGCGAGAGCTAAAGCAATATACATACAATTCAATTGCAGTTTAAAACGTGGCGCAGTAGGCGGTCATTTTATTTGACAGCTCTGCATATATTGGCAAGTATTATTACTGATTTGTTTTTAATTTTCCAGTCATTTTTTTTGTCTGTTTTTTCTTGGCTATTTCAAAAGTAAATGATTTTCTTTTCTTTTTTTAAACCTCGCAGTCTTTCTGGTTTAAAGCCAGTTTGAAATCAGTGGACACAGCGATTTTAAGTCATGCTGAGCTTTTGTTAGTTTCGGGACTTTCTTCTGCTATTTCATTGACTCAGAATTCTTTGTTCCTCACGTTTTTAGGAAATTGAATGTTAATTGCTTACATTGAAAACTTCATTGTTTTGGTAGCTTGTTTACGAGCTCGAGCATTAAATGCTTGCCACAAATCCAAAGATCAATCAATCACTCAATGATTCAAAGATTGACAACTTTTCAAGCCATATTAAAAGTAGGTATGTACGTTTATTTAACATTCCATTCTTAAAGTCTCTCGATATGCCGCTTCGCCCCTTGTAACACAAAAAAAAAGCCAATCAAAATATTTATAAATATTGGCTCGACTTTGCACAAATGATATGCTAATTTCTAAGCTTTTTAATCAAGCCCCCAAAGCGCATTTGCATTTTGTTTACTTTCTTCCCATTGTTTTCCCAACTGTCTTGGTCTCTATCTCTCTGTGTTCGTCTTAAGTGGTAACAGTATGTTCTTCTATTGTTGCCCACGAATGAAATCAATCATGTAATTTATGTTAGGATAATATGCCCTATACCGCCCGCCGCTCACTGCCTACCCAAACAGACAACCCCCCGAAATGGACTGTCAAGAAATAAATATTTAACAATAATTGATTTAAAAGTCGCATGCAAATTTCGCCAAACGCGAGGACGAAGGACAAGGCAAGGTTCCTTTTCGTTTCGTTTTTTTAAGCCGCTTGGCACGTGGGTAAAGCGACGGCTGTTGTGGGGGAGTCCAGCGTAAAATTATATAAAATATCCTTTAAAAAGCTTTTGATTTCGCTTCCTGAGTTATATGCAAATGCTTTTTTCATCTGCTTAGCGCAAAAGTTGTTTTCTTATTTCACAAGGCCTTGTACGCCCCCTTGGCTCCACCTAAATCGCATTTGCATGCCTTTGTCTGGAGTTGACCTCATCGTCGTCGTAGTCAGGTGTTGCCTACAAGGACTGCTAATGCCCTCCTGTTAACGCAAGCTGCCTGCATAATGGAGTTCTCCGCTGTTCTACCTTTCCCCCTGGTGCTCTCGCTGTCTTCATCTGTCAGCTGCATTCATTCACCTGCTGTTACCTCTCAAATGTTAATGACATCCCTCCTGGGCCAATGCATCAGACCATTTTGAGTAAGACTGGGTGGAACCTTAGAAAAAAACTAGCTCAACAGAAGCAGACAGGCGAAAAAATAAGAAAAAATTTAAGAAGGGAGACTTGGTGGATACTTAGTAGTGGCTCTGAGTAAAGAAGGCAGCAGCAGCTCAGTAGCAGTAGTATTTGAAGAAGATGAAGAAGGGAAAACAGAAGAAAACTAAGTCGGGAAAAGGAAGTTAGGTAAGAGAGAAGAGACTAAAGAGACTTAAAGATTATGAAAGAAATTTAGAACCAAGTGCATATCAATAAGGGAGGAATGTTTAAGAAGGAAAGAGGAAAGAGAAGAAATGTAAAAAAACCAAAATAAATAAAAGCCTAAGCCTAATGTGATGAAGACGAAATAGAAGAAATTTTAGAAAAATAATTTCAAGTCTAAGAAATTCCCGAAGAAATTCAAAAATGCCCGAAAGAAAGAAACACGAGAGACAGGGAAAGAAAAAAAGAAGAGAAGCGGAATAGATGTAAAAGGAGAAAAGAATAATAATGCAAAGAAATGGAGAAGGACATGGAGCAGAACAAGAATGAGAGAGAGAAGGGATGGAGAAGGAAAAGGAGAAGGAAAATGCAAAGAAAATGAGAAGGAGGAGAGAAGAAGATGGAGAAGCGGAAGCAGAAAGAGATGGAGTTTTCGAAGGAGAAGGAGGAGAGAAGGAAAATGAAAAGAAAAGAACAAGGAAAAGAGAAGGAGATGGAGAAGCAGACAGATAAGTCCTAAGGAATAAGGAAGAAGAAAGAAAGAAGAAGGAAGATGGAAGAAGAAGGTGGAGAAAAGAATAATAATGCAAAGAAATGGAGAAGGAGATGGAGCAGAACAAGAATGAGAGAGAGAAGGGATGGAGAAGGACAAGAATCAGAGGGAGAAAAAGAAGGAAAATGAAAAGGAGAAGGAAAATGCTAAGAAAATGAGAAGGAGGAGAGAAGAAGATGGAGAAGCGGAAGCAGAAGGAGATGGAGTTTTCGAAGGAGAAGGAGGAGAGAAGGAAAAGGAAAAGAAAAATGAAAAAGAAAAGAAGAAGGAGAATTAAGGAGAAGGAGATGGAGAAGCAGAAGGAGAAATCTTGAGGAATAAGGAATAAGGAATAAGGAATAAGGAAGAAGAAAGAAGAAAGAAGAAAGAAGAAAGAAGAAAGAAGGAAGAATGAAGAAGAAAGAAGGCAGAAGGAAGAAGGAATATGGAAAGAAAAAAGAAGGAAAAGGAAAAAGAGAAGGAGAAGAAAAGATTAGAGAGAAGAAGAGAGAGTGAGGAGAAGGAGAATTTAAGGAGGAGAGAAGGAGAACAAAAGGAATGAAGAACCTAAATTTGCTGGTTTACCTTTTTGCCTTTTTCACTAAAAGTTTGTCCAAATGAAAACTAAAGTAAATATTTGCCATTAACTTTCTTAAAAAAGTTTTTTTAATTTATTTTGAGACCTTTCTATTGTTTAATTAGTAACGAAATTAGCTAGCTCTAGGAAAGAAGTTGCGTTTGTTCACAACTGTAAACAACTTATGCATTGACTCACCAAAAAGAGCGTGGAAACCTTTACAGCTTAAAGCTGAAGGAGGAATAAAACTTTCTAGAGGTCCTTGTTTCTGTAGGGATCTTTACACACATCTCGTGTAAGTTTTGCCAAACTCATTTGTCATTTTTGTTAAGTACTTACAAAATGATCTCATTCCCCAATATACCCCACGTGATACCCCTTAGCTTAGCCAACATACAAGACAAAACTAAGCAAACAAACCAACAAAAAAAAATAAATTAGCATTACTTCCGAGTGTTCACAATCTGCGCATACTAATTGCTCTCCACCGTTTGCGATTTCATTCATGGACAATCATTGAAGAAGAAGGTCTCTCCAAACTTGGCATTGGCTGAATGATTCTCTTGGCTGCTGCTGCTGCTGCTGTGATTTTATTCTCCCGACCTGTCTAGACATATCGTATATGGCAACGGCGACGGAGCCTCCTCGCGTTTGAGATTCACAGGAAAACGGGAACGTCCGTACCGAACCCTTGCATTGACTTTCTTACGAAAACACACCAATCATCCACATCATTGTCAACGCAACGCGTCGTTGTCGTCAGTCCATAAACGGTTGCTTCGTTTGCCATTTAAGGATTTTTGCAGCAGCCTGTCATAACTCTTGGTAGGCGTACACCCAAGCCAACTGAGCGCCAGCACGCAGCAGTGCCTGCGCCATGTGCTCTATGCCATCCATCCCAAAAAAGGCGCAGACGCCGCAGCTTCATGACGCGCGTTGGGAATAGCCAAAGCCAACAAAGCCATACTTTCGCTTCACAACTCCCAATTGCCTTTCTAGACTTAAACCAGCTGCTCTGGGGGCTGCTCTGGTCTTGGCCAGCTTACGGCGTTCTCAAGCGTTCCCAAAAGTGTCAAGCGTCAATTGCCGTTGAAGTTTATTGCCTTGGCAGCAATTAAAGCAATTTTGATTCTTTGATTTGATTTGGGGGGCTTGGTCGCTAAAATCAATTCAATTTTTGATTTGATTTTTTGATTGGTTGTCAAACGGAGTTGAAGAGAGAATTGAATTATCAAATTAGAAAAATGGTTGACTAGTTGAGGATTATAAGGAATTGATTGGATGCATTACTTGAAGGGGTTATTTATGGTCCCAGAGATTCTTTTCGAAGTAATTTTTATTCAAGATTAATGTTAAAGGGCGAGTGTTGAAACAAAGAAAAGTTTTGATTACATATAAGCTGAAGCCGTCTGTTGTCTCACGGTCGCCAACTTTGAATAAATTGTATGACTTTTTGGATTCCACAGTTCAGCTTATTACATTCTTTCATCACGAACACCACTTTAAGATAAATTGAGATTTATTCTACGAACTGGGGACCTAGGAAAAAATAATATCCGCAGCTCAACCCTAAACACTTTCCGAAGAGAGAATGGAAAATGTCACGAAAATAGCATCTGCGTTATTTGCTCTTTAAATAAACGAAAATTTAGTTTATCAGAAATACTTATCAATGGCGTATTCAGCAGATAAATCCGATTTTCGATTACTGATTTATGAATGCCGATTTTAAGTGGCGAATACAGTGATTGCCGATTGCGACTGATAAACTTGGTAATCATGATTGATGAGACAGTTTATCGACTGTAAGACCAACTGTTAACGCCAAAAATGAGAACGTACTGCCAAACTTACAGCGCTTAAAGCCCTCAAAAATTGTGACAATGTATTTTTGATCAAATGTAATTAGCCAAAGTATAACCTAAACTAAGCAATCAGTGTCATTCAACAGAGAATCATCTGAAATTGCAAGTCGTAAGTCAGTAATCGTAAATCGGATTTATCTGCTGAGTACGCCCATTAAGACTCCCCATTTCTTCACTGAGAGTAAAATTTGTACTTGAATCAAGAATTTTGACTGTCTGCTAAAATTTCCTGAAAGCATTTTCAAGCTGAATGCTCCTAAAAATGCTTGATTTTAAGACCGTTTTGAATATATCAAGCAAATTTTGGGACTGCAATAAGAACTTTTAGAGCTCAATATACAGCCGCGCATTCGCAAAAGTTTTGCGATTTGAAACCAGATTTGCTCCCAAATCATATCTGATAATTCTCAATTCCGCTTCACTGCAACTTTTCTGAAACGGAATTGATTCAGTATCTCGCAACACTAAAACGAAAGCAATTTTCGCTGGATGAGTTCTGTCAGCACTGTGGTCCAATAAAAGCAATGAGTGTTTTTAGCCAGATGAGCCCGATGATTTATGATTGCTCTACAGATTACAGCTGAAGACGTTAAGTGAAATTTTTAGCACATTGATGGTTCTAAGAATTTTTTGTGGTTTTTGAAGTGGGCCAAGTTGTGTTTGAATGTTTTCTAAAATATTCATATTGTTCTTTTTATATAAGTATTTTAACATTATTTCAAAGATTTGGAACAAGGCATAAAACCGGTCCGGGGGGTTAGCGAACCGGACCATAGACCAGCCGCCTTGTATTTTTAACTCTTCGAACCTGAACCCGAACCGGACCACTTTATCGAAAAATGATGTTCACCAATTTAAGTAATTTTTCATCCAGGGATATTAGAAATCTCTGGAGATTTTAGTATTAAGCTATGTACTCAGACAAACTAAATCTAGACCTTGCTAAAAATACAACTTTTTTCGCTGGGGAGAACAGAGTGAGTGCTCAATGCCAAAATAGCCTTCAACAGAAAAATTGTTAACCAAGTGTGATTTGATAATTAAATTGATATAAGTAATAAAAGTGCAAATGCAGAAGTGTTTGGATGATATTTGGAGGGCAGAAGTCATGGACAAGCCCTTAGTTGTGTTTTATTTTGTTTTTTTTTTTGCTGCAGGCTGCAGCCATTGTTGAATTCATTTAGCAAGGGTAACTTGCTAAATAATTGCAAACCATTTTTTTACTTCTATCTAGCTAAACCTATGGCTAAAGCTATCAGCTTTAAGCCTGTCAAGGTTGCGGCGCCACGCGTTTTTAGCTAGGTATGAGCTAAGGCATTTAGCTTGTCTGAGATCGGCTCAAGCTAAGAGGCCAGCTAAATGTTTAGCTACCGTTTTTTTATATGAACTCGACCACAGCTAAATCGATTTAGCTTGTCTGAGTACATAGCTTAAACGATTGCCAACTAAGTGTGGATGATTTTTTATATAAAGGGACAAGATACGGCAAGAAACAATTTAAATGACATCTACTTTGCCTTGAACGGACGGTATAGATAGGGAGATTTGCATTCTTACACTGGCGATGCTATCATTCATTCCAATCCTACGACATTTCTCTCGTTCAGATAAATACTATTACTATAACTATTACTTAGAACAAGAAAGAAAGTCGTTCAAGCTCGACTTACATACTCTGTACCTGTGAAGTGCTGCCCATCACAGTTGCGACCGGTGCTTCCCATAATTGATTGTTTTCCTTTAACTCGACTATCGTTTATCCAATCTTTTCCACTCCTTTGGCGGATCGATAAATAATCATGATTACTAAATATGTATATCCAGAAGTTACGTACCTTTTATCTGTTAAACTGTGGGAGATATAACGTTTTTCCAATTTGCCGGGGCGGGAGGGGGCGTGGCAAAAATTGAAAATAAACTTGATCTGCCTGCTAGTATAAGAAGTTTTTGTCCCATACAAGTCGAACCTCTATTTCTTACCATCTCGGAGATCTGTTTGCTCATACGGACAGACGGACAGAAAGACGGACTTGGCTAAGTCGACTCTGTTGTCGATGCTGATTAAGAATATATATATACCACATAAAGTGTATATATTCTTGATCAGCAAGACGACCGGAGTGGATTTAGCCCTGCCCATTTGTCCATTTGTCCGTATGTTTCAATGCTATCTCCTCCATCAGATTGAAACTTTGCACGAATTCTTTTCGTAGAAGTAACGATGGGGTTCAAAAGTTGAATAACTTTTTTGAATATTTTTTGATAAGGTTATACATGATAATGACTACGTTAATAAGCAGAACAGTAGGTTTTGGGTGTCTGAAAATCCAAGAGACATTCATTAACGCCATTTGAACATCATTAGAAGCATTACATCTGAAAATATCATTGGGGCTTACTTCTTCGAAAATGAAGATGCTAGTGCTGTAACCGTAAATGGATAGCGGTATCGGTTTATGATGGAACATTTTTTACGTCCTGATGTTGAAAACAGACCTGAGATATGGTTTCAGCAGGATAGAGCCACTGCCCGAGACACAATTGCACTTTTAAGTCAAATTTTTGGAAAGCAAAAAATTTTCAGAAATTTGGTTGGCTGACTATTCGCTAGACTTGTCAGCATTCGACTATTTTCTTTAGGCTTATTTGGAGAAGCGAGTATATGTAAACAAGCTCGAGACAATCCTTGAACTCAAGGGTAACATTGTTGCAGAAATTTAAGCGCTACAGCCTCAAAATTTAAATGATGTTATGGAAAATGCTCTAAATGAAGCCCATCTTTGCCAAGCTGAAAGCGGGGATAATTTTTGTTTTCAATGGAGGCCGAAGTTAACTTTCTGCTATTTTTCGATTTTAAAACGACTTTCAACTTGCAGAAATGAAATAGTTGCTAAACTGGTTTTTTTGTAACTATTTTAAAATTGTGATTCTTCTTCTAGTTTCAACAAATTCTGTTATCCCTGTGTTTTATATGAAGAGCCTTACTTTGAGCCAGTGTGGATATGACGAGCATCGGCAAACGGCTGGCAACTTTAGCATTTTGGAGGCGCGAGTCCTTAACGAGTTCCGTACCTCAGTCACAGGGACTATACTTCCTAGTTATCCAGGAGACGAACTTTACTGAAACAGTTCCGAACACTGTTTGCGCGATTGATAGGAGTATTCGCCTAGTGGTTCCTCGTAAGCAATCGCCGCACCTATTGCGTCATAAACCCTTGTAAGTTTGAGCTTTTTCTACAGAATATTTAAAGCCGTTCGATATGACACGAGTACGGCAATTTGGATGGCCTTGGTGATCGGTATAATCTTTTCTCTTTTCCAAAAATTTGAGTTTTTGGACCGGATTTAAATAAGAAATCGAAAAATGTTTGGGAAAGTGTAATCGAATTTATCCTTAGAAAAGTCCAACTTCGCTTATACTTTGATGCCTGTTATTCGTCCTTGATATTTCCTTAAAAAAAGTAAAAGCTAAGCCCACGAAATCAAATTAATTTTGACATAAATATAGTAAAATCGTCTTAAGAAGTTAGACTTTTAAAGTTTATGGAAAAAGCTTTCGCAAAGCTTTATTTTATGGCAAAAGCTGGAAAAGCTCTTAATTCTACTAACTTAAGGATAACTTCGAAAAGCTTTCTTTGAAAGCTTTTGTCCTTAATTTTTGCACCCCCGCTAAAAGAATGGCAAACCAAAAGAACCCCTGTGCAAAAGCTTAGCCAGTGAAACCCACCCCTGCATAGCTGAGCATAAGAAAGCTAAATACGCACATGTGTGTGTTGGTATGCCAGGCGGTACTCAGACGACGCCGCTCTCTTTTACACGCGCTCTCCCTCTGTCGTTCTCTCTTGTTGTTGGGGGAGCACAGCATTTGGAAAAGCTTGCTGCTTGCTGCTGTGACTGTGACACAAAGAGGAGTGTCAGGCAGCATAAATTTTAAGCATACAAACGCAAAGCGAAAGAGGAAAAACTTTCTTTTCGGCAAAATCCATAAATGACCGAAAAACGCAGTGTAAATAAATGTTTAAGAAACCGAAATAAACAAACCATACAAAAAATTGCAAAAAATTCAACAAACAAAAACTAAAATAAATTTAAAAGTTCCTGTTTTAGCGTGTAAACCAAATTCAAAGCCCAAGAAGCGGTAAATCAAACAAGTTTCCATACAACAAACGAAAAGAAAAACGCCAAATGGCCAATCATAAATAAAACATAAATTATGTTTCTGGCAGGCGGTAGAAAAACAAAAATAAAAACGAAAAAGCCCAACGAAAATTTCCAAAAAAAAAATATAAATATAAAAAAACACACACAAAAAAAAATAAAACGAAACAAGCGGATATATTTTGATTTTTTTTTTATAAATAGAAAAATCAATTTCGCACGCAGCGAGCGCAGAGCGCACAGAACTCTCCCACTCTCTCACTCTCTTTCTTTCGCTCTGTTTGAATTGGCGCGCGCCTGTGTGCGTGCGAGTGTGTGTGTGAGTGTCTATTATAAGTCCAGTGAGCTGACTTTGCTTTGGCTACGTCTGAGAAATAATTGAATATAATTCAAGTGTTTTTCTCCTGCCTTATTATTGTTATTATTTGTTTAAATTATCAAACAACAACAACAAATTCCAAAAGTGTTGAGTGAGTCAAAACGCGCGCCTTTAGCTTACAGAAACTGAGAGAGAGAGAGTAAAAGTCAGAGAGAGAGCGAGCAGTTGTAGTCGTTTTGCTGCAGCCCTGGACCAAACCCTTTTATGGGTTTGTCCTGTTTACAAAAATAACAACAATAAATTCAATTTCTAGCCAACAACAAAAAAACAACAACAACAACCACAATTAAATGAAATAAGAAACAAGTGGTTGGGTCTCATCATCATCCAACAACAACAACAGCAACAAAAAATTTCCGCATCATCAAATCAAATAAATTAAATTTACACACTTAGTTAAATTAGTGAAAATTGAAAGAAACCCAAAAAAAAAAAACGTAAATAAATAAAGCAAGAGCGAGGGAGAGGGAGAGAGCCAGAGTCGAAACGTGTGTCGAGCAACAAATTAATATCAACAAAAACAACAACAGACGCCGCCGCTGCCACCGCCACCGCCGTCGCAGTCAGTTGCCGTTTCTAGCATAAAATGGGCTGTGGACAGAGCAAGATACATTTATATCCCAGGAAATCGAAGAGTAAAGCCAATGGCAAGAAAGGAGGACATGGTGAGTGGAGCAGCAGGAGGTGGTTCCTCTTTGACTAACAAAAGCTTACACGCATGACGACATCAATTTGCCTGTAAAAATGGCCTACAGCTACATTGTATACACACACACACACACTTGCAGCAGCAGCAGCCACCTGTTTCCACAATGAGGACATCATTGATTAATATGTCACCAGGCGGTGGCCTTTCATTTTACACTTTCTTTCTTTTTTTTATAAATTTCTCTTGCTTGTATGTATAATTAACTTGTTGTTGCCCCAAAAAAGGGCGTACCTTGAGTGGGTGTGGCCCTTTTGTCTGTCGTCTCCTCCACCGCCAAGTGTGTGTGTGTGTGTTTGTGAGTGTTCTTCTATCAAAGGGTTTTAGCCCAAAATGTGTAGCATACACAAAGGCGCCATTGTGCCACCACACAAACCCAAATTGTTCTTGTTAAGCTTCGCTGGAGAGTCGCAGCTTCTGGTTTAAATTATAAATTTCCTTTTTCGCTGTTTTGCATTTAAATGCATTACAATTTTTAATTACATTTTGCGTTTACTTTTGGGGCAAGCTTCAAAAGAAATATTCAAAAATATTAAGTATACGCCTAGTGGAAATTTGTGCATTAGGGTCAAGCTTAGTGCCATCCTTCGCAAGCTGATTCACTAAAATAATACTTATTTCTTTGGTCTATCAAAGCTTATGTGCCATTTCAACATTATTGCAAACAATTTTTTTGGACAACTTTTTTGCAAACTCCTTACAACCGCACACCGGTCTCGACTTAGTGCCCTCCAGTCGTTTTGTTCTTTTTTTTCTCTTTATTCTAACTAACTAACTTCTAGATAGTTAAGTCACAAAAATTGTTAAATTTGGTGGTAGTCCCCATGTAATTATTCAGACCAGTTATCGTTTTCGATCAAATTACGCGGAATCGAATTTGAAAACTCTTCTCTGTTTCGATAACCGATTATGTGAATCGGCTATTGCCTTCTTATTTCCATTTATCTGCATTCAACTGTCTTAATGGCTGAAAGCTTAAACCGAATTCTCTAATCCTTTCGTGAATATCAGATTTCTTACCAATTCCGATCGATTGCATTTGAAAACGAGAATAGGCCTGATTATCTTAAATCTAAACAATATCACTCTATAAATAGTGCATCTGAAAGGTTGCACTACTTAGATGTCTCAAAAGTTTCAACTAGGGATCAATACTGAATCCGGATCCGTTAACCGAATCAAACTGTTTCAATTCACATACAGGAACTGGTACCGAAAACGATACTTAACTTGTTTGAGAACCGAAAACCGTTTGCCGTTATTATTAAAACCGAACGAACCGGATCGAAACCGAAACGTTGGTACTGGTAGAAACGTTTGTTACCTTTAAAGAAGCAAACATAAGACGACTCTCTTTTTTATACATCAACTGAGTAATACCATATACCTTTCAAAGAAGCAGTTCCAAGAACCAAGTCGTACCGAAAATTGGAAATGTGTTGAATTTCTAATCAATCTGTATATATAAAACAAAGTGGTGTTAGTTACACCACTTATAACTCAAGAATGGCTGGACGGATTTTCATGATCTTTGATTCGTTGGATTTGTACTGGCCCGACTTAGCAGAATCGCTCATAAAAAGTATTTAAATAAATGGTCCAAGAAAACGGTCCATAAGACCTGTAAATAGCAGGTGTTTTCAAAGCGGTTACAAAAAATCGCAAAATATGCAAAGCAGGCAGACAGACGGACAGGGTGAAATCGACTCGGCTGTTGATGCTGATCAAGAATTTATATACTTTATAGGGTTGGAGGTGCTTCCTTCTGGCTTTTACATATATTTGCACAAACTTAATAAGTACATAAATGGGATACGACAATCGCTGAAGCAATTATATCTGAATCTCCAAGTCAGATACGCACATTATTTACTATCATTTAGACATGCTTCCCATCAAATCCACGTGACCTGTGGAACAAATACATCCACCAATCAGTTCAAACGAATGTACCCCTGTTGAACCCTCAACAGAGTGAAGTCTATGGTACATTAATGAAGGCATTTGATGATGGAAATGGTGACTTATTTTTCTTGGATGCCCCCGGTGAAAATGGGAAGACATTCCTCATGTCATTTATTTGGCCACTGTTCGAGCGAGATCCGACATTGCGGTAGCAGTTGCTTCTTCTGAAATAGCGGCCACATTGTTAGAAGGATGTCGTACAGTTCATTCGGCTTAAAAATTGCCCTTAATAACTTCAAACTATTGAACAACCGACATGCAACGTTGCAAACCACTCTTCAAAGGCCAAAGTTTTAGCATCGGCAAATATCATCATTTGCGACGAATGCACAAATCGCGCAGGCATTGGAAGCAATTTAGCGAACATTAAAATATCTGCGCAATGACTCGAGATGTTTTGAAGGCGCAAGATTCACTCCTGCCGATCAAATAAACACTTTCCTTAAATCATCCAATCTTTGGAGCTATGTGAAGAAACTTCAGCTGTCAGCTGACATGAGAGTTGCATTGCAGAACGATCCATCTGCTCACGATTTCTCGAAGCAATTGATGAATATCGGTTATGGTCGTGTCCCTGTCGATGAATCGAGCGGATTGATTTCATTTCCTTCAAATTTTTGTCTTATCGAAAGACGAGCTCATCAAAAAAGTATTACCGAACATCATTGCTAACCTCAAAAATATCGAATGGTTGAATCGAATGGTGAGCGGGCAATTTCAGCGGCTTAGAATAAAGATGTGGATGACTTCAACTTTTTAGTTCAGAGTTAGATCATTGGTACTCTGCATTCATTCACATCTATCGACTTTGTTACAAACGAGGACGATGCCACCAACTATGCAACAGAATTCTTAAAGGCCTTGGATGTGACGTGCTTAGTCATCATGCTTCAAAATCTAAACGAACCAAAACTATGCAATGGAACGAAATTAAGAAAATTTATGACCAAAAGTACCCATTGAACGCGAACCTAGGCTACAATTGAGAAACTGGGTATGCAGGTGATGCTTACAGAAGTCCCTTCTATCAGAAATTAAGGGTCACATCCCGGGGTATTTCCAAAAGTTTGATTTTGTCGAACTGTGTTACGTTATAGTCGGGCTTGAACGACTTTCTTACTTGTTTAGCTATAGTTTTTGTGAAACCGATCCGAAACTCGATTTTCGGAACAGGATTCTGTTCAACAATTTCGTTACACTTGGTAAAAAGTATTCAGAGCTCTGCGATCTACCCGGTTCGGTTCGAAATCGGTTCTAATTAGTTACACTTCTTATTTTCTTCTTCTATATTCACAATCAAACTTTCTCAAAGTTTAATACTATTTCCAAACAGTTTCAAAAAATTACTAGGCACATAATCAGCTGATTTCAGCAGACCGTCAACGAGTTAGTGTTGCCACCACTTATGTTTGAATTTGATTTATTTTATACACTTGAAAAGCGTAATATAATTTTGCCTAGAAGTTTGGAACCACATGAAGTTTATATATTCTAGTCCCTCAATTTTAAAGCTATCGAGATGAAATTTTGCACTGAATCTTCTTTTAACAGCACACTGCTAATATGTTGGAACCGCGCAGATCGGATACCAAATAGCTTTAAACAAATCTTGACTTGTTCTTAAAATAGGAGAAACATAGTGAAGATTAATGAAAGGAGAGAATATAGGAAGCCGAGCCGAGCCAAAACAATTTAAACAGTTTTGCAGAATTCTCTTTAATATTTATTTATCTGAACAATTGTTGTTCAACGAATTGCTGTCCTAGTTCTTGCCACTTAAACAGATTTCCAAACATTAAATTGCCAAACTTGGCCACTTTTTCTTTGGCCAACTTTTGCGCACACAGCCAACTTATTTGCCATCATTTTTCTTCTCCCCTCCTCCAGCCGATTCAGATGCCGAAACAGATGAGGATGAAGGCCACATTGAGGATGCCGAGAAGGCTCAACAGCGTGAACGCGAGAAGCACGATGAGAGCGAAGAGCAAAGCAATAAGGACATACAGGATACCGAAGAGGATGTGGCCGTTTCACTGCTGCGTGCCAAGAATCTGTCGCTGTTGCAGAGCCAGTAAGTAGACCAAGCATCCCCACACCTAAGTCCAACTAATTTACCCAAAACAAACCCAAAAATCTTACAGAGAAATCTCCTCCAGTCAACAGAACTTCTTTCGCATGCTGGACAAAAAGATTGATGAGGGACCCGACTATGATTCGGCCAGTGAGACAGAAATTGCCTTGGAGGAGGCACGACTGAATGCCTTAAGGCAGCATTGGGAGTCGGCTAGCATAACGGCTTCCATATGCTCCTCGGCCAGCCGTTCGCTGCAGACGACGCCCATCAGGCAGGTGCAGGTGCAAGTACAAATGCCCAGCACGTCGTCGAGACCGGCCACTTCCACGGAGTATCTACCTCAGCAGCATGTAATGGCGGGACGACAGCAACAACAACAGCAGCAGCAACAGGCAGCGATGCTCTACCAGCAACAGCAGCAGCAGCAGCTCATACTTCTGCCCCAACTGGAGGCCAGTGTAGTCAATACGTCCACAGCGGCTGCTGCCGCTCAGCTGGCCCAGCTGCAACAGCAGCAACTCTACCAACAACAACAGCAACAATACCTGCTCTCTCTTCCCACTGGCAGCAAACCACAAAGTGTCAGTCCCAAGCGTCTGCTATATGGAGCCGCTCCCTCGCCTCCCTCCACATCCGCCGCCGCCGCCGCTGCTGCCGCCGCTGCAGTTCCTCCTCCGCCGCCAGCCACAGCCGTTCAGTATATGCAACAACCTCAGGTGGGAGTTGGTGGCGGTGGCGGTGGACTGGGTTTCCTTAATGGCGCCGGTGTTAGCGCCAGTCGTACGCCTTTACAGCTGGCCTACTATGCCACCGCACCCAGCACTGCCCAAGGTCCTCCTCCCCAAGTCGCCACGGAACATCTGTATGAACCAAACGCCGCCGCTCCACACAGCCAAAGTCTGCAGCAGCAGCAACAAGTGCTGCCGCCGCCACCACCGCCGGGTGCCTATTATGGCGAACTAATGCACAGCGGGCAGGTAAATACCAAGCAGGAGAGGATTACTTGGAAACTCACACAAATTCCCTCTTTCCTTTTTACAGCCCGCTGCCCCGCCCACGGAATACAAATTTCCGCCGGCCATAAGCGTACAGAGGCTGGCACCTCAAGTGCAGCGGCAGCTGCGCGAGACACAGGAACTCATAAAAGACTCGTGCCCGCAGCTCTACGCGGCGGGCTATGGCAGCCCAGGACCACCGATACGCAATCCCAACAGACAACCAACTAGAACTAGACCCACCCTGGAGACACAGTTCTCGCAGGAACTCTCGTGATATCTATATATGTAAAGCCAGCAAGCGAAACCCGTAGAAAACCCAGAACAGAATTAGAAAAACTGCGCCAAAGAACAAATTAACCAAAATTATAAACAAACTGCACTCGATGTTTCAGAAACCCGCAAAAAAACCAAAAAAGGAGAACAACAACTACTACAGAAAGCCATTATAAACTATATTCAGAGCCAAAGATTCGAGTTGGTTTAGATTTAGAGATCGAAGTATAACGCTAATTATAAATCCGAAAAGAATGCATACATGACTTCTACTACATTCACTCACACAAACAAACACACACACACACACAAGTTTTGTTAGTCATAAACTCCAGGTGTCATTTTTTTAGAAAACATAATTCCAATATACTTCAATTTCATGTAAATTTGTGTGAACTAAAAACCAAAACGGTAATTTTTCGAAAACTAAAATTGGGCCGCAATGACGATGTAATGTACCGGAGTAACACTGATATAAATGGATGACGCTGTCTAGTAATATTTGTATAATTTAGTTCTATTTATTATTATGAATAATTTTGGATGTATAATAGTTTTTTCTTATATGGATTATATATATGGATTATATATATAAATATATTTAAAAATGCAAAATAAACGCAAAATCAATTAAGTTTAGAATTGAGTTAACGTTCCAATTCTATTTGGGTAAATGAAGAATATTTAACTACTACGAATTGTTTACAATTTTCATCTATTAAATCTTCATTATAGTCCAACGGTATTATAAAATTTAGCGATTTATTAGACCGTTTAATCAACACCTCAATTTCAGGACTTCTTGGACTGTTAGATTTAGACCACCTTGAAAGGGGTGAGTACCGCCTACAATTGGAAATTTATCAAATTTTCTTTATAATCTAAGCTCATCAGGAAAATTTGCAACGTTTTTGGACCGTTAAAGCTACTCCTTTTATTTACCAACGCCTACATTGTTATCCTTGAGGTTTTTGGACTATACATCAAATGGTGGACATATGAATTTTGACAAAAAAAACTTTCTTACATAGACCAGTAGCTGGCCCGGTAAACTGTCTGCTAAAAAAAAATATCCCGGCTTGCTTCGCGTCCGCCCCCTTAGCTATTTTAACCGATAAGATTATCAGATTTTTCTTTTCCGACTTGGGGTGGTTTTTACAAATCGGAAAATATTTGACCGTATCTTACATACATCGGCTGAAAGCAGAGATTAACTCTTATGCCCCTTCCGCGGTTCCTGTCATTTCCGATCTTGGTGGTGAACTTTTCAAATTTAAAGCTTACAAACACAATTTGATAAAGATCGGCCCAAAAATAAGGATTGGCCTTGAACACACATTTTGGGACATTTTCCAACAATTCTCCTACCATTCCTCAAAGTTGCTTTGCATCCGGATGAACGCTATAATTTTTTAAATTTCGCAGATTGTGCACCATTTTCCGCCCATTTCTTCTGCCTAAAAACCTTCCGGGCAAGCGTCTAGCCAAGCCCCAAAGTTTCACCGAGATTAAGAATTTTGCAAATATTGCGGTTTTTGGACCATTTTCCACCTCCTGACACCTCCGGCACCTCCGCCGCACCTCCAAGGCCACCTCCATGGCCACCTCTGGCCACCTCCATGGCCACCTCCATGGCCACCTCAATGGCCACTTTCAGTTCCACGTCTACGTCCAGGTCCAGTGCCATCTCCAGGTCGAGGTCCAGGTCCCGCACACAGCCAGTACAATGAAAAACGGCAGCCCGAGTACTGTTATTTCGTTATTTCTTATACTATCCTTACAAACCAAGTTTAAAGCCAATCGTATGAAAATAGGTTTTTGTCTGCTGGTTTTCGACCCTAAGGTCAAATTTCCCTCAAACACAAATTATTTCCTTACTTCCTTACAAACCGTAGTCAATCGAATAAAAAAAAGATTTTGCATACGAATTTCCGGATTTTCCTTGCGCGGATTTTCGAAACGGGAAAATACGTGTCCAATTATTTATCATACTTTGCTTACAAACCGAAATTCAAGTCAATCGGACGAAAAATAAAATTCTCACCATACAGACTTTTCCAAAGCTTTCCCGGGGAATTTTCCAATTTCCCATCATCGAAAAATCACATCTCAATTCATTTCACTTACTATCCTTACAAACAGAATTTCAAATCAATCCGATGAATCCGATGAATGAATGAATTTTGGTCTATCGAATTTCCCGGGAATTTTCCTTGCGGGCAGATTTTCCGAAATCGTGAAAAACGTGTCCAATTATTTCGTATACTTCGCACAAACCCGTTCTAGTCATATAAAAAAATTTTCCCAACAAACGTTTCCATTTTCGACCCTACGTTCGAATTTTCCAGCGTCGAATCACATTTCATTTATTCTACAGTCTTTACAACCGTTTTTCTAAAACCCAAACCGAATTTCAAGTCAATCGGATGAAAATGAAATTTTCCCCATACAAACTTTTCCGACGCTTTTCAATTTCCGACCTACGGTCAATTTTCCACATTACACATATCTTTTTGTCCACGTCAATCGTGAAAAATAATTTTTGCATATCTGATTTCCTTGTGGGCGGATTTTCCAAAATCGATCCTTTACCCCGTCATGGAATTTTCAAAACGCTTAGTAAACCCTGTCCAAATATCAGCCTTCAGCTCTTACCGTTTGCGTCGACGATCACCAGTCAGTCAGGTTGAACAGTTTTATATATATAGATTCTAGTTAATAATTTGGTAAATTTTTCGGTTGTTCTACTCTGTACCGAAGGTACACAGAGTATATTAAGTTTGTGCAAAAGTATGTAACAGCCATCTCCGATGCTCCCCATTCAGTTTAAAAAGGGTAGTTCCCGGGGTTGAAATCTTAGATAAATGGAGAGAATATTAAGAAAACTTGACTAATGAAATAAATAAGATAGGTTAGGTTAGGTTGCAATGGATACAGCGACAAGTCGCTCTCCCACTTAGGCCTCGTGGGCCCGTTGCGATGCCATATATTCCCTGTTAAACCCTAGGGTTGTGTTCGGTACTGAACCATTGTGTGGACAGAATGTAATTAATTAGAGCTGGGATCTCTATGTCGGATGTCCTACTTAAAGCGGGACAATGACTCAGAAGGTGCTGTACCGTTTCCTCCTCTTCTTCAAATCTGCAACTTCTACAGAAATCAAAGTGTTGCACGCCTAGGCGTGCTGCGTGCCTACCCATAAGACAGTGACTCGTCAGTGCCCCTACCAGAAGTGATATGTGTTCCCTTCTGTACCGTAAAAGTGTATTAGTACGTTTAATGTCGAATGCTGGCCACGTAAGTCTCGCTACCGCACTGGAGGAAAGGTTTTTCCACCGGTCCGTAGCAAGGCGCTGCGTTTCAGCTTTTTTGTGAAGCTTGCAGGTAGCCATAGGCATTCCTATCGTGCTCCTCTCTGAAAGGAGCTCGGTGGTTGTGCCTAGTCTGGCGTTTTAGCATTATGTGTGTAAGAGTCAAGTGCTTTAAGGGCTGCTTGACTGTCCGAGTATATAAATACGTTTCCTTCTTTTACCGTGAGTGTGCTAAGGTAAGTGGCAGCTTCCTGGATGGCTACCACCTCTGCTTGGTACACACTACAGTGATCAGGGAGACGGAACGATAGATTAGGGTCAAGGTTGGGTGAGAAGACACCCCCACCTACTTTTTCATCGAGCTTAGAACCATCCGTGTAGATATTGATAGCGTTGGCTCTACTGTGGGGAAGGTTGTCCCACTCGTTTCGGCTTGGGATATAGACGTCGTAGAATTTGTCGAACGTCGTTTGAGGTACATAATAGTCTGTATTAAACGGTATACCCCCGCTCCAGGTATTGGTTTCTCGTAGTCTTAAGGCTATTATGGCAGTCATCTGTCTCGCTACTACGTCTAGTGGTACAAGATGAAATATATAGTGTTAAGCGCTTCCGTGGGTGTTGTTCGGAGTGCGCCGCTCATGCATATTTCAGCGCTTCTCTGCACTTTGTTCATGTTATTCAGGAAAAATTGTTCCTCGAGTGCTGGCCACCAAACTAGTGATCCATACAGTAGTATAGGGCGTACTACAGCTGTGTAAAGCCAATATACTATAGTCGGAGAGAAACCCCACTTTCGGCCTATAGCCTTTTTGCCAGAGAAAAGAGCAATGGTTGCTTTTCTTATGCGTTCATTTATGTTGTCATTCCAGAGTAGTTTCCTGTCCAGAATGACTCCCAAGTATTTGGCATTGTCACCAAACGCAAGGGTGACTCCATTGATCCTGGGAGGGACAATAAATAAGATAACAATAGATATGACCATAAATAAAGCTAATTTCTAAACTTTAGAAATCATCCCCACCGTTGCGAAATGCTATCTACGCTACTGATATATATTCTTGATCAGCATCAAAAGCCGAGTCGATATAGCCATGTCCGTCTGCCTATCCGTACGTCTGTCTGTCCGTATAAACAAACAGATCTCAGAGAATGTTCGCACCTTCTGGACATATTTAGTAATCGGGATTCTTTTTCGATCTGCCTAAGCATTGGTAAACGATAGTCAAGGTATAAAGAAAAAAAACTTCGCTACTGCAGCGGAGTAGCAGCGATGCTTTCAGCTGCTTCTCCAGCATCTTAATTTACACTGAGCATACACATTCGTTGCTTGAGCGAGTCTCCTACTTCTTTTTAAATTTGAGGGCATGACAATTGGGACATTCTTTGTCCATAGCACCAATCAGGACTTTCAAATGAGCGGAATATTCGATATCTGGCTCATAATGTAATTCGAGACGAAGGAAAGAAGCAGATGTAATTGCTCTATGTACTTGTTGGCGGTGCCGGTCAATTCTACTCCGTGTGTTAACAACTATCCGGCCCGCTTGTCTCCGATTCATTTATTGTTGTTGGCATTGTTGACTGTAACACACACACTTCTTCTTCTTTGGCCATTTGATGGTAATAAAATCATCACAACCGTTTTACGGTCTCGGCTGCTGCCACTAATGCCCGCCACTCGCCTCTGTCCCGAGCAACATCCCACCAGGATGACACACCCAGCTCCGCAATATCTCCCAGCACCTGGTCGTGCCATCTCCGCTTCGGTCGACCCGGCCCGGGATTGCCTCCTAACACGTTCGCATGCAGCGCAGCCGTTGTTGTTTTATGCGCTGGACAAGCTTAGTGTCCCCATAGAGCTCGTACAGTTCGTGATTCATTCGGAAGCGAAATTCGTCGCCAACGTTTAGAGGTCCATAATTCCTCCGAAGAACTTTTCTCTCGAACACGCCAATTGCCGCTTCATCCTTTGATGACATTGTCCATGCTTCTGCGCCGTATAGCAGGACTGGGATGATAAGGGATGATAAGAGACGGCTCTGCTCTTGAACTCCTTACTGAGCCCGTAATAACATCGGTTTGCAAGAGTAATTCTTTTTCGGATTTCCAGACTGGTGTTGTTATCGCTGGTTATCGTCGTTCCGAGGTAGACAAATTCCTTAACAACCTTGAAGTTGTAGACTCACTGCGCGTTGACAGTAGGTACTTCGTCTTATCCTCATTTACCGCTAATCCGATAAGTTTTGACTGCTTCTCTATCTCTGAGAACGCCCGTTTTACCGCAGATTCGTTTTTGCCGATGATATCAATATCATCGGCATATGGAAGTAGCATGTTATCTCTGGTAAAGATGGTGCCCGTTCTGTTAGCATTTGGGCACTGGCGAAGTACATATGTACTCCATCAGCAGATTAAAGAAGTCCCACGATAAGGTATCACCCTGCCTAAAACCTCTTTTGGTATCGAAAGGCTCGGAGAGGTTTTTTCCTATTTTGACGGAGCTTTGTGTGCTTCTCAACGTCATCATGCAAAGTTCATAACCCAACACCAGACGGAGATGAATATTTCTATGCGTTGCGAAAGGTCCCCTAGGGGCAGATTTGCCAGACTGCCCAGATCTTTGAAGAATGGTTTTCCCAGGTATTGGGGTGTTTCCAAAAAAGTGCAGGACAGTCACAAAGAAAGCATTGGATATATTCTATCTCCTTCTCAATTCCACCCTGCAGTTCTACGCCTCAGTACTGCATTCATCAGTACAGAATTCAGACCTGAGCAGTAGGAATTACTGAATTCATGCCTGCTTACAGAAATGTCTTCAGTACTTCCCATGAAACTCACAAATGAGTTCAGTACTGAAATCAGCTAAGGTAATGACGTAGTAGGACATGTCTGTGTTAAATTCATGGCTGAAACGCATATAAGGGATGTCGTGAATTCAATACCAGCCCTTCCATTTCAGTGCTGGTTCAGCTATGATTCAGAACTAATGGGCGACAGAAGTCGTGGTGCTGATAGCCTTACGTCCTATGGTGTTTTCAATACTGTTACTGCTTAGCTGTGGGAGTTGGGAAGTTCTTTTATGTTGTTATTTTGTCCAGGGTGATCCGGAGATGTGACAGCCGGTTGAGGTGTGCCATTGCCGTTCTCTCTTAGTTCTGGTTTTTCGTAGTTTTACTGTTAAAATATTCAGCAGAGGTGTCTGTATATTCATTGCTGGAATATCCGAGCGCTGCCTCGTTGCCCGAGTGCCCAGTTACCAAGGCGTGAGTGATAGAAAGCTGCTGGATTTGGCTCAGGGTCCTAACCATGCTGCGGAATAGATTGATTTAATGACAGCCTGACTGTCAACTAGAATTGATATGTTCCTTGGGGTTTCGCAGAAGGCAGAAAATTAGCAATAGATCTATGCCGGAATAACGCTTGACCAGTACGGTAGAGGAAAAAAAAGGGTTGTATCGCTAGCTGTTCGGAAAACACATCTGCTCCTCTTCCGTGTGCGAACCGTATCGACAGTGTAGATGCTAGCTAGCTTACTGTGTCTCTCTCTCTGAACTGGTATGTAGACAGCAGTCGCTTCCCATTGCCTTAGCATCTTCTTCGAGCTCCAATAAGATGCTGTTGTGGCCTGAGGGAGTCGCTTTCAGTGTCTCAGTTCCCCGTATTTTACTGCGCTTCTCGCTGCTGCTTACTTTAGGAGAATTAAGCACAGGGCCGCCTGCGGGGTGAATCGCAGGAATCCTGTTATAACTTGTCACGCCGCTCTTGGCACCTTATGAAGGTTGTTTAAGGGGGATTTGATGTTTGGTCCATGTAAAAATAGGTCTGCATTTCCTATTAGAAATACTTTCGGAGTACAATGCCTTCTTTTTTCTTTCCTCAGAGTTTCTCTTCCAAGAGAGTTCCAGATACTTACCCTGTTGAGTAGGGTTCCTTCAGGATATAGGCCAGACCCACTTCTTAAGTCGTAGGCTCAAAATAAAATCTCACAAAAATAATCAAATCGAAAGACCTTGTCGGTTTGTAACCTCTAATTAATTCCTTTATTCATAATTTTATATATATATTTTGTTGCTGAAATCAATTCATATTATTGGTTTTTAATAGGTTTACATAAAATGGAATTACATTTTATAGTTTGGTTTTTGTGATAGTTTTGTTGTTCTTGTTGTTTTCTTCCCAACAAATTGTTAATTTCGTTTTCAGCTAAGCAATCAATTAGACTAGTCACATAATATGGTTTAAGGTGATATATTAATACGCATTTGATTCTAAGAAATTCTAAGGAATTGACATTTTGAGGAGGAAAATGGTGAATGCGATGGATGGAGCATTGCAAATGGATTGCAAAATATAAAATGTAGAAAACGAAAAATACAATATTCGAGAATTGTATATAGTTGTTTATCTATATAGAAATCAAATACGCCTAGGGCTGTTTTTCATTTGGAAAGTGGCACTCGAATGCCCTATAGAAAAAAAATATTACAAAGCTTAAGCACTAAGTGGAGGTGAGGAGTGGAGTCGAAATTTGATTCATCATATCAAATGGCAAGCGTATTTGATTTCAATTTAAACCATATTATATAGCTAAGATGTGGGCGGAGGAGATCTACACAAAATAGTGTGTGTGTGTGTGTGAGTGTGAAGTAATGCGTGTGTGTGTGTCTGTGTGGTGTTTTGTGTAGGAAAGGAAATTACAACAGAGCATAAAAGAAAACGTACAATTTTGTAGCTTCTAGAAATTTGGCTTTTGTTGCAGTAGTTTTTCAGTGTGTGTGTGTGTGAGTTTGTGTATGGATGTGTGTGTCCCCTGCTTAATTTTGCACGGGCAGCGGCGGCGGAGGATAGGCAAAGATATCACCAGCTCCATTAGCCATCAAATAGGGCGCCGCCGGCGTGGGCACGGCATACTGGGCACGATAGGAATTGGCCGTCAGGCTGGCTGCTCCACCATTAAGCGAGACGGTGGCCATGCTCGATGACATGGCTGAATACTGGCCGTAAGGTTGTTGGGCAGGTGGAGCCACTGCGACCTGCTGCTGCTGCTGCGGTGGCTGTTGCTGCTGGGTCAACGGCGGCGGCGGCATTTGGGCGAAGTTCATGTTGTAAGGCGAGAAACGAGAACGCTTCTGATCCACACCGTAATTAGCTGCAGCGGCTGCCTGCTGCATGGCTGCTGCATGTACGGCTGCCTCGGGCAAGTGCTGTTGAGGCGGCTGCTGCTGTTGCAGCGGCTGCTGCTGATGTTGTTGCTGCGGTTGTGGCATCACCTGAGCACCCGGATTCTGTGTCTTGGGCTCAAAGCAAGCGGCATTCGGATTGAATCTGGAGAAAGACACTCCATTCGAAGGCTGCGGCTGTTGTTGCTGCTGCTGCTGCTGTCCCTGATAGCCACCACCAGGTGGTCCACGATAGCCTCCTGTCTGCTGTTGATTTGGTGGCGAAGCACGCGGTTTCTGATCAAAGCGTGGCGGTCCACCGCTCTGTTGTCCACCATTGTAACCATTACGTGCGCCGTTCATACTGCCGTTGGTGTTGTTGTTGTTGCGATAATTGCTGCCTCCTCCGGATGAATTGTAGCCTCCGCCCATCTGTTGATTGCGATTCTGGTAGCCACCATTATTACCACGATAACCACCACCGCCCATGCCGCGCTTCTGATAGCCACCACTCATGGCCATGTTCATCAGCTTGGGATTGATGGTCTAGGGGAGAGAAGAGACACAGGAAGATATTAAGTAAGAAATTGAATAAAAAGGACGATCAGACCTGTTTCTCGTTTCCGAAATCTATTGAACGAAATTGCTAAAAGTTTGATTTCTGATTTCAAAAATAAAGTCGAAAGCATTTACCAATTCCGTGCCGAAATCAAAAATGGAAACAAGCCTGATGGAGTTACAATCCTAACTTTTTGGATCCACCATTCTTTTCAATTTATTTTCTTCTTTTATTTCTTGTGTCTGTTTTCTTCCTCATTACTTCTTAAATATTAGTTCTTACAACCAACATTCCCGTTTGTATTTGCTTTCCTACTTGACTTATTCCTCCACACTTTTCCACTTTCAAAGTTTCCATCGTTTCCTACATATCTTTAATACTTCCCTACGATTGTTCCATTTCAATTTTTCATCTTTCTTACTTTCTATCCACTTGTTTGCACTTTTTGGATATTTTTTAACCCTAAACATGACTCATAAAATGAAATTCATTTCATATTTCAACATCTCTTAAGCATTTCTAGTGTAAGAATAATTGTTAAACATATATAGCGTAATAGACAAGGGTTAGATGGCAACTGACTTTGACTGATATTGATGAACCAATCTACAAACGCTCCAGTCTGTTCTCATGAAGGCTGAAAGCCACTAAGTGCAAACTTATACTAGTCATTCTGTGGATGATCATAAAGTCATCATTAGTTCTGTTGATTTCCTCAGAAGAAATAATCGTCCATACATCAGTAGTGACGAATGTTTAAGTCACTGTTACATTATTTAGCCTTTATCGCTGAAAGTATAGATTTTCTACAGCTACTGTGTCAGTGGCATTACCATGTGGGAAGAAGTTTTACCTTGGTAAGCACCAAATTTTCATTCCTTGTTATAGAATGTTATATTACTTATGATTGCATACCGAAAACTGGCTACAAGGTAAAGGCAAAAACCACGAGGGAGCCTGCTGTTTGACAAGTGGAAGGCGAACTTTGATTTACAATTGCAAACAAAGCAATTCAATCAACTGTTTTCTCTTTACGTTAGTGTGACCGTTATCCCCTTTCACATTCACATTTCTAGAATGAATTTCGCTTGACAAAGTCAAACAATGAATTAGCTTTGGGGAGAATACAATTGAGATGGAACTTAGAGTCAAACATGAACCTCTTGTCTTAAAGAGTGCTAATCAATGGAACATGAAGTTAAAATCGCAAGCTCCCATTTTCCAAATGTTACATAAATAGCAGCAGTTGCGTCCACATCAGTCGGCAACATAGATCTCTAAGGATTTTAGAGAAAACAAATTTTGTAGGGTCATCAGTATAGATTAGATCAGGGGTGCACGCGCTCTATACGCTTTGATCGCATTTGTTGTTTCGCAGAAACGAAATTGCAACAACTTCGTGCGTGTCTCTCCTCTTTCTCTCCCATAGCTCTTGCAAAATTAAGGGCAACAACAATAAGTAAGTGCTGTCTGTAGAGTAGACTTTGTTTTTGCAGCCACAAGCACACAAACAAAGCATTAAACAATAACCAGTTTTCTCTTTCATTTTCTTTTGATTGCTTCAGACTTTTTTTTTTGCATTAGGGACTGCGTGATCGTTAAGTGCTGTTGAGCACCCCCGCATTAGATAATGCAAGCGGTATCATTATTGAATAATTATTAAAAATTAATAAAACTCCGTTGAGTAAAATCAGAGGTTGTTACAGATAGGCTAGAAGAATGATTGACAAGAAAGCTTGCAGATCTTGAATAAAATGGCATTATGACAGAATAAGTCAAATGCTTTTAAGAAATGTGTGCAGTTTACTTCTATTTGACAACCATTTTCGAATGATGAAATGCAGTAATTGCGAAAAATGGCTAAATTCAGTGTTACCATTTGCTAGATCAATCAATTTTGAATGCTATTAGCTATAAATCTGTCAACTTTCAAATTATGATTAGCTATTTTTAGCTATTTCGATATTTCTGACTCGAAGTGCAAAATAATGCAGATTAGTTTGGTTAGAAACCTAAACATTCTCTGCTATAGAACTCTTCCTAAGTTAAAAGTCTCAGCAAATAATTTCGGAGTGATAATTAAGGACATAATTGTTAGAAATAGCTTCAGTTCATGAGTGATTTCAGTTGAGTTTCACTACTCATGAAATTCAGTTCTACCATTTATGCCTAAAAGCGAACGTCAGGATAGATAACAATTTCCGTTGTATTATCATGAATTTATCATGCCCGAAGAGCAAGTAAGGGAAGCCAAACTTTTCCAAATCAGTGTATTTTGGTACTAAGATTCGTGTTCGGCTCGAACTCCAAAAAAGGCTTAAATAGCTTAACTTATTGAAAAGTTTTTTTTTTTAAGTTTCTGTTGGACTTTACTTTAAGCAATTTTTTTTTAAATTTTAGCTATTTCTAGCAATTTTCTTTTGAAACTTTAGCAACTTTTGAACGTAGTATCCTGGCAACACTGGTTAAAATCCTAAGGGAAGTAAGAACTTGTTGGAAAAACAAAATGCTTTGAGACTTTTCGTTGCTATAATTAAACAACAGTCCTTTTTGTGAATAGGTAAACAGAAAAAATGGATCGTTTTTGATTTTTGGGTAATTAAATATCCATTTATCATCAATTGGAGCCGAAAATCATCAAAAGGATATGAAAAATAGATATTATAAGATCAATAAAAGGATATGAACTAATATAACTACTGTCCAAATGGATCCTAATGAATCAATTTTTTTTTACTGTGCATGACTTGATTAGGTTAACTTCCATTTTCTTATAAATTGTCCATGGGGCTTAGAAAAATCATAATCATAGGCTTAGACAGCTCATCAATTCATTTTTTGCGGAGAAATGAAGAAATTGCATCGCTATCTGGATTAAATAAATCATCAAAGTCAATAATTGCTTCGACAAGATCATCTCCAGACATTAAGAATTGAGGCAAGCCAAGAGTTCCTTTCTACCCAATATTAAGTAAGCTGGTTTAGAACAACAACCTTCGATAAGTATGGTTGTATTTTTTAAATGTTACTAATACTTATCTTAGCTAGCGCTGTTCTTGTAAGGTACGTTCAAATAAATCATAGCTGTGGTCTAGTGGGAAGGATGATTTTTTTAGATAAGCTTTCAAGTGCGTCCTGATCCTTGTCGCTTACGCTATTTATATTAAATTTTGTTCTTAAACTGGATATGCTTATGGGATTTCTTGTAGTTAAGCTATGTGAGGTCCGTTTGTTGTCTGATATTTTACTATTTCAGGGAAAAAAGTCTCTTGTTTGATTGATTGCTTACCATTTCTTTCTCCTTCAATGATCTTTTTTCGCCCTTTTCCCAAACTTGTACCCCTCCTTTTCTGCACATTTGTTTTTTTTATTTCAGTATTTTCCCTTTGTCAACCATGTTTCTTTTTTCATTCCCATTTGTCTCCCCAATTTTTCTTATGAATAGAAAACTCACCTGATTAGCCTCGCGCAGCACCTGAATCAAATCATTGGCCTTATTGGCGTTGGAGTGGGTGAACAGGGTATATGCTGTACCCGTATTATTGGAACGTCCCGTGCGTCCAATGCGATGCACATAATCCTCAGAGTTCGACGGATAATCATAGTTGATCACAAACTTGACATCATCAACGTCTGTTTTTGGACGTTTGGATATTTCATTTATGATTTCAGAATTTGAAAATTGAAGAAGTTGTAGAAAATGTTAAAAAAATAAAATATATCGAATTGTGGTTTAAAAAAGGAATCTTTTGTCATTAAATATGTACTTCAAAAAATTAAAAAAAAAAAAGGAAACAGTAAATAAACTCAAAAACTATTCAACAAAATAAGTGTTTATGTAGTTATTGGTGTGTTTATGTGTGACTTTGTCTGTGTGTGTGTGTGAGTGTGAGTGGGTGAGTCACTGTAGATATTTGTGGATAAAACTAAAAATAAATTACTATTTGATCAGATCTTTAAATGGATTTTTCTCGCTTTTTGTACTTTGAACAAAAATTTCGCCATCATACTATTTATTTTTAGCGTATATTAATAACTATACATCTTTTTTTCAACAATTAGATATATGTTTTTTCTATACTGCAGAAATGTGGACCTCGACCTTTCGATATGTAATTTCTTCAATACACAAATTTAATGGATATTTCTTTTTTCTTTCTTAAAGCTTAATGCATACAAGAGACGGCTTGGTTCGAAAAATTAAGATTTATATAGATTAAGGAAAATTATATATTTAGGAGATATTCTATAGTGGTTTAAGCCTAGTACTTACCCTTTTGTTGAACAAATCTATATGTAAGTTTGATTAGTGTTTTAGGATTAAAGCTTACGTAGAAGATTGGGTCCCTGCTGTTGCAAGTAGCTCCTGTTCCCGGCTTGAGATGAGGAGAGGGCGCTGCCGCTTTGCTAGAAACTTAATAATTCAACCCTCAACTTGTATATATAGCTTTTGCATTATTTCTGCTTTGTGTATATAACTTTTTTTTTTGTTTTCTTGGTTAAAAATCGAAGTCCATTTCATAAAGTGCTGATGATATTTTTGTTCACACACAAATTTTGGTTTTCTTAAGTGTAAAGAGCGACTTAATATACCATAATAGAATATGTTTTGCTTTCTTTTCTTACATAAAAATAAGCTACGTAAATGAAGCATCAGTCAATAAATAGTTAAGGGCCGCAAAATTTCAATCGAATTGTGAGAAGAAAAAAAACACCAAAGTTTAGCTCATTTTGCTGGTCCCATCGACTGTTTCTTTGACTGACAATCAAATTGGCAAAGGTTACTCAAAATGTGATTGGACGAGACACAACTAAAAACTATGAGAGCAATTAGGAGAGCAACAACAATTAAACGAAAACTAAAAATACTGTAATAATAGAGAGAAGTACGCCACTTCAATATAATATTTTTTGTATATATAACCAGCAATGCATGGAGAACAAACATCTTCCCCTCATTATTTAGCCCACACCATTTTCGCATTAATCTTAGGTATTTTACGTTCGGGTTAAAAAAAAGTTGAAAAAAAAAACTAAAATAAAAAAATTAATTTGATAGGGATGACAAACCGTTTAAAAATTATAATATCTCAAACCCAAACAACCAGTTTTTATAAAGAGTTTTCCTTATTTTGTCAGGAAAAACTCCCATAGAGTTTACTAAATGTTCCAGGGTTGCCCAAATGTTCCTTAAGGACGTGCGGACGCCGAAAAAAAAATATTAATTTAAAAAATAGAAAGTAGAAATTATGCATTGCAGTCAGTGCATAGAAACTGGTCTAAACACTCCTGTCGAATTGCTTGAAGAATACCTAACGACGGAGCTGATAGATAATTAGATTCATCTTACATCTTATATAATGAGGTAAGATTTTTTTCTGTTTACTTTTAGAGTTTTATTAACTTAGGCATACGAAACAAAAGCTGGTCCAAAAGTAAACACCAATTTTTGTCCTCCTCGAACTAGTGCCTCTTTTGACAGCACACTGCTTATTTGTAAGGGATCCTTGAAGCGGTTCATGAACTGAAACCTTCAAATTGTTGACCTATCAGACCGCTTCTCTTGGAAAAATAGTAGTAAGTTGTATTTACCCATATCTCTATTCCAATTCTCAAATATTTACTAAAAATTTTGAAATGATGAACCAAGTTTCGAACCAGAGACCAGCATCAGTTAATTTCAAAAACGTTAATACATGAACATGAACTCGTTTAGCGCACAACCGATCTTACCCTCATACACACACATGTTCGCAGCTGATTTTTTATAATCAAACAAACGAATCAAACCTTGTTTCTTAAAATTAACTCAAACACCCGAGTTCGGAGTGGAGAAAGTCTCTCTTGCTTTCACATTTCAAACAGGGATAGCTGGTCACGGTTCTGGAGAGGACTGCACCAGTGTTGCCATCTTTTGTCGAGAGAAAAAAGCCGGTTTCCATTCGATTTCTAAGTTTTGACTTTACAACAGAGGTAGGCAAACAATACATTCACATTTTTTGCATTGGTGTGTGTGAGAGCAGCGCAAAAATTGCTCTCAATTTCAGTACCAATGACTGCGTCGCGGAGCAGCGCTTGTACAGCTTATATTGTGTGTGAAAGCTGCGCTGCTCTTAGATTTTTAGTATGCACACGAGATAGGAATATGCCTGTCCCTGTTTTACAATATTGACCTGACTAAAGACAACTTCTGTGTTGGATCATGGCAAGGGCAACATCTGAATCGCGAATAAGGCTAACTCCAAAAACCCTTGATTACCTTCAGAGTATCTGAAAGTGACTTCACTCAAAAACTTTATAGTTTCATCGTTGTTCTGCCATTTTACTAAGTGTATATCATCATATCCCAATATCTTCTACGGAAAATTCTTCCAAAATGGAAACAATGCAAGTAAAATTTTCTAAACCACTTCCGCAAAATCTAGTTAAAAAACAGGTTTTAAATCATATAATTTTTTTGGAATTGAGAACAAGGCTGAATATGTTGAAGAAGGCTCAAAAAACAATTGAGTTGCTTAATCCAATGTTTTATATGAAAATCCCACAAGTAGTCTTCAGTTGAATATCCACCTAAAGCATTTTATATTTCTTTTTGAACTCATATCCTTGATATAAATTTTGGCAGCAAATTTCTCTAAATCGCCTACTTGTATTAAATCTTTAAATCTGGTAAAATAATTCATTTTTAGCTGTCAAAGCCATCTACCTGATCGGAGTTCGGGACCTGCAGTCAGACTTCACGCAGTCAGTCAGACTTTTTGTTTAAAAACTTTCAGTATCTGCAAACTTGGCACGCACTTAGAAATGACAACTTGCTGAACGTTAGTGGTTGCAATTGGTGTCGTTAAATGACTGATAGAGATTTCACAAACTATCGATTTTCTTATAATTTTTGACTTAAATGAATCCAAACTTACAATAAAGCTGATAAAAAGCCGAAACCATTTTTAATAAAGCCAGAATTCCCGCTGATTCCAATTTTTACCCGCAGTCTGGCCTTAAAAAAAGCTAGAAATGACGGGAAAATAGCTGATCTGGCAACACTGGACAGCACAATACATATGCTTGTGTTGGGTAGCACGAAAGATTACAGCCGATTTACTTGCAAACATGTTCGACTAGCACGATGCGTTTGCCGGCGTGACGCTGATTTTTGATTGATTAACTGTGAGTAGAAAGTGGCGATTTTTACAGGTCTCCGGCTCGAACCAAATCCTTTGCTTTTAAAACCTTTGCAACCAAACATTCAGCTGTAGTAAACAGGCACAAACTTTCGAAACTTGTAAGGAAATTGGAAATTTCTTAAAATTTTTTGAAAATTTTTTTTATTATTTTTTGTTATAATGGATTTGGTATTTTATATTTTTTAAATATTTTTAAATTTTTTTCGTAAAAATCGACGGAGAATTGAAAAAAGTTTTGACCTTAAGGATTATTTTCCTAATTTTGATATTGTTGTGCCGACATCGTTACAATAGTGAGATTTGTGTGCAATGATGGGACTGAATCCAGTTTTTTCCTACATTTTAGACGGCCTTAATTTTGAATGAGTCCCACTTAAGTTTGAGATCTTCGCATTTCAAAAACTCTTCAAAAATTCTCAATCGGTTTGCATCCCTAACTTAACTTAAAAATCAAATTATAAATTATCAGGGAACATTTAACGGCTTCACACTTTTTGCTCAAAAGGGAAGCTGGAAACGATAGAGAGTTCGAAATTTGACCTTAAGAACATGCACAAGTTGTTTGGAGGGGGGGCAAAAATAAAACCATAAACGAAACGGAAAAACTCAACCTGCAAAATTGGCAAAATGGTTAAGTATCGAGAGTCCAAAAGTAGATGAAGGAAGTGGCTCTACTTTATGGTCTTTGTGTGTGTTATAGGTGTTGGCCGATTCATCGCTGACGGATTAACAACAACAAAAACTATCATCAAACGTCGACGACGAATCACAAAATAATGAAAGAAATTCCCGAATCCATTTGCTTGGTTATTGGCACAGAGAAAAAGACAACATGTGGTAGGTAGGTAGATGGACTGAGGTGCTGAAATGTTACTCACCAAGGCCACGGGCAGCCACATCGGTGGCCACCAGTATGGAGTGTCTGCCATTGCGGAAACTGGACAGCACGAAATCACGCTCCTGCTGTGACTTATCGCCATGAATGGCGCACGCACGCCAGCCCTGGCGCGATATGTTGCGCGTAATTTCATCCACACGCTTTTTGGTCTCCACAAAAATAATGGTTTTGGTGTCATTCTCGGCCGAGATGTCGGTCAAGAGCTTGATGAGCTTCATAATTTTCTCCGACTCATCGCAGACATCGACAATTTGTAGAATGTTGTGATTGGCGCTCAGCGAGAGCGAACCAATGTTGACCTGAATGTAATTATTCAAAAACTCCTCGGCCAGCTGGCGCACTTCTTTGGGCCAAGTGGCGGACCACATGAGTACCTGGCGATCCGGGCGTATCTGTTGCATGATCTTGCGTATTTGAGGCTCAAAGCCCATGTCCAGCATGCGATCGGCCTCGTCCAAGACCAGATAAGTGCAACGCTTGAGCGTGGTGGTGCCACGCTCCAGGAAATCGATCAATCTACCAGGTGTGGCTATGACAATCTCCACGCCACGTTCGAGATCGCGGGCCTGTTGTCCCTTGGGAGCCCCACCAAAGATGCAAGTGTTACGCACTTGCGTATTGCTGCCAAACTCACAGGCGACCTGCTGGATTTGCTGGGCCAACTCACGGGTGGGGGCCAAGACCAAAGCAATGGGCCCATCTCCACGCTCCAAGCGAGGCTGGTTATTAATATGAACCACAGCGGGCAGAATATAGGCCAGAGTTTTTCCTGATCCTGTTTGGGCCACGCCCACCAGATCACGCCCACTCAGAGCAATGGGCCAGCCCTGAGCTTGAATGGCCGTGGGCTTGGCGAATCCCTGCTTGCGGATCTCATTCATTACATAGTCCGGAAAGCCGCCCTCCTCGAAATCAATGCTAGGAGTCGGCACCTCTACTCCTTTAATGGTGATCTCATTGGTGGACAGGAAACTATCCGTTTCCCCTTGAGTGCGGGCGATCACCGTGTCGCAGGGCTGATAGAAATTCTTGCGGAATGGCGTCAAATTCACCTCCGACCATATAATCTTGGGCAAATGAGCGCCATGTGTGCTCGTGCTGCTCCTCTGCTGATCGTGACGGGGCACTAGACCCGGACCAGGACGTCGTGGTCCGGCTCCGCCGTTCATGCCGCCTCCGCCATTGAAGCCCGGATAGGGTGCCGAGCGATTGCGCTGAAACATGGCGCCGCCGCCCCCCTGCGGGCGTTGAGTGGGCATGCCGCCGCCGCCTCCTCCGCCATAAGCCTGCATTTGTCCATTGTACCTGAAATAAGCGTTACCGTTAGTACGGTTTGGGTTACCGTTATTTGCCATGAGTGAAAATTTTGAGCATTAAAACGCTAAGCCAAATGCGAAATTTCTGTATTTTTTTTTCTGTATTGTTTCGTTTAGGCTCGGAACGTTTTCTGTTTTTTACATAAGTTTTTTTTCTCATCTATTTTTTTACTGCCATTTTGAATTTTATTGATTTTCACATCGAGTCAGTGCCGAGTGAGAACGAAGTTGAGCCGCATGTTTTTGGCCCAGCGAATATTGTTGGCCAAAATGCAACAATGATTACGTTAATGCTCTTAAGTACTTACATGTTCATGTTATTAAGCTGTCTGAAAAGTGAACACCTAATTGCCAAACTTGTTTAATTATATATTTTTATAATTTTTTCACTTCACAATTTTCCAGCTCCTACGTCGTCAAGTTGATAGCGATGGATAGATTGTTAGAGATGTGTGTAAAATACAAGGGTTTTGCTGTGACAGTGTTCGCAGTGACTTGGTCACCTAATAGAGATGTGTTGTGATGGGGTGAATAAATATTTTTAAATTTCATTACTTCAATAGGGATAGACCACCAACAAGCACACTGCTTCGCAAGATTTTTGTTTTACTTCGTTTTTTCATATATATGTTTATTTTAAAAGAATTTTTATATTCATTTGACCGTTAGAAGGATTAGGTTTTTGGATTTTTCTCTAAATCTATTAGCTTTTTTTTTAAATTTACTTAACATAAAACATGTGTTTTTACCATATGAACTAGTCCCGCGCTGCGGACGTTACTTTCATAAGCAAATTTGCTTGTTAAAATTGACACAGCTGGCGTTTACAATAATGAAATTTTTTGCAAAGTGCAGTTCTTTGGGATTTTTAATAGATATTAGATATCTTACATATATGATTTTTATCTTAAGAAAAAGAATATGAAATAAATTTTAAGATTTGTTAAGTTCTAAATACCGAAACGACTGTTTTGCCTACTTTTTTGACCAATGAAAATACCCTTTTCTTACAATAATAAATGCATAAGGTAGGTTTACGTAAGCCTCTGCCAAGATCAAACAAATCACCGTAAAACTATAGTGATTGTATAATTGGATTTTGGGCAACTTTGAATTTCTGCCCTTGGCTTAAAAATGTTCGGATTAGCCCTATCTTCCGATTTTGTCTATAACAATTTTTAATTAAGTGTATATCTTCTGATGTATATGAGAAACATTTTAACTCAGGATGTGGGATGTTGGATGAAAGATGTGCCCAGTGTGAATAGCTTATTAGCCTTCAATCGCAGAATAGGACATGCGAGATCAATTATTTTCAAGTTTTAATGAATACAGACAAAACGTTAGTTTCAATTCAGATGCAACTGTGGCTGTTTTAAACACTTTTCATGGCGATTTTCTTGTTCAGTGGTCTAAATTACTCTAGAAAAAGTTTTTTTGGTCCATTGGGGAAACATCGCTTTTCATTTGGTCGAGCAATGATATACTGAAGATTTGAAATAGATTTAGAAAAGTATTCGAATTGAAGAAGTAAGACTTTTTCTAAATTTATGACAATTTCTAGCAATAAATTAACAATTTTTATATAGTGTGGTTCTTGGATTTAGACTGAAACACCATAGTTATTGACAAACTAAATTGTTGTCATTACAAAAAAATGACTATCTAGTATATACCTCATACAGCAATAAGTAGCATCTGCCTTAAATTTCGAAATATTTATAGTTTTGGCAGATATTTCGTTTATTTGCGCATAGTACATCACCGTTAGTTGCAAAAGTCACAGTCACTGTTTAATAAAATCTCTCAAATTGCCCATCACTAATTGGCAGAGTTGATGTTGATTGGTCGATAAGCATCTTTAATACACAAGAGATTTCTCTCGACATTTGTTTGTTTCTCGCCCACGAATCAGGTTTATAAACCACTTTAATTAACACAGCTGTTGCTGCTAGTTGTACAAAACATAGTTAACCAAACGTGTGCCCAATTTTTAAGTGATTAAAGTACGGGGGACGAGAAAGAGTGCAAAAGTAACAACGGCAACAACAACAAACGCTTTGTTGGCGGGGGGAAGGACACTAAGCCTTTAAGAGGGGGCAGACGAGCTGTGTGTGTGCCATTGGCATAGAAAATTTTTAGTATATACACACACACATACACACCACTTTAAATAATTACATTAAATATTTTTTGCAGACACACTCACACGCACACACATACTTAACAACAATCAAAAATTGGAAAGTGCAAAAATTGCTCACGAATAACGGTAGTCTGCACATAATGTTCGTTTGATGCACACACATACATACATACAGTGGGGTGCAGAGCAGAAATTATGACGACGCGTGAAAATGTCGTTGCCAGTCGTTTGTCCAAATTAATGCTAAACAATGCCAGCAGCACCTCACATCAACACTCTGCCACATCCATGGTGCAATCACCCACCTCGCCAGGTGAACAATCCGAGCTGAATCAATTGAAACGCGATGCTGATCCACAGTTTTCGCGCTTTGCGGACTATTTTGTGATATGTGGCCTGGATCTGGATACGGGTCTGGAGCCAGATCGATTTGCGGGTAGGTTTTTTGGCAAGGCGATGATGAAATTTGCATAATTTTACATAAATTTATTACAATTTTTTTAGGTGACAACTTGCACTGCTCTCCCTTGGATCGTGCCTACAAGAGCAAGCCCCTGGCACATTATCCAGAAAATGTCTCATGGAATCCATTCGATGCTCATGGCATTTGCATGGTAAGATAATATTTTAATTGAGATTTATTTGGTTATTCTTCTTATTTGGCCCGATAATTCAATCGCAACCGTCTCGGCCGCTGCAATTAATGCCCGCCACTCGCCTCTGTCTTGTGCTAGCTGGCACCAGTTGGTCAGTTCAAGCGCCTCAATGTCTTTTAGCAACTGATCTTTCCATCTTAGTTTCGGGCGTCCTACCCTTCTTCCTTTCCCTAATTCGTTCGCCTTCCGCCTGTAGACTTTTTTTACTGGAGCTTCTTCATCCATACGAATAAATATGTCCAATCCAGCGCAGCCGCTGTTGTTTTATGCGCTTTACTAGATCAGTGTCCCCATAGAGCTCATACAGTCCGTGGTGTTATCGGTGGTTCATACGGAACTCATCGCCAACTTTTACAGGTCCATAAATTCTCCGAAAGACTTTTCTCTCGAACACGCCAATCGCCTCCTCATCCAATACTGTAAATGATCATGCTTCTGCGCCGTATTGCAGGACAGGGATAATAAGCGACTTGTATAGCGCAATTTTCGTTTTTCGAGAGAGGCCTCTGCCCTTGAACTCCTTACTGAGCAGGTAGTAACATCTGTTTGCAAGAGTGATTCCTCTTCGGATTTCCAGACTGGTGTCGCTGGTCATCGTCGTTCCGAGGTAGACAAAGTCCTTTACAACCTTGAAGCTGTATTCTCCCATTGCAACTGGATGTCCAAGTGTAGACTGCCTGCGCTTTGATAGTAGGTACTTCGTCTTATCATTAACCGCTAAGCCCATAAGTTTTGACTGCTTCTCTATCTCTGAGAACGCCTGCCTTAGCACAGATTCGCTGTTGATATCATCGGCATATGCAAGTAGCATGTTATCTCTGGTAAAGATGGTTTCCCCTTCTGTTAGCATTTGGGCACTGGCACAGTATATACTCCATCAGCAGATTAAAGAAGTCACACAATAAGGTGCCTGCCTAAAACCTCTTTTGGTATCGAAAGGCTCGGAGAGGTTTTTCCTATTTTGACGGAGCGTTGTGTGCTTCTCAACGTCATCATGCAAAGTAGAACAAATCCGGGAATCTCCTTGACAGCTGTATTCATAGAGTGTGAAATATGCTTCCACTGTTCGCCTATACCAGAAGGGCCAGGTGGGGTTTCACTGAGCAACTGGGTGAGTTTTCTGAGTAGGCTTCGGATGTCCGTTGTGACTGCAGATTCTCAATGTTCAGCTTTCGACGTGGGCTAGAATGTGTGGCATGTGCCACACTGAGCTGTGTACGTACTTTGGCAGCAACAAGGTAGTGATCAGAGTCTATATTGGCTCTTTGGAGCGCACGTACGTCTAGAACACTCGATGAGTGTCTTCCGTCTATCACAACGTGATCAATCTGGTTGCGTGTTGATTAATCAGGGGACTTCCAGATCGCCCTGTGGATGTCGCGGTGTTCAAATCCGATACTAGTTACTAACGACCATGTTCCGTTACCAGGGGTTACCACGGATCGCGCTGGGCGTGCCATGTTAAGCCGATCAGCATTTTTACCTCGCTACATACATACTTCCAAAGAAGCAACTTTACAACTTGCTATATTGTTTTCTCGCTATTAGACGATTGGCTATTTTTTAAAACCATTAAATTGTCAGTTCGAATGTTAATCAAACCGAAAGTCGAATAAATCGTAGCTTGGGGAATTCATTAAATATCCCAAAATTACTGATATCATTGTCGAAGGGTGGCTCAGCGGCTAGTGTGCGCGACCGCTGTGCAAGAGGTCGTGGGTTCGATCCCGCCTCGAAACATCTAATGAAAAGTTTTTTCTATGAATAAACTTTACACCCGGTCACCACTCCCTGCTGTTGGTGCCAGCTTTGTAGTAATTAGCCATGCAAAAGCTTCTCAAACTGCCGTTCGGATTCGGCTTTAAACTGTCCCTTTCTCTTGTGCGAAAATTAGAAGCGCACAAGCCAAGAGATTGAGAGGAGCTCGGCTTTGGCCCTTTGGGGCTGTGTCAAGACATTGTCGAAGGGAACGCGCTGTACGTGTTAGAACTCGTCATTGAAATGAACCGAACCGAACCATTTTTTTTTTGGGGTTTCGGCTAAGCATTTTCGAAAGGACGACGGTTCGGTTTGCAGTTCAGTCTTCAGCTGGAATTAGCCGATCATAAAAATAATGCAAAAATAAATCTGTAAATGAACTGCAACGAATTCAGGTCGTCTACAGGCGGTCTCGGGGAGTATAAAAGCACTTTCTACAATGATTGAGTTACGAATATTCTTTAGTGGGCGCCCATCTTCACAGTTAAGCCGACTAATTAGGGTCTTACATATTCCCCCATCAATGTTTAAGGAGACAACCTTGAATAGGAATACTTGTATGTTGCTTACACCAAGAAAGCTGTCCATGGGTTATATGGGTGAGTCCACTTAATTGAGCTCAATTGGCTGACTAGAGCCAGCGGCAACAACAACGACGGCCCTTTCAATTCGTAAAATTTAAAAATTCACGCTCGACTGCGTCTGCTTATTGATACGCAAGCGAGCTACTTTTAATTGATGCCACATGGCCAGACAGCCCCATTGCATCTATCTTTTACAATCAGTTAAGTAGATCTAGCCATGTGTGTGTGTGTGTGTGCGTGTGAATGGGTTTCATTTATAAACTTTTCTTGTTTTCTCCCGCAGCTCTCTTTGCCACAGGGGCTACGTTTTCGCACTCAAAAGCACAACATTGAACCAAAATTTCATTCGTTTGCCACCACCCGAGAGGATGGTAAACGTTGCTATGGCTTTAGTTTGGTTTTCTATGAGGAGATACGGAATCGGAATATATGTGGAGCCATACACACACTGCAGTCCATGTTCATTACCGAACTCTCAAATGGTCAGCAAACGCATTCACTGAGTCGAGTGAAACAGGATGGACCCGTGAGTCGATCGCTGCCCAGACATTTTAAGGTGGCCGGTCAGGCGCCACAATCTGCACAAAGCTATTATGACATCAATAAGGATAAGTTGTATGTGGCCAAAAGTATTTCGTTGATATGTCAAGCGGCGTTTGCCTTTGCGGCGCAAATGTTTCTCAAGAATCTGTACAGGTAAGCACGACCGAATTTCCCTTCTTCGTTGTATTAAATGTTGTTGTGTTTTTTAGGTGTCTTCCACGTCAGCCTGGTGCTGGCATCAGTCTGGAATCCTATGTCTATAATATACTCTATGAGGTGATGCTGCCTCAGCCCGGCAAGTCCATCAGAGTGTATATGCCACCAGCGGAGCCACATTTGCCGGCCATTGCTTTGATATTGCAGCGACCTTTATTGGCCACAGAGCTGCCCCTGCTGGACTTTCCTTTGCGTCTGCTATTCAACTATCTGGGTGTGGAGTGTGTGATACAATTGCTTACCTGTGTTTTACTTGAGAATCAAGTGCTTTTACGTTCTACAGGTGAGAAAGTTTTTCAATTTTCCCCGCTTAAAGTTTTTTGTATTTAACTCAATTTCTTTTACTTAGATTACCAAAGACTCATGATCGTGGGCGAGTGCATTACCTCTTTGCTCTTCCCCTTTGTGTGGCCGCATGTCTATGCGCCCATTTTGCCCGCTGCATTGCATCATTTTCTTGATGCTCCAGTGCCCTTTGTTATGGGCTTGCATGCCGAATGCGAGGCAGCGCATAAAATTGGTAGCGAGGCGGTTCTGTGCTTTGTGGATATAGACAAAAAGCAAATACAACTGCCCGAGGAGTTGCCGGTTTTTCCACACAAAATGGATTTTATGGCTGAGATAAGTTCTGTGTTGGATAAATTTGAGATTGAACGAGATGGCGAGTCAGTGCCCAGTGTCAAGAATGGCGGCAGAGTTGGAGGCACCGTTGTAGATGCTATGATCTCAAGCTGCACTCTGCCCAACGGCTTACAGGCGGCACGACGCAGCAAGGAACGTTTCCAGCAGCTGCAAGAGACCGTCTATACTCTATCGGCGGGTTCGCCGGGTGTGGGAGCCGTGGACTATCAACCTTTGATAGCCCACCCTTCCAAAATTGATCACGTGCCCCGCATAGCTGATTTTCTGCGTCGCAAAGGTGGCATACGAGGGGGTAACTCACCCGTAGGCAGTCCCACTGTTTCGCTCTCCTCCTCACCCGTGGGTGTCTATCATGATGTGGACGCGGTAGATGCCACCATGCCACCACCTTCCTCGCGCATGGGATCTCTCTCGAGACGCACCGAACCCAAGCCCAAATTAAACGCAGTGGAACAATATTACCAGGATCTGCGTATTAACAACTCGCTGAGAGAGATCTTTCTGAATCGTTTTGTACACATGTTCCATGCCTATGAATACTTTGTCATCTATCCCAATCAGGCCAAAGACGAATGGCTCTCAAATCGAGAAACTTTGCAGAATTTTGACAAATCCTCATTTCTATCGGATCAGCCGGAGCATCATCGAGCGTTTCTTTCCCGCTTTCTGGAATCTCAAATGTTTGCGACACTCATTGATAACAAAATTCTGGCCATGTGGGAGTCCCAGCCGGATGAGCAGCTGCAGTTGTTCGATCAACGTGTAAAGCTGCTCAGGTGAGTTAATTGTACAAAAAAATGTACATAATTTTATAGTTTTTCTTTTGCCAGACGCCGCCATGGCGAGAACATGATCTGTGCCACCAGCTATGAGCCTTGCGTGGTTAGTCAAGACTCACATTTGGGCTTCGAGAAGCGGCTGAATTGCATAGACATTGAGGTCACACCACCAAGTGAGATTCTGTCGAATCGAGCCGCCTATTTTCGCAGCTTTCCACTGCTGGAGAAGGGCGTCCTGAATCAGGAGTGCGCCTCGAGGTAGTTTTCTATGGAATATTCTAAAACTTAATCTCCAAGCACGTCCTGCTTTCACTGTCTAGAATTTTATTTTAGCAAATTTTTCACACTCATTCAATGTACCTAAGTGGGGTGTCCATTTCCGAAAGGCTTCCCAAATTGTTTGATATTTATCTAACTGTTAAATTATAAATGTAATAATTATTTTGTAGCGTTAATTTAGAAATGTTTAGCTAAAATCGCGTCTTCCAATTTTAGGGTATGTTGATATATCGAAGAAGAATTGATTTGATATGATAAAATCTTTCTTAGGACCGTTTCTCATTTTTTTTTTGCAAGTCCAGGTGGATTTTACGCATTCGCAGAGCTTATGCATCGCAATGCAAATTCATCAAATCTCATCTCATCATAAGAAAACGGCCCTTAGTTTTTTCTCAAGAATGAAAACGCTCGTATCATTCACTATTTTCCCCTTTAGAGGTTCTTTTTCAAATGCATGATTCACTTTTCACGAAAGTTTACTCCTTTGAAAAGGTACGAAAGCATCTTCTTAGAAGGTATTTAAATTTATGAACCAATATCTTTGTATGCTTTATGATAATGGTAGTTTATCGGCCATTTTCTGAATCCATCATGAGTCATTTTTCGTGTAAGCCACATAGGCAACGACGAAAGCCGACTCGGAACTTGGTACAGGGCCCTATATATTTATGTTTCCAATCTAACAAATCAGATAACCATATCATATAGGTTTACTAGCAAGCAGAGCTCGTTATAACCATCAACTCATATATTCACTTAGCTCAACACACATAACAGACAGGAAAAAATGAAGCAAAACATGTTTCAGCGATGTATTAATGCATAATCATTAGAAATGAAAGTCATATTATTGTATATTACTTTCTTACCTCCGAGAAATGAACGTCTTCAATAATTGAGAGAAGAACGTCGTTATCAGCGTCCACAAAATTGAAGAAATGTTGAAGATGTCTTTTGGCAGACGTTTTTCGCCTTCTTAGAAAAATGACAAGAGATACCTTCTTTGCGTTACAAATATCTGACAAAGATTTCGATGCGCTCTGCAAAGTTAAAAAAATCGAAACCGGTTTTTTCCGGTTCTATCGGTTCCAATAGTAACGGTAAAGGGTATTCGGTTCTCCAAAAAATTTTTATCGGTCCGGTTTCGATTCCGGTACGAGATTTTAAACGGTTTATTTTGGTAATCGGTTCCGGTACCTCTATTAATCCCTGATAGAAACGAAAATAATGGCGATTCGTTAACTTGTTTTCGTGATTTTATACCTGAAAGCTGGCCAAATTACCTAAAACTAGTGTGTTTTTTTTAAACATTAAAAATTGTTCAACTTTGAAGGCTTATATCTTCAAAACTAAACATCTGATTTTATTAGGGGTGTGTGGCTTGTGTGAGTCACAAGCCCAAACACACACCACACTCACAAATAAACACACACAAACGCAAATGAGCAGAGCAAAAGAGAAACAAAACCATTGGTAGTTCGTTGATCACAGACCGTTTGGTTCTTTGCCAAAAGGGTCCGTAAATAGCACTTACTTTTAGACAACTAAAAACGGTCAATTGTTATTTGCGAGCTCTGCTTTTAAATCTATAACTTAACCGTTTTACCAGAGATTTTAATAAACTACTGCTTAAACGATGGCCAATTGTTGCCTATTTGCATACTAACGGTCAGTCTTATAAGTTTTTAATCGCTAGAAACTACACAACAATAGTTTCATGTATAACAACAAAAACCACATTTTGTATACAATTATCCCTGTATCACAGCGGGGAGTAAATCTCTTTCACTAATTCGGTAAGGCCAATTGGCAACTGTCTGTTTCGGCGCTGATGTCAGTTTTTGCGCTCATGCTGCTTTGAAATTCCCAAGCTGTAATGGCATCGCTGGCATGGAGAGACGGCAGCCAAGCAAGAAGACTGCTGATTAAATACTTTGGTTTGTCTTAAAACAGCTGTACAGTCAACCAGCCTCCTTTGTGGTATTGTGGTTCCCTGTTTAATGTTATGAGAAAGCATAACATGACCCCGATCCGGTCAAGATATTGTGAGTCTTTTTTTTAATTCGATGGTCGTTGACTCAAGTTACACCACTGGAAAGGCATAATTCTGCGGTGCAGTAAAGTAAATAACTATATTTTCGTTTCAGTAGTCTTTCCTTTAGTAAGGCTCAATTTAAATTACTATTGTGTACCTAGTAATTAAGCAAAGACAAAGTAATTCTATGTTCTATAGTTCTAAAGTGATTCCTTGTTAAGTTGGGGTTCATGCATGACTTTCAGAGAGTGTTTTTTCTTATCCTAGGGCCCATGCAATAAACAAATACTTGCGCAAGTCTTTGATTGTATGGTAGGTATAGACACCTCATTTGTTTAAAAAGATTTATGATTTTATGAAAAAATTCAGAAGAATATACCAACATACCCTAAGCCGTTTAAAATGTTAAAATATTTTGTTTTTTTTTTTCTGAAACTGTTAACAAATAAATTCGTTCGTCAAGTTATCTGAACCTTTCGTTTTTTGTTTGTTTTCTTATTGTTTTAGTATATAACCATTTTGATCATATTGCTTCGCTATTTGCACCGCATGCTCCAAACTCCACCTCCCAAATTTTGGCCCGTTCCCATCCATCCACCTTTTTAAATTAGATCTTTGAACTAATCTTCTATATATTTATTTTCTTCAAAATTCAATTAAAACTCATTCGCGCTAACCTCCATAAAAAAACAAATACCAAACCAAATAAATACCAATCCAAACAATAGAGGCAACAGCCTGCGTCGCGTCAAGAATGGCAACAAATGGCGGGCCAGAGATATCCCTTTGGATCAGAAGCCCAACGCCAACTCCAATGTGGCCATCAATCGTTTGTCGGCGAATCTAACCACAGCGGATGTGAGTCCCGCTCTAATAGCTCAAGCCAATTGGACATTTGTGGAGCGACTGTTAAAGGTTGGGACTTCAAAAGATATTCAGATCAGTTTGTAAAGAAGTTTCCCTTTCCACAGGACATCAAATCTAAAACCAAACGCATGTTACTGGAGAAAATGGGCAATGAGGCGGTGGCTTTGGGTCTCAAGGGTGATGGCATAGAGGAGAATACCTTGATAGCCAGCATGTGTGATCTCTTGGAGAAAATTTGGTCACATGGCCTGCAAACTAAGCAAGGAAAGTCAGCACTATGGGCACATTTGCAGTCTTATTTGGAAATGCAAGAGTCACGCTGTGGAGTTGAAGGTAATTTGGGAGCAGAGCAACTAACGCCAGTGTCTAGCAGTCCTGGCGCAAATAAAATGAACATAGCCACAGCCTCACCGGCACTGGCCTGGAATGCCATGCGTAAGCGTATGGACTGTAAGTGAAACAAATATAAGAAAGAACATTTTAATGCTTTAATTTCCGCCCTCGCAGATCTCTCTACATTCCAAACGGATTTTGATAATCCTCCTAGTCCAAACCGTAGTCGTTCGCGTGATCGTAACAAGTTTGTGGGCCTAGAGCAGCTGTGCCCTCTGCCTGAATCATTAGAGTTTGATGTGAAGTAAGTTTACCCTTAAGCTAGGCCTAAACTAAATTTCATAAACATTTTTTTTATGCAGAAATGTTTTGGCCATGGCGGATATAAAAACCCATATAGGCTATACTCGTGCTTGGGTGCGTTTAAGCTTGGAGAAGAAGCTACTCTCGCGGCATTTTCGTACTTTGCTGTCGGATGAGAATCTATTGAGATCTTTATACAAAAGATCAGCATTCCTACGTTGCGAGGAGGAGAAGGAACAGTTTCTGTATCATTTGTTAACCCTAAATACGGTGGATTACTTTAGCTTTACCAATATCTATCCCACAACGAGTAAGTTTAACAGCAGCAGCTAAGTACAACGCGAAGTAAAAACGAGATTACTTCTTGATTACACAATTTTTGGACTTGTCTAGGGGCTCGGAGCCTTATCTCTTAAATTATTTAAGTCATGTGCTGAAAATTTTGTTTTACCCGGTTCAAAACTGGCTACAAACCAATATAAAGTGGTTCAAAAGTTGTTTTAGGTTTTTTCATTTTATGTATTTATGTGAGGATTGATGATTTTCCAGTTTAGTACTGTCCTCGAAACATTTTGATATGGTTCAAAAAAAGGTTCAGACTGATATTGTCAAATATTACTTAACTACGAAGCACACATTGCCACTAAGTTTGGTAATATGCTATTACCCGGTTCAAAACATGCTCCAAATCGAATTTACTCATAAACATTTTCAATCTAAGATCTTGAAAACTAATGTGTAGATTTAGAATAAGTTTGAATCGGTTCAAAATAAGGTTTAGATCAACATCTTTGAATTTCTTTTACACCACGTACCTAAAATATGCAGCGTAAAATGCTATTTCCCCGGTTAAAAACTTGCTAGTTAAGATCTTGAAAAGTTTTGTATAGGTTGGTAATTTGTACTTAGATAATTTTCGGGTCTACAAATGGATCCGAAATGGTTTCGAAACCGGTTGCTCTGAATCGTTTCGAACCGGTAAAAAAGTAGTTCTGAGCCATTTCTATCAAATTTTCAAGCTAAAACCTTGAAAACTTATAGGCTATTCACACTGAGCACATCTTTCATCCAACATCCCACATCCTGAGTTAAAATGCTTAATTACTATTTGCTATGCCAACTTTTTAAATCTTTTGTTTTGTCAAATTGTTAAGTGGATCAGTCTTATAGGAATATGCTACAAACTTGACAAACTGTGACAGGGCAAATTTCTATGACTCATGATTTTGGATGAAAGATGTTAGATGTGCTCAGTGTGAATATGCTATTATGTATAGGTTAGTAATAAGTACTAAGATAATTTTAAGGTTTAAAAATGCATCGAAATTGCTTACGAAACCGGTTAAAAACTTTCTCCGAATCCGGTTAAACCGGTAAAAAAAAGTAGTAAGGGCCAAAGCCCTTTCAATATTTTCGCTTGTGTGCTTCTCATTGTCGCAGTTTGAGTTTGAGAAGCTTTTTCATGGTTAGTTATTTCACCTAGTGAAGAAGGTGACCGGGTGTGTAAGTTTCTCAAAGAAAAAACTTTTCCTTAGATATCCAGAGGAGGGATCGGAACCCACGACACACACACACAGCACAGCGGTTGCACACACTAGCCGCTAAGCCACACCCAGCAAAAAAGTTATGTATAGGTCGGTAATATGTTCTTAGATAATTCTCCAGCTTAAAAATGAGTCCGAAATTTCTTTCGAACCAATGGTTCCGAGCCATATCTTAGAAATTTTTTAAAGCTAAGCTATCAAAAATTTGAAATTGAATATTTTTCCAGTTCAAAACCGGTTCCGAATCAGAGTGAACAAGTTCAAAAGTTCAGAAATTTTAAACTTAAAATTAAGTATGTAGATAACAAATTTGAATATTTTCCTGACTGAAAACCGGATCTGAAGCAGTTTAAAATGAGAAACCAGTTTCAAGCAGGCTCAAAGTAGATCAGATCTGATTCAAAATTTACGATTGGGAAATTGAGCATTCGAAAAGTTCTTAAAATCATTTGGGACCAGTTCAAAAATGGAAACCGGTTTCTATATGGCTCAAACTAGTTCAGAACTGATTCAAAATGGATGATTTTGGAATTAACGAATCGCCGCAAAACTCGCCTTGAACTTTCCTTCTCCCTATCTAAAACTTTTATTCCACTCCACACAGAGTTGCCCTATCGCGTGGTCATCTTCCCCTCGAGAAAGCATGGCTCCTATCACACCTCCAGTAATGTTTGGATTATGGTCTCAGGCACCATGAATGAAACTCAGCGTGTTCCGGTGCCCAAGGGCTCCTTAGAGTTTATCTTTCATGTAAGTAGTAACGGTTTACACTTCTTAAGCTCCAATTCCAAATGATTTTTCCATTTCATAGTATAAAAATTTGGGTCTGCTAACCACCATGCGTCTAGGACATGATAACTCGGGTGCAAATCACAAATGGCTGGTGGAACAGGTGGTCATGCGTAATGAGGTCACCGGACACACCTACAAGTGAGTAGTGAGTCAACTTTATATATACGGCCACAGCCAAATGAACCCTTCCTTTCAGATTCCCCTGTGGCCGCTGGTTGGGTAAAGGTGTGGATGATGACTCTACCGAGCGTTTACTGGTGGGTCAACGCATTTCGCTGAATGTCAAAAATCCTGAGCTAGTGCCTACCGCACGAACACCACCCCGTACCCGCAGTCCCAGTGTTCAGCGTACAGAAACGGTGAATCCTTCGGAGATACAACATCAATTGGGTAATTGTGTGAATGTTATCGTCAAATGGCACTATAAACCCAGCCGGGATCGAGATGTAGGCACTTTGACCAATTTATTGTGTGGTGATGATGGACTGGTCAAGTGTTTGGAACAGGTTTTCCTGTGTGGTTTTCGTTCGTCACGCTTTTTTGGACGGAATTTATACATTTGGGATTACTTTAGTAAGTTTTAAAATATTTTCCGCTAAAGACTTCCTTGTTAATCTGAGACTATCGTTTAGCCAAAATCAAGGAACTCTTTGAACAAAATCTGCAACTGGAACTAGAGGATTCTGCATCCAGTTTGGACTCCTCCTTTAGCAATGGCAGTGCGAATAGTTTGCCACGTCGTGAGATTTCCAGTATATGGCGCCTCTATGTTCAGTTAATGGATGAGATTAATAGCACCACCAGTTTGGGTAAGGATGGTAAATTCCAGCTACTTATCTGCCTTAGCCTGAGGGAACATTTGCTGACGCGTCTCATTAAGCCGATGGCCTTGACCAAGGTCACCCATGAGATGTATGAGGAGGAGAGTTTTTTGCGTAGACGCAATCTGTTGACATTTCTCATACAAATACTGGAGCCACTGGATGATTGTCACATAGTGCTGGAGAACTCGATTACCCAGGGCATACGCATACCATCACAGTGCTGATCCCGTTCAAGCTGCATCACCACCATTACCACCACCCCACAGACATTTTGCAACCAGTGACCTAGAGAAGAATACTCATCTACATATGCTCTTTAAGGAATCTCCCTAATCCCTCTCGAATTTCTTGTTAAAACCCTTTACTTGCCATCCACAACCAAAGCCAAAGTTGAACAAAAATTCCTCGAATTTTACCATTTACTGTGCAATTAAGAAATTCTAAAATGTTGTTCAAAAAAATCTAGTTAAGATTAAGATTCCATTAACATAAAAAAAACAAAAAACATTCACCAAAACGATAGATAAAACCAAAGAATCGTTTTTTTTTTTGTTTGTTTAATTATTATGATATTTTCTGATGTGAGACATTTATTAACTACAATGCAATGAAATGGTGTTTATGTTGAGATTTAAGCTTTATTTTGTTTATGATTTAACTTTTTTATTAGCTCTAAGTTCAAGCATAAAAGTCAATAAATACGCAAAAAGACATTTGAATTGAAAGCACAAATTGTTTTTAGCTTCTGGGATTCAGCAACATAAATCAATGATCTACGATTGAGAGATGAAAAACCACCAAACCAAATAAGACACAAGTGATATTACTTAATAAATGATGGTAGGAGGGCCTTCCTATTTGAATCCTTCTCATTTAACAAATATGAAGTAAAATGGTTATCTCTCGAGAACACTAAACGGCAGTCATTCTTGATTGGTGTTGGGCTTGTGCAAAACATCGTGTAAATGACGTCATATGGCCCCTTCTTTGCTTTAAAAAAGAGACCGGCACGTCGCTATGTTCTGGGCATAGAGCAAACTCTCACAAGCAGCGCAGTCTCACACGCACAGCATAAGCTTGTTGCGCTGCGTGTTCTGCTCTTGTTTTGCTGCGTCGCGATGCAGTCGTTGCTACTGAAATTGAGAGCAATTTTTGCGCTGCTCCCACACACCAATGCAAAAATGTGATTGTGTTTTTCTCCGGCCTTTGCTTTACAAACATCTGTCCTAAATTACGATGCGCTCTACAAAGGTTAAAAAAAAACCGAAACCGTACCGGTACCAACGTTTCGGATCTATCAGTTCCAATAATTACGGTAAACGGTATTCGGTTCTCAAAAAAAATGTGTATCGCTTTCGGTTCGTGATTTGAAACGGTTTATTTCGGTTAACGGATCCGGTATTAATCCCTGTTACAAACACATTGATTTGAGATTCGGTTTACGAGCACGAATTTTCGGTCCGGTACGGCTTAGAAGCGGTTTGGGTTTCTGGTAAAATCTGACAAAAAATGTCAAACCCAGGATACAAACTAAAGCTCCAACCACATTTACGCTTAGTAAAGCAATCAAAGAGGCTTTGTTAGGAACTGACAAACACACCAGAAGCAGCCACTAAACCTAACAAGCTGTCCAGACTGGTCATGCTATTGTTAATGCCGCGCCGTAATGTAGTTTTTGGACATATCGATCAGATCTATTTAAAGCTAAGATGAACAAGCCAACTGCCGGGTAAACTGCATAAGAGGATTGATATCTCATGCTTGATTCAGATACTTGATACTGTTTTTTCTGTAACCAATTACTAAAATGGCAAAAAAAAAGTAATGAAAAATTAAATAAAATTCAACATAACAATATTTACCATATTCAAGAGCTTCTGTTTAAATAAAAAAAAACTGTTTTTATTCAACAATTTCATTTGTCTGGCAACAAAATCTCTAAAAATAATGACTATATAGCTGCAGGAGCCACACCCTCCAAACGTTCTCTGTGCAATTGACCGCGATTTTGTTGTACCAGTTGCTTGACATCATAGAACCATTTTCCTGTAAACATATGTACAACATTAAAATCAATATTCACACCCAAAATTTCGTTTCCCTACCTATGCTAGTGTTCTTTAGGCAATCCTTAAAGGTCTGACAGCCCTCCATGCTGCTTAGAACACCGAAAACCGAAAGATCCGCCAAGCTGGGCTGCTTGCCACCCATAAATTTGGTATTTCGCTTCTTCAACTCGGCGTTCCATTTGTCCAGAGCATCGTACATATGAGATCGGACATCATCGTTGAGAGCATGACGTCGTTTTAGCATTTTGGCTATGGCCCACATGGCGGTGGCGCCACCATAAACCATCAGATCCCGTTCCCATTTAGGGAAGTGCACTTGCCATTCGCCAGCGTCCGAGAACCATTCAAAGGTCTCCAGCGATTCACCGAGAGTCTGATAACAATTGGGCGAGATTAAGTGAACCAAATGTTCATCGGCCCAGGAACGCCACTTGCGCTCTGATCTAGCAAAGGAAGAAAAAAGGGTTCATAAAAAATTTACATTAAAAAGGAGAACTGTGGCCTTACTCCTCCGACTCCTTGGTAATATTTTTGGGCGCCTTCTCCCTATACATGAGAAAATATTTATTCAAAATATCCTGCCGCTTCTTGCCTTCATCATCGAAGTAGGAGATGTGCGGATAGAACTTGGCCAGGTCTCCAATGTCACGTTCCTTGGATTTATCCTGCATGTAGGTCGCCACCAGGGATATGATAGCACTAGAGTCCACCATTTGCACGTAGTGACCATCCTGCTGTCGTATCAGAACCATGGGCACCTTCTTAACCGAGGACCATTTGATATCCTGCCTTAGAACAGCATCCACTTCCACTACCGAGTACGAGATGCCCATGTAGTCCAGGTAGGCGCGTACTTTACAGCAAAATGGACAAGTTTGATACTGAAAGAGTACAATATCGAGACCGGAAGTATCCTTGGGGTTGACATAGCGCTTGGTTATCCTTAAGTTCGTTGGCTGCGATTCCCAAACTTGTGGTGGCGTATGTTCGTGCTCCTTGTGCGCATTTCGATCATGCCAGGTGGTGTAAAGGGTGTAAACAGATCCCGTGGCTGCGCCCACCATCGCACCTAACATGGTCAATTTGAAGGTTCCATTAGGTTTCTTGGGAGCAGCTGCCGCTTGCACTGCCAATTGCCGGCTAAATCGATGGGTCAATGTGCCTAAGTTGCTCCGACTGCTGCTCGGCAGTGGGCGCGCCAGGGCAGTGGCCAAACGAAAGCATGACATAATTGCACCTTTTGTTTGGATCTATTTGACTAGTTTTACTAATTATGCAAAAAAAATTGCACCGATAAGGGTAAAGCCGTCGACAAGTACAACCCTTAGCACTTAAATTTATGCACTAGTTCAAAAAGGAACTATTTTAAATGCATTTTCGAAACTAGCGGGAAAACTTTGATTTTAGTCGCGGCAAAGCAAAGTAATCAGCAGAATGATTGTGTTGTGCTTTTAAAAGAGTAATGTAGAATTATTTTCAAAATATTAACATGCAGGAACTAGTGCTAAGTCATGTTGTCAGACATATCGATACTTTTTTGCTATCGATAAAAAAAACTAGTGTTCGGAAGTCACCGGGGGTAAAGCTAAAAGTAACCAAAATAAAGACACAAGATTGGGACCGTATTGAAACCGAAAACCAAATTAAATTGAAAACCGAAACATTTATTTCGCGACGTACATCGTTTCGGTTTTAATCTGTAAGAAAAATGCAAGAATCTATTTAGCTGAGAGTATTCATGTACCCGTTCCGTAAACGTAACCGACATTCAATTATTTGATTAACCGTGACCCCACTATCTTTATTATCATAACCGGTTAACAGTAACGAAACAGAAACAAATATATGAGTTAATTTCGGTTTTAATCTCTTATTCTACCCAAGCAAAGGTATTATAATTTTGTCCATAAGTTTGCAACGCATAGAAATATTCATTTCCATAAACTATATATATTCTTGATCAGAGGGAAGAGCTGAGTCGATTGAGCTTTGTTCTTCTGTCCGCCTGTTTCTAGGCAAACTAGTCCCTCAATTTTGAAGCTAATGAGCTCAAAATTTGCACAGATTCATCTTTCCACATGCACGTTGCTAGTATGTCAGAACCAATCGGATGAACATAGCATATAGCGATCGGTCGGAAAACTAGTTTTAGTGATTTGTTTTCAATGTTTTAAAACTTTGTATTTATTGGTTTTCAATTCTTTTTCATGGTTCTACTAAATTTGATGTCAGACTCGACAGCGCTGGCTTTGAGAGTCTGCCTATGCCCAGTAGATAGCGACGTGTCGGCCCCTGATAAATGTGCATGCCCATATTTAACACCGAAACATTCGAAAATTGGCTTTTAAATCAATCTTTTTATTTACCTTTTTTTTGTTATAAATGTGGCTTTATTTACATTATATATTTTGGTTGTATTTCTGTGTTTTAGTTAATATTTAGTTGCTAAAATCAAGCCAAAACCTAATGCATTTTCTGAAAAAAATATCACTTGCCTGACCACGACCCTGTTAAATTAAAGAAATTTCTTAAAACAAAATGTATACAAAATAATAATTTAGGTCACTTTTTGATGTTTTTGTTTATTAAACATAGGCTTACAGACAATTTAATAACAATTGTAAAGGGTTAACTAAAAGTTACAAATATTTAACAAAATAAACTAAATAGTAAATTGCTTGTCTTCAAAATAAAAAATTGAACTAAATATTTGGACAAAGAATCACGCCATTTTAGTATATGGATTAATATGTGTGTGTTTGAGTGTGTGTGTTTTATACAAATTTGAAATCTTAGTATATATATATTGGGTATATATAGCATTTAGCTGGTCATCGCTGATAAATAACTTTTTTGTGAAGCATAAATATTTTGAAACTTAAAAGAATAGAAGCCATATTTGCTTGTATATTGTGGTAGCTTAAACACTAAATTTAAGGTTTTAAATATTGTAATTTTCTTTTTACTTAAACATAAATAAAATTGGTATTAACGTTGACTAACATGCCACACAATCAAATAACTTTTATCGCCTCGATTTTCGATTGTTTGATTTGGTTCCAGTTGAATACTGTTCTCCATGTCATTGTCATCTGGAAATGCAAATGGGGGAGAATTAGAAATGTGTAATGTGTACAATCACAAAAAAAGCATTAGTTTTGGGTTTAATGTACATATAAGTATATCCACAGTACCACAGTGAAATTGAATGAGAGTGAGAAATCTATTACAATTATGCAGTGCAGCAAAACCACTTACTGATGATGAACTTTTTTAACTTTACATTTTTCTAGTCCTTTTGTCTTGATTTTCAGTTAGATGCCTTCTTGTTCTTGATTTTGGTTCAGCTTCTTTTCTGTTTTGTTGGGTTTATTTATTTTTACATGATCCATTTTAAAATGCACGTGAAGAGACTTGAATAATTAACAATTCTGAAATTCCCATGGAATTTCCTGAAAATTTGGTTGGGTCTCCTGGCACCGGACTGCATAGTATTTAATATATGGGATGGGATCCAATTTTTTCCAGGTCTGCAAACCCATCTGGAATTAGGACTTGTTGACGTCACTCTTAATTTTCAGTAACTAGATAGTTAAAAGTACTCTACAACACTAGAACGATGCAAGGCTTTTTATATGTTTGAGTTTTCAAATAGAAATTCCAAGATATACCTATAAAAACATTTTTTTTTGACTTGAAATTTTAAGGAGATGGGTCTAACACCGTAACACATAATTTAAGCAATGAAAAAAAAATTTTTTTAAATTTTGCTGAAGGCCGGGTGGCTCAGCGGCTAGTGTGCGCGACCGCTGAGCATGAGGTCGTGGGTTCGATCCCGCCTCGGAACATCTAATGACAAGTTTTGTTCTTTGAATAAACTTTACGAGGTCGAAATCGGACGTCTATATAGTATAGCTCCCATAGAAAAGTAAGGTCCGAAAAGTAGTCGTATTTATAAAAACAAACTGCAAGGGTATACAAAACTTCGGCCGAGCCGAAGTTAACTTTCCCCTATTTCCCCTATTTTGAACAGCTACTTTTTTATGATGCTCTTTTGATTATCTGAATTCATCTAATATCATACTTGTCATACACATACTCATCAACGCTCCATATTTTGTCATAGTTCACAATCCTTTGTTAGATATTAGTAAGCAAATATATGTATATTAAGTGCATTACTTAGTTTGATAGTTTGTTTAGAAGACATTTACATGATATTAAACTATAAAAAAGGATAAGTATTCGAAATAAAAATAAATTTAAATATTTCTAAACTTCTTAGGTAAAAAAATTGTGTACGAAATTAAGAAATAAAAAATGTGTTAACCACTCGCATTTGATTAGCTAATTCGTTCAATTTTGGAGTCCATCCTACGAAATTGCATAAATACAAGATGAGCCTTAAACCTCCTATAATTCAGCTTTTCAGAAAACTTACAAAAAGAGTACGGGAAATTTTTTTAAGAAATAGAATTTCACATAAAATACGTTCCTGCCCAATTTTTGAAGTTTTCTATAATTCTTTTTAGTACCGCTCTATAATCCTAAACGGTTAAATCGAGTCCGGTTTGAAGATTGTGCAGTTAAAGTTTTGCAAAAACTACCAAATAGATAAAACGACGTTTTCAGGAAATTTGGAATTTGGACTTTAAAGTCCATACTCGTAATTATGAAACATTGAATATTTCATTTATAAATTTTGTTTTCTTAAATTTATTTTGTACTTTAAGATGCATATTTGCCCAATCTTTTCCCAACCGGAACAAACTTTTTTAAAGAAGCTCAGATTTGAAGCGAGCCAAATAATTACGAATGATAAATTGTATAATTTAAAAAGTTGATTAAATATTTTTTAAGTTCATATACAAAAGTAAGTTTTTCCAATCCCAGGCATGAAGAGCCTACTTAATTTTTCCCGCAACAAGACAAGGGACAAATACACCAGGGACAATACAAAAAGCATCCACTTGTGACCTGTTGTGTAAAGGTACTTGAAGGACAGTGGTTTTAGGGTGCAAAATTAACATATAGGTGGAGGTATTTGGGTGCCGGGAATTAAAACATTTAAGAAATCAAAACAAAATTGTTGTCTTTACAAAAACCTTGGGGATTTAATTCAGGTCACGGCTGAGTGGGCTGAGACAAAATGCTGCATTCCAATTCGAAGTTCCCCTACAAATTGAAGGTACTACGAGGGCAAAGTTAAAACAAAAGAAATGCAATTAAGTCAAAGTTAAACAAAAGCAAAAGCATAATAAAAACTGAACAAACTAAAAAAAAAAACAAAACAAAAGAATAAATAAAAGGCTTACGTATCGACTTTCCAAACTATCAAATGCGCTGCATTATCACTAGCATCGAATTTATCATTTCCTGCAGATGGGATAATGGAAGGATTTTAATGAGTTTAATGGTTTTTAGTGAGGGGTCGGTAATGGGAGCAGAGAAGTTGCCACTGACTGCAGAGAGACATTCTTTTTACGTCTCTGCTCACATTGTCGACCCCTGCTTCAGATGATCTTAGAACTTGGCAGTGATGTCCAAATTACACAATAAAAGACACCACTTAGGAGTCTTGCTTAAAATATGAGCAAGAGAAAGTGTAACTGTAAAAAGGACAACACTGTCTTTGAGCTTAGCTCAGGGTTTGTTATTGCAAGGGCAGTATAATAAGTCAGTGTTCTTATCAATAAATAACAATGATTTTTTTAATAAAACATTTTCACAGCTAAAACTGTATCATAATTATTTGAGCGGCCTTTGAGAATGTAGTGTGTTCAGTAATTTTTGCAGGTTTAGCGGAAGCTATAGTGCTGAGTGTGCCGTTCTTCCAGCTTTGAACAGTGTTGCAGCAATTCCAGTAGATGCGAGAGTTAAAGCACTAACTAACCCCGCTTGAATTCCAAAAAAGTAGAGCCATGTCTTTGTGAGGCGACAGAGCCATTAGGGCCTTCTTCGTGCGACCGACAACTTTCTTGTATCTCTGGTCCTTGGATGCCCTCTAATACCTTCAATGCGTAATTTGTAATCATGGAGTTTCAGCGACAGCATATCTACAATCCAGAGTCTAGCTTATTGTTTCTTTTTTACTGCAAGTTTCTCTGTTGCCAATAGATTGTAATTTTGGTTTAGATAGATTGCTGGTGCCTGGACGCCTTGGATTTGTGGTCGCTCTTTAAACAATTCACTCCAAGTGTTTGTATTTGTACCCTATTTAAACATTCGAAGATAGATTTAGTTTAGAAATCCACGCAAAGAAAATGCAGTTGAGTTGACTTTTTACAGAACCGGCAAGAGGAAGCTTTGTCTGTGGTAGCCGAAGCACATGTGTTGCCTTTTGATTGTTATACGTTGTTCAAGGAACTGAAGAATCTGAAGCTGTCAAAACCTCGCTTATAATCAAGTGGCTTTTGCGAAAATTCATGTAATCCATGGATTTTATTCTTCATGAGTCACTTCTTCAAATTGAAGAGCACCTTGTTTTCGATAAAGTATTCTTATTCTCCTCAGAATGGCTGTCAAAAACAAACTAAATTACTCAAAGTGCTCGAAATTGGGTAGTTGACTGACTTATTCAGCTGCCCTCGCATATGTACGATGCCTTAATTGCGTTACTTACTTATGCGAAAATCAATATAACCCTCGCCACCGCACATCACCAGCATATCGGGACGTTTATTGGTAAAAGTCAATCCACCATTGGGCTGCTGGAGCATGGGTACGGACACAAAGAACTTGACAGCATCACGATGGCCATGAAAGGAAAGTTGAGCATTGGCCATGCAACACAAAGGCATCTGACCATGTGGATCAGCTGGAAATGTAAAACAAAAATACATTAAAATCAAAAAGAAGCTGTTTTTTTCACACAATTGCTCACATGACGACTTTTGCTGCACTTCAGCCAATGGCACTGAGATGATGACACCATTACTGGTGCCAATCCATAAACGATTGCATGACACCATCAGGGCAGTGATGCGCACAAAGCTAAAGCCCAGTTTGCCGGTACCCAGCATTTTGGAAACGTAAGGTTCAATATCCACATCCTGTTTGTGCTCAAAGGTGTGGGTGTTGTACAAACGCAGGGTGGAGTCCAATCTGCAAAATAGAAAGTAAATAAAGGCTGACCCAGACAGTTTTCCCCCCTCTCTTACCGTATGGACACCCACACACCGGCACCTGTGGCCGCCATTTGGCGCACCTGACTCTCCTTGCGCGGATGTGCATCCAGCGAGTGCACAATGTTGAGCGAGATGGGATCCACAATAAAGATTTTGTTGCGATGCGCGGCCCAAATGCGTTCGCCGGCCACACAGAGGCAACGTATCGAATGATTGCGATCACCGAGCGTAACCAGATGATAACTATTCAGATCCCATTGGCCGTCTGTTTGGCGGCGGAACACCGCAAGCTGGGCATTGGCCAGCGCTACCACAACCCGGGACTCAACATGGACAATCGCTAGGACGGCATCGGGTAGGAGGACACGATGCAAGCACTCATGCCAGCGGGCCACACTGCTGTGCACATACAGCCAGCCATCTTGGGCACCCAACCACATGGTAGCGGCCACGGAGCTCATAGCAGACTCCTCACGCTCCTTGGTATCCAGGATGGGATTCAGAGAATGGAGGCTGCTGTTGTTGTTGTCGGTTGTTGTGGTCGTCGTTAGACGCTGTGGAGCTCCGGGCAGAGCCTGACGGATTTTGATGGCCTCCACATTGCCCAAAGGCTCTGAGGCATCTACCTGCTCATTGGATTTCTCTGTGGCCTCCTTGGCCTCCTCCTCTTGATCGGTCTCCTCCTTGGATTTCGGTTTAACTCTTACGAAATCTACTTTACCCAGCATTTCGGTACCTTCTCCTGGACGCTGAAGCATTTCGCCCGCCTTGACCACTTCCGATTGTTCCAACAAGGCATAGTCTCCCTCCATGGCTCCGGGCACCGAGGCTATGCATAACAAATGAGAGGAGCATATGGGGAAGGCATCCAGAACGGTAGCCGATTGATTCGCATCCACCACACTGACCGTACTGGCGGCATGGGTGCTCGTACATATCCACACAAATGAGCTCAGTTGCGTTTCTGGCTCCTGGGTCTCTAGGCTCGCTCTGGCCATTTGCCTATCCAAAGCCTCCACACTTTGCTCCGTCGTGGGACTCATTATCTCTGCTATTTTGAGCGTGGATTTGGGCGCATATGGCGAATTGTTGGGTATCAAGCATTGCCCATCTTTGGTGAAGCCCCCCTGAAGGTTCACGCCGGCAGCGCAAAACACTTTCATGTGTGGCGAGGCCTCAGCCAGGGGATTACAATATACGGGTACGGGTACCCCGCCAGAATGACGATTGGGATTGGTTTCCTGATTCGTCTTGTTAATGGGCAAGCTCCAGCCATAGGCATGCAGACGACCGTCTTCCTTCTGGACATGGGCACGTAATTGGCGATACTGTTCCCTTCTACGTGCACTAATTCTCTCCGAACTGCCATCCTCTGAGTAATCCTTGGCTACAATTAGAGCATTTGCCAATCCTGCACTGGCCGGATGTGGTGGTGGTTGACCGCTGGTTAGGGCAAAGCGATTATCGCCTCCTCCACTTCCTCGGCTGGGTGAGCCATGACTATGGGCTGGACTTCCTCCGCCTGTGTGACGAAACATGGGACCCCCTCCTAGTCCATCGGCTACACGTTCCGTTGGACGATTGGAGGGGCTGTGGAGGAGGAAAAGCAGTGTCATACGTTGTGCGCAAATCTCTCTTAGTTTTTACTCACGTAAAAAGATTACTAAAGTACTTCCAAATGCTTTGCTTCGATTTCCTATCCAAATTATCTACAGTGCGCGACGCTCTGAGGATCTCTGTTAAGCGCACCGCCTCCTGGAGTTCCATTAAACGTTCCTTGTACTGATTACGTTCCATGAGCACCATGGCCATCTCCACACGTGTAAAACGCTTGCGTTGTGCCAGTGGCACATCATTCTCCTCCTGTTCGGTGTCTGCAAAGGAATTACACTTTGATCCCACACACTTGGATAGGTATGTGTAAGTATGTACTCACTTTGCTGTTTCACCTGCTCCTTGGTCTTTTTTAGCTCATCTTCTAGCTCACTGATACGTTGCCTTAGCTTGGTCCTTGACTGCTGCATGGCATTTAATTCTTCTCGCACTATTTCTATTTCGCCGGTGAGCTCATCCACTTTGACTATCAGGTCATCCTTGACAATGTTCAAGGCATTTCTGTGAATTGAATTGACATAAGTGGGGCACATAAAAGTGCATCGATTGAGTTTAGGACTCACTTGGTTGCCAGTAGCTCATTATTTTCCATAATAAGATTTTCCACCTCTTTGCCCATGCCTGGAAAATTAAAGGATGAATGTTAATAAAAGTGAAGTCGCAATCCCAAGTGGTGATAGAAAATCAAAATAAAGTAAGGCAAGCTTAGGTGAAATGCAAGTGTATTACGCTGGTGTGAGATTTATGAGAAATTTTGACCCAGTTCCTTTGACTACGAAAAGTTGCACAAAAGTATTTTCTATTAAATTCAAATCCGCTGGACCAGGTGTTAGTCTACTAACGAAAGCATATTCAAGACCCATCAAATGTAGTTTGAATCTCAAATTGTTACAAATTGTTCGACTGGGGAGTTTCCCCCCGGGCCCGGACTTCTGAGAAGGGCCCGGAGCCCGAATTTTTGGCGAAAAATTAAATAAACTCATGAATGCCTCGTGAGTACTAGCCACAATCACCCTTTTTTTGAAGCAAACCTTATTCCGGATCGGCCCTATCTGCGTGAATTCAACTTCATTTTAAAAGGTTATCCACTTTATTTTATTAGCAATGCCAACAGCCCGGAGATTAAAAGAAACCGATGCCAGAACCACTGCACACATTTGCACACATACACGGGTGGTTGTAAGCTCGACGAAAATGTAAGAGTGGATTTTCTCCCTGTAGAGTGTACCAACAGAAATGGTAACCATCTAGCAAGCTGTCATTTAGCTGAAACAAGTCGTTCTGAAGGCTATTGACTCCATATGAATAATGCTAAAGCGCTTACCGAATCTCGCATATCCTTGAATGAGTTCGCAAGACTACAAAGTATTCTCCAGATGTGGGTGCCTGGTCACCTGAACATAAATGGTTATCAGTCTGCGGAAAAACTGGCCAGACGAGACACAACTATCGAGATCCTTTCATAGAAGTGATCTATGGAAAAACATTTCCGTCTGTGTGATAAAAGAGTTAGGGGGTCTTCTCATTGAGCAACTTTTTTTCGACTTTTTTTTGCATTTATTATAGCTTGGGTATTCAAAATATCCCCCAAAAGGATTTCGAAAACCGAATTGTTTAGGAGATATAGTCCTTTTATGACAATGTACCTAAATTCCCAGCACGCAACTTAGGGGGTCTTCCATTAGCAACTTTTTTAAACCCTCGTATTTTGACCTATGCGTTAAGTTTCCCGGTCTACCGGACCGATTTTATGAAAAAAGTGATCGACGGGAATTGTCAGCTCTTTAAAACTGTTTAAACATTTTTGATTTTTCAAAAAATTCCAAACTAAACGGTTTATCCGAAACACGTTCGAACTCGGCGATATCTAGTTCAATGAAGTTTTCATGAAAAATGGAATCACGCAGATCACCATCTCGGTGAACCTCGACCATATTTTAAAAAATTTTTACATTTTTTTACACTAAACTACAAAAAAAACCCGAATTGAAATTTTTTTTGAATGGCCGCCATTTTGTCAAAAAAACACAAAATTAAGTTTGAGGTTCCCGAGAATTACTCTATACTGTTATAACCTTTTTTTCATTTCGACGCCCGGGCCCGGATCGTGGCCGCCGTGACGACACCTTTTTTTCACCACCAACTTTGAAGTCTCATTACTTTTTGAACAGCCCTCGTATCGAGGCAAAAAAATTTTTTTATTTACTTTGAACCTTTTGTAATAGAATAAATAAAAAAGTTTTCAATTATTCTTTGCGTTTTCAAATAAGAATTTTTTAAAAAGGGTCCAAAAACGGGTTTTGAATGAGAAGACCCCCTTAAGAGGCCAAAATTCAATCTTAAACGAACTAACGCACTTTAACGTCACAGAAGAAGAACCATACTATGACTTCAGTTAAAGTTTCCGTGAAGAAGAGGAGGAAACGATATAAAAACCTTCTCTGATATTCTTCCGCTTTGAGTAAAAGGAGACTTAGATACTTTGTCAGCCTCTCCTCAGAATTGCTCGAAGACATCCGAGTTACTTAAGTTTATTCAGTTCACACAATGTTTCAGTATCAGGACGGAGTGTTAAAGGGATATCACTTTAGGATATGGCTATGGGACTAGTAGGCCTAAGTATGAGAGAGACTTGCCGCTTTTAGCCATCGCAACACAACCTGGGTTATTCAGCTTAACTAGCCGTTATTCCACAAAGTAGAAAACTAAAGATTTTCTACATATATAAAACAATAAAAAACAAAATGGTTTGGAGAGTTTTTATAAAGCACCAAACGTACCTTTATTATAAACTCAAATTCGAAAAGAATAGAAATTTTGAAATGTGTTTTAATGTGAAACTAGACGTAAATGTGAAAAAATACGCAAATACCACTGGAAATTGCTTAAGAATCCATAACCAAACTAAATATAATTCTATTAAACATAGAAAATGAAAAACTACAACCAAATGAATTTCATCACAATCAAGTTAAAAACCACAAACACCAAAAGAAAATTATAATCATGAAGAGCGAGAAACTACTTACATAGGAGCAATATATAGAATTAGGTAGGAAAATCTACAAAATCTTGAAAGTGTGTGTTTATGTTTCACAGACACTTTTCGAACTTACCAAAATAATTGTCGTTAGCTTCAATGTCAGACAATATTTGTATCAGTTTGTGGAGGTGGAGTTTTGTTGGTGTTGTGTTTTTTGTGTTTGGTATAAAAAGTTTAGCATTTTGATTTGATTCGAATAAGTAAAAAGAGAAATTCATTAATTTTTGTTTTATTATGATTATTATTAAAATCTTTTGTGAGACACATTCGAGAGCACACAATTGCCAACACATAACTGGAATATCTTTTTCATTTTTGTTAAGTATTTTAGTTTCAGTTTCTCAGTCGATACTCGTATGGTATTTGATGTATTTACAGGTTATATAGATGAATCCATATATATAGGAATTATATGGTGTTGGTGGTGGTGGAGGAGTTTGTTGTAGTTGTTGTGGTTCTTGTGTATGGTACCTACCTGAGGATGCATACTCTCCGGGATGTACCCAGCTGCCTGTGGGTGTGTTGGATTTGTTGGGGATGGAGCGTTGGTAGTTAGAGTCCACAATATGTGTGATTTATTGTTTTGGTCATGTGTGTGTAAGTGTGGGTGTGCGTGGAAAGCATTTGAATAAACAAAGAAAAAAGGGAAGAAGAAATTGAATGGCATTTACATAAGTACAACTTGGGACACATTTGGTCGTAGGGTCTTTTACTAGGTCTTATTTAGGGAATTTCTACAAAATTCGTTCGCTTGTGATTCTCAAGCTACTAAAGCATTCTGCTAGAAAGCAAAGTATACCGATGATGGAATTTGTATTTAGGAGAATTTTGACAAAAATTGGATCCTTATTATCATCAGTAGACTTGGCTTTGGTCGTGAAACAGTCTCTCGCTTGTGATTCTCAACCAGTAAAAGCATTCTACTTTAAAACAAAGTATACTGATGCTAAAATTTCCCTTTATAAGACCTCTTATGTTGAAATAGTTATATAATACTCAAATTCTCTTCCTTTCTTACCTGTCACAATCTCATTCTCTTCACTTTCTTCATTATCCTGGAAGGATAACTCTTGATAGAGATTATTATCCGAGCGTTGCTCCTTTTTGGTGGTCGTACGACCAACTGGGAAAAGGTCAGGGGAAATCAATTAGTAACAAAGTTAAATACACACACATACAAGGGATAGAAAAAGAGAGTTTAGAAAAATTAGTATATTATCAGTGGAAAATAATTAACCAAGGGATCCTTTTATATTTCTGCTCACCATTTGCGGGCACATTTGGCACAACGGGACTGCTATCATCGGGACTCTGTGGCGAGGTGGCCTGATGCTGCTGTTGTAGTGCATCTGTGGCCGCTCCCCTATCCATTGTTCCCGTTGATGACAGCTGATCGAGTTCATTCTGCAGTGAGGGTGGACCCGAATCGTCCGACTGACTGCCCACACTACAAATGGTTTCGGTATCCAACATAACCGAATTTTCCAGCGAGGCAAACCCATACGAAACTGGACCCGAGCTACGCGCCACAGGATTGAGGCGAGCTCTACTCACTTCCATGCGATCAGAGGCTGTGCTCATTTGAGAATGGGTGGAGCCCATAAGCATCTTCGTGCGTTCCATGTAGTCTACATGATTTTTGAATAGCTCGGTATAGCGCTCATGCAACTTGCTATACTCCTGGAGCATAAAAAAACAAGCATAAGGAAGAGCATCATTTTAAAACTGCTTTCCACTTGCCTTTTTCAGATCCGTCTCTCTCTCCTCTAAACGACTGGCATGCTCCAGACTATTCTTATGCTTTAACTCAAGCATACGCACTATACTCTCCAGGGATTCCAGACGATTGGCCAACTCTTTGTTCTCCTGTTCAGCCAAATCTTCAGCCTCTAGCAGCTGGAAACATAAAAATTAATTTACAATATAAAAGTTCGCCTCATTACTTCTCACCTTTTGTTCCGACTGCTTGCGTGCACTCTTCTCCCGTTCATATTGCGTCACCAGCTGTTCATTGTCCTCGCGCAACAGCTCCACCTCCACATCTTGCTCCTGATTAATGCGATAGGAGGCATCCAGGCACTCCAGCACGTTCACCAGCAACGGCATTAGATTCTTTACCACATCCTCATCATAACGATTGATCATGCGTTCGAATTCCTGATAAATGCTACCAGCAAGCTGTTGAACCTGTAAAGGGTGAGGGGAGGCGGTCTCAGTTTGTGTATGCACATTGAGTTGTTGTTATCATACAAACTACAGAGCTGGTTGTTAGTGGAGCTTGTGTGTTTACACTATGCAACAAAGAGCGAAAGTGTACTAAGCCTGAAGCCGATTTGTTCCAATAAATTTTAAATAATTAGGCGTGTTTAGTGGCCGAGTGGCTCAGTGGCTAGTGTGCGCGACCGCTGTGCAAGAGGGCGTGGGTTCGATCCCGCCTCGGAACATCTAATTAAAAATTTTTTACTTTGAATAAACTTTACACCCGGTCACCTCTCTGCTGTTGGCGCCAGCTTTGTAGTAATTAGCCATGCAAAAGCTTCTCAAACTGCCGCTTGGATTCGGCTTTAAACTGTAGGTCCCTTTCTCTTGTGCGAAAATTAGAAGCGCACAAGCCAAGAGATTGAGAGAAGCTCGGGTTTGGCACTTTGGGGCTGTGTCAAGCCATTTTACATTTTACAGGCGTATTTATTTACTTGTTATCAGTCGGCCTTGGATCCATGATTCAAAGGTGTAGCCTGGTACAAGGTATACATACTTAACAAGGTAGCCGCACACGTCGTGAGCGAAGCATCTCCGCGGACAAATTTTTTGTGTTCTGCCTCTTAATTTTGTTTGACAACAGCGCTCTCTCGCTCACTTTGACATTTATATAAGAGGCGGTTGGAGAGAATGCGCTACCTTGTTAAGTATACCTTGGCCTGGTATATCTAACTTACATAGTCGCTTTCGATTCCCAGGTGTAGCGAGTAACTGTCAAAAATGTAAGCAAAAATGTAAGCAACGACTGTGTGGGCCAGGTTTTTATAGTTGTTTCAGACCTTGGGTTCGATAAATTCTCGCACTTCCACGCTTTTTAACACTGAATTTAATTTTCTTTTCAAAACTATATTTTTATTTTCGAATTTTTGAAATATATTGATTTAGAATACTTCTTTTAACAGTTGAATAAAATATAAATAAAAAGTTATTTTCTGATTTTTAGTTCAATTTGCTATTAAAGCGTGTTTTTTAGTTTTTAAACTATATATTTTATTTCTTCTTTCCATATTCTAATTCTTCGCTTGAAAGTTTTGATGTGCTTCTCATTGTCAGTTGTCATATTTTCTACAATGTCCTTCTTTTCTGAATTTTTTTTATAATGTTCCCAAGGGGTTTCCATGACTAAGTTGTTAAATCCAGTTGGGAATTGTTATGCAGCGGGGGTGAAAAATTTAAAGCTGAAAGGGCCAACATTAAATTTACTTGGCTGTGCGCAGTGGCCGTTGGTTACATAAAAAATTTAATTTTGATTATCAGTCAACACCCGGACTCAAACACACAACACCCAGTCTATGAGACAAGTACTTCACCCGCAAAACCACACCAGTAACTGAATTTATTGTAGATAAAAGTGTATTAAAAAGAATGCTGAAAAAATTTTTGCGCTATACTTGTTGCAGCATACTTGTAGGCTCGATTTTTGCAGCATACTTTTTAACACGCTTAGGTATTTACATCATACAAGTGAAGCTAATATAAGTGTGTTAAAAAATACAAAAGTTTTGTACTAGCAACACAAAGCGACAATTTTTACTTAACTGTTAACGGTTCAAGATACAAATCTACAAAACTCAGCCAATATGGACAGGGTCATTGGAATCGTACAATGGGTTAAGGTACCATCAGAAGAGGTCAAACCTAAACTCTTAAATATCTTTAAAAGCGCACGGTAGATTTTAATTAAAGTCGAATTTTATGATAGCAAAGATATGAGATAAGATGATACTCTTCAGCCAAAAAATAGCGGGATGGAGTACCGTTTTCAAAAACCACTCCATATAGGCCGTAAACTAGACCAACAAGTAAAAGCGCTGCAATCGAGTGCTCTTATAGTCTCTGAGATCAAAGCGCTCATACGGTCAGACGGACATGGCTAAATCGACTCGACTTTTGATGCTGATCAAGAATATGTATACTTTATAAGGTCGGAAATGTTTCCTTCTCTCTGTTACATACTTTTACACAGCTACATGATCCCTTTTCCCATTTTTAATAGGAACTTAGAGAAACATTGACCAATTAGGATATTAACCGCTTTCCAAAATTATGCAATTCATTTCATGAGTAAATTGCTTATTTAATCGAACCAGTCAGCTCGGATGACTATATCAATTGGTGGAGGTAAGAAAAATATATTTTTTTTTCATTCGTTATGCATTTCTTATATGAACGAATAGGAACAGTAAAGGCAGGTTCTGTCGGGTTTGTTCGAATTTCTTATTATTCACAACTTTCTTTTAAGACTTTGCTTCTGTATTAATTGCAGTTTCAAGTATAACATTTCCAGTTTTAAAAATTCATAGAAAAAAGTTCAGATCACATTTTGTTAAAAAAAAAAATTTGGGGTTTCAGGTTTCAGGCTTAGTACTGTATAAAAGCATAATTTGTGGCATAGTGTAATTTATTTTGCATATATGGTAACTTTCATTCCAACAGTAAGTCGTGCTGTTAAATAAGAAAATAGAGACTTAAGTTTTATAGTTTTTCTTCAACGAATGTAAAAGCACTTGGAATTCGGGCCCTAATGAAAACATCTCGTAATCGTAAGTCATGCGTTAAAAGTTTGTTGGTAAACCATTTGTTACCAAATGTCAAATAGGAAAGCGGAAAGGTCAAAGTTGAAGTGGTTAGTATAAAAACAAATAAACAAACAGACGAAAACATAAGAAAAAGTGCAAAGCGTAGAGAATCAAAGAAAAACATAAAAAACTATTTACTTAAATTACATAGTGCGTGTATAAATAATGATTAACTACTATAAACAAACAGAAACCAACAAAAATTTTGAAAAACTCACAATGCTGACAACCTGTTCATTCTGAAAGAGAAAGAAAAAAAGATAGAAATGGGCACATAAAAAACCAAAAATTCGCAGCAAATTTTTTTAATAAAAGTTAAATTAAAGAAAAAACATAAAATAAGTAAATGAGTGCAAGCTATATACCAAATTAGTACAGGAATGAGAACGAGCCTAACTTCGGCTGGGCCAAAGCTCATATACCCTGGCAAATTTTATCCCGCCTTTTTAGTTTAAGTTGCTAGTTCCTTGAAAAGTTGTATCAAAAAATTGTTGAGCCTTGTTCTCAATTCCATTTCCACAAAAGTTTTGTGACTTAGAGACCAAATCAAGTCCAAAAACCACACAAATTTTGTGATTATAGGGGTTATTTTGGGATCATCGATTGGACTTCAATATATTTAACAATTTAACAGACGGATATGCCAGTATTAACTCAGGTATTCATGCTAAACAAGAAAATAAGCATGACATCGATCTAGTCATGTGGAATTGGACTTGTCTAATGGCGCGTTTTCAAAAAATGTTTTGATTTTTCGAACTATAACTTCGAACTTGCATTTATTTTCTTTTATTTGTATGAATTGCAATAACTTTCAAATGCGGAAATCACACTTTTACCAATTCCGATCGATCGATTTCAAAATCGAGAACAGAAAATGCATATGCTATAGATGCACATTTGATTTTGCAATGCTCTACGATTTCTCCTTCTTTCATGTGGTGGTTGTTGATAACAAATCAATATCTTGAGATGTCTGTACTGCCATAAGCAATCTTTTGGAATTCGATCTGAAATGCAAACCACAACATATAGGACACCATACCAATAAACCCCAAACTCCATAATATTTGCTAGGGTATACTTTTGGTTTTTTACAAGATTAAAATAATGACAAAAAATCAGGTATAATGGATGGGATTAATTAACAAAATAAGTATTATTAATAATATAAGCTTGATTTCAAACATAATTTTTAACTTTTTTACAAAGTAACAAAATTATATTATTAATAAAGCAAATGTCTTACAAAAAAATTGGTTTGTGTGTAGTTTGTGTACTAATATTAAGTGCTCTAATCATAAATAAGTCGTAAACTGTTTTTAATCAATTTAATCAAATTTCTATCAGAGCTCTAAAGGCTGCACACAGTCCACGTCACTGTTGGTCAACGAATAAAAGGCCAAACTGCAAGCTGATATCACGCGTCATAGCAACATAGCGTTCAGGTAATATAAGAAAAAGTTCTTAACGAAGTCCTCTAAAAACCTAGCAAATATTTTACAAACAAGTAAGAAAGCCTATCTAGTCCGACTGTATTATACTCTGTACCAACGAATGTGTAATCTCATTATGTATTTTGCTGCTACAGTAACAGCTGAAAGCAGCACTGTTACATCGAATTTTCTTTTTTCCATAACTTGACTATGGTACTTCTGCTCTTTACCAATCCTTTGATGGATTAATAAATAATTCGAATTACTGAATAAGTCTAGAAGGTACGAACCATCAATCTATAAAACTAAGGGAGATATGTCGTTTTTATTTTGTGCAAATTACTGGGCGGGAGGGGACTTGTTAAAAATTGAAAATAAACTTGATCTGCCTGCAATTAAATATAAGATGCTTATGTCACAGACATGTCGAATCTCTATCTCTTAGATCTGGGCGTTCTTACAGACGGACATGGCTAAATCGAACAATTTTATTTACTTTATAAGGTCGAAAATGCTTCCTTCTGAATGTTACATACATTTCCACAAACTCAATTCATTTTAATGATGAATGGTCAAAAACAAAATCATGAAAATGATGAATGGTTACAATGATATAACGCAAAAAAAATGGACATAATTCTTGAAAAGTCAAAATAAGTAAGGGCCAAAATAATAAACTGACAATTCATGCGGAATCGGAATTTTTAAATGTTTTCGCTTTTCATTTGACAGTTTCAATTGTTTCCTGGAAATCACTTCTCTTTGCAATTCCGATCAATCGAATTCGGAAATGGGAACAGGCCTGTATATACTTGAAGCAATAGCGCTTCCAATCTGAAGAACATTTCATCTTAATGACCAATCAAAATTTTCACACAAAGTTTACTGAAAAATGAAAAACACACATGTGCAGTTTTGCCTTATTGCAAGAGATATATGTAGAAAGCCTCAACAAATTACTGTTGACCAACGCTCGCAAATAACTCTCAACACTTTCAGCGTGTCAACAAAAAACAGTTTGGTTACGGACACAACGAAAAAAGAAGGAAGGAAAAACACTTCTAGTTCTGTTCTTGCTTAATTCTGTTGCGCTCAGAGCAAAGACCGCTTTTTTCGTTTTTGTTTCTCTCATGTCTTAGAACCGCGGGTTAAAAATGTTTGTAAACCGCTAAACCGTACCAATTCGAATTCTCGAGCGGTTAGCATCCCTGAATTTAACCCCGCATCTTGTCTAAATAATGCACAGAAATTTACATAAGTTTTATTTAATTTAACTAAAGAAATTTCATGGTCCAGTTCGAGGGATCCAAAAAACGCGAACCGATCCGGTTCTCAGGGGTTCGGTTCACGACCGCAGGCTTCTTTAAAATCCCTTTCCTCCCTTTTCTGAACCGAATCCTTTTTGTTAGAAGATTCCGTTTTCGGAACGGTTTGCCTTCGAACCGGTTTGTAGCCATGATTAAAGTAATCTTTTGCCAATTTTTGACTTGTATACTTGTAATTTAGCCATGCCCTCGTGTTCAATGCCCTGGATCAACCACAATCAGGATACGACGTTAATAACCAACTGAACTTTAAGACAAATTAAGGCGCCGAAACGAAAAGATCAATTACGAAGAAAGTCAACTCTTTTGCACTCTATATCCAATGGAATCTATTAAAAGTCCACAGAACCGTGTCCAATTTTAAGCCAAGGCATTATAAAAGAATTTGGTCAAACATGACAACTAGCAAAGACATTGTAGCATCTAGTGGAAGTCAATGGGACTTTCACACCAACGGGGCAGAGAGCAACGCCTTACTCGCTGATCGCAAAGAATGGCCTCGTATTCACCTCGCTTAAGAAACAAATTAGGCACGCTCGGTTAGATTCTACTGACCTAATCGTTATGGGTGATATGTTCAATGTGTGGTACGCCATTATTATGATATGTAGAACATTTCAGTTGAGAAACTGCATTTTTCGACTTAATACCAAAAAACTGGATTTTCAGCCCAGTGTGCTTAGGTTAATTTGGGTTCGCACCCGCACATTTTTTAGATTTATATCCAAAAACAATGCAGAAATATTCGAATTTTAGACCTTTTTTGTTCCACAAAAATCGAATGACCCCCATTGAAGAAACATTTCTTAGTGCGTTCTTTACATATCAATTGGTTGGCAGACTCAAAAAAGTCTCCAACCGGAAATGTTACAATCGCAGAAATTGCTTGTCTTATGTAAAAACGCATAAAGAAATGTTTTATTATTTATCAGCTGATGCCAGAACCCGCAAGTTGCGGCATTTGTTGGTCATTGACATTGGGAGCAGGCGAAAATGTGCGCCCCCCAAAAAATAAACAAAATGGAAGAACAAGCGCCGCAAATCAATAAAGTCAGTCCACTAATTTTATGACCACCTCCTCGCCTCACGCAATCCCTTTCCTCCTTTTTGTGCACTTAACGATTTTATATTTATGTCACCCCAATTCCACAATTTCTGATTGATTTTGCACTTTATCAGCTTCGCTGCTATGCAAATTAATCCGATGTTCACCTCCCTGGGCTACGTCCCTGTCTAATGAACTCATTGGAGTGCGGTGTTGTTATCTGCTGATGAAGTCAACGCACATGTTTCTTTCTGGTGGTGATAAGCTACCTGAGAATTAAGTAATGAGTTCACTTCAAACGCCTCCAACTACTAAAAACTTGTTTGGCATTTGTTAAACGGGTCTGGCCCAAAAAAAAACTATCTATGTATGTATATTAATAGATGTTGGCCTTATAAGTGTGTAACCTTCACTTGAATTCAAGTTACTATGCTAAGGCTGATCTCAGGCGAGTAATTTTGGGAGTTTTTTGTGGTAATTTTGACTATTATTCCCCTCTTTTTGACTACGACTCTGAAGTGCTGTATGATTCCCCCTATGATTCACATAAAAAATTATAAATCATTCATGATTTTACCTTCTCCGACATGACCATATTGTTATCCTCAGTTCCATAGACCGTTTCAGCTCCAGGCTGTGGTCCATTATTGAGCATTGTATCGTCGTGTTCCATCATGTTTGCCGTTTTATTTTTTTCTCTCCTCACAAGTTGTAATGAGTGTAAGGTTGGTGGGAGGGAAGGTCTAACGTCACGCGTTAACCGTTATGCAGGCAAGTGGCTTTTCAACCCCACTGACAACAACAAGCACCCACTCATTCACACACACACACACAAACGCAAGTTTAATTTAATGTTTGTGTGTTATTTATATTAAGTTGTTTATTTCTTCCTATATTTTAAAATATGTGCATTATTTCTGCCTGTTCTGCGTGTCACTTGTTTTTGTTGTATTATTTGCGATTTTGGCTGCTGCTGATGGTCTTGTTGTTGTTGTTGTACTTCCTCTCTCTCTCGTTCTCGCACACTCTCCTTCCCCCAATCTATGACTAGATTTCATTTTTTTCATTTAGGGTTTTCCACACATTTTCGCGTTTATTTCATTTGATTGGCACTGTCCGCGTTTGTTTGTCGTTTTTAAGCATAGTTTAAAGCACTTTTTAAGGTAAAATTTGATGAATTTAAACCATTTTTGTTATAAATATTGCAATCTCTTTTTGCAGCGAAACCGAGAGATACAGTGTGACAGTCAACGACAAAAGGAAATATACTGATTACAGTTAGGCTGGGCTGCGTGAGCGAACACGCGCTGCTCTTAGTGTGCCCGTGCACTGAGTGGCATATGGCGCCAATTCAAATGAGAATAGAAATAAATAAATTACCATAAGAATAAGTTTCCTGTCTAGAGTCAGTTGCCTTTCAGAACACCTTGCTACCGTGGTCTAGCAAAATTCTAAAATTCTAAATAAAAGAAATGGCAGAAAACTTTAGTCAAAAATTAAATGTGCAAATAATCAAGAACAAGAAGAAGTGGGAGCTGTACTGTAATTCGATCATAATATTCTACTTTAAGTTATTCTTGTTTTACCCTTGCTGAGGGTATTATAAAATTGTCCGCATGTTTGTAATGCATAGAAGGAAGCATCTCCGACCACATAAAGTATATACACTAATGGACAACAGAATAGGTGTGAAGTTTTTTTTTTTAAATATCGATTTAAATCGATATAAAGTTTACAATTTGTAAGACTTAAGCTAAGTTCACACAGGCAAAAAATTTTCCCCAATTTCGATAAAAATTTTGCAAGATAGCCATGATGGCATATTTTGTATGACTTAAAACAAAAGCTAAGGTTTCATTTACAAATAGTTTGCTCAAATATGGCCAAAAAGTTTACTATTTAGGCTTATTTAGCTATATTTGTACCGAAATTTGTCCAAATTATTTGCTTGTGTGAACTTAGCTTTAGTCGCCCAAAACCGACCAGATAACAGAAGAGTCGCTAGGCAGTAGGTTAAATTTGTTCATGTCATGTTGTTTATGGTTCGGCTCGAAACCGTTTTGCAGCCCTGCTAGAATCTTTTCTTTGCTATCGGAATTACCAAGTTTGTATACAATTAGATAGTCCATTCTCAAGTAAAGTGAGCCAAACGGTTTTGGGGCCATATCTTCAGATTTCGGGGGTCCCCAAGTATATGGAAGTGCTATACGTGACCAGCTCATTTCCCAGGCATATTTAGTAAAATTTGTCGCACTGAGTAATTTATCTGATACCAACATGATCCTTCGACCTTATTGGAATTTGCCTGCTCATAAAATATTATCAAACTTGTGATTCATTTCAAAATACCAGAAGTATGAGTAATTTTATTAGTTGCGTATTTTGTTTTTGGTTTTTGTTTTATGTTAAACGTACACACTAATTGTTCACATTAAGTTAAAATTAATTAATACCATAGAAGCAAACTACAAGCTAAACCTAAATCTAGGAGCATATTCAAGCACATCTCGACGTCACAAGGAGCATTTTCAGTTTTCCATAAAATATTGAGTATTTGCGAATTGAGTCTCTTGTTGCTGCTGCTGCGGCTGCTGGTAGGAGGACGGCATCGGTGCCTGCGCCGTCCACAGTTGCAACTACTAACGCCTCCACATGGCGGCGCCCACACCAATGCCTCCAGAGGCCACACCACGACGAACCGCCTCCATCTCGTCCTGGCGATTGTCGCGATAGGCCCGCTTGGTGTCCTCGAATTCGCGCAGACGTTGATTATAGCGATCGATCTGGTCACGCAGTATGGCGTCTTCGTGCATGGCCCGACGTTCGTCGTACTCCAGACAGCCCACCCCATCCAGACGCTCCAGATCCAGCCAGCCACGGAAGCGGACGCAGACTCCGTTCATGATAAAATACGATTTGATGTGCACCTTGCCGTGTTCCTTGTCAAAGTCACACTCCTTGTCGTGTAGGTAGGGATTCTGATTAGCATTGAACACTAGCTGCAGGTTAGTTCCCGACGCTACGAAGCTGGTCTCGGTGTGACCCTCGCGACAGCCGTTCATGAAACGCACCTGGCGCTCCTCTATGGACCGCTCCCTATAGCCCGTATAGCGTATCTCACTTTCGCGTGAGAGCCGCCGGAACAGCTCGTCGCTCTCAAACTTTGCCTTCTGGTCGGGCACAACGCGAGGCATCTTGAATATGAATCGAGGCTTGGGCTGCTCGTAAAGTCCAATCGTATCGTAGGGAATCATATTAGCCAGGGCTGCTGCTTCGTTCATCATTTTGAAAGTTGTCGAATTGGTTAATAGGTTGCAGAGAATCTTCAGTCGTTAAATTTTCTGTTATTTTTTTTTTGTGGTAAAAAACAAATGCGAATACCATAGAAAAGGTTTGGTTTGCGGTTTTGTTATACTAACTGAGCAAGCGTTGCCACCCTGTTTGGTGCGCACTTAGGGCTTAACAGTGTGCTGTTAGAAGTATGTGAACTAGTTCAGCCATTTTCCAATAATTTTCGGTTCTAATTTGAGTTATTAATGTTATATCCTTTTCACACTGGGCGCAGCTTCGAAAAAAACGTGAAAGGCACTGGAAAATTTTTTCCGATAGGAAATACATAGACTGGGACTTGATGTAATAAGTGTTTTTAGGTACTTTTAATTTTTGGTCTCACACATGTGGGTAATTCTTTTCGAGATGGACTACTTTCTGGGGCCACCGTTTTTGATTTTTATAATTTTCGTAATTAGATCTCGACATGACCATCAAAACGATCAAGACTTGCGGACTCAAAAACCGGAAAAAATTAAAAAATCAAGTTAGAAAGTCGGTCGAGCCCGATTATAACATACTCTGTACCTGTGAAGTGCTGCCCATCACCGTTGCGACCGGTGCTGCCCATAATTGTTTGTTTTCCTTATAACTCAACAATCGTTCATCCGATATGTAAATATGTCCAGAAGGTAAAAACCTTCTATATATAAAACTGTGGGAGATATAATGTTTTTTTCAAATTGCGGGGGCGGGAGGGGACGTGGCAAGAATTGAAAATAAACTAGATCTTGAGTGTATTAAAACTTCGGCACAGACGAAGCAAGCTTTGCTTCCTCGTTTTTCAGATACTTTGGCTTGTTCAATCAACTGAACGTATTTGAAAACAATGTTTTACGCAATTGTTGGAAATTCAATAATCTTTCGATTCGTTTCTTGCTTTACATTATCTAACGTTTCTGAATTGAAATATGGTTGAAAAAGTTGGTGTATTTATGAAAAACTAAAAAAATTTAAATCAAATTGCGAGGGTTACGAATTTTTTTTAGACACATAGTTTCTTGGTAAAATTTTCTTATAATTAATCGTAGATTTCTTTCTTATAAATCGATCCTCCAAAATATACATAGCAAATTTTTAATTTTAAACTATAAATGAACTAGTTCAGTAAACTACAAAATTTACATTCTCAACTGTCTGGGAAGACAAGACCCACATTCACATTTACAACTGTCTGGCAACACCATTACTCTCAACGCGGTTGCTGTTGTTTACCTTTTACCATGACGGAATCAGATGATTTAGAAAAACGTCCCCAGTTTGGCACTCGTCTACTTCAAGATGAACAGGATGTGTACAAACACAATGCTTGGTAAATACCTTAACTGGATGTGGAATTGCAAGCGACACTTGGCCAGCAAGACTTATGAACACACTCGCCATCGCAGGAAACCAGGACTCGCTAGTGCTGGTCAACGCATTCTAACCGATGTGCGGGAGTTGTTTGAGTTTAATGCCTGGTACCAGTCTATGAACCAAATATCCATATCAAATCTCTCACTATTTATTTTGCAGGGATCATGTGCAGTGGGATGCGGAACAGGAGGAGGCAGCCCAAGCGGCGGTGGCCAAGAATTCGTCCAGCAAGTTGAGCGATGAACAGCGGGAACATTTCCAATCAGCTGCACCCCGGTTCTGGGACTCTTTCTATGGCATACACGACAATCGGTTCTTCAAGGACAGGCACTGGCTGTTTACCGAATTTCCAGAGTTGGCGCCCCTGGGACAGGAGCAGAAAGTGGAGCCACGTAGCATATTTGAGCTGGGCTGCGGGGTGGGCAATACAATACTGCCCATATTGCAGTACAGCACGGAATCAAAGTTACAGGTCTTTGGTTGCGATTTCTCTGAGCGCGCCATCGAAATACTGAAGAGTCAACCACAATTGGATGAGAAACGTTGCCAGGTCTTTGTGATGGATGCCACTCAGCAGCAATGGCAAGTGCCTTTCGAGGAGAACTCGCAGGATATTATTGTCATGATATTCGTGCTGTCAGCCATTGAGCCAGCGAAAATGCAGCAGGTGCTGGATAATTGTTATCGCTACTTGAAGCCTGGTGGTCTGCTCCTGTTTCGTGACTATGGACGCTATGATTTGGCCCAGTTGCGCTTCAAGAGCGGCAAATGCCTGGAGGATAACTTTTATGTTCGAGGCGATGGCACTATGGTGTATTTCTTTACGGAACAGGAACTGAGTGATATGCTAACGCAGGCAGGACTTCAGAAGGAGCAACTGATCGTTGATCGAAGGCTACAGGTCAATCGTGGACGTTGCCTTAAAATGTATCGTGTATGGATACAGGCCAAGTTTCGAAAACCTTAAGTACAATAAATTTAAACTTTTAAATACAAATTTGATTTTTGAAAACATCGGCATTTAACCTGGTTATCCAACAGATAGCATCCGGCTAAAGTAGGAAATGCAGCATGCATACAGGAAAGGTAGAGAGAAAAAGCCTGAGAGACGGGCAGAGAGACGCAAATGCAAGTGACAAAGGAATTTATTTAAATTGGTATAAATGCAAGCATATGTATAGCCGCCCTAAAGACCCCGGATTTTGTCTTTACATCTGCCACCATGATAAACTTCAACGACGACGTCGAGCATCCAATATTGCGAAGGAACGTTGTCCTCGTGGAAAAAAATTCGGCTCCTTTCATGAGGTTGGAAGCGTCGCTATTACACTTGAGCCGAAGGTAGTCGAGAAAACAATCCTTCCAAAATTTCGTTTGGATTATGGATACTAGTCGCGATCTCTGCAAGTACGACATCTTGTCTTTTGATTCGGGATGCTTGTAAGCGGTGGCTCTCTACAAGTGTGCTGGCGTGATGGTGTAATATATCTATCTATATAAGCACGATTTTTTTTATTGTGTAAAACATTTTATGAAATTATATATACTCCATTTTGATCCAATACCTTTTGCCACCTTTCGGGCAATAGATTGATTCCACGCTCATAAAATGTTTGATCCTTGCACGCAAAAAACTGGTCCAAGCGACTTTTGACGTCCTGATTTGAGGTGAAGGTTCTCCCATCCAAAAAATTTTGCAGAGACCGGAACAAGTATTAGTCCGAAGGTTCCAAGTCTGGACAATATGGTGGGTGTGGTGGCACATCCCATTTAAACTGCAAAAGTTTTTGGCGAGTCATCAAACTTGTATGAGGTGCAAATTTCGTTCTGTAAGAACATGAGGAACCCATATGTCCAGCTTCGAAATTAATCCTAGACGTTTTATGAGCTTGGGATCGGTTTGATGTAGTCTCAGTATTTCCGAGCATTCCGATAGAGTTAGCATTAGATAAAATAGAACAAAAATGGACATCGATACAGGAATACTCTAAAATACCAAGGATCCTTTTCATGAAAATTTTGCATTATGGAAAACAGATATTTTAAGTTCGAAGATCAAATATATACACAACTGAAAGGCATGCCCATGGGTTCTCCAGCATCGCCGGTAATAGCGAATATTATGATGGAAGAACTAATGGATAACACGATTAACAAACTTAGCCACCTTCTAAGACTGCTCACTAATGATGATTTGTTTGCTATAATAGAAGAAAACGATATCCAGGACACATTAAATGCACTAAACTCCGACCATCGTAATTTAAAATTCCCCACGGAACTGGAAATTGATGGAAGACTACCCTATTTGGACTCTACTATAAACAGACATGGAAATATAATCAAAACAAAATGGTATAAGAAACTCCAGCATCAGGACGAATAATTCATTTTCACTCCAAACATACACAAAAAATATGATCTAAAATACAGCGGTCAGCAGTATTCAACGGATGCTGAACATAAGCGACGAGACCTACCATAAATACATAATTTCCGAAATTAGGATTATATTGAAGAACAACGCCTTCCCAAGGAATATAATATACACTTTAATAGAGAAACTTAGAACTACAAAACCAAAACATGACAAACAAAGAAAATCATATAGATCCCTGACATACATACGTCCAAAAACTCTTAGAACGTTTCCCAAACTCAGATTGCTTTAACAAACAAAATATACAAATAGCCCATAAGCCCGCAAACACTATGAAGAGTTTTTACAATAAGACAAAATTGACAAAGCAGATAAAAGCAATGTGATATACAAAATACCATGCAATGGAGATTTAGAAAAGAGCGTGCAATTAATTTTGCATGGGAATGTCAAAATCAAAACTTAAAACAAGGAACAAGGCTTAACACAAATCTGACTTTAAAACACGACACCAAACGACCATACAAAAAACTGCATTGGTGACCCACTGTGGAGAGTGTACACAATCTTACAACAAGACCCACAACTATAGGAAACGCTTTACTCTTGAAGTGCTACATATTATTGACACACCAACAGATAAGAGACTCAACTGTAATTAGTGTTTTAAAAATAAGTATTTAATTAGCACAAAGATGATAATAAACAGTATAGGTGAAAACTGTGCTCACCTATACAGGGCACCTCTTAAAAAAACAATAATTTAGTACTGTACTAGACGTCAAGCGGTACAGACGTGTTACAAATTGTATGTAAAAGGTTCACTGTTGTTTGTATAAAGTTATTATTTAATTGGTAAACTGTTTTTGTAGTGTCCCTGAAGACGGAGGCCGATGAGAATCCGAAATATATTGGAAAGAAACCGAAATTATTTTGAGTTTTTTTAAATCTGATTCTTGATCTCGAGCCTGCTAAAAATCGACATTCTAAGAATTAGAAAGGTGGCTAACCAAAGAAGACAAAATTAAAACATTTCAAATATACAAACAGAAATAAACTTTTAAAAGAGCTTGGATCTACTTTTCTACATTTTGGAAAATATTTGAGGTCCATCCTACTGAACAGTACAAATTGTTCCCATTTCAAAGAATGAACTAGACTAGACTCGCTACTCTTGAAAAGCTTCTACTCGCTTCTTTCTGACTAAAGTCCTCAGAGCGCAAGCTTTTTTCCCAAATACACATAACAGTTAGGAAAGCTGCAAGTTTTCGCAGTTGGCTAAAAATCGTCGTAAGTGAAAATTTTCCTTGTGCTGCTTAAAATTCAACTTTTATTATTATTTAATAAAATAATTTTGAACTGGAAATGCTAAAGTGCCTCTTGCATACTTAAAAGTGTTGGCCATGTAATGGTAAAATATGCCAAATAAACAACAACAACAAAAACTCCCAAAAATGCAACAATAAATTTCATACAAATTTGTGCTGTGTGTACAAAATGTTCATTGATTTTCTGTGCACATTTTTTGGCCCCTAGGGGTATGCAACAGAAAATTAAATTTCTTACATTCGAACCCAGCCCAAGTGGGCGATAAGGTGGTCCGCCCTCTTAGGCATTTCCAAATATGTGAGTGACCATTCAATGGTCATATAAACTTAGCGCCAGATACCCGTATACTAAAAATAGTTGCAACTATTTTTACACTTGCTCTCTTCTTCCCTTTCCATACAGTTTTAAGCCAGAAAATTCCTCAACTGAAAGGCAATCGTGGCAAGTGTAACCCCACACATACACATACACAAACCCCCCCTTTGGAAACGCTGTGCCGGAGCCCGAGAGGAGTGAAGAAAATTCATTGACGATTGAGGGGCGAGAAAAAGCTCAGAGACAGAGAGCGAGAAAGAGAGCGTGAGAGAACAAAAACAACGAAACAGAGTTCTGCTGCACCCGACCATCACCCACCTACCAACCGACCTCCAGCACCCACTCTTAAGAGTAAAAAGACGTTGGCTTGGCCCAAGTGCATACAAATTCAACGTGGAACACGGTCGACGGTCGTCATCATCAACGCAGCACAACCAACCAACCAACACACACAGCAGGCAGAACAGACCGGGCAAGTCAACTGAGACCGTGGACGTCGAAATTTGTTAATACAACTACAACAAGAACCAACAAGCAATGTAAGTGATGGACTTGGACATTATTGATTTCCCTTTCTCTTTGTCGGCTCGTTTCGCATTTGGATGTGCAAACAAAAAGGAATTTTCCGTTTAACATACACACATTAAGTATACGCCACAAGGGTCGGTCCCTTATGTCCATTTGACGATCCTTCTGGGATCCAGGCCAGCTGTACAGGCAAAACTGTTGTTGTTGTGGCCCATGATTCATGCCGCACATCACATGGCATTCTCGCACCGCAAAATCAATAAACGTAAAAGTCTCGTACGTTTTAAGCCCAAATTGTGAGTCAGGAAGTGCAAAACGAATTTTGCAAATTTTTTTTTTTGGTTCATTTCCCCCGCAAATTGATTCAAATTTTCTTTGAGCCTATCAGTCAGGGAAAATCAAGTAATTAAACCGATTTCATCTATTTTTTAGAACCTTAAATCTTTTACTCGCATAATTGAAACTGTAGAAGCGGCACCACCTTGGTTATTATCAGACTCCTTCTTCATTCCGCTTTAGCCAGAGTTTTATGATTTAGGAACTAAATCTGGTTCAAAAACGATTTTATGTTAAACAGCTTTTAAATATTTTTTATTTGCGACTTCTGAGCAAATACTATTAGTCGGGGTTTACACGATGAACTAAACTTTATGAAGATTTCTTAGATGACTTGAAATTCAACGAAGTGCTGACAGAACTGTTAAGGGAAAAGTATAGAACTATCCACCTGCTGATTGAATTTCATGAAGATTGCTTTATCATGAAAATCCAGTTTTATTCCAAATGCTCAAATCCGTTTCTGAAAATGTTCTCCATCGAGTCAGGTATTTTGGTGGATTGAGAAAAAGGGACTGTTTTGTGGCGAACCTACACAGAAAAAATATATCAAAAAGATAGTTTAATCAATCCTAATCGATCTCAGATATAAATAAATGTCGTTTTATCAATTTATCGATTCGATGTTGAAACCCCTAGCCCGTGGATACAACTACCTATCCGAATTAACAGGTGTTAAAATAGCATACCCAAAAATTTAAAGCAATTTTAAAATTTCTGTTCAAAAGTTACTATGGTTGCTAGTTGTGCCTTACGGGTTTTTTCCTTTGTACGAGGGCTGTTCAAAAAGTTGTCGGCCTTCAAAGTTGGACGTCGAAAAAACGTATGCTGCTGACGGCACGGATAACTCCACTTCGGATCATCCGAAATGGAAAAAATAAACGGCGTTAGATTCAGTCCAGATGTATTCAGGCCCCTATTTCATCATATTTTGGATTTTTTTCAAAATGGCGGCCATTGAAAAATGAAAAATCGATTTCGGTTAATTTTTTTGTAGTTTAGTGTAAAAAAATAGTAAAAAAATTTTTAAAATTACAATTGAAATAGGAGCCATAATGGTGATATTTCTGCGTCGATTGCACTTTGTTTCATCAAAATCGGTTAAGAACTACGGGAGCAATCAGTGCCGCCAGCTCGAAAAACGTGGTTCGCGTTTAAAGTTTGCAGTTGCTAGGCAAATCGGGTCACTTTGAGTCATTAAAAGGGCTATATCTTCTAAAGTATTTCGAATTTCAAAAATCCTTTTAGGGCGATATTCTTAAATATCCAAGCTATACAAATATGCAAGAAAAATCGAAAAATTTTTGCCAAGCAGCAATACTCCCTTATCAAGAACTGCTACTCTGTACTCAAATCGTATGAGAAAGGTAGAAGAAGTGCCCTATTGTATTGGACGATTCCAAATGAGAAAATAAGCTAAACATGTAGTTGTTAAATTAAATTTTCATCAACTTGCCTTCAATCAGAAAAAGTAAATTCCATGGATATCTCCAAACCTGCGTATGCTAGGTCATTTCACAGATTACTTAACTTTAGTATACTTTGTAGCACTGTGTAATTTGATTATAATTATCGAAAAATAGATAATCTTCTGATTGTTCGTTAACTATTGGAAACTAAGAATATATTTAAGCTTAAACCGGTTAGAACCAAACACTTAAATACCAAAAAAAACTAAAATTTTAATATAACATTTACTTCCGCAAAGCCGCCCCTCACAAAAACCACAGAACTAATCTAAAGTAAGCAAAGCCATGGGCAAGAAAGACAAGAACAAGGAACAGTAAGTTGGCTACTGAATGCATAAGTATCAGTATCTCCAGTACGTGTAGCCCGGCTAGAATTCTCGAGCACTGTGTACCATAACCGAACACCCCCCTAACTTAAATGTGTAATCCAAGTCCCGTATTTAATTTGAGCGCCCCGTTGGGAGTTGATTAGTCAGTCTATTTTTATGTCCTTCGATGATGATGATGATTGTGCTATTTCCTGCAGGGCGGATGCTGCACCAGCTGGCGATGCACCTCCAGCCGGCCCTCCAGCCGGTGAGGGCGGCGATGGTGAGATTGTGGGTGGACCACACAATCCGCAGCAAATTGCGGCACAAAAGCGTCTGCAACAGACGCAGGCACAAGTTGATGAGGTAAGGTTTTGAGATCAAAGCTTAAAATTAAGTTTAAGTTGTAACTCTTTTCCAGGTCGTCGATATAATGCGCACGAATGTGGAGAAGGTGCTGGAGCGTGATAGCAAGCTCTCCGAGCTGGATGATCGTGCCGATGCCTTGCAACAGGGTGCCTCGCAGTTTGAACAGCAGGCGGGCAAGCTAAAACGAAAATTCTGGCTGCAAAATTTGAAGGTCTGTTCGGGGATTCCCCTTGGAGGAGTGAAAGTTTTGAAAATAACCCCATTTTCCCTTGCAGATGATGATCATCATGGGCGTGATTGGTCTGGTTGTCGTAGGCATTATTGCAAGTAAGTTTGACGTGCGAAAATCCCTTAATCATATCATCATTTGCCATATGAAACCACAAACATACCACAAACCACACACAAAAGACACCAGAAAAACCCAAGTTTTGTTTCCCCTTAGCGCTGATTTTATTAGCCCAAAATTTGCTTTTACTAAACTAAATTCGTTTGTTTTTTTATCCGTCACCTTTTTTTCTCTAGGTAACTTTATGTAGATTGCTAAAAAAAAAAAAACTAATCTAATCTAATAGTAACTTAGTTACCAAAATGGCAATGCAAGCATCAACCCAACAAAAATTGAAAACTCACAGTCCAACTGTTGTACGTTCGATGATCGTTCGCTTACCAATTTGAATTTACAAAGAAAAAACAACTAAAATTAAACCCAAAATATGACTTAAGCGAACGCATCCAATGTAAATTAGCATATCATGCGCTTCTACAAAATTACAATTAAATATCAAACCAAAGTTCAACATCATCTCCGGTTCCATATCGACCATAATCGCACCAGGTTCGGTAATGATTTTGTTCTAAAGTCAACTGAAAGTCGTGTCGTGTGTTGTTTTTGATTTTGATTTTCCGTTTCATTGTTAATCTATGTGTTGATCTCTCTCTCTTTATATCTATGTTAATATGTGTTTTCTTTTGGGGTTGACACATGCCCAAGCAGCCTATCTCCATAGTAAAGTTGAACGCTATTCATTTGTAACCCGTAACGTAATGTGTAGGACCTTAAGTTTTGTGTTTGAAAATAGTTAGTTAGATTAAATTGTGGTTTGTTTGAATCTCAGTGTTTTGTTTTACAATTTAATTCATTTCTTTCTTATTGGCGTTTCACGACTAAATCACTCCTTGAGTATGTATGTACTTACGTGAGGAAGTTAAAGCTTTATGATACCAAGACTTATTCCGAAATAAGCACCATTCAAACTTGAATTGTTTTGTAAATTGGATTGAAAATAAAAATCTAGTGAAACATATTAAAATAGCCTGAAAAATTTAAAAGAAGGTTCGTTCCTGTAGTTCAACCCTGTTAGTTCGAGCCTAGGTTCAAGCAACTAAAAACGCTGCAAAAACTTGGCTCATGTTGGTTCGATGCAATATTTTCTCGATTTTCTAAATAGATGTTGTCTTTGACCATCGACCTTTTCTATTACCCATAAATTTGTTTAAAAAAGATTTTCTAAAAATTCTATTGGTAGCTAATTAAACGTAAATTCATATCCGAATGGACCTCAATAATCAAAAATTGGTCCCTTTTTACATGAAAAAGGGAATCGAAATGGCTTTATAGCTGTGTCTTTTCTCAACGAGCTGTTTGCTTAACCAACGAGAATTTTTTTTGCTATCTTAGTGCATTTTTTTCCTTGAATCTGCCGAAAGGGTCATTTGTCCATGTATTTGTGTTGCGCGTGTGCCTCAGTAAACTGCAAGTTTGTATGCGTGCTAGTGTGTTTCTAACGCAACAACAGTAACTTTGGCTCGCTGCCTATGCTCAGTTGCTGAGAGCAGAACGAAATTATTCCCTACATGGTTCTCATCGAGAACCATGATCCAAAAAACACAAAACAAAAACAAGTGTTGTGTTTAGAGAGTGGCGAGTCTGCTTAATTATTATCTGTCATTTTGGTGAGCAAACATGCTTTCTCTACCACGACTTACAATAGTGGTTGGACCTTAAAATGAAAAGCTAGTCTGACCTTCTATTCAAATTTAATCTAGGCTGCAACCCCGCAGAACCTTTTCGGTTCGGGGTTTTGAGGTTCATCGAATCGGACCAAGAACTGAACCTTCTAAAAATGATTTATGTCGATTATTTAGAGTTTTTAAACGCTTGAAGAGGGTATGCTAAAATTGTTTGGATGTTTGTTACGCATAAAAGGCACAGAGGCACTCCGCAAAGAAGGCGTTCTTTCTCCACTCCTATGGGTTGTAACGGTTAACCAGCTGCTGTGGCTTATGGAATATTCCCACAGAAGCTGTGTGACCCCATGCAAAGCGCACTGACTACAATTGCTCAGTGGACTACATCCTGCGGCTTTGGTGTAAACCCAGCTAAGACGGAACTAGTGCTTTTCACCAAGCGGAGGTGGTGGCCATCCAGGAAGCAGCCACCTACCTTAGCACACTACCGATCAGGGAAGGAAACGTCTTCACATACTCAGACATTCAAGCCTGCCTTAAAGCCCTTGACTCACATACCAACAGCACTAAAACGCTTACTGAATGCCGCTTATTTCTAAATGAGATAGCACTAGACTTCAGTATACACCTTATATGGGTGCCTGGACATCGCAACGTAGAAGGAAACGCGTCTGCGGACAAACTGGCCAGAATAGGTACTACCATCGAGCTCCTTTCAGAGAAGAGCACGATAGGGATGCCTATGGCAACATTTAAGCTCCTCACAAAAGCTGAAACGCGTCGTCTCGCTGCGGATAGGTGGAAAAACCTTTCCTCCAGCACTAAACCTAAATCGTACCACCACGCTTTTAAGCCTCAGAAGGGAACACATATCCCTTTTGGTGGGAACCTTAACGGGTCACTGTCTTATCGGCAGACCATGATTTCTGCTGCGGGTACAAAGAAGAAGTGGAGACAGTACAACATCTCCTTTGCCATTGCCCTGAGTAGAAGCAGACTTAGGACCTCTCCTACTCAACATCTCGGAAACATCCGAGCTAGAGATTCCAACTCTCATAAAATTCATTCTGTTCACACAATGGTTCAGTAACAAGGACCCCCCTCAGTTGTAAAAAAGGTTTAACACATATGCCCATTGCGAGGCCCATAGAGGCCTAAGTGGGAGGGCGACTTGTCGCTAACCTACGCATAGAAGGAAGCATCTCCGACCAAATAATCTGTTTCTATGCGATTTTCTCCGTCAGTCTTAAAGCTAGCTATAGGAACGATCAGTCAAAAAACTTGTTTTAGTGAGAACACTTTTTTGTTTTGAATGGAATTGTTCATAAGCTTTTCATAGAAACCGGAAGACTATATAGTACAGTGCCAAAAGTAGGTTTGAAAAATAGTCTTATAGCGCGAAATTAAACAGCTCAGGGTATTAGCTTCCCTCCATTTTTAAATTCAATTTTTGTGAAGGACCGTTTTGAGCTAGCCAAAAAAGGGAAAATGAGTTGTATATAAACAACAGTATTGAAACAGGACTTTGAATAGATATTTGTTCTTCGACTTTATCATAATGTCGTGACATTTTATTAAATATGTCCTCACCCATTTATTAGTTCACGTTATATCGGTTCGCAAAACCAGCTTCAGTTTTAGTTAGCCTTACTTGCTTCTTTTAGGATAATTGTACTTCTCTTCAATCTCTCACCATTTCAACCACAACCTTCAAAATCTCCTTGTTCAACCAGCGTACACACACACTACGCTTTACTGGTTTTTAGTTGACAAATCCTAAACACACACCTTTAATCCTCGCCTGTTTTAGTAAACCTCCCAAACTTCATCCTATTTTCATTTTTTTTTTATTCTGTTTATCTTTTTTTTCTTGCCCTTCCTGTTACCGTCGCCGCTTACCCCTTACTCTCTCCGTTGTCTTCTCTTCCCCTTTGTTCTCCAACGCACACACGCTTTGCCACGCGCCCTTCCTTCTCCTTTTTTTTACCAATATAACTTTTCCACGTCTACTAATCGGTCACTTTTATATAATTCCCATCAACTACTTTATTTGTTTTTAAATACGCCTTTCTTTACCCCGACTCGATTCTTATGTGCACGATTTCACATATTCCTATTTTAATATCGGACCATCGTGTATTACGTTGTATAACAATTACACCCATTCACTTCCTTACTCGATCAACAGTTTAATTACGCGCCACACGCACGCCCTCGTAGAGACGGTCGACGCGCCACGCAGCCGATCCTTGTCGCTCCCGCGCCTCGCCACCGCCTCGCGCCTCAGAGCGGAACGCCGCAGGCTGTTTTCTGCGTGCAGCCGGCTCTATCGAATTATAAGACGTTGTCACGTCAAAAACCAATCCCAGCTTCTTTGAAACTCTAGATTCCATAACTTTTACTAAAAAAGTACTAAAACTTAAGATTCTGTAGCCGGAACGTTCTTTGAACGCATCGAACCCAAAGTTTTGCCTCGATTCTTGGTTCATAACTTATTAGAACATTGAATTCTGTGAATTTCTGAATGGCCGAATTGTCTTCGATGAACAATATTGTTAATAGTTTGTGAATGGTCATCTAAATATGATCGTCGTCAGTAAGTGAGGTGATTACAGTGAAGTTGATCGGAATATTTCTGTTCCTAAAGAAGATAAACCGAGCCTTTTTAATCTTTTTTTTCCGGTTCGTGTGCAGTTTTGGAAGGATATTAGCTTATAGAACCTAAAACGAATCGGTCTATGAGTTTTCGGATATATCTTGGCTATCTTGGCTTTCTTAGCTTTCCACTCGTTAATACATACATTCAAAGTGAACTCAACAACCACAACAACATCAGATGTAGCACCAACAACAACTGAACCCACTTGTGCCATTTGTCCCGTGTAATATACTTACTTAAACTTAACTGTAGTCCCCCCAAAATTATAACTTGGTTCTTTCAAAACAAATTCAAAACTCAAACGCAAAGGCCATCAAATTGAACAGCAAATGCATAAAGTACTGCAAAAAATTGTTTACAATTTATTTAAGTCTATTTTTCCATATGATTTTAAAAGTCTTCTATAATTTCACTAATTTATTTCTTTCTCTCACACTGTCCCACTCTCTCACCCCACTCTCTATATATATATATACACGCATACAACAATATTTTTCACACAATTACAGAGAAAGACGAAGAATAGTACATTTTGCAAGCTTTTTAACTAAATACAATAGGAAAAATTTTGACAAAAACAATTTCAAAAATAAAAAAAAAAATAATCAATTTTATTTTATGAGGTAAAAACAATTGAAATCTGTTTTCGTCACTCATCTGCAAAACGTATGGCTAGGTGCACCCTTTATTTTGGTTTTCTTTATGGCAAACAAAAACAACCAAAACAAAAATTGCATTTCACCAAATTTCTCGTAGAACCTTACATGTCGGATGATGCTGCTGCTCCGCCGCCTCCTGCTTTGCAGCAGCAGGTGGCTCAGGCGCCAGCATCCGCACCAGCATCTGCACCAGAATCAGCACTACCACCACCACAAGAACTAGTAGCACAACAACAACAACAACCAGTACAACAACAACACCATACACAAAAATCCGAACCACCAACACTCGAGAAACCATTGGCTAATAAATTAACCGACAACCCACAAAGTCCCTCGGATGAAGTGGCGACTGGACAATAAGAACGCATTAAAACCAATCAATCAATCAACCAACCAATCAGCCAACCAACCAACCAACAACAACAGAAATAGTAGAACCATAGTTAAAAAAAAATAAAAAACATTTCACACTTTCGTTACTAACATTCGAAAATATGATATTTTCCAACACTGTAAGCAAAAAGTTCCATACATTTTATTTTTACCAGCGACTGTCCTTATATTAGAAGGGATTTATTGTCCAATTGTGAAGCATATTTGTATTTTCTAAAGCCAAGTACACTACGAAGAAAGAAAAGGAAAAATGTTATTAAAACAAAAATGAAAATACCAAAAATTTAATTAAAAAAGAAAGAGCTGGGAATCAGCCTTAAGTAATTAATTATGTAAGTTTTTTTTATAAGAAGGGAATAAGAAGTAAAGAAGAACGACGGACACTAAAATCATTTTTTGGAAAAAAAGACAAAAGGGAAGTCTAGCGTATAATCTAAGAAAGTATTTAGGAAGTGACTAAGTTAGAAAAGAAAATAAGATTCACCGCAGGAGGAGAAAGAAATAAGCATTGAAGAATGATGGAAGTAGTTCTATAAGAAAGTAAGTACAGATGTTAACAAATGTGAGAAATAATGAAATAAGAAATGCATGCATGAAAAATAAAGAAGAAAATTAAAGAAGAAAGAAAAGATGGTGATGGTAAAATAGTGATGAGAATTTAATGAGATATAAGGGAGAAAGCAAATACAAATAATACAGTAAGTTTAGAACAGCCATGCTCTTTGGGTGCGTTTTGTTTTTGTAATTGCACCGAAGATAGGAAATTAATGGTTTATACATGTGGGGCGCGCGCACCTATTTTTTGTCGTCGCGTAGTTTTTTTTCTCTTATTTGATTGGGGTTTGCGCGTGCAAGCAAACTGACCAACAACAATATATTGGTGCTTTTCTTTGTGAGTAATGGAGAGTGCTCTGCCGTATGCTACTTTTGGGCATGTCTGGTTTAGTAGATAAAATGACTAAGAAAGAGAAATGACAAGGAAGGAAACAAGAAAAGGGATGCGTAAAATTTGTTGTTGTTGTGAGGAATGATTTCGTGTGCATCAGACAGCCACGAGCACACTCACGCAGCACCAGGCGATAATCGGGTTTTTCTTTCGTTTCGTTTTCTTGTGGTTGTTGATGCTTCAGGATTATATTCTTAATAGTTTTTTTATAAAGCGGCATTGGGCACCCTAGTTAAATGTCGTCAATAGAAGCATAGGACATGTTGAAGAAAGGTAGAAAATAGACAGCATGAAATTTAGTGGGTAAAATGAATGAAGAGTAAGACTAAAACGAGGGTAAAAAAAGGAAAAAACGGTGTGATAAACTCAATCTAAGCCAGCCATGGGCTTAAAGATTCAATCTCGACTTAGAGAATATTCACTCAAACAAGCCCTTTATGTGCTTACTTTAATCCCTTATAAAGATTACATGTTCATAAATTGGGGAGCGAGAACGGAAACAACAAGCCCCAAGCTTGGTCTTGCGTCCGATTCCCAGACCAGACTAAGCAAAGTTAACAAAATTTTATTAAAATTTCTTTCTTTAAGCCGCTCGCAAAAAAAATCCACACGAGCGTCGTCGCGTTGCCAACTTCTTTGAGCATGTGGATTTCATTGAACAGCTGTTCGAGTTTTGTTTGTGCGCCCAAACTAATTAAATTTATTTATTTTGACGGTCGGTAGGGTAAGAATATGTCAAAAAAATAAAAATTCGATTGAAGAGCTTTAATGAGGAAGAAAAAAAGCTATTTTGCACCGGCCAACGCCGATGAAGGAAAACACTGTAATATATGGGGCGTTCCAAAAAAAAAAAAATATTTTCTGAGATGATGTCTTCGAAATGGATGAAAATTGGACCAAAGGAAGCTTATTATGAAAAAAGCTTAACCTTAAGATATCTCAAAAATTTTGAATTAAAATTGTAAATAATTCGAAAACGGTTTAAGATAGAACTTTGCGATATTTATTCAAATGTTCTGTTTTAAAAAGTCCTTTTATAAATAGTTTTGTTTCCAACATTTCTTTGCATAAAAATTGATTTCTCAAAAAACTTAGCCTAGCAAAAAACCAATACATCAAAAATTTTGAAAAAAAATATGTAACAGCCGCATATTCTTCAAACATTTTGAGTGGCTGAACAAGTCGGTAGCTCGAATATTGAAGAAGTTCTAGCCATTTTTGTCATGTAATCTCAAAAAAATCAATATGAAAAATTTGGAAAAAATTCCTAATTTATATCCAAATATCTTTTTTAAGCTATTGAATTAAATTTTGGATCCAGAAAAGAACGCTTTGGCTTTAAAGCTTACAGAAAACGATCTAGCAAAGAACTTTAATACGGATGACCTCCAAAATTTATTTGTTCCTAATGGAATTATTGGTATTATTGAAATCTATCGTTCTCATTATGACAACATCTTAGGAAAATTAGATTCTTGAATCTAAAATACATTTTTGCATCGTTTGGTATTATGTTATTTTTCGAGAACGTACACAGAGGGAAAAAACGTGGTCAGAAAATAAGATTTCTTCATCTCAGAATGTGAACAGAATGTTCTCTCAAATATTTGAGCACAAGTCCGAATGTTCTTGAAATGAGCACAATCAGCTCACCCAACCACCCCACCGAAAGTATAAGTCAGACGGCGTCTTCGACGACACCAACCGCACACGCGCCGACGCGCCGCGCGCGCACTAATCTGGGCTCACCCCGGAGCCGACAACTTTTATTTATAATAAAAAACAGCGAGCCCGACCACGGGCCGACGCGGATCCAGGATCACACTACAGTATGGACCTGACGGACACACGGACCGACGTGACCTTATTTTTTGTTTAATTTTAAAATGTTCTCAAAACAACAATCAACTCACATCAGATTTTGCTTCTCAAAAAAGTTCTTGAAGTGAGAAATTGTTCTTAAAGTCGAAAGTCCGTCATTAGTTTTTGTGACCGAGTCTCATTTGATCCAATTTCACGGTTTTTTCCCTGTGTAGGTCTTGCTTTGAGAACCAAGTCGTTCAAAAACGATTCCTTTTTAGCTGGGTGTTGTTCAGTCGTTTATTTCTTAGTGTATACTTGGCTTAAGGAATATTTACAATTTTTTCTAAATTCAATTAAAATTGGAGTATTTTTGAAATGAGACAGTCCCTGGTATTTACACGTGCGCTTCTTCTGAATATTTGAACCTTTTCATTTTGTATCAAAAAATAGTTAAGAAATTGCTGTTATCATTTTATTAGCTGCATGCGCGTGTGTGTGTGTGTGTTGCTGCCTTTTATATGTATGAATGTGCGTGTGAGCGCGTGTGTGAGTGTCTGTGTGGTTCTATAATTTGTTTTTGATGTTGTTGGTAAAATGTTTTATTTAAGTTTTTCATAAATCCCTTTTAATGCACTAAAAAGTTAAGACGAAACATTAAGACGAAATGAAGTCGCGGGGGGGAGGGGGCAACGTCTGTGCATTTGACATGTAAATACTTAACTGCTTTGGCCTGGAGCCCATAAAACCCATTCCATGCTTTCTATATATATCCATACCCCCCTCAAGTGTTATATTAATTTGATATTGATGTAATTGTCATACAGATTGAGCAAAACTTAAACGAATTTAAATGGCCTGAATAATACAACAAAATTTCCTTTTCTCTTGCCCACCCCTCATCTGTCCACAGATAAACTAGGACTTATAGGTGGTGAACAGCCGCCACAGTATCCACAATATCCGCAGTATATGCCACCACCGCCGCCCCAACAGCAGCAGCCCGCCGCCGCCGCGGCCGGAGGACAATCCTCGCTGGCCGACAATGGTTTAGATGCAGATTCTGGTCACGGCAATGCAGCTGGTGTCTAAGTAATGCAGCAAAACCAAAATGGGAAAACTCAGTTAAACTAGCAGAAAAAAATCTCAAATAATAATTTCTAATCCAATGAGAAAGGTTTTTAAGTCAAAGCAAAAGAAAAACTAAATTATTAAAAGACGCTCCGGACAAATTAATTGTTGTTGCTAATTTGTTTATGGTTACATTATATTTCATGCATCCAAAAAAAAAAAAATATAAGCCGAAAAAAATGGAAAACTATGCTATATATACATACATATATATATAATCTATATAATTGTATTTAATATCTCTGCGCTGAGAGCTGGTAACAAGGAGCGCCAGCATTCAGCCAGGTTGCTTCCCCAATGTTTGCAGCTCTTTGAACTCAGTTTCCTTAGCTAAAGAAAAACCAAAAAAATATGAAAACAGAACAAATTCGGAACAACTTTGGTTCCTAACTAAAAGTTACACTATAAAATGTATAATCCAAAAATCTCAGACAGCTAGCAGCCAAGTTGATCGTATAAACAAATTGAAAAAAAAAACCAAACAAAAATGTAGCAAAAACCGAAACATGAATCTAGTAAAAATATACAAAAAAACAGAAACCAAAGTATCTTGATTTGCATTAATCAAGTTTATTTGTGTGTTTTTTCCCTTTTGATGAAGATGAGACAGACAGTTCAACGATTTAAATTAAGCGCTTGAGACACAATTTGTTGATTTATAATTTAAAATATATAAATATATATAAATAAATGTATATGTCAATGTTATAGAAGAGAGGGGTAAATTGTTTACCTCGTTGAATGTCACTCAAAAACGAAGGTGAATTACGAATTCTAACTACTTTAAGGAGAAAGTTGAGAATTCAAATTGAGAATTCAAATTCGCTTCAAAATTCTTCATAATTCGCGTTCCTTCGAAAACAAATATTTTCCGAATTTCTTAGAGTGTTACTCAACGTGGGTAAACAATTTTATTACCAAAGAGGGGAAATACTTAGAGCACATCCATACTACCGACAATTCATCTATGTACTAATCGTTTGCTAGAAAAAAACCAACTAACATTCAGCACATATTGTACTTACCTTGTTCTAAAACAAAAAGAAAACCAAACAAAACGATATATTAACAATCAATGTCTTAACAATTAAACCAGCGCCTGCCCAAAGTGCTTTTCGCCTAAGTCATCTGCCCATGAGGGAGGCATTAGCCACTAAAAATTATTAATCGTAAATGCAGGTATTTTTAGCAATATTCGTAGCGTGTACAATATGTCGCCCCCTAACACCACAAACACACTCACACCCACACACTTCATATGCATATAAACATTATAAACTATCAGACGAGTGTAATATTATTAACCACAGGGCAAAATGTTTGAGCTGTACTCTTAGAGAAGCGTTTCAATTTTTGTTTGTGATTTCAAACCCAAAACCAAAGCAAATGAAAAAAAAATGAATACTCCAATAAACAAAAACCAACTACAAGTAAAACAAATGGAAATTGAATTGAATGGCACAACAACAAAGAACTCAGTAGGCGTAGTGAGAAGAACAAAAAAAATGAAGGAAAATCGTAAACCAAAACAAAAAACAAGAAACCAAAATCGAAATATATATATATATATATTATATATAAATGCATATAAATATATATATAAACATTATATAAACAATAATAATACTAATTAATTTAATGATTAATTGCACCCAGAAAATACATAATTATTTAAATAAATAAATAAACAAAAACAACAAAAATGTTCTTGATTTTTCAAAGCCCAGTCAGCCCATCGATAATCCGACACGAGATCACTTTAAGATTGTGAATGTTAAGCGATTTCTGAGCAACACACAACCATGATGAAATTAGTATAAGGTGGTCCCGTCCGTAAAATCTCTCCCTTATTGTAAGTTGACAAATGAGTGTGAGCCTACTAATTTCATGTGAGTGAGTAAAACGGGCACATTTACTGTGTTTAACCCTTAGACTGGCAGTGGGGTACATTTGCAGCCTACTGTAGCAACTAGAGGTCTGCATGAGGGCACTCAAATTGTGAGCAACAATGAGTACTTAAGAATACGACTCCATTTTTTGAGTACTCAACCAAATTTTTTTTCGCATTCGGTCACATTGAATGTGAATTTTTGAATTTTCAAAACAACTGAGTGTGAATGAATGAAAATAACAAACGAATTTAATGAATCTGTGAAAAGCACAAAACTTAGTGTACTCAGAAAACTCAGTATTAGTAAACGCATCTTTAGAAAAGCAACAAAATAATGTTTTTATTGGGAAAAGGTGCAAATAAGAGTCAATTTTTTTTACTAAAATAACTGGTGAAGAAAATTTTCCTAAAATTTTTTTTTAATTACAAAATAGCCCTATTTTTATTTCCACCAACAAATAAATTAATCCAATTTTCGACAAATGAAAAACCAAAAATAATATCCACTAAGAAGCTGGGTTAATGCTTTCTAGACAGCCATGGCAACAATTCCGAAATTAGGCTAGGGATCCAGTGACCTTTAGTGGATTGGTCCCAACGGCGTTGCCACTTCTCGACACTCCGCTGCCTCGCTTCCTGCTGCAGGGTACCATAGTTACGTTGATTTGAGCCACTCAACCGTGAAGCCCTGTACCTCTCATTTGCTTCTGTGGCCAGCTCACTAAGTGGGATCATGAGCAATGACCAACGCAGCATTTTCCGACACCTTACGGTAGCGCACTTAGACGGTACGCCCCACATACATTATATGGGTAGAGAACTTTATGGAACGATGCCAGATTGGCGCTGCATATAAAATAGTGACTCTCGTAACACTCGCATAAAGCCGTCTTCTCCCCTGTTTTGGTCCGCGCGTGTTCAGCATGATTCTAGATTAAGCGCTGCTTGATTTAGCTGCCTTCTCTCCGACAAATGTTCTCAGAACCATAACCTGGTATCCAGCATTACTTTAAGGTATTTAATGGCTCTTTTGGGTTTGATAGCCAAGCCATTAACTCTGACCCAAGCTGATTCCACCTTTACCGAATACTTGATGAATACTTGAGTAATACTCGCACAATATATGCAAAAGGTCATTTTCTTTTCTTCTCACGTAAGGGTTAAAGCAACGAACAAAAAATTCGAAAAAATTTCGTACGATACGAGCCTACTCTGTTGACAGCCTGCCAAGTACTGACAATAAGGGACTAATCGAGAGAGCAGCTCTCTTGACGGGACCACCTTATACTTATTACATCATGCACACAACGACGCAGACGCCCATGATACAATTATTACAGGTACGGCGGATATGTCAGTGTGCTCTCAATTTAGTCCACATTATTTCAGTCTGTTGCTGTCATTCCAAGTGAAAGGTTGTCACACTCTCCGCTCTCCGATTGCCGACGGCAAATTTAGGGGAGGATTTTTATGTGCACAGCCCACTTGGTTGTTGCTGAAGTTGATTTACATCAATTTTGTGAGCGCCCTGCGTTAATGCATTGAGGGTATTCACTAGCCCTCGTAAAACGGCAAAGCGTAAAAGTGTAAATCCAAAAGTTTACGAAGCAACAACAAAACACATGAGAAAAAAATTAAAACATTTAACATGCCTTGGGGTATGTTTAAAAAATCAGTCGTAAATCTGAAAAAGTGTAATGTTTTGATGTATTGTAAAATTGTCTAAAGAATCGGTTAAAAATACTTAGTATCGAGCCATTTCGAGATTTCTGTCTTAAAAATGTGCGGTCACACCAGCAAACTGTAAGTTATAAAAAAGAAAACTGGAAGGCAATGCAAAGCTCTGAAAGAATGTTATGACCAGTGCCCCATTGTGGATCGGCTGACCTGCACGCTGATGTTGAAAGGACGCAACAATGTCAAGAAGCTGAGTTCCTGTCGCACTGTCAAGCTCGCGCTCGAGATGAATCATGGTGGATTTGTTAACCAGGCCATCTGGCTGCTGTGCACTTCAGGAACACCAATATCATGTACGAGTGCTTGGCCGATAAGGTGATCAGTGCTGCAAAGGGTTCCTCCAACTCGTATGCCATCAATTCGAAAACAAGAAGAAGAAAACAACAATTCTACTGACATGTTTATAAAAGACTTAAAATAACTTTAACAATTCCGTTGCTTAACTGGGAGTCGTTAACACCCGATATTTGAAAACATAAAAAAATACAATCAATAAAACTCTGTCTGTAACAAAACCTAAAGAGCCGCCATCACCTACTCTAAACATTGTTTTAATTTTCCTTATTGATACGGCTATTTTGCATACTATTTCATAAAGGGTGAAGTCAATTTTTTGCTTATCCAAAGCTTGTTGCACCCTTTGTCTTGGCATTTTTATTTTTTTTTTGTCGTCGTATTTTTTTTTTTTTATATTCACTAGTTAAGTTTTGTCATTCAATTAGCTCGTCTCAACATCTGGTTTATAGCCATTTTACACTAGAGCATAAAGGCTGCCTTTACTGAAATTTGCATTAAGGCAGCCGGTAAAGTGTTAGTTAAAAATTAGTTCGGCCGAAATTACGGGAGGTCTTTACAAACAAAGTTGACCCTGAAAGTTACTACAGTAAATCACAAGGGGTCGCTCAGTAGCTCGTGTGTCGTACATTTACGCTTTACCATTTTACGAGAGCTTGTGAATACCCTAATTATTAAATTGTGCGTGTGTTAAATTATTCATGGATAGTGAGAATGTCCAGCCATTATTGTTGCGTATGTCGAGGTAAAGTCTCAAACATTGCCTGGAGACGCGCTCCGCAAGATAACGAAAAAAGAAACGCGTGGTCGGAGTCAATTGGAGTTTCATTCAATAAGTTTATTAAAATATGTGACAAGCATTAAAAAAATAGTGACTTTTATTTGCCAAAATGTGAAGTAACAAAACGCAGGCGCCTTTTGAAATGTGCGATTCCGAAAGGAGTGTTTTAGCTGTCATAGGAACGATCGGTCGAAAAACTAGTTCTAGTGAGAAAAACTTTTTTGTTTTTAATGGAAACGCCTCCAAAGTACGTATGTCTTAGTTTACTGTCCTTTCCCATGATTTCACTAAGTTTCATCGAAATCGGATGACTATAGCATATAGCTGCCATAGGAACGATCGGTCGAAAAACTAGTTCTAGTGAGAAAAATTTTGTGTTTTTAATGAAAACGTCCTTATTATTGGCATACGCTTATTTTATATACTTTTACACAGTTCTACAAAGTTTGATCGAAATCGGATGACTATAGCATATAGCTCCTAAACGAAACAATTTGAGCTCCTCGTTATAGCCTGATCCAAAATCAGTCCGATTTGCTCCCAGTTGAGTCAAAATCTTGATCTTGTAAACGGAACATTGTCAACTTAAATCAAGTTTATTAATCTTTCTAAACTGAAAATTAACTTTTGTTCGAAATCGATCAGAAAACAGGCAGCTATCTTTTACATCATTTCGAATCCCCCATTTGTCTACCATTTTGTGACTTGCATATAAAATTTCAGCAAGAAACCTACAAATGTTACCTTCTTTAGTCTCAATGTCTGTTCGTCTTAATTAGACAAGCATATATTAATTTCAGCAGATTTTAGTACATTTATTAAAGGACAATTAAGATAAATTGTGGTTCTCAGTGTGTGCTTTTATTATCTCCGCTCATCTAATCTAATTTGAGAACAAAAAGCATTTCTATGTTGCTTGCAAAACTGACAGCAACTAAAAATAGCGCAAACCAAAAACAACAGCAAAAGACGTAGCATACAACTTGGCGCAGCGATTTCACTTACGACTAGAAGAAGTTGACAACCAAATTACGCACTTAGCACCGGGATGTGGCACCTTTGGCGAACTCGTGTGTGTGTTGTCGGTGCATATATAAATAACAATTGCTCTGCCATCCACACCAGGACAATGAAAATAAAACCGAGACTGAAGCGTAGCTATTATATTTAAATCAGAATCAGCAGAGTGTACAATGGGAAACTTTCTCACTTTTCTGGCACCAAGTTGGTATTCAAAATAATGTTAATTTTATAAATCTTCAATGTTAATTTAATGTGGCAGCTGTTAAAGATAACTTCTGACTTGGTGTTGAAACCAGGGCTACAATCTTCATAGGCGTTTCAAGCCTGGATTGCAGTCCTGGTTAAATCAGACAGCAGAATAAAAGAATTTAAAGCGTGGACCGAGATAGCTCATTTATAAATCAAACTTCCAAGTGCAATACCCAGCATGCTGACTGTTTTTTTGCATCAAAGTCTCACCTCGACTAGATTAGGATAACTTAACACACGCCATCAACATTTACACGGCTTAATTCGACAATAAGGAAAGGAAGGGAGTATTTTTCACCGAACCATTTCTAGAAATTTTATACAGCTTTTGGATTCCTGCCGTCTGTACCCAGTGGAATGGGTAGGGTAAGCTTCCAAGAAGACACTTACTACCTTGGCAAATGCATTTCATGATTTTATAAATTCGCCTTATTGTTAGAGTGAAGTTCTTTTACGGACGGTCGACTGGGGGTAAAATCCAGAAAACAATTGTCTTTGCGACAGATTTCTTTGGCTACGCTTTTGACTTTGCAGAGTAAGCAGCTTAGATATTTGCAAGACAGCCATAGCAGCTGGTGGGCTGTGAGTGTGTCGGTTTTGGTGGTGGATTAGCGGTGATTAAAACAGTGAAAAAACAGTGACCAAAACAGTGACGAAAGCATTGACCGAAACAGTGACCAAGACGGTAGCCGAAACAGTGACAGAAACAGTGACTAAAGCTAGTGGCTAAGACAGCGACTGAAACAGTGACCAAAATAAAAGTGACCAAACGTTGACCAAAACTGTGCCCATAACATTGACTAAAACAGTTACCGAAACAGTGACTAAAACAGTGACCTAAAGCAGTGGCTAAGTCAGTGACTAAATAGTGACTAGGCTTGAATATGCTTCGTTTATCTGGAACCTTCGCTGCCGACATAAACAGCTTGAGCGCTAAACCCAAATGCCAACCAAACGCACATAATTTAATTTTTAAGACATTGGCCGTATAATTGTCAATGATACTACAAGATTCCTTTCAATGTTCCGCCCAGATCTTTCGTGACTTGGTCCCCTTTAGAGTAGCAACTCATAGGGCAATTATGCCAAAATGAGCCGATATTAGACCGATTGATGTACAATCGTCTACCAGTTACGGTTTACTTTAGCATCAACAATATATTGTTAAGCGACTCTTAGGGACTTCTCTTGTAGTTAAATTGTTACTTTAGTTTTAAGTTTTATTGTAGAAGTAGAATAATAAATAAATAAATAAATAAAACAGTGACTATAGCAGCGACTTAAACAGTGACCAAAACTAAAACAGTGACCAAAACAGTGACCGAAAGAGTGACAAATACAGTGACTAAAAAAGTGACTTAAACTGTGACTTAAACACTGACCTAACCAGTTACCGAAGCAGTGACCAAACAGTGACTAAAACAGTGATTACAAAAGTGACAAAAATAGTTTCCAAAAAAAAAGAGAAAAACAGTGACCAAACAGTGACCAAAACGGTGACAAAGACAGTGACCAAAACAGCCCCAGTTTTTGAAGTGACGAATTGCAGTCAAATAGTATCGGTCTCTAAAAGATCGTAGGGTCGGGTGAAGTCCCGGACAACTTCCAACACCATCAACACCAAATGCTTCCGAAGAATGCGACAACCTTGCCACCAACGCATTACTTAATTTAATAATATCTGCGCTCAAAAAATCGTAGAAATATTTAGGAACCATTATTTTAAAGCAAAATTATTTAATACTATGAGTTCATAGTAGTTCAAAAATCGATGTTGAATTCCTTAAAAAAATGTCATTAAATGGTCAAATTGCGAAATTCAGCAACAATTTCTTTGGTTAAAATGGAAAGTTTAAAATAAATATTATCGTCAACATAGATTTTCGATTGTGCAAAACCAAACCAAATTAGTTTATATTCTTGTGCAAGTATTGTAATTTCAATCCATCTCTCGTAAAGAGCTTCGCTTCTGCTTGAATTCTATGTTTTCCGAGTAAAACAGACTTAAAAATGTCTTTTACAATTTCCTATAGAGTTAGACCTAAAAAGTCGAAATGGTGCCTGAAAATTAAACGAGTCAGCTGAGAAACTACCCTGCAGTTCGGGAGTTGGCGATAGCTACCTGCACTACTTACAATGAGTACTTACTGGTGGCAATCGCCACCTTATCGCATTACAAGTATCTAAGTACTGCAGTAAGTACCTATGGTTGGGTACAGACAGGAGTGCCCTTTTGGAAAAGCAGTGTTCGTAACAAACTGAACGGAGTTTACAGTTTTACAGTTACAGCTTACAGTTTTCGGTACTTAATCCACTACACTTACATGTAAAGCAAAGAGGTGGCGAGTGGTTACCTCCTAGGACATGCCCAGCAAAAAGGTAAGTACTGAAATGCATTGCGGGTGGGTAGGGCTGTAAGTACTTCTGGTTACCAGTAAGTACTGAACTCAGCACCCATGTACTAGTGCACCATACTGCAGGATAGCTAAAGATAGGGATTCCCATGACCTCTCACGATCTATTTACAAGAAGCTGAACCGGTAACCTAGCTGGGGAACGATTGAACATCTCCATTTTTGACGAAATAAACGGAAATACTTCCCATAGTGGAGAGTAGGAGAGCGGTGCCTGGGGGAACGGCGCCGGTTGGCCCCGCTTGCCACACCTGATTAAAATCTATTGACAATGCAGGCGGCGTCGACGACAACGACAAAATTGGAGCAGCACTAACAAGTGCTAACAATGGAAACGGAAATGTCGCCGCCCCACTAACCCCACTAACCCCTCGACCACTTAATGAAACCCAATTACCGTTGCCTTCCCTTAGCCAACTTTCAACTTCTGGCAGCGGAGGGCAAACACAAACAGCTGCAGCAGCTACACCTGTAAGCGTTATTTGCATTTTTCCCTAAAATTTTTGTATTTTTATATTATGCCGATGCCGACGCCTGGCAAGGACATGCGCAAACACCACCCCTACACACCCAACCAGTCACCCCTAACCAACAGCGGGAAGGGACTCCATCTCTATGTCGTGTATAAATAAGGAGCAAATTTTGCGCACAGCCTCAGTTGATGGACCGTGTTGCTCGTGTGGCCCTTGTCCCAGTTGCCTAGCTCCCCAGTGTGAAACAAAAAGAACAAACAAACTGTTGCAAAGGCGGAAGTTTTGCTTCTTACTTGTTTTTTTTTTTTGTATACAAATTGCAGTCGTGTAATTCGAGACACTTGGATTTGGAGGGGCTGTCTGCTGAATTAATAAACGAACTGCTGTAGTCGAGTGTCAGGTGAGCCATAGTAATCCATAAATAGTTATGAGCGACTGTGATGTGGGAGTCAAGAGCTTTCATCAGATTAAAGTGGGCGCAATGCCCCATAATCATAAACATTTCGAACGTAAACAGAATTCGAGTAGAGCTGAAATAACAGACTGAAATAGGAACTTGCTGTTGAAAATCGTTCTCAATCAACTACCCAAAAGTTAAAAAAATAATATTTTGTTTTGTTGTTCAAGATTTCATCTTTTATTTATTGAATCCTAAACGTACATAGTTTTTGGAGGACCATATCTGGGTAATGGCGGATTATACAGTAAAGGTTTTCTTGGTGGTGGTGCAGGTCGAAATGGATTGCCCCCTGCTCCTCCAGGTGAAAATCCACCGTGACGTGATGCTGAGGCCAAGCTAAAGCCTAGTATAGCCAATAGAAGACTGCACAGTGCAAGCAATTGCATGATGAAGCGTTTAGACAAAAACTGATACCAATTCTAAGTCTTGCTTAGGCTTATATAGCAGACTCAGACTGAGGTGGTGCTTTACATGTTGATAAGATGGGAAAGCGAAACAAAAATCACCGCAAGATGATGCTGATTGTTTATTGTCTGTCGTGGCATGCCTCCCTATGTTCTTGTAATTTACACCTTCCCCCTGGATACGCTACTGTATCCATCTATCGTAGAGTTTGTTTCAACAAGTTTTTAACATTTTTCGTTTACAGAGCAACCCGTCACATAAACTTTTAAATAACAGAGGAAAATGTAAGTTCATCTGACACATAACTGCTAATTAGAAGATGAGAAATCAGCCCTGAATCTGTAAAGAAAATCTTTTCGCAGATAGGTGCCCAGGTGTGGCTGCTCCCCACTGCTAGTCTCAGTTTTCTGAGAATTGGATAGACAGCTCCGAAGTGCTTAACGCTCTCCTTAAAGTTAAAGCCTCCCCTCTTGCTCTGAACATAATGAATATTGTTTCCGCATCGACCCGATTATGGAAATAGTTTGCCTAACCCAAGTTCAAGACGAGTCAAAGCAAATCTGTTTAAGCAATCTACCACAATTTTGGATTAGTTCCAAGGAAACGAAGCTCTTTTCTGTAAGGGTTACACATTGCTAAAAACACTGGGACTAAGTGAGACTAAGCTTCTACAAGAAACAAGTTTTTCTTCTGTAGAGCCGGTTCCGCCGGTGTTTCTGGGTCTCTCCATCTAGACTTCAAAACAAAACTTCTCAAAACTTTCAATGAGTTTAGTTTGTACCAGGACTGCAAGCCCAACAAATTTTTGGAATTGGTTCGCTTTTGAATCGGAAGCGATTTGTAGAACACGTGGAAATATTCAAAATATAGTTTACCGTGAAGTAAAATTCCATTTCGAAGACTTCATATGAAGCTTTTTCGTTTAATAAGCTTTGGAGTCAAGGATCTTTCAAAACAGATGCTTTTATGGGTGGTTTTTCCATTAGTTATTCTTGACGTTTTTTTTAGAAGTTTTATTGAACTTTCCTGGCGATTTTGGGAGTACATAACCGCAAACCGGTCAGATAACAGAAGAAGTCGCCAGACCGTAGGTGAAATTTTTTTGTTCCAGCCGGTTCGGTTCAAACCGGTTTGCAGCCCTGGAAAACTTTTCAGGTTACTTTTCAGTTTAATCTAAGCTAGGTGAAATATAGAGCTTGAGCAAAACTTCGTCACAGATGTTAAAGCGATATTCAAAATAAGCGATATCCTATATATGAAGCTTATATAAAATTGAACTTGTAATAAAATTAAACTTTATTAAAATCTATGTATGATACCCGAGTGTTTCAACAAATCTCAAGCTTTTATTAAAAAAAATATGAAAAAAATTATTCAACGAATTTGTCTAGAATTTCGAGATTCTCTCGCACTTTTCGACCAGAAAAATACAAAATTTTGAGTTTTTTCAGCTATACTGATCAGGGTTGCAAACTCCAAGAATCTTGGCAAGTGTTCGATTTCCTTTTTTATGCCCGTTACTCGTAGAGTAAAAAGGGTATACTAAGTTCGTGCAAATGTATGTAACAGGCAGAAGGAAGCATCTCCGACACCATAATGAATATAAAATAAATAAATGGCAGAGTAAAAATAAAGGTTATAAAAAACATTGCATACTTTTTCTCGCTACATGTCAAAATAATGTTAATGCTCTGTTAATTAACATAGGGAAAGGCTATTAAACACTAATTGCCCTGAGTAAAGGGGATATCGAAGTCGGGCGGGACCGACTTTAACTGTAACTCTCGCTTTGAAATCTCAATGCTTATGAAAAGCAGTCTTATTTGAATGAAGCATTGTGCCGAAATAAATTTTTATGTCATCTGGAATCCAGCCTCAACTACTAAACCGATTTTGATAATTATTTTTCTCGGTGAAAGCTAACACCTGAATGCATCAAATTCATGTTTAAAATCTATTGAAAATAATCTTTATTTGATCGAAAACATTTGTCGAAACTTTAAGATAGAATATCTCGAAACCACTTTTTCGAAAACGTTTCACACTGTAAAAAGAGTAACTGTTGACTGATTTTCAAATTTGTATACACCTGAAAAGTGTATTATAGTTTTGCCCAGAAGTTTGGAACGCATAGAGAAATATTATGCGGAAGTGGAATTGAGAAGAAGGCTGTATATATTCTTAATCTGCATGACGAGCCGAGACGATTGAGTTTTGTCCGTCCTTTCGTCTGCCTGTTTCTACGCAAGCTAGTCCCTCAGTTTTGAAGCTATCGAGGTGAAATTTTGCACAGAGATATCTTTTAGCAGCATTCTGCACATATGTCAGAACCGCGAAAATCGGATGGTCACTTCATGACACAGGACAAAAGCTTATAAATTAAGTCATTTGTCACAAAAGTTTCAAGTGTACGAGGTGTGTTCAAAAAGTATCGCATATAATTTTCCTTACTATATTCTATTGGACCATGTCCTCATTAGCCGACATCGGCCTTTTGAATGTCTTATTTAAGCTCTTTGTTTTACCTCAAAAAATGGATCAAGAACCTATTAATTTTTGTGAACATTGTGCGCGTGCTCCGTGTTACTGTGCTACGAAGCTACGACGGCACGTTATCGTGGTACAATGTTCTCGCGAGGCCGAACTGTTCGTCGATGTGAGTGCGGCAGTTTTCCGCGTCCGTTCCCCAACCCCGCCTAAAACCCCCAACGCCCCCCTCACATCGTCTTGTGCGCGACTTTTGGCAAACAACACACAACCGCGCCACCGATTCCCCAGATCGGCCCCCTTTATTTTTTCTTGTTCCCTTAAATAAGGCCCTGGAACGACGCCACGTGCAGATAACGCACGAGAAGCTACAGATAAAAAAATGATTTTGAACTGCTTCGAATTGGAAACCGTGGCCTTATAATATCTCTGGATTACTAGGGGACAAAATAGATATCGTATAATTAAATATTTTTGAAAAACACAAAATTCGGTTTTTACACACCTCGTATTTAAGCTTCGGCACATACTTTCACGTTTTTTTTTATTTCTCCTAATACCAACCATTATGTTGTCTTCTAGGATATTTGTGATCGGTCAAAAAATAACGGAGGTAGGACGAATGAAAGGGGTAAAAAAAAAGTTTTATTTTTGATATTTTGACTTTAAAGTCCCATAACTTCGTTATATATTGTACGATCCCAAATATCTTAGTTCACACCATAGCCACATCAGTTCTAAAGGTGGTCTTCTGGTTTAGACTGCCGAATTTGAACTGGTTTTTTTAAAAATTGTGGAAAGAGAACGCGTAAAGTTTTTTTCAATCGGCTTTTTGTATCTGGTAGAGCAGTTTATTGAGAAAATTACAAAATAAAAAAAAATTCGTTTATTGTGCGGTTAAGAAGTTCTCGGTCTCCAAAGAAGGGTCTCCAAAATAAAAGTATGCCCAATGTTCGCACGAGAGTTTACTACATCTCAGAAAAAAACAAAAGCGGGGAATAATAAAGCTTGAATGCCCTTATCGTGTGAACATCCAGAAAAAAATAAAAAAAATTTTTTGTGGAAATGGCATCCATTTGAAAATGAAAGATAGATTTTTCACCTTTTTTTTGTAGTCCAGTGTACAAAAAAAAATTGGAAACAATTTTTTCGACGATGATCGAGGCTCACACGATAGCGCCGTTAATTCTGCGTCGTTTGACGCTTATTTCATCAAAATCGGTCCAGAAAAACTTGAGCTATCGTGCGAACATATATGAAAAACGTGTTTTCGAGAAAAACGAGTTTAAAGATTGCAGTTACTATGAAATTTGGGTCACCTTGGGTCAATAAAAGTTCTATATCTCCTAAAATATTTCGAATTTTGAAGAATCCTTTTGGGAACTATTTTGGAATACCTAAGCTAAAGAAATATGCAATAAAAAAAAAAAAACGAATTCGAACGAAGATTCCCTTAATAAACCCCAGTTTCTATGTTCAATTTCGCATAATCCGTTCTCAACAAATCATGTGAAACATGGGCCAATGTTTTAAATTGTTGCTTAACTTTGAACTGAAATACAAAAACAACCGCAGCAACAACAATAATAATTTCTAAATTAAATTTTACCGATTACCTACGAATAAAATCTTTTCAAATCTTAGATTTTTGTATAATTTTTGTTGAACAGGTTCAGGCTTAGCTATTTTTGATCGTGCGATTTTTAAAATAAACATTTTGCCGGCCACGCAATTCTTTCAAATTTTGTCAATTCAACACAAGACCAATTTAAGAAAAAACGTTCGTTCTCAAGAATTCATGATTTCGTTACACTTAGAACGGATTTATCTCTCTGTGATATGAAGATCAGTGAGAGTTCAATGCACCTTGGCAAATCAGAGGTTTTTTAATTGATGAGTTATTTTCTTATGACAGTCAAATTCTGTGAGTTTTGCCTTTGTTATGCTGGGTATAAACTACGTCACAGTGTCACATTTCAGTGTCAAATTCGTATGGAGCTGTGACACTGTGACATTAGTCAACTCAAAATATAACAACAATTGAGCAACAGCAAGTAACGAGTATAGAAACTGGTCGAACCACACACATCCCCTTTTACAAAATACTGGTTAAAAAGCCCAGCGAGTAACCACCCTTAAGATTCAGTATCTATCAGCTTTCACAAGGGTTGCATTTGCCTCGTCCAATTCCAGTTCAGTTGAATAGCAAACTTCGAAGCGTTCGGTCGCGTTTCTTCCTTCGCCTCAATTTCACGTTCAGCAAACTTCTCCCGCACACACACACACACTCACGCACACTTGGATAAAAGAGCCAGACAGAACTTTCGCCCTCAAATTTCACAGTGCAGTGCCGCTGTTTTCGTGCCGTGTGTATCTGTGCCTGTGTGTGTGTGCTTTCTCCACGTTCACGTTCTCTTTCCCCCCGACGAACTCGTCTGGCAACCAAAATGGCCGAAAATTGCCCCAAATGCAAGAAGCAAGTCAACACGAAGGAGGCTGCCTTCATTGTTTGCAACTCGGACGACTGCCGCAAGAAGTTCCATCGCTCCTGCGTGAACATCGACGATGCGGCCTACGAGATCATCCAGAAGAACCCCATGATCTCGTTCAACTGCGATGAGTGCAAAAATCAATCGCCCAAGGTGCTGGCCCGCATCGAGGAGAAGGTGAACAAGGTGTGCAACGGAGTCAACCAAATTCAGGGCAGGATGTACCAGCAGTACTTCCAGTTTGGCAACCAGCCCGCTCCCCCCCTCAACATGGACGGCAAGAAGCATCCGCAGCAGCAGAACAATCTGATTGTGGTCGGCAACAATTGCAATTCGGATCGATTGCAGGTCGTCTGCGACTACGGACGTTGGGTGCAGGTGGGCAAGTTTGCCACGAACACCAGCGAGGAGGATGTTATCGATCATCTGGCCGAGGAGTTGAAAATCAACAAGAATCTGGTCAAGTGCACCAAGCTGGTGAAGAACGATGCCAATCTGTCGCAGTTGTCCTACTGCAAATTCAAGATATCCATACCGGATTATCGTTTCAATGAGCTGTTCAATGAGGCGATTTGGCCCAGCGGTGTGATGGTTAGTCCCTTCACTCCTCGCTCCCAGCTAAATCAGAATCGCATATAGAGGGAGCAGCGAGAGCAGCCGCCACCGGCGAGGGTGAGACAGTGAGCGACGAGCCTGCGCATTGCAATTGTGTTTTATGTATATGCGGGGGGTGCTGCACTTTAGGGAGAGGGTTGCTTTGCCGGTCTCTTCCTGCCTGCCTGCCGGGGGTAGTTTGGCTCACACTTTGTATGCAAATTTTTCAAATGGAAAATGAAGAAAAAACTTTGTCTAAAACTTTCATTAAAAGAAAAAAATTGTCAACGACAAAAGTCGTCTAAATATTTATTGAATTAACTTTGAAAATGCATTTTAAAATGTTTTAGCGTTGCGTGAAAAATATTGAAAAAAACCAAAAAAGTATTTAAAAAATGCAAAATCACCAGTAAAAGTCAAATATTAGTCATTTATGCATAACTGTCGTACTTAACCGAAAGTAAAAAGTATATTTAACAAACAAAAAAATTATTCAAAAAGTCAGAGAGAAATTCTGTTTTCAAAAATGTATCCTATATAGCCTAGAACTTGGCACGAATCAAAGAACACAAAGCGTAAAACTTGGTCCCACACTTAGAAATAAAGAGTTCGATACTCAAACCAGGTTAAATCAATTGCACAGAATTTCCTAATCGAACCATGTTTGATATTTTCAAAACTGAGAACAAAAGCGCTCAAATCAAGTTCGTTTTTTTGGAATTCTGTTAACATGAGACTTGGTTTGGATTCAGATTATTTTACGCTTTAGATTGATCTAAGAAAAACTGATCTTAATTCAAACACGATCTTATCTAAACTTAGTGTGACATATTTTTTTGATGAGAAGATGCGACTTTTCTAAAAAAAATATTTGTAAGGGGGGTTTCTCTGGTAGGAAATCCCTAAGACGCGGTGTTAGCCCACTTTTGTTCCCAAATATTCTATCTGAAATGTTGCATCTAGCTATTGCTTGTTCTTTGATACTAGGCTTATCTTTCAGTTTTTCCCCCCGCAAAGTTTTATACCCAAACTAAGTACTTATCCAATTAAAAACGAAAAAAAAAATACAAAAATAAATATATATTCAAGACATTCAGCTAATATTGTATTCGTATTCGTATATGTAAAATGTAGTTTGAGGCATTTTCAAAGCTTGTTCCCATAAAAAGAAGAAAAAACTCTTTAGAAATTTTGCCAAATCGAAGAAATGGACACAACTTATTCAAACTTTAACCAAAATATATATGTATAAACATGTTCAACACAACTCCAACCGGGCGGCAATCTGGCTGGAGAGTTTTTTTTTTACCAAATTCGTAACGAAGCTGGGCAAATTTGTTGCAATAAAACTTACACCACTCAAGAATCGTGTAGATAATGGATATATATATATATATTTCATAATTGATATACATACATATTTTTTTTTTTAAATGCGAACTTCGTTTCGCCACCCACACACAGGCAGCTATATTTCTAGAGGTCGTTCCAGTTTCTACTCCACCAACCCCCAGCTGGGAATGTGGATGTGCGAATGCTGGTTAGGCACCAACTCAAAAAAAAAATAAACAAATGCAGAACCGTAGATATTTATGCAAGAATCAGAAAACGAAAAGTAAAACACACACATATATATTATATATATTTAGTATACAACAACAATATGCATGCATGTATTTATGTCGACTTTTTCAATAAATTCTAAAAAAAAAAACTAAAATCTCTTTGACTTTTTACTAATAAATGACAAAAAATTTTGTAGCTTTCAGTTTTTCTATATTGGGCAAAAAGAATTAAAGCCTTTACTTCGTTCAAAATAAGTTTAAATTAAGGCTGCAAGTAATTCCAGATCAGAGTCCCCAAGAACCGGCTTAGTTCAGGTTTGTGGGGTCAACGAACCGAACTTTATGAATTAATAATCTACCGAACCGAACCTCTTCTTTTTGGAATGGTATGGAATGGAATGGTCTCATATTTCCCTCTACAGTTCACACATAAACCAAATACTATCTTACCTAATCTTTTGTGTGACTTTATTTAAAAGTCCTTTACGACTATTTTGTTCTTATCAAGTCTTTGGCGATGCCAGCACATGCTAAAAACCTGTCTAGAACCGAGACCTGCAAAACTAATTCGGGTTGTTTTTTTTTGTCCATAGAAGTGAACCTTCTTAATTGATAGCCTATTGGTTCACAAAGTCTATATATTTATATAATTTTTTAAAGGGTTTCATAAAAATCTTAATATTTTAGCCGGAGAATAATTTATTTATGGTACTGGTTTGGTCGGTTTGGTGGTTGGTTCTGTAAATTATATTCGAACTCGAAATATTACTACTTTGAGAAGAGAAATAAGTTTTCACATGCCAAACAAAACGCTCATATTTATTTGCAAGTAAATAGTGAAAGAAGCAGGGACGTTTGGAAAAGGTTGCAGGATTGACCCCAAAAATATTTTTGATTAATGGACTCATCAAATACTTCCGGGATGCAAACCGCTCGGTTCTAACTAACTAAACCGCGATTTCGATTCGGTTCAGTGGTTCACTCTTTATTATTTTATGAAGGGATGCAATAATAATATAAGCCCAACCTTAGGTTTGATAAGTGAACAAATCCGTTCACAAATCGAACCTATAACTTCTTGACAAGCTCAAACTCTACTGCAGAATTTTAGAGGCTTGCTGCATTTGCTAGCACAAAACTATTCTTGGGTAGATGGATTATAGCAATATTAATCGATCCGCCGAAGGATTGGTAAAGATCGGTTGAAGTATCATCAAGTTACGATTCGAAATAGCCATGTCCGTCTGTCTGTATGAACACCTAGATCTCGGACTCTAGAAGAGCTGGAGCCACCAAATTTAGTATGAAGACTCCTATTGTCCCTACGCAGATCAAGTTTATTTCAAATTTTGGCCACGCCCCCTCCCACCTCCCACAGACGTACGGACAAGATTTTATATATACTTTATGTGGTCGGAGATGCTTCCTTCAATGCGTTACAAACATCCGGACAATTTTATAGGTATAACAAGGGTATAATGAACTATAATGAACGGACGAACCCCAAACTAGCTTTCGAAAAGCTTAAGGCAATCAGATTTCAAATATTTATGACTTTAAGCGCACTTGAAATTTGTGATTAACTAAAAATTTTCTTGAATCTTCAGGTTCTCAATCCCGAAAAAGTGTCTCATTTCCATCAATAGAACTATGGCCAACTCCAAGCGCAAGCAGCCCACCAAAACCAACCAGACGGATTCGCCACAAGCAGAAAGCAAATCTTCAGTCGATGATAAATGCACAGTAGAACAAGAGAAAACAGTTCCAGTCGCCCAAACAGTGCCCGTGTCCACACTCGCCCAATTCTTTCAACTCTGCACCGGCTATGACCTGGCCAACTTCCATAGTTTAACTAACATTAGCAAATGGCTGCACCGACCCGTAGACGGCGCTGCCTTGGGCATCTTTCGTTTGCTTTTTGGCGCCGCCATGCTTATCGATATAGCCGAGGAGCGAGGCGGTGGACAGTTGGATGTACGCTTTGGTGAACCTCAACATTGTCACTTTCCGCTCTTTGATGGTATCAGTGCGCTGTCCTATCCTTTGATGGGTTGCGTCTATCTGTGCATGTGGCTGGGAGCATGGGGCATCATGCTGGGCTATCGCTTTCGATGGAGCTGCCTGGCCTTTGTCGCACCCTACTGGTATATCTTTCTGCTGGACAAACCGTCGTGGAATAATCATAGTTATTTATTTGGATTGGTGGGTACGCTGCTACTTTTTACCCAGGCGGGTAGCTACTGGTAAGTATGACCAATGATCCAATCTTTATAGAAATTTTAAAAAATATTTTGCAGTTCCCTGGACAAATGGTTGAATCCTCATTTGAGTCAGAGCGTTCCCTATTGGAACTACTTTCTGATCAAGTTTCAGTTTTTTATATTATACATGTATGCCGGCCTGAAGAAATTTTCACTGGAATGGCTCTCTGGCTATGCCATGTCCAATCTTAGCGAGCATTGGGTATTTGCTCCCTTGCGCCATTTGTTGGATACGGAGCTGATTGATTTGTTGATTGTACACTGGTTCACAGCTTTTTTTGATCTTTCGATTGCCTTTTTTATGACCATAGAGAAGACGCGTCTGCTGGTGACTCCATTTATGTTGAGTTTTCATTTGATGAACTCGCGTCTGTTCCAGATAGGTAAGTGAAAAGGGAGGAGGGATACCAATATATGTATTCTGTATTGATTCTTTAACAGGCATGTTTCCCTGGGTCTGCCTGGCGGAAGTGCCACTCTTCTTTGGCTTCGATTGGCCTCGCCGGAAAAAAATCACTTACTCCACCACCAGCAAATCCTCTAAGCTGCGCACCTGCCTCATATTCAGCTACTGTGCCCTGCAACTTTTCCTACCTTACTCTCATTTCATTACCAAGGGCTACAATAATTGGACCAATGGTCTATATGGTTACTCCTGGGACATGATGATGCACTCCTACGATACAGTGCTCACCACCATCAAGGTGGTGGATAACGATAATCAGCAAATGCACAATCTCAATCCCTATGCCTTCACCGAGTACGATCGTTGGACCAAGTATGCCGACATGGCGGTGCAATATGCCAAATGCATAGAGCGAAACATACGCGAGGATATGACCCGAGAGCAGAGTCCCATTATGGGCAGCAATATTTCCATTTATTTTGACATCTGGTGCTCCATGAACGGACGCTTCCAGCAGCGTACCTTTGATCCGCGCGTCGATTTACTGCAAGCACCTTGGTCACCCTTTGAGGCCACACCCTGGTCCCTGCCCCTGCTGACAGAACTAAATCACATGCGACCCAAACTCAAGACCATTGCCACTGAGGTAATGGCCTGGAACAACTATTCGGATGTCATATTTGTGGCCGATTTTCCTGGCCTACAGCTAAGCAATTTCATCTCTGCGGATTTGATCAACTGCACTCTGACCATACTCGAGGGTAATGTACGCTACCGAAGCGACAATGCCGAGCAGGAGGATTATTTTCTAACCGCCGGCAAGAGCATAGCTTTGGACACTAATACCACCCATTATGTGACCACCATTGGTCAGAGGCCTGCTTCCTATTTGTATACCTTTGTCAATAAGACCATGCTGGAGCAGAACCTACAGATCGAGGAGACTGTGGAACGTCCACTGCTGCCGCTCTGGCAAGAGTTCAAACAACGTGTGGCCAACTATCAACAATTTCTGGCACATTTGGGCAATTGTGTGCTATATTTGCTATACGATGTGCCCATACCGTTGGCACTACGGGAGAGAGATTAAAGAATGAAGAAACAGTAGACGCCGCCTATGCTTACCCTATTCCTAAGTGTAACAATATATACATAGAAAAAACTACAAATGTATGGGTGATAAAACTGATAATAAATGTTCCATGTTATATACCAATGATGTTCCGGTTTAGAACCGAGTATACAGGATCCCTCAAACCGCACCTCGAACCGAACTTTCTGAATGAAAAAAGACTAGCTCACCGTTGCAATTGTCCCAACTAATATATCCGATGACATATGTAAAAATAAAACTGTTCGGATACTTTTGAGTATTGTTCTATTAATTCTACGTCTACGCAGGGATTGGGCTCAAATAAATCATTTTTGCTCATTTCTGTCGATTTAAGCTGTTTCATCTAATCATAGCGCTTGGAAAGTACTTTTAAAAACAGAAAAAATTTTTGTTTAAAATCAAAAAAATAGTCAAGGCTTAAAACATAGAGGAATACTTAAAACATTCTAAGAGGCCCATTCGGAGGCTGGGATGAAATCTGATAGATGTCTAGGCGTGGTCTTAGCAAGATCAGAGACGTCCTTTAGAAAGTGAGAGATGACATGTTTTTGTCTCCGTCAATTCAAGGTAGATATAGAAGACGAGTTCCACCTTGTAGTTTTGGTAACAACATCTTGACCATGAAAATGACGCTTGACATTAGATAAAAATGTTTCGAACTATTTTGCACACCACCGATTTGTAAAAGTAAAATTTTACCGATTTGAGGTATAGTTAAAGGCGCGTTTGTTTCATGTGGTATCCCCAGGAGGCCTACTCCATATATGCTCATTGCTCAACAATGTGAGACGGTCAAACCTTAAGATCAACCTTTCCTTTGGTATTATTCTTTATATATTTATATTTAATGTATTTAACTGTATTTACAAACGACACAATATTTACTTTCTGCCTAAAATATATAACAAGAATTGCTACGGTGAAATTTTGTGAATTACGGGGAATTGGTCAAACAAAGAGGATGGGGATGGGGAATCAGAATTGTATAGTCACTACAATTTACTCGACGCTGCCTTTTTAGGTGTCTGGTCATCTTCGTTCAAAGGATTGGTCTGCGTGTCCCACAGGCGGGCATACAGACCATTCTGTCGCAGCAGTTCGGAATGAGTGCCACGCTCGCCGACACGTCCATTCTCTAGCACTAGAATCTCATCGGCATCTTTGACTGTGGATAGACGGTGGGCAATGCAAATGCTAGTTCGCCCCGAGGTAGCGCGAGCCAAGGCCTGTAAAATGTTCTGTAAAAAATGGGTTAAGTTGGCTTCCTAGCAATCAAAAACAATGAACTTACATGCTCTGTAATAGAGTCCAGACTGCTGGTAGCCTCATCAAAGATCAGAATGGGCGTGTTCTTAAGTATGGCTCGGGCAATGGCCACGCGCTGTTTCTCGCCACCGGAAAGCTTCAGACCTCGCTCGCCCACCTGTGTGCTGTACTGTGCCGGCCACCGCATAATGGAATCATGAAGATCAGCCATACGGGCCGCATTCTGTACCTCCTCCATCGATTTGCTGAGGTTGCCATAATGAATATTATGCTCGATGGTGTTGTGGAATAGCACCGAATCCTGCGGCACCACAGCTATGGTCTTGCGCAGGCTGTCCAAGTCCACAGTGCTGATGTCCTGTCCGCCTATCAGCACCTTGCCGGTGTTGGGCTCAAAGAAGCGATACAGTAGGCGCACCATGGATGACTTGCCAGAGCCAGAGCCACCCACAATGGCCACATTCTTACCCGCTGGGATGGTGAATGACAAGTCTCTAAAGATGGGCTTACCCGGCTCGTACTCAAAGCTCACGTTGCGAAACTCTATCGAGGAGTTGCTGTTGTCCACAAACAGAGGCTGAGCATTGGCCGCAGTTTGGATGCTGCTGTCCACATTCATTAGAGTGAACATGGCCTGCATGTCGAGCAGAGCCTGGCGCACCTCACGGTACACACTGCCCAGGAAACCAAGTGGTATGGACAGCTGGAACAGCAGCCCATTAACCATGACCAAATCTCCCACAGTCATATTACCCTGGGCAATCTCCTTGGCCGCCAGCACCATGATCAGACTGAGGGCACTGCTGAAAATGGCATTTTGTCCAAAATTAAGCATGGCCAGGCTAGTGCTGGTCTTCAAGCTGGCTGCCTCATACTTCTTGAGCACCTCGTTATAGCAGCCAGCCTCGTATTTCTCGTTGTTGAAGTACTTGACGGTCTCGTAGTTGATTAGCGAGTCCACTGCCTTGTTGCCCGCCTCATTCTCCGCCTGGTTCATGTACACCCGGAAGCGTGTACGCCACTGTGTCACGCTTAGCGTGTATAAGGCATAAATGCCCACACAACCCATGCTGACACCGGCAAAGGCCAGTCCACATTTAAAGCCCAAAATGCTGGACACCAGAGCCAGCTCAAAAATGGTGGGCACAATATTAAAGACCATGGCCGAAAGCACAAAATTAATGCCCCGTGAACCACGATCAATGGTCTTGGACAGGGCACCGGTTTGTTTGTTTAAGTGAAAGGCCAAATCCAAATGATGCAGATGCAGGAATACATTGCTGGCAATCTTCCGTATGGAATGATGGGCCACCTTTGCGAACACTGCATTACGCAGTTCATTAAAGCCGGCAGCACTGGCCCGAGCAATGCCATCTAAGATGGAGAGTAGCAATGAGAAATGGAGAATAGTTACACAAGTAAGGAACTTGGGCTACTCACAGCCCAAAAGCAAGGCAGTGGCCGTTGATAGCACTGCATCCGGCGCTGTATCCATATTTAATGTGGTCATAGTGTCTACGGCTCCTTTGAATAGAAATGGCACACATACGGTCAGCAGTTTGGATCCAGCCAGCAGACCTAGCGATATGCCCACTCTGTAAAAGAAAGGAATAATTATTGAGGAAATAAAACCGGATGGCAATTCGAATCCTTATGCCGAATAGAATCAATACAGCCTTAAAGCTCAACCCGAAATATAAAAATTTGTTAAGAAACCGAAAAGCATTTTTCTACTTTGCACTGACAATTCTTTTGGACATTAGATTCAGCCATATTGCACCACCAGCCCATAGCAGAGAATGAATAAAATATTTCACTATTTTTCGGCTATGGGATGCAAGAAAAGTAAGCTCACCGTTTACGCACTAGCGGATCCTCTTTGGGCCAAATGTACGCCATCATGGCCCGCATCATATCCTTGGAGGTTACCTCACGGGCATCCAGTTTACCCAGCGTTGTGCCGCCATCGTTGCCGCCGCCTATATGAACGTGACATTGTCGTGATTGTTGCTGTTGCGGTTGTTGTTGTTGAAGCGTTGCGGCTGCTGATGCACTAACTCTGCCACCACCACCTGCATGGAATTCACTTAAATGCAGCCATATCCAAAACAGGCGCTCAACACAACAAACGGAACAAACCAACAAACAAACGAGCAACTTTGTGCAACTTTCTTTACAAAATTAGCGCAAAAACTATATACAAATTTTGGTTAGTCAAGATAAGAGAATTTGTAAAGCAATTAAAACAAATAAAATGGTGAGGTTAGGCAGAAGGTTGGACATCCTTGCAAGAGCATGGCTTAGACTTTAGGAATTTGAATTTTGGTCCAGATGTTGATAACGCTTAGAAAGAACCATCTCCGGTAGTTATCAATCCGTATATCTGTTTCTAAGTCATCGCCTTCCTTGAAATTGACCGAAGACTCTTTGTTTTCATTCAATCATCAATAGCTAGATTAAGCCCTAGCCTTATATGTTTTTGCAAGGATTTCGTGTTATATACAGCAAGTGGTGCCTCCAGTGCACAGCAGACGGCAATACCCACCTTTGGCCTTCTTTCCAAACACGCCGCCCAACAACTTGCTGCCCGGTGTGGGTGTAAATGGTGTAATTTTCTTTCTCTGCACATTGCTGTGGCCAGTGTCGTCCTCAGTTTTGGAGAGTGTAGAATAAAGCTAAAAAATTAAGCATTAAAACTCAAATAAATTACAAAATCCATTTGTTTATTAAATATATAATAGACAGCCTAGTTACTAAGTGTGGGTTGCTCTTCAAGCTTTGCCTTAAAGTCACCCAGGTAACGCACACACTCCAACATATAAAAACGTGCCACCCTACCGCTCTCCGTTGTCTGCGGCAGCTTCTCCAGCGCCGCCGCAAATTGTTGATACTCGCTTATCTTGTGATCCACCAAATATATCAGTTCCGGCTGCACATCAACAAACTGTTGGGCATCACCAAAGGCAATTTGATTGAGCACATTGGGAAAGTACGCCTGTTGCTTAAAGATCAAATATAGCACCACTCTTAAATTGTGCGAGCAGCCTTCCTCGATGTGAACAAACATTTGATCGCATAGATTGTGCTCTCGTATAAACTTGAAGATGTTGCGATGATAGCTTTGTGTAGCCAGCTGTTTGTTATGTCGTATAAGCTGCTCAATGTCCAGCAAAGAGAATTCGAAATAATCATGGGCATTTTTTTCCAGACAGAAGCCATACTCCGTCAACAGCTTGAAATTGGGTAAAGCTCCGTAGCTGATAAACAATTGTTCATAGGGCTTGATAGTCTGCTGATTTCTGATGAGCGTTAGAACATAGTCCTCGCCCTGTATTTCAGCAGAGGTTTGGACCAAATCCGAGTGGTTGAAGAGATCCAGAAAGGGAGCCAAAGCCAAGTTGGTCGGGCCACTGATTAAATTCTGGAAATAACTCCGTTTTGGTAGCAGTTGTCTTGCATTGAGGTAAACACTGCGCGAGTTAACCGCAAAGTAGGACAACCGATAGTCGGCAAGAGTCCATATATCCAGGCAATACAGCTGGCTGCAGCTCTCGCATTGCAGTTTACCAACCAGAGACTTTATCACCTGGTAATAATCACGTATCTGACGATTTTGTGCTACTGTACGCTCCAACAAGGCTTCCGGCAGGCACTGCAGCTCGGATATGGAACAAAAATAGGGCGTCGTATAGCTGCGAGGCAGTGTGTCCAGATAGGCTTTAAAATTGGAATCATTCGAGCACTCATTCAAATGCTGATGATACATTAAATAGCAGGCCATGAGAGCCTGAAACGAAAGGCGTGCATCCGGATCGAAAAGTTGCTTATCGAAGAGAGCCTTAAACTGTTCGTCCGCTTCAAGAGTGGCTATGGTTATTAAGCAACTTCCCGGCAGGCGTATCAGTTCCGATCCCGCTTCAAAGGTCAGGCGCTTCGAGCAGAGTCCACGTCCAGTTGAGGCAAATTCCTGAGCCGCTAGCTGTGTGTGGTTATGCCAACCACGTTTATGCAAATCCACATAGAGAGTGTTTAGAGATTCGGTGGGCTGAGTGCGACGTTGACGTTGTTGGCGTCGGCGGCGCTGAGTGCGTCCCATCTTACTCCTTGTGGTCGGTCTGCGTGTGTGCTGTTTTGGCCGTTATGTTCTAGGCTTGCTGCAAACGAAAGAAGCAACAACAACTGTGTTAGTTTACTCAATTAGAATGGCCAAAACAACACACACGCACACTGGTGACTGACCTCTTTTATTACGAAATAGTCTAATTGCGATAAGTTGTTGTGTGGCCTTGAGCCAGAGCACCCGAGCCAAAGTTTACTTACCACTCTCGCTGACACGTGCTGACTATGTTTGTGGGCGGCTGGGTGGCATGTGTTGCGGTAGCTGTGGGTAAGTTTTGTGTTCCTGCTGCACAATCTCGTCAGGTGTAAAAATCCGGCCATTACTTTATTGCCAAAATAGAAAAAAATTAGCACACAAAATTTCTTCGTTGTGCCGTTCCCTGTGTTTATGTGAATGTGTTAGAGATGCGCCGAACGTAAGTAACCGTGAACTTGTCACATATAACGAGTCACAGTCACGGTTTAGTTAACGAATTTTTTTTTTATTGATATCGTTCTAGTATATTTGACTTTTATGCAAATCCAGTATAAAGTCTAAACATTTTTGACCATCACAAAATATTTGCTTAACATTTTTTTCGTATCATTTTTAAAATCTTTGTTTTGTGTAAATCAACAATCAAAAAATAATTGTTTGGCTGCTGGTGAACGGTTTTTCCATAAAATTTGTTGGCAACAAAACAATCGATATTTAATATTGGCGGAAGTTTTGAACAAAATAAAATAATAAAACATAAATTAATTTATGTACTATCCATTAAATTGGATAAGAATATGTACCTTTGGTACAGAGTATAATAAGTGAATGTTTAATTTGGTATATTTCTTTCTGTCTCAAAGCTATACCTGTTATTCGTAGATTAAAAAGAGTGTCGTGCAGCAGAAGAAGCATCTCCGACCACGTAAAGTATATATATTTTTGATCAACATAAACAGCCGAATCGATCTAGGCCTGTCTGCCTGGACGTCTGTCTGTATGAACACCTAGATCTCAGAGACTACAAGAGCTAAAGCAACCAAATTTTAAACGTGGACTAGTATTGTCTGCACTCAGATCAGTTTGTTTACGATTTCAGAATCCTTAACTGAACGCTTTCTTTCCACTGCTCACCTTTCTCACGCTTAGGCGGTATTTTGCCCAAAAATAATGTCACAGCGAAATAAATAATGCCAGCGAGTAGTCACTGCGTCTGTTAAGTCACTTGTGTGACAAAAGTAACGAGTCTTTTAGCAGCTGTTGTCGGTGAATACTAGTGAATGGCAATATGAACTGTACCTCGAAATCTGTTCTTTGGTTGCTTCTAAATCTTTTCAACCTTTATTTAAACAATGTAAGCCTAAACATTACCGCTCGGCATTTAAAATCCCGTTGAAGAATAAATGCCTAATGCAGCGCAGCATACAGTTACCACTTTCTAACTAGTTCACCTAAACTAGTTCCAATTTTGAACCAGCCAACACTGACAAATCAGCGTTATTCTAGAAAGATTCGCCGCCCTGTGCTATTGAAAATGTTTGGCTTGATCATCTCGGGACGTTTGGTGAGTTAATGTGCTATATATCTTTCCTAAAACTGTGATAATAACCCTACTATTTCAGCCTCAAACGGATTTTGCAGCCGTGGACGAGAATAAGTTGCTAGTAAATGTGCCGGATATTGAGTCTGTCAATTACTTAGTGATATTTCTAACAGGGATTGCCCCACTGCCACTCGGTACAGCCGCAGCCATTTACTTCAGTTGGCCGGATGCAAATGCAGCACCCACCTGGCAATATTTGGGGCACATCAATAACCAGAAACCCTCGGCCATATTCAAGATAGCGCAGCTGAAAAAGAGCCACGAACTGGAGAGTCAAGCACATGGCATGGTCTTTGGCGCTCAGGAAATCTCACACATAGCACAAATTGGAGTGTCCATAGAGCCGGAACTGACGGTGGCCCAACAAACGCCTGCAGTGGTAAGATCTGGGATGTCTTTTCCTCATCTTTAGCTAATTGTTCTTTGCCCCTTGCAGTCGAACGCCAATGATAATAAGCAATTTGGCCAACGCATGCTGGAGAACTTCTTCAATTACGCTTCAAGTTTTTGTGTGTCCGCCCAAGATATTCCACCTGTAACCACCGAATCATTTGTGCCTTTCTCGGTTGTGCAAAACTGGTATACGAGCTTTCAGCGTCGCATGGAACAGAATCCGAATTTCTGGAAGCATTGAGAAGGAGGAGGAGGTACATACGTATGTTAGATATTAAACCCAAAACACATTTGAATGTATGTTTGTCTATTTCTTTTTACACGTTTAATCGGAATGGGTTAGAATTTATGACTAGTTTCGGCAGTAGCGCCAGCGTCCCTTATTTGTCTTGCTTCGGTTTGGTAGCATCTTGTGGTTTTTCAGCAGCAACTTTGGTCTTGCCTGGGTCTGCAGCTGCCTTGGGTGGGGCTGGTGGTGCTGTTGATGGAGGTGGGCCACCAACTTCACCTGGCGGCTTAGTTGGTTCTTCTTTACCTTTTGCGGGGGCGGGGCCATCCTTGGGTTTGTCCTTCGTATCTGCCTCCTTGGCTTTGGTTTTCTGTTCTGCAGCGGCAGCCGTAGCCGCCTTGGCCTTCGCTTGCTGTTCCTCTACTATCTGCTTCAGACGCTTCTTGTTGGCCTCGGTCAGTGGACCGAAAATACTGTTTATATAAGCGTTGTACTCGGATTTATGCCGCGCTGCATTACCAGTTGAGGGTGCAGAGTTTGGTGGACGTCCATGGTAGGAAATGCAACGGCTGTGAATGAGAAACGAGATATGAATGAAACACCCTGTATATTTTCAGTTTGTAATTAATGTTTCGCCTGCCGCACAGCAGCAGCAGCAGCCGGTAAAATTTGGCAAGGGATCCTCTATCTATATACCCACTACTATAGAGGACCATTTGAACAATAGTCGCATTGTGGCGCTCTGCGGCGCGAGCTGATTTTTATTTATTCTCTTTGGCCTATCGTTCTTTTTTTGTGGCCTGCAAAAAAAGCAATTTGGCAAGCTGACACATTTATTTAGTCTATATAATCGGGTTTCTTCACATACATATATATATAAATCTACTTTACGGTATATATGTGCCTGCCTTTGTACATACAAAACACGCGCGACCTCTCTTGATAGTGATCTTCTGTTCCACCTGAATGGGGAACTAGTATACACCCTTTACAAAAAGTACCTGAAGATATTTTATTTACGAGATTCAAACTGGTTCTGAAACTCAAAGTCTGCTCGTAAAGCCAGCGTTTGTCGTTCCCAGAATGCTGAACAGAGCCAAAAGAAAAGGGTTCGGTGCTGTTCATTGGAGTTCGTCAGGAAAACGAAACGATTTTCGGTATCGGTCATGGTGTACATCTCGGCCGATAGCTTTCAGGCCTGTTCCGGTTTTCACTTTCACTAAATTTGCTCGAATTCAATTTGGTTACCTGTTCCTGTTTTCACAATTCGATAGATTTACTCGATTTGAATTCACATTGCTTGGATTCAAAAGTAAATGCGATTTTTTACATAAAGGCGTCAAAACAATGGCTTAAAGTTAATTTTGTACCATTAATGTATTTTGTAGATACTTTTTGCAACTCTTACATTCCTTTAAAAAATATTTTTAATAAACAAATGAATAATTTTTATGTATAGCTTCAATTTTGCAATGTGCCATTAAAATCGAGTTCACATATTTTGATCAAGCTTGTTCTGGTTTTCACTTTTATGAAACGCTGGGAACAGGTTAATAAAATGCCATTAAATAGAAACGACATTTTAAACACCTATGTTTATTCAACTACAATCAACTATTTTGAGTGATTATATATTGGATTGTTTTACTTCACCAGCTGATTAAGGTGAAAGTGTAGTCAACGGAAACAATTTGGTAATGAAACATTCGAATTGCAAGTCGTTCGAATATCAGAACAGCTAAAACAAAATCGTTCGATTTTGTTTTCATTTGAAATCAAAAAAAATATATTAAAACCGGAACAGGCTTGTATATTTCAATGACGGTTTATGATGGAAAGCGGTTAAAGACCTCTAATTAGTATCCTAAACGGTTGAAAAAGTTTTCGGCCAATAAAAATGCCTTGACCGAAATTGAAATTCGTATCGGTTTTATCTTTGGGAGATTGATTATAATCATAATTATCGGTAGAAGCTTTAAGCTATGTTCATACAGGCAAATAATTTGCACAAAATTAGATAACAATTTGACTAAATTGCCATGATGGCAGATTTTGCAGGACTTTAAACTAAAGCTTTAGTTCCGTTCGTACTTAACTCAAATATGGCCAAAAGACTCACTATTTAGGCCTATTTAGCAGTTTTGAAGCACTAGATGCCATTTTTATACTCTGTAACGAGGTACACAGAGTATATTAAGTTTGTGCAAAAGTATGTAACAACAAGAAGGAAACGTCTCCGACCCTATAAAGTATATATATTCTTGATCAGCATCAACAGACGAGTCGATATAGCCATGTCCATCAGTCTGTCCGTCCATATGAACAACCAGATCTCAGAAATGGTAAGATAAAGAGGTTCGACATATATGGTTCGTTGAACGCCCAAGAAAAAAGGCTACAACTAATCCTATGTGTTTCGTTTTTTTTGTTTTATTTATGTAATTGAACTAAAGCACCCCATCAGGTTCATACCAATTTAAACTATGGTCCTCACATAAGCTAACAAATTTTTCAAGTACTGGTGAAAAATTGGGAAAAAATTCCATGACTATATCGATGGTTTCATATAAAGCTGTAAGTGTCTACGAACACTTCAACAAGTCTAAGGTTTGGTTAGCGAACCGATCCCTAAGCAGTTCGAGCTTAAGATTTTGGTTGAAACCTTGGTTAATAGCTTCTTAGATTGATTAATCAATTTCCCTCTATTTATGAGAAGTCGAAAAGTCAGGTTCGTGAGTTATAAACCTAGAAGTTTGGGTTCATGTGCTTTTTTCGGTCTTGGCTCATCTGGCCGCTTCCATTGGGATGATTGAGTCTTGGTTTCGATGTCATAACCGTATACCCACGTTTCGTCACCAGTTATGATCCGTTTGAGCAAACCCGGATCGAAGTCATTCAACAAATCCTGAGCGATACTAATGCGACGTTGCTTTTGCTCAAAATTTAGTCAAAAATGGAAGAGCACACAAAAACGTGACTAACCTTAGTTGAGCTTTCTTAAACAATTTTCTAAATTTACAGACAATTTTGCCTCAAACTTATTGGTGAAATGAACCGGACCGAACCGATTTCTCAGGCGGCTTAAGGTTCGGTTCAGCATTTTTTTAACAGATGCTGAATCGGTTCAGAAACGGTTTGAATCCCTGCCAAAAAACCAGAACCGAACCGGTTCTACAAGGCTTAGTTCTGGGTCGGCTTACAGCCTTTGTTTAATACTAAAATTAATTACCGAAAATTCCGATTTGGGTCTTTTAACTAGTCAAACTCTCATCAAAAATTGGGTACACTATTTGCTTAGTTGTTTTTAGAAATTTTAAAATTGTCAAGTGTAGAAATTTTTATTTAAGAAAATTGGAAAATTTGGCAATGGGAACTATCATGAATTTGTATTAAGCGTGAATCACAGAACCGCATCCCTAAAATCAACATTGAAAACTAAAGTGCCCATGGAGTGCACCCAATTTTTTGAAGATTTCGTATTGATGCTCTCGTCGTGCCCATTTGTATGTCACTTGAAAGATACACCTGTATTAGGCACTTCAGACTTCTTAAATGGCGAGCCATTAACAGCCCGTAACAGTACCGGTAACACAGTTCAAGTTTGTTAGTTTTTTTCTGTTCCAATAATCGCATTGAACGGTAATCGGTTCTCAAACCAAGTTTAATCTTGGTTCCAGTATTTGAATTGAAATGGTAAACGGTTTTGGTTTCATTCGAGTTAGTCTTCACTTTATTCATCCTTACAAATCGATCAACTTTGACTATTGTAGGGTATTCGAAATTTGGATTTGTTCTCATTACAATTTGCAACGCCACAATTACAAGTGCATACATACATACATTTGCTACATTGTTGAATGATCATTGATTTGGCATTTGCCAACGTCGTCGGGCAACAAGGAAACTCTTGTTTTTGTTCGTACTTGCTGAATGATTGCGGCCCGCTGCGCCAGTTAGACTTGCAACGTGTTGAGTGCAACATTTGAAATCAAGCGAAAAAGAAACAACAGGGAACCGCAAAAAAATAGGTCAACAGCAGAGCAAACGACACGGCCAAACTATGATGGCGGAGCAGAGCGAATTCAAATCAATGTCAACAACGGCAGCTAATAATAATTCGGAAATGCTCATCAATCATAAGACTGAGTCAGCCAAGTGGCCGGAAGTGCAATTTCCTCTCACAAAAATGATTATGTCCACCTCCTCCTTCCGTTTTCCCCAACAACAAAAGCAACAGCCGAAGCGACAACAGCAACACTTCACCACCAACAAAAATTGCGAACAATATTTGAGGGCCAAAACATGGCAGAAGTTTCCCCAGCAGCAATTAAAAGCTCAGCTGTCCAGATTTCCTTTAAAGCAGTGCCTAGAATCTGACAGTCCTGTACAATTTCCTCTGCAATCCTATCCTAAGAAGCTGAATACCTCCTTCAGTTCTAATGAGGCGCTACAAGAATTTCCCACCATTAAAAAGCAATTTGTTAGCTTTCCCAATAATCAAGCAATATCTGGGCATGGAACAGCGACAGCGGATGTGGTGTCCACAACAAAAACAATGACGCACCCCAAAATAGACATGGACTCTGATAATGACCAAACAACCTTAGCATTCACATTAAACTTGACTGTGGATGTCGAGGAAGGTGCCTTCGTCGAAGGTGTTGTTGGCGGCGGCGAGCAGAAAATGGAAATTGAGCATCAACAGGCGGAAAATTTTAATGACGCCGATCATCATAACGACGCCATGGATGTGGCCAAAAATAAACACGAAATATGCGAGCAAAGCAAATTAGAGGAGGAACGAGATGAGCTAAATATGACTGAGGAGCAGCAGCAGCAGTCAATATGCTGCTTGGCTGGGGAGCAAACAATAGATGGGCATGGCGGGGCGGCCAACCACCAGCTCTCAGACGCGCGCGAAACGTTGCCAGAGCAAGTGGATGACCAGCAGCAGCAACAGCATCAAAGTGGCGCAAAAGTTCCGTTAGTAACGCGTCCAAATATAGAACCATTGAAAAGTGCCATAAGTGCGTTCCTAGACGAGGGCGGCGCCAGCGCGGATCTCGAATTAATTGATCTGTTACGCGACATAGTCGAATTTCTGGGCCTACCCAATACGGTAACGGGAGCGGAAACGGTTGCTGAATGTACGGACATGACAGTGAGCAAAGTTAGTGAGGATCGGGACAGTGAAAACGCCGAAGTTGTTGTGGCTGAGACTTTTCCAGAGCAAATTGAGCAGACGACAGACGAAATGAAGTACGAACTGAAGTCCACAACAACAGCAGAGCCAGTGGTGGCAACTAGTCGCCTCTCCACCAGTAGCTCGAGCAGAATCACCCCTACTAGCCGCCTGAGTCCAACCACCACAAGTCGCATAGCTCTGACTACCGCCAAGACTCCTCTACTAGGTCAACTACCGCGTAGTTCCACCAGTCGCGAGGAGAACTCAGTGGATCTGGAGTCTATATTGCCGGAACGCACACGCCTACGAAGACAACGTCGCATGCGCTCTCAGGAATCTGTGGAAGAGAAACCTGAAGATGTGATTGAACGACTTAACAAACTGAAAGAGCGTATCTCTGGCGCACTTAGCGAGGTCAAGACTGTACTTAAGCAATATAGCACAGAAAGTGAGGCCGAGGCAGCGGGTGAAAAATGGCAGGGACCACCAACGGAACCAGCAGCTGAGGTGGCACCACCAATACCATTTCGATTTGTCAAGAAGGTAAGACGACGCAGCTACTTTGATGAGGCAGAGGAGGAACAACAGAACAAAGAAACGGAGGAGAAGCAGACAAAGGAAGTGGAACCGAAGGAGGAGAGTCTAAAGGTAACTCTACAAAATGAAGAGAAAAAGGAGGAAGAAAAGAATACCTCGGAAGTCATAAAAGAGGAAGAGCATAAGAAAAAGGCAGTGACGGAGCACATACAAGAGGATTCGAAAACATTGGAAGGCTTCAAAGTGGAAAAATTATCGCAAGAAGTTAATAGAAAGGTAGGAAAGAAGACAGCAGAGCAGTTACAAGAGAAACCCGAAATAATGGGAGAAAAAAAGAACACGGAAAAATTAAACGAGGAAAAGTTTACCCAAGAACAGAATAAGAAGGCAGAGAGAATGTATGGAGAGAAGACGGCAGAGCAGTTAAGAGAGGAACTCAAAACTCCGGAAGAAAAGAAGACCAAAGAAATATTAAACGACGAAAAAATACCCCAAGAAAGTGATAAGAAGACAGAGAGAAAGTATGGAAAGAAGACAACGGAGCAGCTAAAAGAGGAAGTCAAAATACCGCCTAAAGAGATGCTCAAAGAAAATGATTACAAGGAGGAAGTGAGAGTGAGTGAAAAGAAGACCACAAAGCACATACAAAAGCAATCAGAAATATCGTCTGAAAATGAAAATAATATCAAGGAGGATATAAGTAATGAAAATATAACCAAAGAAAAGGATAGCAAGAAGTCAGAGAAAATGTGTGAAAAGAAGACCTTGAAGCACCAACAAGAAGAACCCAAAATACCGATTGAATCAGAAGAAAAGATCACGGAAGGATTGAAAGAAGAATTTAAGACAGCAACGGAGAATACCAAGTTAAATGATGAGCTAAAAAGGTCAGAGAATCTATCAAATGAAACTCAAAGACCCTCAGTTCTACAGAATTCAACAACACCTGAAGCAACACAGGAAAATGCTAAAGAAAAAACCGAGACTCTTGTTGAGAATACAACCAAACCACAAAACGAAAAGGAAATTGCCACTCAAACAGAAAAAGTCAACGGAGAATTGATTAAACCCTCAGTACAGCCCAAGACCAAGACCCAAGCAAAAATAGAATTTCTGGCTAAGGTGCAAAGTGAACTCAAATCAAAACCAGCTAAAGAAGAACAAAAACCCGTCGAGAAACCCATTCAACAGCCGAAGGAAACGCCAAATGAGTCAACCAAAATCAAAAAGAAAATCATTATAAAGGCCAAAAATCCCAGGCGGGCATCTATAGCTGCAGTGGAGCCATCCAAGATCAAAATCGAGCCAATCGACGATGCACTCATCATACAAAGACGACCCTCCGATTCGGAGACAATAGTAAAGCGCAAGAAGAAGGCGAAATTAATGGCAACAGCTTCCGGCATTGCGGAGGAGCCAATAAAGCACAACAAACAGCAATTAATGACACCAAAGGTCAAGCAGCCAATTGTCCCTGCCAAAAGTGGCGAAGCGACAACCACATTAGATGCAGCAGAAGCAGCATTAGCCACTATGCAGCCACAAACCCTGCAAATTGTTGAGCATGACAACAATCAAGCGCCAGCCAGTGAACCAAACAGACGTGCCAGCCTGCTACTAGCGGAGTTGGTGGACAACAGCGGGTCCAAAGAACCCATCAATCACATCACTGCAGCAGCCGCCGCCGCCACCGAAACGCAGGCAGCAGAAGCAACGCCCCAACAGGTGGCCATCGGTGTTGACATTGCGCCACAAATAGCGCCGACATTGTGCGAAGTCGTCTCGCACGAAGAGTCAGTCGAAGAAGCTACAAAAGACAACGCACCGGCGCATCCTCTAGACAGTCTAGTCGTTATGCCGGAGCTGCATGTACTTGCCGGGCCCGTGCAGCCTGTTAAGATTGAGACAGTTGATCAGCCGCCGCACGATGAGGAAGGCACCAAAAGGCTCAAGAAGACGCATCTCAAAAAGCTAATACGCAAAAATTCCCTGGACAAGAATGAAGATCAACAACAGGAGCAGGTGAAGCTGAGCAATATACTGAGAGATAAGAACAAGATCGGTGAGCTATCGTCCAGAATAAATAAGTTGACGCCGCCCAAGAAACAAAGCAAGACTGTCAAAGAGGAACCAGCGCCCGCTCCCTTACCCTTAGCCACACCACCTCCGGTCGAAGAACAGGAAAATGTGCAGTCAGTTGTCGAAATAGAAGGTCCTTCAGAGCAGTCAGAGGCAGAGCCAGCCGATTTGGTGGTGGCCCCCAAAAAGCCACGCAAAATCAAAAAGAAAGTCATCATCAAGCGACAGAAGCGTCGTCTCTCCATTAGCGATACATTCTTCCTACAACCCGAGCCCGAAGAACCCAAAATACCCGAAATTGAGACCATAGAGAAGGCCATTGCCTATGTGACAGACGATGAGGACGATGCCCATTCACCCGAACCCGAACCACAGCCAGCCAAGCCACTGAAATCCTGCCTACATGTGCGTGAATACAAGATTGGCGATTTGGTACTCTATGCGGAGCGTTATCGCAAGACACAGGTGCGCTGGAAACGTGGTCGTATTCTGGAGCGTATCACCAGCATTTCGTACCTACTCGACATTGAGGGCAAAGAGGTGCCCGCCCATATTAGTTACATTAAAAAGTACACGGGACGTAAGGTGCGTTTCGGTGACAAGGAATATCTAGAGATAGACTATGAGCAGGTTGCCGAAGAGGAGCGACGAGCACGCAGCTACAGCATATGGAATATGGTGTAAGACAGAGTGTGAAGAGAGTGAACGATGAGTTCAATGCCCCCCATGTGATCGTCACCCCCATTGAGTGGAATTAAAAAATTGTTGAAAATTTTTTAAGGATCTCAACTCGACATTCAAGTTAAGTGTAAAATATGTTAGAGATTAGTCAAGCCAGCCTTATGTTTAGTTCCAATTAAAGATTGTAAATTATTCCAAATGTATATAGTTTATGATGCCACTCGTTATAAAGTAACGAGTGGCGAGTAATCCAATAACAAATTTCTTATAAAATTCACTGTTTCAAACTTTAAGCGCCTATTATTATAAAAAACAACACAAAAATAAAAAATATATTTCAGTTATGCGAATTTTTGGGATTTTACATCATCCACACAGGAATCCACATCCTATTAGTCATAAAATTTTTATGAATATGTTTATTTGGCGATTGATGCTTGCCCTCGCAGTTGGCTAATTTATTTATAGAAAAACAAACACAAAAATGAATGAAAAATCAAAGCAAGAGGCGCCTACGAATTATGGTTTTTACTGTTACCCCTCAACCACCACATTCCATACATAAATAGCCAGAGATTCCTGCCTATCTATCTATCCCCACCGAGTTGAAGCTTCGCCTGTGCATGGTCAAACATTCCGCCTCAAGTTCGGACATTTCCCCATAATTGATTGTCAAGGCGGTTGGCGCTTCTCGACAAACATTTCTGTTTTTTTTTCTCTGCTTCGTCTATAGCCAAGAGAAAATCTCTCATAATTATCGCCTTGCTTTTGTATATGAAAATTTAATTTACGTTGACAAAAACAACAAAGAAATTCACAAAAACATGCGGCTTATGCATATAAGTAGGGATGAGGCATTATGTATAATACTTGTATATACGATATGTGTGCAAATCTGCCACATTCCTCGTTCATTCATTCAATTTTTGACCTGCCAAGTGGGTTGCCCCCTAAGTTTTGTGTATTAACCAGATGCGATTATCGAAATAGGGACAACTTTTGGGGTAACTGATTGAGAAATTTCGCATCTGGTCTCTGTGAACTTTAGTATTATTCCAGAAATCTCTGGAGATAGTCATATAAACGTCTACTAGGTTATTGAAGAGGAAAACCGTACGCTTTAAATCTACTTGGCGCTGAGCAGTCGGTTTTAAATCTCTCAACTTTTGTCATCTAACCTAGTAGCCTTGCATTTTGGAGACATTTCACATGTAAAGGCAAGCAGTTGTAGTTGAAAATGAAACTGTTAAAAAAAAAATCGCTACAGATTTCTGCGATGCAACCGAATTATTTATTTTAGGTCTGTTCGTCGTAAGGTTATCCACATATCCACCTTTCGACTAATGAATTTGATAGTTTTTAACTCTTCTTTCCCTCTAATATTTATACCCCGTACTCATACAAAATGGTTCCTAAGGGTATTATCAAGTTATTAAAATTTATGTAATAGGCAAATATAAACTGAGGTTGGTGATATTTTTTAAGATGTGATCCAAAACTAGATTTGGTCTTTTAATCACATAACTTAAGCGGAACGGGAATTGAGAACACGGCTCAATATTTAATATATCAAGTGCAGACTAGAATGCAGACTAGTTTAGTTTAGTGGTTTACAGATATTCGGTTCATAACATGGCCTTAAGAGCAAACTAAGCTGCACTTTTAACTCAGTGCAGTGGTTCTCTTTTAATATTGTGTCATGTCTCTTCCTGTTTCCTCTCACCAGAGTGCCAACGATCTTTCCTAGTTAAGACTACACAATTTTAGTCCTTTGAGCCGGATATCGGACTCGAAATGTTGGCACTTTGCCATTGAGTCTACCCTCGGAGCATTTTAGCATGCTCTGGCAATATCGGACAATCAACTTTACGTACGCTTTCATTTGGTTCCGGTTAAAACTTGCTAGTTTAAGCAATTACAAAATATTTTAATTTCCAAAACTAATTTCATTTTTCAAAATTGTTCGCATTTTAATTTTGATGTAAAGCCGATGATGATGAGCCAAACCGAACCAAACAACCCAGAATCGCTAATTTTTTCTCGAAAACTGAACCGCGAAACAAACCAGAGTTCTCACGAAAATGTTAAACCGGAAAGAAATAAGCAAAAGTTTTATGATGCTTAAGCGATATGTTTAATAACCTTGTTCCATTGACACATTATGGAGTCCATTCTCAAAAATTGATTTTTCCTTGTTCCACAGACGAATGTTTACACGCGAATGGTCAAAATTAAATTAAGGTAAACAAATATCAGCTGTTTGTATTGCTTTGATTAGCAATTACAAATTGAAAGTTTAATTGCCATTTAATATTTCACCGAAATTGATATAACTGCATTGCTGCTGACAAAGCAAAGCAGGAAACGAATTTCCGGATGGCTATTCCATTAAATAAGCAAATTGCAATTGCCTTGTATACATACGCTTGGCTTCTCAGCCGAATTTCGGACAATTGGCAGGTTCGGTAAAATTCTCCATGTTATGGCCTGTTTTCGGGTTCCATTCATCTGATAAACAAATATTATTAATAATAATAATTTATTATTGTTTAAACAAGAGATCAAGTTCTGCCGCTACCTTGCCCACTCACAATCGGCTGCTCCATTGATGACACTTGGACTTTTCGACCATGGACTATATTGGACTATGTGACCATTTCAATATTATGTGAGGAAAAAAACGCATGTAGCGCCAAAAAACATGCAACGTTTTTTTATAACCTTTATAACTCTGCCATTTATTATCCGATCTTTATGAAACTTTCAGAGATTGTAGATATTGGGCACACTACCTTGCAAAATATAACCTTGATATCTTCAAAATTGTAGGAGCTATTCAACATTTTTTATTGTGGGGGCGGGAGAGGACGTGGCCAAAATTTGAAATAAACTTGATCTGCGTAGGGACAATGGGTCTACATACAAAATTTGGTGGCTCTAGCTCTTCTAGTCTCCGAGATGTAGGGGTTCAAACAGACAGACGGACATGGCTATATCGATTCGGCTGTTGATGCTGATCAAGAATATATATTCTTTCTGGGGTCGGAGTTGCTTCCTTCTGCTTGTCCCGCAGTTTTATAAATAGAAGGTCCGTACCTTGTGGACATATTTAGTAATTTGGAATATTTATCAATCCGGCAAAGGAATGGTAAAGATCAGATGAACGATAGTCGAGTTATAAGGAAATCAAACAATTATGGGCTGCACAGGTCGCAACGGTGATGGGCAGCACTTTACAGGTACAGAGTATATTATAGTCGGGCTTGATCGACTTTCTTACTTGTTTCAAAGTCTGCATTTCAGTTGGTGATCAACTATCCCCAAGGCATGACGCGACAAAATTGATCACTATTGATGTCTTTTATCGATCATTCGAATCTCACTGAAGGCTTCATTTTGCCCTTTAGTTAGCCACTTCTGTGAACCCCATTATAAGTACAGTGGGGATTACTTTTCTGGCAGACGTCTGAGTTAAAATCAAACCTTTTGTTAATTATTAATTACTATATTTTTACGTAAATCACAATTTTCTGCATTATTTAATAGATTTTGGATCATAGGCGCATATGTTTTTAAAAGATCTCTTTGATCCCCAGCTAAAATATTCACATTTTCAAATCTTATTGTAGACTAAAAAAAATAACACTTAATATCTATTATTTGAACGAAGAACGATAGAACAGGTATCATAACCACGTATCTTTCCATGGTTTTCAAAAGAATTCCATTGACGCCAACCATCTCTTACTTCAGGCTAAGTCTTTTAAACCCCCTTATGAGAGACCTTCACATGTTTGGGGAAGCAACGCAAATATTTTCCATAAATCAAAGCACAAGTCTAGCAAACCGCACAGAAAGCAGTACCATTGTAGGATCCGTATAGAATTGTTTATGTCGCCACATTAAATTTTATGTAGATTGTGCGAGCATTAAAATATTCTGTCTAAATTCAATAGACACTACATTAGGGGGGCGGGGCAGTGGGCAGTATGGCCAGTGCTTAGTATCAACGCAAAACAACGACAAACTGTGCCAAGTTCCTTGCGCTAGTTTTATACAATGCGATGTTGTACCCACCACATCGACATGGCTGTCTCGCCATTTGCTCAAAGTGCAAATCTGGCAGCGAGGCCGGACCGGGGACGGACCCGCAAATCAGGCCAATTACTAACAACGCAGAAAGCAAATTGAACCAAAATTATTGGAGCCTTCAAATGGCGGGCGTGCTGCAATTTATTGTATCAAAATAAAACGACGGCGTCGTCCATGAACCGCGACATTCCCCAAGCGCTTACTCAGCAGCGGATCAAGGAACTAATGGCGAATGAACTTTGGCGAGGCCAGATTTGTGTTACAAAGTATTAGCGTATGTTTACAACAGCAGGGCAACCATCCATAAATTTTCGGGGCAGAGCAACCTTCGAGCAATGCTGCTTGGCACACGCTTGCCAAAGCAAAGCGTTTAAAGTGAATTTGTTGGCATACGCGCCAGAAGCTAAGGTGTCGCCTAGAAGATCACTGCCGCAGCAATTATGGCGTCAGAAAACGCCATTTTGAAAGCAGCCAAACGATAGCTAAGCGTCATTGCGTCGTCCAACATCATCGACATCGATTGACACTTTGAAGGCGCGTCAACGAGAACAAACGCACCTGAATCACTAGGCATTTGCCCAAGGCCCGACATGAGCCACCTTGGCATTTAGAGTAGAGTGTGTTATCTTGATTTTATGTGATAAACATGCGGGTTAGCCATACCATTGATGCATTGCGTTGAAAATGAACTAGTATGAGGCCTATATGATATCGATATTGTAATTAGAAGAGGGAGTGAGCCCCAATACACTCAACGATACTAAGTTAATTTCTTAGAGATTCTTGAGCAGCTACATGCAGGCTTCTTTCTTGGATGGCAGATGTAACGTTTAATGATTCAGTAAAATCTTCCTATACGTATTCTGTCCCTACATGCCTTTTGTACTTTGAGGTTAATCTCATAATTTTCAAAGCCCTATTCGGTTTGTTCTGCTTAAGAAGTGGTGAAAAAGTACAGCCGATTTCCATATACGAAAGTCGGTCAAGCCCGACTATATCATACTCTGTACCTGTGAAGTGCTGCCCATCACAGTCGCGCGCTGTGCTGCCCATAACTGTTGGTTTTCCTTATAACTCGACAACCGTTTATCCGATCTTTATCATTCCATTGGCGGATCGATAAAAAATCCTATTAACTAAATATGTCCAGAAGGAACGAACCTTTTATCTATAAAACTGTGGGAGATATGGCGTTTTTTCCAATTTGAGGGGGCGGGAGGGAGCGTGGCAAAAATTAAAAATAAACTTTATCTGCCTGCAAGTATAAGAAACATATGTTCCATACAACTCAAACCTCTATCTCTTACCATTTCTGAGATCTGTGCGTTCATACGGACAACGGACAGACGGACATGGCTATATCGACTCGGCTGTTGATGCTGATCAAGAATATATACTATATACTTAATGGGGTCGAAGATGCTTCCTTCTGGCTGTTACATACTTTTGCACAAACTTATACTCTATGGACCTTTGGTACAGAGTATAAAAAGTCTAAAACTCCAGGTAAACTTAAGAAAAAGGTTAGAGTTAATTACTCTGATCTTTCACAAGTCCCTTTCCACGTCTTCCAAAAGTAATTAGTCTTTGAAACAAGGATGAAACCCGGCTCTGATCCGAACCGAAAAACAAATACCTTTCATTTAAATTGAGATTTCAACTGATCCTAAGCGATGCCAGATTGAAGTGATCTTTAACTTTAACAACCCCTGAGAAGCGGGTCAGTTTGTATTTTTTGGATCGTCGAACCGGACCATAATTCGAACTTTTTAAACTTACAAACCTAAACCCCAGCCGGACTCTGTTTGGAAAAGAGTTCGCATCAAATTTTACTCGTATAATACCTAAATATGGACTTAAGAGAACTGGTTTGATTTTAGTCAAAGCTGTCGTTTAGCCGGCTCAAGGTCGAGGATTGATTATAATTCAATAATAATCAGAAAAATCAACAAAGAATACATATGAACAGCAGCAGTGGTTGCGTAGACGGACTGTTTCGGCTGCCACCACGGCTAAGGCTCGAACCAGAACTAAAGGTTTGACGAGCTTCGCAACTGGTTTGCGATCCGAACCTTAGACTTTATGATGGGTTCCAACCCCCAAACTGAGCCCCCTGCAGATTTTTAAAGGTTTGCTGCCTTTGAAGCAACAAGATACCCTCTCAGTTAGACTTAGAGGCAAAGAACAAGTTGGACCACCTGGGTAGCAGGTACATCCAGTCCCTACGCTGGATACCGGGACAAAAAAATATTCCCGAAACGACGAATAGCAGTTTAAGTTTCAGGACAACACACCATTGCAGAGCTCCTTAGAAAGGAAAAAAAATACGCATGAGACAAGCAGAAGCAGTAATAGTGAGCCACAAAATAACACCTGTAAAAGTTGGGAATAATAAACACCCAGTTATGCAGATACAGTGAAGAGAAGAAGGACTCGTCTTAACTTAAACTATATGCTTGACAGCTTTAATGGTTAGGAAAAGACTTCGCTGCCCTGTTCCGTATTTAATCCGTCAAATCTTCGATGAAGTCAGCAACATGGCCTTAGTGGTGATTAAAAAAACTGCGTCCCGCCGAATATGAGCGCAATTCAATGCATAGAAGAGAATCCTGGGTCAGCCAAAGGCAGTCCCGAGGGAGAAAACGGGTTAGGTGACGATATTTTAGTGCGGTTAGATCGTATTCCCGCGATTAAGATGGCCAACAATTGCTTAATGGACAACCTGCTCAAGAGAACAGGAAAAGTTGCAAAAGGTCGAAGAATCGATTTCAATCATGCGCTCGCAGAAAGTTCTTAGCTAACTTGCGCTTTAACCTTGCCTCACTTTATCGTTTCTGACTTCATCAGGACTAGTAAAAACCCTCAATACTTTTACTCACGTTTCATCTGCCAATTTGATCAAAGTGGTGTCGAATCGTTGCTGCACATATGACCAGGCACCCTGATTTTTATGTTCCTCTTGGCACCAAAGTAGCTCGGCATTCTTGTACATCTCAATTTGTTTGGTGATCAAATCATATGGGAAGGGACAGATCTGCGGAAAGCATAAAATAGACATTGCCATCAAACAAAATCAAGTCTTTCCCTTAACATACCTGTTCTACGCGTATAATGGCCACATTTTCCTCCTGCTGGTGACTTTCGCGCTCTTTAACCAAATCGTAGTATACCTTGCCCGAGCAAAATACCACCTTGGTCACGCATTCGGGCTTGCGGGCCGCCAGTCCAGTATCGGGTATAATGCGCTTGAACTCACTGCACTCATTGAAGTCGCGGAACGGACTGCGCGCCAGCGGATGGCGAAGCACGGATTTCGGGGAGAAGTTAATCAACGGCTTACGGAAGCCCAGGGCCACCTGTCGGCGCAGTGCATGGAAGAGATTGGCGGGTGTGGAGAGATTCGTGACAATCCAATTGGTGTCCATTAGCTGTCGGGCTACAAAGTCGCAGTCGGCAATATCCGGATAGATGTCCGGATCGTCATCGCTGAGCTGCAGGAATCTTTCAATACGGCCGGAGGAGTGTTCGGGTCCCATGCCCTCCATTGAGTGTGGCAATAAAAGAACCATGCCGGACTGACGCATCCACTTTGTCTCTCCGCTGGCAATAAAGGTGTCAATCATGGACTGAGCTGTGTTGGAGAAGTCTCCAAACTGCGCCTCCCAGATAACCAACGAGTTGGGATGGGCCATGGAATAGCCATGCTCAAAGGCCACAATGGCGCTCTCGGAGAGGGAGCTGTTGCAGACGGTGTAGGGCGCCTGATCGGGATACAGGTGCTCCAAGGAGTTATAACTGGCCTTGTCTTCGGACTGATGGTGGAAGACGTGGTGTCGATGCGAAAACGTGCCTCGTTCCACATCCTGGCCCGATAGACGCACGTGTATGCCATCCTTCACCAACGAACCTATTGCAAAGGCCTCACCCAGCGCCCAGTCAGCCATTTTCGATTTGACCATTTGCTTGCGCTGGGCCAGAATCCGCAGGATGCCCCTGGAAAGATAATGTGAGGCGGAATTCAGAATCCCACTTGGAATGTTCTACTCACTTGTGCACCTCAAATTTATGCTCTGCAGGCGGAGCGCTAGAGAAGATGTCGCCTATGGTCTGAAGTGTCGTCATACTAACGCCAGTGGGGCAAACCTTCAACCGATCTCGACCCTCAAAGTAACCAGACCAGGGCGAGTCAATCCAAGCGGAGTGCTGAAATGAAATCGACCAGGTTAAACTCCTTCTTCCCGCCCAATAACCACTCGTACCTTAATGTGCTTGACTTTTTTGGACTCCTCAAAGGCGTCCTCGCATATTTTATCGTACTTGGCTATCATGTCCTTGTACTCCTTTTCCGTAACGACGCCCTCCCTGATCAACTTGTCGGCGTACTTGTGCATGCAAGGCTTCAGCTTGTTTATCCTCTGATACATCAACGGCTGGGTAAACATGGGCTCATCACCCTCGTTGTGTCCATTGCGGCGATATCCCACAATATCAATAACCGCATCCTTGTGGAACTTCGCCCGGTAGTCGGTGACGACGCGAGCGCAGTGTATGCACGCCTCGGGATCGTCGGCATTTACATGCAAAATGGGGGCATTGACCACACGGGCCACGTCCGTACAGTAGCGTGAGGAGCGAGAGAAGCGGGGGTCTGTGGTGAAACCCACCTGGTTGTTGCTCACAATGTGTATGGTGCCGTGGCAGGTGTAGCTGGGCAGATCTGACAAGTGGATGGACTCGTACACGATGCCCTGGCCGCAGAAGGAGGCGTCACCGTGTATTATAATGGGTAGCACCTTCTTGCCCCAGACATCTCCGCGGTGGAACATCTCGGCACGGGCCTTGCCCTGCAACACCGGATTGACGTGTTCCAAGTGCGACGGATTGGCCACCACGGTGATGCGTACATTCTTGTTGGTCACGCGATTGAGACGCTCCGAAAACACGCCCAGATGGTACTTAACATCACCCGAACCCGCGTCAGATGCCGTCAGGCCATGGAAGTGCGATAGTATATCAACCATGGGTTTACGACAGACGTTTGCCAGTACATTCAAACGTCCACGATGTGCCATACCTGTAAAGATCACACACTTAAAACCCCAGGCACAACAGGAAACTAGGCTGGAGACAAACCTATAAATATGGACTCGACGCCCAGCTTGGTCGCGCGATCGATAATCTCCTTCATAACCGGTATCATGACATCGCAACCCTCCAAACCGAAACGCTTCTCAGACGTAAACTTCCTGGCCAAAAAGTTCTCTAAGCCAGTGGCACGCGTCAATCTTTCCAGGATGAGCTTCTTCTCGGCGGGAGTAAACTCCAGGGAACCGGGGTTCTCGAATCGTTCGCGTATCCAGGTAGTTTTGGTTAATGACGTGATCTGCATATATTCCACACCAATATGACCGCAGTATATACGCTCCAAGCGATCCAGAATTTCTCTGTGTGATCATCGGAATTAGATTAAATTTCGATGAGCTTAAACGTTGATACATACTTGAGTGGCAGAAACTGTTCTTCACCTCCAATCCGTGTGGATGAGGGCAGTTTAAACATGGCATTCAGATCATCTGCGAAAAGGTTAAATGTGAATGGAAATTTTTCTTAATGATCCTAAAAAGTTAAAGTAAAAACATCGTTCAAGTCAGCACTTTCACCTCATTTGGGCACGAAGAAGACTGAACCACCTCTCTAGACTCTCCCAGCTCTTAACGTATAAGAAGGACATAGGATTGCTAGTGGTAATCTTCAAGCTACAAAGTTAATTAACTAACTGCTGCGAGGCTTTGTATGTGACACAACGACAACTGTAGAAACTGCAATTCAGTGGATGAGGAGGTGAGAGTCTTGCTGTAATTGTCCAGCAGAAGATGACTCGCAGTCTTGTGTAATGCTTTCCTACAAGATGTTGCCTTTCTGCTCAAATTTGTAATACTTTCTTAATGGTTTATCAAGGAAGACCCCCTTAAGTGATCATAGCTTAGAAATTCTCCCACCCAACATTTGGAAGTTCATTTTAACAAAAATAACATGATGGGGTATGAGTCTTTGTTATGCCGTTTTGATGATTAAAAAGAGATTACTGTTTGGCCGAGCTGAAGTTAACTTCCCCTTTTTTTTTTTTTTTTTGTTATATGGGGAAAGCAAAATCTACCCAAAATCCAAAATGTCACGTGAGGTCGACGGTTGACAGCGTTTAGATGCTGACTTTTGCGTTATGTACGAAGTCCCGAGCTCAACTTTCTTATTTTTTGATTAGCGAGCACAAAATGGTCTTAAAACATGCCCAAGTCGTTCATAAAGTTCGCACAAAATGTTCATAATGTGACAACCACTATTCTCGATTCAAGAAAAATCGGGATTACTCTACTTTTGTTAACAAATGAAACTCGAATGTATTTTCAGATTTTGGGGGAATCCGCGAAAATTCAAGTTTGTGTCAAGTATTCAAGTCTTCTCCAAAGATTATATGTATCTAACAGGGGTTACTGATTGAGGGTTCCAGTTACACGAACCAGTCTCCAAAATGAAACTCAGTGATCATTAATCTGTGGTTAATTATGAATTAATCATGAAAGAATAAAGACATGCATTCTACAAAAACAGCACCGATATCACTCAAAACTGGGATAGGAACCGATATCCTAAGTAGTTGTGTGTACCGGTATCCAAAAACCGATCTTCTTGGACCCGAAAAGAACAAAAACTTTATGCCGATACAGGAAAATACAATATCTCTTTAAAACTTTATAAGGAGTCCGCGTTCACCTCAAGCAACAGTGTCAATTATTTTGGACTAACTTCCTACAGAAAGCTCGATTGGAACCCTTGGACGCCCCCCACTTCTACATATTAAAAGTAATTGAACTTACTGAACACGTAAGAATAGTGCTGCCTCAGCACCGCCTGTGTGGCATTTCGTAATTTGCCGTCCACTGAGGTCATCCCTACTGGTCCGACAATACCCAGCGGATCTAAATCGGCGGCCAAATGACCGCGCACCTGATATGCTCTGATAATGGCTTGGACAGTTAAATGGTCATCAATATATTTCCAATCTGACGGTGGTGCTGGTACTGGAGCTGAAGAAGCCGGTGCTGGAGCTGCTGCCGCATTTTGGACTTCTGCGGTTGAAACCCTTCGTGGTGTGGACGCCCCTATTGTTCCGCCTTGCCTTTGCTTCGGTGTTTGAGTGGACAGACTGCGTGGCTTGCCACTAAAATAGGCGTCCCAGGACTAAAGAAGAATATGCCTAGACATATTATACTTTTTTAATTTAGAAAACTTACCGCATCTACAGACTTTGGATTCTTGGACCAATTTGTATACAAATTTTCCATGTAGGCTGCGCTTCCGCCATTAGCAAAGCTATCCGAGTCCTTAGTACCATCACGCCGTGCGCAGGATGTTTGCAGGCCACGACGAACGGCATTTTGAAGCAAACTAAAGGCCAGTTCACTCCTCAATGAGCTATTGGTTATCAACATGAGGTGCCTAATGCGGCGCTGATTCATTGCTAAACCAAAATCCAAGTGCCCTGCTTACCGAAACTTTGGCCAAAACGTGTAATTTTATTGTGTTGTGTAATTTTGGAGAAGGGGATAGAACTTTTACAAAAAGAAGTTGTGTTAGATATGGAAAAATCAATTTGGAAATTAAACTAAATTTTAGAATTTTGACTTATTATTGACAGACATGCTGAGATCTACGAAGTTTTGAATGCTTATGTTTTTGTGAGGCATTGGGATACTTTTTACTTTTTGATATTGAAAGTTTTTATGTTGAAAGTGCTATTAATGTCTTTTAGCTGGTTCTTAGACATTTAAGGGAATTTAGCCGGATTGAATGTACTTTTGCTGGAATCTATGGAGTTAACTTTGCTTGATTTTTGTTGATTCGAAGTGCTGCTTTTGTCGTTTTCCGCTGATCTAAGGGTAGAAGCCTTGAGAAGTGAAGGAGCTTTTGGTTTCCTTGGTTTATTTATGAATTCTCGTTTCGTTAGAGGAAGCTCTTGAGGAAGCATTGAATTATTCATTAAACTAGCGGTAATTTCCTTGGTTGCAATCTTCCTCAAATCCACTGAACTAGTCTTGGATTTCTTAAATTGAGTGCTTTTTTTGAGTTTCAGACCTTTTGTGACCTCTTTTTGAGTTTCAGCCGTAACCTTCAAACTAGTGGAAGGCTCCTTTCTTTCTGTTTTATTGAACGTATCCTTGATACTAGGAGAAGACTCTTTCAAGTCTGTTCTTTTAGTATTAACTTGATCCAATAAGTTACTCAACGATTCCTTCTTTTCTAACTTGACTTCCTTTACTGCTGTCTCCTTTTCAGATATTTCTATCACAGAGTTCTCGTTCTGGGGACTCCTCACATTATCTCTTAAGGGTTCATTATGTATATCCAACTTTTTCTTCCTTAATTCCAAACCGATTTCTTCGCTTTTCTTCTCAGTTCCTTGTGTCGGTTTTTCTTCTTTCAAATTATTATTTTTATGTTGCTTATCCCAAATGATTTTTTTCTCAATAGGCTTGGAAGATATTGCAAATTCGCTAAATGTAGATCTGGCCTTTTCAGCTATTTTTCTAGACAATTTTTTCAACAATTCTCCGGTGGTCATAGGTTTAGCTGACTTAGTAGTATCATTGTTCGACCTGACCTCTAAAATGGTAGTGCCCATCCTAGAATTGGACTGTGGAGAAGAATTTGTGTTGTTAAGTAAAGAAGTAGGACTTCCATTGTCAACTTTTTCCGTATTCTTATCTAGCCTGGCAAATAGATTCACAAATTCCTTAGCATCGATGGAAGAAATGAGATCTTTAGATTTTTTGGAGGCATTTTCTGGTTGAGCTCTTTCGTTAGTTTTAGCATTGGTTGTTGATCCAACTGCCTCAGAAACACCGTGTTCGGAGGAAGTTTTCTCTGAATTGGTTTTAGTGGAAGCTTCCTCAGAACCAATTACCGTTTTTGAGGCACTGGGATTAGCAGAACCTTGCTTTGGAAAAGCTGCATCAAGAATTCTGTGGTTGGCAGAATCCTCTTTTGAGTTGGGCTTAGTAGTAGTTGCCTCAAATCCAATTACCCTCTGAGATGAACTACTAGTGTTAGCGGCATCTTGCTTTGCCTCAGAACCACTGTGTTCCGAGGGAGTTTTTTCTGAATTGGATCTAGTGGAAGCTTCCTGAGCACCAACTATCGTTTGTGAGGCACTAGGATTAGCAGAATTTTGCTTTGGAATTAATAGAATTGGAGCTGCTTCAAGAATTCGTTGGTTTGCAGATTCATCTTTTGAATTGTGTTTAGTTGTAGTTGCCTCTGAGCCAATTACAGCTTGAGATGTATTGTTACTTGCAGCTTCTTGCTTTGGAATAGGTATAGTTGCACTTTCATCGGAATCTTTCTCTGAACTTAGTCTGATTACAGTTTTAGAAGCCCCGGGACTATTGGAATCTTTCTTTGGAATATTTATAGTTGCAGCTTCCTCAGAAATACGGTGCTTAGCAGAATGGTTTTCTGAACTGGGTCCGCTAACAGTTTGAGAAGTACTGCCACTAGCAAAATCTCGATTTGGAAAAGGTTTATTGGCAGCTGCCTCAAGAATACTGCGATTTGCAGAATGTTTCTTTGAAATAGCTGAATCAGTACCTTTTACAGTTTGAGAAGCATTAGTATCAACAAAATGTAGCTTTGAAATGAATTCAGATGCAGCATACTCTGAGCTTTGAGAAGCACTGTGATTTACTGAACGTTGAAGGCCAGTAGGTTGTACCGTTGGAGAATCACTTGTTCCAGCAGAATCTATCTTTGGAATAAGTAAAGAGTTTCCATAATCTTTTTCTAAACTAGCTTTAGTTGTAGCTGCAACAGAACCTGCTACAGTTTGAGAGTCACTGTTCATAACAGAATCTGGGTTTCTTGGTTTTGGCTTAAAAGTATCTTGCTGTGGTATGGATTTAGTTGTAGATTTAGTATTTTCCATCATATTAGACTCATTTTCAGTTTCAGCTAGTTCCTTTGCTTTCATTAAATCTGCCACCGCTCCAGGATTTTTTGTTGGTTTGGCTGCTTTTCCCATCGCCTTATGATTTACTGTTGGTTTGGTTTGCTCTCCTTCCGCTCCACGATTTACAGTTGGTTTAGTTTGTTCTCCCACCGTTCCAGAATTTACTGTGAGCTTGGCTTCTTTTTCCACCGCCCCTGGATTTACTTTTGGTTTCTCCTCCTTTCCATCCTTCTTTTGCAACATATCACGAAAGTATTTTTGCCACGACTAATAACATTTTACTTAACATTTTGCCTTTAGATTGTTCTGTTCATAGCTTACCACATGTACAGATCCTTCGTCTTGCATCCATTTCGAGTATAAGTACTCCATATATTTTGCATTTGTTCCACTGGCGAAACCATTCTTTTTTATATCATTCCTTGAAGACTCATCTAATTCAGATAGGGTTTTGGAATTCGAGCACCCCGTCGTTGTCTCATTATCCCCATTGTGGCCAGTACTCAAACGCTGTAAGCGTTGGGCTTTGGACAACAAAAGTGAAGCGATCTTAGATCTTATGCAAGCGTTCATCTTCATCTGTCAATAAATATAGCGGAATTTTGAAGAAAACGGGCCAAGTAATAGGCTTATGATAAACTAAAAATTTAATTTTGTTTCAAAATAGAAAAGGAACTGAGGAGCCTGCTATATCTAGAGCACAACCTTGAAGGCAACATTGGCCACTCTATCACCAGCGGCTTCGCTCGCAATTGTGTATGTAGATTTTCTAAAATTGGAAGTTCATGCTTTCCCCATTTTATGTATGTGTAGCTTTGATCATGAGTTTGATGCTAGTCGACCACCGATTTCCTCGCAGTTGATTTTCCAAACGGATGATTCCTTCTAAGCGTTCCAAACTTTTGGTCAAAACTATAGTACACTTTTCAAGTGTGTAATAATACTCGCAAGTAATTTAAAAGAATAGAAAAAAAGCGAAAATGTAATTATTTTTCTGGACACCTTGAAAAAGTTATATCGAGTTATATTCCAGGCAAAATGGTTATTTTGTTTGGATTTGTCATCTAGCTGGCTAAGCACAACCGTCGCTTTAACTATTGCGAGAAGCTCATCGTTTTCTTCTGTTGTCTATTGACCCTTTTTCCATACTTTTGACAATTTATATTAAGACCAAACACAATATTCTGGCAGAACAACAGTCTTTTTAAGAGAGATGTTGCCAGACTCTTTTGTATAAAAAATCATGGTTTTGCTTGCATTTTCTGTAAAAATCATGATCTGATATCATGGTTTTTTGCAAGCATAAACGCAGTAATTGTTGAGTTTTCATGTAGATCTCTGAAAATGAGTTTGAGCCCTCTTCGAGTTCATGTCATTTCCCAAGAAATTTTTTCAAAATTTGATCTTAATACTCATATTCAACAAATATAAATCTTCTGTAAAAGAATTTAGCTGCCTGTCTATTATGGCTTTTTAACAAAAAAGTTTTCTTTTATAATATGATTGACCTTAAACAAATTTTTTAAACACCCCCCCCCCACTTCCCAACGTTTACCCCTACCGGCAGTTTCAAAAGGCCTTGCCTAAAACGTTTTTACTTGCTGTGCTGTTAAGAGCCGAGACTGTTAACATTAACATTTACTCTTAATGTTAACATTGGTCCGCGTGAGTGGTCCGCGTGAGCATGAGTGGTCCGCGTGAGTGGTCCGCGTTAAATGGTAACACTAATTTCATTTAGTGACGATTGTGAGGGATGATATGTTTTGACATTTAGCTGTTTGCGACGAATGGTCACACAAGTTCAAATCCACTAGCAATAAACAATTTAACTGTTTAAATTTTTGTAAATAGGCAAATTTCTAGGTACTGGGGAGTCATGAATCAATTCCACACGCCCTCGTTCGGTGATGAAGTATTCGAGTTGAATGAAACCCCAACGGATTCACCAAACCAAGCTGTAAGTGCTACGGCACCCACATAACATTTGGTGACCGTTTTTCCAGCTGAGCACTTGGACTAATTGTTTTGGCTAATGTCATCGGAGATCTGCATTAATGGTTTTATAATGAGCTGATGGAAATCGGACGCCAAAGCACTGAGCAAAGCTCATCATGCGTTGAACTTGTTTATGCCCTTTCCCAGCTGGGCACACGCACACACTGACACAGTTCTAGCAGCTTGTGGGTTATCGATAGCAATAGAATGAGCAGCAGAGCGCCAGTTGGCTTATCAACAAACAACACGCATACAAACGTACAGGCAAATATGTAGGATGGCGGGCGCAATCAGCAGCAGTCGACGCAACGTCGTAGTCGTTACCACATACTCCCCGCCACCTTCCCGTATGGGTGGTGCACGTCAAGCACATGTAGCTGGGCTTGGCGGCGGCCGAGCAGCGATTTAGTTTTAGTTTCTTATTTTGTGATTCGATTTATAATTCCGCTTTTAGCTGTTGCGCTTCAGATGAAGAAGTTACTAGTGAGCACCAATAAAAACATCTATCATGACTAACAAATGGCTCAACGCTGCTTTGTTTGTTTTTCATTGCAGTCTCGGAGAATGCTTAGCCTGGATCAGTCCACGTTAAACGATGAGGAGGAGATGACCTATGACACGTATGACAGTGGCCAGATGGTGACTCAGCAGCAGCAAGCTCCATCCAAGCCTTTGGCTCCCTTTGCTCTGTTCTTTCGTGACACTGTCACCGCCATCAAGCAACAGAATCCTGTGGGCTCTCTGGAACAAATTTCAGTTATTGTACAGACCATGTGGGACTCGCTAGATGCAACGCAAAAGAATATCTACAATCAGCGTCATGAGCTCGACAAGAGGAATTATGTGCGTCAGCTGCGCGAGTATCGACAACAATTGTCGGATACGGGCAGCACAACGGAAGCAGCAGCAGACACAGTCGTTCCCGCAAATGTTGATGTGGCTCCAGTGACCAAACCGGCAGAGGAGCTTCCTGCCGCAGAGACAGAGACTTCAACGCCAGAGCCGCCCGAACAAATCCAGTTGCTAACGGAGGCAGCACGGGTCACGAAATGCACGCGTGAGCAATGCAATAAACCGGCCATTATCAATCCCGACTGGGAGGATGAGTACTGCAGCAATGAATGTGTGATCATACATTGCCGGAATGTCTTTAACGAATGGGCGCTTTCGCTAAAAAACTAGAGTCTAGCAATTAAGTTGATAGGATTTCCGTTTTCAAACGGAACGCGAGAGCAGGCGATGTCTTAGGAATCTTAGGAAATCGATTTTGAATATTTGAATATAGCTGTATACAGAATAATAATAAAACTTTACGGTCCACAGATTTTTGGACCAATTTTTCGCCCATCAGCATCATCATTTAAGCAGGTATTGTATTGTATTTGTACTTGTTAAAGAAAATACATTTAAAAAACCTCTTAGAAATCCTTTGGTTAGCACACGAAAATCATCTAGAATCACTACCAACCCTTCAATATACTGGACCTTGTTGCCTAGTGTTATTTTCTCTGACCTGACTCTATTCTTATATTGACAAAAAAAAAATGAATAACATTTTTGTATTCTTAAATATTTTTCCTAGGCGTGTAAAACATTTATTCGGACGTTTTCGAGGAAAAATCTATTTTTCTAAATAATTTTTGCTTGTTATGTTCAAACTAAGCCGATTTGAAAACAATTAGGGTATTCAAGACCTCCAGATGAGCTGTGGAGTTGTTGAATTTACATTTTTTGAAAACTTGTCAGTAGAATTGTCCCAGACAGACGGACAAAGCTCTATGCGTTCCAAGCTTCTGGGCAAAATAAGCCGTAAATTATTACACTTTTTGGTTCACGTTATTCAATGCAGCTTACATAAAAACCAATTGGGTTTGAACAGGTTACTTGATGTGATTGTGTGCTTTTTTAAGGGCCTCTTTCATGTCGAAGCAGCTGAAGACCGGTTCAAAAGTGATTCAATAGCTTGAAATAAGGAACAGCTTGAACCAGTTCAAATGTGAAAAGCGATTCCTAGTCGGTTCATAAACTATGATTAACTCGTTTCTATAGGCATCGAAGTTTTTTTTAGAACATTTTAAAAGAAACAAATTAACACAACTCACAGGATAAATACTATATGCATAGGTAGTAAAAAAAATCTTTTCCTTTTTGACCTCCATTTTGTCAAAATCTGAGTGTGTTTTAAAATTCAAAAGATGTTCTTCGGGGTGGGCAAAGCCCTAACTTAATTGAGGAACTGGGAAGGGACAATGCTTGAGTTTAAGGTTACTTACGAACTAAAAAGTAAGCATCGATTTGGGCTCGATTTTTCTTCCTAGGCACATTTTTATTAGCTGTAAATTGGCCTTATTTCAAATTTCGAGTCAGTTTCTTTCCAGCCGTTTTTTGAATAAAATAACAAAACAAGATGTAAGTGAAAATCAACTATTTTACCCACTTGTTAGGCCCCATCTGCCCCACCCATCAAGTACTTTTAATAAATGAAAAAAAGAATCGGAATCACGTAACTTTTAATAAATACACACATTTTATTTCTTCTGCACTTCATGATAAATATCTCTCCATGCCGTTGCTTACAAAAATCTGTTTGCTTTTTCTTTCTTTTTTCTGTATACTTTTATAGTAGTTTTATATATCATAAATATTTCAAATAACTAAAATATAAATAAAGTTTTTTTTAAGAAATAATGTAAAAAAGAGCGGAGACAATCTGCCAGTAAATATTTAATTAAAATAAACAACAGTTATTAAAAAAAAGTCGTAAGCTTAACAGTATTAGAAACTAGATTTAGATGAAAGATCTTGATCGGCATATCGAACGAGGAGGGAGGGAGGGGCTCTCTCCTAGCTCTGGGTAGGATTAGTTTCATACTTTGAGTAGACAATTTGGGTTTTTATATAATAAGCACTTTGTAGATTAGCTTTAAACATAAACATAAAGCGCACTCTAAATAATATCACCAAAATCTTGTTGTTTCTATTCTTGACATTGCTTTGTTCCGTTGCTACTCTGTCGGGGATTAATACATTAATAAGTATGTATGTATGTACGTTTATTTTAGGGGAATAACTTGTAGTAACATGTTCAGTTTATTGTTAAATGGTTTCCTTTATTGACTAGTGTTGCCTTGGGGGGACGTGTTGACGTTTGATTTACTCCACAATCTGCAGTTCGCTGATATCCAGATCGGCACTATCCTTGCAAAAGGTGCTGGAGCGCTCTAGCTTGGATTCTACACGGGAAGTATCCTCTATTTGAGCATCGATATATCGATCCAATTTTTGTTTGACCGCCTGTACCGCTTTGTAGGAAGAGGTGGTGGTGCCACCATTCGTGGTGGTCGTTTTCTTCAGTTGTAGGGTATTGGGTCGTCGAGTGGGTATGTTGGAGGGCAGGCTGTTGCGCAGATTGTGCTGCTGCAGCATACTGGTGACCGCGGAATGTGAGGAGGACCGCAAGGGGCCCGTGGAAGAGCGCAGATGAAGCGACCCGCGCTCATCGCTTTGCTGTTGCTGCTGCTGTTGTTGTTGCTGCTGCAGCTTGTTTTTCTCAGCCCGTTTGGCCAGAATCTCACGTGACTTGGCTGAGAGAAAACTGTGGCGTCCTTTGCCAACATCAGCTCCACCTGCAGGCACCGATATGGAACGCTGCTTGAAGAGTTCCCGCGTTGATAGGTTACTGCTGACAGAGGATAGGCGACTGGCGGCCGATTTTGTGGTATGCACCGAACTGGGACTGGAACCATTGGACGCCACAGTGGCTTGATGCTGTTGTTTGAGCTGCCTGGTGGATTTATTACCCACCATGGAGGAGCGTTGAGTGCTGGGAGCAGGAGGTGGCGGCTTTACTTTGCCATTGAGCTGCTGGACGCGGGCTAGCTTGGTGCTGCCCGACAGGGATTCATGTGAGATCGTTTTATTGGTTATGACCGAGCTCTTCATGCTCTCCGCCAGCGAGTCGTCCACATTCTGATCGGAGGAGTATCTATCCTTGGCCACGGGGCGGGTATTGTTGCCGCCCGCTGCCTTGGCTCGCCTGGCTGGGGAGGTGAGGCTGTCCATGGAGAGATTGCTGGATTTGTTGCCCAGACGTGTGGCATTTCCATTTTGTATGCGCCTTACAGCCGCGGGACTGGAGTTGCGGGAGCTATCGCTGGAGGAGATGTGAAGGTTCTTGGCCTGTGCCTTTTTTGCGGGTATACTGGAGCTGGTGGCACTGCGTACGGGACCCGGGCCATGTCCATTGGCTACGGGAGCACGTGGCTTACGTGGCTCCAAGTAGCGCGGACGTATATCGCTTTTCTTGGCCACCTTGGGTTCATTTATGACAGGTTTCTTCTGAGTCAAAGGTGGAGCCTCGGATTGAGTACGTCGATGCAGATTAAGGCTGTGCCGATCAGAGTTAGACTGGGAGCTGGCACGTAGCTGTGGTACATAGGCGCGTGAATTCGACTTGAGCAGTTTACCTATGGAAAAAGTGTAAGGGTTAGGTTCAACTAAAGTTAAATTGGGTGAAAAACTTACTGCTGCCCTCTCTCAAATCATGATTAGCCTGCACCCCGCGTTCGGTGGTCTGCACCGCCTCCTGTGTCTGCGTGGCCTTGAACTCTTGGGCCTGTACACGCTTGGTTTGCGCTTGAATGGCCAGCTTGATTTGCACCAAATCCTGACTACGCGTGCTGCCACCAAAGGAGAAGGCCTTGCCCACCGGTTTGCTGCTGCCGTTGCGCTTAGCATCTAGCGGTTCCGTTAGACGTGCCAAAGTTTGTATCTTTTTGCGCAAATCCAAATCCATGCGCTGCCAGGCCGTAATACGCATGGCTCTGGAACACTGTCTTATGAGACACTGTTCCACGGCATAGACCAAAGAGCTGACCAGACGTATGTACTCGGGCTGCCAGTCCAGCTGTTCTTCCTGCAGACCCTGCAATTCTTTGGCCAAATCACCCAGATTGACCGGCATTTGAATAAGTTTGGCCTGCAAAACGGTATTCAAACGCGTCACCCGCTGATAGCTGCGACAGGCCTGTTCCGGCGTCAAAGCGGAGGCAGTTTGGAGGAGTAAAGTCTCCAATCGCGGGATGTGACGACTACGATCGTGTCCCAGCGATAGAAACGCATCACTGGCAATCAAGCTGGCAAAATGATCGCCCACATAGGCATAGGCCGCATCCAGTATATCACGCACCAATTGCTCACACACATGACCCCAGCGATAGGCCGATAGCTGAGCCAACAGATGGTCACAATCGAGCACCGTGTCCAGCACCGTCTCGGAGGTCTGAAAAAGGGGCAGAGTTTATTATTATTATTATTTTTTATTATTTATTTTAATTTAAGTCAAAAGTGGTTGTTTAGCAGGCTCAAGGTCGAGGAATTCAATGTAAAATGGCTTGGCACAGCCCCTTGGCTTGTGCGCTTCTAATTTTCGCACAAGAGAAAGGGACCTACAGTTTTAACGCCGAATCCGAACGGCAGTTTGAGAAGCTTTTGCATGGCTAATTACTACAAAGCTGGGATCGAACCCACGACCTCTTGCACAGCGATTCAATAATCATCAGAAATCAACAATAAAAAGATATGGACACAAGCAGGTTATGGTTTCTCATACAGACTGTTTCGTCTAGATCCCTCTAGATTCGTCACCAACAGCCATTAACAATTGCCTCTATATAAGCCACGCTTTTGCCGAATTAGATCTTGCGAATCATAAAAGTTTCATATTATAGTTCACATGTTGCTATTATTAGCTACAGCTTCAGCCTACAGTTATTTTCTATTACGTCTGCTAGTAAAACAAAAAAGGGATAAAAAGGAAAACAAAGAATCGCAACCTGAGCGCCTTCTGAACGCCTTCTGATCCGTTGGAGGAACTTTATTGGTCAAAATGAACAGCTACGCCCCTGATCGCAGCATTGGTGATCAGAAGAAAGTTAACAAAAGTACCTATAGCTATGTAAGGGCAAGATTGTAAAGAATAAAAAAGCGAAAGCCTTCATCGGATATGATATCACTGAGAAGAGGAAAGATCTTACTATAATCTCTACACAGAATGCGAAACGGACCATTGGCGGCATATAAAAAAGAGACCATAGGAAGCCTCAAGGGTATAAAGTTCCTTGTATGTCTTGATGGGTCATTAAAGTTTACACATCCAAGTCGATGTTACCCTTTATAAGCTTGAGCAGAAAAATTATACCCAACATAGAGTGTCTGTGTTCAAGAGTCGGTAAGTCCAAAATCTTTAGTCTGGATATATAAAGAGGAAGCCTCAATTGTGGGCCCCAACTCAGGTTGCGAAGGGCAAACAAAAGGAACTGCTTCTGGACGGATTCTATATGCTTACAGATGGTTAATGATTGCGGTTTCCAAATACACGATGTATATTAAAGCTTCGTCGCGGAGGGATCATTAAACTCTTTAGACCAGCTTTTCATAAAACCTAGCAATCACATGGCTTTACTCACAGAGAGTTCAATGTGATTGCCAATATATAACTAATGATCAAGGGTAATACCCAGATCATGAAAAGATTCGACCTGTTCAAGCTGATAAGAATTCAATGAGTACTTATTCAAAAGGGGGTTCTACGATAAAATGCCACACCCTTACACTTGTCCCTGTTTAAATGCAATAGAATATATGGAATTCAAATCAACCTGAAGCAAGGCAGAATCATTGGGCGAATTATGACTCACGAATATCTTTAAGTAGCGCATGCCTTACCAAACACGCTTGTTTCAAAAGAATAGCCTCGCGTATTCATTTTGCGCACGCCATAAGCCAGCAAAAAGCAAAAAAAATCGCGGCTCTATGGTGCGCGCCTGACCGCACCCCTGTTCTCTTCTCTCTCTCCCCCGAAACCAACAACACAAAACTTAGACGGCCGAACGGTTCGCTTTCCCGGCACACACACACAAAAACAAAAATCGGTTCTCCCTCTCTATCTCATTTTGTTGTTAAGCTTGAAATATATTTGGTGTATGTGTATTGGTTTTGACGCGCTGGTAAGCTCGTTCTGGGCCCCTTGCTTTAAGTCATTTACTTTCATAAGTGCACGAGAATGCATAATTACATTAGGCAGGTCGTTAACAAATAGTACGAAGAGAAGAGGGCCAAGATGGGTGCCTTGAGGAACTCCGGAGGTCACAGATAATGGATAAGAGGATTATAGTAATAGATCTATTTTTAACAAATGCTTGCTGGTTCGGTGAGATATTCGGGAAACATGCACATACCCGTGTAGTAAGAAATGTCAGAACCGTGATCCCTTTTTGTGTAAGGGAATAATAAAAGATTCTTTCCGAAGGAGAAGGAAATTTAGAATGCTCAAGTGATTTGGAATGTAATATGTGGATAAGATAGGCAAGCGAGTTTGCGCATTGCTTTAAGATACACGAAGGTACATTATTCGGGCCAGGAAAATCGTTAGTTTTAACGAAAGTTAACCATTTAGGACAGAGAAAAATTAAATCAAAGAATACCCGAATTCCTTTCCGCTTAGATTTTAGGAAAGATCAGGGTTATTTAACCGGCCCATAAGCGAACGACGACCGAACCGCGTCAGTGGCTTCAAAACCAGAAACCGACCGGCGATTAATGTGAACCACTGAACCGAACCAGTCCTTATTTCCAATCGGTTTGCATCCCTGGATTTCACATTCTCTAAATGTCTAAGGCTTGCATAAATCCATGGTATATTCTTCTCAACACTCTTTACAACCTCCTGAGGGATAGAAATATTAAATAACTCGTAAAGCTTCGAGTAAAACCAATAGGTTGCAGTTTCACGCAACGAACTTGATAAGGATAAGACATGTAGTGTTTTCTTAAAGCATCGCCTGAGCACTACCTTAGTTGGCTCAACCACCTCAGCTATGCTAGAAAGATCCAAATTAAGTTCTAAGGTGGGATGATAATTGTCTTCAGGACGAGAAATCGGAAATGTAGGAGAAACAGAAGCACACGGACTATCAGTAAATAATAGATCCAGTATACGATCAAGCTATTTTTTTTTACGAAATTAGCTTGAAGTAAAGATTAACCAAGCATGCTGTCTAAAAAGCAATGCTGACAAGAGGGTAGAAAAAATTTGAAATCAGGAGAAGAGGCCAAAGAAACTAAGAGAAGATTGACAGGATTCGCGACAGGATTTAGAAATATACTGTATTCTACCAAGCTTACCAAGTAGGCCACAATTTGTTGCCTGCATCTTCCCAGTATGTCCGGTGGCAGCTGTGCAAATTGGCGTGTGGGCCACACTTTTAGATAGTGGCGGCAGGTCCAGCGCAGACATTTCCTATACAGATCGTCTAGTGCATGATTCAGAGCCACCGGTAGCACTTGGAGTATACCATCAATGCAACCGGAGCAGGGTTTATGGAAATTGTGGCAGTAGTTTGTCTTTAAAGCATGCGAAGTCACCTCTTTGAGGCCCTCCAGGCCCAACAGATCAGCCAAGGCTGCAAGCTCCATCAGACTAATACCATCCGGTGGATGCGAAGCACCCGAATAGATGTGACACAAGGCAAAGTGCACCGCCGCATAGGAATAACCCTGCAGCGAGACCACACTCTGGGCCCCATGGCCGGCCAACATGGCGGCAAAGTACTGACAACGCGAGCGCAGAATGCACTTGTGGGCACGTATGCGACGACCATGCACCTCCACCAGCATATCGGTGGCTATCTCTTGCAGAAACATTTTCAAGAGATCCTCGCCCAGGCGACGCGGCTGCCGGCAGCTCAGGGAGGATTCATCCATGCCCGAGCGACTAAAACTAGAGGCCAGACTGGAATCGGCACTGAGATCGGTTTGTATATAGTCCACCTGTTGATGCTGCTGCTGATGGTCCAGGGTCATGTCGCTGGGTAGAGAGTTGGAGAACTCTTTGGAAAAGTTTGGAAACAGTCGCGACAGGCTACGAAGATTATCCACCGAATTGGTAAACTGCTGGAAGCTATTCCCCGTTGAGCGTGTCATGGCCCAGGAGTGGGGACGCGCACGGTTCTCGTTGCTTTGGTACAGACGACTGCGATGATTGTTATTGCCACCCACACTTTTGCTCATGGAGTCGGGGGATTGAAGATCATGTTTGGCTACCACAGGTTTGTCCATATCGGACAGCTTGACAAAGCTGGAGGGCTGAGCCGTCGTCGGCTGCTCTGCATGTTCGTTGACCGTTTCCAATAGTTGTTTCTGCTTCTCAATGGTGGCATGTAGCGTCTCCATGGTATGACCATTGGTGAGAGGAATTTGTGGTTGTTTCTTGGGCGAAGAGGTCTCCTTGGCCTCGATGATGGTTTCCATGACGCTGGTACGATTTGAGCTGCTACTTAGCTGTAGGTTGGGCATCACCTCCTGCTGCTGCTGCAGCTGAGCCAGTTGCTCGTCCTGTTGAAAGGTGAGATCATCTGTGTCTGTATTCGAGGCTGGTGACATATCCTTGGACAGCAAACCCTCGGTAACGGAGGCCATGCTGCTGCTCTTGTCGTAGGTCTCATTCAGTTGCACATCGCGTCTACGCTTCTTGAGACGTGCCGCCTGTTGTTGTTCCTCGTCGGAGCAACTGCTCAGAGCAGCATTGGTGGAGCCCACGCTGTAATCCTCAAAGGGTGAGATGGGACTTTCCACGGAGAGGGAGGAGGCTTTCGATATAATGGGCAGCTTGTCTATGATGCTCATGAGGCCACTGCCCACTGTCTGGGAACGTTTGCAATCATTTCCTGGCTCGGGATTACCGTTCTGACTGCCCCAGCTATGACGTTTGCTGGGCTCATTCTGTACCTTTTGTTGCTGGGAGAGGCGACGTAGAGCAGCCACTGTCATGGGGGTCTCGATATTGCATTTATAGTCCAGAGATTTGCTTTCACCCGCATTTTGTGTGGAGCTTTTGGCCATTAAAGTTTCCGTAGAGCTGGTACTTGACTTCATTAGCTCCTCTCCGGCTCCTCCTCCTGCTCTACGTTGGCTGGCAGAGCTACTCAAAGAGCTGGATAAACGTTGAGCCAGACTAAAGGGTTCCTTGCGTCCATTTGGTCGCCCATTGGCCTTGGGCTGTGGCTCACCAAAGTCTATGAACATGCTAAATATATTCTTCTGCTCCTTGACCTCTTCGTCCTGCTGCTCCTGCTGCAAAACCCTTGGCCTGTTCCTCTGCTTCGTTTTGCTGGAGATTTACAAAGAATCCTGCCGCCTTGGGCGCGGTAAAGGATTTGCTTAGCTGCGTTACAGGCTCCGGCGGTTTGCGATCCATGTCATCCAAGGAGACATAGAAACCACAACCGCTTTTGTGCGAACTGTTGGAGTCGGAACGTTCACGGAAGCTGGAGGTGGTGCTGCTGGTGCTTCTACGTCGCTCCGGGCGACAGTCGCTCATATCCACCACCCAGGAGGCTATGCCCGGTAAGGGCTTACGTTGCTGCTGCGTTGACTTCACCCTCAATTCCACTTCCTCGTCATCGTCATCATCCTCCTCGTCCTCTTCATCTTGCAGAGGACGCGTGGGGGCAAAGTCCAGGGACACAAAACCTCCCGATACAATGGGACAAGTATCGGTGCGTCGTTTAAGGGCGGGACTCTCACACTGCTTCGGCTGGTAATCTTCGATGGAGGCGCCACCCGATACTATGGGATTGGCTTCGTCGAATTTGGAAATGCGCTTGGGAGTGCGGGGCAGGGGCAGTGGTGAGTCTGTGGCATCACTGCAATAAGCACCCGAGTCTCGATGATGGGACAGGGAGGAGGACAGGGTGTAATCTCTGTGGATGGAACTGTTGTTGCTGCCGACGGAAGCCGGTTCTATGTGCACCATGGAATTGTGCGGCGTTGAGACCGAATGGAGTGGATGAGTCGTTGTCAAACTGGGAGCCGGGCTGCTGGAGGAATAATCCGTGGTATAGCTGAGATCGGGCTGGCCACGATAATGGTGGGTCGTGAATTTCGGGCTGCTGCCCAGGGGATGTACACTAAAATGCTGAGCATTGTGCTGGAAGCTGTAGGGCACAGCCAAAGGAGGAGCCTGCTCCTGCTCCCTGGAATCCGAGGAATCATTATCGTTGGACTGACTGCGACCTTTGCAGCGGGCAAAAGCCTTGTGGAATTGCTCCAATTGATCGGTGGGTGAGGATTCCTCCTGCTCCTCCGCCACCACAGCTGGTTCCTCTGCCGCCTGTCCCTCTAGACTAGGGAAGGACAAAACCTCATCCTCATCGCGCAGCGAGGAGGCATCTATGAAGCAGGCACTTGTACCTGAGGTGGACAAGGGCTGATCTCGCTTCTCCAGATCGCGCAGCAAGCAGCTGGCGCTTAATCCCTTAAACAGTGAAGCTTCCCCAGCCGCTGCTACTGCTGCTGTTGTTGGATTAGGTTCCATGCTGGCAGGGTACACAGACTCCCAGGAACCAGTCTCTGTGGACACCGTGCTGGTTTCCATGCAAACAATTTCCTCGTTTTGACGTTGCTTCTCCTCCTTGGAGGGTGGTTTCACCCTAGTACTACTGCTACCTCCCTCGTAGATCTTGTTGTCCACGGCTAGGCCACTGATAGAGGCTTCAACTTCAGCTACTGCTGCTGCCCCGTTGCAGTCCGGACTAGACACGGGCGAGAAGGTGTCACGCTCTTCCTCGCCCACATCCAATTCACAGGTCTTGGTGGAGCCCGTGCCCGAGCCTCCGGCAGCCGCTCGTATATCCTCGCTATATTGCGGCGCCGAGGAGGAGGATGTAGAAGAACTGGAGGGACTGGTGACGCTGCTGCCGCTAGTGCTGCTGCTGGTATTGGTGAGATTCGAGTAGTTCGAGTGATTAGGCGAGGCGTCCACCTGCTGGTCCAATGACCTGCCCGATGTTAGAGCAGGAGCCGCCACCGCTGTAGCAGGGGACGTTGTGGGCGATGCGTCCATTGTACACAGAGAGGGGGGAGGGCGGTGGGCCTCAACTCATCGACGCTTTTCCGGTCTGCCTGGTTACGCTTCGCTGCTTGAATACCAAGTGACTGTCAAGTGGCCACTCGTCGCAGTTGGGTTTGGGTTTTGGTCGCTGTTTTGTTGCTCTGCTGCCTAGCCCTGCCTACATGGCCACATGCTGCTGCTGCTGCTGCTGCTGCTGCATTCCCCTCCTTCCTGTCTCTCAAAAGACACTTAACTACGAAAATAGCCAAGCGAAATCGATACCAAGTCGACTCCTTCTGACAGCAGCAGCTGCTGCTAATGATGCACTGCCTCTATCACTCGCCGCCTCCTCGTTGCTCTGTGGTTCGTTTTATCGTTTCCCTTTTTCGTTTTTGTTATTTTGCTGCGTCTGCTAAAGTTCACACCGTCTCAACCTGCTGATTTATAGCCAATTGTCCCAGTTGTTGACGGTTCCTCCTTGTTTTAGCTGTTGTTGTTGTTGTTGCACAATTAAACTGCAAAAAAACACAAAAAACAATAAAAAGTGTTAAACAAATTTGCAATTGTTTGATGCAGTTTTTATTAAGTTTTATATGACAGAACTTAATCATCTTGGAGTCAACAAGCAGGAAATGAAACTTGGAGTTCAATGCACACACCCCGCGGGACTTGAGAAATATGATAAAACTTTATATCACTGAAAGGTAAGTCTACATAATATAAAGAAACACTCTCTCTGTTTCAGTTTCATAACAATTTGACCATTTAGAGACCAAATCTATAACAAACAAGCAAGAAAGTCTGTTATACCTGACTTTAAATTGTGGCGCCACACAAACTGTCGGAGTGTCTATACGTCTTGGGGTACAATTTTGGGCAAGGGCTGGCCTGCTTTTACCCACCAGTGGGCTTTTCACGCGGACGAAAGACAAAATTATAATATGTAAATTAGAGAGTAGAGAAAATCAACCAAATCCAGCACATTTTTCTGTTCCCTTCATTTGGCCGGACCTGCTTAAAGATTGTTTAAGAAGAACGATAAACAGCGTCAGTCTCGAAATTCGAAGAAAAAGTTGTCTTGCAATCCTTTGATACTATGGGCTCAGTAGGGAGTTCAAGAGCAGCGATCACTCCCAAAAAACGAAGTAGTTATTTTCTTTAGTAACGGGTGGAAACCGTAAACCAAAGGATCATAAGACTTTGGGAAAGCCAGAGAAAAGCGACTTCCGAGAAGGAGAAGACCAGGTACGGAAAGACATTGCCGAACTTGGTGTGAACAACTGATGTCAGCTCTCTTAAAACAGAAACGACTGGCGAGCAATAATAGCATTGGAAGAGACTGTTAAGAGGTTGTGAATAAAAAATATTGGGTAAAGAAGAGAAAATTGGTTTTAATGTCTATAACTAGACCGCTGAACCAAACCATCCAATCCATTAGTCCCAAACAACACTACATTCATGCCTTACCCACCCTATTCTCCGAATCTAGCCCACTGTGACCTGTTCCTTTTCAAAAGAACTGAGAAGACCCATGAAACGATTAAAGAAAGATAAAAACAGCATCGCTCAGGGCTATACCAAAAAGTGTTTATCAGAGGTGCTACGAGGGATGAGACCCTTAAGCTCTGATATAAGGGACTTCCGTAAGCATCACCTCATACCCAGTTTTTCAAATGTAATCAGCAGAAACAAGTAAAAAATTCAGCAAACACGGACAAGGTCATTGGGAACGCCATATCAAAAAGTTCGCTTCAATCGTACAATTGGTTAAGATACCTCCAGAAGGGAGTCTTACCTAAATTCTTGAATATCTTTAGAAGCAGACAGTAGATTTTTATTAAAACCTAAATTTATGATGACATGTTGGGCTATTGCCTGTCTCTAAGATTCACCCAGGAACCCCTCCAAATAGGCCATAAACTATAGCAAAAAATAGACCGAGCTGCGATTTAAGGTTTCATCAAAGAAACATTGGTTCGCTGACTACAAGAATTTTTGTACTAGCAATTGACTTAAGGCAACATGGAAATAACTTTAAAGTTGAAAACATGAATATTGACAAATAGAAAAAAAAAGTTTTGTCATAACTTTAAGACAAGCCACAGATGATTCAAGAACCTTGTCCCAACGACGACAAGTTAGCAACTCCCTTCACATGTCTGGATTGCTAATGACAATGTTTGTGAATTGAGAGTGTATTGAGGAACGAAAATAAAACGATGCTAACCAGCTCTGACCTACTTCATCGATCGCTGGCCAGCGACTGAATAACTGTTTTGTTCGTCGGTGTGAATAGCGAAGATTGTTCGTTCTTTGCGGGCCAGGCGTGACCAACGTTGCTATAAAACCAAATTGTAAGAACAATCTCGGTCCGACTCCGTTTTGCCCGATTGTGAAAGACAATGTGGAAAGTAACGGACAAAATCAAATGACTTCCTTAAATATTTTTCTTCTATTCTAGTAGCTTAAAAAGTATGGATAAAAGTCGTATCGCTCACTTACTTAAAAACTGTCATAACCCAATATAATCTATTTAGTGAAAAAGGTGTTTAGTGTTCTCAATGGATTTTACCTAGCGAAAATAATTCTAATTCTGAAAATATGAAGTTTTTACAAAAAACCGAAGAATTCTCTTGCTCTTGATGGAACATGAAAATTAACCTGCAAAATGAAATTCCAAAATAGCAATATGAAAATTTAACAAGATGTAGCGAATATTTCTGCATTATTAACTCAAGAATCGTGTTTTATGAAGAAAGTGAGCGATATATTCTTATCGCTTTTCCCCCACACACGAGACATAGCTTCAAATTCAATCAACCACTAATCACTTGTCTATTGCTATGTCCGAGTTCACGATTGTTTTACATTCAAATACGCTTTGTATGTATGGGTTGACGTCAAGGGGACGCACCCATCTCATCATAATCGCTAGCCAATTGTCAAACAGCTCCCAGCGTCACCACCCACAAACCGCATAACAAAAACCTCATTCAGCTTGACCCTCGGCATTGCATTGCTTCCTTTTTTTTTTGTTTTTGCGCCAAAGGCAAACATATTGAGTTTCAATTTCCATTTGTTATCTCGGAAGCGCAAGTGCAGCCGCCGCCGGCTACGTTTGAAATTTAATACAGGGAAAACAAAACGCTGACGAGAAGTCCACAAAATTTGTCACCTAAAAGCCTGAAAAGCTTACGCTGTTTGTACAGTTGAAAAAGACACCGGCGTCGAATTCCTTGAAATTTTACCGAACTTGCGCGTAAAATAATAAATATTTTTATAAAACATTTCGACAGGCAGAAACAAACACTAAGGTAAATATTTACCTTAGGTTGGTGGAAGTGCACAAGTCTGGTAAGAATGGTGTGGGAATATTGGTCTTTTTTTTATGGAAGTACCTTAGCAATTTGTCTTTGTTTGTTTGATAAAGTCCATGATCTTTCAATTCTACTTTCCCTTGTAAATAATCCGCTTGACTCAAGGGTATACGACTTATAGGTGGTATGCGCATACAATAGATATAAAATATGTGTTACTTGTAATATTTTTCCTAGATATTTACATACAAAGGCGCGACTCTGACATGTGAGTTAAACTTAACAAAGCGTTGTGTGTGTTTACATATGAAAATCAATACGTTTATAAGAAATCGAAACGGTTAATCATGCAAATCGTGTACAAATTCTGTAGCTGTGACAACACAAAGAAAAAGAATGAGACATAGAGAAAGATGAATAAATCAGTAAACAGATAATAACCCAGACAAAGATCGATCGATGGTTGGTTACAAGTTGGTTTGTTGGTTATTCGTTGATATCGTAAATAAACTTTGGTTACTTATCAGTGACAGACTCGGGTTCATTCAACCTCAATTTAAGCTCAAACAAAGGCCAGTCAGTCGAGCATAGGATTTGCAATTATGTAATTTATGCTTGTAAAGAGAACACAGAACAAGAAACCAGCAACACCATAATCAGCAAAAGCAAAACAAATTCATTTGTTACTCGATAATTGCACGTTCTGTCACAGAGACAGCGGCTACAGTTTTTAAATTGTACAGGTTTTGCTTAGCTGTGGAGTTATAGACCCGTCGATCCGTAAAAACCAACAACTAGGTATTGCCATTTATGGCAAATGATGAGTTTTTTTTTTTTGCAATATCCAATACAAGATTTTTAATTGCAAGCTAATAATTAAGCATGGTCTGTTCAATTAGTATGCATGTTAGGAAGCGAGTTGCATGTTTTAATTTATCAACACTTTTTGAAAGAAGAACTGAACCCTTAATGACCTCACGACTTGAACTCATGAGACTCCCGCGCTTTAGAAAAAGATTGGTCAGCCCTTCTTCCACTTTAACTGCAGCAAACTTTTTTCATTTCAAAGCCGTTATGATCTCATTGGTTCCCACAAACTAAGATAAAAGATTAAGATAAAGAAGATAAAATTCATGGGAAGGACCTTAAAGTTCGTTTATTATAGTTGTCGTCGGGGCTACTTTAAGTGTGACCATCCGATTGGCCAGTTTCATTAATAAGTTAAATATTTTTTGGCACAATCCTACATAAAGCAAAAGGTATAATGAATACTTTAGGTACGAACGCTCTTAAAAAATACCTATTCGCTCTTGAAATCGAGCGTTCTCAGTTTGGTGTTTTTAGAAGAAACTGAGAGAGAAGAGCAAGCACATTTGTATAATTTTTTTGTGGGGAAACTACCAAGCGGAGAGCGCCGTCGATTTTTGCACCTGTTCTCAAGCAGTTATGGCATTGTCGGCATGGAGAGACAGCTGTTGGACTGACAGTTCACAGGCAAAGACTGCGAATGCTTTGTGGTGTTGTGTGTTCCTCGAACCGGCTCAAACTTGATAGACAATTAAAATCAAGAGAAAAACCAAATGATTTTAAAATGTTGATTGATAGGAATATGGGCGCCCCTACTTTTGAATCTATGAAGCTCTTGATTCCAGTGTGAACGATCTTACTCTTGAACCTGATGAGCTTTTGATACAAGAACAAACATTTTTGGTTTTTGACTCAAGAATGAGCAATCTTAGATTTGAGTACGATAAGCACTTAATTCAAGAATTTTGTAACTTGATTTGAGAATGTATCGTACTTGGTTCAATTATTGATGCTCTTGAATCAAGAAAAATGGGATCAAAAGGTCATACTTGGAACAAGAATTTTCATTCTTATCATTTGAGGTTCGAGATTTTTAGGCGAAGGTTTTGGTTCGAACCTTGGGTTAGCCCATGCTTTACACAGTGTTAAAAAAAAAATAGATATGAGTGGGACGAACACTCACGGGGCCTTGATGTGAAACATGTTGGGTACGAGAGGCTCCGCCTTTCGCATTATTGTGGTTGTGTGTTACTATATACTCGATACTCAAAACCCGGTTCTCAAAACTCGATACTCAGTAATCGATGATAGTACTCCATACTAAGTACTCGACACGACATACTCGATGCGATGCCAAGTACTCGATTTTCAGAATTCGATACTCAGTACTCGACACTAAGTACTCGATACTAAGTACTCTAAACTCAGTACTCGATTCTAAGAACTTTATACTAAGTACTCGATACTAAGTACTCTATACTCAGTACTCGATTAGGCAGCATTCGATTCTTAGTGCTTGATACAAAGTACTCGATACCAAGTACTCGATACACAGTATTTGATACTACGTACTCGATTCTAACACCTCAATACTTAGTACTCAATACTAAGTACTCGATAATAAAACTCGATACTTTGTATTGGGTACTCAGCAAACGATGCTAAGTACTCGATACAAAGAACTCGATACTCTGTATTTGGTACTGAGTGTTCTCGATACTCTATTCTCGATACTCTACTCGATACTCTATACTCGATACTCAGTACTCCATTCATAGTACTCAATACTAAGTACTCCCACTAATCTGAAAAATATTACCAATGTTAAACTCTTGTTTTTGTGACTCATTTAAAAGCTTTGAAGTCGAAGATCTTAAAAAGGCAGAGGCTATTGGGGACTTTATAAGTAATTGTGAACGTTTATCACGATTTTTTTATTAAACTTTTCTGACCATTTTAAGACTAGATAACCGACCAGATAACAGAAGAAGTCGCTAGGCAGTAGGTCACAATGGTTCTTTGTCTATCATTTTTGTTGAACCGAACCGAAACTGTAGGTTCGGAACAGGTTCAGGTTCAGCTTTATTATTAAAGAGGTTCGGTTTACAGTAAACTAATAGTCGGAATTCCGGGTTCGAACCGGTTCGGTTCAAACCCGGTTTGCAGCCCTGGTTCAAAATGGTATATCTTCGCTTAACATAAATAGTAGATTTCAGTGGGACAGTAGAGTTTTATGTTAAGAAATATAACTTTACGATATTATAAGTTCCCACAAAACGCACCTAAAATGGGTCAAGGTAGACTTTTTAAGCAACTTCAAGTTCAAATACCAAAAATGTAGAAGTGATGGATCAAATCATCTAGAATCAGCAACAACCCTTTAATATAATGGACCTTGTTGCCTAGTGTAAATATTAAGTCCATTAAACTGATTAAGCCTTGAGTCTTGGCACGAATGGGGCAAATACTCTGCATCTTAGTTCAATTTCCTCTCGGTTTTAAACAATAATATTAAGATATTTCTTCGGTGTGTTGCAAAAAAACTGACCCAAATTTGAAATTCGCACTCCAAGGCTATAAAAATAAATAGGGTTTGGCTGTCAATTAAAAGTTAACCAAAGAATTAGTCTAAAATTTAGTACATGTTGTATAAAATATCATAAAAACAGACAGCAATTGATAACAGTTGACAGCAGCAGGGAGCTTACGGAACGACCTTTGTTCACCAATAACATCACTTGCATAAAGTCTTACCAAAACTGATAAATTTATACGTGCTGTGCCTATATTTATTCAATCATTTTTAAAACTAATCATAAACCACTAAAAAACGCCCATTAATCGTTTAATAACTGACTTCATAAGTAAATTTCGTATAAAATTCTCATTAAACTAAGCAAATTCATATTATTATTTTTTTTGTTTTAAACAAAGGTCGTGAGGTAGAGAAGCATGAGTAATACTGTGCTTAGAACGGCACCTAGACAGACAAGATATAAACAGTCAATAAAAACGATCAAGAGACGGTCGGTCATTTGAATTTTGTTGCCAAATATGGTTGTAAAACAAAGTTGACGGACCCCAATGACGGCAGCAAAAACTTGTAGCTGACACACAACGAAAAGCATGTAAATTCCACTAAATTTTAAACAAAAATTGTAAATAATGAAGACAAAGACACAAACATCAGTGTGGGCAGTTCCAACTCAAAATACTTTGGACAAAACTATCAATTTGACTTGCCTGAGGCTGAGCCCCACGCGTGTCATTTCCAGGGTGCCAATTTTTATCGTTGACTTCAAACAGGAATGTGTCCAGAGGCAACTAAAAACAAGGAATTGGATGTTGTATTTTCTATAATTAAGCGACAGACGACAACGAAAAACGTGAGCGAAATATCAACGAAGCTAGTCGAAGAAAATCAGGCAACACATATGTGCGGACGGCAGGGCGGAGGAGCCAAGAGATACCCCCGAGATAGATAGTAGCAAAAGTGACAAACGATAAGTTTATAAATGCGTCTACATTGTTGGAATAAAATAAAAAAGAAGAAGCAATAATAAGAATAATAATGGACAGCATTTATAGAAAAATGCTGTCAGGGGTGGACGAGCGAGCTACAGCGGAGGTTCGTCGAACGCGCCATGAGTTTGCAAATTGCAAGGAGTTAACCAAAGCCCCGTCGAGACGAGAGATGCGGGACAACTTGATACGCCTAAACACAGCATACACAAATTGTTGTACAAATTGTTCAGGCAACAAACGCCGTCAGGCATGTTTATTGCTAGCAGATAGAGATGAAGTCGTGACAAGTTGAAGTCCATTGAAAATGAAATGAAATTTTAGTCCCATTTAGATCCAAATTCAACATTGTTAAATCATTCCCTTGTCCAGTTCATTACATCCATCTCAACTTTCCACTAAAGTCAAGTTACTTTTTACATTGAAGACAAACTTTTGACAGTTACATTGTATCTCAACTAACCTAGTTCATCCTTCAAAGCAATCATTTCACGCAACGAAACCTTCACAAATTCTCTGTCCAATTTTGCATCAAAGTGCTGAGTTTTATGTGTCTGCTTTCCCAAAGCCTTCGCCAACTTCATAAACTTGAAAGCAAACAACAATTTCCATTAAGATTGGTTTTAAAGTGCATTTTGTAATAGAATTTGCATTAGTCACGCACTCATCTCTAGGTCAGGTTTCAAACGAAAACGGCAAACAATGCGTCGTGGCGTATTTAGTGCCTGGCAATTATGTGTGATATGCATAGACAAACCTAACGCCTGTGGAGATCTCTCTGCCTCTGCGGCACCGGCACCTTGCATTGGTGGAGACTTGAGAAACGTCAATAAATTTTGAGTGCTATTCGTGCGAATGGTGAAATAAGGAAAACTAGAATTCACTTTCGCGCGCGTGCACCGAATTGAGGTGTTGTCTGGGCCGGCCAATGGCCACCCAACTGGCAATGTGGGTCTTCTTATTTAACATGGCAAAAAGGCGGTTGCGAGGTCAGTAGTAACGACTGTGATTGGCGGCGCCCCCCACACACACTCAGCTGAGCTTAGAGGGGGTGGGCTTAAGGACCTTGTGGCACGTCATGGCCTGATAGAGATCTGGTTGGCCTAAACATGCAAACTTCTTTTTTCAAAATCAAAATTTAAATTTAACTGCTCAATTGGCCAGAGCTCAGCACAGGTTTCGACTGCTGCTGCTGCCGCTGTTGGTTGATGATGTCGATCAACCGGAACAAAATGGAGACGGAATGGTAATTAAAAATATATATAAAATAAGTGCATGAACAATTTACATTGGCGCCCCAGCGTTAATTAGCGACTTACATACAGTTCACTTGGACGACTCGACGACGGCTGGCATTGACTTCAGCTTGACCTTTGCTCAACCAACTGGGAGACTCAACCAAGGAAATGAACAACATGCAAATGATTGAAGCTTATTATAATTGTGAGAGACTTCAAAAGCAGTTCATAATTAGAGATCAGGCCGTGAGTGCAAAGAGACCAAGAAAGTGAAGCTTGTAATGCCAAAGGGGTGGGAGATTGAATTATACAAGATTTTCAAACTTTCTCAGAAATTTTGCTTCTTTATTGAATTTCTCAATTTTGGGTTTAAAAAATAGGAAATTTTTTGTTTATTTTCAATTTTTGACAAGTCATTTGAAAAAGTTGTGATTTCCCATTTATTGTAACAATTTAATTGCGTCAAGTAAACCTTTAAATCTAGTAAACTAAAACCTAAAATAAGAATGTTTTGTACAAGTTAATTATGGTTTACCAACCTTTGTGTGTTATTTATAAGCTTCCACACTCCACATACTCTCCAAAAGCCCCTCGTTAGTATGCTTAGAAACTGATTTATATCTGGGCGCCTTTTGTAACTCAATCAGGCATCAAAATGTGAGGCCCTTGAAATCAAATGAGACGCGACCAAAATCGAGATCAAGTCCGCTGCCGCCGTTAAGTCTCAGCCTCAAGTCCAGGCCCAAACCGAACCAAAAACAAACCAACTGTGAAAACACCAAGCTCAGCAGCTGTTTGTGTAGAATCCAAATGTGGATTGTGTTGGCATTTGGAATTTGTTCACACGTTTCTACAATATTATTTATATGATCGGCCCACGCTTTGTAAATTACACAGCATTTTTGAATTTATTACAAATTTATTAGCATAGCCCAGTGGCGTTTTTTTATTTTTGTTTAACCAAATAAGGACTTTGCGGAAGTTATTTTTGTTATTTGGAGGGGCCTTCAAAAATTAATGAATTTCTAACCAATTATTGGGAACATTGAATTTTGTATTTGCTGATTAAATGCCAGAAAGCAAGTCGAAAAGTTATTGATAGCTGCTAATCAAATTTGTTGCGCCCGTGTCCGTGTTCCTAATTTGTTGTCTCCGCTTTCTAGCGAAATTTTGGAAACATATACACAGCAAGACACAAATCAGTAACAAGATTATATATTGGACTTTATTGACGATATTTTTAACCGACAAACCGACGAACCGACGACGTAACGCGCACATGCAAAGCTAAAATCACACTGAGAGCGCGGCGTCCCGTGTGCGGCCCCCAAAACATTAGTTGGGAGAGCTTGAGATAAGCCCCAAAGAGAGAGCGGACTACACATATAGAGAGAGAGAGAGAGAGAGTTGGACAGCAAGTGCATGCAATTGCAACTGTGTATTTGTATTGGTGCAACCGGCGTGTGAAACTTTATGCAAATTACTTTATTTTTTTTTTGTTTTATTGCGGAAAATGAAAAACAAAAGTTGTGGACAAATAATAAACAATAAGTCAGAGAGGCTGCCGATACGACGCCTTATACATACATATTTACTTTGATAGCTACTTTTTCATACCATTTAACGGAACCTGCCTCAATTTTTAGGCCTGTTGGCATTAAAGTTCAATGTACGTTGATTACAACCAAATAGCAGGCCAACAGCAGCCGTAACAACAAATTCTTTTCAACGCTGCTTTTTGTTATAAACATAAATCACAATTTTATAGCATTTCCACGCAATGTGTGCCGTCCAACCGTTGCCTTTGCTACGTGATTTTATTCATTCTGGCCACAATTACTCGTTAAAATTCCCCAAATGAGTTGCGCAAGTTGGGGGGTGGTGAGGGGGGGAACTTTAACTTTGATGCTGCTGGGATGACATCAACCAACACACTTACACACATGTCGCCCAGTGTCAAGCGTCTGTGTCAGAGAGAAAGAAATTCGCTGGGCAATAAAAAAAAAAAAATCTGTTTTTGATATGCAAATTTACCCCAGAAACAAAAACCACAAACTAAAAGCCAAAAAGTTGTCTTTTCTTGTTATTTTCGCAAAAGTAAATTTTTATTTTGAAACGAAAACAAAATATTTATGGCCTCGAGGCGACAAAGCAGAAGCCACCAATGCCAGCCCCCAAAAAAAAGTATCAACAGACAACACGTTGCTCGAAATGCATTCGACTGTTGCTCTGAAGTAGACGATCTACGTTTTGAATACCCTTTTGAGTATTCTCCTTTTTTTGGAAAAAGGTTCGGTTCAAAAAGACATAAATGTATCGGTGGAAATTTTCGTAAAGAAGCGTCGATAATTATATTTTGAATACGCCATTTGTTATTCTACGACTTGGCGAATTTTAAATTGTAAAATAATGGAAAGTTAAGTTGCTAGTTTACCAACCTGGAGTTTTTCGAAGAATTATTAGAAATCATGGGCGTGTACCGAACCGCCGAGCCCGCACCACTCAACTAATTAGAGTATCTAACATTCGATGTACCAATTTAATCACTTTTGATTTCTTTTTCATGTGCTTGCCATCATTTCTGACATTTATCTGCCTCTGGGGTTGTAAGAAAAATTTTAATGTCAGGATCGACGACAAATGAGATGTGCAAGTACAGACATAAAATGGAAATGGCCATGCGGCTGGCTATGCTGCTGTTGCCTTATTGCATTTGCGTGCCAAGAAATATTTGGGCTAATCTGAAAGTGCGTGCGTTGCACATACAATTTACGATCGAAAGCAAGCGAAGCAGACAGATTCGACAGTGTTCAAGGTCAGCGAACGATTGCAATCGTTTTAGAAACATTTTGAAAACGCCAAAGCCAAGCCAAACCAAACAAAAAAGAAAGATTAATTAATAGAGATACGAGAAACAGACACAGGGGAGAAATATTTTAGGTAGTATCAGCAAACGTCAACACCACGAGAAAAAAAAACACGTTAATGTCCAAACAGCAGGCCACAAAAACAAAAAGAAATAATAATTATTATAAATAATTATTAGAGCGCAGTGGCAGTTATACAGCAGCGCCGGCAAAACTTAACGCTGAATAAGCCAAAGCCATAGCCATATAGCCATAGAGCAGACATCTATTGTTATACACACACACATACACATAGACATATACATAATTCTGTGTCTGTTATTTTTGTTGTTTCACTTTTTTGAGAGCATAAGCTGTGAACGCTTTTAGCACATTGATAGACCGTTGCACAGTGGTTGTGAAGTTGGAATGGTCCAAATATGTAGTCATTGCTTGTTGTAAGTAACTAAACTTGGCATAATTTTTAGAAAACTTTTACTTTTTTTGATTTTTAGAGGTTCAATAAGAACCACCTCTCCCTAAGACCAATTTTCCAACCGATCTTATGATATCTAATAGATATAGTCACATAATCTGGGCTGTTTAGACTTGCTATAAATATAAATTAAAAATTTCATCTCATTATAAGATCTGAGACAACACTAGCAGAGATATAGATCGATTGTGTTAGAATTTAATCCATTTTGAACTTAACATTTTAAGTACGTATATGATTTGTTCTTGTTAGTACCTAAACTAAGTACGAAGCATTCTAAAATCGAAAAGCGATCCATAATATTATTGAAATGAGTACCAACGATCTTGAATCATAAACTTTTCGTGTTTACAATAAGCCGAAAACTTTGAGAAAAGCGCGTTTTTGATTCAATTTTAAAAGATCTTAGATTGACTACAAAATAGATTTACAATGCGAGATCTAAAAAGTGTGCAACGGAAAATTACAGATTAACCGAAACTGTTCTTCTAATTCCCAACTGGTTCTAACACTTTTCTTATGGAGTGATGGTAGATTTCGTAACTGCTACGCGAAGGTTTGGGAAAAATAACAGTCTCGTTTTTCAGTTCAAGACTTTCAATCATTCCTTTTCTAGCCGATTCCCTTTCAAAAGCACGTTCCTCTTCCGCTCGACGTGCCGGGACATTTCGGTGTTGCGCTGCATTTTGCGAACGCCGACCAATGTTAGGACAGTCTCTTCTTAACATCGTATCAAATATCGAACTGTAAATGATCTTCACTTTGGTAAGTGAATTGAACTCTCATGTCTACAGGAATTGTTGCAACACTGCAGAAAGGTGAAAGAAGAGCAAATTCAGCAATGAAGCCTTCGTTAAATCTGCAAATCAACATTAATCCTGTTTGCAACATTTTAAAACAATTAGCCATGGCTAAAGTGTTGAAAAACCGTAAATTCATCATATGGGATGAGTGCACGATGGCGGACAATTGATTATTAGAATCATTCGATCGAACATTAAACGATCCCACAAATACTTTCATTTCGAAATCAATAACGTCGGATAAACTAAACACATGTCTCAAGTCATTGAATTTGTGGCAATACGTTAAACATTTGCATTGATACTTAATATGAGAGTGTTCCTGCAAGAGGATAGAATTGCAGAATATTTCCAAAAATGCTGGGTCTCGGAAATGGTATAGTTCCGGTACCACCAGTGGTTAAAAAAATTTTAGCTCAAACTTACCACTGTGCGTTGCACTCTCTCAACTGAAAATCGACAAAAACTAAACTCAACTTCCCCCTACACTTTCCTTATTGTAAATTTTCCATTGTTTGTGATTAAAGTTATGGCGTTTGTTTGTGCTTAGTAGTATGTACTTAGATGCAAATGCGCAGATAAGCCGCTGTTCGTTCATTATAGACGGCAGGCGGCCTCTTTACGTGCTTCGTGTTATTTTCGATATGCATAAAAATGGCCAAATTACAGAATGTACTGCACTTTCCTTCAACACCAGGAAATGCACATGATTTCAAATTTCAACTGACAGTGGGCGTGGCCAAGGTGTTCACATTTGCATAAAAATTGCTCATTTGTTAATCTTGGGCCTTTTTTCTTTATGCGCCTTCATTATTCAACACTGAACTGCTCAAGTGCCGTTACACACATAAATCCAACCAAACCAAACCTCTTGCGGTTGTCTCGTCGTCTACCGTTGTTGTTGCTAAGCAAATGTACAAAAAAAAAAAGTTAATAAACTTTTATTGCGCAAAAAATGCCACTTACATTTATTATAATTGCGCAAAAGAGTTGTTGTTGCTGTTGTTGCCAGATATTACTTGTTAATAATTTGCCTAGTTTAAGTTCGCAGTTGATTCAAATAAACGAAAGTTGTTATAATTATACAAATGTATCTCTATGTGTATAAGCAATCCCATTTAGTTGTCTTGCGTTTTGTTGACTCAGCAGTTCAGCGACAGCATCTTTCGATTAGGGTGAGTCCGGGTCCGAGTGAGTCAGTTCAAACAAGTCCTGGATAGTCTACCGGGTTCAATGATCCGTAAACAACTCAACTTTTATATACTGCCTTGGTGCATTCTACTTTAATTCACCCGGAAGTAGGCCCTTTGGCCCTTTAGAATACAATTTAATCAAAATCTAATAGAAGGGCGCTATAACAACCATCAATTATTGGCCTACGGTGCTTGTATTTTATTTGTATTGTATTTATTTATTGTCTTAAACGTTCGACAGAGTATGGGACTGTGCTTCTTATACTCACCGTCAAGGGAGATCAAGTTTATTTTCAATTTTTACCACGCCCCCTCCACCCCCGCAAATTTGAAAAAACGTCATATCTCCCACAGTTTTATAGATAGAAGGTTCGTTTCTTCTGGACATATTTAGTAATCAGGATTAATTATCGATCCGCCTAAAGGAATGGTAAAGTTCGGAACGGTTGTCGAGTTATAAGGAAAACAAACAATTATGGGCAGCACCGGCCGCAACGGTGATGGGCAGCACTTCACAGGTACAGAGTAAGTTATAGTCGGGCTTGATCGACTTTCTTTCTTTTTATAACTAGTACCGTGTGACATTAATTGCACCGACCGAGACCGATAATCGGTTGTGATAGAAATATTAGACCAAGAACGAAGAAACAGTAACTAAATATTTTGAGAACTCAAAACAGGGCTGCAAACCTCTTAGTCCAGTCAAGTTAGACAAAAAAAGGGCATATTCATGCATGGAATATACACCAGACAGATTTTTGATAAACCCAGAATGTGACCCTTAAATTCTGACAGAAGGGACTTTTGTGAGCATCACCTCATATCCTGTTTTTTTTTACTGAACCATAGGTTCGCGTTCCATGGGTACTTTTGTACTAGCAACACACAGCTACGACCACTTTAACTCGATTGTTAATGGTTCAAGATAACAATCTAGAAAATTCAGGAATACAGGTTGCAATTTTTATGCTCTTTTATTGATATGTTATTCGTAGGTCTTACCAAAAACAAGAAAAAAGTGAAAAATGCATTTCTGATTGTACATTACTCAAAAACTATTGCCCGGACAGAAAATTTGTGAGAACAAAAAAGAAAGGTAATGTTAATATCTTTAACTTTGTCTTTTTGTCTAAATGCAATATTTTCAGAGATACTCGTATGGACTAATTCACATTTTGCAATATATCAGCCGTTCCCAATGCCACAAATTGACACAAATTTGAACTTAAGCCTTTTAGACAGTCCCCTACCACATATCAAAAATCTGGCTGGTCTATATTTAATGCATAGAAAAATTCTAACTTGACTGGACTATCTGGAATTTTGCCAAAGGTTTGTTCCGTAGGGTCGAACCCGCCCTAAAGGCTAAGGTTAGGGGCACTGACCGGTTCTTATCGAACCTAAGGCTTTGGTTCGAACTTTGGTTCATAAGCATCTTCAGATCTATTTTATCAAGCTTTCCATAAGTCTACTAGAACATTTTAAACATTGGAATTGATCAGAGAGTCCAAAATAAGGTTGGTTTTGCATTTGACAACATTACTTTTGCTTGTAGATACCTAGTTTTCCATTTTTTCGGAAAGTCTGAAAAAGTTTAGTACAAAACCCAATCTCACAAGCTTAAGCTTAGGTCCCACAGGCAAATAATTTATAAAAATGTTGATACTAATTGGGCTAGATAGGGAACTTTTCGACCGTATGGAACCAAATAGTTATTTAGTTTTAAGTCCAGCAAAAACAATCGAAATTTGTGGCAATAATTTACCTGTGGGACCTTAACTTTACTGACATAATTCCGGTTTGACCTTAACTGGTTTTTTTAATGTTAACCAAGTTTTACAAATATTTGTATCTGTTGTCGTCTAACAAACTAATCCTAGTAGATTTAGTTGCTCAAAATATGCTTAAAAAAGTGATTAGTCAAATCAAATAGAACGTAAATGGCGGTGTATCCATTATGTGTTCCCTCTCCTTAAACTTAATCTCTTGTAATGTCACTTCCCCCTAATTGATCAGTGGGTATTAAGACCAGTTCTTAAACATGTTGTGTATAAATCAAACATTGGGCAATGTCCTCCAAATGATGTTTTGATCATCAATAAAGAGCAGCTATTCAATTAATCCATTTTGGCGCGCTTGGCGGCACGACAAAAATAATGGGTGCTCCTCTCCCTCTTGTCTTTTGGTCATTTACCTTTGGGCGCTGCGTAAGTCGACGTCATCGTCTCCATCCCTACCCAACCGAAATTCATTCCAGAACAAATCAAGATTAATTGTTTATAGTTTATTTTTGTAGGAAAGTGTTGTTGCGGTTGGGCTGGGTCTATAAACGTGTTGAATCCCAACTTTTGCATATGATTCATGCCACTTTTCTTTTGCGTGTTTAGTTGGCTTAACTGTTTGCTCGTTTCCCCAGTTGGCATTGAATATATCTCTATTTGGTGGTGGCTGGCGTGACTTTCTTTCCACTCATGCATCATTTGGACATGGAAATTTGTCAACTTGATGTCAAGATTGGATTGGGTGTCGCCCTCAAGCGATCGCTTTTGATCATTGTACAATTGTGTGATGTGCGGCAGCAGCTTACAACATAATTTGCCAAATGTGATTAGCAAATTATGGACATGGTCGTGGACAAGAGCTGTTGGGGCTAAGCTCGCTCGCTTTCAATTCAACGCTTCGTTTAACTGTAGTAAATTGAAAGCTTGAAATAGAAACAGCAACAACGCGCCACAATTACAGAAAATTGAAAAGTATACAACAGTTTGTGGCAATAAAAATTGGCCAGTGAGGCGATAGACTGATGAGTTCATTGACTCGTTTTTTTTTGGTTGTTTTATTTTAGAGTGTGGCATATTGCCGTTGGGCTTTTTCTCAGTTTTATTTTACTCTTTTTTTATGGGGCATTAGAAGTCTTGATCTTTTTTGAGATGTCGTCATTGCGTGGGCGAGTGCGCTTTGTCTTTATGCTGCCTTTTGTGTAATTTTCTTCGCATTTTGTTTAATTGTACTTCGTAATTATTCATTTGATGTAATTAGTTTTATAACTTTGGCTTGGACTTTGATGATGAGTGTGGGTAAATGCAAATCTTAGTCAAGCTGAGAGTGCAGTCAACTGGGGCCGAGGCAGCTGTTGTGTGGGGGATATCAAGAAATCATTTAAATTTATAAGACGAATATTGATCCGATTTACCATAACCGTATACCCCTATAGCAGACATTGACATAAAGTCATTGATGGGCGATTATGCTTACATAAGTAACGAAAAACCAGTGTCTCCCGAAAACTGTGTTTTGTATATGCATTACCCGATCTGATTCATTAGTCTCCGTCTTTGTTATGTTTAGTTCATATTGAACGAATATTAACAAGCTCTGGTGGTAAGGAACGAATCATATGTAGCGGAATTTAAAAATCAATCGACCTATGGGAAAACCGGAACCGAACATATAGCTAACATACCATTAAAGAAACGTAGTACGAAAAATTCTAAATGATATATTAATAAGATAAACCCAAAAATTGGGCAACTAGGTACCATTTACTGGCCTTAATAGGGTTTACCATTATCGAAACTGACAATTGGCTATTACTGTGAAAAATTCTCGATCAGAACCTATTTCCCAAATCTCTCGTTTAATTATTTTTGCGAAATGCAAGACAGGATTAGTTTGTGCAGTTGTACCCAGGACGCCCACCTGAGTATATACACCCGTAAGGAGTTGCTCAAATAATTCACAAAACAAATTTGTATGACATCCCAATGGTTCCTAAGTTTTTCACACACCCCTCAGAACTAACCATTCTTTGAGAAAATTAACAAAGTTCATAACACCCACACCTACGTTTTCTGCTTTACCTAACTCAACAATTTTACACTTGTGTTTTTTCGAACATTATCTCTCCTAAAACCCCGCTTTCAAACCCCCGTGGCTGTCCATAACCCTGCCACATAGCGTACCCACCATGAAAAAATATTCCCTCACTTTCAAGTAGTGTAAAATTGCGCTTTATGGTCTTCTGAGCACAACCCGGCCGACAGCCAACATGGCGTATGAGCAGCCGGCGTCTTATATACACTATTCTCCCCCTATGTACGCTGCGCGCCGCAGAATTTGGCTTGCCAACCACGCGTGGCTGCCTTTTCAAATTTTGGACATCGCTGGTTTAAAGCAACAACGAATACCCATGCTAAAATTTGTTTTGAACCTCTATAAAAAAGCTAGTAAAACTGTTCACGTCTTGGAAACTACTTCTTTAGTGAAAGAGAAGTATAAAAGATGTTCCTATATTATGGTGTCAGGTCCGAATGGAAAACTTGATAGTCTAGCATCCCTTAGAATTTTGTTGCTCTAGCTCTTCTAGTCTTTGAGAACTAGATGTTTATTCAGACGGATGGACAGACGGACATGGCTATATCGACTCGGCGGTTGATGCTGATTAAGAATAAAAATATTCTTTATGATATCGGAGATGCTTTCTTCTACCTGATACATACATTTCAGAACATTCCCAACTGCTTTTATAACAAAAATACCCACACACATTTGAGAATAAATTCCTCATAGCGAAGTGCCACAGTAAAGAAAATGCTTGGCTGCCTACATTGTAAGTAAACAGCTTAAAAACTCTGACTTTTCTCATATCTCTTGAGCAGAGGGGGCTTAGCCATACACATGCTGATATGACAGCCCTCATACATATGTACATATATGCATAGAGACACACCCGCCTGTTTGCCAGCTGAAAATTCATATAATTTCTTTTAAGTGATTAAACTAATTGAAAATATGTTTTGCATTTGTTATTTGATGTTCTTGCTTCTGTCTGCACAAGTTTTCTAATTGAAAAAGTTAGCTACTGCCACCCTAACGGTAAAAACATATGTACGTATGTATGTCTGTATATTGTACAATAACTGTAGTGGCCCGAGTGTGGCTCAGCGGAGTCAAGTGTCAGTTGTCAGCTGGCGCACTTGCCCCTCTTTCTCTTTCACTCTACGTATCTCTTTTGTAAATATGGCGTCATGTCTTTGGCATTTAAACATACAGAATACCAACAACAGCAACAACAATGCACAATGGGGTTGTGCGACAATTAAATAAGCGAGCGACATTGCGACTGGGCAACTGGCGACTTGTAAATTAAAGTGGAAGGATGACAAAGAGGATGACAAGATTCTAGGTCAAACCTAGCAAAGAGGAGATTCTTGTTTCATTTTGAGTGTGCGAAAATGTATATTTATTTATGTAAATTCAGGTAGATAGAAATATAACAGCAGAAAATTGTTTTTCCAAACATTCAAATTTGTACACGAAAGAAACATCAACTGAAAGATTCGTCAGGAGAAAGATTTCTTCTACTTATAAAATTTTGATAAAAAATAGCCTTCAGTTCAAAAAAATTACAATATGAGACAAAACATTAACTTTTGAAAATTAAGACTGCAAATCGGTCCAGTACCGAAACCCTGAGAACCGGTTCGGTTCATGTTATTTTTGTTCCCTAGAACCGGACCACGAGCCGGGTTTCATTTTCTATAATCTAGTAAGCGAAATTATTCTTGACACTTTAGATATAAAGACCTCCTGTTTTAGTTCAAAATCCAATCGTTTTTCGAATTCGAAATCAGTTGAAAATCTCTAGAGATTTCTGGGACACCCCAATTATGAGTTTGAAAATGAAAATAAAGCAACTTCGACAAAAATAGGGGAAAATTGGTTAAGCGATCTACGATGTTATGAACCAAAGTTCGAACCATAACCTTAGCTTCAACCAGCTTAGGATCCGGTTCGCGAACCGAACCTTAGACTTCACGATGTATTCGAACCCCCTTCAGATTTTTAGAAATGGTTAAAAATAGCTGAATCTGTCACCAACCTAATAAGAATATCGGTTCGGTTGGACACTTTAAGACATCTCCTGCATACAGTTTTGAATATCTAACAAAATAACAGAATAAAATTATATAATAAAAAACAGTTAATTTGAATGATAAATTCTTGATTATAATACCATAATTAGCCCGCTCGTCGGCTTGTTCTCTCACGACGCAACGAGGCATTTGTTCGATGGCTTGTTGCTTGTTGTGACAGTTACTTCGTGTTTTTCTGCTACGCACACAAGAGCAAAGCTTGATTGTGTGAGTTTGGTCACCACTGCCCTAAAACCACAATTGTCTTCTAATTTTGTCGTTCTATGGCTTTGCCCTGAGTTCATGCGCAAAATTTCGATGTTTAAAAAACCTTACTTTTAGGCCGACTTGAAACTTCCACGATGTCAAATGTGAATAAATTTTTAAAAGCGATTTAATGAAATCCAAAACAAAAGCGCATACATCCAGCTATAGTAAAATATTCAAAAGAAAATAATTAGCCATGTTGCGAGTGAATAGACAGTGGCACCCCAGGGCACTCTTAACTAAAAGTTGCCAAATGTCCCGAAAACCCAAAACCAAGAAAATTAAAGATTTTTCCATTTTTTATGAAAACGATTACAATAATCAAACTTAAGAAGCTGTTTCTTTCCTAGTTTTGAATATTTATTTTCCATTTTTTGGAGCAATTTTAAGAAAAATTAACTTTGAATTGCTGATTCGAAAACCAATTTGTGAAAAGTTTCCAAATTTTAGCATAAAATGGGTATATGTATTCTAAATCATTTCCGACAATCGTTTTATCCAAACAAAAAAGTGGAACTTTTGGTTAAAGTTTCGGCCTGATTGCCCAGTGTGCATTGTTGAACGATTAACTGAATCTATTGGAATTTGCATCACTGCTCGTTGAAAACCAAGATAAAAAAGAATTCAACAATTAATTCGATTTGTTGCTCTTATCAGTTTTCGTTTTCAGTGCCAACTTTTTATCGGACATTTCACTGCCTTTATCTCCGCCAATATACTAAGCACCGGCACCATAACCGGCAAACAAATTTCAAACAAAACTGTCCACTTTTTGTATGGCAAAGGTTCACTTTACCTTCTGCCTTAAGTCAATTTTCAGTAAGGGCAGTCTTTAGGCTCAGTGTAAAATACCTATAAGTTTGTCTATCCCCTGTAGTGAGTTCACACTGTACGTTTATTTGGCATACATCTAGGTATTTGTTTAGTTTATACACCTTTGGCCTCGTGTTGTTTGTTTGTTGCCTTTTTCTTTGTTGTTTGTTTGTGTGAAAGTGAGTCAAATGCGTTCGTTGCGTTGCCCCGTTGCCCGGCCCGATGCCGGCCATTAGTTTTTACTTTTCCTCTTATCAGCAGCACACACAGAGTGTGGTGTCTGGTTGTACTTTTCCATTCCATTAGTAATTGTTTAGAGCTGCAGCTGATTTAATTATGGAATTTATTGCTCCGGCTGTGGCTGTAGGGAAACAAATTTGTTTTCAACTCGATTGGCCGCGCTTATGTTTTTTTAATTAATTTATCTGTGTGGGCAAACCTAATTAGTTTAATGGCGCACAAGTTGCAAATTAATTTGAAATATGCATTGCCTGGGACTGTCACCCTTCGACTTAATTGTTTACAGATTAGTTTCAGCATTGTACTATGGGCAGAAATGCATTTTCTTGTTGCTGTATGGGAATTATATTTGTGGATCTTTTAATTATAGAATCTCAAGCACTAGCTCTGATGCTCCGACTGATCTGATTTAGATATAAAATCTTGAAGATGGCTTTATATGCCATTTCGAAATAGACTGAGTTTTACCAAAGTTATGGCGAAATATGTGAAACCATTATCAAAAATTTTTCAAAAATTTTCCCCAAATATTTTTTGACATTTTGCCACAAAAAAAAAACCTAGTTTTTGCCCATAGTACACTGGGGTGTGGCCATTTGGCGGGTGTGAACAATTAGCCAGGTTTCGAATGTGTGTCCTCGCTTTGGCAAAAGTGTCACGCAACTTGGGCGCGCACCTTCACCACCTTCTCTGTGGAGCTCATCACGTTCGACTCTCTTAGTCTGATGCTAATCGTCTAGGCATGAGCTATTTTTGGTCACACTTTTGTTTTGTGGCCCATCCATCCATCCATCCAGGTGGGCGTTAGCCCGAAGCTTATTATGGTTCTGATTTATATTTGGCACACATTTTACTTCCCAAAATGGGACCAAGTTGTAAATATTAGGCGTTAATTTGCGTGGGTCGCTGATGTGTGGTAGCATGGGAATTTCTTCTCGTTTTCAAATTGAAGGCAATTGGTGCCTCTCATGGGCAATTCAACCAACAATCAATCAATCATAGAAGCGGCAAGTAAGTACCCAATCAAGCCAATCAGAATGAGTTTCAAAATGTGCATAAAATATGATTTATGGATGCCCATAAATTAGACAAAAACGTTACCGAATGTGCAACCTTCAACACCTTCAATTTTTTGCGCAATCTCCAAAATATAAAATACAAAATATGAACAAAGAAAAAAATCACGAAAATCAATTTTCAATTTGCATGCGAAATCGTTTTTTTCCAAGTGTTTCTCGCGTGCAAAATTATGCAAATTAGTCAAACAAATACTGCAGTAAACAAAATAAAACAAAATTCGAAGAAGCAACTAAAATTCCACTTAAATTGGATTTTGAAAAAAAGCAAGAGGCCAAAAATATGATGATTTGGCGCACCTAGTCAAGCGAATGCAAATAACTGCGAAAAGCAATTATGGAAATACTTATTACGACTATTACATAAGATTCTGTGAGGGTCATCATACATAAGCTATGGTGATTCGGCAATCTATGCCATTAAAGAGATCATTTAATTCTTGAGAATTTGTGGCTGATCGTTAAAACTCTTAGTTGTGTCATTCTTGACTATAGCTAGAATACGGTTTGTCTCAGAACACAAAGAATTGACAAAATAGCATCAGCTTATGACTGAGGTTTTCTCAAAATTACTGGATTAGGTTGGATTACATAACACAAATCATCGGCAACACCATTTTTATACCCTTGGTATGTACTTGTTCCGGTCACTGCAAAATTTTTTGGATGGGAGAACCTTCACCTCAAAGCAGGACGTCAAAATCCACTGGGACCAGTTTTTTTTTTTGGTGTGGAACCAAACCCCTGAGAACCGGATCGGTTCGAGCATTTTGGGGTTCGCGAACCGGACCATGAACCTGGTGCCTGAACCCGAACCGGACCACTTTATCGAAAATTGAGGTTCGGTTCACAAATTTAAGTAGTTTTTTCAGCGATACATCCCAGGGATATTGGAAATCTTTGCAGATTTTAGTATAAACGATTGCATTTCCAACTAAGTTTGGATGATCTTTTATATAAAGGGACAAGATAAAGTATGATTACTAGATTATACGAAAAGAAACCATTTAAATGAAATCTACTTGTCTTTGAACGGACGGTATAGATGACGAGATTCACATTTTTACACTGGCGATAAAAGATGTCCACGTCCAGTAAACGAGTCGGGACTTGACTGCTATCATTCAATCCAATCTTACGACATTTCTCTAGGTCAGATAAATACTATTACTATTTCATATACACGCCTGTTTCCGTTTCCTAGTGGAATGAACAAAGTAAACGATCGCAACTCCGAATCGTTTTCATTTTGGTGTTTCCGTTTCCGAGTGAAACAGAAATTGATAGTCTTTTCGAATGAATGTTCGAATCGTTATCGAATTTTAATTCAGCCATAAGGCAACCTTGGAAATTTCGATCAGCACTGCGCATGCGACGATTCGGAATTTCGAACAGATCGGTTTCATTTCGATCGTTTTTCTTTGAAATTTTGAGGTACAAACTTAATAAAAACGATTTTAAATCAAATTGAAGATTCGATATATCTATAGATACTTCAAAATCTCCCCAATATTTAACATGTTAAAATAAAAATACTTGCAAGATGCAAAGAATCACACTATTTTACATTCCACTGACTCTTAGGCAAAGCTTTTGATACCGAATAATTTAATCGTTTTTTGGAAACGGAAACAGCTACCAATTCCGATTCCGCATGATCTGATCGAAATCGGGAATAGACCTGATATAAAAATTGATAAAACCAGTGCTAGAGTGAGTGAAGCGATAGAACTCTTGTGTATATGTTAGTAAACTCTTAGAGATTTTTTCATTCAAAGACCTTTAAAAGAGCTCTATCTAAAAAAGTTCGAATGGAACTTATTTGAAAATACATGTATCTTGCTGCAGCCAATTTTTAAAAATTCTTTAAGACTGCAGGATTCACAATTACAACCAAGTGATCGACTATAAACTTCTGTCTATAAACTTCTTTCAAATATAAAATCTGTCAATGATGTTATGGATTTATTAAAAAAATTTCGAACTTAAGTTAATTTCGAGAAAAGCTTTCAAATTTTGGAAATGTCATAAAAACCAAAACTTACAAAATATTGCCTTAGCTTTACTAGCTGTACCATCAACTCAGGTATTAGTTAATCGAACATTTTCATCACCTAAGTTTGATCTTTCAATTTAAGAGCTAGTATTACAATAATCATTTTGTCCCGTTCCTTTTAACTCCCAAACCAACAAGCCACAGACCACCCAACTATTCATCTTTTAATGAATTGTCGGCAAAATATTTTTATTCAATTAGAATGCGCCAAAAATACACAAATATTGCTGATATAGACGAAATCGCTGAATTCCGGTCTGTCATTTCTGGTCAGAATTTTTTAGCCTTTTAGCTTTCGTTGTAATTTTGTTCGATTCGGCTCACCCAAAATAATTATATGATTCCTCATTACTTAAATTGCCAAAAAAACCGCATTCAGTTTCTTTTAAAATAAATTTGAAGTTTCCGTAAGAAATTATGTATGTGCTTTACTTTAGGCAATAACCGTAAGTTATTGTTGCAGTTTGAACGCCTTGCACTTTCAAGCTATTTCTAGCAATTTTTTGCACAAATTTATGAGCTTTTGGATCCCATATTCTGGCAACACTGTTGCAGAGCGGTTTCCAGACCTCATTTTTGTTATCGTACCTCATCACAAATTAATTTTGTATCTGTTGGATTTCAGTCCGAAAACAACAGTTTTTTAGGTTTTCATTTTTAGCTATTTTTATTTTTTTTTATATTTTTTACTTTTTTTTTTTTTTTTTTTAAAATTTTGCTGTTTTTGAACCTCATGTTCTGGCAACACTGCTCAGGATTCCAATCCAATTTACGAAAAACTTACAATAAGAATTGCATTTGCACAGATTCGATTCTATCTTGATCGTGATCCAATTTAGATGACAAAAACCAAATCTTTACACGAGACTGAGCTAAGACAGAAGGAAGTTCATTAATAAAGAGAGACTGTAAAACAATGGACCCAAAGTGGCTTCTTTGGAGTTCTCCAGAGGTAATCTGTATACACTAAGAATTCGAAAATATCAAATTATGAAGCACCAAGGAGTGAATCACAGAATCAAAAGTCTTACCAAAATTTGTATTAATTAGGTCAGTTTGCAGTTTACCTAAAAGACTTGAACGATAAGAGGTTAGCTTATCGAATACATGTTAGAAGGTAGAAAAGCCTTTTATGTAAATACTTAAGCAGAGTAGAAATTTTAACAATAAAAGTGCTTTTAATAGCCAAACTGAAAACCCTGATACATATAACAAGTGTTATGGTAATAAAAGTTCAAAATGTTTGGAGATTGTTTCCAACACTTGACTCACTTTTGCTTGTCTGGTATCTATATTTATTTTTTATTCAACTTCCTTTCATTGATTAATCATTCAAACTTCTTGTCGCCGGGTTTTGGTTCCTGGTATATGATAAGTAAATACATATTAAGCTTTTTATTTTGTTATGGTTTTTCAGACTAGGGTGGGTGGAATCTACAAATGCTTTTCACTGATCGATTGAGCTGATTCTTCGAATCTTATAAAAGGTAAAATTGATAAAAATAGCACCACTTTTCACACACAATTTCCCAGAAATGGTTTTTAGCACCTTAATTGGAACAAAATGATCTCATTTGTGTCTGGGAAAGCGGAGCTGGCAAAGAGAAAATCTTTAATGGCCTGCTGATTGTTGCTAATGTCTGTATTGTTTTGTAAGTAGCTGGCAGCCATAAGATAAGGATTAAGTATTGCACCATGACGCATTTCTAGGCACTTGACTTTTGGCCAAATGGAATGCCCACGCTTCAGTTCAGTATGGATCCATCGACAGCGTCATTTGATAAATTTGTTTAATTTAAAACATTTGCTAATTTAGTGAGTCACTCTACTCGCACACTGCCTTCCTCCCCTCTCTCTCTCTCTCTGTTCTCTCTCCCTCTATGCAAATTGGGTTAATAACATATTTTGTGATGTTTGTTTTTGGTATTAGATGACTTTTCGCTTTCGTTGCATTTGTTTTTACACTTGTTATTGATTTTTGTGCTTAGCAGAGGGGAAAATGCAAGAGCTAAAGAGAGATGGAGAGAGAGAGTGCGCAAAAAGCCGCCAAAATTACGGTAAATTTGTTATTGTATTTTGTATGCGGCAAATAAGAGAGCCAAGCTTAGAGCTTCCTACCCCAAAAATTACGCCTGCCCACGCATACACATGCATACTTAGAGCGGGCGGGGAGGTTGGGGGGAGGACCAACACACAGCTGCAGCGGCGCTGATTTATCGATTTTTCACTCACTTCAACTTTTTCTTAACGCTTTTTGGCCCATTACATAAAATATGCGTATGTATGATGTAAAAATAGGGCTAATTGGGGCCATAAAATTAGCAACAATTGGAAAGAACTAAAAGTGGCCAACACCTGCCCCAAACATTTAAGCTTGTATGCGTGAGAAATTGATTTTTTTATTAATGTTTTTTTGCAACAATAATTTCTAGCTGCCCTTGAGTCTTATTTATCTACCTGCCTTTTGCACACACACACAGACACAGATATACAATCAGACACACATTGATACGAAGACGGAGACGCAGAGGCGGCGAAGACGACGCCAAAACCCACACAACTGCATTTTTGTGTATACATGACTGCTACTTACTTTTGTTGGGCAAGAAATTTGCAGGAAAGTGGCTCTAACTAAAAGCGTCTTGGGGGAAAATTGTAGTAGCTGTTCTTGTTGTTGTTGTCGTGTCGGCTGCCGTTACCAAATGTTGAGTTGATTAATTGGCTGTAAATTAAAACTTCACTTCACTGCACCACTTTGGGATGTAGACTTTCAATTTATCAATGCAGATTTTAATTATTGCACATTTTGCTAACCACCCCACACAATTTGTATTTGTTTCAAAAATGTAACCAACGCGGAAAGAACAAGAACAACGATGCGCTAGTAAAGAAAATCAAAGAGAATCTGAATACTGACCGAGAAGTGTGACCGCCAGGCGGTAAGGAAAAAAATACCATCACAAAATTGAGCATGCCTTAGCACTAGTTCCGTAGTTATTCACTTTAACGGTACTTTGAAATGGCGCACTGGGAAGAAAATTTCAAGGAATCGCTGGCTCGTTAATTGCTCGCATTCGCTTAGGTCGACGTTTTTTAAGCTCTTAAGACAATGAAAATGGACCAGAATAGTTTCTCATTTGTACATCAATTACATCTAGCTAGAACGTTAGAATGTAACCTAGTTAAGCTTTAAAAATTAAACTTTGCATCCCTTAAATATAGGTGTAGTATTTTAAAGACAATAGCTTCCGAAACTTCACTCTCTTAAGATACTAAATAAACTTCTTTAAAACGATTCTAAATTTGTCAATTCTCTACCACTAAGAAAATTTGAGCTTAAAAAATGGTTACCATTTTTAGAAATTACATTGCATACCTGTACTCGTATTTTCAATGAAATTATTGAATTGTTTAATTTTTAACGCAATTTTTTTCAGTGTGTGTGCCTAATGTGCGAGAGTCTTACCTCGCTTTGAAACATCTAATAAAGGGTGATTTTTTAGCTATTATCTTTTTGGCAACACTGGTTTAAACAAACCGCTTACGCACGTTTCGTGTTTTGTTTCACTGTCAAATATCTTCAGTTTGGTTTATAATTTAACCATGCCAAACAAAATTGCACAGCTTGAGCAACTAATTGATTGTACAAACTCTGTACTGATCTCCGCGCCTAAAAGCATGCTATACAATTTGTCAAATCTTAATATTCACCTGTCTAGCGCATAAAGTGTTTTCAGCTTCGACTGGAACTTCAAGAGTAAAATCATGAAGAAAACTTGTTCATGTAAATGAGGATTAATCTTGATTGTCAATCTGTTGTCCATCGTATTTATGTAAAATGTGTACATACATACAAGTACAAAGATCAGTATAGCAATAATATGAAATTGCATTTTAAAATTTGCCTTAAAAGTAATCTTTGTCTTGTTAACGACAGATTAGAACATATTAAATGTTAAATGTTACTCAAGTTATCCGCTCACATTATGACATACATATGTTTGCGTAAGTATTTTTGTATCTGCTCCCAAAAACAAGCAACCGGTTTCTACTTCAATTTGAAAAAGGCCCAAGAAGAATGCTGCCTCCAACAAGCCTCTTTATATTGATGCTGATTTGTGTGGCGAAAGTCCCCAAACTTGGCGTTCTTCTTTGTTTAATTTTGGCAACTGCAGCAAAAGATTCACAAATGTACGTGTCCCCGTTGGATGACTAATTTTATATATCCCCCAAGTAAAGGCGGAGGTTGATAATTTATTTTTCACTGTGACACTTTTTTAGCTGAGCAATTTCCAAGAACACACGAATTTTCTCGCATGCTATTCTATGTTAAACTAGTTTAATTCTAGGAAATCAAGCTAAATGCAATAAACTGCACAGGAATTTAGCCTGCTAAACTCTCGCTAACAAAAAAAGAGAGTGGCAGAGGGAGAACTCAAAATTCCCAACATTGGGAAAATGCTGACCCATTGGTCTGAGTAGTCGGCCTAACAAGTCGAGAGACTCTGCGCTGGTCAGTTGCTCGAGAAATAGCGTGCCAAACGGTTGTTCAACGCGCACGAATTTTTTAATTTTTGCATAAAAAAAACGAAACTCATTCTGAAGAGGATACTTGACGAAGATATCAAACGTAGCAGATAAAACACAACGGATAAAAACAGACAAAGAAAATCTTTGTGTTGGTTAATTAAAAACTTGAAGAAATATTAATTGTATTAGATGAGTGACCCAGAGCAAACAGCATTGCAAATGGATAAATTGCCGCTGCCAGATCAAGTAAGTTTATGGCGCTTACATAAAACTACGGAAGCTTGAAAAATAGCAACTGAAATGCGTTTACTTTGAAACGTCAATCAAACTTTATATATACTCACTCGTACATACAAAAATATACTGATAATTGTCAATGTAAACAGACTAACAGCAGCCTGCTCCAAGCGGCTTTAGAGTTTGGTAAAGTAATCTGTGAAGGGGAGAAACCAATAGCTTAGTCATAGAATATATACATCATTTTTTGTGGGACTTTTCCGTGGCTTTTGAAATGTAACTGGAGCTAAATTTTGTTGTACAAATATATGTAAGCGCGTGTGAGTTTTTACATGAGTGAAATATGCAAATCTATCAGCAGGCAAAAGTCAAAGCTGCTTTGTAAACAAAGCGGGAAATGTTAGCCAATAAAAAATTGTTTATAAATTTAATTTTCATTGATGTTTACAGGAAAACACCAACAATCACAGCAACAATCAAGATGCACGCAATAATGTTCGCATACCTCGAGCAGGTTAGTACCAATTTCATTACACTGTGCAATACAAGTTTTTGTTTATTTCAAAAAGAGAAGGATCCTCAAAAATTAGCTAAAAAAAATACCTTAAGACAGCTTTGGCCCATATGGTTTGTTGTTAATTTGGTAGTTGACTGAAAAATGTAAAGGAATGAGCATGAGTCGGATGAGTCAAAAATTCATATTCTTAAATTATTAAATTTTTTAAATTATACCAAGTCGAAGCCTGTTACGCGCGAACCCCAGGCAAAATAGCAGCCCACCTCCCGCCCAAACGACCGAGAGGCGCAGCCGCCAACGTGCGACACGAAAACCGGATCGAAAAGTACAAAATAATGTTAAGTACGGGACAAATGAGGTAAAATAGAGGTTTTTAATGCAGGAAAAGAAAGTTCCGAATTGATTAAGCGGTTGAGTTTGTTGTAATCAGCACAGAGGACACGAAACGGATCATGCATGGCATAGTTAGTAGTACAATGTTTCAGAGATAAGGGGACAAAGTTACTGGACTGTCTACAAGGAACATTAAGATTAATTTGGCTAACCAACTTCTCCATTAATTAGTCTATGTATGAAGATTACACCAAGCATAACTCTACGGTAAAGTAAGGAAGGAAGATTAATTAAAAGTAGTCTACTAGAGTAAGATGGAAAACGGACCTCAGAATTCCAGTTCAAGCCACGAAGGGCAAACAATAAGAATTGCTTTTGCACAGAATATTGCGGAGACCACACACATGAACCATACTCCAGTGTAGGACGGACAAGAGAAGTGTAAAGAATCTTGGTAGTGTAGGGATCGTCAAATTCTTTCGACCACCGCTTAATAAACCCAAGAACACTTCTGGCCTTATTAACAGTAGCAGTTACATGAGAGTTAAATTTCATGGTTGATGGTCAAAAATAACCCCAAGATCATTTAATTCATTTAGGCGCTGCAATGCCACATTATCAAGCATGTATTATTTTTACTTCTGTAAAATGTCATAACCTTACACTTTAAACTGTTAAAGTTTAAAAGATTATCTTGACACCAATAGTGAAATGCATCCAAGTCTGATTGCAAATTATAGAAGGAAAACAAATCATTGTATGTTAAACAAATTTTTACATCATCGGCTTGCATAAGCACCCGAGAGTGAGCCAAGACTGAAGGAAGATCATTAATAAAGATAGTAAAAAGCAATGGGCCCAAGTGACTTCCTTGGGGAACTCCAGAAGTAACCTGGATGCACTTAGAATATGAATTACGAAATATAACTTTTTGGGTTCTACTACTTAGGTAATCAGAAATCCAACTGAGGAGATTAGTTGGAAAGCCGATTAAACTTAGTTTGTGAAGCAGCAAGGAGTGATTAACAGAACCAAAAGCCTTAATAAAATCAGTATAAATGACGTCAGTCTGCATTTTGTTCACTTGTTCTTATTCACTCGCTCTTGTTCTGTGAGTTGTTCACTTGCTCTTGTTTAGCCGCTCTTGTTTAGCCGCTTTTGTTCTGTGAGTTGATCAATCAGAGTTGTTTAGTCAGAGTTGCTTAGTCAGAGTTGTTCACTTACTCTTGTTCAGCCGCTCTTGTTGGGTGAGTTGTTCATTTAGAGTTGTTTAGTGCTATGTTCAGTGACTTGTTCTCTCAATTGGGTTACTCTTCAGCTGTTTTTTCTAAATGTTTCTGAATGTTCAATGTAAGCAACATGTTAGCATGGCAACCATTTTAGAGATGACTAACAAATAGACCTCATTCCGCAGTGTGACCAGCAATGAAGGATTAAAATTAGTTTGAATGATCGCTAATCGTAGCAATGTCCAAGCTAAAAACTGGTGAGCTATTGGAACAGCACAGATCCAACGAAACGGCCTACAAACCAAAACTGCATAGCTAAGCAACTGAACAAGAACAATTGAACAACTGAACAAGTGAACCACTTGAGTGACTTTGAAAAAAAGAACAAGTGAACATGTTCAGTGAAATGAACAACCTTTACCCAACACTTCCGTACAATATTGACATTCGCCTAAACGGCAGGATAGTTTTTCTATTACTAAAGATCCATTTGGTATTTGTAGATTTGTGCGTAGACCAACCAAAAACCAAAAAACCCTATTTAAAAGAAAAGGAACGTCTAAAACATTGCGAGCTATCGCATCTAGTTCAATTTTCCAATACAAATAATATAACTGAAAAACCGATATATCTCTTCAGAACACTTTCGAACATGAAACGAAACGGTGCAGAATTTTCAACAGGAGATCATTTCAGTTCTGGTGTTACAGATCCGGTTCTTATCTCTGGTATTTTGTGCATGACCCCGAAATATCCCAGTCCCGATTCTATAAAATTGAAACTATTTAAGAACACGATCGGTACGGTATTCAATTTCCAATTTAGAGTCTGTATCGATCGGTAACGGGACTAGTGTGTTTCGGGGTCAGAAGAGGACAGCTTTAGTTAGTTCTAGTTCGTTTTAGTTCACACCATTTACAAAATGAAAAGCACCAAGCCCAAGGGGCTTCGTTTGATCTATGATTCATGGGTTAATTATTCAACTTTATTAATACCACAGGCAACAAAATCCAATTTTTTTAGACCTCCATGAATGGTTTCCATTTTTGCATAGCTGTCCAGATTCCAAATCTGTTATCAGTTTTCCCACATCATCCTCAGTTCTCAAGAAATATCGAAAAATATGAATTTGGCTTATCTGGCGACATTTTTAATTATGTAGTCACTAAGACCGCATTTCAAACTCTGCTTTTCTATGGGAGCTATACTATTATATATATTGATGTCCGATTTCGACCAAATTTGGTGGAATCATGGAAAAGCTTAGTAAACTTAGAAATACAAACGTTGGAGGCGTTTCCATTGAAAACAAAAATTTTTTTCCCTAAAATTTTTTTTTTTCCCCCCCCCCCTTCCCAAATATATTTGCTATAGAATCATCCGATCCGGCCGGTTCCGACAAATGTGCAGCGTCTGTGTACTAAAAGACTTTGTGCAATGTTTGTTGAAGATTGCTTTAAAACTGACGAAGGAGATAGCATGGAAACAGACGGACATGGCTAAATCAACTCAACTGGTCGTGCTGATCACGAATGTAGATACTTTATGTGGCCGGAGATGCTTCCTTCAATGCGTTGCAAACTTCCGGACAATTTTATACTACCCTCTCCAAGGGTATAAGAATGAGTTTATTAATAGTTAATTTATTAAAAGCGCTTGCTTTCAACTGAAATTTGGGGAAATGCTGGAGTAGTGAAGGCGTTAAATGCTTTTAAATTTGCGAACAAAATTTGTGTGCTGTAATAAGCGCTTAAGGAAGCTATGGGTGTTATGGGATTTATCAAAAGAAGGTCAAAGGAATTAAACGATCCGTATTTTTTTAAACATTTGTACGTCTACTCGTGCGACCAATTCTCAAAGATGGGCCGTGTACTTGGTCACCTCATTACCAAAAATAGCATTTTGATAAGAGCAGAAATCAGCGATTTAGTACTTTTTGCTTCGGTTTGGTTTAGAAGAGGCAGGCTTGCATCTCAGATACAAAACTGTAGACCCTAACGAATTTTAAAGAAAACATTTTTAGCTTTTTTAGGCTTTCGAAACAAATATATATTGTTATTTTTGCATAAAAGAAAGAAACAGGGAATAATTTCAAAAAATAAAAAGTTTTGAATGGTTAAAGTATCATAGTTATGTTGAACTATTTTGGAGATCAAAACGAAAAGCTTTTGTTTGAAAATATTTTGGATATACGATTCATAAACAAATATTTGGTTGCACTGTGTTTGCTCTGTGATAAAATCGCCTCTCATGAAACTTCTGCTTAATAAATGTTTGTATAAATGTCTAAATGTGTTTTGACTAATGCTGCCATCCACTGCTATCTACATACATGTTTCCATAAACTACAACAACAAATCATTGTGTAAGTGAAGATCTCACTCAACCAGTTGGAACTCAATTAGAATTATACAACAAAAAATATTTTGCTATTTTTTATTTCCAGTGCCGGAAATGGATGATGATGAAAATGATGAACGGCCATTTATAAAAGATGGCAATACGAATCCTGGTGTAGACGATGGTCTGTTACCTGGCGGAGGAGGCTTTACCGCAGGCGGCGGTGGAGGAGGAGTTAGCGTCATCATACCCAACGGTGGCAACGGTCGGCGACCCAGCTACTCATTTCCTGGCTACAATGGTAATGGTTTTGTAAACATAGATGGCGTGGAGACACCCATTCCAGATGTGAATGCCTATCAGCATAAGAAAACGCTGGCGCAGGGCATGATGGATTTGGCTTTGTTATCGGCTAATGCAAATCAACTGCGTTATGTTTTGGAGACGAGTACGCAGCATCCGTACTTTTATCCCAGTCTTTTGTTCATTTCCCTGAGCATCATATTTCAAGTAGCAGTTGGCGTTGGCCTAATATGGAATGGCAGGTACAATATCAAGGACGCCCGTGATATTTGCCGGGCGAATAAGATTAATAATTATACAGTGATTGGAATATTTGTTGTAACAGTGGTCAATGTGTTAATCTCGGCCTTTGGTGTGGCTAATAATCCAGTAGCAAACACATAGATTAATTAAATTTCCAGAAGCCATTAGATTTATACAGATACTCAGCACCCACACATATAATAGGCAAATAATTACACATTATTATGTTTGTTGGTACAAATTCACCAGGCGCATCATTTTTTGTATGTATTTATAATATTTTGTGATAAAAATAAAACGAAAACCAACGAGATTTTAATTTTTTTATTGAAATAAACGGTTAAGCACTCAGCCTTTTAAAACACCGCGCTTTACGATAAGCTATCGAAAAGCTGGCCGCACTTTGTTATCGATAAGTAAGACCACTATCGATATTTTTATACAGGGCTACCATACTCGATTTAGGGTGACCAAATGCTTTTCAGAGAGTCTCCTATTTAGCATTTTCATAACAAATAATTTCATTTACCTGGCAAAAAAGCCTTTTAGATTATGGCTAAAATCCTAAAAGCGGTAAGTAACAACCAGACAATGCCAGGAAAGTTATTCACTTTTCCCAGCATAAGCTACAGCTTCTTAAGCCTATCCCAATTGTTATGGTTATGTCATCGCTTCATTCCTTACTTTTCCCACACAGTCCACAGGATTAACGGGCCTGGCCGTGTCCACTAATCCCCATCACACACTCTCCGCTCTGTATGGCAAAATACTGCGTGCCGTTGCCAAAATGCCGCAAGAGGCCAGCTACCGGAAGTATACCGAGCAATTGGTCAAGTCGCGTGCGGATGCCGTGGCCAAGGTAAGTTTCTCCTCTCTTAGATCTCCTCCACTGGCCCTGACTTTACTCATTTTGCAGAACAAGGACATTGTTGGCCTGGAAAAGGCCGTGGGCTGCGGTCAGGTCGAGGAGCTTATTGTACAGGCAGAGAATGAATTGATTTTGGCACGGAAAATGTTGGGCTGGAAGCCCTGGGAGAAGCTGGTCCAACCAGCTCCCGCCAAGCAATGGGACTGGCCACCAGCTCAGATACTGGAGCCCAAGGTTTAATTGTTTTATATAGTACTAATTGCTCTAGTTCGGAAATTGTTTACAGCAAAATGAAAACCAAAATAAGGCACAATTGATACGTGTTTTCATTAATCGTGGTGTCGCTGGTGATAACAAGTGTGATTAGAGACAGCTTAGCTCAGACGAAGTTTGGATGCACTTGGATTTTATAGCCTTGGAATTATATGAGGGAATCGCAGAAAGAAATCGAAAGTAAGACAAATTTGTACTGTGCTTTTGTGCTAAGTTATGCAGGTTTCTATGCTTGTTAAGAGCTTTCTGATTGCTAGAGCAGTTTTATTACACCCTTGTAGGGGGTATTATAAAACTGTCCAGATGATTGTAACGCCTTTGCGTTACATCTCCGACCACATAAATAACCAATAAAACGCAAAACTAGGGAACAGTTGAAAAACTGGGTATGATATGATGCTCACAGAAGTCGCTTCTATCAGAATTTAAGGTTCTCATCCCGGTTTTAGTGTCGTACTGTGTTATAGCACATGTAATCAAAATGGTATATCTCCGCATAAGAAAATCGCAAAAATATTTAGGATATTTTAAGCCTAAGGAGTAGTACTTTAAGTAAATATCAAAGGTAGTTTAAGTATTAGTAAAGGTTCCCCACAAAAAGTGCCTCAAAAGTGTCAAAATATGCACTCTCAGCAATTTTAAGCTCAAATTACTAAAAATCTAGACGTGATGGACCATTTTTGATAACGCAGTCGTGCTTAGCACACGATAATCACAACCAACTCTTCAATGTACTGGAAAAAGTCGAATTTTGTTGGCATGTGTTATTCAATTAAAAATCCCGAAAGAACTCATAAGACTTGCTTTTGACAGAGTTTAGAGTCGAAACGAATTTAGTTTTCGGTCAAGGAAATTTATATTGGCCGAAAGCTTGTTTCCAATAATAAAAGAGTAGTCCAGACCGATACCGAAAATTTCTTAAGATTCAATCCCTGATTTGTGGACCTTCCTGTTTGTATGAAAACAATTGATAAGGGACAAAATTCCAGAGATTAGAGATTTGGTATGCGAATTTACTGACTTAGCCGAAAGAGACCGTGACTGTATGCAAAAACATAAGGGTAAAGTGGAGGTGGATAAAAAAAGAGGAGCAAAGGATAGCACTATTGAAGTAGGCGATAAGATGCTTCTGAAGAATGTGGTGTTTCTCCATAAACTAACACCAAATTTCGACACCACGGAATATGAGGTAATAGAGCGAGATAAGAATTTAGTAAAAATACTAGAAGGAATATAAGCCACTTTAAGAAAATTCCAGATGTTTCGTTACCATCTGTTCCAGAAGGTGCAGACCCCACAGCAGCTGGTCCAGTCTCAAATCCGGTCGTCTCGATGGCTGGGCAGCCGTTGCCACCATTACCAGCGCTGGATGGTCAGCAAGAATGCGAATCACAAGAGGAGAATACGCCAGGCTCCAACATTGGCTTACAAACGATCTGCAGAAGAATGGAGAGACGTGGGAGACCATAGTAGGCTGTGCCAGACGGGTGACAACCGATGATTTCTATTTACACTTAGTTAATAATATTGTGCCGAACGAGAAGGTTCTCTCAATAAGTCTACCTACTATAAACATCTAAAGTTTGGTACTATTCTTGGCCACGGAAGTAATACGGAGTTGCAGGTCGGGTTGATACAGTTTCGAAAATAAATTGATCTCACCTTTCCAAAGAAAACCAACCTAATACCAAGTCCGACACAACCGCCTCCCATCAAGAGTATGTGCTGAAATCAAGCTTCAAGCGTTATCAGTTTCAAAGCTATCAGTTGATTCTCAACATGCGTGCGCTTCACTACCTTCTCATGCTCCTGCTGAGCGTTTTAATAACAACTGTGGCAGCTGCTCCACGCCAAAGGCGTCAAATTGATTTGACACTCTCCGCGGAGCATGATGATAAGGACGAAGAAACTGAATTGGCACTGGAGGCCATAGCTGGACTTTGGAGCAGTGCCGATAGCCGTACCAAAATTGATGGATCTGCTCGTGTGGTGCATCGCACCAATGCCATGCAAACGGGTACGGGTAACACTAGCTATACGGCCAGGGTGCATTTGCATCATGATTATAAAAGCAATAATCCCTAAAGGTGCGGAACAGGATTGGCGTTTAGGTGTGCGTGTCACCTTTAGTTGAAGGCCGTTCCAGAATTGCCCGTTGGCGTGCTGATAACATGTTGACCCTATTTTCGGTTGAAATAAAACATTTTTTGTAAATATATATAAATACAATTTTGTTTTATTGATGACTTTCAGCTTAAAACTACAACAACAACAGGGGGGTTGAGGGACAGGACAGAGGAGAACATTAAGTATAAATGCCATTAGTCTAATGATCATGATTGCACTCTCTAATTGATGCTAACACGCACACCCTCAGACTCCTGCTGCTTCAGCTCCTGCACCACAAAGTCACGGAACTCCTTGTAGGCCGCCTCAATGTCCACATTATTGATGATCTTGTGGAAATTTCCCGGTTTCAGGCCATAGGCAATCTCCACTTCGGCGGCTTTCAAACGCTTGCGCAAGGTCTCCTCCGTCTCGCTGCCACGTAAACGCAACCGACGTTCCAGCTCCTCAATGGTAGGTGGATTATTGAAGATGAGTATGGGATTAAGATCGGTTTTGCGTATCTGTTCCACACCCTTCTGCTCAATGTCCAGTATGCAGACACGTCCCTGGCTCTGAATCTCCCTAACGGCCGCCTTGCTGGTGCCATACAAATTTCCCGTAAACTCTGCCGTCTCAATGAACTCATCCTGGGCCATGGCCTCCTCCATGTGGGCACGTTCCACAAAATAGTAGTGTACGCCATCCTCCTCGCCTTCACGTGGTTTACGTGTTGTGTGAGACACACTGAAACCAAATGTGTTGGGATATTCGGCAAAGAGACGTTTGAGCAGGGTGCTCTTTCCGGATCCGGAGGGGCCGCACAATACCAAGGGACGGGGACCACGCGACATCGCAATGCTCGTGCTGCTGCTAAGAGCTCGATTGACAATGAACAGAAAGCTAATCATGTTGTGGCCTTTTATTTATTGCTGCAGCAACGCGAAAAGTGGCCAAAAAAAGCTAATTTTACTTGGCTTAAATTAATGGAAGAGAGTGCAAAAGGTAGGCCGTGTGTGTGTGAGTGGGAAGACGTGCGTGTGTGTATTTGATTTAGAGATGAGCCAGTGTCGATATACATTTTGTTTGATATATCGATACCTTTTTTAAGCGCTATTTAGAATCGATTTCAAGTTTAAACTGAAACCTGCTAGAAAAAATGCTTTGCCAACTAGAATGCTTATAAATAGACATCGGTCTTTAGGTAGAATTATATTGTTAGTATATTCTTATGTTATATAATATAACACCTTTCTACAAAGTTTTATCAAAATCGGATGACTATAACATATAGCTGCAGTATGAATGATCGGTCGAAAAAGAAGTTCTAGTGAGAAAAACTTTTTTGTTTTAAATGGGATCGCCTCCTAATTTTTAATTACAGTGTATTATGCTTTTCCATGATTTCACAAAGTTTGGTCGAAATCAGACATCTATATAGTATAGATCCCATAGAAAAGAAAGGTCAAAAAAGTAGTCTTAGTTAGAAAAACTTTTTTGTTTTCAATGGAAGCAGCAAGGGTACACCAAACTTCGGCCGAGCCGAAGATACCTTTCCCCTATTTTTTTTTTTAATTTATTATACTTCTTGCCTTTGTTTCCATCAAATAAAAATCACGTTTATTTTTTTGGTTTAAAAACTGTTTATATTCTTATACTTGTTTTACATTTAGCATAGAATTTGTCAAACACACACATACACACTGAAAAACGGATGCTTTTGCTGCTGTTGTTGTTGTTTTTGACGACTGAATTACAATTGTTTGCTTAAAATAAATTATGGATTTTTTCTTAATTTTTTTTTTTACGTTTTTATTTTGATCACATTTTGATTTCGCATGCCCAAAGTGAATTTGGTTTGTTTCCAAATGATACAACTTCTTGTTCCGTTCCTGAACTGACCTGACCTAAAGGGTTTTTCTTGTTTTTCGATTTGCCAAAATAGAATTATGTAGATTGTTTGTATATATGCAAAAGCAGTTGCATCTGTGTTCTGTAGTTCCTACATATATATATATGTATCTGTATATGCTAATATTCAGTCAATATTATGGATAAGAAATGATCCTTATAATCTTGCCAAATTGGGAACTTTTTGGTTTAATGTCGAATGTTCAAATGGGGAAGTGGCGTATGCTTATAAATTGGAGATAATCTTTCATTAAAGTATGTATGTATGTACATTATTTTTAGAGTTTTTCGATGTATGATTGTTTGTGGTGGTTTAAATGAATAATGCCAAAAGTGTTGAGAATGTGTTGTTATTATTGTGGACTCAACTAAATAACAGTATCTAACATTGTTCATAAGGCAAATGGGGGGAAAGGAAAAATTAAGTCTCTGATGTATATTTTAAAAGATCTGCACGAGTGATACCAGTATGACTGAAAAGAATCAATAATTTAAGAAAAACATTCGCTGAATATTTCCAAATAAATTCAAAAAGAACATGCAAACGAATAGTTCAAAAATATAACCGAACTTTTAATAGATCATATTTGGCAATTCCATAGGAAATGTTCATTCTAAACTATAACATTTCAGTTTTAAATGTACAACAATAGCTGCCCTGTAGTTCAGCTGCACCGGTGCGGCATTAACGAATTCCCTAAATCTTCGTAGTGAGCACTCGTCACCAGACCAACCACCAGCCAAGTATTTGCCTAACGAATTTTGTATGGGAATGTCCGATCAGTTCGACCAGTCGTAGTTCAGGTACTAGACTAGCGCTGTGATGCATTACCTGTCGTTAAAGAAACGTCTGACGATTAGTGATGCATCAGGTCGTTAGGCCTGGTAGTGATTTGACACTAGCTGGACTACAGGGGGAAGTAGCGACACCACCAACGAAACATGATAACCGCCGGACCAAATGAAGTCTTGTTAGCCAAAAAAGGCTAAAAATAACAAATCTGCTGGCGCGCCCCTGTTGTCAAGCTCGGTGGGAGCTGGTGTCAGACCAACTCCTAGCAGTATGGTCCGAAAGCATCCGATTGAACCTAAGTGTACTCTGTCCAATATTTAAAGGACCCGCGGTTGCGCCAATCCGCGGGATCGTCTCCTCCCACGCTATAGGTTCTATCTGCATCTTGTGAACGAGCCGAGAATAGTGACTATTGACCTTATCTTGCTTTAGACCTGGCCACCCGGCCGTTCACTTGCGCAACCTGGAACCCGTATCACACCCACCACCTTTTGTTACTACAGCCGCGAACGCCTGGACAAGTTCTTTGAAGCCCTTCTACCTTTGGTATTCCAGCAAGTCTTCCTTTTGATACGTTAGACCAGCTCCGAAATAGGTAGACCGCTCCGAGCCTTTCGATACCAAAAGGTTTGCGGTTACCTTATCCCTAATCACTGATGGATACTGCGCCAGCCAAGCTAACGAACGGCACCTTCAATTGCCGTACACGGAAAGGCTGTGGTCCGGCGTTCTCAGTAGCAGTCAAAACGGTTGGCTGTTCAGAAAAGTTCTTCGGAGGATTTATGGACCTCTAAACGTTGGCGGCGTTTCGCACGAACGAATCGCGAACTGTTGAGCTCTATGGGGACCTGACCTGTCAAGCGCATAAAACAACAGCGTTTGCGCTGGATAGGACATGTTACCCGTATGGATGATAACGCTCCAGCAAGCGTGTGTCAATCGGCATGCGATAGAGTTGGGAGGCACTCCCCCGCCTGGTCGACCAAAGAGGAATGGCGTGACCAGGCAGGAGACTTGCGAAACTGGGAGTGTCCTTCTGGTGGAATGTCGCTCGGGACAGAGGCGAGTGGCGGGCATTAGTGGCAGCGGCCGAGACCGTAAAACGGTTGTGATGGCCAAAGAAGAAGAAGAAGAAGACTACAGGGTGACGCATTTTAACGTTTGTGTAGACTTACCAATGTAAATACCAAAAAGGCTCAATTACAGTCCTCAATGAAAAAGATGCTCGTGCTGATCTGGTCGAATGGCCGTTCTAGTAAGCATCTAAGCCAGTGGTGCCCAAAATGCCAAATGCATATCCCATGGGACAGGAATTCGACATTATGCCGGCGTCGAAGCAGAACATACGAATAGAGAGAGAGAACACGTGTGTTCTATAAAAAGCCCGCTCGGCGGCGTGCTTTCGGCTTTTTGTTCTCTCACGAGGCATTTGTTCGTTTGCTTGTTGCTTATTGTAATGACATTTACTTCGTGTTTCTGTGCTACGCACACAAGCGCAAAGCTTGATTGGGCACCGCTGCTCTAAACTGAATATCCTTAACGGGTGACAACTGAAAATCTGCACAAACTTTGAGAGAGCGCGCCCTTAGCTGAGCTACATAAAAGCTTTTGGGATGACATTTCTTTCCCTTTGTTCTCCTGTCAACACGTTTTCATGGACCCCTGACAAAAATTTTGACAAGTAGTCGCCATCATGCCGTCAGATGCCGTTGTAAAATTCTAAGAAATGCACGCTGTCAAAGGTAGTGTTTACAGTAAACCATTTTACCCAAGAGGGACAACCGCACTATTTATAGTATTTTGCAACGAAAAATAATAAAAATAGAAGTTGGAAGTGGTCGGAAAGCAAACACATCAGTAAAGTGGTGAAAAAGAATAATATTGTTGCCAGACTTAAGCAAAGAGCACCAAATTGCACACCTGACCAAATACAAACTGTCAAATCTCAATGTCAGTGGATGTGCAACCAATATCGTTTTGTTTTAGACGATGAAAGTTACTTTGGTCTGAGTCGCAGCCATGTACCGAAAAAGTGTTTTTTACACCTCCGATGTATCGTCAACACCTGTTGACGTGTAATATAAGTTCAAGCAAAAGTTTGAGCCCAAAGTTATGCTTTACATTGCGATCTCTGAGAGGGGCATATCGAAACCGTGGTTCAAGCCAAGTGGCATTGCAGTCGACAAGGAAGTGTACATAAAGGAGTGTTTTAAGAAGGTTTTGATTTCATTTTAAAGGGAAAATCATTCCGACAATATTTATGTTTTGTGGCCGGACAAAACATCCTCTTATTAAGCTAAAATGACGACGGGTTTCCTGAACAGCAAAGACATCTCTTTTGTACCAAAGGAACGGAACCCAACAAACTTGCCGCAGTGTCGTCCAATTGAAGATTTTTTTGGAAATCTGAGTGCTGCAGTTTACAAAAACAGCTGGAAGGCCAAAAGTATCAAAGAACTGACCAACAGGATTCGCTTATGTATCCGGAAATACGGCCCCAAGGTTAAATTCCAAGGTCGTACAGGCCGCCTGCGGAGACATTTTCCGGAAGCTACAAGGAGTGGCTCATAACGCTCCTATCGACCAAATCAATCCATTTAAAAATCGGAATTTAATTTTGCTTTAAAAAATCGGCTCGAGATTTTTCATAGGTTGAACATTTATTGGAAAGGCATGACATGAACCATGTCATTTATTTATGAAAAACGATATCGGTCAAATGACCACCAGGCTGACTTGACAGTAGCCCATTTGATCCACCCAATTTTTGAGAACATTTTCAATTGTTTCGGCACATATGTCAGCAATAGCAGCTCGAGTCTCGTTCTTTAACTCATCAATTGTTTCAGGATTGTTTGCATAACATTTGTCCTTGACCGCTTTCGCGCATTTGCTGATTATTCGATTTTCGAAGATAGGGCGCAGGAGATCAATTGTGGAGTGCGCTGAGTGGCACGTAGCGCCGTCTTGTTGAAACCAAATATCTTCCAAGTCTTCCGCTTTAATTTCCTCGAAGAACCAATCACTTAACGTTGCGCGGTAGCGCTCACCATTCACGGTCATGGTGGCTTCTTCATTTTCAAAGAAAAATGGACCAATGATGCCTGGCGACCAAAATCCGCACCAAACAGTAACACGTGGTGGGTGTATTGGCTTCTCGACGACGATATGCGGATTTTCTGTGCCCCAGATGGGACAATTTTGTGTATTAACACCGAGGTGGAAATATGCTTCATCCAAAAAGATGTTTTTTCGGTAAAGTTCAACATCTTCGACCAAGCGATCTTCCGCCCCATTTCCGCACTGTAGACGATTCGGATGGTCAATTGGCTTTAGCTGCGGCACCAATTGAACTTTGTATGGCTTCATGGGAAGGTAAAAAAAAGGCTTGACACAGCCCCAAAGGGCCAAAGCCGAGCCTCTCTCAATCTCTTGGCTTGTGCGCTTCTAATTTTCGCACAAGAGAAAAGGACCTACAGTTTAACGAAGAATTCCATGGCCAATTACAACAAAGCTGGCGCCAACAGCAGGGAGGGGTGACCGGGTGAAAAGTTTATTCAAAGAAAAACTTTTTCATTAGATGTTCCGAGGCGGGATCGAACCCACGACCTCTTGCACAGCGGTATGGTGGTCTTTATGCAAAATACGCATCAAAGAAGTGCGCGAAATGTCAAATTGTTGAGATCGATGGCGAGTCGACGTCGATGGTTGTTCAAGCACATTTTCAGCAATGTTTTCGGTCGAGCGCACCGACAATAGTACACGGGTTGGTTTATCCACCAACATTCAGTTTCACGAACTCCTTCACGAATTGATCCCACAAATTGAGTTTTTGAACTTTTTTTGTTAAATTTTTTTTCACCACTTTGGAAATATGTTTTTAATATTTCCCCAACTTTCTTTAAGTGAATAGCGACCCATTTAGTAAAAGTCAAAGTTTTTACTAAATATTCGTCGCTTTCCAAATGACATTTGACGTTTTTAAAGTCAAATTATGAATAGTTCAAATTCCAAACACTAGATGGACCACCCTGTATATGTAGTCATAAGTAAACTGTAAAATTTCCATAAAGATCCGTTGAGAATTGTGGTTATGGCGGCATTTAAAAGTTTGTGCAGATTTTTAGTTGTCATCCGTTAGGAGTACTCAAAAAAGACTTAAGGGGGAGCACTCAATACATTTAAAAAGTTTGGCCTATCGTTTTTTTGGAAATGGGTTGTATAAGGAAAACAAAAACCAAGCTGTAAATTAAAATAAAAATGAATACTTGTAATAACTCGTGCAGCTCTCTTTTAGTATATTTGGCAAGCTGACTTGCCAATGCAAAAGTTGAGTGTGTTTTGTAATTCTTCTTGTCTGCAATTTATTAGACCCTAAAAATTTTGTTACAACTAAAGACTATGAAATAGGCTTAAAATTGTTTAAAAAATAGGTATAATATATTTATTTATTTTATATATATATTTATATAGTCACGAGGCTACAAATAATAATAAAAAATTGTACGGCAAATCAATTGTGTTAACAATTAAAAAAATGGTTTTGTTTTGACGGGGGGTGGCTGGAGTAGGAGGAGGGTGCGCCCCTAAAAAACGGGGCAATCGTCTTACGGTTACTAGGGATTATCTTTATATATATATATATATTCAATTACTAGGAGCATAAAAATCGGCTTGTTGCTGCTGTTGTTGTTGTGGTAAAACACAAAAAGAGAAACTACTAACAATTTTATGTTTGCTGCTTTTGCTTGTTCTGTGTTTTCTGTGTATAATTATGTATAGTTTCTAATTAATTATGTATAATTATTGTTTACATAGAGCATAATTAATAATTACGTGTATATTTGATGTTGTTGTTTAAATTATAAAATTACCTAATCAAGAAAACCATTAGAAATAGTTGTGGTTGGTTGTTGTTGTTGTTGTTGGGTTTTAGGCCTTCCAGTTGTTCTGGCGACTGCCACTGGATCCGCTCGGCTGCTGGGGTGGTATCATTTCTAGCAGATATTGACGCTGCAGTTCCGCTGCCCTTTGTATGTCCGCCAGGCTGGTGGCATTGCTGGAGTTCTTTGATGTGCTGGACGAGGAGTTGTTTTTCTTGTTGTTGTTGTTGAAGGCTAGGGATAAACTTGAGTAAGAGACTATTGAGAAGTGATCAGGATCAGTACTTACCTGCCACTTGGGCCGCCTGCGCCATGGCTACCTGATAGGAGTACAAGAGGGGTGCAAATTGCATCATATGCTGCGGATTGGCTCCCAGACCCTGACCCAAGGCTGCAACGAGTAGAAGTTTAAGTATATTGCAGATCTAGGAGTCGTTGGAGTTGACTTACCCCTGAAAAGCTGCTGCTGGAAGGCCTGCATGGCTGCCGCTGTTGCCGCCGGCGAGTTGTTTCCTAAAGCCGCTGCAGCGGCGTTATTTGAGGCCGAAGAGCCGGCATTGAAATTGCTCAAACCACCGAGTGCCGCCAGATTACCCAGCTGGCTGAGATTACCCAGATTACTGAGATTTCCAAGACTTGCCAAATTGTTGATATTCAGTCCACCCATGCCACCCAGCGCACTGAGATGAGCTGCCGCCGCCATGGTGGCTGCCGAGTATTTATCATAGCTTTGGGCCTGCTGTTGCTGCTGATCCCGTTCCCGGGCTCCTTGTGCCTGCTGCTGCTGCTGTTGTTGCTGCTGCTGTTGGTGATGATCGTGACGATCATTGCGGGAGGAACGCGATGTGGAGGCGGGCTCATGATGATGTGCTGCCGCTGGTCCTGGACTTAGGATGCCCGCCTGTTGGGCAGCAATGGCGGCTGCTGCCGCAGTGGCAGCGGCACGTGATGAACGCGATGATGGTGTGCTGGGCGGTGGCGGTGTTTGTTGGCTTTGCGGGGGCGGCGGTGGTGTGGGTCGTGGTGCTGGCGTGGGTGTATGACACTTGGTCGGTATGACGGTGACAGAAGGTGGCAGATTGACCAGAGCAGCCGCTGCCGAGGCATGCGACGCCTGAAGTTGTTCCCGTTCGCGCTGCAGGGCCTGCTGGTGCGAGGACGTTGACAACGACGACGAGTTGGAGGCAGCGGTCACGGAGATGGAATTGTTCGAAGACAAATGCGATGTTTCCACAGGCGATGGACTGCTCTGGCTGGCCAGACGCTGTTCGATTTCCTGCTCCTGCTGCAATGCCTTGACAAATGCCTGCTTCAGTCGATTGGTGTGCTCCGCCTTTAAGGCTTTCTTCACGTTGGAGGTGACGCACTGCTCGCAGATGACCTTGGGATCCTTGTTGGCTATGTGGACAGATATATGGCATAAGTTTGAGATGTTGATCACCTTAAATTCATACTTACTTTGCTTCTCCCACTTCCACACGGGTGTAAAATCAATCTTACATTGGGCACAGCGGAAGGGTGCGGCCACCGCATTGGCCTTTTTGTTCACGGTAAGATAGTCCACCACAGTCTCCAGGCCCAGCAGGTAGACAAAATCTGTATTGCTGGGATTGGGTATAAAGTGCATCTCTGGTGGCGGTGGCTTTGGTGGAGGAATCTTTGCAAAAATAAGGATTAAAGTAAATGTTTGATATAGGATATAGATCTAGCTGTGCCACTCACCTGCAGCAGAGTCTTCTCCAGCTGCTTGCGCAGAGCCATTTTAGCTGCCGCCTGGCGCTGTGCCGGCGTCTGTGCATCCTCACGTGGCGCAGAGCGTTCATTCTGTGGAATGTAAATGCATTTAATCTGAAATTCAACTTGACAATCTTCTACTCCACTTACCTTTAGATCATTGAGCTGATTCTGATGCGTCTGATTTAGGGGCGGCGCCGGTGTTATGGAAACAGAATTGCTTATGGTCCCAGGTACCTTCGAATTATCCGAAATATTAGGCTGCATGTTTTTAATGGTTTTCAGGTTTGTTTTTTTTTTTTTTTTTATTGTATTTTTTATTAGGATATGCGAAGGTAGAGCAGAATAGCGTTTAGTAGTTGGATTAATTAGGAGGGGGTAATGAAAACGGTTGATGAAAATGTGGCAACTTGCACGCAGCCTACTTGACTCCGGCGTTTTTTGAAGTTTGCTCTGATTTGGCATGTGTTTAGATAGCAGTGTGGGTTATCGTTTTCTGTGAGCTGTGTTTAAATGTTAGTGTGATTGCAGCAAGAACTATACGATGTAAGAAAACTTAAGTGCATTTATTGTTAACTTTATAAGGAAGCAGACATCATCCTCTTCAATAACCGGTGCCAGGTGCGTCAATAAATCCTTTTAAAAGGACCCCTTTGCATTTCTAGAAGATGTCTCAAAGAAAAGCTACCGATTTATAACTTCGGTCTTGCCAGAAAACGCAATTTTTTGGAATGATTTTCTAATACAGCCTCTCAATGGTAAATAAACAAGAGAGAAGCTAATAGTTGATCCCTTTAAGAACCTAAACTATGAATTAGGACTGATTTCTTTTCCTCCAGATAGTTGCTATATGTTAGATAATATCTATCTAGATCAGGGGCCGGCAGACCCGTATATGAAATTCCCAGCGCGCTCAACACGTAGAACTGATAGGCCGCGCGTCGCTCCACGCCGCGACGCGTCGTGCTACGAATTGAGAGCTATTTTGAGTGCCTCCACACACCAAGCATTGCATGCAAAATGTAAGATTGCTTCTGATCTAGATATAAATACTAACAATCAGGGCTGCAAACTCAAAAATGTTTTCTAAGCTCCGGTTCGTGAGTTCAAACCTAAATTAACCAATGACAAAGGTTGGAAAATTTGAGGTTCAAGGTTAAGGCAACAAAATCCAATTTTTGTTGACCTACATCAATGTTTTCATCAGTTTTCTATGGTAATTGGGCTGTGCTGATTCCAAATCTAATATCAGTTTTCACACATCACCCTCAGTTTTCAAGATACAGCGACAAATATGAATTATGCTTATAAGGCGACATTTTCAATTAAGTGGCCCATATGCACGCATTAATTTGTCTGCTTACCGCTTACAGTGGTACCTCCATACATCAACGCTTCGTACAAAAAATATTTTACGTTCGTAACATTGCACATTTGTAACATTTGTAATGCATTGAAGGAAGCATCTCCGACCACATAAAGTATATATATTCTTGATCAGCACGACGACCTGAGTTGTTTCTATGCTATCTCCTCCGTCAGTTTGAAAGCTATCTTAACCAAACTTTGCACGAAGTCTTTTGGTACATATACGCGGCACATTTTTCGGAACCGGCCAGATCGGATGACTATAGCATATAGCTTTCATAGGAACGATCCATCGAAAAACCAGTTTTAATGAGAAAACCTTTTTTGGTTTCAATGGAAACGCCTCCAAACTTTGTATTTTTTAGTTTGCTATGCTTTCCTATGATAACACTAAGCTTTGTGGAAATCGGACATATATCTTTATCTCTCAGTTTTAAAGCTATCGAGCTGAAATTTTGCACAGAGTCTTCTATTTACTGCACGCTGATAATATGTCGAAGCCGACCAGATCGGATGACTATATCTTATAGCTCCATTAGGAACGATAGAACGAAAAACTAGTTTTAGTAGGAAAAACTTTTTGTTTTTAACAGAGCTCGCAAGAAGTGGTCCCTTTTTGCAGAAAGTCTCAAAAAGAACTGTTGCTCGCAGACACAATTGAAAACGTGATCAAAAAGACACTTTAAACCTGTTTTTACTCAGCGTGCTCTCTGCTCAATCAGACACTTAAAATAGGTGAGAGTGTCTTTTGCGCGTGTATGTGTGTTGCGCTTTTGCTTTAGTTGTGTTATTTCACAATTGTTTTCTTTTTGTTATTATTTTTGTTATTTAGATATGAAGAAAAATATATGTTGATGCTATTTTTTAAGTTTATATTTTTGTCTATTATTTCGTATACTTTGTTGACTTCTAGCTTTATTTTGCTTGTTACACCAATTTTAATTATGTACATATGTATATTCATACGCATAGATTAACGTCCCAGCCAGTGACCATTTCTCTCTCTCTCTCACTCTTTCACGCTTTGCCTCTAATGAAATAAAGCTAACGAAACAACAACAATAAAGACACTTTGTGCTTTAACGCAAATCGTTTTGCTCAGTTGCCGAGGCTCAGTTGAGGAGCGCCGAGCAAAAATATCCCATTCAAACTGTTGTCGCAAGAGCGTTTCGTGTGTTCTCTCACCGATCAGCATAAAACAGAAAACACGAGAGACACAAATTTTAAGGGTTCTGTTCAGAGAGTGAGCGAGTCTGTCTAATTTTTCCCTGTTATTTCAGTGAGCAGACAGCTCGTGAAATTTTGGTTGAGCATATTTTGGGAGCTCTGGTTTTTAATGGAAACGTCTCCAAAGTTTTTATTTATTGGTTTTCTATGCCTATTTATAATTCTAGCAAATTTGGTGAAAATCGGACAGCTATATGGTATAGCTCCCATACAAAAGATAGCTCTGAAAAATGGTCTTAGTGAGAAAAACTTTTTGGGTTTAATGGTACCATCCTAAAATTTGTATTTTTTTATTTTATATGCTTTTACTAAATGAACGAAGTTTTGTCAAAATCGGATGACTATAGCTTATCGCTTCCATACGAACGATCGGTCTGAAAATGGGTCAAACTAAACAAACTTTTTTTCATTTTTTTTCAGGGATGGAAATCACTCCAAAAAAGGTCTGGTTCGGATCAGTGGTTCACTCAGTTTCTGTACCGTTGGTTCGATTCATTACATGGTTTTTAGAGCTAACTGAACCGCGGTTTCGGTTCGGTTCAGATGTTCATAAAGGCATAATAAAATACAGTCGAACTTCTGTTTAGCGAATCTTAAGAGGACCGATAAATAATCTTGATTTCAAAATATGTCCAGAAGGCTCGAACCTTGCGGGGGCAGGAGGGGGCTTTGCAAAAATTTAAAATAAACTTGATCTGCCTGCAAGTATAAGAAGTTTTGGTCCCATACATGTCGAACTTATATCTCTTACCATCTCTGAGATCTGTTTGTTCATACGGACAGACGGACACGGCTAGATCGACTCGCCTATTGACGCTGATTAAGAACATATATACTTTATAGGGTCGGAAATGCTTCCTTCTGGCTGTTACATACTTTTGCACAAACTTAATATACTCTGTGTACCTCTGGTAAATGTAAAATGGCTTGACACAGCCACAAAGGGCCAAAGCCGAGCCTCTCTCAATCTCTTGTCTTGAGCGCTTCTAATTTTCGCAAAAGAAAAAGGGACCTACAGTTTAACGCCGAATCCGAACGGCAGTTTGAGATACTTCTCATGGCTAATTAATACAAAGCTGGCGCCAACAGCAGAGAGGGGTGACCGGGTGTAAAGTTTATTCAAAGAAAAAAACTTTTCTTTAGATGTACCGAGGCGGGATCGAACCCACGACCACTTGCACAGCGGTCGCGCACACTAGCCGCTGAGCCACCCGGCCTCTGGTACAGAGTATAAAAATAATCCTTTTATTACTGGGCAAAACAGAAGGAACAGGCCTCTACAATTTCTTCTTTTCTTCTTTCATTCTTAATATTCCGTTTCGCCTTTTCCTTTCTTGCTTAAAAAGGTTGCAACGAAAACCTAATCCAATTGATGTTCATTCTTAGAAGCAACGCATAAACGTGGTATTAGATGATTGCCAGCCAATTGGCATAAACTTTTAGCACACACTGTAAGTTCTTGCTGACAATAATGTTAGTTTAGAGAGGGGGTTAGTAGGGAGGGTAGTGCATAGTGTGCAGTGTTGGGTAAGCGTCGTGAGTTTTTGTTTTGTGTGCTTTGTTGTTTGGTTTTTGTTTTGTTTTGAGTTCTTTGGTGCTTGAGAAAATGGTAAAAGTGGGGGAAAAAACTCGGCGCTTACGGCAACGATTACATTACAATAACTCACATTGCGTGCTTTCAGACTGGAAGGCGGCGCCGAGGTTGGTGTGATGGTCACCGAGGGCGTGATGGTGAGATTCGGCAGATTGGTGCGTGGCGGCAGAGCGCTCGACCGATGCGAGGATGAAGTGGCGGGCGTTATGGTTGTGCCGGCGGCCAGTGTGGCTCCCGGTGGCAGGGAGGATCTTGGTGGCGGGAGTATTGAGTTGCTGCTGCTGTTGCTGCGCTGGGAGCCGCTTAAAGCAGCCGCGGCGGCAGCTATGGCCGAGGCCGTCGACACCGAGGTGCTGGAACTACCCGTGCGGCTGAAGGCAGAGCGTTTGTTAATAGGATGCAAGGGTATGGGTAAGTAGATGCCTACCTTATGCTAACGGCAGCTGCATTGCCGCCCAGACTACTCCGTCCTTTACTGTGCGCCGGCAACGGCATGGCCGTCGTGGGCGTCACACTCAGCGATCCCTTGGAGGTAAGGGCAGCGGGGATGGCTGCCAGCGGATTATTTGGCGAAACGCTGGTCGGTGTCACCACCAGATTCTCCTTCATCACCTGCTGTGATTGTTTCAGCTTCTTGAGCAGCATCAGTTTGGTTTCCTCGTTGCGCAAGTCCTGACGCAACTTGCGTAAGCTCTTCTCCCGCTCCTTGAGCTCGGCATGTGACAGCTCCTTGATGGGCACATAGGGTGGCATCTCCTCGTCATCCGTTTCGGAATCAATGTTTCCGTTCTGCTGACGTCCATTCGTACGGGCGGGTAGTAAAACAATATCTGGAGCCTCTGCGTAGGATTTGGGTTCAGTGCGTGGTCGTAGGACACGTCTTTGAACTTTGTTTTCTTCTGGAGCACCGCCACCGCCCACAGTGGGAGGAGCTAGAGTGACGGGTGTGGTGGTGGCCTCAACTGACGCATTCCCGCTGTTGTTACTGTGGCTATTATTATTTGTGCTGTCAGAGGAGGAGGAAGTACCATTTCCAGTGGTGGTGGTGGTGGTGTTGCTGGTGTTGATGTTGCTGCTGGAGGTTGAATTGACGCTGGCGATTGGTGGTGTGGGTGCGGGGGCTGGCGTTATGGTCAGACCCGTATTGTTGGCTGCCAGGGCACGCAAATCCCGATTACTAAGCGCTGCAGGTGTTGTGGTGGGTGCGGGCGTTATGGTCAACGCTGGATCACGCCCAGAGCTTAAACTCAAGTCGACCACATCGTCGACCTCCATTTTGGCCATTTTCGCTCGTCGCGTCGTCGTGATTTCTGTATCTTGGGCAACTGTAAATGGGAAAGAAAAAAAAATGGGAGTTGGGTTAGTACGGAGGGAGCAGCACATACATAGCTAAGGGTTGAAATGACAAATTTTTATTTTGCTTTTTGTTTTTGCGCTTTTCACAGCGGAAGTCGAACTGAGTGTGTAACCCAAGGCGCAAAAGGCAATTACAAGGTGAGGCAATGTGGGAGTAGGGTTTTTGGGGAAATTTTATGACCACTTGAGTCCCGACAACTTTTGATCTTATCATTATCAGCCATACAATTTCTGCTTTGAACATTCTTTTTTCAAAATAAAGGCAAGAAACTTCTTTCGCTTTCACTCTCAGCCATGGTATAACCAGGTACGGCGGCCGAACAGTGCGCTCTCTGCTCAGTTGTCAATTTGAAGCAAGGGTGCAGACCGGTTCTAAAACCATACCGTAACGAACTACTAATTCCAACTGATAAACCAAACTTCAAACGGAAAAAACCCTTCAAAAATGCTGAAGCGAAATTTGAACTACAAATCACTGCGGTTAGATGCTTTAAAAAGGGGTGCCCGAACGAGCACCAGCGGTAAAACCAATACACATACACCATTATTTCAGCAAAACAACAAATGAGATAGAAGGGGAACCGATTTGATTGTGTGGTGCGCGTTCATAAGCATTTGTTGTTGTGTTCGAGTTTGCGGAGTCATCGGGAGAGGGAGAATAAGACACCGAAGTTGTTGTGCAGGACAGGGCGCGGCACAACAAAACTAGAGCACGCTAAGATTTGTTTTGGTTTTGCTGGCCTAGGCCGCGCAAATGTATACGCGCAGGCATCCCTTTGCGTAGAACAACAACACGCGCGTGTCTCGCGTAATGGGCATGGGCGCCCCTGCTTTAAAAAGCTTGATCGAACTAAGTATTTCTCAAATATTCAATGGCAATATCTAGCATTACACTTTTTAACTTTGAGTGCTATAAGAAATATCTTGCCCCTTCCAAAATTCAATTCGCAATTCAGATCCTAGGGAATTCCATAGTTTTGTGAACTCTAAGCGTACGATCTTCTTTTTTGCCTTCCTCTCTATTTCTAGGTAATCAAAGGGCTATCAATGATTCCATCAACTATTTCTCTGTCCAATGTACTAACACTTCTTATACTTATAACACCTCGTCATCCACCTCTCACAATTTGTGAAACCTCTCTACTTACATCTCTAGTTCGCTAGAATCTTCTTACTTCATTGTGACTGACAATATTCCAACACAGAGAAAACAATATTAGGAACACGCCGCGTGCTCAAACAGCAATCCTAAACGAAACGTAGTTCGCCCTGCTAAATTTCACACGCTAAATGTAGATAACAAAGAGTCAAACGTGACGTGTAGAAAAACTACATGCTAAATGTAGAAATAAGAAAAGTAAACGAGCCACTTAGACAAGTTTAATGTTTCGTGGACAAAGGCAAATGGCATAAGAAAATCAGATTATTCCCAAATAACTTCTTCATTTTTCATACAACAATTTGATTACCACACGATAGCTTTAGGATTACTACATTTACGTTTGGATATCGAAAGCCTACATGAGAGTGTCGAAATTCTCATCGAAAATCGCTCAAAATCAGTACAGAATAGTTTTATTTTCCATTTACAAAACAGTTCTTCAAACGAGACGAGGTTTTCGAAATAAACGTTAGGGATTTCAAAGAAAATCTAATCCCATTCGCTCATTGTCGCTTCCCTTCATCGCTGTGTTTTGCGCCTATGTCGAGCAAGTTAGTTGTATGGGCTAAGATGCCGCCATGTGTGTTAAGGTTGCCGAGACAAGGTAAGCGAGTTGTGAGTCCAAACCCTAGACAATGAATTAAAAAGGTATGTGGGGAAAATTAAATTTAAGTTTTACGTTTTCCAGAAGGAAGACTTTGTCCTTCCGTGCACCACCCTCTTTACACTACCCACACTCCCCCTTGTGTAACTAGTGATTTTTTTGTTGATTGGGTATGGGCTGACCCTAAACGTGACATGTAGAGTGAGAAAATTAAACGCGTCATGTAAAAAAGCTACATGAACGTAATGGTTGGAAAATCCCTGACAAACGTGTAAGAAAGCCTACATTTTCAAGTAGTATTTATATATTTTGTTTTCTCTGTGTAATTGTGTGCTGAATGAGAGTTAAAATTATTTATGCCTCTTTTACCTAACTTTGCCTTATATTCAGGCATGTTCTCAATTCCGCTAAGTTTTGAAAAGTAAACCGAACGCAATTCCGTTTCGGTTTGGATTTGCTGTTCTCAATTCCGAATGATTTTGCTTACGTTTTACCTTTGGAAAGCCACGAGCCAAACGAAAACGGCACGGGAGAATCAAGCGCACGATGGCTGACTTTTACGTTTTACTTTTCGGTTTGGCAGGCGCTGCCAATTTCTTGAGTTTTAATTCAGTTAAAGACTTAAATGGAATTCAAAGTACATTAATAAGTTCTACATTGATCGAAGAATTAAGGAAAATTAACTTAATGTACATTTGGCAACTGTACGAGAGCGTAATTTGTCAATTACTTTTCTTTTCACCGGCCAGCAAGCATTACGTTTTAAAACGAAAAACGCTTTCGTTTTCGTGTTGCGAGAAACTGAATCTATTCCGTTTCCGAAAAGTTGCTGTGGAAGTGGAATTGAGAACATGCCTGATTATTCCTTTTCTTCTCTCTTTCAATTACAGAGACATTGCTAAGCTGTGACCTAGTCCTAATTTATTTTAAGAGAATATAACCTGCACCTTGCAGCACCATTGTAAATATATATTATCACCTTTGCAGCATGGATTTATAAAGCTTAGTTAAAGGATGGATTCCTTAGAAGAAAGCAAACTGATGTCTTTTACAACGACAGTCAAGGGGTAAGCCAGCTTTTCAAAAAGGTAGGGGCAGCATTGTCAGAATTTTTCTTAAATATTTCGTTTATTCAACATTTTAGCACTAAGTAATTAAATGTAGATGCATTCGATATAAAATAAGAAACAATTTTAAAAATAATGTCGAAAAAAGTCAAAATATAAATCATAACCTTCTCCTCTTTAAGCTCCATTGATAAGATTTCCCCTGCCCTTTTCTGCCTTGGGTCACGTCCTATCTTAAGGATAGAACTTCAAAGCCTGTGTCTGAAACCTCTAGTGCACCTTAAGGTAGAGTTGGTTCAAACAAACGCCTGGGGTTAATAATTCTTTAAACCAAAACTAATATTTTATAATGCGTGGCACCTATATTTAATTTTTTTTCAAACTTCCGCACCTTTAAATAACTTTCCCAACATATTTAAGGAAATTCCTTGAACCGAAAGAAGTTTTTGACATCATTTCGGATTTGCCGCAACTTCAAAACTTCGAAAATATGACTTTCCGATCAGATTTAAAGATAAGTCGCAACGACATACTTATGAAGGGTTTTAAGAGTTGGAATAGGGCGATTTAAGAACACAAATATGTTTTTGAAACGCTTTGCGTACTACCATACCTTCGCAAGCTTGGAAAAAATACCTTTCCGAGCAGATTGAAGGTCGAATCGGAACTTTATACTTAAGAAGGGTTTTTAAAACTTATGACTCGTCGAAATTAGAGACAATCCTTGAACAGAAATGAGATTTTGCAAACTTTTCCTACTGCTTTATCTTCGAAAGTTCCGAAAAAAATATCTTTCCAAACAGATTTAAGGCACAATCGTGACGTTATCCTTGCGTTTAGGCTTTAGGGCTTAAAATTTGTCGGAATCCTTGAACAGAAATCGAGTTTTTATTTTTTTAAAACTTGCCCTAACTTCAAAAGTCCGAAATATTAAGAAATCGGTTCGTTATACTTAAGAACGGGCTTTAAGAAATGTTGAGACTTGACAGGGTCTCGGTCGATTGCCATTTTTCGGACTGCCTTACCTCAAAGGTACGGATAAAATTCCATTTCACGCAGATTTAAGCGAAGATTGTGATTTTCTGCGAAAACGAAAAAAGGTTTTCAATAAATATAAAGAATAAAATGAAAGTGAACCACTATTGATTTCAAAACTTTGTAATAAGCCGAACCTGCGGTTTAAGAACTCTGTGAACAACTGAACCAAACCACTTCATATGTTTGAAAGGTTGTGGTCATGCTCTTAGCTTACAACTTTTCAGCCCTGCCTCACCTTCTTATTGCCCCTCATGCTTAGAGGGTTTGTTTTCTGTAACAAGTTTTGGCTCAATGTCTGAGTCTTGGTTTCCTTCGTTTTTTTTTCGTGTAAGGATATAATAAAGATATCCTGATTTCAATTTATTTAGACAACGACCTTGTTGAGTAAAACTGATAGCTTGTGGCGACAAAAAGGAAAGCGGCACTAAATCACAAATCAACTTTGATTTGATGGCAGATATGTATGTACAATGAATGTATGTATGTATGTACAGAATCAAAGTTCTTCCACAAGCAAGTCACGTTTTTCGTTTTAGTGAATTTTCGTTGAGCGGCTACAAGAGAAAATTTACATGAAAACAAAGTGAACAATAAGGGGGGAGGCAGAAGGTGCATGCAAATCGGCAAATGTTTTTAGTAGCAGCAGCAGAACTAACAGCAGCCCCAACTCTCACATACACACACACACACATTAGCAAAGGCAGACAGACACCAACAAGACACGTGAGAGTGAGAGGTGAATAAACTTTCAGAGGCAACTTAACGGCTGCTGCAACAGCTACAACAACAACCACAATGCACCTGCTTTAGCTTTCAAATGCAAGGCAACAAAAACAAAAAAAAAACAATTTAACAAGCCTCCAACAACCACAACAAAACACAAACAATAACTGTCCAATTAAAATGAAATGAATGCAAAAAGCTTTTCAACGGGTGGCAACGCCAACGTCGCCTAAGCTACGCTTGTGTGCTGAAGGAAGAAAAGCATATCAAATGGCATTCATACATAATTATTAGACAAAAACAAATGCGAGCGCAACCAGAAGTTACGACAAGTTGACATTATTGTGGTTGTCCTCCCCCCAAAGTGCTATAAATTAACTGGCTTTGAAAGTTAGCACTCACTAACACACACACGCACACGCATGAAAGTGTGCTTACTCGTTCGATTTTTTTTTCTCCTACCTTCTACTTCCCCTCCACACCCCCAAGTGGCTGTCGTCGGAGTCTCGTTACTTTCGACACTTGTGTCGTCATCAGATTGCGCGCTGCTTAAACAGCAAAAGATTGCCCTGGCTCTAAATATCACTGCACAGTGGGACGCAATTGCTTATGATTCTTTTTTTAAATTTTAAATCAAATCATGACACAACCAACATCAAACATATATAAAAACTAAACTGAACACGCTACCATTAATATTTTTTTAGAAAGACTCATTTTTTAAGGACCTAACCGTTACAGGTAACTTTGACTTCTGATCAGCTTGCAGTAAAAACTAGGGTCAATAAAAATATGCTCGATAACTTCAAAAATGAGCGACCTGATTGCATAGAAAGAAAAAGACGAACGTACAAAGCTCAATCGACTAAGGCTGAATTAAAAAAAATATCGGCCCTAAACAGCAGCCAAAAGGGGCAAAACCGAGCTCCCAAAACCTCTTGGCCCCCAAATCCGAACGGCAAAATTTGAAAATCTTTTTCATGGCTAGTTACACCACAGCATGCTGGTGAAGGTAACCGGTTGTGTAAAATATTTCAAAGGAAAAACTTATTTTTATATTCCGAGGCGGGATCGAACACCCACGGACCTCTTGCGCACCAGGCACACCCACTACCCGCTGCACCGCAAAAAGACCCACATACTAAAAAAAAAAATTACCTTGTTTTGAACTCAAAATAAATGTGTATATATCGTTTATTGGTTCGTACACATACCCACTGAGCTAAGTACACACATTGACAACCCGTTTCGGAAAACTAAATATATAAGCAATGCGGTACTAATGCGGTGTTTACGATATTCAAGTGCGGTAATATCCGGTGGAACAATATTGAAATGCGATCATTGCGGTGTAACTATTTTTTTACTTATTCAGCAATTTCGATATTCAAAAAATCAGCACCTCATGCCGTTCCCTGATACCCAATATCTACAATCTCTGAAAGTTTCATAAAGATCGGATACAAATGAAAAATATAAAAAAATATAAAAAACGTTGCATAGTTTTTGGCGCCTCAAGCGCTATTTGCTCACATAATGTTGAAATGTTCTCATTAATGTTAATGCTCTGTTAACTAACATAAGGGAAGGCCATACAACATTAATTTCCCTTAGTAACGGGTATATCGATTTTTATGTTCCGAGGTTACTAATTATTGAATAAGTCCAGAAGGTACGAACCTTCTATCTATAAAACTGAGGGAGACATAACTTTTTTCTAATTTGCGGGGGCGGGAGGGGGCGTCGCAAAGATTTAAAATAAACTTGATCTGCATGCAAGTATAAAAAGCATATGTCCCATATATGTCAAACCTCTATCTCTTGCCATCTCTGAGATCTTTTTGTTTATACGAACAGGCAGACAGACGGACATGGCTAGATCGAATCGGCTGTTGATACTGATCAAGAATATAAATACTGTTACATATTTTTGTACAAGCTTAATATACTCTATGTACCTCTAGTACAGAGTATAAAAATATATTCTCTTCAAAAATTATCACAAAATTTAAATGGACTTCGTCCCACTGTGGGTTGATTTGCTTTTGTATGTATGCAAGTGTGTGTGTGTGCGTGCGCCTTGATGATTGTCAGCTTTTTTATGAAAATAAACACAATTTAACATTTTTTATAGATGCTTTTTAATATAAAAATGCACAAAAAAAAAACAGAGCGGGACGCTGACATTATGCGTGGCTGTGACATGGATATGAATATGTCCCACCGTTGGCCGTGAAATAAAACTTTTATCGATTTGTTGCAATGACAACGAGACAACAACGTCGTGTGGCCATAATTGTGTTTAATAGTGCGCTAAATGTTTGAGTATTTCAATTAGCGTTCAAAGCCTTAGTGTGTCAAGTGGGGTTACACGCTGATCAAGTTCAAGTTTTGGCTAAGCGGGAGGGGGTGGGGGTCGGGTCGTTGCCACCTGCTTGGCATGGCATGATAAGGAAGGCAGGACAAAGGTCAGCCCTACTACCTACTACTTTAACAGCTTAGAATGACGACGACGCAAAAAAAAAAAATAAGCAAAAGAAATAAGGTTAAATCAAAAGTACAGTTGTGTACATAGCGCGCCGAGTAGCAGCAGCAACAGCACCAACAACAACAACACAAACAAAAGCGAAGAGCCGCCGCAGCAGCAGCAGCAGCAAAGCAAAAATGTGTTTGAGTGTGGCGATGTCGAGAGCGAAAGAGAGCAACAGACAGAGAGAGAGCACATCGCACACACGCGACGACAACGAATTGAGAGTAGAACGCGGGCAGCGGTGGCTGCGGCTGCGACAGTTTGGGCCTGGCCACCCACAAAAACAACAACAACACCAAACCCAACCTGACCCTAACGCGATTTGCATATAAGTTAGGTTTCTCCCCTCCCCCCACCAAAATCAACAGCACCCCCCACCCACGCACCCAACAGCGCCTAAAAAACTTCTTGCTGCAATTGCGAAATAATTCATTTCGATTTCAATAAAATGCAAAACCTGAACAAAAATTAGAATTATCACAACAAGTCGCAGCTTAGCAAACAAACAAACATACATACATACTTCGGCATTATAAGAAATGCGCATATCTTATGGCCATGCCTGCCCATAGTACATAAGCGCAAGCGGAGTGGAGTGGAAAAAGGGGCAAGAGGTGGGCTGGCGTGAGGGGGGGGGGAGAGAGAGCGAGTGTGAGTGAGAGAGCAAGACTTGTTATATGCATATTGGTCGGGAAGAGAGGAAGGAAGGGGGGTATTTATTTACTCACCCAAACCCATGATGGGATTGTTATGGGAGCTTTTCTGTACCGGTACTAAGGTGGGGTTGGGGGGTGTTGCGGTTGCATTCTAAGCTATGCCTAGGCATTGGTGAAATCTATTACGTGACATCAGTCACTTCTCTGTCTTTAAACTATTTCTCTAATTGCATTTGCAACCACATACAAACAAACATACATACATATGTACATAAGCATGGGAAAACTTTTCGATGACATCATTAAGTCAAATTATGTTGAGTGCCCAGGCAGGTTTGATAAGCGTTTGGGAAATTTTCAAATCAAAATTCTAAAAAATGGGTTAACAACAGTAAATTAACACAAATTAATGGCGAAAATGCTGACGCTTTAAGTATTTACTTAAGTATGTATCAGTGTGTGTGAATGCACAGTCACGCACTAAAGTATTCGCACTTCAATCAATCATTTTGATGTTATTAAGTTTTGTCAATAATTTCAAAATTTGTAGTTTTTACAGGCTCGAGGTCTTACTATGTTATTGACATAGCTTAAACAGAGCACACACACAACAAGTTCACAACGACACCCCGACTCCCACACCCCCCACCCCCCCAATACATTTCAAAATAGATATGTCAACTAAGCTACGAAACAACACAATTTCTTGTCAACCCTCTAGGGATTGGTTCGGTTCAGTGGTTCACAGTGATTTTGAATCACCTGTGCGATGGAATCATTAGCGTTTTGGGGCTTTATTGGAAAAACTTAAATTCGAAAACTGCTTCAATTATTTGGCTAAAAGTCATGGATAATGATAGAAAAAAGGAATCTTAATAAAAGATGTGATTGTTCAGTACAGTGAGTATAAGGTTCATTTCAGTTTTCGATAAATTGGCAGTGTTTACAAACAATTCTGCATGCATTAAATTAATAACATGTTCTATAAAACAAGAACTCATTGGGTGATGTCGAGTATTTTGAGATTCCAGTTTAATTCAGATTTTATCATTGCCTACTTATGGGCACCTTTATTTAAAATGATATTCAAGGGTTTTTCATATAAAGTCAGAGCAATTCAAACAAAGTGACAACTAAAGGTTCGTATGTCAGGAAATCTTGCGAACTTATAATCTACTTGAACAGTCGGTTTTAAATTGCTTTGCTTTGCATTGGTGATAATTACCGAGCATTATTGTGCTACTTCACATATAAAGGCAAAAATTACTGTAAAAGATTCGGTTGAAAATTTTGTACCTATCGGAAAGACTTTGGTTCGAATCGCGAAACGGTTTCTAAGCTTGTAGATTCGAAGTCTTCGGTTCAAAGCTTCTTAGACGGCATATATGTGTATTATTTACCAAGCTTTTTGATACGTCAATCAATTGTCGAATGAATCATATTTTTTATTCATATCCTTTTTAAAACGACCCGCAGCATTGGACGGTTATTTAAATTGGACTTTAGCAACTTCACAGCTTGACTTTTCCTTTAGGTAAATGTTTACTATCCATCCATATATTCCAAAAATTTTGAAAAAAAATATCCTCGATGGACCGCGAATTATAAAGAATTTACTTGCGGAAATCAATTGGCGGTCGACCATGGTCTTCTTGTAAATGAATTTTGAAATTTGCGTTTTTGCCCATATAAAACATTTTTAGTCGCAGATTTTTCAAATTATGCTTCTGATTTAAATAAATTCAATGCAAATTTTCTTCAAGTTTGATATTTACCCCTATTTCTTATTCGACTCCGTCTATGAAAATGGCACTTGACATAAGATGAAACTGCTGTAAACTATTTTCCACACCAACCATCTGAGGTATAGGTATAAGGCACGGTTTTTTTTTTAATGTAGTGTCCCCAGAAGGCCTAGTCCAATGCTCAACAATGTGAGATGGTGGCTGCAAAATGAATCTTAGTGCCATTGACGAATAAATGTTTAGCATACACACCACAGAGGTTTAACCTCCTCCTTCTTCCTTGTCCAATCCATTCACCGCTTACTCTCCCAATCCATCCACCCTTTCCTCCTCTTCCAATTCTTCCACAACTTCATCCTTTCCCTCTTCCTGTTTTTGATAAATATAGCAGTGGTAATGTAATAAATGTAGTGTGGCTCAGCGGATAGTGTGCGCGACCGCTGTGCAAGAGGTAGTGTTGGATCCCGCCTCGGAACATCTAATGAAAAATTTTTTCTTTGAACAAAACTTTACACCCGGTCACCCCTCTCTGCTGTTGGCGCCAGCTTTGTAGTAATAAGCCATGAAAAGCTTCGCAAACTGCCGAAAATCGCGCGAAAATCTTTTGGGTCACCACTTGGAAAAAAAGTCCTTCTAGGACTTGAGTAGGCCTCCTGGGGATACCACGTTAAAATGCGCGCCTTGAACTATACCTCAAAAAGGGGGCCTGGCAAAGAGTTCATAGCAGATCCAAAAGGTGGGAAGTTTTCCTCAATTTCGCCCTCAAATTCAAGCAAACTTTCGTCTTATACGGGGGTGTCCTGGAAATCTCTAGAGATTTAGGCTTCGGTTGGTTTGCAAATCGCTAGTAAAATCCGTCGGTGTCCCAGAACTCGAGAGTTTCGTTCAGTTCAAAGTCTAGTCCGAAAGTCAGTTCGAAAGTGTGTGTATAGGATTATGGTCCTACTACAAAAACAGAGCTGATATATTGCGTGGGTTCGAGAATTCGCTATTGATTGCTTAATGTATTGGCTGGTTTGTGTATTTGTTGGTTTGCCAAAATCTCCCAACAAAATACGAGAGGTTTGAAACCAACCGAAAGAGATTTCTAGGACACCGAGAATTGGTTTTGGGTTGGAATTTGGTTGGAAGAGATTTCTGGGACACCGCCGATAGTCTCTGCACACTGAGTACATTTTAGAGGAATGCATAGAATTTGATGATCATGTGAAATGGAAATTTACACTGGTAACTTCTGACATCCTACATCTGTCTGTCATCTGCCGAATCCGAACCAGAGTTAATCGGTTTATAGCTATATCTTTAAAACTATTCGGTCTAATTCTGGAAATTTGAAGGTTGTCGTTAAACGATCAAAGTTTTCCTAACACCCCTAGAATAGTTAATAAATTAGTAGTTAATGTCCCATTACTTAATTAGGTGACTGTGTAAAAAAGTTTGTTGTATTTATTTGGGATTTGTGGTCTTATCGCTGGACATACAAACATACACATACAAAAGTACATACTATTTGCACTGTCTTTTATGGCCCCGCTGAGTAATTGCCAAGTGCATGGGGAGAAACGGAGAGGCAGAGAGCAATAGAGAGAGAGAGAGAGATAGAGAGAAGGGGGTGGGGGAGAACTTTGTCTACAGCTGTTTTTGTAGCCAACTAAATAAACACTAAATACATAAGCAGAGTTTTTATATACATATGTATGAACGGGGTGTACATAAACATAGCTACAATGCAAAGACAAGCTAAAAATTAATGACTTTCAAACAGGTTTTGTTGGAGCAAAAAAAAAAAAAAAGAAAGAGACGATGTTGAGGATGCTGCAGCCAGAATTAAACTTGAGGCTTTCGTTTGATTTTTTTCGAATAATTTGGCAACTATAACTCAATGACAATTTTTAACACATATGAACTCGTTATGTACATAAGCCGGTAAATATTGTACTTGGTTTAAATTGCAGTTCAGTTTTGTGTCTCCTCTGCTGCTGCTTCCTCTTCTTCATCATTCATTCAGCATCGTCTTTTGCCATTTGTTGTTGTATATAACCAGTCATTGCTGTATGTGTGTGTGTGTGTGTATTTTCACTCACAACACATAGGCAATGGGTTCAACTTGTACATAAAACCGACTCCGTGTGCTGTGCAGCGCTCGGTCGTCTCTGCTTTTGTCTATCCAACCGTGCGTCTCTCTGTATGTGTGAGGCCAGAAATCTATTTATTGTACTTATATATTTGCATTCTATTTGGCTTAATTCGCAACTTAAAAATGTTAACCATTTTTCCATTTTTTCAATTTAGCTTTTTGGAGAAATACAAAAAAAATTCCACTTAATCAAGCAAATTACCAAACGCTCCGCTTCGCTGTCGACGTCGACTTTGACGTTGCTGTCGTTGTTTTTGGGCTATTTTTAGGCTTTGCGCTTTACCTTTTTTTTGTGGTTTGGTCTTTCCTTTTATTGTGTGTTGGCAAAACATCAAAAACAACAGAAAATTGAATGCTGCATGAAAATGAGAAGCTTCGCACGCTTTAAGAAATAACCCAAAAAAAAATAAAAGTAACAAAACCAGTTAGTAACACACACACACGCGCAGACACATGGGAATATGTATCAAAAAATGTTCAATTATAATTAAATGGAAAGCCAAACTATGACATACAAGCAGAAATCTCTAACCTATGTATGCATGCATGTGTGTGTGCGCGAGCTTATCAAATCTGCAAATATGTGTACAAATGTTAGGGAGTACTTAGCCAATTGCCACTCAGAATTCTTTTATTTTTTGCATGACATGTATAAACTTTAGCCTTGAACTAAACACTTCTACATAGTCACATACACACATACATACGTTATAATTTTATGCAAATATGTAGGTTCTTTTTTTGTGTTTCCAATATGTGTACTAAATCAACTTGGTAATTGTTTGTTAACACGCGTTATTTTACCTCAAAAACAGCAAGATCATAAAAATTCATGTGCTCTGCAGTAACAAAGAGAGGGTGGGAAAAGGGGTGTATCAGTTGGGTCCAGTACATACAAGGGCGTAGCCAGGGGTAGGGGGGTAGTATATAAGGTCTTTAGTAGTTTTGCATCTCTGGACAACTTCTAAACAATATTTGTTCTCAAATTCACTTTCCCAAAAGCTTTGTCTTTGGTTAAACAAATTAAAGATCAAAAATGTTAGTGCAATAGAACCTAATTATCTAGAGGTGCTTGAGCAAGACTACCTTGCTCAAATGTTGTTATGTCGATACTTTTAATGAATTTCAAAAACTTTTAACTGGACAGTCAAAAGTAGCTGGCAAATGTCAAGCGTTTACATAAAGTTGTCAAAGCAAGCTTGGAAACATTTAATTTTGACATTTACCGAAATACTGGGTGATGATGCCCTTTGGGCGAAGTGTGGGTATGGTCCATTGATAACATTTAAGGTTTTCCTACCTCTTTCAAAAACTTGATTCCCATATGTTCGTATGTAAGTGAATGATAATTTGTGTACACAACAAAAAGATAAGCTCCCGTCCTGCTGTTATTGAGCTTTGATAAATTCTGAATAAAAGTGAAAGAAAACAGTTGTCCCTGGGGTATGTGTAATGTCGAATCTTTGAGTTTCAATAGTTTTCATTTCAAAACAAACATATAAACATATGTACGTACGTTGTACGTATGTAGGTGCTCTGTGCAGTGTATAAAAATAAATGCCAGGAAAAAAAAATAAGAAATAAAGTAAAAGAGAAAACATTTTTTTCTAGCTCTCTAGCTGATAAGCGGGCGACACTTACAATACAGTACATAAGCACATACAAATAAAACAACCATATAAATATGCATACATACATACGCATATGTAAGAGAGTGCCTGTTGTTAAGGGGCTAAATTTTAATATCTCAACACACATTTTTGTATTTTTTTACTAAGAAGTTGTATGTATGAAATTTTATTAGCAGCAGTATCCAACCCCCCATCCCCATAACGGCACAATTGACTGATGCTGCAATAACAATAACAACAACTACTAGAAACGGTTCAATTTTTTTTATGCGCTTGTTCTTATTTTGCACTTAATGACGTGTAACGAGCTCGCGCGCGTGTGTTTTGCATTTGTATGTGTGTGCGCTCTCTCTATAGCATACATATATGTATGTAGCAGCGCACTTGGTGTATGCGTGCGAGCGAGATGCCGCATTTTGAATGAAGAAAAAAAAACAGGTAAAAAAAAGGTAAACCAAAAGAAAAACAACAAAAAAGCAGCTTTGCCACTTTTTTTGCCGTTGCTGCCGCCTGCTCCCTCTGCTTTTGTTTTTTTTTTTTTCTGAGTGAAATGGTCAAGCCAAACAGCTAACATGGGCTTTTGTTGGGTTAATAACGACAAGTAAGTTAATTAGTCAGCAATAAATAAGTTTTGACCATGAAAATCAGCAAAAAAAAAAAAGAAAAAAATCAATGCAAAAATTGTTTAGTGCAGCAATTAGCATTCGGCATTTACTTTTTGTGTACATAATTGATGCATCAACATTTATATAGGTAGGTATGTATGTGAGTGTGTGTGTGTTAGTTGAAGCTGCTGCCTACTGAATGTCTTATTATAAAATTCTTGCGCTGCTTTTGCCTGGTAGAACAACAGCGACATCAGGACACAGTGGTACAAGACTGTTGAAAACTTTATATTATTATTTTTTATGTGAAACATCTTTAATTTCGTAACAAAGGATTTTAGTGTGGGTAAAATTTGTTTACACGTCACGCTGGGCGGAGGGGGGAGGGGCGGAGACAAAAACAAACACAACAACGAAGAAAAACACAAAAACAAAGACAAACAGAAAAACGAACACAAAAACAGAAAAACAAATACAAACACAACAACAAAGACAAAAACAAAGTCAATGACAAAGACAAAAACAAACACAAAAACAAAGACAAACAACAACAAAGTAAATAACAAAGACAAAATCAAACACCAAAACAAACTCTCAGAATACTGAGTATCTAAAATGTATCGAGTACTTAGACCCGAATATTTAGAATCGAGTTCTCAGTACCGAATACTTAGTCTCTAAAACTTAGAATCGAATACTTAGAATCGAGTACGGAATATCCAGTACTTGGAATCGAATAATAAGTATCGAGTACTTAGTATCGAGTACTTAATATCGAGTACTAATTATCGAATACTTAGAATCGGGTACTGAGTAAGAATCGAGTACTTAAAATCGAGTACTGAGTATCAAATACTTAGTATCGAGTACTTAGTATTCCTGATGTCTTTAAAAATCAACTAAGGACCCAACAGACAGTTAGGGATCCTTTATAAAAGTATATAAAAAAGTAAGTCTACTCAATTCCATGAATTTGATCAATAGCTAATCGTTTTTAACATCAATCGGTGCAGATTTCAGGTTATTAAACCTCAAATAATTCAGGACGGCTTGATTTTGAGCACTATTCCGATCATAGATCGTCTGTTTACTCACTTTATAGGCGATAAAAGCAACCTCTTAAACTTATCTCTGTCTACCTGCATATCTTTTATATCTCAAAGACTAGAGACTACTCTAAAAATTTTGCAACTGCTGAACTACAACCTCAAAGCTTAAATTTTGAGACTGCAACTTGTAAGGCTTTGAAACCACTGTACGACGTCGACAGCAAACGAACCGCGACGCAGTTAGATAAACGATGACACGACAACCAGGGGCAAGAAACAAGGAAGTGGCTGGCTTGGCTGCAGCCACAACCATGCCACTTGAAACTTGTCTCTTATGAGAAAGGTGGCAACTCTCTCTCTCTCTGTCTTTCTTTCTCACCGCGTTTATAGAAAAAGGGGTTCAAAAACTTGTAAAGATAAACTAAAAAAGACAATTTTTAAAAAGAGCAAAAACAGCAAAGACAGCAACTCATTTAAACGGTCAATTGCCTGCTGCTACAGCGGAGAGCGAAACGTATTGGGAGAGCGAGAGCACAAAATTAAAAACTGCAGTCCAAATGCCAAAATTTTTTACATTTCTCACTTAAAAAATGCCCAGCGCAACATTTTCTCACAGTGAAAAAAATTGACCATAAAAAAGGTGCATAAATTACCAACACAAAGCGAGGGGGGAACAGCGAGAGAAAGAGCGAAAGCAGCTAATCAGGCAATTAAAGAAGCACAGACTAACTAAACAACAATAAATAAAACAAAACCAAACGAAAAAGAACAGCACACACAAAAAGTATAAACAAGATTTCTTACCAAGGCAACGCACGCATAAATATTTTGTATACAAAGTAAATTTTATGCACAATCAAATTTTCGATTTCAAAGTGAAAATTTTATAATTCCGAAATTAATTTAATTATGGTGAATGGGAATTGAATAAAAACATAGGGAAAATAGAAATAATAACTAATTAAAACACAAATAATTCGAATAATATAGAGAAAAACGAAACTTTGAACCTGAGCCGTATCGGTGTTCTGTAGAAAATGCTAAGCAACAGCGAAAACGGCAGGAGAAACTTTAGTGATTCTCCTGAAATTAAACTTTACTTACGAGAGACTTTTCAGTTCACAGCCTGACACTTACTTTTATTAGCTGGGATTCTAATTAATACAGCTATTGTTGGGAATTCTTTTGCAAAAATACAAGTTCGTAAATTCGAATATTAAGCGTCAAAACATTTGATCCAAAGCGAAACCGCGATCCAAATCTCTGTAAACCATTTTATAATTTCCAGCATATTGCATCAATTTTAATATAAGAATCAAAAATCGCTTGCAGGTATACCTTGAGTGTACAAATGAGAATTTGTAGAGCTGAATATTCATTTGTAAATCTCTGGGGGTGATGACTCGTACATATGCTTACTTCTGTGATCAAATTGAAAGGTGCATTTTCTTATTTTTTTTTCTCTGAGATTTTGCTTTTCTCATCTCAATCGAGTGTAAACGGTGTCCCTGGAGCGGTCTCTTGAGCTTGCTGAATAGCCAGAAGTCAATCGGAGACGAATCAGGTAAAAAACAGGTAGTGGAACGATATTTCTTGAATTTTTGGCGTAATGCTCAAAAAAATTGCTTTGAAAAAAATCGAGTGGTTTTAGAACCATTCGAGATTGGACTCAAGCACAAGCAATAATGAATATTTTGACGTGAAATTTCGCACAGCTATCACTAACAGTGCTGCAGAAAGAATTAAAAAAAAAAGGTGCGATTGTTGCTAATAGGCTATTAACACTAGGAGTGTGTTAAGCGTTAACACATCTAATATCAGCACAACTAGCTGTTTGTTGGCTATTAACGCATAACGCAGTCCTAGTTTAAATGTTGTATTACACTCAAGAGGCATTGATGTGAAACATACTGTATGCGATGTGCTCCGACTTTCACTTACTTGTGTGCTCATACTCATAACTAGATACTTAGACACAGACCTCGATATTTAGTATGGAGACGTCAATACTCAGAACTCTATAATAAGGAGCAAAAATATGCTCTTAATTTTCAACAAATCAAGATTTTTGGTGTGCAAGATTGAAGATTGATGTATTTTTGAGCTAAGGAAAACAATTATTTAGTTTTGCACTCTTTTGGAAAAGAAGTTTATGCCTAAAAATGGAAAAATGTCCTGTCTTGTATCTGTCTTACTTACTTTTTAGATCCTTTGTAGTTTGTTCTGTGGGTTGTAGCATTTCTTACGAAAATACTTTTCCCTTCCCTCTATTTTCATCAAAATTTCTTAATTTCTAAATTGAACAATGTGGCCACCATTCGCTTCCTGTAAACTATCTCCCTTCCGCTTCACCTGCACGCACTTTGCCACTACCTAAAGAAGCAACCACCAAAAAGATTCGACAAGTTAGTTCAATTAATGTGTGGTGTGGCGTGGCGTGGCAAGGGCGGCAGCTAAAAACTTTGAAGCTAGCTTTAAATTTGCCTTTAAAGTGGAAAGAAGTTGGTGGCGCCTCCTGCCCAGCCGCAGCCTTTTCGTCTGGTGTTCCGGCCCCAGGGCTACTACCACCACCACACAATTCCCACACCCACCAACCCCACCGAAATGGGGTCTGTCGTCTGTGTGTTGAGTAACGTATTTTTTTTTTCGCTTCTTTTGCCTTTTGCCCTAACAAAAATGTGTGTATCTAGAAATATTTTATGCAGGCAGGCAACTCTTCAGCAGGGGTGGAGGAGCTTTACACTCACGTCAATGGCTGTGGCAGCTGCTGCTCCTGCTCCTGATGTTGTTGTTGTTTTGGGTGTGTTTCTGGTGGCCCAGAACTATGGTTGGATTGCTCCTACCTATACATAGGCATCAAGACACATGTCCACATAATTGCCAAACGCGCAAAATCGAAGTGGCGCGTCCACCCAAAATGCAAAACATGGCGCTTAGCTAAGGATTACTCCACCCATTGCCACCCACTCCTAAAGCGCTGGCAGCGGGCAGGTACAGTTGCTGTAGCAAATTTATAGTGTAGTAGTTGTTGCACATGCAGAACAACCTCAGCTATTTCATAATTAATACCCTCTGGACAGGACAGCAGGTCGGATTTGGAATTGGAATATTGAATTTTCAAGTGGCATTCGACCTCGTCCTGCTGCTGCTTCTACTCTTGCTGTTTTGGGTGCGTGTGCGCTAATTGCTCTCGCCTGGCATTTTCATTAAAATTTCGTAATATTAATGGTTGACTAGAGCCTGGTTCACTGGGTCTCCCCCTGTTGTGGCTAAAACTAATTTCCTCTCTAGTTAGGCCAATACATATGTCCAGATTACAATTCGGAATTGGAATTTTGCGTACCAAATATATCATCATGGCATAGATTATGCAACTATTTGCTCACACTAGACACCACCACCACAGAAAGGTGGTGACGCACAGTGGTTGGAAAGTCAACCAGATCGCTGAATATATTTCGATTTGTATGCTCGATAGAGAGGACTTCCTAGCTCTAGAGCGTGGTCAGTTCTCAATAAATCTCTAAGTTGCCGATTTTCAAGCAGCATTGTTAAAGAGCTGAGAACTATTAAGGCAAATCGCGCTGAATGACATCATGAAGATGTTCGCCTCAATTTTGCAAATAAGCTGGGTAACACAAAATAATGGCCTTAGGAAACTCCAACCTGAGACCTCTGAAATCCTACCTTGACAATAAAAGTTAGCTCTAAAACTGATTGACTTAAAGACAGCATTCGAAACGATACCTTTAAACCTTCTATATTTATGAAATAAAAAAAAAAAAAATAGGGGAAAGTTAACTTCGGCTCGAAAAAAAAAGTTTTTCTAACTAAGACTAGTTTTCGGACCTTACTATTCTAAGGGAGCTATACTATATAGATGACCGATTTCTACCAAGCTTAGTGGAATCATGGAAAAGCATAACAAACTAACAATTACGAAATTTGGAGGCGATTCAATTTAAAACAAAAAAATTTTCTCACTAGAACTTACTTTTCGACCGATCATTCGTACTGCAGCTATATGCTATAGTCATCCGATTTTGACAAAACTTTGTAGAATTGTGAAACAGTATATAAAATAAGTATATGCCAATGATAAGAACATTTCCATAGAAAGCGAAAAAGTTTTTCTTTAAGGCATCTCAGGAGGAAGTGACTTATTTCCTTTTTTTATTTATGTGATTTATTTTGTTAATACAATCAAAATTAGTTAATTACCAGAGGGATTCAACTTCAACCAGCACGATTGATCATCATGGGAAAAAGAAATACTTTATCACCCCAAAATGTGGCCAAAATTGATGCGTACGAGGAAACAGGAATGTCAGATAGGTAAATAACCGAAAGAATTAAAAGCTCACGTACAGCTGTCGGGAAATTAAAGCTAAGTTACATTAAAAACTGGTCACACCAAAACAAAAATAAAACTGTTTCGAAACGTCAGAATGGAGTTATTTTTCGATCTGGCTTACAAAAAAATGCCACTGCCTACAAAATTTAGACGGATTTGCAATTACCTTTATCTAAACGACGCGTTCAATAAATTTTGTCTGGAAACGATTGGTTTGGAGAAAATTAAGAAAAAACCCTGCGTTGATGACATCTCATAATTAAGCCAGAATGGATTTGACGAAACGTTACATGTCATGGAAGGAGGATTGGAAAATGTGGTTTTCTCGAGTAAGAAAGTGTTTAACTTGGATGGGCCAGATGGTTTTATTTTTTAGTGGCACGACATTAAGGCGTTTGAGCCCATTTCGTCCTCCCGAAACTTTCAGCTATCACAATCGGAGCCCCATTTGCAAGATTACAAGTCTTATGAATTTGGAAGTCTGTCTAAACTCATTGGATGAGATCTTTAATGACTTTTTGAAGCAAGAGCCGAACCCGGATTCCATCTTTCAGCAAGATAATGCTTACATACACGTGTCAAGAGCCAGTCGTAAGTTGTTCAGCGAAAAGAAAATCAAGCTTTTAGAATGGCCAGTGCGTTCTTCTGATATAAATCCCATTGAGAACACGTGGGGTAACTTTGTACGTCTTGTTTGCTGGCGGACATAAGTTAACTTAACTCGACTAGGGAGCTTCCAAAGGCTGTTACCGAGGAATGGGTCAAAATACCGGACTCAAAACTCTTAAGCAGCGATGTTCAAGAAGAGCGAAGCCAAAAAGTGAGAGTGAATTGGTGTGCTATATTAAAGCGACACAGCCCAGCTCTGAACTGCCCTCAACGACGGCTGGGCAGCGAATGAAGGCAAAGAGAGCTCTGCTTACGCTCATATGCCAGACTTCGGCATGCGCTCTGCTTGTGAGCGTGTAAATAGCCGATTGAGCTCGGCCCCTGGAGGCTATGGAGTAACATCGCTGCTCTAAAGCATGATTAGCTTGACGCCTAACCATATTTTCGAGGCTTGAGTCCACAAATACAAGAAGCTGAAGTACAACCTTGAAACCCTAAATTGTTTTCATCTCTAACATATTTGGCGTTCGATAAGGATTGCTTCAGTCTTAACTATATTAATTGTAACTACTAGGATGTTAAGCATTTGATAGGAGTATGCCAAATCTAGGGCGAAGCTTGTAATCTTACCTTATCTGAAACCGAAATGTTAAGCTAATTGAATGAAAAGGACTGGGAGATACTTTTCTATATTCTGTTTTAAATTTGTTAATCGGTTTGTTCTTCTCATAACTATTAAGCCTACGTTAATCTGTATGCAATTTTAAAAGCAATGCTGATAATCCCGTTTTCACATTCTCCAAAATTGTGCGATTTTGAAGACAAAATCTGGACCATAAAGCGGATTTAAATCACAAAATTTTTACTAGCGGCACTTACCAACTAACCGAGCAACATAAAAATGGGTTTGAATTTTGCTTTCAGCGGAATATTCTTAGGTCTTAAGGGCAAGGACACAACGGGACCTTAATATCTTAAATTAATACCACTTTCTTTACAAGATTTATTTACAAAGATTTGTTGGAGAATGATATGAAGTCATATGCTCGAAAAATTCTTCCATATTTGCGTCTGAGTGGACAACCCAATTGTATTGACCGTGGCCAACCCAATCTTTCGACCTGAATTCAAGCGAAATTTTTTAAGGCAACTGTGCACAACTGATAACGTCCTTGCCTAATAAAATAGAAGCAGTCCGCCAGAACTTGGATGGATACACAGGCTACTAATGATCATTATTTATCGATTCACCTAGTAAGATAGAGATGGGATGACTATATCGATAAGCTACATACTTGTCAAATTTCCTCCCACTGTGCGACGTCACATTTGTGCCACTCCAAAAAGCAAAGGTACACCCACCCACGCAGCCACCCAAAAACACAGTATAAAATCCACTCAAGCACACAGAACCGGTCGGACCAAGCAACCACCCAACCTACAGCCTATCCATCCAATCCAACACTCCTACTGCTCCACTCCATGTCATCCTGAATCCTCTACCACACCCACACCACCCCATTTTGTCGGATGCTGCTGCTGGGTTTTCGGCACCGACGAGCCCGGATATTATATGCATACTTGAACTATGCGAGGAAGGAAGTCAGCCAGCGACCGACCAGGCCTGGCCACTCTACTCTACTCCTCTTCACGTTGCCTGTTTTGTATATGTATCTGTTTTTGCATGGCTCCTCTCAGTGTGTGTGTGTGTGTGTGTGTGAGTTTATGTACACATTGCATACACAGCTGTACCGTTGAACGTTTCGGGCATTTTACAGCCACAGAGCCGCCGCCAACGTCGCCACCCACCCACAACAACAATGCAAAACGTCTGCATTTCAACTAACGCCACCCAAATACACAAACAACGCCCAACACCCTCCCACCCACTCAGTCACCCACCCACCAATGCAGCAGCCGCCTTCTCATATTGCCATAGTTGTTGTTGCTGTTGTTGTTTGTTGCTGCCGAAAAACTTTTATACATAAGCGGAAGCCATCTCCTCCTCCTCCTCCACCTCCAACTCCGCCTGTTTAACTCTGTTGTGTGCCACTGAACAACAAGCATTACCCGAACCCAGGCCAGAGCTGAACAGGAGAAAGCTCATTATAAAATCAATAAGTCAAATTTTCATTTTTCATTTGCTTTTTGTTTGGCATTTGCCACATTTCATTTACCATATTCAATCAATAATTCTGCTAAAGGAACGACTAAACTGCGAAGCCTTGAGCTTGCTTTAAATTAAAGTTGTCTCTTAATCGATTTTTTCCTCGAGCTTCGAGCAACTCCCTCAAAAATAAATAACGAGTAAGCAGCAGTTGAGAAGTATGAAAACCAAGTGAGTGAGTGGAGCGACAAACTCAGAGAATGCAGTGGAAATTCAGAAATTCATGTTTTTAATCAATCTTCAATCGCTTATCTTCACCTTTCTGCCACAGACAATACAACAGTTCACTTTGTCGCTAACGAACCGGTTAGCTATGTGCCAAATTGAACCGAAAACCACAACATAAAATGGTTCGGTTCATTTCATTGTCGATTTAAGCCTTATTTTTGGTTTTTGGAATTTGTGTGAGGGAAATCGTCCAAACGGAGCAGTTGCCAACGCATTTCTTCTACCAAATAGCATTTTCTTTTATCTGTTTCGTTTACGCCAGAACTTATTCTTAGTGATGGCAGATTTGTGTTATCGTTAAGGGTGGTCAAGCGACTGTTATAATTTGTATGCACTGGGCGAAAGATTTGCAAGTACTTTTAGACGAATCTTTAAGGAAAGAAAACATCTTTTGCCTTCTTCCCTTTCATAAGTCTGTTTCCCTTTCTTAAAGTACTTTAATAATTTGCTTGCTACATTAGGGACAAAATTTTGATCAAGAATCTCTCCTTTAGCCTTGAAGATGGTACTTGACCCTGTGAAGTAGTTCTTTACTATGAAGTCATAGTGCAACTTATTATATATAAGCCCCTCGAAGCTCGATCTGCTGCATCGCCCAGGATCCCTAGCTAGAATGGTCCACCATTCCATGCGTGGTGGCTCTGTTTTTCCATTGAAGATAAAAATTGACAGGCCATAGTGTTGTGCAGTCTCTGTTTGGGCATGCTAAAATCTTCTGAACATACGTAAAATGCAATAAAATGTATATGCAGCTTAGACACTCAGTAGAGCATCCTCAATTGACAGGCAACCTCGTCATATGCCGTGCTACTTGCTTTCGACATTAAATAACGAGAATTAAAGTTAAAGTCGGTCTTGCCCGACTTCGATATTCCCGTTACACAGGGGAATTAATGTTGTTTAGCCTTCTCTTATGTTAATTAACAGAGCATTAACATTAATGTAAACATTTCAACATTATGTAAGCAAACAGTGCGTGAGTCGCCAAAAAGTATGCAACGTTTTTATAACTTTAACCCTTTATATGGCACCGACTCGGATTTTAATGCTGTTTTTTTTATTTGATAGAAAATTACAAATAAAAAATTACAATTCTTTTTCGTTTTAGCCATTTTTCACACTTTAATTAAGAAAAAAGGAAATGTTGCCATAAATGCATCAGATCTGCTTGGAACGAAAATTATACTTATTATAATCAGAATATTCATTGAATTTCATTGTGATGATTTAAGCACATTTAACATACTCCACGTTGGTCACACATTACATTTTAGAATCCTTTACAGTTTGGGTAATTACATCTTCAATGTCCAACCACATTCTGACGTACCATTTGATTTGGCACTCGCTGTTTTGGACCTCTCTGCTTCTTTTCCTTCAGTTTATTTTCAAGAACAGAGCCTCATTTTCTCAGCTTTGATGTAGTGTCAACTTTAGTTAACACTTTTACGATACGATATAAAGTCAGATGTCAGATGATCCTAAAACCTTACTAGATGATCCATTTGCCTTGTGTACACGTTTGTACAAAAGCCAAGCATTGCTCACTGTCAAGTCTAGTATATGATATAACATTCTAACTTGCCAGCGTCTGATTCTTAATGAAATTTTACATCTTCCGATTATGCTGTCGATCAGATCGACTCCTCCATTTGGCTATTGTATTGCGCTACTGCATCTGAGCGTTTAACTTGAACATATTCTTTTTTGGCTTTGTTGAATCGTCGTGCAGAATCTTTGGGAAGGATTCCAGATTAGTTGGATTCCAATGAAAAAACTTTATTATCGACCCATAAAGTAATATCTACTCCACCGGGACTTTTCTTCAGGTTACTCGATTAGTTTATTATTTGGGATTTTGATTCATCTTACAGCACCCAAAGCGAAGATTTCGCTTTCTGCCGAGTATTTCAAAAGAGGCAGTGAAGTAAAATAATTGTCAATATAAAGGCGAAAATTCTGATGCCTGGGCACTTCTTTGGCCAATCTGACAACACAATTTGAAGCCGTACCTAGATCTGGCTTGTTAAACAGTATTAGGTTTTCGTTACCTGAATCAATCTCAAATTTGTAGCAGTAGTCAGTACTACCGCTCAAACTACGTTTTCTCCATAGAAGGTTTCTTTTTAGGTAGCTTTTGCTTCAAACAGCGATATTTAAAGCATTGGGTCTTTCAGCTCGATCTTCGATTTCTTTGACATCTGTGGTATCGAGAAGTTCTTCATCTGGATAAAATCGCTATCGTCATCAGCAGAAAAATCGACTCCATCCTCTCTATTCACACTGTCAAAAATTCTAGCGATTTGCGAAGTCGTTGGTCCCTTTGCTTATATTTTCCCTAATTAAAAAGTGTCGTTGGAATTTATATATTTGTAGTGCCCTTAGAAGAATTGCAAGGTGATCAACTCCTCGAACAATTTTGGAATGACAGAAAGCTTTGCAATGCCTCGGTAATTCGAAACATCCAATCTAGACCCTTTTTTGTGAAGTGGGATAGTACATGATTCGTTACAAATCAGTGGGAGAGAAGACTGTTTCAAAGACAGGTTAAAAAGATATGTAATGGGTGAACATTCAGCGCAGTTCTTAATAACACAACTTGGGACATTGTCAAAACCAGCCGAGAAAGATAAATCAAACGTAGATAGACTATGCCAAACATCACTTTCATATGGAGTAGAAGGGCTGTAAGACGGTGATGAATAGGTCGACTGAAAGAATGTGGCAAATAAATTAGCAATATTAAGATCAGAAGATGAAACGAATGAGTAGAATTGCTTTGGATCGTTTCTGAAATTGATCCTGCATTGTGAGAGGTATTAATGGTGAGAAATTCAGAACGAACAGCGCAAAGTCTAGGAACCAGTTTTCTGAACTTTTTTTAGGAGTCTGGATTTCTTGTTTTTAAGGTACGACAAGTGCGGTGTGAACCAAGGCGGTTTAGTTGATGGTGTCAACTTAACCTTAGCTATATTAGCTATCGGTGAAAAGTCAATCGAATATTGAATTTGCGGGGAAAATATGTCCTCAAAGCGGTTCGTCATATAACCGATATTTACTGTACTTAATAGGGTCGGAGATGCCTTCTTTTTTTTGGACAAACTTAATATACTTTGTGTACCTCTGGTACAGAGTATAATAACATCTGTTTGCTTGCCTTTAGTAACACCTCGAATTACTGAAGAAGTAAATTTCAGTAGGTTGGCAGTAATGGATCTATTTTTAACAAATCCATGCTGGTTCGGTGAGATAAAAGGGAAACATGAGTGTTAAAGGAAATTTAGACTGCTCAAGTTTTTGGGAAAATAAGATGAGGATAGGCAAGCAAAATTGCGCATTGCTTTAAAATACACGTAGGTACATTATAGCGAAAGTAATCCATTTAGGACAGAAGAAATTGAAATCGAGGGACAATGTATGAAATAACATGAAGAAATAGAGTAAGATGAGTATGAAGATTGAACGAATTTTGCCAAGAGATTTGCAATATCAATGTCAGACGAGGAAATTTCATGTTTGTAGTAAAGAGAAGAAGGTAACGCGTTGGACCGTCTTTTGGAATTTACGAATTGATAGACAATCTTAGGATCGTTTGTAGTCTATGTGTTTACTTCCTTGATTTTTATATTAAATGTCTTTTTACCATAAAATTTAAAAAAAATCACTTTTATAAATACTTGTGTGGTCTTTGCGGCACACAAGTCGAGTAATTTAGATTCGGAACAGGTTTAAAGTAAGCCATTTTTTCTCTAGTGGCTCAATTTAGTTTTAGTTTGGCAGTCAAAATTAAATACCAACCTGTCTTGAAATGTTTCCCTTAGCCTGTTATATAAATTTGCACAACTTTATCATACCCGTTGTACTCTTTTCTGATGGCTACAGGTTATAACAAAAACAGTAACATTAGAGAAGCGTTGAAAGATTAATATTGAATGTTGTTTTTGGTTTATTATGTTGAGAGAGATAAGAACAGATAGAGAGTAAATGGAGCCCAAGAGTGTTAATCGCATATGATAACAATATGGATATCGGACCAACCAATGAGGAAGCATTATTTACAATTAACTTGACTTGAATGGAAAATCTTAATGTGTAATCGTCGTCATCAACGTTGAGACTCTGGCACACTCTCGACGTTTAGCCAACGAAATCATTTAATGGATCGGACTGATTGTTGTTGTTGCCGCCTGCCTGCCTGCCTGCCTGCCTTTTGTTTTAGTTGTCAACATTGTTTGGCGGTGCACAGGGGCCAGCTTAGGCTTAGGTATGTCGACAGCCGCTCTCTTTCTCTCTCTCTCATGCTCTCTCCCGGTAGGCCCCCCAATGCTGCGAAACGCTGCATGCAACTATTGAAGCATGAACATGCAATTTATGTACCTATGTACGTATGTATGTCTGTTTGTATGTGCACCACACACCGAAACTATGAAATACAACAACAGCAATAAGCAGCGACTGTACTTTTGATATAAAATCCACTTCACCATACATAGAGAAATGCAAACACACACACACTCACATGCAAGCAAACACATACAGACATATAGAAATCCCCCTACCCAGACACCCACTTGGAGCTCTGTTTAGTTTTAGTTGCGCTTTAAACTGCATTTTGGCTTGGGCTTGTTGTTATTGTAAGCTAACTGTACATAGGAGAATTGCATGAGAGTACCCCCTTCCCAGCCACCCGTCCGAGTGTGTGCAGTAAACGAAATAGAAAACATATGCAATAACCGACCCCACCCAAACTTCAAAGTCGTCCATCTTCTTGCACAGTTTTGCATGCACTTGTATTCTGACCCTGGCCGAGTGCCGTTAGTTTGGCGGCTTCATTGCAACATCATCACAAATAACCTAAATAGAGAATCATTTGACGGTGTCGATAACAACTTGACGCTGACGTCGCAGTCAACTTTTTTGGTGGCCGCCGCTGCCGCCTCTACTGCTGTTGCTCTACTTGCACAAACAACAAAATGCACGCACGTAACCGAAACAACGACTAGGAATTTCGGCTCACACACACACACACACACAGCTAACGATAAAACTTGAGTTGAACGAATGGGGCGACTATTTAAGTGGCATTTCGCACTCATTTGAATGAAGTTTCCAGAAAAGATACAAAACTATCTTTAGACCGATACTTTTGAAATATTCAAACTTTGGAGAGTAGTCATTATTTAGTTTTCAAGAGCAGAATCTTCCCTTGAAAAACTTAAATAGCAAACTAGAAATTAGCATTTTAGTCCAGCAATACGGGCGTAGATACATGGAGAATAAGAAAAATGGGAAGGGCAGTTGCGGCCAGATGTTATCAAGCTTGGGGTGAGCAACTGGAGCAAACACGAGACTGTTCATCATATAGAATCAAAATTGAAATGCTTTCCTCAGGACGTCATCACAATGTGTAGGGGTCTTCCTCAACAAACAACTATTACGCCTCTAACCTAAAAACTTGGGAGTACATATAATCTGGACAAGCGCACTTCACATTCGGTAACCCACATCAATGCGCTTGTAAGGTCACTTTATGGTAGAGAAAAAAAAAGTGGGGTGGATGCTCTCTAGTAGCTTACTCCGAAATTAAGTGCGTAAATTATAACCCGATGCGCTTCGCTACACCGCCATCGGTATAGCCTTCATAAGTTTAGCCGCTATTCCGGGAATAAAAGTGAACAATTATTTTAGCTTAGTTCCAAGTCTATCGGATGAAAAATAGTATTTGGCAATCAGAATTTTTAAAGTTTTCAGACCCTACAAGCAAATTTTCCAACATTGGAAAATGACATCTCAATTTTTTTCACTTAGTATCCTTACAAACCGAATTTCAAGTCAATCGAATGAAAAATATACAGAGAAAGGAGATTATGGGGTGACCGATTGGTGCAATTGTTGAATGTTTATTTGATTCGTCTGTGCCTTTTCAGATCCAAATTATAACTACCCAGTAGTTTGGAAGGTCGCCGCCCAGTTGGAGAATGTCGAGCGATTCCTGACTGACTGCCGCCGCCTGTCATACCAGCTCCCATACCAAATTTTAAATGGGATGTCATCAAATCCGGTAGCTGGTGCAGGGCGGTCGGTGACATTTCATGTACAGTCTCTGTTAGTAGTGGCCGGTTGTGATGCAGTGGGTAGAGTGAATGGCTGCTGTGCTGGATTTTATTTTAAGTACCGATATATACGGAAGACATGGTGCTGTTGGCGGGCTTCCCAACTGTATGATCGATTGCTGCACAATACGGAATATTTTGAAAATCACAGATAAAAGATATAAAGGAGTCAGAAAGAGCAATTATCTAGATGTACTTAATGTGGACTGGTGTGGTGCAGCGGTTAGTGTATCTGCCTGCTGAGCAAGAGGTCGTAGGTTCAATCCCGCCTCGGGACATATAAAGGAACGGTCAAAATGAGGAACACACTAGCCAAGAGATTGAGAAGGAAATAGTTAGGCTTAGCTTTTTAGGGCTATGTGCGGATCTACCGGGCGTACGGTTATCCCAAACAGTATAGTCTCTAGTAATGCTGAACCGACTCTTAGGCGACCGCCGGATGGTTAACTATATTTGTATGAGCGTCCGGGGCTACTGTGCCGTTCCGGTTACCTGGCGGCTTGCTTTCGGCAGCACCTAGCATAAAAAACACTACTGGGTAACCACGAAGCTTCTTAAAACTTATAGGCTAATCATACTGAGCACATCTAACATTCCATATCTTGAGTTTAAATGCCTTGTCAAATTGAAATATTCTACAAACAATTCAAATTTTGATCTAGCAAATTTCTATGACTCATGATTATGGATGTTAGATGATACATGTGCTCAGTGTGAATAGCCTAAAAAACAACTATTTGCTGCTCCAACATTTTTGTACTCTGTATTAAAGGTACTCAGAGTATATTAAGTTTATGCAAAAGTATGTACCAGGCAGAAGGAAGCATCTCCGACCTTATAAAGTGCATTTATTCTTGATCAGCATCAACAGCCGAGTCGAGAGTTGAAACTAGGTGAATTTGTTCGATTATTGGCCAGCCAAACGGGGAACATACGTCCTAAGCTGAGCTTAATCTTTCCTAAAAGACGGAGAACTGGAAAAATCGGACAAAAAGCGTTAATAACAAGTAAAAAATCACGCTTCAAAGAACATTTTAAAATAGTTACATTTTGGCTGGGTAGTTATAATTTGGAAAGTGGGCGAAAGTTACTTTAAGTCCACAGGGAAAGTATGTTTCTCAGACAAAGGATGTTTCAAAAACGAAGTAATGTTAATTTTACTGTATTTTGCATATTTCACACAAATTATTTGTTCATCAGCAGCCAAAGATGATTAATTAAATAGCCCAGCAAAGCAAAATATGACATTACGACATTCCTCGGTTCAGAATTGGTAATTATGTGGGAACTAAATGCGTGATTTTATATGGCGAGATAAAAGCTTAGGCTTAGTTACCATACAGGTATGTTGAAGGCTCGGCTTTTATCGTCCGCTTCGTGTTGTTGTCACATATCCTTTTGGGATTTTAGAAAATTCTAATTGTATTTTTATGAAGAATTATCCTCCTGGCAATATCTTAATTTTTGGAACCGGTTTTATCCATTTCAATGATCATACCTTGATCATACTCCGAAAGGGCGCGCTTATATTTTTCAGTTAACGGTACAACGAATATGAACAGAAAAAGAAATTGATAGTTGAATATATGTACATAACAAGAGATCGACAAATCAAACTGCGTCCTCAGAAATGAAGTACCGTTAGCTAAAACTGAAAACAGAAGGAAAATATTTTATCACATATAATTCTTTTACAGAGGTAGTTACTATTTCCATGATTATAGTTTTATGGTTATAGTTACTATAAAAAAAAACATTGTAGAGAGCTCAGATTCATTTTAACATAATTATCAGCCTTGTTCTCAATTGCACTTCCGCAAAAATTTTGTGATTTAGAGACCAAATTTAAACCAAAAACCGGTTTTAAATCATAAAATGTTTGTGGAAGTGGAATTGAGAACAAGGCTGATAATTATGTTAAAATGAATCTGAGTTCTCTACAATGTTTTGATTTTTTTATGTTTAAGTGTCCTATTCAAGTGACGAAATATTTGAGCCCCTGAATTCGACGAATTATATTTAAGATTGTTTTGTTATTTTTTAAAGCTGCATCATAAAGAATACCATCTAAAAAGAATATTAAGTCTCTATCATCAGTGGCTTGGGAGCAGTGGGCGATAGAAAACATACTTAGGGGGTTTTCCTGTTCAAGAGATGAGGAATGTAATGTCTTATTGCTTTATAGAATGATTTTTTATGCAGGCTTTTTGAATAAATGTTAATCTTATCAATTCCTTTGTACTACAAAGCACATATTAATTGTTCTCTTATATTTTAGTTTAATGCATAAGGCACCAATAAGCTCTCTTCATTAATTCGTTTGCCAAGCTTTTCTCTTGGCTTATGGGCTTAAAATTTAAGCATAAGAGAAAGGGACCTGCAGTTTCAACGCCGAATCTGAATGTCAAAATTTGAGAAGTTGTTCATGTCTATGGCGCCAATAGGTGGTAAAGGTAAACTGTTGTATGATGTTTCGGCCGAAGGGGGATTGAACCCACGAGCTCTCGCACAGCAGACACACACACAACCCGCTGCCCAACCACAACCGACAGCAATTTGACAATTGCTTCGTTTGCCTGAAAGAACAGGTGAGTCTAATACAGCCCGTTTTAGATTCATGTGACAAGTGCAGCAGCCATCACTCAATGGCAACAAGCAGAAATTGCACAATCTGGTCTTAACAACTTATAAACCTGACAACTCCAGCTAGAGATGCGGAGATAGTTCAGCTTGCTAACAGTTATAGTGCCTCCTAGGAAATGCGGGTCTGGGTCGTCATTGAAACAAGAGAATGCAAGGCAACACATAAAGAATGCCAAAATAAGTTTAAAACTAACGACCGATGCGTGCCTGCGGTGTGTGTGTGTGTGTGGGAGCAGAACGAACACGCCGCTGTGAGAGAGTGAGCAAGGTGGTTATGTACATACATATATATGTGTGTTGTTTTTTTTTTTTATGTATTTTGGAGCATGCAACTTTTCGTGCGTTCGTTACCCGGCCCGGGCCCGGCGGCCTGCGTAAGTCCCGAAATGACAAGAGAGTCAGGCGGCGGGGGGAAGTGGGGCAAGTGAGAGAGCGAGGTTGCCGAACAAGTGCCTGACTGTGTGTATGTGTGTGTGAGTGAAGGGGTCACCAACTCACGAAAATATTTCAAGTGTTGCAAAGTGTAAGCAGAAATGTGGGCGATTAATTAACCCATGTGTTCGCGAAAAACCAATAATAAAAGTTCATTAACACATTCAATATGCAAGAGCATAGGCCTACACCCGGCTCATTCATAAGGCAACCGCAATTGAGTATAGATAACGGGGCAATGGCAACCCCCTCTCTCGACCGTAGCAACCAGCCAAGCGACAAGCCAAAAAAAGTAGCAGCAAAAAATAAAACAAGCTAGCGCCTAAGCATGGCGTCACTGAGGCAGCGACCGCACGGTAAAAGCTGTAAAAATTGTCAATATAGAAGAAAGAAAAAAAAAACAGTCAACGTTAACAACAGAGATTCAGCTTCAAGCTGGGCAAAAATAATGCGCGAGTGTGGAAGAAGAAGCCGCCTACGTTGACGTCGACGCGGACACAGACGAGACGCCGCCGTCGACGCTGGCCGCAGCAGACCGGTTGAGGTTAAATTGGAATAGTGGAAGAGCAAGAGAGATGCAAGACGTTGAGTTAAGGCAAGGGGGGTGGGGTGGAGTGGGCATGGTAGAGGGGCCGCATACATATTGAATTTTTCTTCAACGTAATGAAAATTTCAGCACTGTTTAGTGACGTGATATGGTGGAATAGTTTTTGTCTTAAAACTTACCCGCGCGGAGAGCAAAAGTAGAGGAAAATCCGTTAATCGCCTGGTTGTTGTTGATTTTTATGCCACTCTCTCACACACACATGCACACACACACACACTCTCACATATGAGATGCACAATAATTTGATTAAGAAATTTCACTTTTTTTTTACTTTTTGCTTGTGCTAATTATTTGTGCTTTCTGATTTACTTAAGTATACACTTATATACATATGTATTTGTGTATGCCTTTAACACCAATACACTTTAACAACAACGTCGCGGTCGTCGCTGTCGGTGCTCTGCTGCGGCTGCTGCTAGTTGCCTTCTACGGCTTTCCAAATTTGTATTTTTTTATTTGTATATTGCACACGTTTTGTTATTAATTAGATTCAACTAATTTGTTTACACTTTTTAAAAACTTGCTATATTGAAAGCTTTTTTTTGTTAAATATTATTATATTTTCACTAAGAGTATTGAATTATTAATTAAGGTTTTTTGAGACGCGTCTGCTACCGAGAATAATTTTCAAATTAAGATAATTATTCGTATGCGTGTTAATTTTACCGCAGCACAACAAAATATGCGTCCGCCAGCCGTACAGTGTGACCAGTTGTAACTAAGAACAAAATGTAGCAAACTAAAGTTTAACCAGTATAAGAGACGGTACATAATAGGGGGTGCTGTTAAACGCCATTTATGTTACAATTCAAAAAATCTATATATTAATACGTTAAGATTTTTTCATACGATGGTACGGCCCCCTTTTTAGCATAGTAAAACAAATTCAATTAACCCAAAATTTATTACATATAAACAGAGAGAGTGGCTCGCGGTATGTTATATTGCTAATCCTATTGATATGTTCGTCTTCCTTTCTAGCATAGTAATGTTGATCAAGGAAAGAAAGAAACGATGTTTAAAGTTTTCTGGGTAGTATAAAAAATACCAAACTATGCCAAGTTAGTAAACCAAATGTTGGCTGACTGTTTAAAATCAGGTTTTCCAGGGTTTCATACCAATTATTTTTGAACCAAAAACTATGCAAAATGAAGACTTTTTGAAATGTTTTTTAGACTTAAAAGTGCACATCGTTTAATGATAAGTGTTAATTTGTTTGATGGTCGAATTCGACCACAGGGCGAGCCTAGTTCAAATTATTGAGTCACAAAATTCTGGGCCTGTTGCTGGATATAGGTCTTGCGGCAATCCATGTGATCTGCTGGACGATCGTATGGCTTCCAGAAAGGTTCTCCAATGAAATAGCGACGCGCTCTTATGTAATTCTGCAAAAATACAATTAAATGAGTAAATTTATTTTAAATTATATTTATGTTTACCTGAGTATCTAGGGTAAAGCGATGATAAATGCCCGCCGGAATGATTATAAGATCTCCTTTGACCACTTGAATGCGCAACCAGTTCTCCTCGCCGCTGCAAAGCATTTATTATTAATCATTTTTAGTTACTAAAACATATAAATAACTTACTCCCGCACATCAAAGTAGCCCGAGCCATCGAGTACCAAGCGTATTTCCTCATCCGTATGCAAGTGTTCCGTAAAGAAAGCCTTTAATTTGTTGGCATAATCCGTTAAACACTTTTCCGAGCAGGTGATCTATAGATACAGCGAGTTGAATTTGGAGTCAGGGAAACTATTCTTACCATCCGCTTACCTCATCATCGTAGCTGTAACCCCTTTTGGCCCTCAATTGCTGTAGCACTTGATCATTCTGGTAATCATCCGCATTGATCTGAGGTAGAGGAAATAAAAGATAAGCATGACTTTTGACTAAGCCAAGGTCGCTCAGTTGGGAACTTGCCTTGAAGTACTCCACCCCCGTTTTCCTGTACAACTCTGACAGTTCCATGTAGACCGGAGGTTGGCGATGATGCTCCAACCGCTGATCAGTCTCTTCGTTGTCCATATACCACACTTTCACCATCTTTTGACAGCCAATTTTGTTATTAAATTGTGTTGCTTATTAATCAGCTGATCTTTAACAGTCAATTCCATAACAGTCTGAGTCTGCTCTGGCTTAACAGCTGACTGTAAAGTTGTTTAAAATGTTAAGGTAAAAAATAGAGATGAGCCCGTGACGTGAGTGGAAATGCTTATTACTGTCAACTAAAAAATCGGGAAACCTAAAACCACTCCAAACCAAAATCACTATTTGCGGCGGACTTCAATGGTCTCTTTTTAAATGAATTTTTGAAATTCACCATTTTTGCACCAAATTTATGCATGTGCTTTTCGTCAAATGTCAAATAATTTATTAAAAATACCCCTAGAATTTAGCTGCAATTGCATTTCGAGGCGCATAAAACAGAACAATAGCACATCCCCCAAAGTTTTTCAATGCTTATTGTTTGAGCGGATTGTGGATAGATACTTTAAAACTGTTTTCCACACCACCTTGAGGCAGAGTTTTGGGTGGGACACCACTCCCCAAGAGGCATAATCCACTCACGATCCACAATTTAAATTCAAGTGACCAATTAAAAAGTAGTAAAATTAGCTTGTCAAGATGACACAGCCCCTTTGGGGCCCTTGGCGCCGAGCCTCTCTCAATCTCTTGGCTTGTGCGCTTCTAATTTTTAGCACAAGAGAAAGGGACCTACAGTTTAACGCCGAATCCGAACGGCAGTTTGAGAAGCTTTTCATGGCTAATTACTGCAATGCTGGCGCCAACAGCAAAGAGGTGTGGCCGGGTTTAAAGTTTAGAAAAAGAAAAAAACTTTTGTGACCAATTCCTGTGAAATGGATACGTACAATTATGGTTAATTCTCGGAGGTAGATACAAACATCGATTTTATCACACTTACCTCGGAAAAATGCCGAACGCTCAACAATTTAGTCCTTGGGGGATCGTACAGACGCCCAATCGCTAAAAAAATTTCGTGAATTCGAGCTGAGTGTTTGGAAAATCGTTTAAAAACCCGAAATTTCACCAAATAACCCAAATTATGATCTTTTTCGGCCATAATGAGGCATTTCGCCCTTAACATCCCGCCAAAGCCTCTCAATATTTTGAGCGTGGGCGTTAGATTCTGGATCCACGAAACTCTTCGAGTGGTTTACAGTTTGATGGACATACCCCTCGTTGCTTAAACAGCTGTAAGCCCTCCAGCAACCGGACACGATTGTTGTCCCGTCAGCCACGTGTAAATATTACCTTGAAGACTTCTTGACTGAAATTTTGCAGTCTGCGCCGCACTTTTCACAAATTTTCATCAGTAAAAGACATTTGTGGCTCAGCAAAAACTTCCAAATATCGGTCTCGCCAAATTGTAATAACTGAGACACAGTTAGTTTACAGCCGTTGCAGTCCATGTTCATGCTATTAGCTATAAATGTAGGAATTTTAAAGGAAGGTTGAGCGTTTTCTTGTTGTTGCAATATTTTTGAGACGTAGTGCGAAAAAAACTCCTATTAATTTGTTTTGAAAACTGAACATTCTTTGCCATAGCAATTTCCCGAAGTAAAAATTTAAGGCATAATCAATAGAAAAAGCTTGAGCAAAAATGAAATTTTTGCCTAAAAAGCGAACGTCATAAAAGATCGCATTGCCTGTGTTAAGTTCATGACCGAAGAGCAAGGGAAGCCCTTTTTTAGTACCAACTTTTCCACTACAGTGCTTATAACTGTACTAATTCGTTACTGAAACCACCCAATGGGTATTTTTTTCAGTTTTAACACAGCTACTTTTTAGCCACTTTTAGTCCATTTTATTCTATTTCTATCAGGTTTTTGAGCTAATCTATATACTTTTGGATCTCATATTCTGGCAACGCTGCTCCAGAGCGGTTTGCAGACCTCATTTGATATATTTTAATAGTCTTTACGTATTGAAAAGAAATTTTTTATTAGCTATTTCTGCCAATTTTTTTTTGAAAATTTAGCATAGTTTGGACCTTATGTTATGGCAACACTGGCTCTATGCCATGCTACTAAACTGACTGTTTTTTTTATTTTAAAAACCCACCCGATTGGGTCGTAAGCACAGAATATGAATATATCGCGAGCAACTTTACCGAAATAGCACTACCATCTCTAATCTCACATTTAACATAGAGGCGTTGCCACATCGATCCGAATGTTCCAAGCAGCTGGTTTTTTTAGCTTGTTTATTTTACTTGTTCAATTTCATTTTAAAAATTGTCGGTTAAATTTAAATAGCAGAATACACAATGATGCGTTTGCGACAAAGGATTTTATACAATTGCTGGCGTTCGCTCAGCAATGCGAGTAAAAATCCACCAAAAGCACCGCCAGGAAAAGCAGCCGCAGCAGCCTCAGCAGCTGGACAAGTGAAGCCCCCAGCCTCTGGCAAAGATAAACCCGAAGCCAGCGGCAAGGAAGTACCGCCCGAGGTTCTGTGCACATTGGAGGAGGGCTACAAGTGCTTGTCCGAATCCAATTCCAAGTCGCTATTGAAGAAACATTTGACTAAGCCAATCTTTGACAAGTTGAAAACGCAAATGACGCCCAGCTTCGAGTCGACATTGTTGGATGTGATCCAGTCTGGTTTGAAGAATCACGATTCCGGTGTGGGCATCTATGCTCCCGATGCCGAGGCGTACAAGACCTTTGCGGACATATTCGATCCCATTATCCAGGACTATCACAAGGGCTTCCAGAAGTCGGCCAAACATCCGGAAAGCTGTTTTGGCTATGGCACAGATTTCCCCAATCTTGATCCAGACAACTTGTATGTGGTGTCCACACGTGTGCGTTGCGGACGTTCGTTGAAATGTTATCCTTTCAATCCTTGCCTCACGGAATCCGACTATGTCGAACTGGAGAGCAGAATCAAACAAGCATTGGAAACTCTAAGTGGCGCCTATGCTGGCACCTATAAGCCACTCACCGGCATGGATAAGGCCGAGCAGCAGCAGCTCATCGACGATCATTTCCTGTTTAAGGAGGGAGATCGCTTTCTGGCGGCAGCTGGTGCCACCAACTTCTGGCCCACGGGTCGTGGCATTTTCATCAACAAAAAGAAGAATTTTTTGGTTTGGGTCAATGAAGAGGATCATCTACGCATCATATCCATGGAGAAGGGCGGTGATCTGGGCCAGGTCTATGAGCGCATGATTGTCGGCGTGGAGGCTCTGGGCAAACATTTGCAGTTCAGTCGCGATCCACGTCTGGGTTTTTTAACCTTTTGTCCCACCAATCTGGGCACTACATTGCGTGCTTCGGTGCATATCAAACTGCCCGCCCTCATGGAAGACCCGATTCTAATGCAAAAGTTGGTTAACAAGCACAATCTTCAGGTGCGCGGCACCAGCGGAGAGCATTCGGAAACCAAGGACAATGTTGTGGATATTTCCAATAAGCGGCGATTGGGTTTAACCGAGTATGAGGCCATTAAGGAAATGCATGATGGGATTCGTGCCCTGATTGATGCCGAATGCAAGAAGTGCAATCAAGTTTGAATGGATTAAACCAAATAACATCATTTTTGCTTTGACATTTTTCTTTAGTAACTACAAAGAACTGCACGTTTTCTCTCAAATGTCTTTCAAAGATGTCTGAGCAGGCCGACATACAGCTCACTTGGGTCGATTGGGTCACAGAATCATCTACCTACTTCCTGATAAGATAACTGTTAGTCAGCCTATTGCATAGTGCAGCCTCATTACAAGAGACATTTACGAACGAAAAGCTACTCAAAAATGGCAATCAGTCACTTTCTGCACCATTTCACTACTGAAACTGAAGTGGACAACGCGAAGTAGGCAGTGACTAGGGCTTTAATAAGTCTCATGATAGAGTCGAGATGCTTTCTTATCGATTTCTATCGTAACGATCTACATATATACAAGGTGTGTTCAAAGAAAAAGGTGAATTTTTTGGCAACTGAAAAGGTAAGTCACGTTTTTGTGTGCTCTTCGATTTTTGACTAAATTTTGAGCAAAAGCAACGTCGCATTAGTATCGCTCAGGAGTTGTTGAATGACGATCCGGGTTTGCTCAAACGGGTCATAACTGGTGACGAAACGGGTTATGACATCGAAACCAAGGCCCAATCATCCCAATGGAAGCGGCCAGATGAGCCAAGACCGAAAAAAGCACGCCAAGTTCGATCAAATGTGAAGGTTTTGCTAAATGTTTTCTTTGATTACAATGGTGTGGTGCATCATGAGTTCCTGCCAAGAGGTCGTACATTTAATAAGGAATACTACAAGGAAGTTAGCAACGTTTGGAGAATACGGCTCACACGATCGGAATTGTGGAAAAACAAATCGTGGATTCTGCATCACGATAATGCACCAGCTCACACATCAATGCTTGTTCGTGATTTTTTGTTCAAAAAAACACCGTAATCATGCCTCAACCACCGTATTCACCAGATGTGACTCCCAGCGACTTTTTCCTATTCCTTAAACTGAAGAGACCAATGAAAGGAAAGCATTTTGCCACAATTGATGAGCTCAAGTCAGAATCGAAGATCGGTATGATGGCCATACCGAAAAGCGCATTTCAGAAGTGCTTCGAGGATTGGAAAAAGCGTTAGCACAAGTGTATTATATCCGAGGGCGATACTTTAGGACAATATACTTATGAATAGTTAGTACTTTTCAAAAAATTCAATTTTTTCTTTGAACACTTTGTAGTTTAGTACTGGTTCGGTTCACTCCCCGGTTTGGTTCATACATGGTTTTGAGCTAACTAACCGCTTTTGTTCGTTCAGTGGTTCATAAAGGCACATTATGAAATATTATGATTTCTGTCGTAATGTGACTTTAAGTTCCTATAAACCATTTGAATATCTTTAAAATGCTTAGAAGAATTTCTAAGATTTGTGATGTCGGATTTGCAGGACTCGTCAATAAGTTCCTAGAGGAATGCCTTTCGAAAACAGAGAATTTCATCTGAAAAAGAATACGTACCATGCATCTTACACAACCTATTATCGAGGAACTCCCCTAAAGATAATACTATAAAATTGACCTAGACAAAAATCACTCAGAGAACGGAGCAAAAAGAGCCGGACAGACAACCAGACGGCTCAGTGATCTCCCAATAAATAAGTATCATTGGCTAGAGGAAAGCGATTCACTTCCTAAAACCCGTCAGAGAACTGAGCCGAACCGAACCGTGTTTCTTAGTGGTTTTCGGTTCGGCTTACCATTTCTGAAAGAAAGCCGTTTCGGTTTGCGGTTCGGTTCAAATACGGCGAGCCAACGAAACACATCGGATCAAAAAATATGGAAGTTTTTACCGTACTTTTGACATCATTCTTGGATCCAAGCATGAAAGTCCCAATTTTTCTATGTTTGTACAAGGTGAGCCAAAAAATACCGGGCCAAAAGAAGTCACCTATTGAAAGATGCCTTATTTTTACAAATAGCCGCCAAAGTCAGATCTGTTTTGACATTTGTGGACTAGACGATGTAGAATATATAATATTTACCTCTTTATATTTTGGCGGCTATTTGTAAAAATAAGAGCATCTTCCAATAGGGTGACATCGTTTGGCTCACCTTGTATTACACCAATAAATTAACGTATTTCGTTCTTGAACAATTTGCTTGAGAACCCAAAGAAAGACTACATTTAGCCTTCTCTTTTAAAGGATTCTGCGGAATCTACATCTTCTTAGCTTCTCTCCAGTTTGTTTGCTTGGTGTGATAGCTTGTCGGGCGGCCTGCTTATTGATTACATCTCCAACCCTAGGAAGAGAAAGCTCCATTTCCATTTAAGGTCCATTAAAGATTGCACCAATTACATATAGTGTGGATGAGTCTTCGCTGCGATGCCAAGTCTGTAAGATCCACCTTAAAGATCTACTATGGAAACCATAGATTTCGCACAAAATTCAGTTAAATCTCGTTCTTCTTCGGTTCAAGATCCACCTTGAGAAGAAATAAACAGCTCAAACCACGCTTTTATCCCATCGGAATCGCACGACTTGGGAGAACGCCTTAGTTGTGATGAACCTGATGTTTTTAGCCTTTATTTTAATGAGGTTTGAAGTAAAGAGATGCTTTCTTTTGAATGATAAATATACTCTGTGTATTTTTGGTATAGAGTATAAAAACTGTATTCAGGATCAAAAATGAAACTTTAAGATCGTAAGGGGGGGATGGATTGCAAGAAGGTATATGAGAACAGACGACAAGAGAGAGGCTATATGAATTGTTTGATCGCTTAATCTTAAAAGAAGTAGGTGCTATAATTAACGTTTCGAGCGTTAGGCAACTTCTTTGCCAGCTGCAGGCGATATTTATTCCTTGATAAGTTTGCTCGAGTGTCACAAATTTTAAAAGACTTCCTAGAATGAATGTTATATGAAGGCTTTATTAGGAATTGTTGTACGAGTTTCATTATCAAATCCCTAGTGCCCAAGTACTTTCTCAACCTGTCAATGGAATCAATTGAGGCAAAGGCTCTTTCTGTTTCAGCACTTTCAGAAACAGAAGAATAAAGAAAATCATGATTTAAGCCTGCATTTAAATTATTTTCAAGCCCCAGGAGTGAATTTTACTTTGAAAATTAGAATTCCTAGACGTATAAAAATGGGTTCCCAGAACATTTGGGCAATTTGGCCAACTGCTGGTGGCAGAAAATAGGTCCCATTTGAACCCTTATTTGGTTATTAAAATGTTTTTAGGTTTTGTTTTTTTTTTTTTTTTTATTATTTTTTTGTATAATTTTAATATTTTTATAAACTTAAGACTTAAAATAAAAGTATTTAAAGTTCCTTTTTTTGTTTTTTGCTTGACACAAATGTCAAAATGTTTTACATTGTTTGGTTTTAAATATTAAGCAAATGTTTTTTTATTTTGTGAAATAGTTCTCCATGGTTGTTGTTCTTGTTGTTGTTGTTTGCTGTTGGGTTGGTAGTGTTGTTGTTGTGTAGTTTGTTGTGGTAGCCCGCAACTCTCAAAGTATACGAAAATGCCGAAAGTTGCCGGGTTATGACAGCTGCTCCACCTATCTAACAAACTAGATTTTGTTGCTCGAACCGCCAAAACGCGACAAGGCGGACGAGCAGAAGATTTCTACGTTGTTGTTGTTGTTGATTGTTAGTTCCTTCCATTGAGTTTAGGTGGCAGATGTTGTGGCCATTAACCTCGAATGGAAGAAGTTTGCTGGGTTGGTTGAATCAATTTACAAGCTCTTCTCCAGCTTGATCATCTCGGTGATGCCATCGTACATCTCCTTGACGGCCTGGTATTCGGTGAGACCCATGCGACGCTTGTTGGAGATGTCATAGACACCGCCCTCAGCCTCGGTATGCTCGCCGCGGGTGCCGCGCACCTGCAAGTTGTACTTGGCGGCAACTTCCTCCAGCTTGGCCTTGTTGGAGGCCAGCTTGGGCACCTTGATGTGCACGGAGGCACGGATGGTGGTACCCAAGTTGGTGGGGCAGAAGGTCAAGAAGCCCAGACGATCGTCGTGGCTGAAGGGCACACGCTTCTCGATCTCACTGACGGCGGTCACCAGACGGGAATAGATCTGGCCCAAATCGCCACCCTGCTGCATGGAGATGATACGCAAATGATCCTCCTCATTGCACCAGACCAGGAAGGTCTTGTTGTCATTGTGGTAGATACCACGTCCGCTGGGCCAGTAGCGGCAGGCGTTGGCGGCCTGCAAGAAGCGATCGCCCTCCTTGAACAGGAAGTGATCATCGATCAGCTGCTGCTGGACAGCCTTCTCCATGCCAGTCAGGGGATAGAATTTGCCCTTCAGCTCACCCTCCAAGCCGGATAGGGTGGTGCTAACCTTGCCCTCCATCTCCTTGTACTGGGCCTCGGTCAAACAGGGGTTGAAGGGATAGCCCTGCATGGAGCGACCGCAACGCACACGAGTAGAGATCACATACTCGTTGGTGGGGTCAACGTTGCCAAAGGTGGACACATCACCGAAAGTGGAGGCCGGGTGCTTGTCGGTCTTCTTGAAGCCACCATGGTAGTCCTCGATGATGGGATCGAACAGATCAGCAAAGACTGTATAGGCCTCAGCATCGGGAGCATAGATGCCCACACCGGAATCGTGATTCTCCAAGCCAGACTGGATCACATCCAACAAAGTCGACTTGAAGGTGGGGGTAACCTTGTTCTTCAAGTTGTCGAAGACCTCCTTGGTCAGGTATTTCTTCAACAGCGACTTGGAGTCGGAGGCAGCCAACTTGGCATAACCCTCTTCCAGTTTAGCGAGAACAGCAGCGTCAACCATGGTGTCTTGTTTGCTGAAAGAAGGAAGAGGAGAAGAGTTTAGTAAGGTGGCGCCTAAGAGTCGACAATGGTTTTGTTGTTTGGCAATTAGTTGTTGGGCTGGCACGCGACACAACTAACTAAGCCATGCCTTTCATCCAGAAGCTCGCACACTATGGGAAATTTTCCACTTTTTTTTTTTAGCAAAAAGTTCGTATTTTATAAGAATTTTGGTATATCTTTGCTAACAATTGTATATCAGGTTTGAGAAAAATCGGAATTGCTTAAGCAGTTGAAACCGATTGCTCAATGCCAAGAGGATTTAATTCGTCAAAAAAGACGACCTGATATAGTAACCAGAGACATTTCTCCTACTTTTCATATAAATTTGCCACATTTACACGAAACCAGACTTGGAATTTTTAACAGGTCCGATCAATCCATTTTATGGCAGATAGAAAAAAGTCTTTTCATAGAGATAAAAAAGCGTCTCTAGTAAAAAATAGTCTCTTCTAAAAAAAGTTCATTTGTGCGAAATAAGAAAGATGTTATTCTAGGGAATAATAAAGACTTTCTTTTGGGAAAAAAAGAATAATAAGTTTTTCATTGGGGTTACAAAAGTCATACAAATGAATGGTACTTCAATTTTTTTAAACAGTACTTTTTTACAATGTTGGTACCCAACATTTGGAAGATCGTTTTAACAAAAATCACATTAAGAAGTCTTTTTCGAGCCCTTTTGGTAGTTAAAAAGAGATTACTACCTACCGACCGAAAGAAAACTCGAAAATGACTCATGAAAATGCTCAAAATGTGATTAATTGAATTATGACTCAAAAAAGACTCGCGAAATTACTCGAAAATGACTCGAAACTGATCAGAAGAAGGGTTAAAAACGACTCTACAAGAAGAGTCGCGGCTAGGCTTCCATTTTCTCCCGACAAAAGTATCATTTATGAACAGAAAACGAATACATTTTTGACTAGATTAATCAGATCGAGACTCGAAAACTTCATAAAATGTTTGCTGGGAGGATTCGATAATTTTTCAAAGATTTAACTATTCAATTGGTGCTAATTCCAAAAAAGTTTACAAAAGACGGGGCGACGCAAGTCGAATGGGCTTCCTTATTCACTTACTCGATGTAGTAAACTTTATGAAGTTTTCTTAGTAGGCGGGAAATTAATAGAGTTCATAAACGAAAGGTAAAGAATCTCCGCTGATACTGTCGCCTACAGACAAAACTTACTTTGATACTTTGTGTGAGGAAAATCTTACTCTAGGGCTAATTAAAAGAAAAAACCAGGGCTGCTTATGCTGTCTGTGTATAAATGGGATCAGTTTACCACATGGCAGAGAGTCATATGTCCCCTATTTACTCAATATTTTTATCCTTTGTAAAAAAGCGATACCTAATGTATTTGGTTTTTTGTAAATCGCCAAACTATCAAACTACCCTTGACTATCTTCTCTTCTAGTTCCAATTCCCAGTGAATATGAGTGAATTTACTGTGTGGATTATGTATAATTTTGCGATAATTGACTGTAAATAAAATCGTTCAAATATAAAATTATTGAAGTAATAAACGTTGCATACACAGGAGGTACACAGAGTGCAATAAGTTTGAGCAAAAGTATGTAACAGCCAGAAGGAAGCATTTCCGACCCTATAAAGTATATATATTCTTGATCAGCATCAGCAGCCGAGTCCGTATGAACAAACAGATCCCTGAGATGGTAAGAGATAAAAATACAGGTTCGACATGTATGGGACAAAAACTTCTTATACTTGCAGGCAGATCAAGTTTATTTTCAATTTTTGCGACGCCCCGTCCCGCCCCCGCAAATTGGAAAAAAGTCATATCTCCCACAGTTTTATAGATAGAAGGTTCGTAACTTCTGGACATATTTAGTAATCAGGATTTTTTATCGATCCGCCAAAGGAATGGTAAAGATCGGATGAACGGTAGTCGAGTTATTAGCAAAACAAATAATTATGATAGGCAGCGCCGGCCGCAACGGCGATGTGCAGCACTGCATACACCTAAACACAAACTGTGTGAGGTATAGAGTATATTATAGTCGGGTTTGACCGACTTTCTTACTTGTTTTCTGTATAAACATTGATATTAAAATATCCATTTGCGTATCCTTTTGATGATTTTCAGCTCCATTGGATGAAAATCTAAGATCAACCTAACATAATTAGATATTTTAATATAAAAATGGATCTTCGTTAGTAGACAGTCCAAGTGGATCATAGACAATTATCCGTGTTTTTGCTTTGTGCAAAAATTTGCTAAATTCTGAACATCTCAATTTATTGGCATAAAAAGGTTTAAAATTTCCCATAGTGCGCTCCCATTTTAGTGGTGGCTGCTTTTTTTTTTTTTTTTTTTTTTGGTGGTGGCTGACCGAGACTATTGAAATATTTGCCGGTTGCCCGCTGAATACGCAAAATTATATATGGGAACACCCGCACATGCGCACCAGTTAGAGCAATGCCCAGACCGTACGACCAGGGCAATAATAATTTTTTTATGGCATTTTATTTTTGGGCACACACACACACACGCATGACGTCAGGCCCCCCTAGCCCGGTGAATACAGACAGATTCCTGTCTAGGACCTAGGCCAAATACACACCCATCGTCTCCATTAGCCGCAGCAGTGGCTGCTGCACCATTCGGCTCGCCATTGGCCACGTCGCCCTCGATCACCTTCTCCTTTTTATCCTTGGAGGCACAAAGACCCATGTTTTATGTTTTTTTTTTTGTTTTTTTTTGTGTAAAGTTTCAAAAAACGTTTAAAAAATTTGGCGTTGGCTTGGTCACAAAATTTCGAGGGGTTTTTCTTTTGTATGTATAAAAAACTTTTGCTTTTTTTGCAGGTAAAATGAAATCACAATATAGCTTTAGCTCTCTTTTAAATTTTATTGCTTTTGATTTGCTTTTCTATGTTGTGTGGTGGTTGTTGGTGGTGGTCTGCTTCGTCGTCGTTGGTATCAAAATAACGGACGCAATAATATTTTTGATTTTTGCACGTTTTCTGCTGCCGCGCCCAAAAGTATACTACACTAAACAAACACTACGCAAATGCTATTAAAATGGGAGCAAAGGACTTGCTGACTGCTGCTCGGTTGGCTGACTACTGGCTGGGGAGCTACTGCTACTCGAGACACGGCCTCTGCTGGCTCTGTAGTCGTCTGCAAAATATATTTCGCGCGCGCGATTTGCTCGGCAAATTGAAAGGAACTGAGTAGTGGCGCACCCAAGAGCCTGAACTTAACCGGCAAACAAGAAAAAACTAATCGTATTCAGCTCCTGAGAGAGCGCGGAGAGAGAGCCATCAACTCTGGGCAGGGTTGTGCACAACAGAGCAGCAGGGTTGAAAGAGTATTGCCTAGCCGCAGGCGCCGGCAGCGTCGTTAAAAAAAAACTGTTGCCGGATGAGCAGCAACATAATGCGGAAGGATATATTTATATGATGCGCCTGCTGCACGTACGAACAGAGACCCACCACCAAGTGGTGGGTTGCTGAATCAATAAAAATTTATGGCACGCGACGCATTTCGGCAGCTGGGAATTGTTGCGCCTAAGCCGGGTGGCGGCGGTACGGCGGTCAAGTCAACTTCAAGTGTCGAGCTTGAGTGTGAAATGTGTGCTCTGGTAATGACACGAATTACTCGCTCACTCCCTTCCAGCACTTGAGAGTGTGTTGTAAAAAAAATCAATTTTACTTTGCCAATTGATTCGAAAGTCAGCAGCAGCTTGTGACATTCCCAGGCCCAGCAGGACGAATGTACTTACTAAGAAGGCACAATGGTTCAATTTTGGTTCAATTAAAATGGCCAAGAAGTTGAGAAATGGAATGGAAGTAATTTATATTTAAGAATTATTTAAGCAGCTGAAAAGTAGGCAATATTTTTTTAGTCCTCAAAAAGTGAAGATCACACTGTCGTCTTATCTTAAACTTGTGGTTGCTTTCGACTTTGCCACTGACAAAGTACTTAGAAGGACTAGAAAGCAAACTTACCAAATGGTATTTGTGTTTGGCTTTGAATAGAAAAGGGTGCTTTACAAAAGCAATTGGGCCTTAACTGCCGCGAAGGTCACTCCTTGATTGAATATCACAGACGAGCGAAAAGGCATAGCTTCTTTTGCTTTGCTTTTCCGAAATCAAGTTCCTGCATTTTCACACAAAAAAGAGGCAGCCATCAGAGAAATAAAGATAAGGTTTAGGTTCTAAGAATAATTAAAAGTAGCTGCTGAATTCAAACATTACAAAAGTCTGAACCGAACCACTTATTAATGGGATTGGCTCTTCATCTGTTTCAAGCGTTCATACATTTCGAACTATGAGGTGGTTTTTAAAAAATTGTAGAAATTCATGGTTCAGAAGTTTAACAAATTTAAACGTTGAGGTTGAAGATTGGTTTGAAATGGGAAATACCCATTAATACTAATCGTCCCTGGTAGAACACTAGAAGCTTTTAAGGTAATTACACAAGTGGCGACACGGATCTTAAAACACACCACGACCTCTGAAGATAGCGCTGTTGTATCTATACAACATGTTTTACATTAAGGCCTCGCGCGGTACACACTACCTTCAACCTACTTGACACATATAAATTTGCCATACTCCGCTTGTTAACTTGGCCCAACTTTGTTACCTCCCGTCAATTTCTTACTAAACACTAAAGCCGGTTTACTTTGTTCAACACCAAACACCCCACACAACACAAAACCCAACGCAGAACAAACTGTACGGACGGGTGAACAGAAATGTCACATTACAACTACGCTTATTTCCATTGAATGATATGAGAAACGCACATAAACAACCGTGAAAATCAACAAAGGGTGTCGCAAGAAGAATTAACGATTCAAATTGCTTCTTTGCAGGTTGCAGCTCTGAAGTTTGACAGCTAACATCAAAGGTTATCATGCAATATGAAGAGACTTAGAGCTCTATAAGAGTCGGCCAGATGTAAAGCCATAGATTCGGCTCGCCTCTGTTTGAAAACAGAAGTGACCACGACCACCGGTGTCTAAGGGCTAGCCGGCTCTTTTCTTCATTTTTGCCAAAGCCGGCCAAAAAAGCAACAACCTCCCAAATTAGTTTTGGTCTCAGTATATCTCAAAGATTTTTTGGAAAGCAGAAAAAAGGGTCTGTCTAAGTCTTTCCCAAGTTTTTTTTTCTTATACCCAAAAGCTTAGTAAAAAAAACTTCATCGTATAAATGTCGTCCAAACTTTTAGCCTGGAATTCATTAAAGAACTTTTTGACAGTAATTTAAAACATTGAATTGTTGAAAATATGTCGGGATATTGAAATGTGTGTGATCTTTTAGTACAACTGAACCAGGAGTCCCCTGTAACCAGAGCGCAGAGACAAAAACAAAAGGCATAGCATGTCTAGTGCACATTAACTCAGTTAGATAGCATTTATTTCTCTCTCTCTCTCTCGCTCATCTCTTACCCGCATTTGCTTTTACTTTGGTAATTTCATTTGCAGCTTCAATTACTCAGTCGAACGCACGCCCAGCCCACCCCAGTGACTAATCTCTCCTCGGAGATGATCATTTTCTATATATTGAAAACAGTTTGCTTTATATTGATTTTCGTTATGGTTTTGTGGAAATTTTAGCGAGTCAAATGAGTCAAGCTATAAGGTCTGTGTTTAAGGCGTTCCAATAAAGATAAAGCAAAGCTGGGAGGGAGTTGCTGGGGCGTTGGCAGTGCAAAATCTTAAGTGTCTTCAAATCTTAGAGATAATATTTTCTATGCCAGTTGACTTATTAACTTGTCTAAAAGGCGTTGAAACTAATCAATTAACTCAAGTGCCCTGATAGGCAGGCAGGCAGGCAAAACTGGCACAGTACATGACAGCAGCGCCTGACTGGGGCAAAGGAAGCACTTAAAAGCAAAGCAAATCAAATTAAGTCGGCACACAATTGGAAAAACTAATTTCATTATGTAGTAACCCCCTTGATGAGCAGCAGCAGCAAGAACCACCCCTACTCCCCAGGATCACAGTCAGCCTTAGCTATTACTGTCACACTTGAAGGATATTTGTGGATAATTCTAAACACACACGATACGTTTACGCACGTTGCTGTTGTTTTGGTGTTTATTTTGTGCAACCGTTAAGACTTAACTGCGATTCGCGAATGGCTGGCGAAAAATTATTAAAACAGGGAGAGAGCCCGAGCCCACCCAGCCAGTGTTTGGCCCAGAGACATCGTAAACGAGAGAGAGACAGAGAGAAAAGCTGATAAGCTTCCAACTTTGAAAGTTTGACTAACTGAAAGTTGATCTTCAGACAGGCTGGAAAAGCAGCTAAGAAAGAAGTAACCTACCAGAGTGATAAGATAACTGAAGATGTGAGTAAACACATTTTGTTAACCAAATGCAAACCAAAAGAAAAAGAAATGAAAGTTGCCTTACAAAAAAAAAGAATCGAAATCGGAATTGCAATTGCGTCTGGTCATTCAACTCGGCTCAACTTGCCAGCCTGTCTCTGCCGCTGGTTAATTGCATAAAACATTGGCCTGGCCTGGCGGTGATTTTGGCCAAACGATTGCACAAAGCAATTGCCAAGCACATGAAAATAATGCGAAATATATTTCGGGAAATTGGCCATCGACATTGAGGCGGCATACGTGAGAAACTGCAACGGGAAATTGGCTACAAACTGGTCAAATTATATGAGTGTCGCGTGGCGCACTAGTTTGTGCTTTGTGCTGTTATGCCTCCATAAAATTTGTTAAAATTTTGATGAGGAAACCAAGGCTACAAAACGGACCGTTTAGAGAGCTCTGGCTCTGACCTGATTATGAAACAAAATTTTTCAAGTTTGAGTTGCCCACTGAGTTTACTTTTTGATGTAAAACTCGGCATCTCTTTTCTGTGGTTGGATAACTTCAGCTTTCAACCATGCTTATTTAGTTCAATCATAAAACTTCTAATCTTTTTAGTCATACAATATTCGCACATAGCACATTGGGGTTAGTTTGACCCCAACGTAAATTTATTTACCTGCTCAATACTAGACTAACATAGAAGCTACTAAAACGCTCAGTTCCTCAAGATCTTACTGATTTATATTTAGAGTAACCAACCAAAACAATTTTCGGTATAGGTCGGGCTCTCTATCTCGGCACATAGCTATATTTCGGACATACGATACAGTTTAAAACGAGAGCGTAAGTTAAGGTCGTCCCTGCGCCCGACTTTGATATACCCGTTGCTCAAGGGAATTAATGTTTAATAGCCTAACCTCATGTTAATTACAAGAGCACATTCATGAATTTGGCCCCTCAAGGTATGCTAAAAATCTGCACAAATTTCGAGAGAGCGCACCCTTAGCTGAGCTTTACATTAAAGCTTTCGGATGACATTTCATTCTCTTTGTTCTCCTGTCAACACGTTTTCTTGCCCCCCTGACAAAAATTTTGACAAGTAGTCGCCATCATGCCGTCTGAGCAGGAGCGTCTTCGTGATTGCGTTGTAAAATTCTACGAAATGGCAAACTCTTTGTTTTAGACGATGAAAGTTACTTTGGTCTGAATCGCAGCCATGTTCCGGGAAAAAATGGTTTTTACACCTCCGATGTTTCGTCAACACCTGCTGATGCGAATTAAAAGTTCAAGCAAAAGTTTGAGCCCAAAGTTATGCTTTACATTGCGATCTCTATCGAAGCAGTGGTTCAAGCCGAGTGGCATTGCAGGCAACAAGGAAGTGTACATAAACGAGTGTTTAAAGAAGGTTTTGATTCCATATTTAAGAGAAAATCATTCCGACAATAATTATGTTTTCTGGCCTGACAAAGCTTCTTCTCATTATGCTAAAATGACGACGGGTTTCCTGAGCATCCCTTTTGTACCAAAGAAACGGAACCCAACAAACTTGCCGCAGTGTCGTCCAATTAAATATTTTTTTGGATGTCTAAGTGCTGCAGTTTACAAAAACAACTGGAGGGCTAAAAATATCTAAGGACTGACCAATAGGATTCGCTTATGTTTCCAGAAAATACGACCCCAAGGTCTTACAGGCCTCCTGCGGAGACATTTTCCGGAAGCAACGTCGAGAGGCTGGCGGTCCATTCCACCAAATCCATTGATGCAATTCTTTTGTATATGTAGTCATAAATAAACTGTAAAATTTTCATAAAGATCCGTTGAGAATTGTGGTTATGGCGGCATTTTAATGTTTGTGCAGATTTTTAGTCGTCACCCTTTACATAAAAACCGATCGTTTGTGGCGCAGCAGGCAGTTTGTGCGGCCCCTAACTGAACTGAGAATATGAGGTACTTAACCTTTTTTTCTAAAATCTTGTGCACAAAGGTCACCAACGGGATTATACGGTGAAGAAAACTTCACAAAATTCTCTTAAGATGGCTCTTGCTTAAAGGAAAAAGGATCCTTCGGATTCAATTTAATCTGTGTGTGGAAGCTGATAGATTGAGAGAAGCTCGGGTTAGCTCTTTGGGCGTTAGAGCCTTATATTTAATTATATCTAATCTGCTTCTACTTTACTTATATATATTTCCCGCAGTCGGCTGGTTTTTCTTTTTATAAAAACCATCTTGTTTTGATGCTCTAATGTTAATTTCAAAGGACAAATTAAATAATAAAGCGTTGCATTCTCAAGCCATCAACATGTTAAGTCTTCTTAATGTTCTAAGCAACGCCCCTATGCTACACAATTTCTGTGTATTAATTGAACCTATTAGAGTCTGGACACATTAACTTAACCCTTCAGAAACATGCAATCCCAGGCAGCACTTATAATAACCCTGCTTCTGACAGGAACTCGACATAAAGCTCTTATTAATAAGGAAGCATAAGGGTGGTGGTAGTATAGGGGTAACAGTAGGCAGCAGGGTGGACTCTATTGAGACACCCGCATTCACAAGACATGGTCATAATTTAATTAAAATTGTATTTTATTTATTTTTTGGCAAACGTCAAAACATTGCGCACTCAATTAGGCATGCATATATAAGTATATATGTTTCTGTACTATATAAGAGCTAAAGACGAACATCAAGTGGCAGATATTTCGCTTATTAGCCGGAAGTCGTTGATTTAAATTCTGGGGCCTGTCTGGGAAGACAATCAGCCTTCATTAAGAGGGGTTATACTAACATTTTTCTGCAATGGCTTTAACTACTTTACAAAAAAGCTTTGGTTTGGCATTAGCTTTTTCGCTAGTGAAAGCTTTAAGTAGTAGTGTAGGGAAAGCTGGTCCTTTGCTTTGCAAGCTTTCTCTCTCTCTCTCAACAGTCGCGTCGAAAATATTGTGCTACATTACGATTAAAAACTGTGATTTGTTTATATCAGAAATTGTAGCACTCGTCGTTCAAATGTTTATTTGTTTATTTAATGAATTGACTGAAGTCAGCATATTGTGTGGTTTATTGATTGGTTTGCAATTTCCTGTCAGTTCCAAAAACCCCACCCAGCTTTTGATTATGCAACTTGCAATGCCTTTTGTTTGGCAGGCGCGTTACCTTGTTAACTATGTGGGGCTAAGGGAAATGGTTTTTCCGGCTGTGTGACAAGTTAATCATGAATGCCCCAACTGCTGGCTAGGCTTTTTTTTGCTTCTTATTGTTATATACATTTTTGCGCTTTAATGGATTTCAATTGAATAATTAACAGCAACGTGACAGAGAGAGAGAGAGAGAGAGGGAGAGACTCGGCGGGGTAAACAATTTGTATAACAAATTTGCGCGATTTGTTCCAACAATGGAAACTAGTATATTATATTTCCCTCAATTCCCTCAAGTACTAAGTTTTGGGTGGAATTTTACCTGCTGAATCTTTTGGGCATGTGTGTGTGTTTCTGTGTGCTTGTGCTTGATTTGTTTATTTGTCTTGGCAGGAGGGGGTTGTATTTTTAGCAGCCGGCATTATATCAACCCGAAACCTCTAAATTTAGCTGGGCGAATTCGATCGGATCTGAGACTAGGCAAGTGACTGTCAAACTGTATGGTGTGGGGCTAGACAACTGACTGTCAAACTGTGCCAGACTTATGTAATTTATGAAGGAAATTTTGTATTTCTTATTTCTTATGCAATTTCTTTTTGGCATTGAAACTAAAATTTCTTTTATAGTTCAGGCCAAAAATGTAGTCCAATTTTCTCTTATCTTTAGATAGCGGCCAACATTAGCAATGTTTAGTCTTATCAACTCGACCAAGTTAACACACACACACAAAGACACACACTTTTACTCTCCCTCTTTCTATATGCCAATGAACGCTCTCGACCTTAAACTGTAGTGCTCTGCAGGTTCTTACCCCACAGCCAATAGTGCACTTGGCAAGCGGTACAGTTTTTCGTTCATTGGCATTTGGCCGCAAAAAAAAAAAAATCACAAATTGCAAATTGCACAACAGACCATGACAGAGGCTGACAGACTGAGCCAAAACAAGTTTTTCCAACTGCATATAAAAAACTATAAAAGTTTTTGCCGGTAACCGGTTTTAGACCGGGACACAAAATGCCAATAAAAATTGCATTCATATTAATTTAATTTTTTTTTTAGTTATGAGCACGCACAGCCACTAGCATTCTATTTAAATTCACTTAAAACCTAATAATTTCACAAAAATTATATGCTATATTTTCACCAGTTTTTAAATTTGATTTTAAATATTTAAGAAATATTTTTTCCATTTTTTATTTTTGGAGAACGGCTCACCTTTGCAACCGTAGAATTCAACGTCCAACGTTACAATGATCTGAAAAGTTTGTTCTTTGACTTAAGTGCAGTCGGTAAAAGCGGCAGCAAATGTGGCAGCGGCGACGCCAGCTGTGGCAGAGCCCGACGCCAGGCACCCTTCTTCTTTCACTTTCAAACTACACACACAAACGAATCCAACTATACAATGTTCAGAGCGAGAGACAGAGAGCCAGAGCTATATTTTGCATGGGTATGTGCATTTGTATGGGTATGAAGTCTGCCTCCTGCTATGTTAGAGCTCGGTTGCTGCTGTTGCTGCCCGCTGTTGGGGCAATCCACCCGACAGTAAAAAATAAAAGCTCGCTAAAAGTAATAAGTGCTCTTATAAGAAATACTTTCTATTCTTGCATTAAATAAGGACTGCACTTAAAATAAGTAAGGATATTCGGTATAATTCGGAGAGACGGGCATACGCAAGGCTAATTTTAGGGTCGAGAACCCATTTTAGCTTTGAAGCCGAACCACAATATACGAACTAGAACCAGTTACGACTCATTCCCTTGTGTTCTAGAAATCGCTTCCGATCCAAAATCAACCGAATTTCCATAGGATTTGGATCGTTTTTGGGGCGAAAGCGATTTGTAGAAGTCCACAATAAATTACAGACATTTTAAAATTCAAACTATTTCCTAGTGGTAGATTCTTCAAATCGACAGGAAAGTATAGTGCTGTTTAGATTACAAATTTGAGACACTAGTTCAGAGTTAGTAATAAAATCGTTAATCTTAAAAGCTAATGACTTGATATGTTCTCGTTTGCAATGATGGACAATAGCAAGTAGCTTAACAACACATTTTATATCATAAATAGTGTTGAGGTGCCGAATTTTTATGTTTTAAACAGCAAATTCAGAAATTACGAATTTTTGTAAGCTGTGAACCGCTGAACTATGAAATTGCTGTACCTATTCCGAACCCAAACTTTCGGTTCGGTTCAAGAAAATTATAGACATTTTGATATCTTGAAAATGATATTAGATATTCTTTTTTGGATATTGCTCCCTCTCAAGTCTAAGAAATGGTATCTAGCTTGGAAATTTTTGGAAAAGACGGGTAAGAAGAGTATAATATAGATTAACACCAGTCCCTAACGACCATTCTTATCAACATAATTCTAAAATTGTCAATGTTAAGGGCTGCTTTTGGTCTTATATGTAGTTGAAATTAGATTGTCTATTTTGTATATTAATCCCTCTCAAGGCTACGAAATGGTACATACCCTGTAAATTGTTGAAAAAGTCAGGTAAGAAGAGTATGATATAAGTTAATATTGTGCGACAAAGACTTGGAATCGTCACGAGAGTTTAAAGAAACGCCACCCTTAATATTATGTTTTATAGATCCTTGATTCCACGTTCAGAACATGACTTAAGTTAATTACTCCACTGTGACACATACCAGACTGTTGACATCAATAAAGCCTTCAATGGTTTTAATAAAGAATCAACTAAGTCAATCCTTTTAAAGATTTTGTCATCTTATCAATGTCTTGTCAGCATTATCGACTGAAGTCTCAGTTGATAGATCCTTAAAACTTATCTTATCGATCCAAAGAGAAGGAAATTCGGAATATTATTTTGAGTATAAATTATTTTTAATCGAACTAAGATAATTTCCAAAATTCCTGGAACCTCAAATTTCCGAACTATAACCATAGGTTAATTTTGATTCGAACCCTTAAATTGGAGCTCCGAAAGAATTGAGGGGGTTTAGGATCTGATCTAAGAAGTAGCATATACAAATAATTACTTGAATACCGTGGGTTTATATGCTCAGAAATATGAAGAAATTTGTAATAATTTATCAAATTGGTTGATTTTCTATCTGAATTGGAAAAATGATGGTTAATCGTTAGCCCAAAAGCAACGAAAAAGCCTCAAGTTGTTCAACATTACATTCTTGGGAGTCCCACTACAACAAGGCAGATTTAGGTTTGTGCCGAGAAATCAAGCTTCTCTCTCTGACAGACTTGAGGTATAGAGGGATCCAGTGACCCAAGATACATATAACAAGCAAAGTACGGCGCTCCCATTGTGCGCCGTCAGCAAAGTACCTAAAAAGTACGCAAAAGCTCAGTACTCATAAAAAAGCTCTCCGCCGTACGCTGTTTGTTGTATCATGATACATATTGTTACTTCATGAAGTTTCCCTGTAGGCGAGAGAATCAGGTGAGTTTCTACTCCTTTCGTTCAAAAGTTCTAGTAGCTTTCGCTTGAATTTTCCGCCAATTAAGACTAGAATTACAATGAAGAAAATTTCATAAAGTTTTTAAAAAAGCTTTAGACGGGCTGAAACAACAGGGTGAAACAAACTTCAAGAAGTTTTTAAAAAAGCACTTGCTTGTAGGAAGAGGTATATTAAGTTAAACTGTGCCGCTTTCGATTTTCAACTTTAAATTTTAAGAAGAGGTTCAAATTCTCATTTTGACCGTAGCCTTTGTATTTTATAACTGGGAAAAGCTGGTCTAACGGAACTCTTAATCCTTAATCTTAATCCTCTATAAGAAGAGACAGTATAAAAGCCCTTTAATGTTCATGCCCCAGTCGTCTGTGATATTTTTGTCGGGTGTCAAGGCATGAGAATTTCTCCATGTATTGGTAAATGCCGCCAATTGACGTAGGACGTGACGTATGATAAAAAAAACTAGAAAACTAAAGCTTTAGAGGGCTTTTTATTCATAAAAGAGCGCGACAGCAATAGCAGAGAAAAACACATTGAAAGCTCATCTAATTGTTGCCGGCAGAGAAAAAGGAAAGTGTTTAAAAACGCAAACAGCTAGAAAACTGCATTGGCCTGGCTGTGAGTGTGTACGTGTGTGTGTGTGTGGGGGGTGGTACAAACTTGCAGCTACTATATATACAAAAGCAACGCCATATAGGCTCCGCAGCAGCGGATTTTTGCGGTAAGCCAGTAAATGACTCGTGGTTGTGGGTGTGGAGAAGCCGCAGAGACGACACACCAATACAAAGGCAAATAATGTCGCAATGTTTCGCTCCAGACCTGAGAAAAGTAATCACAGTATATCAAGATTTATAGTTCCCATGGGAAGTGCAAATATTTGGAATGATTCAATCAAGCTGGCTGATGCTAAGCTGAGATCTAAAAAAGAATATGAAACGATGGCAGGTCCGCTCTGTACAAGATGTTTTGAACTAATACTTGGACTGGGGTTTTGAACTAGGTCTGAGGACTCTACCAAATACAATCTGTGTGTCTGGGTATATGTATGCCAGAGAATCGTATAAATATTGTTTTGATATAGCACAAACACATGTAGACATAAATTTTGGCACTAATACCACATATTAAATTGAAAATTTAAACAAAATGCTGAAATAAAATTGAGATGGCGTGCAGGTATTTACCTACTATATCTATATGTATGTTGGTAGGTGGATTTGTTTACCAAAAACAAAGGAAAAATGATTTATGGATATTACAGAAAATCGCCAAAAATATTCATAAACAACTAAATGTAGCTTAGCTAACATAAGAAACAAGCAAAAACTCTTGAACTTGATTTTGAATTCTCATTGAACAAAATATCTATAAGGCCACAGAGTACATACACACACATATGTACGTATGTCGGTCTACACATCGAACAGAAACATATTCATTTGTTATTTAAACGAAAACTGAAAATATTTGAACAGTTGCCAAAGAAATTTATGCAACACGCAGCAAAAACAAAATCCATACATATATCTTCCTTCTACTTTGAATTTTGAATAACTTTTGCTTTTGAATTTTCCACTGAAATTATATAGCTGCCATGTTTATTATTTCTTTAATAACCATTTCAACAATCAAATTCTACAGATGCCCTGACAATGTCAAAGCAAAGCAGCGCAGGATTTTTATATAATCTTAAATTGCTGCCCCTCATTTTACATTACTTTTTACTGTGACAGCGGCGCTGCTTTCGTTTTCAATTGCTCTACCGCCTGCCTGGTCGAGTGGCGCTGAGATTACGTAAATTCCTTTCTACCCCCACCCAGCATTTTGGCCAACCCCAACCAGCTTGAAGTCTTTGCTGCTGGTGGCCTGTGTAGGATTTCGCTTAGAACAATAGAATTTATAACCAAAATAACAAGTGGGGAGAAAAGCTATACTAGAAAGGGATTGACCTTGAAAAGCTTGCGAAACAACAATACAAACTCGTAGATACAATAGCTACTAGCTAGCTAGACACCGCTGGCAATTGTTGTTGCTGTTTCCCTCCCCATTTGGCATATAGTTGAGAAAACAAACGCTTGACATGTATAGAAGATGATGATGATGATATATGCATATATGGAGAGATGGAAATACATGTGACAGCCGCACTGCTTTAAAGCTGGAACCTAAGCTTGAAATGTTTTCAATATTGACAATTAAAGCATTCATCTTCTTCTTCTTTGGCCATTTGATGGTAATAAAACCATCACAACCGTTTTACGGTCTCGGCCGCTGGTAACATGTTCTATCCAGCGCAGCCGCTGTTGTTTTATGCGCTAGACAAGCTTAGTGTCCCCATAGAGCTCGTACAGTTCGTCATTCATTCGGATGCGAAATTCGCCGCCAACGTTTAGAGGTCCATAAATCCTCCGAAGAACTTTTCTCTCGAACACGCCAATTGCCGCCTCATCCTTTGATGACATTGTCCATGCTTCTGCGCAATTTTCGTTTTCCGAGAGATTGCTCTGCTCTTGAACTCCTTACAGAGCCCATAGTAACATCGGTTTGCAAGAGTAATTCTTCTTCGAATTTCCAGACTGGTGTTGTTGTCGCTGGTTATCGTCGTTCAAACAAATTCCTTAACAACCTTGAAGTTGTAGTCTCCCATTGCAACAGATTGTCCAGGCGTAGACTCACTGCGTGTTGATAGTAGGTACTTCGTCTTATCCTCATTTACCGCTAAGCCCATAAGTTTTGACTGCTTCTCTCTGCTTAAAAATTACTTTGTGTAATATTTAAGCTCGATAGCTTCAAAACTGAGGGAGTAGTTCGCGTAGAAACAGACAGACGGACGGGCGGACTGACAGACGGACGGACAAAGCTCAATCGACTCAGCTTTTTTTGCTAATCAAGAATATATATACTTTATGTGGTCTGAGATGATTCCTTCAATGTGTTTCAAACTTTTGGGCAAAAGTATAATACACTTTTCAAGCTTATATAAAAAATCGGAAAAATGTATTTCTTTCTTCTTCTTACAAGTACAGAACTTAATGATATTCTTTTTACCTATTTGTAATGTGTAAATGACACAAACTGCAGAGCTAAAGAGGATCTATCTTGGATTTGCTACTTTCTACTAATTTGTTTATCCTACAAAAACCCCAGAAGTGGAGCAGCATTTCATAAAGTACTGATTTTAAGTCATTTCTGTAAAATACAACACATTTCCTGATTCTTTTGATTTGGTTAACTTGAACTATTCAATTGCATAACATTATCCAATCCCATTAGCGTTTTGTGTGTTTATAGAAACGTTTTTAGTCATTGACTGATTGCAAAAACTGGAGGCCAACGCAATGGAAAAAATTGTTTGCTAATTTTAAAGTGCCAAAAAATCAGAAAATAAACAGTAAAGCATTTGAAATATGTATTATTAATTAGTTTAATTTGCAGGCAGTCAAGCACGAGTTCAACTTAATGGCAATTAGCTGTGAAAATGATTTTGCCATGGAGAAAAACCAAACGGTAATTAGCCAAATGGAGGCTAATATACAAACATAGATAGTAGATCTGCTTGTAAATACATAAATATATACGCAAGTTGTCAACTTTGTGCTTTTGTTTGCTAAACAATATTTTGGCAACACATCAAAAGCCACGGCGTGCCAAAAGCAATTTTTCTCTAGAAGCGAGCCAACATCCTATACAGTATATATACTTATATTTGGTAGGTAGGTGGTATATAGTGAAGAGAGATGAAGACCTCTGCCCATCAGGAAATGAATATTATGAAAGAGTTTTGTGTTAAAGAGGAGCAGGAGATGAGCCATGACGCCTACGAAAATAGAAATCATGGCAGGAGCCAATTGCAACAAATGACAAAGCAACGCCACTGCGTTTCCAAATATAAATAAACTTTGCATGGGGGGAGATCGGATGACTATAACTGACTGGCTGACGCACGCACACTCATAATGGACGACCGGCGCTGACAGTGTCAAATCATTTTCAATTTCCATTTCATTTTGGGCAACTAGCCAAATGCTAAAAAACTTAGGCATAGGGGTGGAGTTATCCTTGAACACCTGGTAAACTTTTGTGTAGATTGCGTGTCATTAATATTAATTGAAAATCAATCGTCTGCAATTAGAGGAAATGACTGAGCAGCAGGCCATGTTATATAAATAAACTGTAAACCGCAAATGCAGCAACAACACCACGAGACGACGACGACGACAACATGCCATATGAACGCGCTCTGAGTTGTCCGCCCAAGCACAGAACATGAAACTAAAATAACAGCAGCAGCAGCAATTTTTGTCGCCGACGTTGCCGCTTCATCATCAACTTCCTTCATCATGATCATGATGCCAGCATATATTGCTGATGCCGCCGCATGGCAACTATTTTTGCGGCAAGAAGTCAGCCAAGTGCATTGAACCCGCGGATACGGTTGCATACCCCCAAAAAAAAACAGCACCTTGTATCTCTGAAAAGCTTCTACTCGACTGTTGAGGCTGATCAAGAATATGTGGAAACTTTTTCGTTCTGCCTGTTATACCCTTCTTCACATTGTTACAGAGAATACACAAAAGAAAATCAAATTTAAAAACTTAAAAATTGTCTCTTACCGTTCACCCGCCTGCTGAGCCTCCTTGATGGACTGTACAAAAGCCTGGGCGGCCTCGCCCTTGATAAAATCGTTGCTGGCATCTTTCAACTGATCCTTGACTACTTTGGGAATCTTGGCTGGCTGGGCATCAAAAAGTTTCTTATCCAGGCTATCGGCATCACTACCTAGAGCGGTAATATTGCCATTGCCATTCGTGGCATTGCCATTGGTATTGGCCTCAGTTAAAGCTTTAGGTAGAGGAATTGGCATCTTGTCAGCAGTTTTTGGTGGTGCTGGAGCAGGTGTGGGTACAGGAGTAGGTGCTGGTTGGACTACCGCGGGAGCAGGCTTTGGTGGCTCAGGTTTGACTACTGAGGGAGCAGGCTTTGGTGGCTCGGGTTTGACAATGGGTGCAGGCTTTAATGGCTCTGGTTTGATTACAGCCGCAGGTTTGGAGGGCTCAGGTTTCGATGCTGGAGCGGCGGTTTCTTTAACTGGAGGCGGATTTGCGGGTTTATTGTCTAACGCAGGCGCTGCAGGCTTATTGGAGGAGAACAACCAAGCCAAACGTTTGCTACAAAATTAAAAGAAATAAAAAATAAAATGAATGAAATAAAAATTAACAAAAGAAAATCGAAATTGAACTTTTAAACACATAAAAGAAACAAATTAATTTGTTCTCAATGCAATTTCTAGCATTTTCTATTCCACTTTACACCCAATTCGCCCAAGCGTAGCCGCGAGGCAAAGGGGAGAGAGCAATTTTTTTTAATTGCAGTTTCAAATTGCAATTCTACTTACCAATTCAACTTTCAGGCACTGCCTACAGTTTAGTAGCAATTAATTGTCTATTATTTGCTTAGAAATTTATAATTATTCAATTGAAAATTAGTTCAGTTTGCGTTCAACGCTTCCTTTCGTTTCAGGCGGCCAAAGAGAAAAGGAATAAAGGTAATGACAAACAGTGTGACCCTATTTAGGAAAGGTCAAGCTTATTTTTGACTGCGACAACCCTACACTAGAATTTGATTTCTTTAAAAACTTTAAAACTAAATTCGATTTCGATTAATTTAGTAGCCATTCTGACTATACCTGAAATTAATTCTTAATAGGGTTCCTTAATAGAACAATACGGAACCGGATTAAATATTGTCGCAAATCGAGTTGATTGCTCTTCCGAATTCCGCAAATCGACAAGAATTGTCGTTTTCAAAACGTGTGCTTTAGTCAGCAGATTTAAAAGTAATTGCTATTTAAAGCATTAAAATAAATCCCCAATATTACTGAAAATTCGAATAATGTTGAACATATTTTAAATCGTTTAACATCATTACTTAAACTTTTAAAAGTTAAAGTATATTTTAAAGTGCCGTGACCGGCCGTGACCAAACTGAGCTGTTCTCAATTCCACTTTATTTTTTAGTCGTTTTAGTCGGTTGCTTCAATTGCATTAATGAAATCGGACAGCACTTTTCTATTTTATTTAGCTATGATTAACCATATTTGACATGACAAATTCCAATGTAATATTCAAATAATATTATTGAATTCTAGATTAACAGTTATTATTGCATTTTAGTATACAGTTTCGAACGTGAGTTGAGCATACAACATTTTTGTGCACATTTTCAACATTTCCCCGACAGAATTTTTCAAAATTTGTTAGGATAAAACTACAGAAAAAAACTGCTCCACCATAGCCGGACGGAGTACGTGGTTTTTTGGTATTATGGTGTGGTATTTTTAAGTATCTTTTTGTGGATATTAAAATATATTTAATGAATTCTTAGTTCAACACAGAAACATCAAGGGATATAAATGTATATTATAATAAAAAAAAAAAACCTTTAATATTCTTCCATGGTCATTCTCTCACTAGGTTTTAATATAAAACAAAGTGTTCACATGAAATTCTAACCTTTTAAGACTGTCAAATTATGATAAATCTTTTGAATCAAATTTTCCTTTTTTTTTAAATAGTTTGTTTATAATTTAATTGTTTGGATATATGAGGTAAGAATTTTATTTGGGTCGTACAGGACAAAAAAGTTAATTTGTAAGATTAATAATATTCTGTTTCGAAGCAATTGAAAATGCCCTGAACTTACGGAAGATTAAAACGGTGTAAACCACCTCGTTTTCACTTTCAAATTCTTGACTATATATTTGACCTTAGAACTTTTCTATTCAGAGGTTAGCTCTTATCGGGGGTGACAGAAAATTCTACAGATTTTGAAGTCGGTTGATTTGTAAATCTCTCAAAAAATCTACAAGAGATTTTATTTTCTTGTTTGTAAAGGTTTGTGTCCAAAATAATTATTCATCTAACCAAACAGGGCTGCAAATTACACAAAAAAATTCCCTTGTTTTAATTTGATTAATTTGATTTTTAATTAAAATTGTTTTTTTTTCTATTTAACAGTTTACAATTAAGACAAATTGTGTGAAAGTCCTTCGAAATTAAGTGGCCGCTATTTTGCACTCAGAACAGAAGCTGTACCGGCACCATGTTTAGTTTCTTTTCTGTCGCAGAAACATATAACTTCGCACTATCAGATTTCTAGCAATTCTGACTGTACATTTAAAAGATTAAAAAAGTTGAGATATTATACAATATATAAATTACTAATATCTCCCGTGAATACTGAAAAACTGCCATCACTGGTCCTATGACCATCTCTAGTTACGAAGTTCCGTTTGGAATTCCGAAACCGATTATCTTAATAGGGACACACTGGTCAGTACTTGTTCCGTTATTCTAAGGAAGCTGTGGAAAGCAATGGCCTAAAAACCAAAATTAAGTTAACATTGATTAAAAAAAGCCTGCCCGGAGACAAGAGATGACTAAGTTTATGTTTAAGTTACCTTTCAGCCTGAAGTGTTTGATTAGGTGTGCTTGATTAGGTGCCCTGGAGACCAGACCTTTTTGTTTACAATGTACATATGTACATACAAACAAATTGTATGTATGTGTATGTATTTACTTTGCTTTTTGTAGTTGGACGAGCCCCTAATCCCCATTCTACCAATTTCCCCAATCGCATTAACAGAACCAAAGCCAATATATATAATTGCGTCTTTCCCTTGCCGGTAAAAGTAAAAAGTAAGCCTTTTCGCTGTCACGTACGCCAAATGGGCTGGCTAAAACGATATAACAAAAAAAAAACTCGTGCCATCAGCCATAGATAAGCAAACAAACAATCTGCTCACCTCAGCACAAACAACACAATTACAAACACAAACGAAGCCAAATGTTACGCATACGCTCCAAATGCCGGTATGCGTTCGGCCAACTTTTATAATCAGTTTCATTATTACGCTAATTGTCAGCAGATAGATAACAATTGGCAAATTTGCGATTTTTTTTTATTTTGCTTAGGCCAGAATTCCGGTTGTTAAGCCATTGTTTGGCGCAGTGAGAGCAGGAAGATCATCATGTGACAGTGTTCGTTCACTGACTCAGCTGTTCAATGCACAGTAACTGATTGTGACTTAGCACCTTCGAACGATCCCACGACATGTGCAAAAGCGGTTTGAGTTTACCAATATCATTTGACGATTAGATTGCGCATTCGGGCACAATGCATGCTATTTGATTTATGGTAGAAGAGTAAATCTATTGAACAATTTTATTCGAAATAAGTCTGTTCAAGTAATGTTGTAAAGTGATGGTGGTAAAGTGCTTCAGACCCCGGCCTCCGGGTGAGCCTTTTTTGAGCAATACTGAACCGGTACAGGCTGAGTTGAAATGTTTTACCGCTGTAAGGATCAACATTCAAATTCACCTAAAGTCCGACCTGAGACTACAATGCGTAGCGAGAAGCGCAGTTTCATTATACCACCAATATAGACTGTAAATGATACAGAGCCAAGAGCACTTCCTTGCACACCATCATGAATTAGTCCGAATTTACCGGGAAATTCAAGAATTTGTAGAATTAAACCACTATGACTAGTCTTTGGATTTTGCATATTTGCATATTTTTAAAGGATTAAGATAAGTAAATTCTGATAACGCCAAAGTTCGTTTTATTGAAAAATGAGTTGAAAACGATGTGCATATTTTAATGTTTTTTGCATATTTGAATGGTCCTTGTTGCCTAGTGTAATTAGTTTATTATTTAATATATAGTTTACAGTTAAGTAAAATTCCATTTTGAAGGATTTCTTAAATAATTGAATGATGCAAACAAAAAACAAATAAAGAATATCCGCTATTTAATAAAAGCATTGCGTAAATTGAATGATGATGCTAGATCTGGATTGAAAATTCTGACCATCATTACAAGGGAAGTAATATATGGAAAATGGAAAAAATTAGTATTGCATCTAGTTCTGAAATGATGAAAACAATTGTGGCCTTAAAAAAAAAAAGAAGGGTGGTTCCATCCGAAACAGCTGAGTTCGTCACTAAATTTTGTCCAAACTTTCTTACAAGAGACCGCAAAAATCATGATTTGCATGAAATGCGTATGATTTGCATGCATGATTTGCTCTCTGAGCAATTTCCAGCTACTGATACATCATTCTGTCCCCGGATACAAAGACTCATCTTAGACTCTATCGAAAATTGCCGAGCCTTTTCATTAGGGCATCCAGGAAATGATTGACTACCCTGTGAACCTGCTCTACTGCTTAGAAATGAGGTTAATAGGGCGATAAGAGTTGACTTTAAAGCCGCTCAAAAATCTATGAGAAGGTAGGAATGTGGTTAATAGGGCGATAAGAGTTGATCTTAAGTGGGTTATTATCCTTTTTCGGCACAAGGGCACGTTCCCAAAGACCCGGAAATTTACCCAATTGCAGAACAGCCGTCCTCTTAAAAAAACTGCCTCATGCCGCTTAATGTGTTTTTTGAGCTCTTCCAATCGAACAGTCGGAAGGGTAGTCCAAATTGCGTGACTTGATCTTCCTTGCAAGTAAAAAAGCATAAGCCAATCCTCCAAATTACAAGCAAATACATTCACAACAGTCTCATCAAAATGAACCTAAGAACCGTTCCTTGAACGTAGACTGAAGGTATTGAGTACACTTCCAGTGTGCAAAGCCAACTTCAAAGCAGCCCAAGATGGTTCCATTTCATGAATGCTCGAATAATCAAGAAGTGGAGTTTATATAAGAGATATATGTAGCATTAACAAACTTAAGAAGTTGATAAATTGTTCTCTTTTAATGTTTCTACGTCTATTTGGTCAGTCAAAGGAGGCCCTTGGCCTCTAGGCTGGTAGATTTTTGGAACTCAAGCCAAGCTGAGCAAAAGCCCAGTTTAATTCTTTGTTAAAAGCATTATATGTATTTTTTTGTAATTTTTCCTCAAAGTCGTACAATATATGTCCTTACCAACTAAATTTACAAGTTCTGTCTTATGAACTCAAGCACAAAAGTAGGCAACAAAAATATGCAAATGATACACAGTGGCTCTCAAACTGTATTAACCTCGCACTTACCGTATTTCATCCACAGCAAAAGTTAGATACCACAAAGCGAACATTTTGGTGCTGTAAATAAAGAAATCATGACATCAATGATTAAAGCTTTAAACATTTAGCAATTGCTTTTCAATCACAGCTCAATTGCTGACCGCCAAAAGTGCAACCACTGACGCAGAGCCTCAATTAAAACTCGAGACTGCTGCCGCTGGTAAATAAACATTTATTTAGCTAGCACAGTCGTCATACGGCAGATATGCCGGCATTATTCAAGGTTTATTTATAAACAAACTGTGTGTGTGAGTTGATTTTGCCTCTCTTAATTGGCTACCAAATGCATTCGCAGAACGCCTAGACGCCACGTGAACGTCCCGACATTTGGGCAGACGGCCAGAGAGCCAGGAGTTTTCAATCGCATAAATATAGAAATTTGGTTTTGGCTTTTGGATAATTGTTTATACAGCCGTTTATTCATTTATCTCATGCAGATTTATGCAATGTTTGTTTTCTTTGGAATTGTACGCGGCGGCGTATGAGCAATGTTATGAGTGAGAGCACCCACACCAACACAGTTACGTCATGTCACACACACGCAAAAACACTGCGAAATGCAACAACACTTTTCCGTCCACTCACCTTTTTTTTTCGTCGTTAGTTTAACGGAGGGTTTTTCTTTCGAGGAAATTGTGTTTCGTAAATCGTATCAAAAATTTTATTAATTGATTTCTAAATGCTTAGTTTCTCTAACTTGTTCTGTGATTTGAGCAAAAATTTTTGTTCGTTTGGTTTTTGTATTTAAAAAATTCACTATTGAAAATTACAAATAAATTGTTGTTATTTTCTTTTCTTGTATTTTTGAGGCTGTAGTTTTGCTGTTGAATGCTTCTTAAAATTTTTTTCGACTGTCGTGCGCTGTGCAAAAATCGACTACTCAACTGGGCTACCGTCGGAGCAAGCTAACCAGAGAGAGAGAGAGAAAGAGAGCCATAACATGTGAGAGAGCGCGCGCCGACGCCAAATGTTGCATTCTGTGTGAAGCTTTTCTCATGAGATTTTCACACCCCTCCCTCCACCTACCTTGGCAAGTGTGGAATATACTATATATGCCCGATATTGGTTTATTACTCAGACGCTGACGTTATGGACGGAGTATGCGTATCAATCAAGCTAAATGCAGCGATTAAGTTCATATATGAATTACTTAAAAGGTGGGAAAATGATTTTGCTCATGCCCTGTTATAGAGTTTGCCAAAAACCATTTCTAGATAAGCCGGCCCGGCCCAGTCATTCATTCAACAGCACTCACTATCTTTGCTTTGGCGGGGAATTTGCTTTATCAGCTTGTTAAACTGTTGCAGTTTGAGAGGCATTGTCGGTGTAGCAAAGATATGCGTGCAGCTTCCCAGATTGCATAACCTGCAGTGTTGCTTACATAACCAAAGCAAAAATAAAAAAACAAGGTCATAAGTTCAAGGACTGTGGAAAGCTTTAAGCTTTTCTGCTTACAGAGAGGCAAACAGCTTTTGCGACCGGAAGTCTTTCAAGTTGTGTGCGTGTAATTGTTGTTGTTTGTTGATGTTTTGATTAGGTAACAGCTGAAGTAGTGCCCTGAAGTAGGCTTTAGAAAAGCCGATTTGGGTGGTTGATTACACAAGGCAACAAGGAAGGTTTGGTGGTGCTTCAAAATGATTTTTGTGTGCTGAACACGAATCTGTTTTCGAAAATGGTCCATCACGTCTAGATTCTTGGTAATTTGAACTTAAAGTTTGTTAAAATTCATATTTTGACTCTTTTTTTTTATGAGCGTTTTGTGGAGTTTCTTTTGGTTTGATTTGGCTCACTTTGATATTATCTTAAAGTAGTATTTCTTAACTTTAGAATAAACTATTCCAAGCCACTATACGACTTTCTTAAGCGAAGATATACCTTTTTAAATACATGTCCTCCAACTGACCCTAGGAATTTAATTAAAATTCCTAGCCAACTAAAGTGATTTTGCCTAGCATATTTTTGGGCCGTAAACAATTTAAGTTTTAAGCACATGTATTTAAAGTGATATATCTTCGTAAAAAAAATCGCATAATTGCTTGGAATAGTTTAATTGAAAGCTAAAGAGTAAAACTGTTCTATAATGTCAAGGACAGGTAAAAATATTGAATACGTTTTCCATACAACGTGTCTAGAAAGGTTTAAAAAGGGCATTTAAAGCAACTTCAAATTCAAGTTATCAAAAATCGAGACTTGATGGATCATTTCCGAAAACAGATTCGTGATCAGCACCCAAAAATTTTGTCGAATCACCACCAACCTTTCGATCTACTGGAAAAAGTAGAATTTTTTTACCTTGTCTTCTCTCTTTAAGGTGAGTACTGAGATCGATCAATTTTCCTCGAAATAACTGACTTTTTCGGTGAAGGATTCCCAAAAAACTCCCAGCACACCACCCAACAACTCTGTACATTTTTAAAATACTTTTTGTATTCCTTTATTTGAGTTCAACAACAAAACAAGAAAATATCTTTAATATACGTTATAACAGTTGCTGGCTCGAGATCAAGTTGCGTTTGTTCACACCTTATGCGACACACCAAAACAAAACTTTAGTCGTTCCGGTTCTTGACACCAACCATAGAGTTTGTAATACTCGATCGTTGAGCCATTCCACGCAAAAACTAAACATAATAAAGCATAAAACTCCAAAAAATCTATGGTTACTTGCAAGTTTAAGCTAAAGTTTCTAACTAATTTCTACAGCTCAGAACTCCCGTTAAATTTGAATGCCAAACATTCAAATAGCGTGTGTTGTATCATGAAACTTTTGCTAGTTTCGTTTACAAAACAAGATAGCTTGCCTTCTCTCATATAAGTTTTTTCCAATTTATTTGGCGACATATCTAATGTTTAATTAGTAACGAGCTAGTTGGCTCGAAGTCAAGAAGTTGCAACTTATGCACTGACACACCAAAAAGAGCGTGGAAAACCATTATAGCTGTTTCATGGATGTCTAACCCAATCATCAGAAGGCGTTTCACCAGGGGGTGAAAATGACCCGAAAATTTAACATACATGAAAAAAAACTCTACTGCACGAAAAATCGTTTCTGTAGAAAATTCGTCCTTAAAATATTTTTTTTTGGACATATCAAAGTTCAAGAATCTGTAAGTGTTTTGAGATTCGTTGTATCGAGAATTTTTTTATACCGTATTCGTTGGGATACATAATCATACTCTTAAACAATCAATGGGGGGGCATCAGACCATCCACACTGATCTCTTGAATTGCATATAATACCACTTCTTTAAAATATTTGATGACTTACTCGGAAATATTGCGACGAGTTTTGCAGCAAATTTTGCTTTTGGAGAGTTTGACCTGGTAGTCCCAGTAAACTTCTTCTTCTTCTTATTTGGCCCGATATTTCAGTCACAACCGTTTGACGGTCTCGGCCGCTGCAATTAATACCCGCCACTCGCCTCTGTCTTGTGCGAGCTGGCACCAGTTGGCCAGTTCAAGCGCCTTAATGTCTTTCAGCACCTGATTTTCCCAGATTTCCTAGATTCGGGCGTCCTACCCTTTAGAACAGCGTTTTTCAAGTAGAGCGAGGCAAAAAAGTGAGAGACACAGCCCAGCTTTGAACTGCCCTTAACGACGGCTCGGCAGCCAATAAAGGCAAAGAGAGCGCTGCTTATGCTCATATGCCTGACTTCGGCATGCGCTCGGCCCGTGTGCGTGTAAATTGCCGACTGCGCCCGGCCCCTGGGGGCTATGGAAGAACATCGCTGCATTAGAACCTTAAAGTTATACTCTCCCATTGCAACAGATTGTCCAAAGCGTGTATGCTCATTTACCGCTGAGCCCATGAGTTTTGACTGCTTCTCAATCTCTAAAAACGGCCTTCTTATAATGTCAATATCATCGGCAAAGTAAACTTCATCCCTCTACTTGAAACTACTACTAATCGAAATTGGCTGCTAATACCTATAACAAACACAAAACATCGATAATCGAATGTACACAGCCCGCGAAAATTCAAAATTCACCTTTTCCTTTAAACACACATCGTATAGTATGCAGCTTTCATAGGACCGATCTGTCAGAAAATGGGTCAAAGTAAAAAAACACTATTTTCAATGTTACCGTTCTTTAACTTGGACATCATAAATAATATATGCTTTCAAACAGATTTTGAAAAATCTGGTCGAAATAAGTTTTGGCTCTTAAAGTGGAAATTCTAACAGGAAGTCTTAAGAATAAGAATGGGTTCAAAACAACTTGATCCCTGTCATGGAGCGGTCTGACCACAAAAAAGCACCTCTATTGATAAGCAGCTATGGAGCGAAATTTCCAATTAAAGATCAGGCTCGATGCCGCCAAAGTGCATATAACAAAAAGTTCTTAAGCAGAAAATGATCAGTTCGTGAATACAAGGTTTCATATATTGATTTAAGTGCCAGAGAATTCACGTGCTTCGAAAAATGTCGATAAATTTGGACAGTTCCAATTAAATCTGAGGAATTCATAGAGATGAGGAAGGTAATGTTAGAAAACAATGTGGCCATCCATTGAATTTAGTTAAAAAACTATTTCTTAGTCAAGCTGAATTTGAGATGTTATGCTTTGAAAGCACGAACTGAACCTTAAGCTACGTGACTGGCTTGAACCTCCTGTTTTTGTTCTCCAAATGTAATACATTTTTTTTTGGTTCAAATACTGATAGGTGATTTATTAGAGAAGTAAAAGAAAAATAACTTTTTAGAGAATTAAAAGAAAGAAGTGAATAAGTTTTTGAGAATCGAGAACTAAAAAGGCAAAAATGACTTTGCAATTTGGTTATCGCAAACAATTTGATCTGATTATAGACGATGTATTCTCTTCCACCAGAACAAGGCAGTATCTCCCTAAAGGCAAACATCATGAACCGTATAATTTGTACTTACAATTTTGGGCTATCTTAACCCATTCCCAATCTAACAACCTCTAAAAAAATAAAGAAAAGTGATTTAATTTTCAAACATTTTTTTATTGGTTTTTCATTTAAATGTGTATTGTTTTTGCTACTTTTAAACTGTTTTACATTTGTTTTGTATTTCTTTTCGTCTTAAGTTTAATGATATTGCGTATGCCACAAAATTTGGTTGTTGGCCTTTGTGTTTAAGCTTTTAAAATCTTGCACAAATCAAAAGATGGCAAATCAAATTGAAAAATTGATTTAAATAAAATATTTAGCTTATTATGTGCATTTTATTTATCGTTTGTGTGTTGTTGTTGTTGGTTTTTTTTCTACTACTTTAAGTTCAACATTGCTTTTTTTCCCCCAAGTGCAAATAGTTTATCTCTAGCAGATGGCTCTTCTGCAGTTGTTGTTTTTACTTCACTAAACACTTCTTGCTCATTTTCAACTCATCTCTGAAATTGATATCTATTCGCTTCGTTCTTCTCTGATACTTAAACATTTTCAAAAGTTGTTAACCTTTTCTATATTATTTTGTTGGTCGCACAGTTTTCGCATTGGCTTTGTTGTTGTTCTTTGTTTTTTTTTTAATTGTTGTTTTGTTTGCCTTTTTTTGTTTTATCACAGCTCTCTCTTTACTTTTGCTCTTATAACTGTTAAGCATAACTTGCATATATATAAATTTGGTTGTTGTTGTTGTTGTTTAATGCACGGCTGTCTCTTTTCCATTTTCTTTGCTCTTTTGTCAATTGAAAATTTGCTTACATATATTAACATGCTTTTTGCAATTGTTGTTGTTGTCGTTTAATACATACGTTAGCATTAATTGTATGTGGAATGATTTACATAAATTGGTTTTGGGTTTTTCTTGCTTGTTGTTTCCTCTTCAAATTTAAATACAATAATAAAAATGGCATATAAAATATATTTCATATTTTTGTTGTTGTAGTAATAAGTATACAAAAAGAACCTTGTTACTCATATATAGCAGCGTTTGGAAGTGATTTGTTGTATAAAACTGAAATTAAAATAAAATTTAATACTTTTCTTGTTTGGATTGATTGTTGAACTCAACTGAATCGGTTATCGAAAGGCCCAGGTAGCACACTGGAACTATTCCGAAATGATACTGCACACTTTGAACTTTGGAAATTTTTTTTTTAACATTTTAAATCAACTCTGAATTTTCTTCTATGTAAACGTCCTCATTTTTTATTTGTCCGTAAACATTTTCAATCTTGCATTAATCGATAAGTCCTCGTAAAGGATAAACCTGCAATCTTTGGATTCGCGATAAGTCCTGGCATATTAATTCTTCGATTTCGGCATATTTATATTTCGATTCTTTCTTGAAACATTTGGACGAATTCACACATCTATTTCTTTCATTCATTTGGAAGCTGTGCTTTCAGTCGTCATTTGTAAAATGGCTTGACACAGCCCCAAAGCCGAGCTCCTCTCAATCTCTTGGCTTGTGCGCTTCTAATTTTCGCACAAGGGACCTACAGTTTAATTACTACAAAGCTGGCGCCAACAGCAGAGAGGGGTGACCGGGTGTAAGGTTTATTCAAAGAAAAAACTTTTTTATTAGATGTTCCGAAGCGAGTGGATATTGGTTTTTTAAATTGGTGTGCTGATTTTAATAGGTGTAATTCATTATTCAATAACTACAAGGTAGCGCATTGCGCTCTGGTTCGATGATTCAAGGTTCCAATCCGTTATACCAAATTGAAATGGTGTCAAAAATGGAAGCAATGACAATGTGGTCCTGATTTTTGTGTGTTTTCAGCCCTGGGGTTCGATAATTTCTCGCGCATGCGAAAAGGCACTTCCGTTTGCGCTACCTCGAAGTTATTGAATCATGGGTGCAATGCGGAGATTAAAACCGTAACGATTTTTGGTATCGGTCAGGGTGTATGTCTGGGTCGATAGCCACATTTCAATTACGGTTTATGATGCGAAGCGGTTATAGAGTAATAATTCGTATCCTAAACATTCAAATGAAAGATTCAACCAATAAATGTGCCTTGGTTTAATGTGTTCTGTTTTTTCTTTCTTTCTAATTTTACTAAAAGAATAACTACAAGTCTAGCGCATATGTATATAAAAGTAGTGAGCAGTTTTCACTTCGGATTAGTCGGAATATTTGCCAAGTTAAAATGCTAATCTCCATCTTGATGTCTAAATTGATTGTGATTAGCTTATCAAACTTATAATTCTTCTTCTTTTTCCTTAACTAGGCCTAAATTTCAATTCCAATTCTAGCTGACACTTTAGAGCAGTTCCTTTTGCTTTGTTGTTGTTGTTGCAGTATTCATGTGCTGTGTGAGAGGTCTTGACATTAGTTCTTGGAAGCAGCATGACACTTTTTTTTATCACATTTTGTTGTTGGTTGGTTGTTTTGTTGTTGGTATGTACTAGGACTTAAATTAATTACATTTGTTGTTGTGTTGTTGTTGATGTTCTTTACATACATATAGATTGCTTCATTTTCACACATGATTTGCATTCGATTGTTATTACAAATTAATATTCGCTATTGAAATTCATAACAAAAATACACATACATATTTCAATACATATATATAGATGGTAGATTTGGATAGTTAGAAGAGTTTTGTTGTCTTTGAGATCGCATTTTCTTAAAGTTTGTTGTTGGATTGTCCAAGAACTCTAGCTTTTCCCGCCCCCGGGTCACTCTCTCTTGGCCAACACTTTTGTGATTTTGCTATATCATTTCAGTCTTTTGTTTGTTGTTGTTGTTTTTTTTTTTTTTTTTGAGCAAGTTGTTGTGTGTTTTTCTGGTTGTTCTCTAAATGCTCAAAATGATCTTCAGGTACCATTGTTGTTGTTGTTGTGAGGAGTTGAGGGGGAGGGTAAAGCTTTGCTTGACTTGGGAGCTCTTTGGACAATTTCGCTGCTGTTTTGTGCAAACACATACATAAGTAAAATATATATATAGTACATAGAGTTGTATAAATTAATGCCTGTGCTACAAAATACTCAAAAGTGGGATTTTGTCTGGGGCTAACGCATGTCACACACACAGCATCACAGCACCGTAGCTGCTAACCAGCGGGCAATGGCTTTGTGAAAGGAGAGTGATTTTCCGACATTGAAACGAATGGAAATCGATATAGTTTAAAATTTTGGTTAAACGCATATTTCTAAGTCCAATGACGTATTCTAATTTGAAGTCTCATTTTGAATTAAGTTTCCTAACATTTACTTTAATTTTTAACTCAAAACTTCATTTACATAAGAAAGCTGTTCAAAAGTGCTTTCATTCATTCAAAGTATTGTGCCAAAAATAAATCAGAAATTCGTCACATGATCGTTTTTGGCCCGCTGGTGGTGTGTTCGTGTGTGTGTTTTGCTGTTGTTTCACAAAAATTTGCTGTTAATATCACTTTAAACTACACAAATGGCGGCGCTTAGCGAACAAGGTTGTTACTCTCGTTGTTGTTACATTTGCTTTTGTTGTTGTTGTTCTTTATCACATTGAAGCGCCCTTCCTTCTTCTTCTACTTCTTTTTTCTTCTCTTAATTTCTCTCTACATATTCACATTATTACAAAAGTTAACAAGTTTGTTTTGTGCCAATTGATTTTTGAGCAAACAATTTGACATTGGTCGTAGTTTTTGGTTTTACAAACATAATTCATTTTTTTTTACTTAGCTAACTAGACAATTTGCTTAACAATTGGTTGTTGTTGTTGCTGTTTGTGGTTTGTAATGCTCACACTGAATCACAGTTGTTGTTGTTGTTGGTTGTTGCTTATAAAATGATGTTTTTCTCTCTTCATCTCTTCAGCAAACAAACACAATTTCGTTACACATACATAAATTTGTGAAGTGTTATTCAAGTCTTTCATTCTGCTGCTGCTGTTCACTTTTCAAACAATAAAGTTAATAGCAATTTTGATTATTTAGGATTTTAAAACGTTTGTAAAGAAATTGTATAAATTCTATAAAATGCTTGCCGATCCAATGTTTTGTGTGTCTGTGTGTGTTTGTGTTGTTTGGTTGGCTTACATATTCAAATTTTGAATAACTCAGTGAAAAATAGTTAAATTTTCTTGTTTTTTTTTTAGCTACGTACTTAGAAGTTCTAGGTTTAATAATTAAAATCTATGCGCTCGAGTTGATCACGTGTCATGTGTGTGTGTGTTTTTTTTTACTGGCTTAGATCCTGTCGCAACAACTCGTAGACGAATTGATCGCGTAATTCATAGTCGACGGGGCCATAGGTAAGCGAAGGTGGCAGTTTGTCGCTGCTGATGGGTGCCCATTGCTGTCCCAGCAGGGTGCAGATTTCCTAAAATAAAATTAATTAGTATGAGTCGAAGTAAGAAATTGTAAAATGTCATTTACTCACCTCATTAAAGGCATTCAGAGGTGCTACACTCGACCAGTCAATCATGGACACCTCCAGCCGTTTCAATTCTCTTCCTCTTAGACGTGCTATGCCCACCAAATTGTGCGGATCCATTACATAACCATGGACTACAATCTCTTCCATTTTGCAGCGCCAAGCCATCATTACAAATGGATCCTGACGCAGAAAACTGCGACTATTGGAATGCTTATAGGCAGAGTCAATGTAGTAGATGCTGCGCAGCGTATTGCTATTATGAACTGACATCCAGTCCAAGGCCTCAGCATTCATAAACTCACAGAAAAGTAGGCGTACATGTGTCACTGGCATATTTCGACGTAAAATGCGCCACTGCAGCAGCTCAATGGCCTCATAGGCATACACCAGAGTTAGCACCAGCTCTATGCCCGTAAAATGTGTGGCAAAATTGGCCCAGGCTGTCTCCGAGACACTAGCATGCTCTTCACTATCCAAGCCATGTACTACAATAAGCAGTTTGCGCAAGGGCAGCACCTGTATGGTATGCAACACCTCATCGGATAGTGTATCGTAGTCCAGAGAGAGCACCTGCAAAGCAGCACATTTCTGCAGCAGCGTGGTGTCCAGCGATAGGATAGGATAGTGACTAGGATCGTATTTAATGCTGGCCAACGTCAGTTGTAGCAACTCCTGAGGCTTGCCCATGGCTTTGAGAAAATCATGGCCATAATAGGTGAGAGCTTCGATGGCACCCAGATCGAGCAAATGGCAAGATTGATGTTTACGACTCAAAAAAAGCTTCAAAGGTTCGACAAAGCATCTAAAAGATAGGAGATTAAAATTTTTATTGTAACATTGGAAAAGATATTCAAGTACTCACTGTTCTATGGCCACCAAATGTTCGCTGTGCATGCTGCCAATGGCCACTAGACCCACATTATGGGTTTGGAAACGTAGTGCCTGAATATTATCACAGCGTGCCACTCTAAGCGAAAAAGAATAATTAAAGAGGGATCAAAGGGTTGGGTTTTGCTTAAGCTTACTTGTAGAGCAGACGTCGCATTTTCTGTATATGAAAGGCCGAATGAAAATCGAAGACAATGACCAGCTCTTTGGCCAAATTGGCCATGCTGCGATGGAAGAACGCCAATTGATCATCGCGCGCCACGTCAAGGTGAAAGCGAAAGTTCTTAAAATATCTGTAAGCGAGGTGAAAAGTAATGAATATAATTATGTGGGACAAAAACTTCTTTTATTTGCAGGCAGATCAAGTTTATTTTCATTTTTGCCACGCCCCCGAAATTTAGAAAAAACGTCATATTTCCGTCAGATTTATAGACAGAAGGTTCGAACCTTTTGGACATATTTTGAAATCAAGATTATTTATGGATCCGCCAAAGGAACGGTAAAGATCCAATAAACGGTTGTCATGTTATAGGGAAAACAAATAATAGTGGGCAGCACCGGTGATGTCACAGGTACAAGGTATATTATATTCGGGCTTGACCGACTTTCTTTCTTGTTTTCATTTGTTTATAATATTACCCAAAAAGGATTTTTCAAAATTCAGAATACTTTCGGTGATATAGCCTTTTTAAGTGACCCAAATTTCCTAGCAACTACAAACTTTTAGCTCGTTTTTCCCGACCCATATTTTTAAAAATGGTTCAAACCTTTTCTCAAGTTCTACAGGACCGATTTTGATGATGTAAAGCTTAAGGACACAGAATTGACGCAGCTTTCGCACGAACCTCAATCATTGAAAAAACAAACAGTTATTTACTATTTTAAAGTTCACTAGACTGCAAAAAAAATTGTCGAAAATCGATTTCTCATTTTTAAATGGCCTCAACTTTTACAAATTCAATTTTTTTTTTCATGATTCTGCTTCGGGCCATAAAGGTATTTATGCTTAACAGTTTCGTGTTTTCCGTTTTGGTTTTCTGATAATGGTGACTCCCGGAAAGGTGTGAACCAGAGATCTGCCCGAGTGCACCGCAACTGCAAGTGCACTGCATAAGTACACGATATTTTCGCACTCGGGTATCCCGACCACTCCAACAAAATGTATACAGTAGTGTTTCTACTCGCGGCATGTTTGTCATACAGTACAGTACGAGTACGAGTGCGTAAATTGCCAATTACTTTTTACTTCACCGGCCAACAAGCATGACGTTTTAAAACCAAAAACGCTTTGGTTTGTGTGTGCTCCGAATATATCAACGTATTTGCTTTCATTTAAAGAAAAATGTAACTGAAAGACATCGAATAGCAATAGGTTATGTGGAGGATATGCTTCATCGATTACCAGTTTTGGTATAGACTAGGAATGTCGAAAATAATATCGTTTGTATGAAAAATATCGATATATAGACATTTTAAAAGTGTTGATTTTAAAACCGATGACAAAGTAAGTGAAATAAAAAGAAGTTGAAAACTTAAAAATCCAAAAATTCGGGATCAAAAGTTGGATCAAGAAATTCGCTTTTGGACTGAGAATTTTCATTTTTACCGGAATTCTGACATCAAACATTCTTGAACCAAGCATAAAATTCTCTGCTTTGCCTTTGTCTATACTACACCAATAAATTATAATTTTTTCGTTCTAAGAACAATTTCTGGAGATTCCATAGCCCTCCCCAAAGTCCATTCCTAGATCTGTGTCTAAGTTCTTTCCATCTCTTTCGGGTTCGAGTCCAGTACTTATTCAACTTATGTTAAGCAACTAACCAGCATAGGATTCTCAATGTACCTAGAAGAAGAGTAGATCGACTTCCAATGCCGACCTTGAACATACAAAACTAAACATGAATCATAGTGTGTAAGTGAAGGTCGCCGGGCAGTTTTTGGTTATCCTTTTAAGGCATCTTGGCAATTTGTTCATTTAGGGTATGTAATAAAAATGTATGCACATATGTACATTTGTATATAATGCAATACGAATTGAAATTTTCATTGGCTTTGTCTGAGGCTTTGTTTGTATGCGCCGTCGAGTTGATTGTTCGGGCAAAATTACTTTTAATAAAAATGTTTTCTTGGGGCTGCCAAATAAACAATAAACAAAAGCAGAGCAGACGAACAGCTGTGCGTCACCTTAAACAAGTAGTCCCCTGGCACACCCACCCACCCCCCACCGCCTACATTTTCACAATGTTTTTGAGACGCAAAAGCGAAATTCTACACACACACACACACACACACAAGAACTTGCCTTTTCTTAAAGAGAGACTGACGCCAGGAAAAACAAACACTGGAGGCTGATTTACGGGAGTCTGGATCCAAATAGTCGAAAATTTGATTTAGGGCCACCGCTGGTATTGTATGCCATTGTGGTTGGCTTAGATTCATAACTATTTAACAAATTTCTTCACTTTTCTTTGGTGACGTTGACGTTGATTTTGCAAATACAGCTAACAGACTGGCAGTGTTGAGGGTCTAGCTGATTTATAGCGAAATGAAATACATATATCGATAACATTATCGATGTTAGCGAGGGTGTTGTAACAGTGTGCTGTTAAGCGCCAAAACGTTTGTTATTGTTTTGTAGTTATTATTTAATTTTAATGGCAACTTTGAGGCTTTTGAGAGTCAGCAGGAGGCGTACGCCAAACGTTCTGGGCCGTTTTAGCTCTTTGGGTTACCAGTATCAACGCCTGGCTTCCACAGAAGCAGCCGCAGCTGCTCAGCTGTCTCAGGCAGGCGGTCTGGTGGGTTTCTGGCAATCATTGTCCCAGAGCACTCCCGTGGCCTATATGCAGGATGCGCTCACCCAGATACACGACTACAGTGGCTTACCCTGGTGTGCGTCCATTGTGCTAACCACATTTCTTTTTCGTGGTGTGGTGACCCTGCCTCTGACCATTTACCAGCACAAGATTACGGCGCGCATAGAGAAGATCTCACTGGAAATGCCGGCCATAGTCGAAGAACTGAAACGGGAGGCTGCGCTGGCCAAGCACAAGTTCAAATGGAGCGACAAGCAAACCCAAGTGGTGTACAGGCGTTCGGTAGGTAAGACCCCCCGAGATTTGCCTCCTCACCAACTAATCATTCCTTGCCTACCTCCCTCCCTCCCTCTAGATCAAGAAGCAATGGCAAAAGCTGATCATACGTGACAATTGTCATCCCATGAAAACACTCATAGTGCTCTGGGGACAGATTCCCCTGTGGATATTCCAATCGGTGGCTTTGCGTAATCTGGTCTACATGCTGCCCGATCCCACCACTCTGAAAGCCCAAATTATAGCCACAGAACTGACCATAGGTGGTTTTGCTTGGATACCCAATCTGACGGTGGTGGATAGTTCCTACATACTGCCCGTGGCCCTGGGTCTGCTTAACTTAACCATTATCGAGGTGCAGGCCATGACACGCACTCGCCCGGCCACACGTTTGCAGACCGTCGTCAACAATGTCTTCCGTGGTCTGAGCCTGGTAATGATTCCGGTGGCCTGTACAGTGCCCTCGGCCCTGTGTCTGTACTGGGTGGCCTCCAGTAGCTTTGGTTTGGCTCAGAATCTACTGCTACTCTCGCCGGAAGTGAGACGCGCCGTGGGTATCCCCAAAACTCAAAGTGAACTCCAGCAGCCCTACGATCAACTCTGGCTAAAGATACAACAGCGTGCGAGACTCGCTGATAAGACGAATTAATCCTAGTCCAAGTTTGTTTGTTATGTAAATAAATCTTCTTCTATTAAATGCAGCACTCTAAATCATTCCAAGTGAGCAGGGAAAACCCCAAAAAACATAACGTAAACAACATGAAGCGATAAGCCTACAAAAAGGTCTTGAGATCTACAGAGCTGATAAGCCAAAACTCAATTGAATTGGCGCTGCCAGCATCCATTAGCGGGAGCAACAGATAGGGATTCCAATTGAATTTGAGCTGTGTCAGTCAGTCGAGGCTTGGACTTGAGCGGGAGAACAACTTATATTGAAATTCGAGTGCGAGATACTAACAGATCGTTGTTATCAGTGAATATATATATAAAATACAAAACATATATGATATTTTTTTAAAGTTATATAAAAATCTTGACATTTAAAATGTCCAAGCAACTTTTGTGCCTTTGGCTGGTGTTGGCGGTGCTAAATGTTCGTATGATTTATATAAAAATGTCTAAGAAATTATTGAAAAATGACTAATTTAAACAAGTAAAGGCGAAAGGAAATATATAATTTTTAAAAATCTTTCATATCTTGATTAAAATATGGCAGATTTTAGGATGATAACAGAAATCATCAAGACTATACGCCATATGTCATTAATTCGACAGATTCGGAGCTCAAAATTTCTGATTTGTGAGAGCTCAGATTGTAGTAATGATTAAATGTGCAAACATTAGCTATATTTCCGCTTTTATAAAAGAACATTGAATAACTTTTGCTGGAGTTCACTCCTCTTTGATTGCTGTTTTGATTTGTACTTCCACGTATAGATTCAAGATTCGTAGCATCGACTGTTTCTGGTATAACAAGTGATTTTGAAATGAACCCTATGAAATTTGAATTGTATCAAATTGTAGGACGACGATTGTGATGCAGCTTAGTCTGAGCTGGAGTGTCTATAAGATTTGGTAGAGTTTAACAAAACTATGAAGCATCTATCTATGCAACCTAAGAGATGTCTTTGGGTAGAAGTCGTCAGTTTAAAAGTAAGGCAAGACTCTCTTTCTAAAAAGGACAGCACAGATTATTGCCGAATCGAAACTTTGTTCCGGTACAAGAAATATTTCGGCTTCCAATTCAGTCTGTTTTTTTTTACTCTGAGACGTTATAAATTTCACAAGGCTGCACCTCATAAAAACGGTTCAGTTCCGATTTTTTGGGACACTCAAACTGGAACCGAACTGGAAATAAATGGAAACTTGTTGAACGATATAAGAAGCTATAAATCAGGGTTCGAAAGAAAACCTCAAGTTCTACAAGTTTATAGGCCGAATTTTGCATAAAAAAAAACAGCCAACCAAAACAAAATTTTCGAATATCTGCCTTCTTCAACTCCGAGAATGCTAAGATATAGGTGCTTATTATCAGAATGAGCTTAGAGAGCACTGAATATGCTTCGAAACCCCTCTTATTGATGTGCTTACTCCAAAAACGCTCTTAGGCTCGGCTCTTTTCAGACACATTATTTGTAGCGATCCGAACTTTGTTTGTTGGGGAGCTATTTTCTTTATTTATACGGGTGTCTCCGCGGACGTAATCTGGCTCTGTGCAGCTCTGTTCTTCTAATACGCAAACCAAGGCTTCATTGGTGAAACTGAAAACATGGTTCGGTCTTTGTTTTGGTTTGGATTGTGTGCTGTGAGTCTAAAAATGTTACTCCACTTCGTGGTTTTTTAACTGTCGAGTATCACCTCTTAGGGACATCATAAATTTTGATTTTAATTAAAATCTATCGAGCGATGCATATGTAGTCCATGTAATGAACTCTTCCTCAATTGATCTTAATTACGAAATGCAGTTCCATGGAAAAACATTTAGTTCTAGATCATTTCAATTGCGTTTTCCCCATTCGTTTACTATTGTGGTTACTCATTTGACAGCGGCTGGAAGCGAATGCTTATCATCAACCTGGCAACTATCATGACGGACAGTCGGGACAAGCTGGGTTATCAGCAGCAGCGCACTCGGCTTACGACAACAGAATTCAAGAGCAGCCCATCTATGAGCGAGAGTCGGCTTGCCCACCTGAATTTACAGGACTTGTGCCCTATCCGCATGACTGCCATCGTTATGTGAATTGTGATCAAGGACGTCCCACCATACAGACTTGCGCATCGGGCACTTTATTTGATTCCGGAACCTTGAAATGTGATACAATTGGCAAGGTCACATGTGGACCTCAATTAGATGTCAACTCGATATCCAGTCAACCCAGTCGTGCGGCTCGTCTAAGACAAGTTGATGCCGAACCCCGGTGTCCGCCTGGTCTTAACGGTTTGCTTCCGCATCCGGGGGATTGCACAAAATTTCTTAACTGTGCCCATGGTCAAACCTTTGTGCAGAGCTGTGGTCCCGGCACGGCATTTAGTCCCAGCCAACTGATCTGCGACTACAAAGGGAAGGTGCACTGTGGTGATGAAGCGGCACACGGTACGTATACTTAATGTTATGTGAATGTTTTTAAAGACTTACTAACCAAGTAGGGTTAGGCCATGCCGAAGTGCATACAAATGGTCTTAGCTGTCCGGCAGATTATCGTGGTCTTCAACCTCATCCACATGATTTGAGCAAATATCTGAGATGTGGCATTGGTGTCCAGCCACAGGTGGAACAATGCTCCACGGGTCAGATTTTTGATGGCCAACGCTTGGTATGTGTTTTTTCAGCCAACTCCAAATCCCAGTTGATCTGTAAGTGGAAATTCATTTATTTTAGGTTTGCTTTTTCGCTTGGCTTTGCTTTTGGGTTCATTTGCTTTTCCATTTTGGGTTACGGATTTCATGTGGCTTTTCATGCTTTGCTTGTAGCTCTTCTTTAGTGGATAAGCCTTTAATTTCTTAAGATTCAATTTAGCCACCTCGACGGAGCTGCATTTAAGCGATCTACTGTGCCCCGCTGGTGTGGTGGGTCAGTTTGCTCATCCCTTTGATCAGAGCATGTTTCTAAATTGTAAGGCTGGCAAGACGGCTGTCCAGAGTTGCATAGCCAATAATGTGTTTAGCATCTCCAAGGGTTATTGTCAGCCAAAAATGCAGCTGATCTACACCGATTATGTGGCCTATATTGTATCGGAGATTAGCCATGAGTATTGTAAGTGAGCGCACAACCAGCAGTCTGCCACAAAATCTGATTGATTGTACTCACAGCTCTGATTCTAACTGCCTGCCCCGCGGGCACCGATGGCCTGCATCTATATCCCTACGATGCTGGCAAGTATATACGCTGCTCGGCTGGCCAGCTGTCCATACTCAGCTGTGAGTCGCAATTGGCTTACAGTTTGTCTCAGCACGCTTGTCGACTACGCCGCCAGCTGACCACTGCTGATAGGGTTAAATTCCTGGAGGAGTTGCAAGTACAGACTAGCTTTAGCTATCAGGATAGTCAGGTCTTTCAGTCCTCACTTACTTCCTGTCCGCGTAGTCTACAAGGCAACTATGCATATCCCTTCCATAGCGGTTACTTTGTCGTTTGCCAAAATGGTCTACTCCAGGTGGAAGCTTGTCCTACCGGCTTTGTATACAGTCTCTCCCTACGCAAGTGTATGCAACGACAGCAACTCTCTGCCCATGATTACCTGGACTTTGCCTACTTAAGTGTACTATTTTCTAGTAAGCTAATCCTTGAGCGATTTTCTTTGATTGCCAACTGATTTTCCAACTTTGCAGCTGACCAAATGCTGGATCTAACCACAATCACGTGTCCTCGGTCTGCTCAAGGTTATTACCTGCATCCGTTTGACTGTACCAAATATATCATATGTTGGGATCAGCAAACTTCCATTGGTAGCTGTGAGCAGGGTAAAGTGTTTAGCATTTCGCGGCAAGATTGCGTGGCCAGGGATCAACTAGCGGCCAATGATCGTGTGGAGTATTTAAGCGAGACGCAACATGAGCTGTCGGAGGAGAACTGGGATAATACGCAGGGAAGACAGAGGCAAAATTCTAACAATGGTTATTCCCAAAACTCTGGATACTTAAGCGGTTCTCGGGAAACAATCACCTGTCCACCTGGCGTTTCTGGATTTCAAGCACATCCCTTTGACTGTGCCAAGTATTTAAACTGCGCCAATGGTCAGACATTGGTGCAGAATTGCGGACCTGGTACAGCCTGGAATAGCGTAAGCAAAGTGTGTGATCATGCGGATCAGGTGGATTGTGGCTCAAACAGAAATTCGGACTTTTCCCTCAACTTTGGCCATTCGTCGGGTTCCTTAAGCACAAACCAGGGAAATAGTGTGAATCAATACTCTGGCTATTCGACGGGTTCCATAAGCGGTAACCGAGAAAATAGTGTGAATCAAAACACTGGCTATTCTTCGGGATTGGCCCAAAACTCTGGTAACCAAGGAAATAATTGGAATTCTGCTGAGCAAATCAACTGTCCTTCTGGTGTCTCTGGATTTCAACCACATCCCTTTGACTGCACCAAGTTTCTAAACTGCGCCAATGGTCAGACTATTATCCAGAGCTGCGGACCTGGTACCGCCTGGAATAGTATAATTAAAGGGTGTGATCATGCAGATCAGGTGGATTGTAGTAACAGGAACTCTGGTTACTTTAACTGGAACCGGCACAAACCGAAACTCTGGAGTTTACAATGGGGGCACCCATTTCGCTGGCTCCTCCCAAACCTCTGCCATCTCACAAAACACTGCCTCCACCTCCTACCGCCTTGAGTGTCCGTTGACAGTGTACGGCCTCTTTCCGCATCCCTTTCAACCTAACAGCTATGTCCTTTGCTTGGAAGGTCAAACCATAGTGACGAATTGTCTTCCTGGATATGTTTTTAGTGTATCTCAAAAATATTGCTTGCTGGATCAGCAAGTGCCACGGGAGGATCGCATTTCTTATGCCAGCAGCAGTTATCAACAAGAAATAATGGGCGAATTGGGCTACCAAGCTTGTAAGTGCATGGATTTGGAAATCATTTTGGTGCACTGGTTTCAAAACTATTTGAGTTTTTAAGTCCTTTCGCAGGCTAGATAATTTTTTTAAAATCGTTGAACCAAATCCACAATTGATATTGTTTGTAGTCGTTAATGGTTGCGCATCGCATATTGACGAACAATTTCACTAGATGTGTGCCGCAATTTCCGACTAATGCACATAAACAGCGTTCTGAGGATGATTCAATTGAGAGCTAGAAGATATTTCAAAGAAGGGTTCATGAATTCAGTACTAATCACCTGAGTCACGGAAATAGTCGAAACAAGGAACTAAAAAGGGATAATCGGCTGAAAGGAAAGCCAAGTAACAAACTAAGAAATCATTAGAAGAAGCAGTTTAAGTACCAAAATAATATATTCGTGATTTCATTCTTAAAATCGAGCTAAGTTGCTTCTCAATTTGGTCTTTATAGGCAAGGGAAGTGAAGATAATTAACTGCGGGGAAAGCAATAAAAGATAGAGAGCGTTGCGTTTAGTGCTCATGGACTAAGAAATTCGGGATAAAAGGTTCATACTTTGATCAAAAAGTTTGATATAGATCAAGAATTTTAAGTTTAACCCTACTCTTAACACCCAACATTCCTGATCCAAGTATGAAATTCTCCTACAGGCCAGTTTCTGTTTTCACTTTGGACAAAATTTGTCGAATTCGAGTGTGGTCGCTTTCGATTTCCTGGTGTAGGCAGTATCTTCCATCGAAGCTGTCAAAATTGCCGTGTAATTATTTAATAATGATACTAGTATATATCCCGGCTAGGGATTCTTGTTTTGTGCATTTAATTTGGTGTTTATTATTTAGTGACTTTGCTTTTGTTCTGTTAAATATTGAGGATAGTTGAAGAGCAACTGAAAAATTTTAGTGAAATAAACAACATTTCCAATTGGGTGCGCAGAATAAATTTAAGTCAGGAACTTAAGCGCCAGGAACAATAGTTTGGACAGGTTGAGAAGTAAAAGATTTTGAGTTTTAGTCGTCTTCTATTACTACAGGGACACTGGCAGAGTAAGCTAGGTACAACTTGATGTGTACAAGTGCTGAGCCTTCTGACAATAAGAAAGTGACTCGTGAGCGCTCTCTTCTTTGTAGTGATGGACAATAAGAAAGTGATTTTTCGGCGATGGAGCTAGTGTAGCAAAACCCAGACCAGTTTTGGAAGAGTGCATCAAAATTAATCAAATTTAAAAGGGCGGACCTCACTTGGTTAGTGTTAACTCTCCTTTCTACTTGCAGTTGTAACCTGTCCACGTGACGCCACCGGGTACTATGTCTATCCCTTTGATTGTACCAAGTTTCTGAGCTGCTCGGCGAGTGGTATGCAACTGCTGAGTTGCCCAACTGGCCAACATTTTAGTCTCTCTCAACATCACTGCCAGCCGGAACAGCAAGTACAACGTCAGGATCGATTGTACACCAGCCAAGAGTTGCAAATAATCTACGAATGGTGGCAACAGGTTCAAGAACCGGGAGCTATTATTGTCTGTCCCGTGGGGCTAAGTGGAAGCATACCACATCCCTGGGAGGCCAGCAAGTTTCTCAGTTGTCAGTCGGTGAAGCGTTTAACCATTATATCTGATTGTCCCAGTGGGCATGTTTTCAGTATTTCACGTAGACAGTGTGCGCCAAGCGACCAGGTGGCGAGTCATGATCGCTGCGATTATATGACACACCGGATAGATCTGCGCAATGGTTACTAACCTTTTGAAAAAAGTCTTTAACTTAAAGTTTAATAAAAATTCTCTAACTTACAGACAATCGCCAGTCTAAGTCATATGGAGCTGGAGAACAAATGGGAAATCGTTGGAGCAATATGAATATGCAGCGTCCGGCAGGCGTAGGATATCAGCCTCAGCTTCAGCAACAACAACAGCAACAAGAGGAGAACCAGGGCTGGTCTGGTCAGGGCAGTTCTTATGTGCATCATGCTCCCACTCAGCGTGTGCTGTATGAGGAAGGATCTCTACATCCGAATCGTAATTATCCCAGCTATGAAACACCTTTGGCACCCATGCCAAGTACCACAAGTCAAGTGTGGGCTCAACCCGTTGAGCAGGACGAACATGAGCAGGAATCGGACACACCTAGTTGGTCACGTCAAGACTTTAGCCGCAGGAAAAACGACGACTGGCAACCCAGACCCACTTACTCACAGCCATTAGCACCACTAGCTCCTCTAGGTGGACAGCAACCACTTGACCTCGAGTATAATCCAAAGACTACGACACCAACCGAACAGTTTCAGCCTCATTTAGGGCAGCAACCTCTTGACTTAGACTATCAGCCAGAGGATCCAAACTCTGGAAGGCAACCAAATAGAGACTCACACTATCAGCCTCAGGATCCCACTTCCAGAAGGCAACCAAATCGTGATTACCTACCACAGGCCCCGACCCCTGGTAGACAAGCACCCCATGGCCTAGACTATCAGCCTCAAAATTCAAACCCTGAAAGACAACAACCTCTTGACCTAGACTATCAGCCTCAGGATCCAAACCCAAGAAGGCAACCACCTCGCGACTCAGACTACCCACAACAGTACCCCACCCAAGGAAGGCAAACACCTCGCGACTCAGACTACCCACAACAGAACTCCATTCAAGGAAGGCAACCACCTCGTGACTTAGACTACCGACCTCAGGATTCAACTCCTGGCAGGCAACCCATTCGTGACTACCAACCGCATGCCCCTACGCCTGGAGGACAACCACCACGTAACTTAAACTACCCACAACATAGGCCATACCCTGAAAGGCCATCACCTCGTGGGTTTGACCATCAACCACAGTCTCCAGCTAGCTATCCTCGGGATCAATTGCCCAGTGAGTCACATCAGCAGCCCGACGAAAGGGATTCACCTGCTTTACCTGGCAATCATAGACCCACCTACGGCTCTCAGCCTGTTTCAGATGAGTCTAATCTATATGGTGGCTTACTGCCTCCCACTCGGGCCACCACCTCTACCACTAAGAAACCCTCCCATTTACACACATTTCCCATTTATCCACCCGTCGCGAATGACACTAGACCTCAGAGATTCAATCAGCCCCACTATAGTCCCGCCTATGCGGGTGTAGCCCATTCACATAACAGTTCCTGGCAAAAGGTACCAAATCGATCTTCGTCAACTACCACTCCCCAACCTCATCACGATCCCTTCAATCCTCAAACAGAAGACGATCAGTATGATGATGATGATTTTGCTTATGAAAGCACCACCACAGAGAAACAGCAGCTGAATCCACCTCCATTCAATCATCAGTTCTATAATCCCTCACTGGCAAGTCCCAATGCTGATGCTAGATCCCAGCTAGCCATGAATGAGGCATTGCGTCTGATGCTGCGTCCCTATTTCAATCACAGTGGCAATGCGCCAGAGCAACTGGCTAAGCAAACTGCATCTGCCATCGTTTCAGTGATCAGTAAGCCACCCACTTCCCCTGACCCTATAAAACCTACCTCTACCTCTACCACCCCCAAACCCCTTAATCTGAGAACCAATCCCGACGATGACGTAGAACTTATCTCAGCCGGTGAACAGGAAAGCCTGGACGTTACTGACAAAGACTCTGTTGTTCCAGATGCTTGGCACACGGCACGCACCGAGCAGACCCTAAATCCCACAACACACACTTCCGGTGACGATACATTTGATTTTCATCGCGGTACCCGTAGGGTGGATATCGAAACAACCACCCAGAATTGGCACACGTCGGGTCACAATCGTGAATTTCACCGGCGTCATCCAAATTTACCCGATCCCTTTGAGAAACCACACTCTCATCATATGCATCGCCATGAGCACAGTCCCTTCTACCATAACCAACATACCCGACATGAACACAATGCCGATTTCCATCGTCGTCATCCTGGGTTGCCAAACCCGTTCCCCGCAATTAGGGAGCCAGAGCAACAACCGACCTTAGAAGATGATGAAGAAGAGTATTTCCCCAATCCCAATGCTGAAGCCACCACACCCAAGTTATATTTTCGCAGCAATTTCGATGAATCCTGTGAATTTGATTGCGGTAATGAGAAATGCGCAAAACGGCAGGAAGTCTGTGATGGAGTGGACAACTGTGGCAATCGTTTGGATGAGAGCCAGTGCGATCATTTGGGCTATCAGGTGCGTTTGACGGGAGGCGAAAGTTCGCACATGGGACGCATTGAGGTTAAGGGTAAGTGAATTTGCATAGATCGCTAACTTTCGTGTAACAATCAAAGCATACGCCGAATCGTTTGCTTGGCCGATCAAAAAGCTTAAAAAAGGAAAGCATTTCCTTTTTATTCGGAGCATTTACGACGTAGAACGACTTCTGTAGAAGCTGAATTGTGAGAGGAATATAAGGAGACATTTCTGCACTTTTTATACCACTGTCCACGACTTGGAAGAAGAGACTAAAGATGTTTGGAAGAAAATTTTCTCTTGTCATGCACCCTTTGCATTTGTCCCCGCAGCATTTAACTTTTCTGCATGCCTCCTTTACTTTTTTTATTTCTACATGTTTGTGTAGTTTTTCTACATGCCACGTGTAACTTTATGTTTTCTATATTTTTCGTGTGAAGTTTAGCAGGGTGAACTACGTTTCGTTTAGGATTGTCGATTCTTCACTTGACGTCTAGCTAATTTTGTTTTCTCTGTGTACTTAACGTCATACTGTCCTTGAATAGTTGTCCGTCCGCCCTAACCAGGTAGGAAATCGTGCTGGCAGCGATATAAAAGACTAAATTATACAAAGCGTAGACAGCGTATCCTAGCAGAAGGTTTCTAAGTTCTAAACGAAAATTAAGATTTCTTCCTATACAATGAAAGGCCGACGGCTAATAGCCATAGCCACTTATCTTTTTTATTCGAAAAACTTTGAATCCTTTAGTCTATTAATGTAAAAATTTAGAAATTAGAAAGGGCTTTTAAGTGTAGAAAATACTTAAGCTAAATACTGCCGCTTGGTTTTCGTTACAGTCAATGGAAAATGGGGTTATGTCTGCGATGATAAGTTTGGTTTGCGCGATGCTGATGTTATCTGTCGTGAATTGGGCTACAAAATGGGCGCCCTAGAAGTGCGTGGCAACTCGTTTTATGCACCACCCGATCGCAACTTTAACTATTCCATGGATAAGGTGGAGTGTCAGGGTAATGAGACCAAACTTAAGGATTGCGAATTCAAGGGTTGGGGCATACACAACTGCGGCGTTGATGAGGTGGTGGGCGTGGTCTGCAAAGTGCCAGTGCTCAAATGTCCCAACAACTATTGGCTTTGCCACACCTCCAAGGAATGTATACCGCCCGCATTTGTGTGTGATCACACGGAGGATTGTGCAGATAAATCGGATGAAAGCGAGGCGGTATGTAAGGCTCCCATTGAGTATCGTTTGGAAGGGGGACGCAGTCCTAGCGAGGGGCGTCTGGAGGTCAAGTACCATGGCGAATGGGGTAGTGTATGTGATGATGACTTTAACCTGAAGTCAGCACAGATAGCCTGCAATTCCTTGGGTTTCTATGGACCGGCGGTAAGTCTGCTGAAATACAAAAGTCTTGGGCTTTATTTTGATGAGCGAAAACTTTTTTTTAGAAAATTGAGAAGAGTATCTTTGGGCCGGGTAGCGGACCTATTTGGTTGGATCAGGTGCTTTGCTTGGGTAATGAAACCAGCATCGACAAGTGTAGTCACTGGAATTGGGGCGAGCACAACTGCAATCATACCGAGGATGTGGGCTTACGTTGTGCAGCCGGGCCTGCGCCTCGTCAACAACGCCAACAACGTGTACGCCTGCAACCCGTGGACAAGAAGGGAGCTGCTGCCACAAGTGCAGCCCTCTCTCTGTCGGACATTGGTCTGTGGGAGCGTTCGAGCAAGGCTTTGCATTCACCCAGACGTTGTGGCATCTTTAAAGACGATCTTACCGATGAGTACGCCCACCCCGAGGAGCGTGTCATTAAGGGCAGCGTAGCTCAACGTGGACGTCATCCCTGGCAGGCGACCATACGTACACGTGGTCGAGGTGGCATTTCAAGTCATTGGTGTGGCGCTGTGGTAATCTCCAAGCGGCATTTACTTACCGCCGCTCACTGTCTCTATGGCCATCCGAAGGGCGCCTATTTTGTGCGTGTGGGTGATCATTATGCCAACATAGCCGAATCCTCGGAAGTGGATACGTTTATAGAGAATTGGTACACACACGAGAAATTCCGCGATGATTCACACATGAATAACGACATTGCTCTGGTTGTTTTGAAAACGCCGCTCAAGTTCAGCGACTATGTGCAGCCCATTTGCTTGCCGGAGAAGGATGCTGCCTTAGTGGAGAATCGCACCTGCACCATTTCCGGTTGGGGCTCCATCAAGTCGGGTGTGTCGAGTAAGTATTGAATTTTATTTAAATTTACTTAAGCTCACTGATTTTCTCTTAAAGCTCCTTCGCAAATTCTACGTGCCGCCCAATTGCCCATCTTGCCGGAGGCCACTTGCAAGCGTTCAAATGTCTATGGCACGGCCATGACTGAAGGTGAGGATTATGCATAACTAACTTATTTTCAATTACTCCATGTTTTTGTAACTGTCTGCTGCAGGTATGTTCTGTGCCGGATCAATGGATGAAAGTGTTGATGCCTGCGAGGGCGACTCTGGCGGACCACTGGTCTGCTCTGATGAGGGTAAGTCCAAGCTGCCGAAATTGAGCTGCAGGCATTCATTTATCTTCATTTTGTAAATTTTTTGCAGATGGTGAGACTCTGTATGGCATTATATCCTGGGGCCAGCACTGTGGCTTTCAGAATAGACCAGGCGTCTATGTACGAGTTAATTATTATATTGATTGGATATTTGAGAAGATCAATCAGAGCTTGCTGCGCTTTTAAAGAAGCAGTTAACAGTTAATTTTTACTTTTTTTTTGTAATTTTATTATATAAAATAAATGTAAAACAGGAATGCAGAAGAGAATGATTGAGGTTACGTTTATGCTCAATATTTCATTGTGGTTCTAAATATAAGTTTAAACAAGGCCAAGTTATTTTCCCTGTTGGCAAAGACTGCAAATGACAGATGCTTAATAGCGGTTGACTATCCACGTTTCTATTTTTGGTAGCTACATTGCGAAATGCTTAAAGGGCTTCAAGATTACATAAATAGAATTTATATTCCAATTCAATTTTTAACATTACCATTTAGCGACTTATCCATGTACTGTGGTGTTATTCTTTATAAGAGAGCCAAGCAACAGTTTGAGCTGGTTATCTTTGGATAATTTCAATACTAATTAGAGAGATGTTCCCACCTTTCTCTCTGTCAGGAATATTAATTGCTTTTCACGCTTTTCTCGAGCGAACTGAACGAGGCTGAACCTGTTGGGCTCTGCTTATAAATAAAATAGCTATTACCCATTTCTTTTCTAGCATTTGTGTATGGAAATTTTTTCAAATTTTGTAAGCAAACTGATTTTATACTTTTATTTGTGAAGCTTTAAAAATGAGTATGAAACTAATCGGTCGAAAAAACAAAATCAATCCCACAAATTTTCACCCAAAAACAAGTAATGATTGTTTTCTTCCTTATAACTCGACAACCGTTCATCCGATCTTTACCATTCCTTCGGCGGATCGATAAATAATCCTGATTACTAAATATGTCCAGAAGGAACAAACCTTCTATCTATAAAACTGTCGGAGATATGACGTTTTTCCAATTTGCGGCGGCGGGAGGGGGCGTGGCAAAAAAAAGAAAACCAACTTCATCTGCCTGCAAGTATAAGAAGCATATGTCCCATACATGTCAAACCACTATCTCTTAACATCTCTGAGATTTGTTTGTTCATACGACAGACGGACAGACAGATCGACGGACGGACAGACGGACATGGCTAGATCGAATCCGCTGTTGATGCTGATCAAGAATATATACACTCAAAAAAAAAATCAATCCAAACGGGATTACATCAATCCGAAACAGGATTGAAACAGGGTAATCCCGAATATTCTTAAGCAGATCCGAAAAAAGATTGATTTGATCTCACTCTTTTCAATCCTGAAAAGATCAAACTTATCCCGCATGAAGATTAAATTATCCCGCATCAAAAAATTCGAGCTCAATTTAATCCCAAAGCAGGATCACTTTAAGCTATATTAAGATTAATTTGCTCCCAGAAAGATTCCTCTACCTTTCCTTTCTTCCTCCATTTTCCGTAAGACACTCCCACCGACATCAGTTTTGGTATATTTAAAGCTTTTAAAAAAAACTAAGAAATTTATTGTTGTCTTGTCTGGGACTCGAACTTACAACCTTTCAGCTTTACACTGAACACGAATGACTTGGTATTTCATCGCACACCACCATACCACATGATTGTTGCCTCATGTCTAAAGTGCTATTTATACTTTTCTGCTATCGTTCCTAATTTATGAACATTGTGATCTCGAAAGGGATTGAAGTAAGCACATATGGAATGAAACAAGCTCGAAATGATTGCGTCAAGCCTTAAAAGATTGAATTGAGTAGAAAATCCCGTAAATGGAGATTGAATTTTTAAGCTCGTGCCAGGATTACTCTAAGAAAAAAAGATTGAATTTATCTCGCCGTTTTTTTTTCTGTGTATATACTTTATAGGTTCGGAGATGCCTCCTTCTGCCTGTTACATACTTTTGCACAAACTTAATATACTCTGTGTACTTCTGGTACAGAGTATAAAAACTGTGGAAAATCAGCTTTGAAATAAACTATCTCAAACATTTTAACGACTTAGAAAAGAATGTTCAAATTACTCGAAGGAGTATAGTGCTTTACGAAACTTGCCATCCCTTCACAACCAGAGACCAAGGATCAGTACAAGCATGTGCACGTCTACGGGCGATCAAACTCCAAGGATGATTTGCCTAATGGCTGCCGAAAATTACTCAGACATTAATTGAAAAGACTTCGGTTGATTGACAAAATCGTCATTGAAACAAAGGCACATTTTGAGGACCTAGAGAAATTCTTTCATTTGGGGAATGAAGGACAAAATGTATCGAGCTAAGTTGAAAAGTTAAACGCTTAGTTTCAGCTGACTTATTAAGCTGCCCTCGTATATCTATAATTTAATGAAAATCTGGACGGTAAATATAAAATTTATTATTTGGTCGCAAGTTAAATAATAATTAAAACTGTTTAGCCCCAAAGTAGGCAACTAAAACTGCACAAATCCAACAAATTAAATTTAAATTTGATTTATTTACCTAAAATGTATAACAAACGCATAATCAATGCTAATAAAACGCACATGAACAACGACAAGAGCTTTATCTAGATCCGCAGCGACAATGATTTAATTCACAAGTTGACTCACCCATCCCCATCCTCTCCCCACCCCCAATTTCATTCATCCAGCCTCAACAATTCACTCAGTTTCAGCTCGGGTTAGTGTTGTCTGTGTTATTTTTTTGGGCCAGTCGCCTAATTGACGGTCAACTCGAAACGAACACACTCAATTGACACTACTCCACGGCACAGAAGGGGGATTGGAGGGGCGGGGGAGTATGAAATTTACGCGCACAGTGCGGGCGTTGAATGATCAACATGAAAAGCGTCTACAATTAACTTAATTAATATAACCAATGTTGGGGTTCCGTTCTCGGTCTTCCACTACAATTTATGTCGTTTTCAATTTTTCGCGTTTCATTGAGCGAAAGAGTGCAACCAGAGCGAGGGAACGCCCTCCGGGTTCTCTGTTTATGGCGCTCTTACTAGGAGAGCAGCTGAACTGAACTAAGCTCAACTGTGGCGGGTTAGCTTGTAGTTGATTGTGGGATTTCAATAAGTGCAGATCGGCCGGCATCCATCCATTCGTGAACTATCAACAGCAGTGATTACTCAGTGTCTTAAGTGAACGGCAAGCCTTTGAAAATGTTTACCAAATCTGTGGCGTTCCATGTGATCTACAGCATTGTCTGGTGTCACCTGGCCTGCAATGCGTTGGAACAGTATCCTATATCAGTAGATGGTTCCAGCTCAAGCACTGAACGGATTAATTCAGCAATGCGTTGCATGAATATAAATCCACAGAATTCGGTGAATTTGAAAGAGGTAAGGGCAAGTGACCTGAAAAAACCTTAAGTAAAACAAAATGATGATTGATGAAGATGATAGGTGATAAGGGAAATGCTTAATAAGCAAATCGTATCTGTAAGCTGTATTATCAGATATACATACTTGGCCTTTCAAGACCTTTTATTCCACTAAACTGCTTTTGTGTACTTTGTACATTTTAATAAATTCCGAGAAAATAAAACAGGATGGAAGAGTGATAACACGTTTCTTTAAATTTAGTATGAACTATTCTTAAATATACAAACGGCCGTAGATTAAAATATATAAACAATTTCAACGGATGTTTAAAACGATATCTTACTTGTTTTACGTATGCAAATTCGTGTTTACAAACTATTTCTGCCTAATAGTAAGGTATAAAAGATCTTTCAATAGTAAGAAATTTACTTAAAATGTCTTGAATCGGTCTTAGATGATAGGATAAGAGATACCTTAAGTTTAGGTCTGTAAAGACCATTTATATTTGTCACAGATGAATGATTCATATATAGGGTAGGGTTGAAAGCAAATTATGTGTGGTTAACTTTTGATATGATTAACTTCACGAAGAAGACAGTCCCAGGTTAAGTCCCAGTATGCTCAAGCAAATAAATCTCTGTAATTGAGAGTTTGAGAGATATGGAATGCGTAATAAAGGAACTTGTCCTGTTCCTTCTTCATTCCATTTAACAGTCAAACTATTAAGAAATGGAACTGCTTCTTAAGCTTTTTCAGGGTTACTCTAAGCTTATTTTTAGTTAAGAGGTCTTTATTTTCAATGCTGTGCAAAAAAACAGTTTAAGCAAACTGGTTCTGAACCGAACTGAACCGCATAACTGTGCCGACCAGCGAACCAAACCATCTATCTTACAATAATGCTGACTAAAAACTGCAAGAAAAACTCATCGACCAGTTGGCTGATGTTAAAGTGGAATATTTAAGTGGAAAATTATACACCCACCTCAGGCAGAACTTTTAACAAAAATTTGTTGGAAATACATTTACCCTAGTCTACTAGGATTCAAATCGATTTGAAAATATGCAAAATCCGAGGTCTAGTGATAAGTAGAGTAGCTTTGTATGAATGAATCTGTACAGTGGGACATGGCAATGGAACTACTATAGGACAGCACCGGTCGCAACGATTATGGGCAGCACTTCACAGGTACAGAGTATGCTATACCGACTTTATTTCTTGATTCTTTGAAAAACTTACACACCCAGTCACCTTAACTAGCTGATGGCGCCAGCTTTGAAGAAACTAGCTATGAAAAAGCTTCTCAAACTTTGCCGTTCGGATGCGGCGTTGAACTGAAGGTCCCTTTCATTTGTGCGAAAATTACACAAGGCAAAACGAAAAAACCTCCACGAATGCCATCCACATTTCTATAGTATTTGGGATCTCCTGATTCCAAATCTATTATCAGTTTTTCCACATCACCCTCAGTTCTTAAGATATAGCGACAAATATGATTTTAGCTTATCTCGCGACATTTTGAATTATGTGCCCAATATACACTCAACAATTTGTCTACTTACCTCTTAAATTGGTACTCCATACATCAACGCATCGTACAAAAAATGTTTCACGTTCGTAACATAGCCCAGGACCATGAAATAACCGCTCAAAGATAAAATCTCCAGATTTTTCACATACATTTTTCACATTAAATACATTATGAAAATGAAATCTCCAACTAAAGCAATTTTTATTTTGCTTAAAACTGTAGGCCATTATGTTTTCTAAATTCGGGTTTTGTGTTATTTTTTTATTTAAACGAAAAAAAAAAATTGTTTTTCGAGAACTATCGTACCATATTATCAAAAACCCTTGATCCTTTTTTTTGATATGCAAAGCTGAAGCTTTTGACAAAAAATCTAAAATGTTTACACACCAACCGCGAAAATCACCGGTCTAAGTGCCCCAATTATCTACCAGCTCCTAGCGCCAAATTGAAACACATTTATAATAGTGAAACTGTTATTTAACTCGATATCCATTTTTAATTTGTTTAGGTGGCATTTTATCCTTCCATTTGACCCAAATATCTTAACGTCGAACAATTTCCTTAGGTTTGGATTCATGAAATAGTCTCTGTTTGGCAAATCTACAGAATTTGATGGGTGAGGTAGCAGTTTGGTGGAAAATTGATTATTTCTTCGCCAAATGCGGTGGTTTTTGCTGCAAATCAATGTTGAATCTGTTCGACAGCCCCCTTAACCTATCACCCTAATGACTGAAAGACCCACCATGGCCCTCTATGATTCAGAAGTTCACTGCAGTCACACGGTTTCAATTATGGTAGAGTATAAGCAATTGCTTCTCTTGAGTGCCTCAAAAGTTCTGAGTTCTCATAATAATGATATAGCTGAAAAATTGATGGTTGTCTTTTAACAGATGAATATGGACAGGAGCACTTAAAGTAACTAAGCGGAGCGGTGGTTGCTTCAACATCATCCAGAAATGGTATTAAAGATGATGTTAAAGAGGTTAAACACCCAGAGGTTCATGATTATTTGGAAAGATCCCTTAAGTAGATGCAATGGAAATTTAACAACTCAGTCTTAATTTGAATAATTCATCGCTGGCTAATGCAATTGGGGCTGATTTGTTCTAATTAACCCTTTGCGCCGAAAGTGCGCCCAATGTCAATACTGGGTTCATCTTCCTCCCACCCTGCTTCTCCCCAGCTGCTCTTCAGCATATGCCATAGTCAGGGAGAGTTGTTATATCTCATTGTGGGCATTTAATTGAACGCACAGCAAGTCGCATGCAAATCGCACAAATGACCCTCATTCGTGTTACACATGTATGTTTCGAGTGATTCCACTAATGGCCATCTATTTTTTTTTTATACACAGACAATGGGTCTCTGGTATGGCAGCGAGATCATCGTGCACAGCCAAGATTTTCCCGGTGTCTATGAATATGATTCGTGCGTGATAATCCATTTGACTGATTTAACCGATCAGGTAAGTTCACGCAGATTCTCAATGATGCCAAACAATCAAATGCTTTCTTTAGGTGCACAACAACAACAATCGAGGTTATGGCAATTCGGACTACAACAGTAATCCCTACTATGATGAGAATCGCAATGAAAATAACTACCGACGTACTTCCACCACACCCAAATATATGGACAATGAAGAGTACGAAAGGCGGGCACACAGAAGCCAGCAGAAATATCTACGCTTGGTTTGGAGCGAGCGTGATAGCAATGTGGAGTATACGTTTAACTATACCGCTGGAACACCTAGTCTGTGGTCCAATATAGGTGATCAGCGTGGCAGTTTGGTCTCCCTTAACTCCTATACCCAATTCACTGGCACGGTTCAGGTTGTCAAGGCGGTTAATGATCATCTGGTGTTGACTTTCTGTGGCAACGATGTGAAGAGCTCCATTTATACCGTGGTGCTGACTCGCAATCGCTTGGGTCTTAGCTCAGATGTGAGTAGAATCAAAGATTCTTAGATAGAAAAGAAATCATTTATTAATTTTCCTCAATCTTTTCCTAGGAACTACGTGGCATTCGCAATTTACTTTCACGTCGTGGTCTCTACACGGAAACCATACGCAAGGTTTGCAATGGCTGCTCACAACTGGCAGGCGGCGGACTACTCTCATTCTTGTCCCTGCTGCTGCTGCTTCGTTCCGTTTGGGGTCGTGACCACTGAGAACTGTAATTTAATCATATCGAACCAGTCCAGCCATATTATGTTAATTCATGTATAAATTACTTAAGCATTTAAGTCGACCGCAATATAAGAAGAACAACCTCGAGCAGTTGGCACTCTCTCCGGAAATTAACCAAATCGACACAACGCATCGCAACGCTTTCCTCCCATTGTTTGGCTTTCATTTTAATTGCTTGTCTTGTCAATTAAAGTCAATTAGTTAGAAGACAGGCCACAGACAGGAGCATGCATAAGCCGGGGCAATAGTTTGTGTACGGAATTGTCAGCTAGTTGTAGGCGTTAAATGTGGTCTTAATTCAATTATAAAACCAAAATAAGATAATTCTAGAATTTTAATTTGTTTATTGATGACAATTTCGAAATACCACTAAGTCCAATTAGCAGAACTGAGCAATTGTTTGCTTATTCAAATTGAAATACGTGGGGACAGACCAAAGTTTTAATGAGTTTAATGAAAAGAAGTTGAAAATAATTATTTCAAATAATAGTTTTTTTTTGTATCTTTTTTAATTTCTGAACAAGGCGTCCAAGAATACAGCTACCAATAAGATAGTCGGTTACGGCGAGACCCTCTGAGAGCCGCAGCGCTACTGCAGAAAAAGACTTTGCCTACACGAGAACTCTACAGTCGAGTCGCAGAATAAGGTGAATTTTTGAGGAACCTTTAAGCATTGATTGAATAGCTCAAATTCTACAAAATTCAAGTAAATTTTTATACACGTTTCTTATAAAGTAAAATGGGTATATACTTAAGTCGTACAAATGTCTGCAACAGGCAGAAGAAAGCATCTCCGATATCATTAGTTAAGTATACTCGTACATATATTTTCTTCATTAGTATCAACAGCCGAGTCTAAATGTCCGTTGGTCCATCTGTATGAACACCTTGAGTTCACACCAGAGACTACACAGAGAAAATAAAATTAGCTACACGCCGCGAGTTGAAACGGCAATTCTAATCGAAACATAGACCGCCCTGTTAAATTTCACACGCTTAATGTAGAATACAGAAAGTCAAACGTGGCATTTAGAAAAACTACACATGTTGAAAAGTTAAATGCTGCGTGGACAAAGGCAAAGGGTAGCTCTTTTTCAAATAACTTCTGCATTTTTCATATAGCAATATACATACCCCACGAAAAATAAAGGATCTACATTATCCGTGTATGGAAATCCTAATCGAAAATTGTAGCTCAAAATCAGTACAGAAAACTTATACTTTTTATTGGGAAAACTGTTCTTCACACGTGTGCTGTAAAAGTTACAATGCTGAGTGCTACAGTAAGAAAATCTACCCGAATTTGTTATTGATCCCAATCGCTCATGGTCGCTTCACCGCGCCGGTGGTTGATAGTCGTATGTGCTAAGATGTCGGCAAATGTGTCTAAGAAAAGTTCGAGTCCCAGACAAGCTAAGAAGGAAGACCTTGCCCTCGCACATGCGTCGTCTTCTGGCGTAAAAATTAGAGAGGCAACTTAAAGTAAATGAAAGTTACGAATTGACAGCTGTTCAGACTCGTGACATCGCCCTTAGCACTGGAATCGCCTGCTGTCATTAGGACTAGTACGCTGTCGGAGGCTTGGTTCGTTGCAATGTAAGTACCACTTTTTTATTTTCTCTCTTCCATTGAATATAAGCTAATTTAAGAAAGATCTATATCTCTGAAATTTTTATAAAGATCGGATTATAAATACGGTTATAAAGGTTAGAAAACGTTGATACTTTTCAGCAGCGTACTGGGGCACAAATAAGAAACCGACCTGCCGAATTCCGAGTGGGTTCGGTAAACGTTGCGTTTTCTAAGATAAAGTTCAAATTTTATATTATATTGATAAGTTTCAATTTATTAACATATATTTAACACACAAGAAATAAAACCCACCAATAACACTCCACCCCCGACACACCCCCAAGACCGCCAATCATGAAGATCGGATGAACGATGGTCGAGTTATAAGGAAACAAATTTTAATGCTCGGCAATAACAGTTGCAAAGCGATGGGCAGTACATTAGACACTCTATGGCTTTTTTGCCACTTTGTATGGCTTCTACATTAAATTGATCAGATATATGCAAATTTTAGGGGGTATAGAGTCTATAACTGTCGAGCTTGACGGACTTTCTTACTAGATTTGTTTCAAAATTTACTAAAATATTTGAAATTGATTTGCGCGGGCTAAGAATTCGTCTTAGACCCATGGTTTCTTGCTGAAAGTTTCTTAGAATTGTCTGTAGTTTTCGATTTTGCTACACGCTTTGTTGGTTCTTTTCCTCCCATACAAATCGACCCCCCCAATGTATAACCTTTGCTTTGGTTCTGGGTACAAAACTGTGGTATTATTAGAAAAGTTCTGTTTTCTTATCAGCTGCCCCACATTTTCTTATTTATTTTCTTATTTGGAAATGAAACCTTGAGCTATTTTTTAGCCTCATTCAAAATTTGTGCCAATTATTTTGTACTCTACTCTACACACTCACGGAATTAAGTCGCAAATCAAGTGCAATCTTTTCTTGTGTACAATTTCGGCAAGATTATAATCTTTTCCCACGGCATCGGTCGAGCAGCGTCAACTATAGAAAACAGAAACAATTGGAAAAACTGTAAAAAGAAGCTACATTCGTGGCACATCTATTCTGATCTGGGGATTCTCTTTTAAAAGGTTTTTCGCTTAATTTAAAAAATGATATTTTTGTAAACATTTCATTAGACAAATATATGAACTTGGATTTAATAAAAGCAAATCAAAATCCCTTGTTCAGAGATATCTTGATCTAATTTTATAATTCACTTGACCTTCTTTCATTGTCAACAAAAAACGCAGTCGTAGTTTTGTCGATCCACATGTCTGACACCTTTTCACCCTTTCGATCAGGCCATGCATTGATGTCATGCCTTTGCCTTGATGACGCACAATCTCAAAAAGAAAGATTGTGTTTCCACTTGATTTTTTTTTAATATTCACATTTTATTTCGCTATTTTTGTTTTCGTTGTTGTTGTTGTTCTCGTTGTAATGCCAAGGTACATAAAAAGCCACGCGTCGTTTCCATCTTGACTTCTGCTCTGCTCCGATTTCCAGTGACGCTACGTGACTGGGCCGCTGCTTTGACTTGAATTCGATTTGCTTGGAACAAATTACTCTTCCACTTATCAGCAAAAAATACTTAATACAATAAATATAATAAAGCACCAACAAAAATTTTAGGAACTTGTTAGACTAAGTCATCCTCGGTGACCCCTTCATTCCTTGGTAATAAAGCTGCGATTGTAGTTCTGCATGCGGACATTCTTTGGTGTTTTTTGACTGCGATCAAATTCGCAGGTTTTGTTGGTTTTCAGCATGCGGGGATTGGGTCCAGCCGAGGTGCGCCAGTAGACAGTTTGGACAGCGTTTCGGCCGGCAATGTAGCGTGAGGTGGCACCAACCAGATAGTTCACTTTACTGGATGCAGACATTTTGGTATATTCCGGTGTATCACAGTTGGGTTCCTGTATGTAGATAGAGTGAGCTCTCGGGTGTTCAATCAGTTCATTGACGCGTTTAGCTGGACGTACAAATCGTTTCTGTGTGTCTGACCAGAGCCTGCTCTGGTATTTATAGTACCGCTTCGGTGTGTAGGCTTATCAGTTTATGTGTTTAGTTTTTGTGTTGAACAATTATCTGGTGAGTAGTTGTGGCTTATCAGTGCACTGATGATGATGTTGATGATGATGACAGCACCCCTCATATGGTTAATTGATTAGTTTATGGCCTGCACTCGTGCAATTAAATGCAACTGCGACTTAAATTTCCTCCAAGGTTGTGCTTGCATTTCGGTTGCAGCTTTCGATTCCTGGAAATTTGCCTGGGCAGTAACTAAAGCTTACAATGCGATTTCCATGTGTAGCTCAGAGTCCAAAGTTTAGTCAGTCCAATGACGTCAATGGCATTTTAATGGCACATTTATAATCTTTCGCTGAAACTCACTGCATCTGTCTGAGCCGCAGCTCAGAGTCCAACTGGATTTTAAGATATACAAGTATAAACCATCTGAACTTTTGTAACATGCGTCCATTACATGCGCGAATGTGCTTATCAGTTCGCAAATAGCGGCGACTGCTTAGTCAATTTTCAAAACAAAACGTCAAGCACTACGACTGCAATCAGTGGGGATTATAAAATCCGGCAGAAAGTGTGCGAACTATCACAATAACAATAATAACAATGATCGCACTTCAAGTTCAAGAGAGCCTCTGTTGTTACCTTAAAAGGGGTAGCCCTTATCACTTAGCACGTTGTCTACTAGTGCTCCAAAATAGGGCCACCAATTAATTTCCAGTAGGAACATTTTTTGACATAAACTTTCCACATTCAAAGTGAGTAGCAACTACAGAGAACTACTCTTTTCTTAAATGATTAAAGACTAGGCAATTCGGTTGATAAGCAAATGCTTGCGTGTGCCCATTGCTTAAGCACTTTCTTTAGCAAAACAAAAAAAAGCAAATAACAACACAGCAATCAGCAGACATTTGCACTTTAATAGACGTCTGTGGCTACAAATCGCGTGAATTTCATTGCAATAGAAGTATTATGACCCGCGATTAGGTTTTATTGTATTTTTAACAGTCAGAGCTATCGGGGGATTTCGGACAAATTAAAAACAATGCCAACAAAAAACACCCAAATTATTTTGACTAAAAGTGGGTCTGCTTTCATTTTAAAAAGTGTTTCACTTCACGCAAAAAGTGTAAACGAAATAGGACTATGTGTCTAATGGGTGTCTTGATGACTCACAATGGGTTAAATACACAGAAGCTTTGTGGACAAGAAATCCCCATTTTTCAACAAGTTTTTGAAATTTGTACACCAGTCTAGCTAGAAATCTTGGATTTGTCAATAATGTTATTGAAGATTGAACTTAGCCCCTGATTAAAAGAAAGAAAGGGCACAAGTCTGTGACGTGCTTACTTAAATTTACGAAGCTCGAGTCTGGCACGTGTAAAGCCAAATAGAATCAATAACGAGCAAAACTTGTGACAGTCATAGTATATAAGAAATAATTCATTTCAAAACACTTTGCTAATCTAGACCTGTACTCAAATCATATAGAAGTTATCTTCGACACAACACTTTATTTAAATAAGAATGCATTTCAAAAGCATTCCGATTTCAAAATTGTTAAAAATTGTTGGTATTCATGTGAAGTATTATGCCGAGTTAAATTTTTATCTCTTCTGAGTATAGGCTTTTTGTTGGAGTTTGAATCACCTCTTTAATTCTTTCTTTCGATGGCCAAATTATTAAAAACATGCTTATCAAAAAGTCTTTCTAAAAGTGTCGATAACCCTTTTCTTAAGTACCATTAAGCCAACTGCAAACAACAATTATGTTGCCACGATTAGTGTTATGCGTGAAGACTAGTCGCTAGGTACTGATTAGATGCGAATGTGGGATATTGGATATGCTTTTTAATCAGTAAAAGAATAAGTATGGCAAGCGTTATCGTCAAGTGAATTATGTGTAGATTGGCTTTGGCATTGGCCCAATAGGGGCAAACAAACAGTGGCCAGTGACAACGTTGCGTATGAAAATATTAAAACTTGTTGCCCACTTTTGGGGTTGGATGGGCCTTAGCTTGAGCTTGGGTGTATAGAGGTATATAGAGGTACATAGATTTTATACTTATATTTATTATAGGCAAAAAAGAGCTTATATACCCTTTGTAATAGGTTCGACAAGCAGGTTCGTGATTATACCATTTAAGGGTCAGTGCCTGTTGCTGAAGGAGCTGAGACTTCTATACTGGATTATATCTACTCTCACATAAATGGTATGAACTGGCATCACTTTTAAAATAGAAAATGACAAGAAGAGGTAAAACAATGTAGAGTTAAAGGCCAAAGAAAATAGAAACAAGGATTTATTTAGATTCGTTGTTAGAATAATCATTTTGGATAGAAGATATGAAGAACAAATTCTAGTAATTCTCTCTAGAGTTCATTTCCTCATTTCCCCAAATATTAATCGTTTTGAGCTCCAGGAATACCCAACCTTCGGAGTTACACCACTTACCTTCCCCACTTGCCTCGACATAGCAGATCTTTCACTACTCATGGGACCGTCGTTTTTTAAAGTTTACTTAAGGCCCTCTTCTGGTCTTCGCGTCACTTGGGCAAAACATTCTCTCACTAAAATGGCTATAACTCTGAAAGTATTCCGAATTTTGAAAAATCCTTTTGGAATAATATTTATTAAGCTAATAAAACAAAAAAAAAAAAAATTTTGAAAAAAATTTTCTTGACCAGAAGAGGGTCCTAAAGCATGTAGCTAATTGTTACCAAGAGTTGTTCTCTGTATTTAATATAATCGTTGAAGGACAAAGTTATTTATTGAAGAAAAATACAACTAGCAAAAAGTTTTGATAATATTAGCAATACCTTTAGCGTCGATCACAATTTGTAAGCACCGAGGAATCATATTTACCAATTTTTTTAAATGGTTTCCAATGAAAATTCCCGCCAAAGGCTTTTGGCCTCAGCGATGATCTCCTCCCGCGATCTGGTTAAACTTTTTGGCTTTTACCAAGTTTACTAAGTTCTAGGAAAACATTAAATAGATTTTATAAGGGCCAGCATTCAGCACACAGTTTGGAATATTTTTATGGCCAGGACTGTCTTACTTCAATAGCAACGAATTAAAAAATTGAGATCTTTTAGAAAACACTTTGCCCCGCTTCCAGTTTAAAATAAAAAAGCCACAACTTTTGTGTATTATTCCCTTTTTTAATATTTTATTTATTTAGTTTTTATATTTATTACATACATTGAGTTCTCATATATATATATACTTTTTTTTGTTTGTTTTCGTTTTCGTTTCTTTGTTTTTAATTTGGTTTGTTTTAAGTTTATGCTTTATTTTCGGTTTGTATGTATGTGTATGTTTATAATGTCGTTTTAGATATCGTTCGTACTTAGTTTTTATATAGTAATCTCTGCTTAATTTTCGTGGGTGACATATGTTTACGTTTTCTTTGTTTTGTTTTTTTTGTTTTCATTATGAGTCGTAATTTATCGGGGTTTTTCTTTACTTAAAATTACAGCCTTTATAAATAATTATTTTCTTGTGTGTGTGTGTGTGTTTATATGTATGTTTTGCTTTATACTTTTCCTTTCGCTTGCCATTGTACTACGTATTCTTGTTTTTTTTTGTTATTCTTTCGTTATAATTGTTACTAAATATATATAGAGACTTTTTTTTTTGCTTTTTCTGCATCGTACTTGATGGATTTGAATAATTTGCACACATGTATATAATATATATGTATATATATATATATAATATAATAGTTATCTAAATATATATATCCATATAGACTTTATATACTATATTTATTATTCGTATTTGACAATTTCAGTTGGGCTTAGTGTCTGGCTTTGCTTTTGTAGTGTAGTGTGGTTTTTTTTTTTGGTTTTTTGCACATGGAAGTTTTACACACATTAAAAATCGGAAAAGATACACACAAAATGTGGTGCATTTTCTTTTTTGATACTTTGAATATGTCTTTTATGACCTTTTTTCCAGTTGCCTAACTCAATTCACATCAAAAACAGTTTATCTCAAAAGAGAAAAAATATAATAATTATTATCTTTTTGTTATTTATTACTTCTTACACATATATATATATAGTATATATATTGGTTTTTGATTAAAAAATATTGCAGCTCCAAAGGGTAATACTTTTTGTTAGTTTTATGTAGGTTTTTCTCTAAAGCATAGAACACAGTAGAGATCAGTTGGATTTTCTATGCCCCCCGTTGTCCTCCGTTGATATCTTGGCTGCTTTACGACTATTCCTTGGTGTGTGTGTGTGTCTGTGTTCGTATGTGTGTGTGTTTACGTATTTTCTCGACGCTAGGTTTATGCTGTTCAGTGGTATATATATATATAGACTCTTATGTTTGGTAAATGGTTTTTGCTAGAAATGTGTTTCTTTTACGGAAGAATTTGGATACATTTTGTGTGGTTTTCGTTTTGTTTCATTCGAGTTTAGCTAAAAGTATAATTTTTCTAGTTTTTACTGTTTACTTGATAGAGATTTCCCATTCTGTGGGCGTTTTAATTGGCTTATCAATTAAATTTATATTATTTTAGTTTTTATTTTTATGTAACGCGAGTTTCAGCACAGATTCTCACTATAATTTTGCACACATTTTGCAACAGAATTTCGGCATTGAATGGGTTGAGGGGGGAGGTGGGGAGAGCAGAGTTGGAAATGGAGTTTGGATAGTCTTGTCAGCAGAAGTTCCAAATGCAAAACGAAATTCTGCGCAAATATTTATTGAACAAATTTGCAACAAATAAAAATTATACACAAAAATGCACATAAAAATCTCACAATTATTTAATAAATTCTTCATTTTGGTATGTGTTTTTCTTTGTGTGGGTGTGTGTGTGTGTGACTAAAAATACTCAACAATTTCGTTTACATGAAACCATTTTAGCTACAATTTATATATGTTGTATATATGTTTTTATTTTTTAAATATTTTGCTCAACATTGATAGAAAAAACCTTTTACATTGCTTTCACCATTTGCCATGTGTTCGCCTTCGATCGATCTCGCTCTAGAAATTTTCCAAAAATCCTTTTGCTGACAACAACAATGATCCAAAAAAGATATCGTGTATATTTTTAAAAATTAAACCAGGGAAGTTGAAACATTATCATATGGGTGTTCAGGGGGCCTCAACTAATTATGCTAAATATCTTTTATACTTAGCAGCAGCTGGTTTATTTATGCTTGTTCGTATGTATGACATGTAATGTAATGCACCTATGTGTGGTTGTCATCTAAAAAAGAGTTCGTTGCACGTTTATTGTATTTTGTGGTGTACACTTTTAAGCCATATCAAAAAAGTCTACACTTCACGTCTTGCTAATTTTTTAAATAGAATATTCAAATTCAAAAGAAAATAATAAAAAAAAACTATGCAACAAATTTATGATCCGTTTAATTTTCAGAATTTGAAGTATCACATATAACCAATCAAAATCTTGTAGAGAAGTTGGTTCACTTGCAATTATAGTGATCACCATAAACTAAGTTTAATTATGTGAACAATCAGTTTTGATGAACAGATCCTGCAATCTGCGTAATCTATGAAATAAGCTCTCTAATCGTCAACAGACTTTGTCAATGACTTAATTTATTCACATTTTAATACCCTGTACTCACTAAAAATGTGAAAAGGGTATCATAAAGTTGTGCGAATGTATGTAACAATGAGAAGGAAACTTTTCCGATCCCATGTCCGTCTGTCCGTCTGTCTGTATGAACCCCTAGCTCTCAGAGACTAGAAGGGATAGAGAGACAAATTTTTATTGAGGGTAGGTGTATACCATTCCAATAACAAGTTTGCTTTCGATTTGGAAGATTTCACCCCCCTTACCTCAATAATCGCAAAAAACTGTCGGTTTATCTATGTGAACACGTCGATCTCAGAGACAATAAGAGATAGTCACAAAATTTTGCATGTAGGTTGGTAGGTAGGTATACCATACCCAGTTCCAGTTTGTTTCAGATTTGGAAAAATTTTCACCCTCCACCATTTAACCGCAAAACACTGTCAAACTGTCACATAATTTTTTTTAAGTTAGAGCCTCGGACCAAAAACACCGAAATTATGTAAGAAACAATTTTGCTCTATGGAGCGAGGGTACAGCATCGTCAGCTGTCAAAACACATAAAATCAAGGGAACAGAGTATTTTGAAGTCGGGGCACTCGACTTCAGCTGCCTCTCTTGTTATGTTTTACCTTTGAAATAAAGGATCCAAACAATTTGCGTTTAAATTCTCATAAGTCATGTCATTGTCCAGCGCTCAGCAGCAAAAGACACGCAGTGATCTCTAAAATATATGGTACTAGCTCCTCTATTTAAATGCGTGCTACTTTCAAATAGTTTATCACTCTAATGAGAGTATTGAAGAATAGAGGTTTCTTCGCTTCAATCATTGCAACAACCCAGAAATCCTTAAATATTTTCGTATAAACGGTTTCGGTTACATGTAAATTGTCTCCAAAATGCATGGCTCCTACATGGGTCTAGGTAGCGACCGATCTGCTAGGACCATTGCATAACAGCGAAATCGATTAATACTCATGAATATAAGCTGATACGGTCCACCTCATCAACTATAGAGACAGTGAACGAAATTTTTAGCAGAAAGGGGTATCTAAAACATTGCTATTCCACACATCACCACTGACAGTCCATCAACAAAGTGGACGTTTAAACGGGTAATGAACGAGTATTCGGAGAATTTTTGATCTGATGAATAAACATGAAGACCGTGCAGAAATTGATCGGGACCCATAACTGCAATCAGAAAAGGAAAAGTAGCAGCTGTAAAACCCAAGGTTTTACATTGCCTGAGGCACTGGAGAAGTATGACGATGAATTGGAGAAAGATGTATACTCCGTTCTTGTCAGGATATTGAAGCAGAACTTGACTTTCGAGAGACTTATCTCTTCCGGAATATTACTCCAGGTGACGGTGAATAATTTAATCCATCCAATTTAATCGATCGGATGAAAAAAATTTTTACCATTAAATCTTTCCCGCTTCTTTTCCTCCCATTTTCCAAAGTCCAGCTTTAGTGCCCACCTCCAGCCTCTTACTCTTTTATCGTTTAATGAATTAGTGAATAAGTAAATCAGGACAAACTTTTGTATATTTTTAGAAGAGGTAATACAGATTGAATTCGAAATACAAAAGCTTACACGAAAATCGTTTAGGGCTTCGGAACAGCGTTCTATAATTTTGTTGAAGCGAGACGAAAATTTCGGTTTGGTATAGGTTCAGGTAAGGTTTTTCTCACCTGTCACTGAGTTGGATTTTACAACTTTATTTAAGGCTACTTAAGCAATAGGAGCCTTTTGAAAAATGTGAATCTACTTTGATGTTCGACATAAGATATCTCGGCAGGAAGGGTGCTGCGTTCATTGTATGCAAGACCATAAGTTTCCTTCTAAAGAAAATCCAATCATCAGGCCTGTTTACGAATCGGAAATTTTTTCTGGTTCCCCCTTTCAAAAACCGACTGTGTCATTTGGCTTTTAATTTTGAATATCAATTTGTTTTTACGCGTCTTCTTGGAAATAGCAACTATTAACAATTCCGATCAATCAAAATCGTAAGCGAAAACAGTTCTTAAAGAGTTGCTTTTTTTTGACTTGATTTCATTTGATCTAAACCCCAGAGTAGTACTGAAATCCTTGTTTAAAAGAGCCAAACGTCTACTGCCGAAAGCATGAAAGTTCAGGCATATTTTCTGTACTAGCCCATCCAAGTCAGCTACAGCTGCAATCGACTCTGTTAAAGAAGCTTTCGTACCATATTCCTAAAAGTGGTGCGAAGTGTCTCAAAAAATTAGGACATAAACTTGGATCATGTTTTTGTTGCATAGTTAACCGCTTTGCTGTGTGATTTTGTTCTTTAAATACAATTTTCGTTTCATCACATTTTCTTGTGTGTCCATATGCGGGTCATAATTAATGTGCGTGTGTGTTTAAATGATCTTTCTATTATGCTAATTATTTAATTGTTTGTTTATTGCTGCGCCAGTTCAGTTGCCAATAAGTACAATATCATAAAAATAAATAATAACACTGTATATTTTGTTATTTACCATTAATTGTTTTTCCATTTAATTGTAAATATATATTTATCTCAGGTTTTCCAATGTAATATACCAAAACGCAACACACAAAACAAAGCGCGCGCTCTCTTAGCCAACGGCTCCGGTTGGTGGCCAGCTCCGCGGGTGACGCATTTGAAAAATTCGTAAACGGTTAGTACACTTGTAATATTGGTTTTTAGTTTTACATTTTTTTTAATCATTATTATTTTAGCGTCAGTCTTGTGTAAATTAAATTTTACTTCAAAAAACGTTTTAACACGCACACACACACAGAGCGGCCAGCGTCACACACGCACACCGCGTGCAGAGCCCTTAATTCCTTGGCGCACGCTTTGCCAACATCCTGCTGGTAAAAAAAGTGGCTGCTCGACTTTTACATAATTTACTTGTACATACATATATATATTTAATAAAATGTATATATATATATAAGGTTTATTCAATTCACACGTAGACGTTTGTTTAAAAAATGCATTTTCTTAGTAAAAATGTTTCCCCCGTTCTCTCTGCAATTAATATATAAATATTTCATTTTTTTTAAGTTTTTAGACGCCATGGAGATATTGTTCTTGTACATTATTTTTGTTGTTGTTTAATTATTTTGTATATACGATATATGTCTGCTATATATATATATATATTAGTTATCAATTTCTGGTGTGGGTCTTTGGGGAAGATTTAAGAGTTTTAGAGAAGTGTAAGCAAAACAAAGTAGAATCTCGAACTACATTTAGATTTAGATACAAGTTTAGTTAGTTCTACTAGAGTTGCCTATGATTTTTCATTGCCTTCAATTGATTAAGAGCTAATTTGACACAACCGTATATAATTCAACTATTTTGTTATCGTACGCTTTGTCGTTTGCTACTACTGAAAGATTCGTTGCCTTTTGCTTTGTGTGTGTTTTTGTGGAAGCCGCCTGAAAGTATGCTACACGCTTGGGTTAGTTTGCTAGTTAAGAAAAATCATACACCGTCATACATTAGTTTCGGGCTCTTGTTTTTTTTTATTGCTTTTTAAATTCAATCGAGAAATCAGCAGTCGACACAACTAGTTAAAATTTTCACATTTTTGAACTACAACTTTAAACAAATTTTGCTATTATGGATTTCCAAAAGTTTTAGCTAACATTTACAAACATGGAAAATTTTGAAAAAGGTTATTGTTTTTGTTGTTGAGAGAACCCGAAACCATTTTCAGGAATGCGCCAATATGTTTCTATAGTTGGGGGACTTGCAGCTGCTCAAAGGCTTCAGATAACCGGGGAACGTGTTGTTGTTGCTGTGCTCCACACTTTGGATACGTGGCCAAATTTTGAAGAAGCTTGGATATGCTTAGGTTCGAATCTCGATGTTGAAACAAGTGGTGTTGGTAGTGGCGGAAACGACGTTGATTTAGATGTAGTACATACATGTTGATGTTATAACTTGCTCCAGCTCGTCTGTTAGCCCCATAAAGCTCACTGCAGTCCAAAATAAACGAAACGAAACGTCATGAAAACGATAATAACAGAAAAACGACAACAATTTTTAAACGAAGAAACAATTAACGAGGTGTTAGATGGAAATGTTGTAGGGTGGGGGGGAATAGGCATCACTTGTCATGTCCATATCCAACGAAGAAAATAAATTTTGTATTGAGTTTTCTAAACATTTTGCTGATTTTTTTTTGTTTTGTCGAGAATCTTCTCATCAACCAGAAATTCTATTTAGTTGGTCTTGCGCCAGGAATTAGCGGCACTGGGACTATTATTGAAACTGATGTTATGTGCCTCCTCATAATCCATCCAGTTGCCTGGCTGCAGCGGCTGTTGTGGATAATTTGATGTTGGGTGCAGCATGGTCGAATGATTTTCTGTGAGAGGAAGAAGGCGGTTGTTGGGAATTCATGTTGGATCCAATAAATAACTAAGCAGTTTACATCTACAAGCCAACCAAAGTAGAAGGGTGAAATTTGAAAAACCTTTGGGATTTAGAGAAATGCAATGATTCTTTAACAAATTGAAATTTTCAACTTAAATAAAACGTAGAAGAATTCACTTTAGTTCCTGCCTGAATTTTAGTCAATTTGGCTTCGTATTTTTATTAAGTATCTTATTCAAAGTCCTTGTGAATATCCTTGTGCGTTCAAAAGGAAAATCTTTTGTACCGCCGAGATGTACGGAATAGATGTTATATAACATTTTCATAAAATGGTGATTCTAGCCTTTTTGTATTGGACACAGTGTTCGAAAAACTGCAATAAGTTTTAGTTTGTCTGCTTTATATTCTGCCTCTGTTCTGACAAAATCCAAAAGTCGCTTTCAAAGTCAAAGCAACCAACGATTTCTGAAAAAAGCAAGACAGCAATCGCTTCGTGATTTTTCTAAATTGCCTTGCCTCGATCAAAAGCACATGCTACCACAAATAAAACACGGCGGCAAAATCAATGCTATGACGAGAGCTCGAGGGGGAGTGGGAGAATGAGCTCGAACGCAGACACACAAATATAGTAGCTGCTCCTCCCTGGCTGGGATCCCGCAGGTGAAAAGCTACAGCCGTGGTTTGGAGACGACACACCTGTTCAACGAGGTTCACGGTAAAAATCTCCAAGCAACGATCAAATAGGCAGTCCGAATGGAACTAAATGATGTCCTGCGCCCAGGAGGAAAGTCTGCTTAGATAACAAACCCGTTGCGATTCATCCACCAAAGGTCGCTGGACTCATCGTCTCATTCCAAAATTTGGAGAATGGGTTTACAGGAGGCATGGGAAAGTAAATTTTTACCGCACATTACCGTAAATTTTTACCGTCCATTGCTTTGGAGGAAACGTGCCCTTATTGCGGGAATTTAAAGGGGGTGCTGAACAGGTGAACAGGGGGTGCTGTGGCAGGTTGAGAGGTGAGAGGCAACGCTTAAAGATGAAGCTCTAGGCACTAGACGACTGTTAGCGGAAAACATAGGTCCACTTATGCTGGAAAGCAGCGTGAAAAACGAACTGATCAGCCAATTCACAGCTGCTCTAATGATGGAGCGCTGTAGAGGGAGCTCGAACAAGGGAGTTTTGCAAAGCATTGCGTTACGGCCACGAAGCGACAACTGCTGCATCTGCTTCCCTTTTTTTTTCAAAAATCGTAGGTCGGAGCTGTGAAAAGTAAAATGTTTGCTACTTTTGTTACTTCGACTGTTTTCGTAAATGGTACATCTCTTATGGAAAGTATAACTCCTTAACTTTAAGTTACATTATCCTAAACAATTCTACGCATTTTTCTTGAGTTCATGGGTTCGTGACTACAACATTTTGAGCTGCCTATAAGTATACAATGATCATTAGAATTCTACACAAATGTCTTTGGGTAGTAGACAATTTTGATATTTCGAGCATATGTATTCAAAACGGTATATCATCGGTCAAGAAAAAAGGCCCGAAAATGTTTGGGATGGTTGATCTTGCAGCTAAGAAGTAATACTTTGCGTATCACCCGATACCACAAATCTTTAGTTTTTAATTCCTGGATTTTACGTTATCAAAACGGTCGATAAATTAAAACGAATACTGTTACTTTCCGATTATTGGTTCAGTTTGGCCTTTTTAGAAACGATTTCATCTAAGAACTCTTCGAGCTCTTTTATCGCGTGGGCTTACCGCGTTGTGGCTTTTCTTTTCAAGAAACCTCATTTGTTGGAAAAAGATCAATCATCGTTGTTAAATAGGTGATTTTTGATAAAGTCTTATCTCCCTGTACGATAGAAGGAATACATTCAAAACTGTCTTGCTGATTTTAGCGAATCTACAGAGCTTTTTGCCTTATACCTGAAAGAAGGTGAGTTTACTAGCGCAGAAATGAATCAGGATAAGTTCTACCGGGCTTGCCAGTGACTTGTAAGTTGAAATGCGACCATATTTACAAGAAAAAACTCACCGCTTTGTTGATGTAGCTTTTGTATGTTGGTCTGTTTCTGTCTCACTCTGTCGTATAAGGCGACTAAGCAGTCAAATTGACTAAAATTTTAAAGAATTTCAAAAATGATAAATTCTGATAAAAAATCGTTGCCTTCAACTAAAATCGTTAAAGACTTTTCAAATCCGCCCTTTGAAATAAAAATAAAATCAAAAAAAATTGTTTGCAATAGTTTTCTTCTCTTTTTTTTGCGTGTTTTGCATTTTGCTAAAATTATTAAGTAGCTGTTGCTTTATTGTTATTGCTATTTATGCTCTTTTTTCTTTACTCTTTTCCACATACGTATAGGTAGTATATAGGCATAGTGTAGAGGGTAGTGTGTGTGTGTGTGTGATGATCATGTATTTCTTTTTTGATAATTAAGTGTTTTTTTTTTTCTTGTATATATAATTATACAAATTAGGCTTCTTAATTGTTGAATTCATTTAGGTAGGTAGGTACTTAGTCTAAAAACATTTGTGCTCCTGCTTGAGCTGCACTTTATCAGTTGATTTTCTTGTTCGTTAAAATATATATTCTTTGCGCTATGATATATAATTTTCACGTTTTCCTTTCATTTACTTTGACTAATTTTCTTCTTTTTTTCTGTACGTTTGTTCATTTAAATATATATATATGTATGTATATGTAATATAAATATTCACTATATAGATTTTGTTTACGATGGGACAATCTGCTCTCTGCTCTTTGCTGCTGCTCAGTAAAAACTTAAGAACTTTCCTTGTGTTTTGTTTGTCAGCAAAAATGTTCATCTTTCATTCATTATTAATTAATTTATTAATTAATTATGCCTGGGCATTTACTTTATATAATAATGTGTATATGTATATAATATATATATTTATATATCATATATATAATTTGTTTTTTATTTAATATTGTGTTAAACCTAAACAATTTATTTATGAATTTTTGCTTTTTCAAAATATCACGTATATACTTAAGTTATGCCTTGGATTTTTGTTTTGTTTTAGTTCGTTTTATTTGTATTATTTATTATTATTTTTAGTCTGCGGAAGAAAAAGATTGCTGGAAAGATTTGGACAGATGAGTGTGTTGTTGTGGGTGTTGATTAAACAAAAATCCTCAAATCCAACAAACTTTTGCCAGAGTTTGGACTAGGATGGAAAAAAATCCACATATTGTTGTGAGTTGGTTGAGTATCTTATTTCTTTGTTTTCGCAAACTAAATAAAAATTTCCTATATACGTGTGGGGCTTGAGGAAACTAAACAGGTGTGAGCATGCTCCATGTTTTTGTTCAGTTGCTCACTTGTGTTTTCGATTTTGCTCAGCTTTTCGGTAGCTCAATTTTACAGTTTTTGTACAGTTGCTTATTTACTTCTTTTTGTATTAGTTGAGGCCTGCATCCAGATGTGAATTAATTCCAAGTGAAGAAAAATTTGAATAAAAATTTTTGAAGCAAAATTTTATTTCTACTTTTCTTCTGTAATTTTTGTATGAAAATTTTACTTTACATTGAATTAATTCACATCTGGTTACAGCAGTCGATAAACTGAACAAGAGCAACTGAAAATAAATGAACTAACTGAGCTACTAAACAAAAAAGAATTGGGAGCAATTTTCAGTAGCTTAATTGTTCATTCTTTCACTAGTTCAATTGCTCATTCATCCCTTTTTTGTTCAGTTGTTCATTTACTTTTTTTTGGTTCGGTAACTCAGCAGTAAAACCACTGACAAAGTGGGATAGCAACTGAAGAAAAATGAACTAAACGTGCAACTGAACAAAAAGAGGAGTTGAGCGAGTTATATTTAATTGTTCAATCTAATCCAATTGTGCTAACTCAACTCTTTTTTTTCACTAACTAACTAAACTCTTTTTTGTTCAGTTGCTTATTTACCTCTTTTTGTTCATTTGCTTAGCCAGACAAATCACTGAACACGAGAAAGCAATTAAATAAAATAAAGGTAAAAGAGCTACTGAACAAAAATGAGTAAAGTGAGCCATTTTTGGTAGCTAAATTATTTCTTCTTTCAATAGTTCAATTGCTCATTTGCTTCTTTTTTGTTGTTACTCAGCAGTCAGACCATTGACTCAGAGAGCAAGAAAAAAGAAGAATGTTTGCAACTGAACAAAAAAGAGTTGATTTAGTTATTTTCAGTAGCCCAATTGTTCAATTGCTTTCTTAACTGTTTTGAGTTCATTTGCTCATTTACTTATTTTTGTTCAGTTACTCAGCAGTCGATTTACTGAACAAAAGAGAGCAACTGAAATAAGGGAAGAAGTGAGCATTTTTTCTCTAATTGCTTTTACTACCCTGTAGTTTAGCTGGTGTCAAGGCACTACCCGGCCGAACGACCATATGCATCACAGAGCGTCAATCGCGTCGTTAACGCAAGGTAATGCATCACGGCGCTAGTCTAGTACTTGCACTAGTGTGCACCCATCACCGCAGTAGCGACTGATAATACAGGGGTCGTACCGATCGATACGTTTTCGGGACATTTCCATACAAAATTCGTTAACCAAATACTTGGCTGGTTGTTAGTCTGGTAGCAAGTGCTCACAACGAAGAGTTAGGGAATTCGTTAATGCCGCACCGTGGATGCTGAACTACAGGGTAGTTCAGTTGCTCACTTGAGTTTTATATTTAGTTGCTCTCCTACTTGCTCAACAACGAACCACTAAGCAAGTAATAGAGCAACTGAACAAAGAGAAGTAAGTGAGCAACTGAACAAAGCAGAACAAGTATGACCGCAATTATACAAAAAAATACAAATAATTAACTAAGCAACAAAGTGAACAACTGAGCAATAAAACTCACTTGGTTCACTCAACAATGAGCCATTGACCTTGTTTTTCTAAAGTGACCAATTTAACACAAACCCTAACCCCCACACATTGAATGATGCCTACATATATTTTAAGTTAAGTACTCTCTCTGGTGGTTTCTAGTGCTTCCCTTTTTCATTTCTTGAATTATTGCTTTCCTTTTCATTTCGATTTCTTTAACAAAGAGTGTTGTGATTTCTAATTATTATTGTTACAATTCGTTTTTGTTTTTTGTATGTTTTGGTATTTTTTTTTTTTAACTATTTAACAATTTAGGTAAAAATTTGTCAACAAGTTTATGAAGAATTCTTTTTTTTTTTTTTTTTTGATCTTGCGGCGGCAGCTGTAGAATTTTTTCCGTTTAGAGAGAGCAACTATTTTCGTTATTCTTTTGCAGGTATTTTTGAAACCTCTGGGTTTTTTCTTATATGGGCAAATAATTTTGTTCATCAATAAGGCATATACGTATAATATTTATAAACATTTATGTGAAATTTCTCATTCAGCCAAATTATGCACCAATTTCAAATTTGAATTCGCTAGCTGCTCCCGAAAGTTGTTAAAAAAAAAATGTTGCCGCTGCCCCCGCAAAATTTTTGATTATCATCATAACAATAGATTTAACAGAAAAAGGTTCAAATTGATGTAAAAAATGAATTTCTTTCTTTGCAGATTTTTACTCGTCTCTTGGTAGGTTTATTTAGCTATATTTTTGTGTAACACACACCTATGAGTGTCTATGTATTGCTTTAGTTATTAGTTTGGTTTTTTTTTTGTTTTTTTCTTCGCTAGAGTTTTTGAGTTTAGCTTGCTTTTTCTTTTAATAGTCTCTTTATATATGTATGTCTCTATAAACTAGGTGTTTTTGCTAGCATATTTTGAATATTTTATTGTGTGTATTTTAGTTTTGTTTTTGTTTTAGTTCACTTTTTGCTTTGCTTAGGTGCCTAGACTAAAATTTCGTTCAGTTTTCATTTTTGCTTGGCTTACAACGACTGAAAATTCTCTTACATTTTTTTGTTCATACTTCGGCTTGTTTGTAGTATGTTTGCGTGTGTGTGTGTTTGTGTGTGGGTGTATAACAGTTACAAGTTACATTTACATTAATGTTTTTTTTATGTGTATATATATATATGTATATAAATTAATTTATGCATAATTTTATGTCTTTAATCTTTCGATCGCTGCCCGCTCTTAGCTACCATTATATAGGTATCAGTTAATTTATAGTATATATGTATGTGTATTTGTATGTGTTGGTTTGTGCTTTTTTCACATTTTGCTGCCTCTGTATTTGTATATATAGTAAGATGTATCTCGTATATCATTTATATATATATTTGTAATATAATTGCTGCGCTGTGTTTTTATTTTTACAACATAAAATAATATTAAAAAATTAGCTCCCCCAGAGGTGTTTAAAATTTTCAGTTACAGTCGAAATTTTTTTAACTCGAACCAAAAATGAGCTGCCTGTATGAAACTTGGCACCTCCGCTCCTTTTATTTTTAAGTTCAAGGCTTCAAAGCATAGGCAAAGTACTGAAAACCTTGAAAAAAGTCTTTTCTTGTTTAGAATTTGTCACCTAAAATCTATAAGAATTTTTATAAAATCTTAAAAAAGTGACAGAAGGTATCTGATTCTGGTTCAGAATATTTAGAGAACCCGAGAAATCCGAAACAAACTAGTTCCGAGGGGTACAGATTTGGACCAGTTTTCAGATCTGTAATTTTTATAAATTGGATTAAGAAAACTCTTTTTGAAACAACAATTTTTGACATTGAAATGAAATTCATATATTTTCTTTCTGGCCCGATTCAGTTTTCCATGGCGTGAAATAATCTTTGTTAAATGGTCCAGCTTTAAAAACCGACTATGTTATTCGGCACTTATCACAGGTCTTATCTATTCCTGCATATTTTTTCTGACTATACCAAGCAAAGAACTGCATCGAGCCGCGTATTGGAAGCTCTTGTATTGCCTAGTTGCCAAATACTCGCCATGACTCGTAGAATCGGCCGCGAGCCGCCGCTAGGACATTTTGACGGTGAATGCTCATAAAAAAGTGTCAAGTGTCAAAAAACGCACATTTTGCTTGCTGGGATGGTACTTGTTGTCAAGGTTAAAGATCTGCTGCGAGCTGCAATGATCAAAGCTTGTACACAGTTGTCACAAGCACAAAAAAAAACTACTTTTGAGTGCAAAAGAGAGCATGATAGCCCATCTTTTGCATTTGTATTTTGCACACGTTTCTCTCATTCCTTCTTGTGGCATGCTTGTTTTTATGTTTTTAAAACACAAAATCAATTGCATAAAAAGATTCTCGAGGCTCGTTCAGCAGCGGTCAGCGGGTTTGATTGAAAAGTTCGGAAAAAGCTTAAACGAGATTGTTCTATTATTACTTGTGCGAAGCAAAGAGATTGCTCGTTATGACTCATTTTGCTTGCGATCATTTCGAGTGAGTCGAAATAAGGTGGCGAGCATTAGCAAGCCTAGTAAATGAATTAGTGTGGTCAAAAATTAGAGGTCCCACATACCTGGATACTAATCCTGGCAGAAGACAGTTCTTGGTTCTCTTTTTCAGAATATTTAACATTAAAATATGAGCCCAACTTTGGTATAAATTGATTTTGTATTTCCATAAGTCTTTATTCTATTAAAAGTATTTAGGAGTGTTCTAGTTTCGAATCACAGCGGAACTGATGAAATTTGATTTCATTCACTGCTTGACAGAAAATAATGACATAAAGTGGAACTCCGCACGTCGAAACCGAAATACATTTCCCAGTTTTCTGTAGGATTAGTCGAATTTTGTGCATCAGTGTAAGCAGGTCGACTTCGAACCAATCTCTAGTTCATAAGTTAATGCAAAATGACTTCATCCTCCGCCCTGCTTTACTGCTAGGCATTAGTCGAATGCCTGGGGAAGCAGTCAAAAATACCTACAGAGAATCATAATAGAGCTCTAAGCTCTAAGAGGTTGGAACTTCCAGAAAATTCTGTGAAATATTTTCAAAATAAAAAAGACCCATTCCTAGAAGCATTGAAACCGAGAAGTTAAGTTCACTTTATATCTAAAAAGAACCATGTTTTCCATCCCAAATTACTTTATTTTAAACCGTAATGTATAAAAAGGCAATAATTTTGGTATATCGGTCAATGTAAAATGCCTTACTCCTTTTGTGATACTTATAGAACTTAGTTAAGAGCTCTAAGCCAAATCTTTTATGGAATATTAAATGGTAATTATATCACACTTTAGAAAAGCTAGCAACTTCCTGAAAATTCTGTGAAGTTTTGAGTACAAAGGTACAAGTACACAATTCATATTTTAAGTACCATGTTTTTAATCGCGAAATACTTGATTCAAATATAAAATTCATTGAAAAGTACATTTCGATCTTATAGGTCGTAGTATGCTTAAAGCCATCGCTTTACTCACAAAATAAGAACTTTCATAATTAAAATGCGTACAAAAAAATTTCTAAAACCAATTGCCCCAAGCCTATTTTTGCAATCTTTGCTGGCATAGATGGGTTTTCTATTCTTTATGTGATGACTACACTGCCATAAGCAAACTCTAGGGCACTTATGTGAAAGACCTTAAAGATCATGAAAGACCATCATATCTTATTAGCTTTTGACAGCATTACTTTAGATTTTTATTTTAAGCAAGCCTTTTTTTAATTAGAAGTTTGGTTTAGGTCGAATATTTAGGGACAGACAACCTAACCAAAGTATTAAACTACAATGCCCTTCATTAAATTTGTCTTCCGTTGACACCAGTTTAATGGAATTTCGAGCAAAGGAGGTTATTTTGTTAATTCCTCTAGCAATTTCATACACAAATGTGAGACAAACAGAGGTCATACCAATTGGTAATATTATGATTACGCTTGTGTGCACTATGCAGGCAAGCTTACTCAACCTTTAAAATAAAATGTAATATTTTGGGAGTTGTTCAAAAATAAATCCCAGGCAAAAAACATTACCTTAGAGTTATTATGCTTACAGGATTACATTTCATTAGTTCGATTCGAGTTGAGAAAATTCGACTGTATTTAGTTGTTGTTCTTTGTGTTCTTTACCTCTCCCCCACCCCTCTATAACTTGGCTAATTGCACATTAAAAATGTTTCCACTCACAAATTCTATCCCCAACTGACACACACACACACAGACAGACACATCCACATCATCTACAGTCAATTTTACTTTCCCCCAAACCCCCCTAAAACATAAGCAGCTTACTTTACAGCATTTTACAGTGGTGCGTAAGTGTGCGTGTGTGTTTTTGTGTTGTGTTGTATTGTGTGCGTGATGTCCTTTACAGTCCTTAAATGTTAGTGAGTTTATGAAATTTTGAAAATTGCAGCTGCTGTATTTATGTGTTTTCAAATAAATTCTAATTATGCTCTTTCTGTGTGGTTGTTGTTGTTGTAGTAGTACTTAGTAGTGGTTGTAGCATCACGATTGTTGTTGTTGTTGTTCTGCATCCTCAAAGTTAACATGGATAAATTCCTACAATATACGAGAGAAATTGGCAAATGTTTCATTTGTGTAGGCTATAAAAATACAAGTATGTATGCCGGCGACTGCTAATCTCTATATACATACATACATACATTCGGGCTATATATACAGAGCAAGCAAAAAAAAAAATTAAAAGGAAAATCAAATATGTAGAGTTTCCTTAGCGTGTGCGTGTGTGTGTGTGTTTGTGTGTTGGGGCATGGCATTCAACTAATTAATTACATTCTTTTTGTGGCCAAAAAAGTCAAAACTAAAAATAAACTAGAATTAATATATAAATTAAATTATAATATAAACTAAATTATAAGCTAGAAGTGCGGCTGCTGTTGAGGGTGTTGTTGTTGTTGATGTGGCATCAGCTGTTGTTGGTTGGTTGGTTGGTTGATTGGTTGGTTGTCGTATGGGGGCAGCTCTCAACGAAAAAATTGGCGACTACATAAATTTGTTTACGTATTTTGTTTTTTAACCTTTTGTGATTTTGTTGGTTGGTTGGTGGTTGTTGTTGTTGTTGGTGGTGGTGCAGCCAAGAAAAAAGAAAGAAAACAAAGCGAATACCAATGTGTAGCTACCAACATATAAGAGATACCACAGAGACAGAGAAAGAGAGTGAAAGATAGAGCGATTTGAACACTTACCTTGATAGTTCTGAGGCCAAATGGTGGGTACATTCTGTGGGCACAAAAAAAAAAAACATTCAATCAAAGCCAATTTGCTTCCCCCACATCCCCTCTAAAAAATACTCACCATTGGCACACTGTAGTACTGATAGAATGGCTGATATTGCATGGCTGAAGGTGGGTAGATGGCTGGCACTCCAGCGGCTGTAAAGTCAGTAACTAGGATTGGTTAATTGTTTTACCCAACATAAATTTTGCATTTGGTAGTTGTTGTAGATTATGATGTGGTTGAGTTGGTGGTGGTGTGTAGATTGTAGATATATCAAGAGAAAAAGAAGAACAGAGTTATGAAATATATAAAAAAAAAAGAGAAAAAGAAGTTTTTATCAAATCAAAAGCTAGAACCACTACTTAAGCAAAAGTCTAGTGTTGGGTTAAACTGGACATACTCGTTTTTGGTCTTTAATTGCTGAATGTCATTCTCATTTTTAGGGAACGAACCTATAACCGTATTCATTATGGTCGCAGCTTTCAAAAAAAGCATAATCGACCCATCGAAGACTGTTCAATCTACTGTGACCAAATTTCGCACAAATTAAAGAATAGTGTCCTGCGATGGACCGCAAATTAAGATATTTTATTTTTGAGCACTGGTCCCTTAACTTACATAATTACTAAAAAGTGAGAGTGAACCACTGAACCGAACCGAAACCTTTACCTTAAGCTTTTAATCCCGCGGTTTTGTCTGTTATGGTTTACGCTTGATTCCGTCTCCGGAAATTTAATCGTTTCAAGACTTTGCATTTATTTCTGAAATAATTAACTGAGCAATTCAACATTGTTGCAAGAAAGCAACTGAGCAATTAAAAAGTAAGTTTTACCCAACACTACTACAAGAACTATTGCAACCCAAAATGAACACTCTAGAAAAAACTTACCTGGCGGATAAACTGCAGCCGCAAATTGATCCATAGGGATATTACTAATCGGTGCCGGCGGTGTGGTGGTATAATAAACAGCCCCATTGGTGGCCACAATCGATTGTAAGGGATTGGGCTAAGGACAAAGTTTTAAGTGATGAGATTCTAAGAAGGAATACATTTGGTGAATCCACACTCACCTGCTTCTTTATGGCCGGTGCAATATTCAATTTGCGATCACGCAGTACCACGCACTCACCCTGTGGTTGTCGTCGTTAAATGAAGAAAGGGGGAGAGAGAGAAAGCACAAATGGTATGATATTAGTAACAAAATGATGGCAGCTTAAACACACAAGCCGAACGAAATTCAAATTCAAATTGAACGCAGCAGCATCAAAAAAAAAATTTTAAAAAAGTTAAAAGAAATTAATGCGCAACGCTTCATCTTATTTTTTTTTTAATGGCACGGCCATGGCTAAGAGAGAGAAAACACGTGCCAAGGCAAAATACCATTACCAAAATATATACTGGAGTGTGTGTGTGTGTAAAATTAAGTAAGGTTTATTACAAAATGTCATGTACATGTGTGGCAATAATATCAATAATTGTTGATTTAACTTAGTTTTGTTCTTTTGTTTTATTTTTCTTGGCGCGGCACAGAAAAAAAAGTAAAACAACAAAATAAATTTTAATTCACAAACAAAAGCACAAGAAGAAAAACGTAATTAACTCATTAAAAATGTCACAAAAGCTTTGATAAAAGTAAACAAGAACAATAAATTCAATATCGAAAATTAAAGCCATTTTGTTTGTGTTTTGTTATTAAAATCAATCAATTTTTATTCGTATTTAAAACAAAAACACAGGTAAAATACAATAACCAACACCAAGTTATATAGAAAAAATATAAGAATAACACAGTTATCAAAAGAAGGAACGTCTTCATGTGTGCCGAAGAGAGATAAAAGAGAAAGAACTTTGCCTAAAGCATCAAAGAAGCTTTGCCAAACCCTGTGCCTTGGCATACGTTTAAGTTATGCGAGATTCTGCGCGGTTTTTAAATGATTTTAGAGTCACCTTACTCTTTGAATCCTTTTTTCAACTCAATATTCCAATAAGTATAAGATTACATGGCAAAGGGAGTGTGAAGTATCGTAGTACTTCAAGTTGGACATTATTGCAGCTTCAATGTATGCGCGTAATTCTTGGAAAGCAAGGAGACATCCAAAATTAATAACACATTTTTTACTATGTAACCTATGTCTTCCCCTATGTCTAGCTTTAAGAGGGTGTACCATCAAAAATCAGCCCTTAACATTGACAAATATCGACCTAGGTGGTTGAAAATGGGCTTAATGGACCTAGGTTGATAAAAATGAACAGTATTATACTTCTAAAAATAGGGGCCGAAGTTTTGTATATCCTTGCAGTTTGAGTTTTTAAATAAGACTACTTTTCGGACCTTACTATTTTATGGGAGCTATACACTATATAGATGTCCGATTTCGACCAAACTTAGAGCAATCATGGAAAAAAATATCAAACTAACCATTACGAAATTTGGAGGCGATCCCATTTATGCTATAGTCATCCGATTTTTACTTTGTAGAATGCGTAAATGTATATAAAACAAATAAATGCCAACGTAAAAGTATATAAAATAATTATTTTCCAACGTATGGGACGTTTCCATTGAAAACAGAAAAGTTTTTCTCACAAAAACTAGTTTTCGACCGATCGTTTCTATGGCAGCTATTTGCTATAGTCATCCGATTTTGACCAAACTTTGTAGAATTGTGAGGGAGCATATAAAACAAATACATGCCAATTTTGAGGACATTTCCATTGAAAAAAAAAGTTTTTGTAACTATAGGTGAGTACTGAGAACGTTCGCATTTTCCTTCAAGAAATTTACTAGATATTCCGATTTCGCGTGATATTCCGAATACGCTTCGATCGCATAATGCTCAAGACCCACAACAAAATACTTGTGTATTGCTTTGTTTCTGAGTTTCAAACAACAAAATCAGGCAAGGAAAAATTTCTCTAAGTCATTCTTTTATATGGAATTTGACAGCTAATAGAAAATTCGAACGTTCTCAGTACTCACCCTAAGACTACTTTTCATTGACAGCTATACTATCTAGATGTCCGATTTCGACCAAATTTGGTGGAATCATAGAAAAGCATAGTAAGCTAAAAATATGAAGCTTGGAGGCGTTTCCATTGAAAACAAAAAAGTTTTTCTCACAAAAAATAGTTCTTCGACCGATCGTTCCTATAATCATCCGTATTTGAGACAATCTTCGTGCAAAGTTTCGTGAGGATAGCTTTAAAACTGACGGAGGAGATAGCACTTCGTGCAAAGTTTTTCGAAGATAGCTTTCAAACTGACGGAGGAGATAGCATAGAAACAGACAGACGGACGGACAGACGGACAGGGCTAAATCAACTCAGCTCGTCATTCTGATCAAGAATATATATACTTTATGTGGTCGGAGATGCTTCCTTCTATGCGTTACAAACATCCGGATAATTTTATAATACCCTCTGCAAGGGTTAAAAAAAACTAGGGCGTTGTTTCATCATGAAAGAACATTTCCTTACTATTAGCAGCCCTGTCTAAACACCGCCTAAACGGAAGACACGCCGCAACGTTCGGCATTATACCACGTCTTAGAAAGGGTTATATGGTAACACCTGGAATCTTCATTGGCCTAAGTGAGGAAATGGGATTTTCCCCATTTCAACCATTTCGACCATTGCAACCTAATCTAACCTAACGGATTACTGGCTCGGCTGCTGTGCGGTCGAAGTGTATTCTTTTGAGCAACTTTAACGGCAATGGCGCTTCTTCCGAGCATTCATGCTATCTTTTTTCCATCTCAAAGTACAAATCAGTGTGCTCACTAAGCACAGCTCATTTATTTATTTTCGACTTTTAATATTCTTTGACAAACTGATTTTACAATACACAAAACGCCGCATCCGAACGGCAGTTTGAGAAGCTTTTTCATGGCAAACTACTTCAAAGCTGGCGGCAACAGCTAGTGAAGGTGACCGGGTGTGTAAGTTTTTCAAAGAAAAAACTTTTCATTAGATGTTCCGAGGCGGGATGGAATCCACAACCTCTTGCACAGCGGGCGCACACACTAGCCATTGAGGCACACCCGGCAACGTTTGGAAATTATTAAAAATTACTACCGAAATTCCGAGTCGGTGGTCTCAACTTTAAGAGCGCTTACTTCAATAATAATTGCTAGGTAATAACCGTCCCACCCTACAGGCTATGCGAACTATCGTGGATAAATTCGAGTCCACATTTTTAAGTCACATTGGACGTTCCAGTGCCAAAAAGACGTCGAACCACTTTAACAGAAGAAAATATCGCAGCCTTGTTGTCAATGTCATTCTATATAATTTTAAACAAAGAAAAATTAACTTTTATCGGATCATAATCGTTACTTTGTCCATAATTAATTAATTTAATTATCTAGGCTAACAGAGGGGGTTATTCTTAAACAAGATAAACTGAATTGTCGAAAGTTTATTTTAACTTTAAAAGAAAACTTTAGTCAACATGTCATGTATCCCAATTTCATCACAACTCCATTAGCCTTTTTCTAGGGGCCCCCCATTAAAAATTCATTTACCTCGTATATCAACTAACGTTTTGCTGACCCAAAACTAACTAAAAAGCTTCAATTGGGGTTTTTTGAGTCCCACACCAGTTCATCTTTAATTGGCAATTAGTCGTTGTCTGATACCCTTGTGATTTGTGCTTGAAACCTACAAGGAGTATTATGAAAAGCTCCTCTGCCGGATAATCGCACGCAGAAAATGGCCACCGTCCGTAGTAATAGCCATTAACCTAAGCAAATGTTTGCGGGCCAACTTGCCTGCCGTATTCGTTAAAGTTTAAAAGAAAAATGGAATTAGAAATGAAAGAAAACCTGAGCAAACCGCGCCCGTGCCCGCTCCCGCGCCTCCCTTTCAGCCTACCCGTTTTTGACCGCCGCTGGGCAAACATTCTTTTTCATTTATGTTAGAGTTGGCCCTGCCTGCCGCCTGCTCCTCAAGCATCCAACAAAGAGAACATAAGGATAAGAGGACCATCACAAAAGCCCCAAGCACAGTCGACAGTTGAGAAAGTAAACTCGAGACAAAACGTATGGTAAAACCACCCAAAGCGACCCACTTCTACTTGTCTTGACTGAATTTAATTAAGAACCCTTTTGGTGGTAGTTGGTGGTGGCGGTGGTGGCTTTGGTGATGCTTTGGCTTCTACTCTGTTGGTGATGGTGGCTCTTTTGTTTTAACCAAGTAACGCTTACAAAAAGGACAACAAAAAACAGGCCTGCGAACTCTTACATATAATTCATAAATGGACTAAAGAATGATAAAGTAGAAGCACATTTGAAATGTGAGTTAAGGACATAGACGTGGTTCAGGTGCTTTGGCTGGGAGGTAGAGAACTTTTGATCGACCATAAGTCGTGCGCTTTTCAGCCTCAGAGCTCTGCAATATTTTAACTTTATCCTGATTTAAATCGAATTTCACGAATTTTCGAGATATTTAACAGGTTATGGGGACAATGGCTTCAAAAACCTTAGGGCCCATTTTTTGCACAATATTATGAATATTTTCTCAATTCAATCTCTGAATCTCAATCTCTCAATCCTGTGGCAGCTTCTCTGTTGACATTGACCACCGCTGCAAAAAATTCAACAACAACCTTTCCGACTTGATCGAAAGATCAATCAATATATCTGTCGAGGCTCAGTTCTTTAGTGATCTTGACAAGCTTTTTGTTGTACTTAACCAAAGCATTGTGGCCAATAAAGTTCAGAAGGGATCCCAATCACTACAACATATATATGATCCATACTTAAATGGGCATGTTCGTGGCTGGCCTTATGCAGCTCAAAAAAAGTAAGCAAGTAGGTCCTGCCTGATTAAAATATCTTTTTTGTCTGCCAAAGTGTGGCGTGTGTGAAGTGCTGCCAATCGTGGTTACGACCGATGCTACCCAGCATAACTATTTCTTTTGTTAATAGCTCGACTTTTTATACTCTGGTACTCTGGTATTGGTACCCCACTATTGCTTTTGATTCATCGCAATCAATTTTAATAAATTTTTCGCAAAAATTACCAGCAGCATTTAATATCATTTATAATCCATAACAAAAATATCTAATTTGTTGACCGTGTCTGGTCACCCTTTTGCAGCGATAGGTATTTATCGATATCACATGAAACTGCTGTTGAGAAAACGAAATGACTTGACCGCTGGTCAACTGAAAGAACAAATCTGACCGGCGGTTGACTAACCGGAACCATTGAGAAATCTGGCCTTAATGCCGGATGCGTTAGCGACCATCTCAGAGTGGACAGCTGGGTGTGGCCTTGGGGTTAACCCAACAAAGACGGAACTTGTCCTTTTTTTTACCAGAAAATATAAAGTTCCAAACTTGATTCCTCCTCGATTAAATAACTTAGTACTTTATTTTAGCGACACAGCTAAATATCTTGGTGAAGTATTTGACAAAAATCTATGTTGCAAGCGCGGAATTGTCTGTAAGTGGGTCATAATGTTTGCTTTTCGATCACTTCCAACTTCTCTTATTATTTTTCGTTGCAAAACGCTATAAAAAGTGCGTTTGGACTTGCGCTCTTGGGTAAAGTGATTTACTGTAAACACTTTACCTTTGTCAGCGTGCATTTCGTAGAATTTTACAACGCGATCACGAAGACGTTCTTGCTCAGATGGCATGATGGCGACTACTTGTCAAAATTTTTGTCAGGGGGCATGAAAACGTGTTGACAGGAGAACAAAGAGATGAAAATATCACCCCGAAAGATTTTATGTAAACTCAGCTCAGGACGCGCTCTCTCAAAGTTTGTGAATATTTTTAGATGTCACCCGTTAATTTTAGAAGAACTTTAATACTACTGCGTCTAGGCAGGAAAAAGGTCTCCCTACTCGTAGGAATTCTCACAGGACACTGCCTTATAGGCAGGCATGTCGCAAGGCTTGGTATCAGCCACAATGACTATACTGCAGAAGCTATTGCTCAGCTCAGGACGCGCTCTCTAAAAGTTTGTGAATATTTTTAGATGTCACCCGTTAATTTTAGAAGAACTTTAATACTACTGCGTCTAGGCAGGCAAAATGTCTTCCTACTCGTAGGACACTGCCTTATAGGCAGGCATGTCGCAAGGCTTGGTATCAGCCACTAGTCATTGTGCAGAAGCTGTTGCTCAGTTGATGAAGAAGAAAGCTTCCAGCGCTCAGTAGGAAGCGATTCACAATCCTAGGTCATGCCTTAGCACCTGATTTTTCCAACCAAGTTTCGGGCATCCTACCCTTCTTCCTTTCCCTAATTCGTTCGCCTTCCGCCTGTACGCTTTTTTTCATCTTAATATTAAGTATGTCAAACTTTTAAATTTATATCAAAGACTGTTAAAGAAGGCAGGTATTGAAATATTGCAAAAAAGGTGTCTACCTTCCAATTTCAATGATTAGGCTCTTTTCGAAACCTCTCAGAATTTGGATGTTAATGTTAAAAATAATTATAATGTTTCTGCCGATATAGAGGGGAAAATGATTTTACGATCTAAGAAACTATGAACCGAAGTTCAAACCAAATCCTCAAGTTGCATTTAACAGGCAATCGATCCTCCGGACAGCGCTTTCTGAACCATTCTTAGAGATTTAGCAATTTAAGTACAAAGCAGCGGTGGGCAATCCCAGACGCATTCAAAATTGCCTCGCTTCTAGTCGCCGCCGCACACAACCAGAGAGAATGACGAAGCGAAAACAACAAACTTATTGGCACCGGGAACGGTGCCAGTCGTGTGCGCGGTTGTTTTTTCTGTTGTTGGACTGCTCCCAAAACCAAATATCGTGCCCACCGCTTTTATGATGGCGCTAGAAGTAAGCAAGGGAATAAAAACGCCTATTGAGAAAAGCTAACGAAAAACTTTTTTAGTATGTTTTCAGCGAAAGGTAAAAAGGAGTTACAACCATCTTTTGGGCTCTTCCGGTTTTTACGACTGCAACTCATCGTCTTATATATATCGTGAAGTAAAACGTGAAATGTTTCTTATTGAATAAAGCGCCACTACATGCCCATCGCTGACTTAAACGTTAATTTTTAAAACCGATTTCTTGTCTCCCATTAAACTACGTTAAAGATTTTGTTTCCTTGTTTTTAGTATGCGTTTCGTGTTGAGTAGTAAATGAATGATGAAGGGTTATGAAGAGATTAGTGTGCCAACATATAGACAAAGTAAGTATACGCTAAAAAGTGAGTGAGTTGTTAGTGGTGTATGTAAAAAGGGTACCCGAACTACAAAAAACCGTGTTTGTATTATAAAAGGCTAGCTCTAGATATCATTTGGAAAATGGCAACTTAAAAAAAAATACTAACAAAATGAAAAAGTTCTGGCTAAATGAAATTTAATTAGTGTAATGTGTGTTTATCCATGTATATTTGCATTTTGTGTAAATTAAAACTTTGTTAAACGTGGCCACGGCTGTAAGTTCATTGTGTATGTTGTTGCTGTCCCAGTTTTTTTTAGCAAACAAACGATGTTGTTGTTTGTGCTGCCTGTGGGGCATTGTTTGTAGGATTCTATAGAAGGCGCGTTCCTTTGCTCTACAAGGACACTTGTGTACCAGACTTCGTCTTCTTCTGCTGCACAACAGCGACAACAACAACACATATTAATGACAAGCAGCTAAAGTTTTTCACTTAATGTGCCACACAGAGCAAGTGAGAGAAAATAAAATATAAATGGGCAAAAGTTGCATCACTTGAACGGAACGAAAGAGGGGGACGCGCTCGTAGATAGTTATGCAATTATAATCAATTAGTATGCCAAAACAAAATATGGCTGACAAGTTAATTTCTAATAAGGTTTTTGCACCTTGAGTAGCTGCTTCTGCTGGGGCTGACTGTATTTGGTCTGGGTGTGCTGCTGCTGTTGCTGCTGCTTTTCTATTCCCTAAGCCCAGCTCAATGAACTTTTATGGAGCGCACTTACTTGTTATATTATTCGCATTTGATTATTTGCAACAAAACGAAAATAGGAAACAGAAGTGCAATCAATTTTAATTCGAAATCAACAAATTAGGCCAAATTAAAAGATGTGCCAACAATGCAAAAAATCAAATCAAATGAATAACATTAACAAATGCACAAGAAACGCACTAAAAGTCTAAGGAGTCTAGTCTAGAGAAGACCCATTTGGAGCCAAGAAAAATATAAATTTTTGCAAAAATTGGTGCAACAAAACTGATTTGCTTAACGGGCATACACTTGGGATATATATGTATAGTATTTACGTAATTGTCCGGACTCAACAACTTGTACATACAAAAGAAGGAACGAACACAAAAGAGGCTGCCTAATAGTGTTGGGTAGAACTCAAACGAGTAAGTTATCAAAAAAAGAGTTGCTTACCTAAATGAATACGTGAATATAAATTTTTTATTTTAAATACTTATTTTTGTTCTGTGACTTGTTCAACGACTCTTGTTTAGTTACGCTTTCTAGTTCATTGACTAATTGTTCAGTTACGCTTGTTCAGCGACCCATTGGTCAGTGACTCATTTTTCAGTATCTCATTGCTTTAATTGTTCAGCGGCTCCTTTTTCAGTAACTCATTGTTTTAACTGTAACTCATTGTCCTTCTGATTCAGTAACTCATACTTCTATATCAAATACCCTTGTTCCCCTGGCAAATTCTTGAGTTGATTCTCTGAATAATCCAAATGACATTCTTTCTTGGTATACCCTCATAAGAGAGAAATGTCCATTCGGCAGATAATCCGTGACCAAGCCAAAGCAACATGAGCTAGCCCTTTCTGCAAAAACCTAGATTTTGTATCGATATGCTACCAAATTCATAAAAGTCGCCAATAGGAACAGCTGTTTGGCAGTGGCGTTGCTATGGGTGGAGAGGGTTTTAGCTCAGTGAGAGAGGGTCTTAGCAGATTGGAATAAGTTAACTGCGCCCCGTCATTGAAAACTGACTACACCTATCGGCGAATTTTCTTTATTTGTTATTGAATGTTAAATTGCCAAACTTCTTATAAATGCATACCAAAGAGCGCTTTCAACATTAAGGGCCAACGAAAACAGCATGCTGCTTGTCATATGGAAGGAGCACTTTGACTCGCAAAGCAAGCCAACCAGCTATTCTTTGTTTACCTTAGTGTGACCGTTGTGCTCATCCAATAGCTTAAATGTCCACTATCTTCAATGTCCACTATCTTCAATGTCCACTATCTTCAATGTCCACTATCTTCAATGTCCACTATCTTCAATGTCCACTATCTTCAATGTCCACTAACTTCAATGTCATAGCTCAGTAACTCATAGCTCAGTAACTCATAGCTCAGTAACTCATAGCTCAGTAACTCATAGCTCAGTAACTCATAGCTCAGTAACTCATAGCTCAGTAACTCATAGCTCAGTAACTCATAGCTCAGTAACTCATAGCTCAGTAACTCATAGCTCAGTAACTCATAGCTCAGTAACTCATAGTTCAGTAACTCATAGTTCAGTAACTCATAGTTCAGTAACTCATAGTTCATAAATTGCTCTTTTTTATTCAGCTGTTCAGTTCCTTCTCACTTTTCCGTTTAGTCAAGTGGTATTCCCCGTCAAGAAATGAGTAAGACACGAGTTCTTCTTTCATTGCTCTATTTTGTTCTGTTGTGGTTTTCTCATTTGCTCAGTAGATTGAATTTTTGTTCCTACTTTTGCGTTTCATCAAAGACATGAAATAAGCAAGTGAGAGTGAGGAAAACTGAAGTGAACGAGCAGCTGGCTCTTGTTATCTGTCTCCTTTTTCTTAAGTCGTCGCTCCCTCACTTGTACATTAGGGTTTAATTAACTAGTCCTTAAATGAGAGCCAAGTCAACCGCTGAACAAATAAATAAGCAACTGAACAAAAAAGAGCAAGTTAGCAACTTTACCCAACACTATTGCCTACGCTTAAGAAAGTATTAATTAAAGGTTAAAAGAGTGAGTGTGTGTGGTGGAGTGTGTGTGTGTGTGTATTTGAACTGGTGGCTTATGAAAAGATATAGTAAAACGTAACGTAATGTGTAACGCAACGGAAACGTAACTCGGAAACGTAAAACTCAACAAAACGCAATAAGAAGAATTATAAAGAACAAAGTGCCGTCCGTACCTAGGCGGTACATTTCTTTCTTTCGTTTCATTTTTCTGGAAGGTAGCGACGTCTCATAGTAGTAGTAGTAGTGAAGTACTAGTAGTAGTAGTGTGTGGTGGGTCAGGTAATGCCCTAAAAGATCGGAGCACAATTTATAATGGTTTGTATGTGTGTGTGTTAATGTGTGTGAGTATGACACGCGGCGACGACCGACTTTCCGACAAAAGCATCAAGAGAATTTCAAAATCATAATCGTATAACTTTTTGGGTGTTAAATAATTAAAAGAACAGGCGCTACTCACATCTGCTTGCAGTCTTTGTGCCTCCTGCTCCGTCTCGAATGTAACAAATCCATAGCCTTTGCTAACACCTGCACGATCCACTATGATTTTGGTGCTCTTGACTGTGCCGTAGGCGCTGAAAACGCGCGTCAAATCCGCCTCGGTGGTATCCCCACTGCAAAGTAAGCCGCAGAGCTCTTAATACAAACACTGGGTGCTCTCGCTTGTCATCTGACTTACCTTATGCCTCCCACAAATATGCGATTTGGTATTAATGTGCCATATTTGGGCGCTGCTAGTGGCGCTTCAAGCGCACCAGCTGGCGCTGTGCCCGCTGTCGGGGCAGCTGTGATTTTGTGCATCTCTGCGGGTGTCGTCTCCAGACGAAAGTTAGCTCCGAAGGGCAGAATCTTGAGGCTGTTCTTGTACGTGGGGGTGCGCGGCGGCGAAAAGTTACTCAGACCGTTCGATAACGGCGATTTGATTATAATGCACTTGCACGGATTATGTGGTTGATAGTGATGCGACGTCCACAGCTAGTCTAGCACGCATGTATGTGGAGGAGGAAAATGGTCGTGGGTGCTGTTTGTGTTGTTGTTATTGCTCGTCTCGTTTGGCGCCGCTGCTGCTTCGTGTAGTTTCTATTTTCTTCTCAACTTTATGTGATATATTTTCCCAACTGAATTTCTAGGCTGACGTTGTTAGCTTTCCTACTGTTTCGTTTGTTTTTTTTTTTGCTTTAGCTATTTTCAAATCTGTAAGAGAAAAATAGAGAACACACATTTATATTATAATTAGTTGATAAATCAGTTGCGCTCATTAATAAGCCATTAAGTCTGAAGAAGAGCACATGGTGAGACAGAAAGAGAGAGATCTCCTCTGAAAAATGCCCCCTACATTTCGAAACGAATCTATTTTTGGCCCAGCGACATATGTCACACGAGGAAAACTCAACCCAACTACCAGACGGAACAGAGAACGAGAGCGAGAACGAGAGCAAGAGACACTGAACTGAGGTAGTCGAATGCCATGTGTGCACCATAAATTCACCTTCAGAGACAACGGCAAGACAACTAAATAGCACAGAGAGTTTAATTTTAAACAGCAGCTACAACAAAAAGTTGCCCTGTCAACACAACCAACGTTTGGGGAACATTTTACATTCACACACAGACACACACGCAAATCGGCAATAGCACAAAATAAGCTATCTATTAGATACAGATGGCAGTGTTTTGATAAACTTTTTTAATTTCTGTTAAGGTATGAAAAAGACCTACTTTACTCTAATAAGAATGTATAGGGTGATTCACTTGGAGCTTTCTTACATTTACTTTAAAGGATTATTTTATTAAAACACTGGCATAAGCTGTAAGTTGTTCTTACGGAGTGTCCCACTTCGATCACCCTTTCCAGTTTCTGGTGAATTACGCGAATAATGTTGTTTTAACAGCCAATTTCATGTTCAAAATTAGTCTAAATGAACCCTTTATATCTTCAGGATTAAAATGACAAATAGGTTGGAGTGTAAGATCGGTATTGTCATTTGTGGCATTTTACCGAAAGAATTATGACTGCAGATTTTGTGAATTTATTTTAAAAATCGCGGCTTAGTTAGGCTTAGTTATACAAAAACTGTATACAAAGTATTATTTTATACCAGTTATTCGTAGAGTAAAAAATTTTACACTAAAGTCGTGTAAATGTATGTAACAGGCAGAAGAAAGCTTTATGATATATATTCTTCATCAGCATAAACAGCTGAGTTCATCAGTCTGCATGAACACCTAGATCTCAGAGACTAAAAGAGCTAGAGTAACCAAATGTTGTATGTTGACTCCTATTAACTGTACCCAGAAAAAGTTTTTTTTATATATTTGCAAAGCCTTCTGCCGCCCCTGCAAAAAACGATAATTTGGTATTATCTCCAAATCTGTTCTACTTAAAAATTTTTGAACTCTCTTAATCCCATCAATACAGAAACATGAAAAAGTTTCTAAAAGTTCATTTTATAAATGAAATAAAACATATATCTTTTCTTAAACTTATAAAAATACATTTAATCAATTTTATAAAAATGTTAAATGACACCTTAATTACCTCAAGAGACCTGCTTATTGTAAAGACACATTGTTAAATAGACACATTTTGTGAAATAATCGAAAATATCGATTTTATCGATATTTTTAGCCTAAAATATGTTCGATCCCACCTCGGGACATCTAATGAAAAAGCTACTCTAAAAAAGCTACTCTAAAACTGCATAGGTCCCTTTATCTTGTGCGAAAATTAGAAGCACACAAGCCAAGAGATTTAGAGGAGATCGGCCTTAGCCCTTTGGGCTGTGTCAAGCCAAATATTAGTATATATCGTATCGCTCACTTACTTCAAGACTGCCACAACTCATAAAACACGATTTTTGAGTTAATCGTGCAAGAATATATTCGCTATATCTGCATGAATACTGATATAGTTTTCAGTTATGTAAAAGCGACTGTTACCGAACGTCTGCCCATAACTTTTTCAATAAGATTGCCTCCAGTATTTATCCTTTCTGGGATGAATGTTTTATGGCATTATTAAAACGGTAAAAGGCACTGCGTGCTTCAAATATATGTCCACCATCGAATGTGTTGCTCGTTAAACTAGTTTACTCTAACTAATTCTAATTGAAATCTAAGGCATTCCGGGGGGCAATTTTACCACAACTCTAATATGCAGCACAACCTTCGTCAAACATTTTGTGAGATATGTGTAGATAGATAGATACAATTTGCATGTTTGGCATTGCATGTTTGTGGCTAACGCCCCTCTGCGCGGCGACGGCTACAGCCCTCCCCCCGGCGTATAAGCACTTAATAATCTCTTTTTAGTTCCATCTCATTCCCACATGGATGGGGGACGCGCACCATTGCCTGGTGGTTGCCCGGTTGCTTATCATTGAAACTGAACATTTATCTATCATACTCAAACCCGTAAGCCATGTTCGATGTGGATGTCCGCGTTTGTTCATGTCGTGGTGGTCGCAGATTGGCACATTTCAATGAAAACATAATTAAATTTTCATTAACAATGAAAATGTCAAAATTGTTTACTTGGTTTGGTGGGTTCAATTGTATCGATATCGATTCATATGTATGTAAGCTACATATCTATTAGGCTTATCTGCCCGACGGAAGTGTGTTGTGAGTTTTTAGCCCAATTTTAATTTTAAATTATGCATAAATCAGCACCACCCGAGGAACTATAAAACAAATCTCATAAATTCTCAACAAGAACATATCGCTCATTAAAACGCGTCACATTTCCAAAATTGATTTTTATTTTTTTTTTTCCAATTTATTTTTAGACCCAAAATTGTTTTTCATCTCTCTGTCTATATTTTATATACTAAAAATGTTTTGCTCTAGAAAAACTAAAAGCTTTACCCCAGAGCGGATGTGGTCAGCATAAGAAGAAGCCGTTGGCTAAGTGCCCCTGACATGATTCATGATAAGGGGGGATGAAGGAAGATTTTGAAGATTTATATGCCACATCTTAATTATTTACATATTATGAAATTTTGAGCACTTTATTCCTTGGACCAGGCCAAAAAACCAAGTGGCATTAATAAAATTGATGACGAGCCAACTTGCCAACTGACGGTTACTTGGGTGCGAGTGTGCCCACCAACCATGGGTAACGAGAGCCGACCGCATGAATTATTAAAATCTTCATTACAGTTTAGGGCCCTGACATCGAGAAACGGCGGCCATGGCAACGCTTCGAGATGGCTCAGAGGTCAGCCGGAAAATCACTGCAAAATGACAACGTCGACGCTATCAATGGAATTTAATCAACAGCCGCGGCAGCAAAACTCCCTTACCACTGCTCCCAAGCATCAGTCAATTTGACCACTCAACAATATTGCAAAATTCCACGTGCGAAAAATTGCACGAGTAATGCCAATGAAAACGAACAACCAAAGAATTTAATAATACAGACACAGAGAATGGGAGATGATGATGATGATGATGGGTGAAGGGCAACTATGAGCATATGAAGAGAAAGTGAACCAGGAAATGCTCTTTAAAAACTTTGCCGCAGAAACCCTGCGATTTCAAAAATATTGGATTGGGGGTTCCTGGCACGAGGTTGTGTGTACGAAGCGGCTTACATTTTAATAATGAACCCTCTGTGTGCTTACGTGGGGTACTATTAATTTGTCGGAAACTGGTAACACTGATGTCAATATTTAAAACCCGATAATAGCAAGAAAAAGTTTTTCATTTTCTAGCATAAACGATCTCGATATTGAACATGAATGTTATTGTACAGAGTTGCCAACAGCCTAAGCTCACAACGCGCATTCGTTGCGTTCTCTTTTACTATTTCATGTGTACTTATTGTACTATTTATTGTTACTTCAGAAATATTTTCTTCATTTGTATTGGTGCCAACGGACCAATTTTTTTGGAAAAACTCATTCAAATTCAGGGTGGGCCGAAGTTTTGCAAAAATTTTGTGCTCCTTTGAGAGTTTTTAGGAAAATTATTAAATCATAAATATTTTTTTTTCTGTAATTAATAGAACATGCGTCGTTCTCAAATAATATATTAAAAAAAAGAACAAACGATAATATACCTTACATTACTCAGGGCCGATTATACAGCTTCTACATAACCCAATCTGTCGCATAAACTTACAAAAAACAGAGTAAATTCAGGGATTATCTGTCACTAGCAGCTATCTAGAAGATGTGAAATCAATAAGAGTATTTTGACATCCTATGAGATATTTACAAGTAAAAATAAAGCTTTAGGCATCTATCAATACTGAAAATCTTGAAATTATACAAAAGATTTAAGGTGGTGGTGCCCCTGAGATTCAAAGTTTAAAATTTCCCCGTAATTTATCTTTGAATTATCAATGTAGGCAGAGGTGCCCTCCGATCGTGTTGCTAGCTTCACAGAATGTGAAATGTTTGAATAATTTTTTCGGCATTTGTGAGATAGGTCTCTGCCAACATTGATAGTTCAAAGATAAATTTCGGGGAAATTGGAAATTCTGAAGCCTCAGGGGCACCATCAACACTTAAATTAGATTTTGGATTTTCGTTAAATTCTCTATAAAATATTTTGAATTTTTTGAGCTGTGTAACGCAAAGAACTAAAAAAAAATATTTTTCATGCAAGGCAAGTACGCTCTAATGTACATATTCATATCATAGAAAAGTGAATAAACAAGGGAAAAGAGTAATTTGTTGTCAGAGTACAAAATAAATTTTGTAGGCCTGTTATCCCCAATTGAACACAATATCTTAGACCAAACTAATTAATGTAAATTATATTTCATAACACTTGTAATCATTTTTAACGACCTTTTTAATGATTAATTAGCCAAGGTCACGTTAGTTATGTTTTCACAACTTCAGGTCGTCTACACAGCTGTTTAAACAACTTTCCAGAGGTCTATCGCTACTTTTATATCAGATGAATTGTAGTTAATGCATCGATATTACGCCTTGTTTGCATCTTAATCTCTTCCAAGATGTTTACCTTAAAGAATTCAAAATATTCAAAATTAGCACCGCTTTTGTTTGAATGCAATCAAGACTTCAATCAGCAGATATTTTTAAGCTTAAAATTTGGTTTAGTTTTAAGAAGCATCCAAACTAATGTTTTATAGGTTTTGAGTTCCATATTTCTCATCAAAACTTTTTTAAATAGATGAGGTCCGGGGTTCGGAAACAGGTTCAAAAGTTTTTTTATTTACAAGGTTCGGGGGTTTAAGATTCCCAATAAAATCGACATTTTGTATACCCTTGTAGAGGGTATTATAAAATTGTCCGGATGTTTGTAACGCATAGAAGAAAGCATCTCCGACCACTTTAAGTATATATATTCTTAATCGCCATGACGAGCTGACTTGATTTAGCCATGTTCCTCTGTCCGTCAGTCCGCCTGCATCTATGCTATTCCTCCGTCAGTTTTAAAGCTACCACCACCAAACTTTACCCTCACCAAAGTTTGCGCGAAATCGGATGACTCGAAATCGGATGACTATAGCATATAGCTGCCATAGAAACCATCGGTCGAAAAACTAGTTCTTGTGAGAAAACCTTTTTTGATTTTAATGGAAACGTCCCTTACGTTGGCATGTATTTATTTAATTTAATACTTCTACACAATTCTACAAAGTTTTGTCAAAATCGGATGACTATAGCTTATAGCTGCTGTATGAATAATCGGTCGAAAAAAGAGTTCTTGTGGGAAAATTTTTGTTTTAATTGGGATCGCTTCCAAATTTCAAAATCAACAATTTTGGCCGAGCCGAAGTTAACTTTCCTTCTATTTTTTATTTTAAACTATTGAGAATTAACTGATTTTGTTTCAGGAAAAACTTTTTACTAAATAATTTCAGGGGAAATATTGATTGCTTATTCATTCAACCACAAAATGTGTAAATCATTCGGATACTCTTTTCCCGTTGAGCATTCAAAAGCAAATTAAGCAACAATGTGGAAGCTGCAAAAATTAAAATGATTTTCACTTCTTTTTTATTCCTTTTTTTGGCACATTTTAAGCGCAACTTGAGCAATTGGGCCAATGCAATTAGTGAGTGCCAAACTATTGAATAACAAGGCTGACCAAGCCGCTGGCTCAGCTGGTCGTTAAGGGCCTTAAAGCGGTTGGATGCCAGATGCAAGGTTGACCTATATACGTAACTGAATAAAACGTGGGCGAGCGCACTCGGATGCAGGAAACAGTTGTGGCCAGAAGGAAGAGGCAAGTAAAACACTAAACTGCCCGCCAGAGATACGAATTGCAGTATATACTATGTATGTATGTATCTGTGCGCTTTCATGTTCACCTGTGCGCGTCCTTGCCAAAAAAAAATAAAGAAAAACCCCCCCAAGGCGAAAGATAGTCAAAAACTGATAAAACGCTGACACAGAAAGAAACAAAATGGGGAGGTGGAGCGGACGCGGCGCCTGGACGTATGCTATACTCTGCCAGGTGAAGCAAATTCCCCCAACAGCTGATAAGCGTATGTAAGTCACATAAGGACAATTAGCCAAAGAGTTAAACTGCAAAAAGCAGGCATCAGGCAGCAGGATACGGATACGAGAGCAGCATGACGATGACGTTAAAGCGTACGTGTGGGTGAATAACTTAAAAGGCTAAGCAAGTGAGCGAGAGAGAGACTGAGCGACTACCGAGGCAAAGGTCAATTGAAGTTGCGGTGCTATAAACTTAGAAGGCAGGCAAAAGAGGCAAACAAGAATCAGGCAAGAGTCAAGTCAAGTGTAAAGCAAAAATGTGGCACACACAAACACATAGAAACTTGAATGCACTGCACAGTGGTTTGGGTATATAAAAATGACAAGTAACCAAATATTTTCTAAGGTGGGGAAGGAAGAATGACAGAGGAGATAGTGTTTAATCTAGGATTTCCTTCCGAGATTTTATGTTACAAAATATTCTAAATTCATTTTCCGACTTAGAAATTTGTACCAGTGTAGCTCACTGGCTGACTGACAGCACAACGGAAGCCAACCCACCTAGAGGAAATAAAAACGGGCAGCCTTTCGCCTACATGTTATACAATCCTTGAGTGTGGCGAGGACGAAGCTTTTGGGTGTCAGTCAAGTGAAAGGAAATTGTGGCACACTTTGTGCTAAAGGAGAGGAACGGGGCGTTTTTAGCCCAGACAAACCCACAGACAAACGTCATCATCATCATTCTCATCATCATCATCAAGAGACGCATTTCAGCAGCTAAATTGATGGTCCGCCAGCTGCCTTGCCACCTACACCCACTCAAACCACCGCCTCCTTCTCTTATATAAAAATTTGTACACACACACACACACAAAAAAATCCATAATCCTCTGTAGAAGCTGAGAAGCAGCAAAAGGGAAACGCCAAACTACAAAAGCGCGAGCACAAATTGCCACTGCACATGTGTACGTGTGTGTGTGTGTGAGTATGCGAAACAATGAAACTTTTGCCTCTGCTGTCCAAACTTCTGGTATTTGTATTAGTTTTATTTTGGCCCTTGTCCAATATTTGTTTGGCAGCAGCAACTTTAAGTCTTTGGATTTAATTTCAAGCAAATGTATACACAAATCCATCCAACTCACTCTCCAACTCCACAACTTTCGGAAGTGTCAGTGTGTGAGTGAAAAGTTTCGGATGATTTATTGCCCACGCTGCGTATGAGCGATGAGAAAAGCCAGCCGTACAATATTGTCTATGCTGACAAAGGATTTAAGTGGATTTTGATCCATCCATTAAATGCTGCGCCAAATTAAGTCATTAAATATACATTTTTATACGAGAGGCTGGAACAGCAGCAGCAGGTGAAACTGCCAGAAAAATATGCAAATTTGTTTTCGGAAGAGGAGAATGCAATCATAGAGTAAGCCCAAGGAAAAGGAAAAGGCAGTGACGCAAATGTGTAACTTGAGTTTAGGTGTAGGTGTGACGACGGCAGCAGGGTCGCAAAACTATTTTTGCAGATGCAGCTGCCTTGGCTTGGGCCAAAGGCATTCAAATTCAAATGCAAAAATGCAGACAAAGGTTTCACAGCAAAAGAAAAGAGAGGAAACAGAGGGAGAAAGAAACAGAAAGAGGGAGAGAGAGAAAGTGAAAAAAGCGCATCATCAAAGGCTTCTCTCTACCTAGCAGGCACTTCAATCAAGCCTTGCTGCCTCACATTGCACTGTGGGCGAGAAATAGTTCTAAAATTTGTATTATTAAGTGAAGCAACAAATAAACCTATACCTAAATATATATTGCTGATTCATTAGGAGCACAATTGAATCTTGATATAAAGTAAAGATTTCCTCATTCAATATTAGAAAAGATGATTAAAAAAGAGCACACACTGACCGATTCTTTAAAAATTTGCTTGTTAATAACTCTAAGTCGTTTCATCATTGAAACCAAAATGATTTTTAGAAATAAATTTTACAGTAACCTAACACAACATGATTCTACATTCGTTGTACCCAAGTCAGCACACCTTTAAAATAATGCTGAAAGTTCGGTGCGGGGGTTCAAACCCCTTGTAAAATCAAAAATTCCGTTCGCGGACTGGTCCATTAACCTATCGAGCATAAGGATTTAGTTCGATTCTTGTATCTTAAGAAAAGATCCCACAGGCGAATAACTTGCCCAAATTACGATACAAATTTGACTAACTTAGGCCATCCGCACACGGTACGTATCGTCATCATAGGGTCATTGTCACATCAAGTATTTGCTGTGCAGCTACGATAACGATAGGTCTAATGTTCCGCACACGACACAATTTTCAATTGTCAAAACACAAAGCAGAAAAATGTCGAGTGATGGCGAGGAATTAATATTATTAACATATCTTTCGTCACCGAAGAAACCAAAAATCGAAAAGGTATTATTGTTGGAATACGCTTGTATATTATTTTTGTACAGGCATTCAATGCTCCCTATTAAATGAACGAATTTAATAATTTTCTCTGACATTTTGTTAAGCTGTATTTTCACTTGACTGATATCTCATAAAAGTTTTTCAAAAGAGATATCAGAAAAGTGTAATAGTCAATCTGAGAATCACAAAAATGTATGAAAAGGATGGAAAAACTGAACGAGAAGTAGGCTATTCTCTAATTTCGATTTCTCAAATGAGATTTTTGACAGCCAGCTCATAGTAAACTGATATGTTTTCACCCATCTCGTATGAAATCTCGACAAGTGAAAATACAGCTTTAGCAAACTGTCAGCGTACAGTCGTACATGACGACCGATCGTTTCTATGGGAGCTATATGCTTTAGTCATCTGATTTCGACCAAACTTTGTAGAATTGTGAAAAAGTATATAAAATAAGTGTATGCAAATGATAAGGACGTTTTCATTAAACACAAAAAAGTTTTTCTCACTAGAACTAGTTTTTCGACCGATCGTTCCTACGGCAGCTATATGCTAAAGTCATCCGATTTCGACCAAACTTAGTAAAATCATGGGAAAGGGTAGTAAACTAAGAAATACGTACTTTGGAGGCATTTCCATTAAAAACAAAAAAAGGTTTTTTTACTAGACAAGTTTTTCGACCGATCGTTCTTATGACAGCTATATGCTATAGTCATCCGATCCGGCCGGTTCCGACAAATGAGCAGCTTATTTGTACCAAAAGACTTCGTGCAAAGTTTGGTAAGGATAGCTTTCAAACTAAAGGAGGAGATAGCAAAGAAACAGACAGACGGACAGGGTTAAATCAACTTAGCTCGTCATGCTGATCAAGAATATATATACTTTATGTGGTCGGATAAGCTTCCTTCAATGCGTTACAAACATACGGACAATTGTATAATACCCTCTGCAAGGGTATACAAATAGAAAGTAGAAGTTACGCATTGCAGTCAGTGCATAGAAACATCCACAATTTTATAATACCCTCTGCAAGGGTATAAAAACAAGTTGGAGTAATATCAAAAATTTTTGGTTGGTGGACTGTTTCTGGAACATGCCCATATAGCTTCCATAAGATCGATTTGCTCAAAATGAAGTTCTAACGAAAGCGCAAGGTAAAGTCGGCCTTGGCCGACTTCGATATGTTACTCAGGGAATGAAGTGTTCAATAGCCATTTCTTATGTTATTTAACAGCGCATTAACATTAATGTTACATAAACAGACAGCGAATGCTGGCCACAAATATATTACAAAAGATGTGTTGCCAACAGCTCCGAAAAGAATGAAAAGTTTTTTGTTACAGGCTGCAACGGCGATGGGCAGCACTTCACACACCTTTGGGAAGTACAACGTATATTAAAGTCGGGCTAGACCGACTTTTTTACTTGTTCTAACAAATAAGCATAGAGCCATCTAGGAGATGGCGCACGATTACGACTAGCATCTTCGCACACACGAGTGGCCAAAATGTAGTTCAAGCACTGCACAGATCGACTGCGAAAGTGAAGTAGATTTCCAGTAGCCGATTATTACTTCACGGCTACTTACCTGTGCTGTAGAAGGCAGGTAACGTGGCAAGACCACGTAATTTTTTGCACGAAAAAACAAATCGCTAACCAGTATTCCTGCATTGAAAGTACGAACGCCATTCTCCTATTGGATGAGAAACTTCAATCATTTTAACGATGTACCGTGGTGTAGCCGGCATCTCTTTGGAATAAAGAAAATACCAAACTGACTAAGTTCGGGCTCATATAAAAAACTTTTCCCAAATAAAACTTTTTCATGACCAAATTTACGATTTGTGTTGATTTTATTAAGTTTCACTAGTTTAGCCCTACCGCCGCCCACTGTGCCTTGCCTTAATTCTGTATGAACAGCATGTGCAGAAATTCGCTTTTGTCTTTGTCCAACAACAGAAATAAAACTGGCAACGTTTTTAAACATTTTTGCGTCTTAAATTATGTCTGTTGATGACCCAGTTGAGGGCATACTCGAAAAACTTTTAAGTCAAAATCTAATTATACCTAAGCGAGAGTAAGATATCAAAATTTTCTCTCTAATTTATCTTAAGTTATGCAAATGAGAATTGCACACTCACAAAATGCAGCTTCCAATTCTCTTTACACCTACACCAAAAGTAGTTTCTGTCCCCTTAAATATTTTAAGTTGCAAACTCACCCAATCTATAGAGAGCGAAATACATATCTATGTATATCTAAGTAAGTATGTGAACTTGAACGTGCTTTGGTATTTGCCATGCTTATTTGGCCATTTAGAGGCTAACCAAGTTGGTTATAGGAAACCAGGCGACAAATTGTTAAGTAAACTTTTCATTTAATCTTAAAAAAATGAAAAAGAAAAATTAAAAGTATAAACAAATCGTTTAACAGCACAGCATGATGGGATTTTCAGTGAGCTTCCCATTAACAGCAGCTGCCTAATATCTTTTTAAGTAAACATATCATGAAATTACCTAATACGAAAGTCAATTAAGCAAAATTCATTCATTAAAATGGTATAAAATGAACTGTTTTCTTGATTTAGACACATAATACCCTTGACAAAGTGAAAACGGAAATAACAGTTATTTATAAAAAGCGTAAAACTTTGTACCTAAGCAAAGGTCAGCGTAAAAAATAAAGACCACTGGGGATAAGAACTATTTTTAGAACTTGCACCAAAGGCACAAAGTTTATAGAAAGTTAGCGCAAATTTGTGTAGGCAGAGTCCCACGTGCATCTCTTTGTATGTCTGACCTTTCGTCCGTCTGTATGAGCCAACAAGAACTACGCACATCAAATAAGCTCTTGTACATATGAATGAAATTTTAATCTTAGTTTTTCATGTGAAAGTTGCGAAAATCCTGTCTCACAATATTAAAGAAAGCATTATTTAAACAATCACAGAAATTATACTTTTAGAAAAAGTTTTGCGTGAGAATCAAATCAAGCTGAGTCACTTTTTCGACCAGTAGTCAAAATTTGACTATCTAATAATTAACACTTAATATTAAATGGAAATCAGTTTGGTGTTAATTTGAAGAACATTTAACGATGTGCGCTTCAAGAAATTTTGGTTTAAAATAATATGTCAAAAAGTTTTACATTTTTACAGTTTTTTGTTTATTAACCAACAGTATCTAAACAGGTCTGCAATTTTGGAATCTGTAATTATGGTATAATACATTCCAATGTATTAATAGACAGCCAACATTAGATTACCTAACCTGACGTTTTGAAAGCAGTAGCCATTCCTTTAGGCATTCCTTTACTTTTTAAAGTCGATAGTCTTGAAAATGTTACATTGATTTGCTTTATTGATTGATGACACTGCTTTCGTTTCCCAGCTTTCGTAAGACCAGGAATAATCTGAAGAAGCGGACGAATTATATTTTCCTTCGTTAACAATTCATCAATGATTCTGAATCGTCGGGCACAAATGTAGTCAACACAGGCCAGAAAACCTTGGATTTAATGTATTTCCCATCTTGAAAGCCAGCTAATATCGCTACGTCCTCAAGATCACGGCATAGTCTCCAGTGTATCGAATGTGTTCTCATAAAAGTACATTTCCTGTGTCACATCGAATTTCCCAAACAAAATTAACTATTTTGAAGTTATTTCAGCAACGTTTGCTTTAATTCGATTTTTTTATACCCGTTACTCGTAAAGTAATAAAAAGGGTATACTAAAGTCGTTTAAATGGATGTACGTCTGTCTGTATGAACACCTAGAACTCGGAGACTAAGCAACACAATTTTTCATAAAGATCGGATAATAAATAGCGGAGTTATAAGAAATAGAGACCTGCACGAGTAAGTAAAATAGATGATTACGATTACCTAGCTGTCGATTCGGCACCGTAGCATCGTAGAACACTAATTTTTATACCCTTGCAGAGGGTATTATAAAATTGTCCGGATGTTTGTAACGCATTGAAGGAAGCATCTCCGACCGCATAAAGTATATATATTTTTGATTAACACGACGAGCACAACAATTGAATATGTTCTTAAAAATTGGGTGGATCGAATGGTCAGCCGTGGTGGTCAATTGACCGAAGTTGTTTTTCATAAATACATGACATGAACCAACCTTTCCCATAAATGTTTAACCTTTGAAAAATATCGCTCTTTTTTTATAGCAAAATTACTAGGAAGCTTTTTAGGAATCCTTTTCTTAATGACGACCAAGGATACGTAGTTCTTTGAAATTCATAACAGTTAACCTTTGTGACCATAACTCAAAAACTCACTTTAGTTTGGGATTGAAAGGGTTAACTAAAAATTTCCGAAATCTTCAGATATGAGTACTCGCAGATATCTGGCGCACATATAATTGTAATTTGGTTACATTGTTGTTATGCTCTACTTGTCTTAGTACTTCTGAAGACTTTCTATGAGTCTAGGTATAGGTTTATATTCTTTGTATAGCTTTGTAGGTAAGGGACTGCTTTTTTAGATTTTAGAATTTAGAAGCAATTGTTTTTACAGTAAATGGGAAAAGAAATCGTAGGCTCTGCTTGTCTTTCTATTTAATAATTAGCGAATATTTTATTCAAGCTGTTTTTGCTTGTCCGCAAAAAGTTCGTTTATTAAGATCATCAAGCGAACATTAGCCGAAACTTTATTTTAAGCTTATATTTAACCCACTGAATGATTTCAAACACGCTTATGAACAATTTTTAAGTGCTCGTTTTTTTTTTGCGCTATGAAGTTTTGATGTAAATTTTTGGTTTTCGAAGAGGATTAGGCCAGAGGTGTCCACAGTCTCTGCTTCAAGAGCAAAATTGTAATTGTACGAAAGCGGAACATACAAACACATACACGCATCATCGGCTCAAATCAAAGCCAACCACAATTTGGATTTCTTATGTGTGTTTTTTACGAAAGCAAATAGAACACTTTTCCCGATTTAAAACAGATCGAACCTTAATCAAAAATAAACGGGAACACCCCAAGAGCATACAAAACCAAAACGATCATAAATTAAAGTAAATTGATTAAATCTATCAACCTTAATCACTTCCGATTCGCTCAGTTGTACGTATATTCATTACAAATTCATGTAGTATTTTTTTTTTTACCTATAACCAAATCAAAAAATATACCAATTGTTCTCAAGCGAACCAACAATTCTCACATTTAAATTGATTTTCCCAAAGCAGAAACTTTTGTCAGGTGGCTCTCAAAACTGGAGGTGTGTGTGAGTGAGTGTGTGTGTATCCGCTAGTGGGTAGAGTAAACGATTTGAAAACCGTGAAAATATGCAGATAACTAATATTAACTTTTTGTGCTGTTCAAATGCATGAATGAAGCGTGGAAACGGAAAAGTTGTAAAAAAATGAATGAATGAATGAATGGCAAACGACTGAGGTGAGTTCGCTCGAGAGTTGCAGCTCCACTGACTCTAGGTGGAATATGCAAAACGAAATAATTGGTCAGACCCGCACCAAATAACTTCGAAATTGGGAGCAATGCGTGCAGTGGTCCGCAGTCCGGTTCTATTTATGGTTATAGCCGGCCATTAAAGCCGCACGCATCTGACCCATAGATTAGGTACACACAGAGGTGGGTGTGTGTTGTGTGTGTGTTTGGGTTGCGGTCCAAATGACCAAAGCCACGGTACAGTGAGTGCAACTGGAATACCGTTTGGTTACCGTTTTGCATTCTATCGAAATATATCACAGATTTCGGCTTAGCCTAAGCTTTCATCTCCCTACTCTCCAACCCTTCACATTCCAGAATTGCTTAAGGGCATTTTCTTTCCATTTCCTTTGACACAGATTTTCTTTATAGCCCTTTACATTCTTCTGCTGGGGGGGTTAAGACAGGCCTAATTCGCTTATGTGAACTTTTTTCGTGATTCCCGTTGACTTCGTTTATGAGTTTCATACCCGCCCGCAAAGCCGTTTCAATAACAGAGCCTGGCGGCATTATATTTTTATGGCCAAAACCAAGCAGAACAGCTGTCGCCCATGATGGCGTCGCCTTTAGACGTCTATTTTCTTAACGCCATCTTTGTATCTCTTGCCTCAAAATTAAATGAAAACATACACATTCAAGTATATAAGCAAAGTACTTTAGCTCTTTTTGGCATGCGTGTGTGTGTCGTCTTAAAAGAAATTTCACTTGTAGCCTAGGCGACACAACAACAGCAGAGCGAGAAATGAATATTGAAGAGACGCCGCGCCGCATTATAATTTTAGATTTATGTACAGGGTGATTTTCCTGTAGTTGTTGTTGCTACAGCTTTTGCTGTCTTTGGCCTGGAGGACCTTAAAAGTCACAAACGGCAAGAAAATTTATGAAAGCCCCCCGAGGGAAATTGGTATCTAAATAAATAACCAGAATCAAGGAATTGAAGCGTTAAAGGAGGAGCAAATCAGAGTTTAAGTGGAAATGATTTGAATGTGAAGAGCGAAAAATATGACAATTGAAAACAGGTCGATAAAAATATGTGTACGTTTTGGCATGTTTCAATTTTGATGGCTGGTTCAAAAGAAGATGGAAATTTTAATCACATTTTCATTTGTATTTTGGTAAGGATTATTCAAAAAAGATATGGGAAAAAAATTCTACAGATGAAATCAACTACTTGGAGGCATTTGCAAGGACATCTTTTCTCATGAAGGAGATAAAGTGGGATGCAGTCGAGACTAACTTGTATTCTTAAGATAAACTGAAAGCAGAAATAGTAGTTGATCAGTTATTTTTTTTTTTTTTTCTTTTTGCGGGCAATTATAGGGGAGTGCATTTATATTTTTGCATATTCTTATCAAATAATGGTGGAGGTAAAACCCTAGTTGGCGATGGGCAACAAAGTTAAACAACAATCTTCATCTTCTATTGATTTGGAGAGTCGCAGTGCTTTGATTTTGTTGTTTGCATTTAAGGGCGTTTTAAAGTGAAAACGATTCTTGCATAGAGAACGCAACGATACAAATTGTTAATTTTTTTTTTATATAGTTACTAAAGTATATGATTTCCTCAGCTTCTCCTTTCTAAAAATTATTCTTCTTAGGGCCGATTTCACATCTTCTAGATAGCTGCTATCAGACAGATAAATCCAGATATATTTCAAGTTTATGTGGGCTATCTAGAAAATGTGATATCGGTGAGATATGATAAAATGTTTTGAGGCTGCAGTATACTATTCAAAAAACGTCAAACTTTGTGATGCTAATACGTCAGATTTGACGTACAAGTGTTGGGGGTTTCTCATATCTCAAAAGACTTGTAAAAAGGCAAGCCACCGATAAGATATGCAGCTATTAACTAACTTTCTATAAGGGATTACCATTGGATTCGGTGAAATGACGTATGTTTACCCCTACTTAGTTAAGTAAATAAAAGACCACCGATGAGCGAACGTGCTCTTACGCATCAAATCGCTTAACCTAGCGATCTAAGATTTCACATAGAACTTTGTTAAAAATGACGAAATATAATCAGTGACAAAGGTTCAGTTGCAAGCAGTCAAAGTACTTATATTTGTTATTGCATTTAATTTCTAAATTTGGAAATAACACTATGCAACCAACTTTCAATCATTTTTTATATCCGGGACATTTAACAGTTTATTTTAATGTAAAACGCTGAATTCAAATCTGCTCTCAGATATGTGGAAAGTAGAAGAGTTTTTGAGATATCGTCAAATTTCCATGTTTAGTGTTTTGAAAAATGCCATTTTCTCTGGTTTATCAAATTGGGAAGTATTTTTAATCCGATTTGGATGAACGAGGCCAAAAAATGTTCGTAAGAGATTGCCCCATAATGTCAATATCTAAAACCGGACCAATTTTTATGGAAGACGGAAAAAACAAACAAAAAAATTGAAAAATCATCAACATTTTCACAAAAATTCAACTTTGAAGTGTCATAACTTCGTCATTAATGATTGGATTTTAAAAACATTTTTTTAAGATAATTTTATTGTCTTTTATTTTCGTTCCAGCTTATTATTATCGGTGGACTTTAACCAGAGAAAATGGCATTTTTGTAATCTCTATCAGAATTTAAGGGTCGTACCCGGGTTTTTCAAAAAAAGTTTATGAAGCTTTTTGTGAAGCTATAGTTTTGTAGCGCTTTATCGCACAGCAAAATGTAATACGCGAAAGTTGTTGCAATTTTTATGATCTTTTATTGATATTATGAAACAATTGTGCGTAACGAAAACAAGAAAAATGGGAAAAGGTGGAAAAATTCTTTTTTTATCGTACATAACTCGAAAACAATTGCACGCACAGAAAATTTGAATAAAAAAGGAAAGGTAAAGTAATTATCTATAACGTTTGTCTTTGAACATTTTTGTCTAAAAGCGATAGTTTCAGAGATATGAACCAATTCGCGATTCCAGCACTATATAGCGGCCACAAATTGACACAAATTTGAACTTAAGCCTTAACCACATATCAAAGATCTGACAGGTCTATATTTTATGCATGAATATGCCCTTTTTTGTCTAACTTGACAGGACTACTGTACATAATGATTAATTTTGAATTTTGCATCCTCAAAAATCATTAACTTGGAGTAACAGTTGTGGTTTAAAACCAGTTTTTAGTAAAAATTTTCCCACCAAATCGCAAAACTTTTGTGAATGCCAAAATGGGAGCATGGCTGATAATAAAATACGATTCTATTTCGATAATCTATGCATTTCTGCAATGAACTTTATTTTATTGCTCAACGGCTCGTGTGCGCGACCGCTGTGCAAGAGGTCGTGGGTTCGATCCCGCCTCGGAATCCCGCCTCGGAACATCTAATGAAAAGTTTTTTCTTTGAAAAAACTTTACACCCGGTCACCCCTCTCTGCTGTTGGCGCCAGCTTTGTAGTAATTCGCCATGAAAAGCTTCTCAAACTGCCGTTCGGACTCGGCGTAAAACTGAAGGACCCTTTCTCTTGTGCGAAAATTAGAATTGAGATTGAGAGAAGCTCGGCTTTGGCCCTTCGGGGCAGTGTCAAGCAATTTTTCATTTCAATGGTTAATGATTATTTTTGAGTAAAAAAATAAAAATCCAAAATATTATTCAAACGCCGACACAAGCTGTGCGAAATTTGAAAAAATCAAAATAAAAATGTTCCAAAAACTCAATTTGTGGATCAATTCCTGAAGCGTTGGTGGATAAACCAACCCGTGTACGTACTCGTCCGGTGCGCTCGACCGATAACATTGCTGCGGTTGCTGAATATGTGCGTGACGCAATGTTAATTGATTGGTTCTTCGAGGAAATTGAAGCGGAAGACTTGGAAGATATTTGGTTTCAACAAGACGGCGCTTCGTGCCATACATCGCACGCCACTATCGATCTTCTGCGCCCTATCTTCGAAAATAGAATAATCACCAAATATGGAGATGTGAATTGACCGCCAATAAGCTGTGAATTGACACCGTTAGACTATTATCTTTGGAGAGCGGACAAGGACAAATATAATGCATACAATCCTGAAACAATTGATGACTTGAAGAACGAGATTCAAGTTGCTATTGCTGGCATACGTGCCGAAACAGCTGAAAATGTTCTAAAAAATTGGGTGGATCAAATGGGCTACTGCCAAGTCAGCCGCCTGGTGGTCATTTTCTACAAACCTTTCTACAAACCACAAGTTATGGAACAGTTTCAAACCCAGTTTGCAGATATTTTTGGCTTTATTTATATACGACTTGATTTTCTTAAGAAAAAATGTAGAGAACTATTAAATTTGATATGCCAAAAAACGCGAAAAACTTTGAAAATCTAAGCTAAGCGATAAAATTGTTAATACTACAGCGGTCAAATGCACCTGCTCTTGCAGAATATCTTGTATTCAATGTTCAGTAGCAATAAACTTATCTTCGAGAATAAACCTTGGTTACGAAGCTACCAAAAAAACCTCAAGCTTTGCAATGATTTTGAACACAGATGTCAGTTATTTTATTTGAAAATATTTATAAATTTCGCTTTCGATAATAAAATCTTCGAATCTCCATTTTAATAAACAAAAACCTTTTAATTACGTATTTTCCTTGACCCTTATTATAATTAGGTCGTCTCGTTAACTAGTATCATCATTAGATACATATTTGTCCAATTATATTTCTTGCCACTTTTTAAACATCTATTGCACAGACACACACACACATACACCACTTAGAAAATGCACGGCAAAGCGCTACATTCTCAATCCCCAGGCGACATTTCCCTGAAAAACACAAACACACACAAATCTCATTCCCTCTCATCATTTCGATGCGCCGCGTGGGTTATTTCGAAACTGTTGGCAATTACTTTATGCGACTTTTTGATTTTTGTCTTTCAACAACACATGCAAACTAAAAATATATAAAACGAAAAAGTTTACCTCTTCTTTTTTCCGCAGGCTGCAACTTTTTGTATTTTTTTTAAATATGGAAACTTAACAAATTGTCTAATATAAATTTAGCACCTTTTTTTGTATGGTAACGCGTGCGTTTAAATATTTATTTTGCATAATTTTTCCTTTTTATCACTTTAGAAATGAATTTTTCCACTGCAGAGCAAATAAAATAACATATGAGGGGGTGGGGTGGGGGTGCGTGTGACGTTTTTTATACGCTCGTCAAAAGGCCAACCAGGAAATATTTGTATAAACAAATTTTCAAGAGCCAAGAGTTAAAAGAGGAGTTTGCGGAGGAGGAGGTGGGGTCTGTTGCGGGGGCGAGGGCTAGTGGTGTTGATATTACGTATACGCAACGTGTGCGAAAAGGCTACACACAAGGGACAAGGATGCCGATGACGACTGCGTTGAGGACGAGAGAGAGTCGTCGATATGGCTGTGACTATTTTGCTGGGGGAGTGGGGGGAGAGTGGGGGGTTTATAGTAGTTGGTATACACAAAAATTGTTTCAATTCTGACTCGCCGTTACAACATAAAACAGTAACAGCAACAACAACAGCTTTTAGTGTGTCACGCATAAAAATGTTCTCCTTTTCTCTGCGTGTGTTGTAATTTGCTTTTCTGGCTAAAAACCAACGGCAACCAGAACTCTGTGAGCCCAAAATCAAGTACGTTCACACACAATTTTCCATATATAATTATATATATACATATTTTTTTATTGTGTCTCACATCAACTTTGGGCCGAAATAGTTGTTGTTGTTGTCGTTGACTTTTGTCTGCGACCAACACTTAGGTACAAACAATTTTTTTATGGCCTTTTTGGCGAAAAAAACGCAGTTTATATTTTTAAACTGGCGGCGCGGCTATGTGGTAACTGTTTGTTGTTGTTGCTGCTGCAGCAGCAGAACGCATGAAAAACTGGCACACACACACACACACACATGAAATGCTCTGTCTAACATACAAACACAAAATGCAGTTGTAGAACTTTATTTTTCTTTTAACACAAAAAAACGTGAAAATTTTTAACGCGCGCGCGACAAGCAACGACAAACGACGACTACTACGACAGCGCTGAGAGTTTTATATATATTTTTTTTTATTTTTGTTGGTTTTCTTTTCGGCCGTAGCAAGCACTGAAAATTCTGAAATCGAAATCGAGCAGTGTTGCAAACACAACGACGGTAGAACAACGACTCAGCGCCAAGCAGCGAGCGCCAAACAACTTGGGGCCCCCACACGGCCATCAGTGGCAGCAGCAGCGCAGTTTGCAGCAGCAGCGAAAGAGAGCGACATTGAGAGCGCCACTCTCTGGGGCTGCGCTTGCTCTTTGGGGGCAAAGCTGATAGAAGAAACGTTTTCATCCATCCATCATGTACTTATACAAGGGATGCAATAATGCACGTGCGTATGAGTAGTAGGTGTGTGGGTGTGATTTGATGTGTGTTTGTTGTATGCGCCAGTGTGTGAGTGTGAAAAAGATTACAATAAACACACATTTTTGCAATATTACATACTTATTTGGCCTATTTAATAAGCAGGCAAAAGGGGCAAACCCCCAAACTCTCCTACCACTGCGGCAGCAGCAGCAACGATTAGAGTTAACGACGCCACCAAGGGACGCAGCTGCAGCCGCTGCCGCGATTTTTGTACCGTGTTTTCAAAGTCATAAAATCTAAATGATTTATTAAGTTTTTATTTGCCATTCAATTTGCAAATATGTATAAAAGTTGGTCATGTATAAACAATTTGGAACTTGGCCATTTCTCTGAGAGGGTGGCCTAACAAGTAATTGGTCTGGGCAATTAATGGATAATCAAGCGAACGGACAGCAGAAGAAGTCTGCTGGTATCCCCCAATTTAGATCTGAACTGTTTTAATCTGGTCTAAGCCTTTCTAGACTCTGATTAAAATAATTAACTGTTTTTTGTTAGTTTATGTAACAGATAGCGCTATCTAGAAGGCGAGAAAAAGGCCCTAGTAGAAATAAGTAGCAAGTAGCAGTGAACTGATTTCAACAAACTCTTCATATTCGAGTTTTCTTCAGGTATGCTAACCGTTCGGGAATTAAAACTGGTCCGGTTCAGTGGTTCGTGGAGGTTTTAAACTACCGGTTCGGTTCAGTGGTTTAGACTTATACGAGGTGTGTTCAAAAAGTATCGCGAATTTTGTGTTTTTTCAAAAATTATTTATTTATTCATGAATATCTATTTTGTCCCCCCTTCAAAGTAATCCCCATGAGATATTATACACTTGTGCCAACGGTTTTTCCAATTTTCGAAGCACTTCAAAAAATCATTTTTTGTATCTTGTTCAGCTCCTTATTCGATGCCGTCTTTATCTCGTCAAGCGTAGCGTACCGTCGTCCTTTCATGGGCCTCTTCAGTTTAGGGAACAAGAAAAAGTCACAGGGGGCCAGATCTGGGGAATACGGTGGCTGCGGCATCATTAGTGTGTTGTTTTTGGACAAAAAGTCGCGCACAAGCAACGATGTGTGAGCAGGGGCGTTATCGTGGTGCAAAAGCCAATTTTTGTTCTTCCACAAATCCGGGCGTTTCTGGCGGATTGCTTCGCGCAAATTGCGCATAACTTGCAGGTAATATTCCTTATTGACCGTTCTCCCCTGTGGCAAGAGCTCATGATGCACCACGCCCCTGCAATCGAAGAAAACTGTCAGCAAAACTTTCACATTCGACCGAACTTGGCGCGCTTTTTCCGGTCTTGGTTCGTGCGGCAGCTTCCATTGAGATGATTGAGCTTTGGTTTCCACGTCATAACCATAAGCCCACGATTCGTCACCAGTTATGACCCTCTGGAGCAAATTTGGGTCGTCGCGGACAGAGTTTAACATCTCATTAGCAATGTTCATGCGATGCTGTTTTTGGTCGCAATTGAGCAATTTTGGTACGAATTTCACGGCGACCCGTCTCATGCCCAAATCATTGATAAAATGGCACGAGCCAATCGATATGTTTAGGTCCTCAGCAACTTCTCGACGATTGGCCAATACCATTTTCTCCACTTCATTAATTTTTTCATCTGTTGTTGAAGTGCTCGGGCGTCCGGCACACTCTTCGGCGTTCACATCTTCTCGGCCTTCTGAGAACATTTTGTACCACCGATAAACGTTGCTTCGGTCCAAGGTAGCTTCTCAGTATGCCACAGTCAACATTCGGAATGCATCCGCGCACTTAATTTCGTTTTTCACACAAAATTTGATACAGGTTCTTTGATCCATTTTTTTGAATAGGTAAAAATCGAAGACGATCCAAAACACGTGCAAGCAAAGCAGCTGTCAACAATTAAGTGAACATTCAAAATGGTCGAGCTTGTCGGCATAAGTGAGAGACATGAGTACCATCATAACGCCACAAAAAAATCCAAATTCGAATATACGTAACCCGCGAAAATTCAAAATTCGCGATACATTTTGAACACACCTCGTACATATAGAAGTCCGATTTCGACCAAACTTAGTGGAGTCATGGGAAATTATAATAAACTAAGAAATATAAACTTTGTAGGTGTTCCATTGAAAACAAAATGTTTTTCTCACTAAAACTAGTTTTTCGACCGATCGTTCCTATGACAGCTATATGCTATAGTCATCCGATCCGGCCGGTTCCGACAAATCTGCAGCGTATTTGTACTAAATGACTTCGTGCAAAGTTTGGTGAAGATAGATTTCAAACTGACGGAGGAGATAGCATAGAAACAGACAGTCAGACAAACGGACGGACAGACTAAATCGTCGTGCTGATCAAGTACATATATACTTTATGTGGTCGGAGATGCTTCCTTCAATGCGTTACAAGCATCCGGACAATCCAGCTTCTAGATTTTAAAGATGAACTCGTGATTAAAACAAAATGTGGTAGTTGAAAGGTAACCATTTCTTTAAACAGCTTCTGCAACTTAATACAATTTGTGTATTTTTAAATTTTGCTGATTTGAGTTCAATAATGAAAGTCCAAATTCTTGCTGTTGTTTCGGTGCCTGCTTAAGTGGATTTAGAGCTGCTTAAAAGATTTTCTTAACCTTTGGTTCCGCAGAATTCCACAAAGTTGAAAGAAAGAGGCAAGTGAAACCCTAATTCATTAATTAGGAACATAATTAAATTAATATCAATTTCGTCTAGAACTGTGATAGTTTGCTCTGCTGTGCAAGGCGGCAGAGCAGCAGCAGCACCGGTGACAGCGCCGTCGGCAACTCTCAGTGCGCTATGCCTGGCCAAGCAAACACAGTTATGTTATGCTGCTCCCGCTTCAGCTGTTGTTGTTGTGAGTTTATTTTTTCTACTTTTTTTTATTCTTTGCTTATTGTGCAATGATCCATGGCAACTTAATTGCTTTTCGTTTGGGTTTTTGGCTACGGCAACAACAACAATCAGTCAACAGCCTTTGCATGCGCGTTGTACGTTTCTTCACTTTGCGCTAGGCTGCACTTCAAATGCTCACACACACACATAGACAGACACACACACACGAATGTGGGTGGGTAGGAGGGCGCATAAATAACGCCACTGATAAAAAATGGGCGAAGGGCGAATCGCGTACGCTCATCGTAATTATGGCCAACGCTTTTATCAACTTGACGTTGTTGTGCTCATTTCTGTGCAGGTTACATAAGCCAAAAAAAAAAAAAATATAAAACACGTTGGAAAATTGGTCAGTGAGAACAAACAATGCCAATTGGGAGTCCAATTTGAAAACGTGTGTGTGTGAAGTTGGAAAATTCAAATTTCATCAACAGCAGCAGCAGCAAAGACAGCGAGAAAAACAATCATGATAATTAAATTGAGTTCACTGATGCGTATACTTAACATTAAATTCAAAGGCAGCCAAAGCTTCCTCGGCTCTGCCAGCGACAAAACGAATGAATGCTGCTCACTGCTCTCGCTTCTCGGGCAAGTCGTCGCCTAAAAAAAATGGTTTAAAATTGTACAAACACAAAAAAAAAGAACCTTCAACTGCCAAACAGCAGAGGCAGCAGCAGCAGAAGCGTCAGCCAGCTTGTTGTTAGAAACGGAACGAAACAGAAAAAAATATAAAAATTATATAGGTTAGCTCTATCCCTATACAAGGAGCGTTATGTGTGCTGCTATGTGCTAGGAATCAAGAGAGAACCAGAGAGAGATTGGCAGAAAATAAGAGATTCCATTTGAGCAGAGCGGCGGCATGCAAATGTGGGGCGACTGCCACCAAACCACCCACACTCACACACACACAGCAAACCACCCACTTAATGACAACAACAATGTAAGCGGAAAATAAGAAAGCACCACCAGGAAAGCAACAAAGTTTTAGATACACTTTCCGGAAAAATCTATATATAATCAAGGAATGTTCCCCCGGCGCCGCTTGGGGCGTAATAATAGTTGAAAGGTTCCTTAAACAAAATTCTAAAAAAAAATGTATCCCCTTGTGGGAAAGCACTTTTAACTTAAAAAGGAAAAGTAACTTACTACACCAAAATTCTTGCGTGTTGATCCAGTAAATTGTTCAACTCCATATTTTCTACCTAAAGACCAACTTTCAAGGTCATAGCTTATATTATTTCCGATAATCAAAATGGTTTAGATCCGATTTAGACCAAATTTGGTGGAAACATGGAAAAGCATAGTAAACTAAGAAATGCAAAGTTCTTCGGCGTTTCCATAGAAAACTAAAAAATAGGGGAAGTTAACTTCGGCTCGGCCAGTTTTGTATCCCGAGCTTCCATTGAAAACAAAAAAGCTTTTCAAGACTACTTTTTGTTATATGTCTATTCATAAAAGCATAATACCTGTTAATTACGAAATTTGGAGGCAATCCGATTTAAAACAAAAATTTTTCTCACTGAGCTTTTTTTCGACCGATCATTCTTACGCAGCTTTATGCAATAGTCATCCGATTTTGATAAAACTTTGTAGAAATGTGTCCAAAGTATATAAAATAAGTGAATGCCAATAAAAAGGACGTTTTCATTAAAAAAATTTCTTCACTCAAACTAGTTTTTCGACCGATCGTTCCTATGGGAGCTATATGCTATAGTCATCCGATTTCGACCAATCTTTAAAGAATTGTGTAAAAGTATATAAGTTAATTGTAAGCCAATGATAAGGACGTTTTCATTAAAAACAAAAAAGTTTTTCTCACTAGAACTAGTTTTTCGAACGATCGTTCCTATGGCAGCTATATTCTATAGTCATCCGATTTCGACCAAGCTTAGTGAAATCATGGGAAGGGATAGTAAACTAAGAAATACGTACTTTGGAGGCATTTCCATTAAAAACAAAAACGTTTTTCTCTTTAAGACAAGTTTTTCAACCGATCGTCCCTATGGCAGCTATATGCTATAGTCATCCGATCCAGCCGGTTTCGTGAGGATAGCTTTAAAACTGACGGAGGAGATAGCATAGAAACAGACGGACAGACGGACAGGGCCAAATCAACTCAGCTCGTCGTGCTGATCAAGAATATATGTACTTTATGTGGTCGGAAACGCTTCCTTTAATGCGTTACAAACACCCGCACAATTTTATAATCTGATTTTGTTGTTTGAAACTCAGAAACAAAGCAATACGCAAAAGTATTTTGAAAATTGTCACCAGAGCTGGATCAGCTGTTGTGGGTGGTGTGCATTCTGCGGTCGAAGCCTATTCTTTTGGGCCTCCTTCACGCGAAAAAGGTATATTTAGTAAATTTCTTGAAGGAAAATTCGAATGTTTTCAGTACTCACATACTCTCAAATTATGTACAAAACATACTTTCTTGAATCCTAATAAATTGTAAAGTCAACCCCAAATATACGAAATAATCTAAGAATCATAGTAAAAAATATTTTTGGTGTATGCCCATTAAATTCTAAAACTATTGCCAATTCGTTTGTAAAGTAAGGTCTGTTTATTGAGCCAAACAATGCTGTAGGTTAGAAATCTACCATAACTTTTCAAGAAGTGCTAGAACCAGTTGGAAATGTGAAGAAAAGATTTGCATAAATTGAGAAAATTTCATATTTTCCACAGAGATAATTGTAAGATTACATTACACATATTAGAGAAATTGCCTGTTAAGATATTTTCAACTTAACCTAAGAATGCGCTTTATTTTGTCAGTTCGAATTGGTTTGGATTTAAGAACATTTGTTCTAATTTTAGTAATATTAACGGTCGCTCTTCGATTTGACAATGTTTCGAACTTAAATTAAGAACTTTTATAAACAAAACATTATTCCAATTTTAAATACGAAAGGGTATGAATACTATCCCGATTGATCTAGAACTCAGCCAATCCTTATTCTGAGTAAAAGAAATCTAAAATATAAAGTACCTAGAGGTTTTGGAAAAGGTTCGAAAAAGTTGATTTTTAAAAAGCCTTTTAGGGCCGTTTTAACGGACCTTAAATCATGTTTTGTCCACCATAACCTATCGAAATTTCAACAACTTTGGTAGCTAGGAGTACGGAAAAAGTTCAAAAGATTCTCGGAAATCTGTCATTCAGTTATGTGTGCGTTTCTCGAAAATTGTACAGACAATTATGGTCAGCACCGGTCGTAACGGTGATGGGCAGCACTTCGCAGGTACAGAGTATACTATAATTGGGCTTAACCGACTTTCTTGTTTGATTTCTGTTTAATAGTGTGCTATGAAGATTCGAAATCGTCACGAAAGTATATTAAAAACGCAACACATAATACCTTTTGGATTTTTAGATCCTTGATTCCACATTCAAAAGATGACAAATGATATTTCCGCGATTTTGACGCTTACTAAAGAATTGACAGCCTTCAATGGCACTTTTAAATGATCGCACTATATCAATCATTTTAAAGATTTTGAAATCTTATCAATGTCTTGTCAGCACAATAGACCATCTCAGTAAATAGGTCCCTAGAACTGGTTTGTCTGGTCAAAAGTAAAACCGAACCAAGGCTCGAACCATAATTTTCCACCAATAACCCTGAACCTTGAATTTTTTAACTTTTCGTTCCTTGGATTCCAAGCTAGCTTTGAATTATTGAGTTTTGTAAGGTATATTGACAAATGAAAAGCGAAAAAAGGAGCGCGGATTTTGTCAAAGTCAAAGAAGGTTGAAAAATTAAAACCGTCACTTTTAGACCAATTAGTTGCCAAAGTCTTAGATACCCTTAATGCAAACAAAGGGCAAAAGCCAACAGCCAAAAATCAAAGCCACTTTTTTGCTCTTAAGTGCAAAAATCGTAGGCAAACCGCAAAGCTCTCGCAGTCTCTCTTCGTTTTGCATTATTTATTGCTCTTATACAGCCCGATGACGACGCGTCGCTGCTGCTGCCCCCAGTACTGCTCCACTGTCAGTGTCAGTACCCGCCCCCACCCACTGACACACGCTCTCTTTATCACTCTCTCTCTCCCTCTCTAGCTCGCTCTAGCCATGTGCGTGGGCGCCACAGGAACAGAGAACAAAGTTAACTAATAAACCAGCAACCTATAATATAGAACCTTCCGTGTTGTTATCCCTATCCCTATCCCGCAGGAGCCAGCTGGTGGCTGCTCTCTCTCTCTCGCCCACTCATTCGCCCTCCATCTCTCCTACGCTCTTGTTGTTTTGTTTTGTTTTGGCCTGGTTGTATAATAAATAACTTTGAAATAAATCAAATCCTAGCTACTAGCCGCTCGGATATGTGTTAAATGGGCCGAGAAATGTAAGCGAGGCGCGCGCTGACGAAAAAAAAATGTTTTTATTAGGTCAGCACCGACCTTAAGACGCATTAGCATTAGCCGGACAAGTCGTAATAATTTTATTAGCAAACATCAAAAAAAAAAAAACTGGCCAACCATTTATCTGGCTAACTGGCTATTTCGAAAGGTGTTGGCTTCATTTTAGAAGTTCAAAATCAAATAAGAAACCCGCCGACTGTGAGAGAGCCAGAGCGGCAGAGACAGAGAGACACAGACTGTGGCGACAAAACAAGTGCAGGCGGTCGCTGCGCTGCCTCAAGGTAAGAAACTAAAAAAAGCGTCGCTCTGCTTAAGCGAACGTCGCAGTGGGCCGAGTGCAAGATCAAGTGAAGCGAGTGACCAAAAATAAAAAAAAACCAGAGAGCCAGAGAGTAAGCAAAAACAATCTATGAGCTAAAGCAGAGCTAACAGATCGACTGGTAGTTACCCCTCAACACCTAACCGTTAGTAGAATTTTATTCCCTGAAGTGAATTTGTATTTGTTCTTACATTTTAATTATTTGTTGAAAAAAAAAGCATTTTTAACTAAATTATCTGCCCGTTATTCTCTAGGGGATCCAAAGTCAAGAGTGCTTTTTACGCAGACGCTAGCCCTACTTGCAACTTTTTGAGCACTGAAAAGCCACTTAAACCAGGGTTCCCCAAGAAGAGAGTCTCTCTGTCTCTCTCTAACACTCACTGATGCATTTCTTCGGCAAGCATTCGTTGTGAATTTTCGATTGTGTTCGGCCCCCCGGGGCATGGCTGGGGAACACTGACTTAAACGATTGCTGTTTGTAGTGCTCACCAACACAAGCATATATTTCTGTCGTCTACATTCGGCAGGATCTCCTCTAATTACTTAAGCATAATTTTGAAGAATTTTTGTTAAACTTTTTGTATTATTGCAGATTTTAGTTGCTGTTAAGGAGTTAGTTCCTTAGTATGTTTTATAGGGATCTTGTAAGCAGGTATAGTTCCAGATGGTTTTGAGACCTTTACCTCTGAAAATTTACTCGTACGTACTCTGCTGGTTGACGGCGTGCTTCGGCAAGCCTCTTATGCACTTGTTGTGTTTTGAAAACTTCAAGCAACATGCCACAGGAAGGAAAGAAAAAGCGTATGCAAAATACAAATGCAAAAAATAGGCCAACAGGCTATCTCTTTTGCTCTCACAAATTGTTTTTTGTGTGATTGTGACGATTGTGTACAAGCGTTGATCGTAACAGATCTTTGACTTCGGCAACAAGTACTCTCGGTGACTCGCTGCCGAAGCTAGGAGTTATAGCGAGTATTTGTAATGAACAAACTTTACTTTGTATCAAGGGGCTTTACGTCTACTCGCAACCGAAGCGCCGAGTCAACTTGAGTATGAGTAAGGCAATACTCTAGTCTGACAAGCCTTGAGAGCTGTGCGATTGTACTAGTGGCGGCTTGTTGCAATTATCTGATAAATACTTAATGGGGTTGGAGATGCTTCCTTTGGCCTGTTACACACATTTGCACGACTTTAGTATAACCCTTTTTACTCTGCGATTAACGGGTATAAAAATTGTGTTGCCATAGCAATTTCACTTATATTCGTAATCTCCCGCTTGTCGAATACACCCTTTAAATTGATAACTACAGGGCATTTCGTCTATGAGCGCGGGTGCCAATCAGAAGGCAGTGCACACTCATACCCTGCCACCGAAAGAGAGAGAGCAAGAGCAATTTGGATGCTGATCTGAGGCCGTTTTGGCCAGCGACTAGATAAAAGAACAAATAGACTGGCAGCAGCCGCTGCAAGAACAAACACGTTTTAGCCAAGACAGCCAGAGTTAGCCATAGCCAGAATTAAAGCCAGAGTCGAGCGTGGCGAGCAGTTGACACACTGACCCAATTCCCGGTTTCGATTTTCTGGTTTTTCTTACAGAATACACGTTTTCCGCTGGCTGCTCTCGCACTCACACACACGCACACAAGTAAAAGAATTTTCAATTTTCCTCAGTGTGACATTTTCCCTTTTGCGTTTACCGACCCCCACCCCCCTCTTAGCATAACACTCACCGTTAACAGCCGCTGCGTCTTGAATCTCCTCGTTGGTGTTGTTGTTCTTGTTGTTGTTGATGTTGCCGCTGCTGCTGCTTGCTCTCCCACACCGTTTTCTCTCTCACACACACGTTACGTACCGTTCACGTTTTAAATTTTTTGGTTTCCTTTGATTTTATTCAATCGAAACGGACATGGACATCAGTTGAAATGGCTTAGTCTTGGATTCGAATATATTTGGTGGTGTTTCTTGTATTTGTTGTTGGAGTTGTTGTGTTCCAATGGACATTTGATGTATTTATACTATTTTACTTGTTTTATTATATACATTTAGATATTTTGCACTAGAGAACTTACTTCCTACGAATCACAATTAGAAATGAGTATCGAAGCGCCTGAATTTCGTTAAAGTCCCGTTACAGCTGAAAGCCAAAGAGCCGTCTACTACGATTGATACAACAACTACAACTGCTCGTACAGCAACAAAAACAGGCGGCAAATCTATTCGAAAAAGGAAACCCGTCGGCGGTGCACACACAAATTTCTCTTGTGACGTAATAGCAGAGTTTTCCCGTGCAGTTTTCGTTGGATTCTGTTCTCAGCGTACACTGAGCAGCCGAAATTGAAATGGAAATGAAAATGGTTGAAGTTTAACGTTAACGAAAGATTACAGTAACAGTAAACAGAGCGGCGTTAAGAGTGTTGACTCGAATAGCGGGTGAGCGAAGCTGCTCAAATAGTGGAAAATTTGAGTGGCCCGCTATTTGAGTATCGCAGGGAACCAGTTCTAAATTTAAATTTAAAAATTTCGGAACGCACTATAGCATAATATTGACATATGATAACAATTACTCTGCAGATATCCGAACCTTTATCCCGAGGTCAACGTGGTGGAGAGCTGGAAAAGAGACCGGGACCGTCGCACAGTGCTTCAGAATCGTGTTGCCTTGCACCAAATTTGGTAACATGTGAACCGCTCAAAATTCAAAATTCATTTTTCTTTTGCTTGATGTGAAATTGTGCAAAGTTTCATTTAGTTAAGAGTTTATTTAAATTGATTCAGTAGTTTCGTTATAGTTTGTTTTGTGCTGGTACTCGCAGATTGTTCACCAAAGTGTACTGATGTCATCTCAGATTGTATACAATACAAATATTAAAATTTTAACGTTTTGGCAAAAAAATTTCAAGTACATTCTTCTGAAACAATTTGCTAGTCAAGTCCGGGACTGGATTGGAAATTTAAGCTCGGGATCGGGACGCGACGGGATAGCTAGGGTCGGGAACGGGACGGAACGAGATCAAAATTTCTTTCCCGCGCACTTAAAATTTGACTAATTAAATGTATTATCTATTGACCATTGTAAAGTAAAGTAAAGTAACCTTTGTAAAGTTACAAACATTCTAGTCTACATATTCTGCCCACAAACTTACTTAAGAAGCATAGAAAACTAGTTTTCACAATTTCATTCGACATATTTTGGTTTCGCACCTTTGTTTAAATTGGCGCCAAATAATCTGCAAGCGAAGCTAATCCAAATGAAATCAGGGTCGTTCCGTCAACTGCTTTTGATTTGCTATCACGAAATCAAAATAGAAAGCAAATCACTTTCAGGAATACCACTACTTTTTATGCCATAATTGTCATAACGAAAACTGTTTCTTAAAATATTTATTTCATGCGGAGATTTTCCGTCTTTTCAATTTTGCTTTTGCTTGTGGCTTCGACATTGGTTACTATGCTATTATTATTGGTATTGTACAAATATGCCAATTCAAAAAAAAAATTGATAAAATTTGCAAAGTGTTCCAAAAAAGTGTTCTTTTCATTTTCCAAGGCTTGATAAATGTGATTACATTGCAGTTTCTCATTTGCAAATGTGCGCACTTTAAATTCAAATGAGTGTGAACTAGTTCTAGCTAGCGTTTTGGTTCACATCTAAGTAGGCAGCCCTGGTTCCAAATAATTGATTTTATTTTCACTTGTTGATTTGGATTTTTGTTGCTGTTCGCGTCGTTTTGTGTATCAGATCAAGAAATTACTAATTGCCAATTCGTAAAAATTCCGATTACCGGTAGAACAGGTCTGTGCCCAGAGTGCGGCGGCCAAAAACCCCTTCGACGAAAGCTTTTGTTGATTCATCGGGCCAGGCCGCTCACTTAGCTTCAGCTTCTCTCTTGGATTCCGATTCAGTTTGAATTAAACCGTAAAACTGGCAGCACGCATCATCAACATGTCCGCAGGTCGAGTGGTTATCTATGGTGGCAAAGGAGCTTTGGGCTCGGCTTGCGTGGATCACTTCAAGGCCCACAATTATGTGAGTAACCCCCAAACCACTTTCCCCCTTACCCTTCACTTTTGGTAATTGATTTTCCATTGTTTTCCACTGCAAAGTGGGTAGGCAGCATTGACTTGAGCGAAAACGACAAGGCCGATGTGAGCATTGTGGTGCCACGCGATGCCAGCTGGCCGGAACAGGAGGCGGCGGTGGTGGGCAAAGTGGCTGAATCTCTCAATGGCCAGAAGCTGGATGCGGTCATTTGTGTGGCCGGCGGTTGGGCAGGTGGCAATGCCTCCAAGGATTTGGCCAAGAATGCCGATCTCATGTGGAAGCAAAGTGTCTGGACTTCGAGCATATCCGCTGCGGTGGCTGCTCAGCATTTAAAGGATGGCGGTTTTTTGGCTCTGACCGGAGCCAAACCTGCCCTGGAGGGAACACCGGGTATGATGGGCTATGGCATGGCTAAGGCGGCAGTGCATCAACTCACGCGCTCGCTGGCTGGTGAAAATTCTGGCTTACCCCTTGACTCTCTGGTGTTGTCCATACTCCCCGTGACCCTGGACACACCCATGAATCGCAAATGGATGCCCAAAGCTGATTTTGGCACTTGGACTCCGTTGAGCGAGGTGGCCCAGCTATTTGAGAAATGGACCAAGGCCGAGGACAGACCCAAAAACGGTTCGTTGTTGCAACTGATCACCAAGAATGGCATCACCGAGCTGATACCAGCGGAATAATTTATTGGATTTTGTTATTAAACTTTAGAAATGCTCCATTTTGTATATAAACTATAAATAAATCGTTTAGCGGTCTTTCAACTTGCCTAATCTTGTTTTTCGTAATTACAGCATTTAAAGGAAGGCAGTGGCGTGCGAAAGGAAGGGAGCGTTTGAGAAGGGGGCTAAAGCAACATTTGAATTTTTTTGGAATTTTTAATCAATTGCAACTACTTTCAAATCAATTAGTTTTCTTTAAATAAAAGAAGTGGATAGCCGGCTAAATGCTAACGGCTGATTATACTTCGATAATAGGTTGTCTCTGTACAGTACTGTTTCAAGAACCTCCCGGCAGACTTTTTGCGGTCACACTCAGGACGTTTTACAATTTCTTTATAAATCAAGAAGCCACGAAAGAAAGATTTGGCATTGTTTTAGGCACAGCTAAAAGGTTAGGTAAAAGTTTCTTTCAATATTTGGAATTTAAAATTTTTAAGGGTATAAAATCTATCTTAAGACAAAATGTCCAACATTCTAGTAACAGGTTTGCGTGTTAGTAAAAATAATACTCGTGAGACTGGAGACTCTGGGAGAAGGATCATTGAAGTCGAAGCTGCGGAACTAGTGCAATACTTCCTAAGCCTTCTATATGATATTAGCCAGACCTTCACAATGATATTAGAGTTGCCGAGCAATGTAGTGACGAACATGATTGTGAATTTTCTACCCAGGATCTGCTGATCTGCTGTACTCTCAAGAGTAGTAAACCAAATAAAGACCGTGTACCTGCTGAGTTTCTTGTAAATGCCACCCCACAATTTATGCAATTTATTTGAAAGATGCCCTTAACAGAATCTTCGATTCAGCCAACGTGCCGAGTTGTTTCCTCACAAGCATCCTGTTTCCATATTTTAAGAAAGGAGCCCAAAAAAAGTGAAAAAAAAGGAAAATTAACTTCGGCTAGGGCCGAAGTTGGTTTACCCTTGCAGCACGTTTTTTCTGAATAAGACTACTTTCCGAGCCTTTCTTTTCTATGGGAACTATACTATATAGATGTCAGATTTTGACCAAACTTATGTAATTTGGAGTCGATTCCATTTGAAACAAAAGTTTTTTTCACTAGAACTTCATTTTTGACCAATCATTCGTACTGCAGCTATATGCTATAGTCATTCGTCTCTGTCCCTGTTTCGGTTTTCACTTTCGACAAAATTTGTCGAATTCGAATTTGCTCAAGTGGTTTTTGTAGAAAATTGATAGAGTAAATCGGGTAAAAACATTTTTATTGAGTCTCTCGTATTAAAAAGAAGTAAAAACTGTCCGGTTTGATACAGATTACCTTGATGGATTACCAAAAAATGCAGCATTTACCAAATTCGAATTCACTGAAGAGAAAACCGGAACAAGTCAGATAGTTTATCTTTAATGAGGAAACTTTGTATTTATTGTTAACATGGCATTATAATGAGGGTCTAATAAAATGTCGTTTTGGAATGAACTATTTTCAAAGAGTCTCGCGTTTTTCTACTTAACAGCTAACAATTTAGCCAAATTTCGTGAAATACCTCCAAAACTAAGTGTCAGCTTTTGTAGAACTCGAGACCGAAACTGTTCCGCTACAATGTTTAGGTTCTTTTCGATTCAAGAAATATCGGTTCACGGATACCGGAGCAAAAAAAATTAAAATAATCGGTTGTGGTGGTTTTGTGACTTAATCGGTTCTTTTCGGTATTCGGTTCCAGTTTGATTACCTGGAAATGATTTTTCAATGTGATTTCCAATTTCAAGTTTCTGTAAGAAGCCAGCTGCTCGCTCTTAACGACGCCATTACAGGGGAGCTCCTCCAATCAACCAAACACAGTATGAGGAAAGTGATGTATTTTTGTATGATGCTTCGTTCTAAATCATCTAGAGACCTTGACAATGCACCTATAGATTATCATATTTAGATATTTCAAGAAGTCAAAAAATGGGGCGATCTGTGGTACGACTCTAAAGACATGGAGTTTTTGGTTCGAACCTTGGTTCTTTCCATGTTTTACACCATTTTAATAGAAAAGCAATTCATGTGATTAATATTAAAAAAATGTTCAGAACTCCTTTACTTTTGAATTAAACAAACAAGTTTTAAGACTTAAGTCGATGGTACGATAATAGCTTTTGCCAGCTTCTGAACGTTTAATGGCGGGATCTTAAAAGTTAAGTTTATTATGGATTATTTTAAGCGTTTTCTAGAATTCGAGAGTTAATGGAAAATTTTAAATATTTCAGAATGTCTGTAATATTGTGGAAAAATAAGGATCTTCAAAGCTATATACAACTCGCGGACCGGAGCCCTGATACAAACTGGAAAAGCTTAAAAGCTTTTATCATTAGCATCTAGCATCTTGGGATATGTTTTTAAAAGTCTTTTAATCATCAAATTTAGCTGAAATTCATCCAAAAGATGATAGTTTTTCATATCCTTTGGATGATTTTCAGCTCTTTTGGATGATTAAAAGGATATTAAAGACATATCCAGTCCAAATGGAAACGGGATATCCAATGGATATTTTTTCATATCATTTTTTTCTCTGTGTACTATTTGTAGGTTTTAGACTTCGGTCTTGTGCCTCACAAGAAAACATCTTAAAGGCTGACATGTAATTAAGGGCTGCATTTTAAAGCTTTTTGTGAGACTGTACCTGACCTGCATATAACTATTCTTATGGGTGGCTTGATTGTAGATTCAACTAATTAAAGAGTGCCTCAAGGAATTGTTAACTGCTAAATGATGCCAGCTGCTGGCGTTTCTTCCTAACTTTAGGTAGAATCGGAATTGTTAGATGTGCCTATTTACTAGTAAACAATTTTACATTTTATTCTTAGGACTTTTCAAGGAAAAATCTTTGAAATTAAAATGTAAAAAGCCCTAATTGCACAAATTAGACAACGAGAATGGTCCTAAGATTTATTAAATAAATAAACTAGGCTAGTTTTGAGCTCTACATTGTCTTTGGACACCATTTAAAACGAACTAAGCAACTAGAATCCCTGCATAAGACTGAGTTTAAGAACTTTACAAATTTTCTAATTTTCATTTTATTTTTAAACCCTTCCCAAAGTCATTTAAATGTTTTGCCCACGCCTCTGTGTAGAGGGATAACCCCTTGAACTCCATTCTCTAGTTTCTCTTCATTATGCCTTCTTCTTCTTCATGATCTTCATAAACAAAACCATGCCTGCAAAATGAAAATTTCATTATTAACTTGGAACATCTCTGGGTAATCCCATTATGACTCACCCAGAAATGTAACTATCACAAAGACAATCATCAGCCAGAGCCAACATTTGTAGGCCTTTCGCGAATGCTGCTCCAATTTTTCCGCCTCTTTGCCCAACGAATTGATATTACGATCGGCCATGCCACTGGAACGGCCGACCACTTCGGTGTCCTTTCTAATAATCCGATTGGCAGTTTCGGTTTGCTCTTTGAGATTACGTGTCAGCGAGAGCATATGCTCGGTAATCTTCTCCTGGGCATTGTTATAATACTTGACAGCCTCGTTGAGATTGTCGCCGGTGGCAGAGACGCCGGTGGTGGGACTGGAACCGGCCTCTTCCGGGCCACGTCGTCGTCGTAGAGTATCTGCATCTGCCAAGGGAAGAGGAAAATAATTAAACAATCTCTTTATTCACTCTCTCTCTCTCTCTCTGTCTTACCCTGCAGCAGTTCCTGGCGCAGCTCATTGTATTGTTTGGTGTTTTGCAATTGTCGCATCTCTTTCAGGGCATTCTCCTGCGCCTCTCCGCTTTTGGGTCGGCCCCCTGTTTGGCCCCCGGACGTGGCCTTTTCCGTGTAGCCAGTGGCCAGCTTAAGCGCATCCAATCGCTGTATGTAGCCAGATATCTTTGGTTTACTCGTTGGGTCGTCCATGGCCTCCAGTTCGGCCACCATGGTATCTAGTGATTTAATGAATTTCTGCAAGCGCCAAAAGTTATCCTCACTTTTGGCCAGGTCCTCAGAGCTGCCCAGCAGCGTTCGAATGTTCACATTCAGTTTCGTGGCCATTTTCAAGGGAAAAACATAAAAACTAACAAAGTACAAACAACACAAACAGCTGAGCGAAGGCGAATTCAGCGACGGCGAATTCGCAAAAGAGGGAGAACGGAGGAATCGATAGCTGGCAGCCAAGCGACGCAGCCCTGAGACAGTTTAACGATATTTTAAATAATTATATTTCAATTTTACTTTCAAATAAGAATACAAACTGTAAGATGAATAAAAACCAGTTTTAAGTATTTTTTATATTGATTTATTTCAAATTACTATATGCCCGGCCTACTTTGGTATTGTAGGCTGACACGTTCGGAACAAAAGAGAATTCAACATTTCAAAAAGTGCGGCATACCTTTCGGGCTGTTGCATAAAATCATTGTGCGTTCACACAAATGATAAATGATAAAATATTTGTTAAATTAATCGGGCGTGTTCTACAAACCTCTAACAACCCAAAAGCAATTGTCGGTGTTCCCCAAATCTCTTTTATTGGTTTTCAAATGTCGCAAATTTTGTGGGGACATTTGGTTATCTTTTTGGTAATAAAGAGCTTTGAGTCAAATAAATATTAAAGATCAATACTTTGATGCTTAACTAATCGAATAGCATTAATATTGCTAAACATTTTATGAGTTCATAGTAATAAAAATTAGTTTTTAAATATTTTTAACCAAAACAACGCAAATGCCAAAGAGAAAATATCAATGAGCAAACCTGCCAACTTATTCCAAATCAGTCAAGCACATTTTCGGAGTTTTTATTTTCTTTTCAAAGTTAACATTTTTAGTCTTAAATGAAGGATAAAAAAAATTTATGTGGACAAATTAGCAGTTTAGTTAAATATAAATAAAAAGGTTAATTCAATGAGTTATCGAAAAAACCTATCGATAGATTTTATTTGTGGGAATTTCAAACTACGATAAGAAGACGCAGCGGTGAAAATTTTCACAAAACATTTTAAATTTATTGTGTTTATTATGAAAATAAAAATGTTTTATGGGAGAAACTGTGTACTCTGGAGGAAGAGGCCGTAATGTCATTAGGAAAAGCAGTCGGATATTGCAGTGAGGTAGCTTATGCTTCATCATAAATTAAAATTAGATTGGATCCATCTCGGACATTCTTGCTAAGATTTTTTTCCCACGCCAACGTCCTTCTAGCAATATACATAGCTATCAATGCAGCCGCGGTCATTTTTGAATTTATATTTGAGCGCTCCACTCACATGTAAGCAACAGGGTTGTCAATTAAGACAACTATTTCGCAGGTCGACCTCTTTAATTTTTTTTTTCTATTAAATACAGTTTAAATGATCTAAATAAATTTCTAGTTTGGAAGTTAGTCTATACCAAAAACACAATTTTATAATTTGCTTAGAAATATAGTCGGGCTTGACCGATTTTCTTTCTTGTTATGGTAAATTATTAGGTAAATTAAGTCGTAAATTTTAATAGTTGTTGGTCTATTACTTAAAACTGGGAATACAGTTAGTTAATTTCGCGATTTTTTCAATTGTCAGATAAATTTAAGAATTTTTTGAACTTGCGAAACAAATAAATTTTCTCAGAAGAATGAGTATTTTTCATGTTTAAATCAAAGTAATGGTATCTTAAGGACCAAAACCAAAGTTTGGTTGACGCACGTTTATTTAAATTTCTCTTAAACCTGATGTGCTGGGGGAAAACGAACAATTTATTTGAATTCAGCGCCCGAAAATACATTAGAAACGTTTGCTATCATCTCTGGTCAAAAAGTGCCCTTTTTTTGTAAACTTATTTTTATCATAAAGAATTACTTATTGGGTTTAAATAAACTATCCCAAAAATTTCTGCGATTTGGTTAAGCGAAGATATGCAATTTTGATAAAGCTGGATAAGGAAGAAATACCATTCAAATAAAGCTGAAATTAAAAACTCAGGAAAATTAAAAAAATTCTATCCAGTTTGCTAATTAATACATAAATTGTTATTGAATAAAGCTACGTACCTTTGAACTCTGTGAAAAAACGGGCAAGTTATGGACTTAAATCGAGATTCAAACTAAACTGAAATATTCAAAACAGATGTTTTACCGAAACGATTGTCAATCTCGGTCATTAGTTATAATAGTAACCACAGAAATTCTTTTCATCTTCCATAAAAATTTGTGAAAATTTTTCAATTTGGAAAAACTAACGCTGTCACAAAGACATACAGAAACCTGGAACACTATAAACAAATGATTTAAGAATTTTGTGTCTCTCTTAACTTTGTATTTATAAACTTGATTTTTTGTACAGCTAAAAATTTCAAATTTACTTTCACCATTAACATAGCCTACTTTCAGGCCGGTTGTCCAAAATCTTTTTTAAAATTCCATTGCCCTCGATATCAAATTAAACCTTATCAATACTTGGCACCCGATTGATAGTTAAGCGTTTCCTTATCTGTATGCAAAAGTAGGCCCGAAATCTAGTTGTATGTTGGTAACAAACTGGTGCGGTGGGCAAAACGTTTTTAGCTGCGTGTAAATAAGTGATTATTGAGGGTACGTCAGCGGCAGCAGCAGCAGCTGATTGCCTCTGGACAAGCAACCAAGCTGCGCAAGTGCGGGCTGAAATGTCCATGAATGAAACTGAAATTGGGAACCAGCTCATGCTCCACCACCCGAAAACTCTCGCAGAGAGAGAGCGAGCTCTCGCGCAGCTAACGGTGGCAAGTGAAAAATTTCACATAAACGACGTGAAAAACGAAATCAATAAGTAAGCAACGTTTAAGAATAGAAATTTTCTATTGAAAATTCACAAAAATAATCATTAAACAACTGTAACTAAATCAACAACCAAACATCAACATTCAGCACGGGTCATGTCCAAGAAAAACGTTAGCTAAATGGAAATTTAATACAAAATTAATACAAAATCAATACACAGCAAAGTGAAAATTTGGTGTCCTTTGCCCCCTTAAGAAAATTGCAACTAATTTTTATGGTGTAGATTGAGTAATTTATTACATAAGTTGTTATCATTTTTGTAGTCTATCCTTAGAAAATCCATTTACAAGGCTTACACACCTCCCTTCCCACACCCTTTTTTTACAGCTGCTGCTGGTAATGTAAGGAGAAGACTAAGACTTGCTTAGAAAAACAAAATAGAAACTGTAGAGAAAATTGGTTTTCTGCTAGTGTACAAAACGCTACAAAATGCAGCCGCCGCCACGTAAGGTAAATTTTAATCTCACAAAAAGCAAAACGTGCTGATAAGGTCTAATCCCTCCACGTTGTTTTAATTGAAAACCCCAGGGAAACTACGTGAAGTTTCTTAAGAATCTGCACACAGAGCAGGTGGCAAAGTTGCAATTGAAGAATCAACATGAGTGCGATCTGTTGGAGGATATACGCCAGTTTACCATCAAACGTTCGGCCATTGAGAAGTCCTATAGCGAGGCTCTGCTCAAGACCGCATCGCAGTATCTCAACAAGAAGATACCCAACATACCAGACATTAAAATGGAGGGCATGGAGGAGCGTTGGTAAGTAAACGACCAATTTAACTTAGTCCCTCATTTAAATTCTCCCTGTGCTCACACCAGGAACATGTGGAGCGTTTGGCGCACAGTGCTCGAGGAGAACGAGAAATTGGCACGCGCCCGTCTCGCTGCCATTGAAGTATTCCAGCAGCAAATTGCCGATGAGGCCAAAGTCTTGAGAGATTATAAATTGGCCATTGCCAAACGCTCCCTCTCCGGCATTGTCAATGTGCAGAAGGAGTTGCATCTGAGTGTCGGTGATGTGGATAAGACCAAAAAGTCATATTTCGATGAGGAACACTGTGCCCATGATGTACGCGACAAGGCACGTGACATCGAGGAGAAGTTGAAGAAGAAAAAGGGTTCGTTCTTTCAGTCCATCACTTCGTTGCAGAAGAATAGCGCTCGGGTCACCTCGCGCAAAGAGTTGCTCGAGGAGAAATCATCGGGCGCACGAAATGATTACGTCTTGAGTCTGGCAGCAGCCAATGCACATCAGAATCGTTATTTTACGGTGGATTTGCAGACCACCATGACGACCATGGAGAATTATGTTTTCGAGCGAGTCGCCGAGTACCTGATGCTAATGGGGTGAGTTTGTCAATTTTTATAATTTTGTCTGGAAATTCGAGGGAAAATTTTAGAAGTTATAAACAAAAGGTGTGGAGTCTTAACTCAACATTCTCTCGCTTACTGAAAAATCTTTATGGAAAAAAAAAAACAGTCGAAATCGCCCTAAAATAAAAAATTCGCCTTGAAAACGGTTCAAAGGCGATTCAACATACTTTCTAAAAATTAGAAAATATTTACTATTAGCTAGAAAATATGGGGTATGGGGTAGAAATGTGTCAAGTGTCCCCTTTTAGCCCCAGTAGTAGGCTAAGCCTTAACACTTGGGCTTCCTGTGACAGTTACCTAGTAAGCATATGGAGTTTTTATTTAGTTGAATAGTGAGTCTCGGCTGATCAACAACAAAAGCTTACAACTAAATATTGCTATAATTTTTATATATTTTTTATTTACCGCAAAAATGCCGATCAATAATGTAACGTATACTAACAACAATAAGAATGCGGATAATGCTTCACGCTATGGGTTGTTGGCGTGGCTAAATGCTCTCTTGGATACGGACATGAAGGAATTGAATGAGTGTTGTACAGGCGCCGCTTTCTGCCAGGTCTTCCACATGATACGACCAAACGCCATCAACTTAAGGCGCGTTAAGTTCCTAACTAACGTGGAGCCCGATTATATACAAAATTTCAAAATTTTACAGGCTGCATTCGATAGAGAAAGAGTAAATAAGATAATACCTGTCGAAATACTAGTTAAGGCGAACTTCAAGGCAAATTACGAATTCTTGAAATGGTTCAAGAAGTTCTGTGATGCCAATCGAAGCGAGGAGATGAATTATGATGCACCTGCGGCCCGAAACTATGCAAGACTAGGGGTTGGACATCAGTTGGTCAAAAAGAAAATTTTAATGGGCGGTAAAGCTTGTGCCGGAATGAATTCAACATATTTAGTGGATCGAGCGGGTAAGACACAATTGGAGACGGGTGTAAAATGCGCGGATGCTATGACAGCAAGAACTCCAAAGCTTGATACCTCCAAGCCTCTGACGCTCGACGATCTGTTACGCGTTAACTTTATAGCCGAAATGGTGGTGCCGAATATCGAAAAGTCAGAAGAAAAAAATCGTCGGATTTTTAATATCATACCAAAATTGGCACTACAATCGGAGTTAGCCGCTCCGAGTGCTCTTGGAGAATTAGAACAAAAGGTGGCACCTGGCTCTAAGGTGATGGAGGTATTGAAAACACCTAAGGATGTTGAATTGCAATACCGCACCATCCGCAAGACCTATGCTGATAAATATATTGAAATTTCAAGCCGCGACCATGACTTTAATTTCGAATTATTTTTTAAATATTTGGAAGTCGTTTTCAATACAATGGAAGACAAAAAGCCACATGATTCAACTGAAACCAACGATCAAAAAGAGATGCAGGAGTCAACTTCACGCCATGAGTCGGCTAATAAATAATAACGGATTACCCTCATCCATAATTCGATTCAGGCTAGGTGCACACTTTTGATCCCCGGCTGCGGCTCGTCTTCTATGTGTTGTGTTCTTTGGTCTCTTGCCTATTAATGTTTTCTTCCTTTTATATTAACGTGCGAAATAGAGGACAACCCAAATGGTTTGTTCCTATCAACCGGAATGGAGACACGTATTCAACGATAGAGAAGAAGTAATGATTTGCTCACTTATCAACACACTTTACACCAAGCTAATGATGATTTTCCAAACCTCAGATTTTCCAAACCTCAGATCTTATCGGGCCCATTTTGCCCTCCCTTCCATGGCTGTGCTTTGGCAGATCCTATTACTTCTCGACAGCTCCGCTGATTTGTTTGCTTACGGGGGCAGCATGGTTAGCAGCGGAAGTCACAACTGGCCAGATAAGCAATTCATAAAATTTTCATTATTACTGCGGAACATTCTAAAAATAACGGCAAGGAAAAAAAACTTCAAAACCCAACCAATCAAATATTAGCATTAAAACTTATCATCCCAAAAAAATTCTAATATTAAACTTTGGGGAAATTAACGAAATAAAATTAATAAACAAAAAAATGTTGGGAATTTTGGGGAACTCAATTTAGTCATAGCCTTGTCGATGTAAGAATAATTAATGCTTCCAAAACTGGTTTCGGTTTAGCTCCATCAGCTCTTGTTTCGAAGATATGGGTGAAAACCGATTTTGACTAAGTTTTCGCACTCTAGGAATTATGGAGGCCGCACTAAGTATAAATATTTGGATTTATGAGCTTTATACGGCAGAGCACATATCAATGCATCTTTAAAAAATGAAAAGCGCTATAAAAGTACAGCGGAAAGTGTCTTAGTTGGCCTCTAAAGTCAGACTCTTCTCGTTTTATAGCATTTTTTCAAAACTAATCATTGTTTTTAAGCTAGAGCGGTTTTTGAATCAATACGAGGTGTGTTCAAAAAGTATCGCGAATTTTGAATTTTCGCGAGTTACGCGGGTTTCGATTTTTTTGTGGCGTTATGTTGGTACTCATGTCTCTCACTTATGCCGACAAGCTCGGCCATTTTGAATGTTCACTTAATTGTTGACAGCTGCTTTGCTTGCACGTGTTTTGGATCGTCTTCGATTTTTACCTATTCAAAAAAATGGATCAAAGAACCTGTATCAAATTTTGTATGAAAAACGAAATTAAGTGAGCGGATGCATTCCGAATGTTGACTGTGGCATACGGAGAAGCTACCTTGGACCGAAGCAACGTTTATCGGTGGTACAAAATGTTCTCAGAAGGCCGAGAAGATGTGAACGACGAAGAGCGTGCCGGACGCCCGAGCACTTCAACAACAGACGAAAAAATTAATGAAGTGGAGAAAATGGTATTGGCCAATCGTCGAATCACCGTTAGAGAAGTTGCTGAGGACCTAAACATATCGATTGGCTCGTGCCATTCGATTTTTATCAATGATTTGGGCATGAGACGGGTCGCCGCGAAATTCGTACCAAAATTGCTTAATTGCGACCAAAAACAGCATTGCATGAACATTGCTAATGAGATGTTAAACTCTGTCCGCGACGACCCAAATTTGCTCCAGAGGGTCATAACTGGTGACATTCAATCATCTCCATGGAAGCTGCCGCACGAACCAAGACCGAAAAAAGCGCGCCAAGTTCGGTCGAATGTGAAAGTTTTGCCGACAGTTTTCTTCGATTGCAGGGGCGTGGTGCATCATGAGTTCTTGCCACAGGGAAGAACGGTCAATAAGGAATATTACCTGCAAGTTATGCGCAATTTGCGCGAAGCAATCCGCCAGAAACGCCCGGATTTGTGGAAGAACAAAAATTGGCTTTTGCACCACGATAACGCCCCTGCTCACACATCGTTGCTTGTGCGCGACTTTTTGGCCAAAAACAACACACTAATGATGCCGCAGCCACCGTATTCCCCAGATCTGGCCCCCTGTGACTTTTTCTTGTTGCCTAAACTGAAGAGGCCCATGAAAGGACGACGTTACGCTACGCTTGACGAGATAAAGACGGCATCGAATAAGGAGCTGAACAAGATAAAAAAAATGATTTTTTGAAGTGCTTCGAAGATTGGAAAAACCGTTGGCACAAGTGTATAATATCTCATGGGGATTACTTTGAAGGGGACAAAATAGATATTCATGAATAAATAAATAATTTTTGAAAAAACACAAAATTCGCGATACTTTTTGAACACACCTCGTACTCTGTGTACCTTTGTTACAGAGTATAAGAAGAGCAGTAAGTCAAGTAAAGAAGAAGAGTAGATCTACCTTTTATAAATCCTTATAGAGCCGGTGAAAAAAGTGACCAACCAAGATGTTGTAAGTGAAAGTAAGTAATTGAGTTTCCATAGAAAAAGCGTTATTCATTAAGTAAAACAAACTTATGAAACAGCTGACAGCGAATATCGTGTGAAATCAATGTTCCATTAAAGAAACTCAATAACTAGCTTAAGTCTTTTGCATGGATTTCTAGCTAAGGTTTTGGGTTGGCCTGCTTCCGGATAACTTTACCGACCTTCGAAACAAAGGAAATAATAAACTTTTTGTTGGTCAACTTGACGTCTTATTGCACAGAGAAAAAAAGGATATTTAAAAATATCCATTTGATAATTTTCGTATCCATTTGGAATGGATATTTCTTTAATATCCTTTTAATCATCTAACGGAGCTGAAAATCGTCCAACGGATTTGGAAAATGGTCATACTTTGGACGATTTTCAGCTCCGTTGGATGATTGAACGGTTACAAAAGATGATTAAAAGGATATTTAAGACATATCCATTCCAAATGGTTCCTTTTTGATTTTTTTTTTCTGGGTGGATATGAATATCCATAACTAAGTTTTATATAGTTATAAAGTTCTTTTACGCTCTAAATCCCTCCTAAACCCTGTTTTAATTTTACAGCCGCACAGAGCTGCTCACCTGCTCGGCCACGCAGAACAGTTTCGGCAAGATTCGGGACCAGGCCCAACAGCTCACGCGTGAGTACAATCTGCAGTGCTGCTATCTGTTCTATCCGGTGCTCAAGCAGCACATTCAATATGATTTCGAGGCTTGCGATAACGATCCGATACGCAAGGTAACCGCCGAACATGAATCGGCTGCCGAGACGTTGACCAAAGAGGCCAAAAATCTGGCCGGTCGTGTGGTCAAAGAGAATGCGTCCATACGCGAGAATGCCAAAAAATTGGCCTTGTGCCAATCGCTGCGTGACTCCGGCCAGCGTTCCGATCCGAATGATCCAAATGGACCTGATTTGGATACTAAAATTGAAGAGTTCCGTGATCAAATACGTCGCTCGGAGACCGAGAAGGCTAAGGCGGAGGCATGTTTGCAGTGTCTTCGTGATGGTGGCATTAATGTGGATGAATGGGTGCAAGAGGCAGAGATCATGGGGGTACAGGAGCTGACACGATCGGCCAGTTCGATATCGATGCGTACCGATGCCTCGGGTCAGGGTGAGAATCCGAGTTCAGATTCGTTCTATGACAGCGATAAGGAGGAGGCGGCAGGCGGGGCAGCAGCAGCAACTAAGATGAAGCCAGACCAGCAGCAGCAGCTGTCAAGAGATCGCACTTTCAGCGATAGCGAGGAAGAGGCAGAAGAGAGGGTGCCACCAGCAGCAGTTGCGGCTGCGGCTCCAATGGCAGCCAGCTCGGGCGGTGGCGGCTGGGAGGATCCCACTGAGGTAAGCTGGGGTAACGAAGAGGAGGAGGACAAGGATGAGTCTATAGTACCAGAGCCCAAGGAGGCCATATTCAAGTGTACAGCGCTGTACAGCTATACGGTGAGTGAGTAGATTAACAAAAAAGAGCAAGTGGTTAAGTTTTTTCCTTCAAAGGCTCAAAATCCCGACGAACTCACCATTGTGGAGAACGAGCAGCTGGAGGTGGTCGGCGAGGGTGACGGCGATGGCTGGCTAAGGGCACGCAACTATCGCGGCGAGGAGGGCTATGTCCCGCACAATTATCTGGACATCGATCAGGAGACAGCTGGCGTCGCCTTTAATGGTAGTTCAGGCAATCAATTGCGCTCACAAATCTCATTCTCATCTGTCGATTATACTGTTGACAATGAAGATCAAACGGTGGACTCCATGCAATCGCCCGATCAGGTATCGGTCATAATGGCACCGCAGAAGCGCATTAAATCGGATGTGGAATGGTGCATTGCATTGTACGATTACGATGCCACCGCCGAGGATGAGCTGACCTTTGAGGAGGGCGACAAGATCAAGATTGTGACCAAAACGGCGCATGGTGTGGACGATGGCTGGTGGGAGGGTGAATTGGATGGGAAGTTTGGTAATTTCCCATCGCTGGTGGTGGAGGAGTGCGATGAGTTGGGTGAGCCATTGAGCGATGGTGAGGGTGAATCACCGCCACCCATGGCTGCGCCCAATTTTGCTTTACCCCCGGCACCGGCTCTACCGCCAGAGTATGCCCATGAGTTGGAATTAGAGCTGACAGAGGATATGTTTGGCTCACAGGATACGGCGGGTGAGTCATCTTAGATGCAGAAATGGATACTAGATATTTACATACTTTTATTTTAGATGAGGACAGCGGTGTGTATCCCAATGGAGCCAATGCACCCTGCATGCCTCCGCCAGGTAATAGCCTAGCATTTTTATTTTTTTTTGTTTTCCCTACGTCTCTTTCTCTCTCTCTCTCTTTAAAAACGCTCTCTATCACTCAATATCAAGTTCCTCTAGTACCAAAAATATTTGTATAATTTCCCAAAAAAAAAAAAATTCTCTAGAGGTAAAACTTTAACTCCAAAGAGCAGCTCGTCTAACTACTAACCACTTGTTCCATCACCAAACCACCAAAAACCACCACCACCACTGTAACTACTCTCCACTATTCTCTCTCTCTTTCAAAAATGTTGTCTACCCCCCCCTCAAAAAATGAACTGAAAATTAACCTCCAAATTTTTTACAGTGTACTTTAGGCTGCTTGTACCACGTGCGTGTGTGTGTGTGTGATGTGTGTCGGTGTATTTTCTGTTTATGTTTTTACAGCTTTTCTGCTCTTTAATTGTGTGGCACTTTTTTTTTAGATTGCTGCTCACCTTTTGTCATTGCTTTAATTGATTGTTTATTTCTCTCAGTGTAATCGTTGTTTTTGTGTCATTTAAGGACAAGACCAAAGTCAATCCACTGCCAAGAAGGGTAATTTTTAAAGGGTTTTTCCTTCCTGTTTTTTTATATTTTTTCTATATAAATGAAAATGTAAATTGAGCAGAGTTTCCTGAGAGCATGCTAAAAAACTAAACCTTTTTATCTATGGTAGCTTTGAAATTTAACTTGTTTTTAAAAATTTAAGAAAATGTAAACACTCGAGGTTATTTCTTTCCCGAATTCCGTTCCCAGTTCATCTTATTACTAAAAGTATTACAGGATAGAGAAAATACCAGATTTATATAATATTTGTTGTTGATTTGTATTACTCCTTGGAATTGCATGATGTATATATTGAAAGTACAATTTCAAACATTCAGTCGCCATCGCGTTTTTTTTATGATATTATCCTATCAGAGATATTTGTGAATTTGCTGATTTATATCAGAAAAATACACATTTTAGTTCGTTCTCTTGCTTTTTTACTTTCGGTTGGGCTAGTAGGCACTTTTCGAACTTCAAAAATGAAATCGCTAAATTACTTTCGGTTGACGATATTTAAAACTGCACAATTGAGATATGAAAAGTACTGGAGGCCGGTACGCCTACGGGGATTAATGGAACATTTAGATCAAGACTTTTAGTCGCGAATAGTAAAAATATGTACATGAAAAGGATACGTTTTTAATTCAACATTAAGCGAAAGCCACTAAGCCGAACCGTCACTGCGTTTCGGATAGCTTTAAGCATAGTACTCAGACAAGCTAAATCGATTTAGCTGGGTGTCAACTCCATATGAAAAGGTGAAGCTAAACGGTTGCTAAAACTGCATTCAGCATTTAGAATGCAAGCCAATTCTGAATTAAGCCGAACTGCTCATTCCAACTCATTAGCCTAGCCAATTTAATTTTAAGAAAGATCACTTCAAAAAAGTCTCACGGTAATCAGGATAACTGGTGATAGATTCGCTTGAAATCAAAATATTTAATTTCATCTGTTAGTAGGCAGACATCTTCAGCAGTACACTGCATAAGTACTTGAAATTTTTCACTCCAATCGTGCAGCTCTTTTCTAATACCCATACGAACAGAGAGCGGAACAATTTCAGTGTTAATTGGGTTTTGTCATTCTTTCTTGACATTACAAGAAGCACTTTACGGCGTTTCATAAAAAAGAGAGCAAGAGCAAAAAATTATACATACACAGAGGGAAAAAACCGAGAACATTGGACTCTAAATGAGCACATTCGGCCACAAAAAATAATCGTGAACGGATTTTCTCGCTTTGTGAACAATTTCTCACTTCAAGAATTTTTTTGAGAACGCAAAATCTGTATGAGAGTTTATATGCTCCGATTTTGAGAATATTTTAAACTCAAAAAAATTTGAGGTCCAGGTCCACCGTCTACAAGTCGTCCATGGTCCACTCTCCAGGTGCACAAGTCGTCCATGGTCCACTCTCCAGGTCCACAAGTCGTCCATATTCCACCGTCCAAGTCCCTGGTTCACTGTCCAGGTCCACCGTCCAAGTCTATGGTCCACTGTCCAGGTCCACCACCGTTCAGGTCCAAGTCCACAGAGAAATCGCTTGTACAGCATCCCACCTGCTATGGTTAAATTTTAAAGAAATAAAAAATTGTCGGACTTACTGGGATTGGAACCCAAGGCCGTTGCCGCGCGCAACGACGGCGGCCGTCTTAGACGGTTTGGCCATTGCCCAGTGGTGAAGCCGCACAGGAGAGCTGAATTGTGTTCATTTCATGAACATTCGGAACATTTGTTCTGAAGAATTTGAAAAAACATTCTGTTCATATATTGAGATAAAAAAAATTCTTTTTTCTGAACATGTTTTTTTTTCTCTGTGTACCAGAGTATTAGTGGCATAAGCAATGCTTCAAAACTCTAAAACTCTGCAGGAGGTTTGGTCCGGGGGTTCGAACCCATTGTAAAGTCCAAGGTTCAGTTCGCGGACCGGTGTCTGAAACCCCTGAACCCAAGGTTTTGGTTCGAACCCTGGTTCGCTTGAACAAAAACGAAGAGTTTGACTTTCGATTCATTAATGCGTTGATAATGAAATTTATAAACCTTTCAATTCATAAACTTAATCTTAATATTCATTACTTAAGTTATTGTAATGATCAAATCCATTAGCTGACATTTTGCATTATATCTTTCAAGAGCTGTTTATCTTTATCTCCTCTTTAATCGATCGATCACACATTAAGATAAAACGCACTAAGTGTTGAAAAATGCCATTCTTGTAGATCTCTGATTAGTATAAATCAGAACTCGCAAAAAACTATTAACACTTTCAACCTCTCGGCAAAAAACAGTTTGGTAACTGACACAACGAAAACAGGGAGCGAAAGACAGTTTCAGTTCTGTTTTTGCTCAATTCTGTTGTGCTCGGAGCAAAAACCGCATTTTTCGTCCCTGTTTCTGACCTGTCTTTCACTGACACTTTTGCCGAGAGCATACTTCCGAAGTGTTTTTTTGCGTATGTATATGTGGTTGTATGTTGCGCTCGTGTGTGTCATTTTATAACGAGCGTCACACATACAAACAGCCTACCAAACGGACAAAACAAAAAAAAAAAACACTTTTCGTAGACACTAATTGTGTTCTGCTCATTTGCAGACAGTTGTTTAGTGAGCGCTCCCTCAAAACAGTTGCTGTCGGAGGTTGTCGGGTGACCGACTCGTATGTTTTGCGCAACCGAAAACATGTAACAGAAAACACATGAGGTGCGAGAAAAACCGTTCCGCTCAGTGGGAGACCGCTTGTGCCGCGTTATTTCTGTGTTTTACTGAGGCTGGTCGCATAGGAAAAAGTGTTAAGAGTTTTTTTGCGAGCTATGGTATAATTTAATCTTTAAAGCTTATTTCTGACAGGAAACTAATTTTCCCAAATTTCTATAAAACTTTGGCTATATAAACAATATTAAAACTAAGACAATCAGCCTAGTTCTTAGTTCCACTTCCACAAAAATTTTGTAATTTAAAACCGGTTTTTGGTCTAGAATTGATCTCTAAATCACAAAACTTTTGCGGAAGTGGAATTTGGTCAAGGCTGTCCATATGTTCACACCCAATATGCCCAAATATTACCTAGAAATTCCCTATTAAAAGGGTCACTTGGACCAAGTTTAATCAAAAAAATAGGGGAAGTTAACTTCGGCTCGGCCGAAGTTTCGTATACCTTTGCAGTTTGTTTATCTAAATAAGACACTTTTCGGACCTTACTTTTCTATGGAAGCTTTACTATATCGAAGTCCGATTTCGACCAAACTTAGTGCAATCATAGAAAAGCATAACAACCTGTTAATTACGAAATTTGGAGGCGATCCCAATTAAAACAAAAAATTTTTCTCACTAGAACTTCTTTTTCGACGAATCATTCATAGTAAAGCTATACGCTATAGTCCTCCGATTTTTACCAAACTTTGTAGAATTGTGAAAAAGTATATGAAATAAATATATGCCAACGTAAGAACTTGTTTTTCGACCGATCGTTCCTATGGAAGCTATATGCTATAGTCATCCGATTTTGACCAAACTTTGTAGAATCGTGTGGGAGCATATAAAACAAATACATGCCATTTTTGAGGACATTTCAATTGAAAACAAAATAGTTTTTCCAACAAAGACTATACATATACTATAAAGATGTCCAATTTCGAACAAATTTGGTGGAGTCATGGAAAAGCATAGTAAACTAAGAAATACAAAGTTTGGAGGCGTTTCAATTGAAAACAAAAAAGTTTTTCTCACAAAAACTTGTTTTTCGACCGATCGTTCCTATGACTGCTATATGCTATAGTCATCCGATCCGGCCGGTTCCGTCAAATGTGCAGCGTATTTGTACCAAAAGACTTCGTGCAAAGTTTGGTGAGGATAGCTTTAAAACTGACGGAGGAGATAGCGTAGAAACAGTCGGACAGGGCTAAATCAACTCAACTCATTATGCTGAGCAAGAATATATATACTTTATGTGGTCGGAGATGCTTCCTTTAATGCTTTACAAACATCCGGTCAATTTTATAATACCCTCTGCAAGGGTATAATTAGGGAAAGGATATAATTAGGGAAATCTATTTGCCTGCCTTTGCTTAAGTCACAGAAGTCTAGAAGGAGTGTGCAAAATAACAATAAGATCGGCTTGCTAGTTTTTGAGAAAACCTGTTCACCGACTTTAAAACTATAATTTAAATTCAATTAGGCCATGATAAGCAATATATCCAAAAGCTCTCCTACCATTTAGTGTTGTCTTTCAAAGTCCTGCATGTGTGCGTGTATCCCTACCCAGAGCCAGACTCCAGACTCTGTTTCATATATACTATTTGTGATAGAAACATAAATCATTAAGCTGTATTCCAGAAATTGCTTGAGCTATAAAATCTCGTGAAAATAGCTTCAGCCATTTCGGTTGCAGTCTCTGTTTAAATTTGATTCATTTTGATGTTTTTACTTAGTTTTTGGTCATGTTCCAAGTTGTAAAATACAAAATGTAAAGGCTGCCTTATATTATTTCTAATCCCACCGCTCTGCAAAATAATTTGATAAAAAGAGAAATGAAAACACCAATTTTAGCGGAAAGCTTTAATGAAACACTTAAAACCAACAAGAAAACTCTTCTCTCATTTATTCTTAATGCATTCACTCAGTACTCATTCAAGAGCCTGGTCTGGAGGTATTTACTCATCTTCCAAATCTTTTACAACATTTCGTTAATATGAAACATTTGGTCAAATTGCAGGACGATCTCAGTGATGAGGGCGATGACAAGCCGCCACCGTCGTTGCCACCACCCCAATTGCCAAAGGCGGGCGGCGGAGCAGGTGCAAACACATTGAACTTAGGTATGGCACAAATAATTGTTACCGCTGCAACCCCCATGGTTGAAGACGGTGCCGATAAATCTTTCCCACCGATAGGAGAGAGCGAGGAACCGAAGCAGGACGACGAATCCCCAGAGCCGGTGGCGGTGGTGGTTGCGGATAAAAAGCCCGACATTGCGCCCAAGCCTTTTGCAAAGGTAACATCCAAAAAACAGCCAGCTGCTGCAGCTGCTGCCAAAGAAGGTAATGCTAGTGCGCCTGAGGTGAGCATAACACTGACCGAGTATACATCTGCAGAGGACCAACAGTCCTTTTCGGAGGGAACCGATTCGGCCTCGACAGCCGATGTGCCCGTCCTGCAAGAGGTGGAGGATCCCTTCAATGACAAGTCTAAGACGGAGAGTACTGCAGTCGGCGATGGATTTGAGGCCAGCTTTGAGGCCAATTTTGATGCTAATTTTGATGATGCTTTTGCCAGTGGAGGCGGCGGTGGGGGAGGGGGTGGAGGCGGAGGCGGTGAACAGTCCAACGATTTGGATGTAAATGGCGATGCGCAGCTACAGGCTGAAGAGGATATTGAGGCACCCAAACAGGTGGTCGGTGGGCGAGCTAGCATACCCGAGGAATTGGACTCAAATCAATTGGCACGTTTGCAAAATCTCAAAGAGTCGAACGCTTAAATTTCAGCGCTCCCTATTCCTCTTGGTCGGCTACTTGAATGTTGTTCTTTATATATTTTTAGGCACACTATATAGACTATAGCCACGGACAGTTATAAGAGAGCGGATTCGATCACAGGAACACCAACCCTTCCCAACACACCCACACACTCACCCAACAATATACTCAGAATCTGACGGAAAAAAACACAGTAGCTTTCAATAGAGAAGAATGAGAAATACAACGATAACAAAGCCTAAGTTACCGCCATCCCCAAAAAAAAACTACTCCTTATTGTTCAGTTGCCCGCTGATGCTTTTTTTAAGAGAGCAACTGAACAAAAAAGAACCACTCACCTCACTTATATCGCTCAAACTTTGTATACATCATTCATCTAAAACAAACAACAACTACAACTTCTTTGACTGCCTCTGGGTTTAATAGTTAGTCATCAACTGGGCCTTCTTAACAAAAAAATCCACCACATTATATACATACCCTATACATAAATATATATATATATATTAGTTTGTAATGTGTTAATGAAATATCGGTATATATATATGCTAGCACTCTACCACGGGTCTTCGAATATCAGTTATATGTGTATGTATATATATCTAAGTAAATGTGTATTTAAGTAGTGCTTCTTAAAAAAAAAACACCGTCAAGCAAATTCAATGTCAATTCAGTTGGTTTTGTCTTTGCTTTCTAGTCTAATTAGTTAAATGTTTTCCTGCCTAGCTAAATTACCTAAGTTAATGTTGAAATGTAATTGGTAATGCCTAACCGGGACTTTGTTTTGCGAATGAAACCCTAAGAATACGAATACTCAATACTCATTAACTCATAAAACCAAAGAAAGTATAAGAAAAAACCAGAAAAACGAAAGCAATTGGAAACACATATTAAATTATATTGATATTAACATAAATAGTTCAAGACATTACTAAGCCGCAAATGTATTGTATGTACTTTATTTCCCCAGAATTGAGGTAATCAAAGTTAATTTCTGTTAAAACAAGAAACAACCAACTAACAAATAAATTTCCACTTAAAAGCAATAACCATGAGGTGATTCATTCCGTTTCAGTGTTTGAGCGGATGTACAGCTAAGCTTTGCAAAATTTTTCTCAACTTTTCTCCAACTTCAGGTAAGGTAATTGAAAGTTCGAAAAGACAAAGAGGGAAAATCTTTCATGAGGCTGAGGAACATTTGTTCGAATTTTCCTTCAAGAAATTTACTAGATATTCCTTTTTCCCGTGAAGGAGGCCCAAAAGAATACGCTTCGACCGCAGAATGCACACCAACCACAACAGCCGAGCCAGCTCTGGTGACAATTTTCAAAATACTATTGTGTATTGCTTTGTTTCTGAGTTTCAAACAGCAAAATCAGCCAAGAAAAAATTTGTTTAGATACTTTGTTATATGGAATTTGACAGCTAAAGGAAAATTCGAACGTTCTCAGTACTCACTTTTAATTTGGGAAATTAAATCGTTTCTCTACATAGAGAAAAAAAGGGGAAAGTTAGCTTCGGCTCGGCCGAAGTTTTGTATACCCTTGCAGCCTCCATTGAAAACAAAATGTTTTTCTAACTGAAACTACTTTTAGGACCTTACTTTTCTATGGGAGCTATACTTTATAGATGTCCGATTTCGACCAAACTTAGTGGAATCATGAAAAGCATAACAAACTAACAATAACAAAATTTCTAGGCGATCCCATTTAAAACAAATCAGTTTATCTCTCTTGACAATTTTTTTTTGACCGATCAGTCGTCATCCGATTTTGACATAACTTTGTAGAATTGTGTAAAAGTGTATAAAAAGGTATATGCCAATGATAAGAACGTTTCCATTGAAACAAAAAAGTTTTTCTCACTAGAACTAGTTGTTCAACCAATCGTTCCTATGGTAGCTATATGCTATAGTCCTCCGACTTTAACAAAACTTTGTAGAATTGTGTGAAAGCATACCAAATGAATATATGCCGATTTGAAGGACATTTCCATTAAAAACAGAAAAGTTACTTTTCAGACTATACTTTTCTATGACAGCTATACTATATAGATAACCGATTTCGACCAAACTTTGTAAAAACATGGGAAAAGATTGTAAACTAAAAAATACGAAGTTTGGACGCGTTTCCATTGAAAACAAAAACTAGTTTTTCGACCGATCGTTCCTATGACAGATATAGTCATCCGATCCAGCCGGTTCCGGCAAATGTGTAGCGTTATTTTCAAATCAAGACTATTTATCGATCCGCTAAAGGAATGGTTAAGATAGGATGAAAGGTTGTAGGAAAACAAGGAAAACAGACAATTATGGGCAGCACCGGTCGCAAAGGTGATGGGCAGCACTTCACAGGCTATGAGTATGTTATAGTCGGGCTTGACCTTGTTTTTTAAGTCAACTTACCGAACTTTTGTTAGTCCCCACGTATTTCTGCGCACTTGTTCGTTTTACTCTTTAAAGTTTCCCCTTCCGTTTAATCTTAGTACTCACCTTGACACAACTCTTGCCTGGTCAATCAGCTCTATGTAAAAAAACTGACAAGTCCTTTGAGTCCAAAACTTTTTATTGATCTTTTCGTAATTGTAATTTCATCAAAAAGTATCTAGAAAAACCCAGCTTCGCATATTCTGTATTTTTCTTGATACCTCAAGAAATATTGATTTAAATGTATTTTTTAGATATGGGAATAAGCATTTTCACATCTATCATAAGGGTAGTTAATGATCAGTCGTTCATATCTGTTCAATAGATCCTAGTGGTAAGATTGGTATATCTACTAGAAGATTCGAGACACAGAGTGCGAGCAAAACATTTTATATCGTAAAGACAAAAATAGATAGTAAATCTCAGAGTAGCTTCGACTTTTTACAATGTAATCTCAGCCAAATGATGCTGATTATCTACTTTCTGCGCGAGGCATTCGCTCACGCTTTCAGCGTGTGATGATTCTTGGCCAAAAGTTTTGGTAGGCATTTCCAATGCAGGTTGTAGGTTCTGAAGAAGCTGTCCACACTGCATCTTCCTTTATAGATGGCTATGTTTGAGTTATTAAACTTATAAAACCTAATATTGTAAAGAAAAGATTTCCGCAGGTGGGAACTGAACTTATCCCAGCAAATTCAAATTTTGTAATACATTTTTTTTTACATATCTTTATTTATATTCACTTCATTTTGCAATATTATAATATTTTGTTCTTCTGGGTTTTCTTTTTTTTTTTTTGGATGTATTCCATTTGCCATTTTCATTTAGTATTTAACTTAATAATATAGGTTTCTTTTTGGTTTTTGTTTTGTTTTTCTTTTTGTAACATTCATCATTCATGTTTATTATGTGTGTGTGAGTGTTTGTTTAATTTGTTTATGCTATAGATTTAATATTTACTTGTTTAATTTTTGGTTTTCTTATTATGATTTATTATTTTGTTTTATTTAACGAAATTAACACAGTCAAAATTTGTGATCAGTGATCAATCATTACATACGCATTACGTTTTTCAATATCTTGTTGGGGTTTTTGGGTTGTTTGGTTATTATTTGAGGGGTAAATGTGCAATATGTGTTTGATATGAGAGATTGGGAAACAAGGTATATTGGTTTGAAGCTGGCTCTGATAAGACATACAACAAAACTAATCGAAAAAATGTTCATTTATTGCATTTAGGAACTTTTTTGTAATGGACGGATAAAACTAAAAATTATATAGATTATGTCGATGGAGGTATGAAGTATAATTTTTTCAAGAAGTTAATTTAAACAGCAGCCAGGAAATAATAAGTTTTTATTTAGGTGGTTGCTAATCCTTAAAATTGAATAACATATGTTGCACTTTTATTTTTTATTTTAAATTTGCTTGAGCAAAAAATTTGTTTAAACCAGGGAATAATTCCAAGCCTAAAAGTACACGAAAGTGTTCTACCAATTACTGGAATTGCATTCCTTTGGTGTAAAAATGATATAAATACGTAACACACCGTACATGAACCGAAACCAATTAAAACTTAGCACAAGAATCGGTAGGAGAACCAATATGTAGAATTTTTTGAGAATCAATAACTGAGAACTAATATTATTTAATCGTTTTAAAGGTACAGTTTCGGTTTTCTTTTTGGTAGGGTTGAACAGGTTTTGAGAGATCCAGTTAAAACTCAGCATTTGAATCTGGAATTTTTTGAGAATCGGTAACTTAAAACCAATATTGTTAAACAATTTTAATGGTCAAGTTTCAGTTTTATTTATGGTAGAGTTGTCATAGTTTTAAGAGCTGAAATAACTCTCCAGAATCAAATACCTGAAAAACTAGAACAAAAAGTCCGAAATTCATACAACTTCTAAAATTTATTGGCTTAAAAACTATGGATATGGATATCGCAACTAACATGGAACTGTAACCAATTATTTCTCAAGACTAGAATTGGTAGCAGAAGCAATTAGTGTGCAAAGGATCGGTTTTTGAATGTTAAGTGTCTCATACTGCGTTTAGCGAGTAAGCCTGTAACAAACTTAAACGCAGACTTATTTGTAGCTGAATATTTAAACACCGGATAAAACCATTCAGTCTCCTACCCATTGCATATAAGGTGCAGTCATGTATCTTATGGTGCTGAAAGACATTGAGGTGCTTGAACTGACCAACAGGTGCCAGCTCGGACAAGACAGAGGCGAGTGGATGGCATTAAGTGCAGCGGCTAAGACCGTCAAACGGTTGTGATTGAATTATCGGGCCAAATAAGAAGAAGAAGTAAAAACCCAGTAGATCCATTGATATAACAAGTCGATTAGAGCTTAATATAAGAATTCCTGAGTAAGTCTACTACAAACATAAACGCAAACTTATTAGTAGCTGAATATGTAAACTCGATTAGATTAGAGCTTGATATTAGAATTCCTGATTATTTCGTTGAAATTAATCGAAACTATTAAAAATAGTTGCCTTGTTAAAAAATTAACAGAATTTGCAGTGGAAATGGATATGAAGAGACAGAGCTTCCAATAAATAAGGCGAGAGGCCCAATTAATTTACTGATCTAGATGATGCCTTGTTTTGGTTGGCAAAATCCAACAGTAAAATTGTTCTTGCCACCAAAAATACTTGCCAAATCGAAAACAAGAAAAAAATCACAATCGTGTATATCAAATTGCTGGCATCGATTGCTCGCCTGCTCCGGCGTTTCTGCAAACCTTAATCTGACCTGCCGCTAAACTTTTTTATCATGAAGCGGTTGTGATTGTTCCGGAGTTTCAGCAATTTTCTGTCATCGATTGCTCGCCTGACCTGATGATTCGGCAGATCATCTGATGCATTTTTGTTTTCCAGGCATATTTTAATAAATCACCAAAATTACAGTTTTAAGAATGTTTGAAGTTTATTCTTTGTAACCTTTTACAGTCGGAGCAATAACGTTCGATCTACGCTTCCAATGCTTATATGAAAAATTAAGAAAGTTAAATAGCTTACGTACTGTTCCAGGTTATCAACTATCTGTGTGCCACATTTTATGGTTCCGAAATATTCCCTGGCTTAAACTTAACAATAACAAATGGTTTTTTGGGGGAAGGCTTTTTTGGGCTAAGGTGAAACAAAAGGTATGCGACCATACAACCATAAGTGTGTGTGTGTGTTTTTGAGTGTGTGTGTGCTGCCTAGGATTAGTTGACTATTTTCCCATAATAATATTGTGGTGTTTGCTTAAACTTTTCTGCCAGTTTGGGGTTTTGGTGCTTTCCATTTGTCTCTGTGAGTGTGTGTGTGTTGTGTTCTGTCTTCCAACTTAGAACTAAACTTGTTTTAAACTTGTTGCTTATCTAAATACTTTAGAATTTCATTTTTGAGACCACCATACATATATAATATATAATTTCATATACATCATATACATACATATACGTAATACATATATATATAATTTCTCATATATATTTTGTTTAGTTTTTAATTTTTTCTTTTTGTTGTTGCTTTATAAAACGTTGGTGTTGGTGCCGCCCTCTAAAGAGCCGCACCAAAAATGCTTCAAACATTTTTTTCATTGTGTGTATAATTTAACATTTAACATTTTTTGTTGTTCTTCTTGTTTGTTGTTGTTGTCCTAAATGCTGTTTGTTTTGCCTTCAATAATTTGTTTATAAAAAAGTTTCACTATGGCCAACTAAATTTTTTTGTTTGTTTTTTCTTTCTTTCGTTTTTTTTTGTTTTTCTGTTAAATTATACAGAGTAAAAAAATTTGCATATGAAAATTAAACGCTTTAAAATGTTTCAACTATTTTTTTGTAACTAAAATGTTTTTTTATTTTTGGTTTTTTTTTTGGAAATACGCTCCGAAACCGTTGAGCAGCTATTTGTGTTTGTTTCGCATCAAATTTAATTACGTTACTTTATTGATTTTTTTTTACATATGCATTTATAACATTTTTGATTTTATTACGGGTAACATAATTGATTCTGTGACACTTTTCATTTTGCTTTTGTATAGCTACAAAATATATATGCGTGTTTTTATATATATATATAATATATTCATTTTGTTGTTATCACCGATTTGACGTTATGATGCCGAGTTTGCCGGGTTCTAACTATTTATGTGAGTGTGTGTTGTGTACGTGTGTGTTTGGGTAATGTGTTCAATTGCCATGGCTTTTGCATCAAATCCATTTGACTTTATTCTTGTAGAGTATAAAAAAAAACACAATTAAAAAAGAAACAAAGTCATATTGCTTTTTATCATTTTGGTTTTTTTTTTCTAAATTTTTTAGTGTTTTCATTAATATACCGGGTAAGCAGGTAGAGAAAAACTCACAAAATATATGAAAAGTTCAGAATTTCAGCATTTGAATGAATATTTTCTAAATTTCACTTGTAAATAACCGTCAAAAGATATTTTCAATGTGAACAATACACAGCAAACATAGAAAAAATGAAGCAAAATTTTTTTCTCTGCGATCATTATTGTCCATGAAAGTGAAAGGCCCTGTAGGTGTGTTTTGTCTCCCTAAATTCATTGTTTTCCGGCAAAAACTGTATTTTTTAAAGACAACTTATAAATGTTGGCCGATTTTTGCGACCACTTCTTTATCGATAAGCCTTACATTTTCTATCGTGATACCAAATCATTCTAGACCATTCTCATGGAGACCATTCAAAATATAATAATGATCAGGCAGCAAGTGGTTCTTAATACGACCAATGTCGTATTAATCAAGTGATACAGGTAAGAATGCCAGCTTAGGTATTTTCTTTGCTAATTTAGAAAGAAAACGAATATTAAGTATCAACATTTATCAACCATTTAACTAAATATATAAATCTGCCATAAAATGCCAAGCGATCTTATACCCTTTTCACACTGGGCGCAGCATAGGCGAAGCTGCGAAAACCCACATCAAGCGTTCACACCAAACTCGCAGCTTCAAAAATATCTGAAAAATACAAAATAATAGTTGAAAGAAAATCTTAACAAAATGGAGCAAGAATTAGGAGATTCACACAGGTAGAGAACGTCATGTGTGTATGTCTTATTTTAATGACATGCGAGCCACTGCGTTTGATTGCCAACTTGCATTGATGGAAATGCAATCTCTACTAGGAGGTAGATCTGCGTGGACCATGGAAAGTTCATTTCATTACATTACTTCTTGCAATACAACTTATTGTATATCATCACATTGTTGGAAAGGTTTGGCTTCTTTTTGGAGGATAGACGAACCCAAACATGGTGAAGACTTTTTTAGAGAGCAGTTTCGGATGTAATAAGACTTCCAGGTCTTTCCAAGCAGGACACTAATTCGACGCGGTGTATTTTGATTTATCCGACGGCGCCGGCACTGGAGAAGCAATTCAACTATCAGCGCTCCAAATGCAGGCGGGTTGTGGAAATCGCATTTGGAAACCTAGAAGCAAGGTTCAGAAATATCGGGAAAGGACTGGCGCATGCGTCGTTCCCAACTTTATAATGCATGTGAAGAAAAAGAGGGAACTGGCCAACTTGAGCCTGATTTTAGGAGAAAGAAGAATTCGGAAAGTTAAAAAATGCGAAAACTGACCATTTTTGTAATAATTGAATTTATTTAATGAATTTAAGCTCAATGGGTTAATCATTTCTTTTATTAATTCCAAGAACTGTAGCGTTCCAGAACTATTGTCCTCCAAGAATCGGCCAAGAGTGGATGCCTAATTGCTTTTATCCAATATTTCTGACTGTCGGTTGGTTAACCAAAAGCAGTTGATATGTTTCAATTGCCGAGTCAAAACCTTATGAGTTTTGTAAAAATTATGTTATAGTTTTGTAATCTAGCATTCTTACACATGGGCCACAAAATTTTTGGATCGGGAACCTACTGAGCCACCAGAGTTGCCTGACGGTCCAATGAGGGCCTTTCCAGGTCTGAAATGTGGCAATGGCAAATCCACGAACAGCTATTTTTCGGCCCACAAGTCAATCAAGTCATTCTTCTCGTCCTCATTCCATTTGTATTTTTTCGTTCCACTTTAAAAACTTTAGAATTTTCTCTTCTTTTGCTCGCATAAAAATAATTCAGGTGTTTGTTGTCAAATTATCGGAAAAAGTACTTGAAACCGATAACAATCTAGTTAGCATTTGCTAATACTAATGAAATGCTGCGACTATTGAGTGACGTCACCCTGCCTATGTATTTCCTATAGGAAAAATTCTCGCAGCTTCCACTTTGAAAGTTTTTTTCGAAGCTGCGGCCAGTGTGAAAAGGGTACAATATTGATTATTGAGCTATTATAAAAAAAAAGTTTCCAAATAACTCAACGATTTTTTAAGAGCAGATATTACAAAATTAAGTTATGGATTGGTGGCAAAATAGTCCCACACTTCCGATGTGGTTCGGGAGTAGGATCTTTTAGAGACGCCAGCTCATTTTGGATTGTGTTTTGACCGATACTATTTCATCGGAATCCATCCTTTCTAAGTCTCGCGCACAAAATGGTCGCTATTTTAGTGAGAAAGACGTTTCTTCCAAATGCATATTGCAAAATAATTGACCTTTGTTATGTCTTCAGTTGCTTCAATTGCTATGATGGAAGTCATCAATGATATTGTAAGTGTGGTTGCACTATCAAAATATCAAAGTGTTTGTCGTTTCCTTAAATTTTACTTGAACCCAACTCAATGAAGTTTCCTGAAATGCATGTTTTACTGCAAACAATGTATCGATAATGCTATCGATTGTTTAGCCCACACTTGATTCCACATTTGAAAAACTTAAAAGGGCATAGAGAAATGTTCTGTTGAGGCACAATAGTGAGGCAGAATGAATTCACTCTGTACTAGAACAGTGATGCCTCAGTCTAGGGCTAAGCCCTAACGAAATTGCAACAAAAACTTCGTATGTGTCTTTTACCTTTTTCTCTCCTATGCCTCATGCAAAATGAAACAATACAACATAAACTTAGGCGTTTGTATGAGTAAAATTTGTTGTTGTGCGACGAATGATTTCATGTGCATCAGATAGCCACGAGCACACACCATTAGGCAATAGCTTCAGAATTATTTTCTTCATTTGTATTGGTGAATACGTGGCCGTTAGGTGTAGAATGGAAAATATTCGAAAGTGCGACATTGTTAGTAAAAGGTTATTTTACTATGTTGAAAATTATAGTCGAATCAATAGACCGAACTTTTAAGAATTTGGGCCGATTTCGAATCTTCTATATAGCTGAAAGAAATACATTCTATAACCTTTTTTAATATAACTTCAATTATGCAAATGTAAAATTTCAAAAATTCTGTGAGTTTTTCTGATGGTTCAAAAAGTATGTATATGTTCAAGGGTATAAAATAGTTGATGGCCGACTTTAAGGTATTCTTCTTTTTTTACTCATTTAAGTGTGCGTTTGTGTATGTGTTTTTGAGGGTGTGTCTGTGTGAGTGTCTAGATAGTTAATAAAGTAATTTTTCCTTGGTTTACTCATTGGTTTGTTGTTGTTGTTGAATTATTTTTGGTAAGTTTAGGGGCTGCGGGGAGGGGTGGTGCTTCTGGGTCACATCCTTCATTGCTCGGCTGGTTGACACTGCCACTGTGTGTGTTCCATTCATAAGTACTTTGTATATACAGTTAATTGTTCTTTGCCAATTGGAATTGTTTTGGTTTTTGCATATATAAAAAACTGGTGCTACATATAGGTGCCTAAATACGTTATACCTCATATTCTCTTGTATATAATAGTTACTTATGCCATATGTATAGATGTGAGAGTGTTAATGCTGGGTATGAATATTATGTGAGTTTTATGAATACGTTTACTGTACAAAATTCTTTAGCCTTATGTCCTAAACACTAAATTAAAATTCATTGATGATATTCCGTTTTTTGTCTTTAAATTTACTTAGTTGTTGTGCTAGGTTTAGTTTTAAAGTTAAACTCACTTGCCTTTAAATTATGTGTACTAACTTAACTGTTGTTTTTTGTGTGTGTGTGTTTGTGTGTGTGATTCATCGAGGAACTTGAGCGAAAATTCAAATATATGTTGAAGTGTTTCTTCCACTAACTTAAGACGGTGCCTCGTTTATTGTATATTATTTTTAATTAACTAGATTTAATTTAGTTTGTAATTGTTGTTGTTGTCTTTTTATATTCTTGCGAAGTTTTGCTCCTACTTTGCTTTTTGAGAATGTCGTATGTACAAATTGAAAATTAATTCTTTGATAAATTTAGTTTATTGGTTATGGATTTGGTTTTGGTTTTAGACTTATCGACTATTTTCTTAGGCAGTTTCATTCATATTTGTGTACATATTTCACTATTTTCTATTGAAGATTCACTTACATTTTAGGTTTTATGGTGCCGCAAAGTTGTCTTCGAAAAGTTTGAGTTTGATTTGTGTAATTTTCTGTGCAATTTGAATAATGGTTATCAAAATTGTTTGTTTTCGGTGTAACTAAAATTATTTATTATAATAATTATTATTTCGCTATCGTCAATTTGCACTAACTATTACTTACAATATGCCCGATACAAAAAAGTGCGCCCAAAAGTAATACATTTCAAGTTCACGAGGTGCAAATTATTCAAAACATAAAATTTCGTATTACTTTTGATTTCTCTAAAAAATTTGGCCATTTCACTTGGAAGCGCTAAGTCAGTTCTGAATGTTAAAAATAAAATAGTTAACACAAATAAATTTTGTTAGCTGAAAGGTACACGAAAAACAAAAAACATAACTGAGTCCAAAAGTCTAGGCTTAAATTAGGGAAGACTCCTTGGGTGTATTTTTTTCTTTTTCGTTTTGCTAAAAAGTGGGAAGCAAAGTTGGTTGGTTCATTTATCGAAAAAAAAGAATCATTAAAAAGATGGCAAAAATGTTATGAAAATGTAATACAGTGTGCCAGAAGCTTGCTTTATTTGTTCATTTAAAGACTCGAGAAACTTGAGCCCACAAACTTGAATTGAATTCAAAATACTTTTCAGTTTTTCTGCATCTGAAATGCTCAAGCTCCATGCAAGAACATATGCATAGGCTGTTCATATGCTCTAACCAATGCGACGTACACAAATAAGTTCCAAAAAGCTGTAGTTTGTTAAAAATTTCTACAAATTTAGGACTTCTAAAAAACTTAATAAAGATTAATACATCGTGAAAGTCCCGTCTAAGTCTTTGGTAAAGTTCTGCGCGCATAACTACTAACATCACATTATAACAGCTAAAGAGACGGAGATTGTCTTATCTGTTCAAAACAGTTCTGCGAATTCTCTTTATAAGGGTTCGTTCAGGCTGTTCGAACCCATTCTAAGGTGTAAGGATCAGTTCCTGAACTTCACGAACCTAAGGTTCAGTAAAAGTGTTCTTTATGGTTCGGTTCAAGACCAGTTTGAAGCCTTGGCTAGAACATAATACAAAGCGGTTGTTCTGCAACACGGAACACGGAAAGCTGAGGTTGCTTTAAAGGTCACACACTGTACTCCTTTTTTAAAGAAAGTAAGAGAACAGCAAAAGTTCTGCTATATCAGCCGATATAGCTTTCCTTTTCAAACCCGTTTCCTAGGTTGTAGTTTTGCTGAAAAGTACATACGGACAGTAGGAATCTCAAAATCAAATTCAGTCTCAAGTCAGAAATATTGGTAGCTTTGCTGATGCTGTAGCTTTCTGTACCTAAACATAACAGCTCTTGGTTGTGGTTTCGCTATATAGTTGATAGGGACAGTATGAATCTTAAAATCAAATCAGATCTAAAGTATCCAGGATCAGCTGAGTGGTTTCCCTAGTTTATAAATAGGGACAGTGGGAATCTCAAAGTCAATTCAAATCTCAAGCTAGAAATATTGATGGCTTTGTGCATATTTCAACTTTTAGTATGTAAGCTACTATCGTACTGTCGATTGTAGATAGGGACAGTAGGAATCTCAAAATCAAATCAAATCTCAATTCAGAAATATTGGTGGCTTTGCTCATGTTTTAGCATTGTGGTTTCGCAAGATAGTAGAGAGGGACAGTAGGAATATAAAAGTCAAATCAAATCTCAAGTCAGAAATATTAGTGGCTTTGCTCAAGTTTCAGCTTTCAATCAGTAAACTGAACATCCCTTGGTTGTGGTTGCTCTAAATAGCAGATAAGGACAGCAGGAATCTCAAAATCAAATCAAATCTCAAGTCAAAAATATAGGTGGTCAGTCAGTAAACTAAACTAAGCGCAAGCAGTTGTCCAAGACTTTTCTGGCACACTGTATGTATTTTAAATGGGTGTACAGTTTAAGTATAAAGTTCTTATATTTCCGGGGGTTGTGTTTTTTTTTGGTTTTGGTTTTAACTTGGGGTTAGTAGTGTATTCAAAACTAAACGTTTCTCGACTGCGCTATTTTAACTGGTTCTTGTATGTCACTCTAGATGTGTTTTGGTTTTATGTTATGGCTTTTCTCTTTTTTTTTTAACATTTTCTTTAACATTTGGTTTGTTTTTATAATTTTTACTACAATTTGCTATGCTGCTGCTGCTTTTGATTATTTTCCTTTCATTTATATGCGTTTTCTTGATTAACTCTAAGTTTTTGTGTAAATCTATTTAACAATATTCTTTGCTTTCGACCTTGTAATATGTGTGTAATAATTTGTTGTCTTTTGCATTTTCATATCGCTAGTTAAAATTAAGTTGTGTGTGTTTTTTTTTTGTTTTTTTTGTATTATTTTATGTTTTGTTTTTGGTTTTGCTTTGTTTTTCAGCGCTTTGCACAGTTTGACTCTCTTGTGCGCTGTTCACTCCCATTTGCTGCTGTTGCTTCTACTCCTCGCCCAGCAGCACAAGATCATCGGCGACCACGTCGCTCACGTGCAGGTAGATGATCCAGTACATCAGATTGAAGCAGACAAAACACACCGGAAAGACTATGCGCGAGTATTTGTCGATATCCGAGGGCGTAATGCCCAACAGTTTGTTGATATCCTGATAAAAATAGAATCAAAAGTGAGAGCAGATAGGGACAGTAACAATATCAAAATCAAATCTCAAGTCAGAAATATTGGTGGTTTTGCTCAGTTTTCAGCTTCGTTTTCAAGTGTAATACGGTACCTTTTTTACTTTCCCCGGATGCAGTAAATGTGCGGGCACTGCTGCTTCTGGATCGCCACCGCCATCAGGCGGTCCGCCTCCACCACCACCGCCACCCCCACCGGGACCGCCGGGTCCACCGGCTGCCGGACCTGGTCCATGGGACTGGGGACCTCCACGGCCTCCGTTCACCGTATTCTCCAGAGTCCCACCCTTGGAGTGGGCCTTCGGGTCGTGCACCTTGAATCTCACCTCCTGGAACAAGGGTCCCACTATCGAGCAACCGCGCGTACCAACGTTTTGTTGGATATTTGAAAAGCCGATTGGGCGGTTACTCACTGTTTGTTTGGGCGCATGTGGATGACCATGGCTGTGGGCATGATGGCCATGCCCATGCCCATGCTCAGGACCACCGACGCCCATTCCGACGACGCCGCCGCCGCCGCCACCACCGCCTCCGATTCCCATTGTGGCATTCGGATTCGGATTGGCCTGCTGCTGCGCCCCATCGAGCTGTTGTTTTTTCTGCTCAGCTATCTTTTGGATGGCCATAAATCTTTGTTTTCGCATTTGAATTCGTTTTGCCATGTAGCCGACGGTGGCGTATTCTACGATTGCGATACGATTTGTTTTTTTTTTGGATAGAGTTTCGAATTGTAATTTGAGTTGAGATTGATTGTTTGGCGTTCGGGTGGGGAGTTGATGCGGATGCAGTTCAAAAATTTAGAGAGCAAGTCGAGTTCCATATGAGTTTCGGATGATGTCGGATAGAAGTTGAATTGTTGTACAGTATTTTTTTGTATATATTTTGATGGTGCGGGAAAAATGGAGCAGTTTTGTTTTGGTTTTTTTTTGGCATATCGGATACAAAGAAAGATAAATATAGAAAAAGTATGTAAATTATGAAGAATTTTGTAGTCAATTTCAAATGTACAATGAGTGGAGTAGGGGACCTTGATTTTTGTGGATTAACTATGTTCGATTTTCCTATCTAATTTCAGAGTCTTTTTTCTAACTTTCTCTTAATTTCCTGAATTTTTTTTCATTAAGGGAAAACACGAAGCCCAGTTGAGCAGTATAGTTGTTGAATTGAGAAAATTTTACATTTTTTACAAGTCCTCAATTCAACAAAGCTTAACTGGGGTCGCGATTTTCTCCTTCTAGTGTTAGACTTGCAAAAAATTCAAAAAAAGGCAGGTCAAGTCAATTTTAAGGGTAGCACCGGTCGCAATGCTGATATTATAGTCGGGCTTGACCGACTTTCTCACTTGTTTTGAAATAAACTTGCAAAATTTTAAGCAGAAATCAAAATTGCTTGCCCCTTAAAAAATCGACCATGAAAGATATTCTAAGGATAGAATACTTTACAATACTGTGACCACATAGATTTTTTACTGCAGCTTTACAATTCCTTCTGACCAGAAATTCATCTTTCAAATATTTTTTTTTGTCAAGCCCTTAGCAAAGTCTTAAGGGTCTTAAAGGAGTTTTCGCACAAATTAGAAGTTAAAGTAGAATCGCTTACTACTTAACTCATCTGAAATGGAACACATTGCTTCACATTGCTTGCTTTGAGGTCATCCAGTTGTTAATTGCTTAAGTAGATCTCTGACCACTGATCGTTAGTTAAACAGATTTCTAAAATGGATTGGCGATATGATTCAATACTTTTATTTGCGAAACTCGCTAACTTGAGGAAACTAAACAAAAATTTCAGATTTTCGTTAGGATTTGATTAGTTATGAATTTTGTTGCAAGCCTTCATTATCTTTTTGCATTGGCGAAGAGGTTAGTCATTCGACGGATGCTTTAATCCTGCTAGAAAAAACACCGAAGTACATTCCTCATAATTTGATTCACCCGTTTATTTGAAGTATCTAATCAATCTTTATTTATTTTCCACACTGAAGTCTTAAGGAGTTTAGTAATTACTTCACGACTTCGTATAAGGCTTAACACCGCCAAAACAGCTGTGCCAAATTCGTCGTCGAACAGCTCAAAGTCCGGCGTTTCCGGGGTTATTCACAAGCAAACCTTAACAAAAAAAATATATTTTAAGTCAATCCTGAACAGAAGCACAAAAACAAAAATAATTTCAGTTTAAAATGAATTTTTTTTTTAGGAAAATTTTAAATATTTTAATCGATTTAGAATTTTATAAGCTGAATTCTTCTTTTCTAGAGCTTTAAAAATGCTAAGAATCCGTGAACTAAGTTAAGATGTGTTTTCTGAATGAGGAACCAGGTTTTACGCATACCTCTTTTATAATACGTTTCTTGCTTATTGATCGGCACTTCACAAGTGAAATAATTATATCGGAAAAAACTGTGTCTCTAGTCTCATGACCAAAGAAATTCAGAGCCAGCAGTAAATTTTATTTTCAAGGCTGAAAGCCGGTCAGGAACCGATCGCTTCTAAGTTTATTACCTCTTTATACTGAATCCGAAATGGAACTCCTCTGTCAGGAAATAGGTTCGCCTCAGAAAAATTACTTAAGTCCGTTTTTAAAGGTTTCTTATAAGTTTGCTCATATATTATCTGGTAAATGGAACTCCTCTGTCAGGAAATAGGTTCTCCTCAGAAAAATTACTTAAGTCCGTTTTAAAGGTTTCCTTTAAGTTTGCTCATATATTATCTGGTAAAAAATCATTAAGGGTATTCACTTGCACTTTTAAAATGGTAAAGCTTAAACTCACCACACACGAGCTACTGAGCCCTTTAAAAAAAAGTATGCAAAATAGCTGCATCAATAAGGAAAATTATAACAATGTCTGCAGTAGGTGATGGCTCTCTTTAGGTCCGGCTGTCTTGATGGCTTCAATGCCTAAGGCATGTTAAATGTGGTAATTTGTATACTCTGTCCCAGAGGTACACGAGTATATTAAGTTTGTGCAAAAGTATGTAACAGGCAGAAGGAAGCATCTCCGACCCCATAAAGAATATATATTCTTGATCAGCATCAACATCCGAGTCGATCTTGCCATGTCCGTCTGTCAGTCCGTTTGTCTGTCCGATGGTATGAGATAGAGGTTTGACAAGTATGGGACATATGCTTCTTATACTTGCAGGCAGATCAAGTTTATTTTCAATTTTTGGCACGCCCCCTCCCGCCCCCGCAAAGTGAAAAAAACATAGTTTTATAGATAGAAGGTTCGTATCTTCTGGACATATTTAGTAAATGGGATTCTTTATCGAAAATGGTAAAAATCGGATGAACGGTTGTCGAGTTAAAGGAAAATAAACAATTATGGGCAGCACCGGTGACAACGGTGATGGGAAGCACTTCACAGGTACAGAGTATGTTATAGTCGGGCTTGACCGACTTTCTTTCTTGTTTTCTCATATGTTTTGTTATTGCATCGTAAACTTTTGGCTAGTGAATACCCTCATTGCTAAATATTGGATCGGTTGTGGCAATATCCACAACAGATCCAAAAGTCAAGTCGTAACATTCCGATACAAGCTTCTCATATCTGTGAACAAGTACATAGAGATTTTTGAACGGGGCTTATGATTAAAAGCAATTATGAAATAGTATGCATTTTCAATAGAACGAGTAATAAGAATAAGAAAGAGTCGGCTTCAATTTTAAGCAATTTGACGGAAGTCATAGAAAAGTAATACAGCTGTTATAAACCAAGGTTTGAAACCTTTGGACTAAACCTTTGTCAGAATTTTAAAGGTTTGCAATGGAAATGGAAATAATGCTGAGAAACAAGCCTCAGGCTCATTTAATATTAATTGGAACAAAAAACACAAAATGTTGTTCGAGAGTTCGTGAGATTTGGGCCTGATTTGGCACCGCAAAGATTTAGCATTTTCCTAAATCCTCAATCACCGCCTCGTGGGTCTATTGATGAACGTTAATCGGTGCACTTTCTCAGCAGGGCTGCAAAACAAATTAGTTTTTCAAAGCTTCGGCTGTAGTGTTCGAACACAAATTTCGCAATATTTGTGTTAGGAATTTCGAGACTAGACGTTTTGCGGTGTTTTACTTAGTTTTAATAGAAATGCTATTAGTTTATCAGGCATGGTTCCATTTTCGTTTTCGATCAATTTATACGGAATCGGAGTTAGATTCTCTTGCCTTTTACAAAAACCGATTGATTGATTTGGCCTTTCGGCTGTCCTTAATCCAATTTTCTAATTTTTTTTTTTGCAAATGAGAACATTCTTGTATGTGTCTTATATTTAATGGGAAAGTGTTAACAACAGAGAATAAAGTCGGTGGTATTGAAAAGACAGCTAGCACACAAGATTAAGCAGTTTACATTGATAAGAAGGCCAAGTTCTTAAACTAGAAGATATTTTGTCTTCTTCAGAAAGAGAACTTGTAGAAATGCCCAACCCTGATCGATATCCTTCAGAGGAATCGATAAAAAGGTAAGGCTCACACAATCACCAATAATTTACTTAATATAGTTCAACCACCAAATCACTGCTTTTATTCAAGTTAAACCACAACAATTCAAGGTCCTTTACTTTCCACTTTCAGGTTCTTACAGGTGAACGTGAGTTTCGGGGGCGATATACGAGTATGTAGATGGGGGGAAGAGTATAGCTAAAGAAACATTTTGAGTGACTCCTGAACGAATTTAGGGTTCAGTGTGTGTTGTTGTTGTTGTAATTAAGTGAAATCAAAATTGAAGAAAATTCCTTGTCTATTTTTGTTCTTTTAGCCAGGCAAAACCAAAAATGTGAATAAAAGCAAGTATTTTGTGTGTAGGTGTAAGAAAGATAGCTAAATATAGATATCTATATATAGATAGAGAGAGAGAGATAGAGACACAGCGCAAGTGTGTTTGTGTGTGAATGTTCGTGTTGTTGTGAAATGAGTGGAAAAAGTCATTTGTAAGCCAAACGATTTATGTACACATTTATTTCTGCAGTTGGAGACCATCATTCAAGGAAAATGTTCATGTGCGTGCCTTAAATGCAAATTCATTGAACACAACGAGCGCCCGTATAAGGGACACAAAAACTTCCAGCATTTGCCTCCTTGATTGGTTTCTGGGTTTAATGATGAGTGAGTAGAGAGCGAGTAGCGAGTAACGAGTAACTGGTAACGAGTGTACTTACCCAGCTTCGGACAAAAACCCTTTTTGCTGCAAAGGTTTAAAGAACAAACAGAACAGAAAACAGACAACTACTCAATATATCTTACCTAACCTCAGAATTTGTATATTTTTGTGAAAAATGGTTCACAAATTGGTATCGTTCATGTCTGGGGCACGCGTTTAAGTGACCCAGACTTGAGGGATCCAAATTGTGTGTTTCAAAACAAATTCGAAGGTTTTCTTATTTTTTGCTTTTTGGTGGGGCTGGTCGCTGTTTGCTGAATCTTCTCCAGTATATACAGTGTCTGGCGTTTTTTGTATGTTTTTTTTTGATTCAATTCAATCGCGACTCAAGCCAGGTGTGGCGCAGGGCATGCTGGTTTCGTTTTGTTTTTTTGAGGCGCTCGGTATTTTCGGATTTTGTTTACTCGTACCCTGGGCTTTCATATATAAACATGTAGGTATTATGTATAGTCGATATGGCGATAGACGAGGTGCGTTATTTTTGGTTTGGCGGAAGCTGGGCGTATATTGATATCTGGGTACCATTCCAGGTTGAAGTTTGTGTCTTGTTGTAAGTCATTTTATATACACAAACTCAACCTGAGGCATTTGGGTCAATAGTTTTTTATGGCTGTGATGTAAAATTTTTGTTGTTTTTTTTGTGGCTTCGATTAGTTTCGATAGTTTTGGGTGGTTTATGTTTGGTGCGAAATTTGTGCAAAATTTGTAGTTTTGCCTTGAGGGAAATTTTCGTGCCTTTATTTTGGTTGGTGATTCTTAGGCGCGTATCTATGAATTTGCATACATTTTCTTTAGATGATAGTTGCATTGTTTTCTTTTGTAAAGAAAAATTAACAAGAACATACAAATACGAAAAAAGAGATTTGTTTTTTGGGTTCATTTTCTATTGGTTTTTGTTGTTGTAGTTGTTGCTGTTGTTGGTTTTTTTTTTTTTTTTTTTTTGGTGTGGTGGTGTAAAATTTGTAATTGTTATAATAGATAGTTATAAAGAGAAAGTTAAGGTTAGAGCTTTCGATTCATAAGTTTGAGATATAGATAAGAGCAATATAATTTATATTTAAGTATATTTCAAACTTTTGACCCATTTTTTTTTTATATTATTTGTGCCTAGTGGTAAGTGCAATGTGTGTGTATATGTGTAAGTATGTATGTATGTATGTAATTCCACATATTTATGGAGAAACGTTTTTAGTTTTTTGTTCTTAAAATCCATAATTGTGGTTAAATAAAATAAGTAGAAATGGAAATTTTTAATTTGTTTTTTGTACAAAATTACGCTGCGTTTTAGATGCGGTCAACAAAAATCGATTGGGAGTTTAATTTTCTATAAGTTTGCGATTGGAACTTAAAATGGATCCAATCTTGGATTGTCTAGAATGAAAGATTATTCAGTTTCTAAGGGCATGCATTAGTTTTGTCAAAGGATTACCTCTTAGAAGGGCGGCTTCCACAAATTTACTTTCATTCGCGCTTCTTTTATTGTAAGATAATTTAAGAGTCAGTTTAACCTTTATATATTTGTAGATTAGCTGAAACTGTTTCAGTTTAGAAAAAATATTTATTTATTTTTTTAACACCTATTCAGCTTTTTCAGGAACCTGCCGGTTGTAACATCTGTTGACTTCGCTTTGTCGGAATTGCTAGTTAACATGTTAAGAATCCACACGATTAAGGAAACTATGCATTAGCTCACTTCAGAGCACTTAAATAAACAAGAAAAAATAATTTCAAAGTGAACAGCTCATAGCATAGCAGGAAGATTTTTTTTTGCTATAATCGATGACACTGTTGATCGAAGTCACTAAAAATCAGCTTCTAAAGGAGCAAAACACCTGCATGAAAATGCGTTTGTGTTCTTTTTTTATTGTTGTGATGTAGCGTGAGGGGTGAGAGTCAGTCCGAGAGGGAAGAAAGGGAGGGTACATGTAATTTGCTAAGGGAGATGCACAAAGCCCGCACTCTAGGAATGCTTAGTCTTTCTACAAAGATCTTAGCAAATATATATGATTTGAGTTAATGATTCGATAAAGAATTATGTAGGCTGCTCTGAAATTCCTCAAATGAAAAAATACTATGGAAAAAAAAAATGTTCTTAACTATTTTTACAAAAGTATACCGCCTCATGAAATTTTATTCGGAAATTCGCATATTATCTTATCTTTACAATATTGAAAACTCTACACACGCTAGCACAACTGCATATTTAAAGGATAGCTTGGTTTTTTTATGGTACATAGTAATTGATGGAGTCCCACAAGGCTCTGTTCTAGTAAGCATCCTTTGGAACGTAATGAATGATGACATTCTGGGGCTATCAATACCGGAGGGCTGCTCATAGAACGACAGTGCGAGGCTGGTAAGATTTGGTTTTGACTATAAGTGTTTTTGTCTCTCTTTATGTAAGGTGTCCCGCGAAGTCCTTTTTTTTGCAGTAGAACCTTGAGGGAACGGGCGATTTCTGGTCTCCCCGCTCTGTCATACGACCGTATCAACTAACTCTAAAAATTATTGGAAAACTATGGTGGGTTTTATCATAGTCCGATTAATATTCTAAATTATTTTTTGCGATGGTTCAGGATTTGTACAGTCAGTCTTTAAAATTAACATTCAATCAATGGTAATTTTTGAAGTCGAGCAAGGCCCACTTTAGCTTAGGCTCTCGCTTGAAATAAAAATGACACAAACTAAAAATTTGGATTATCTGTAATTGCAAACAATTTTCCGTCATTTTCTAATCACTTTTAAATCAATTCCAAATCATATTCACAATTTTTTTTGACCGCATCTCTTTATACAACCAGCGTTAATTTTTGTTCAGTGTATCTGTGTGTGTCGGTGTTTATTTTTAAGGCTGCTCAACGCTAAGCGTGGCAAGTTAAGCTGGCAAATGTGTTGGTAAATTAGAAACATAAAAATTGAAGAAAATATTGAAATCAGAAAACTCTGCCTGTGTCGTAGTGTGTGTGTGTGAGAGTTATGGAATTTTTTGTTTTCACTACGAGTAGGTTTTGGTTTTTGCTAATTTTCGTTTGTTTGTTTACCCAGTAGACTGGCAAAGACCATAACGAAGCATGTTCCCAGATAGACGTCAATCGATTTGACGTACGAAATCTTTGGCAGCGCTGCATTTGTTGACGACATCAAAGTGGTCATTGTCAACACGGTTGTCACACCGAGCGCCACACGCGCCGGCGTTGCATTGCGATTGAGCCAAAATGATACCCATGATATAATAACGATCAGTCCAGAGGGTATGTAGATTTGTATAAGATAATAGCCCATCGAGCGCACGAATTGTATTTCGCAGGCTAAACGCGAATAGTTGCCTGCATTTTGCATATAATTTTAGTTTAGTTATTTTTATAAAATAATTTTCAATTGTATCGCATGTATCAAATATTTAGAGAAGAAAGAGAGAGAGAAAGAGAAAGAAAACATGACATTATTAGTTGGTAATACGCTTAGATTAGTTAATTGCATTTCTCTAGAAAAGAACTGTTAGTAAACTGAAATTATATATATCGAAAACTCAACGAAAGAATGCTACTTAAAAACTGATTGATAAATTGATAAGAAATAAGGTTTTTTTAAATTTAGTAAGTATGAGCGCTTTTTTTTTATGAACCTGTTGGAAATGTACAAAACAAATAATATGTATATATATTTTTATCTAGGCGACGCTTTGTGGATAAGGCAGGCAATATTTAATAAGGTAAGAATTGTAACTGCAACTGAAATGAACGGAATTTTTAAAACTCAACTTAGTTTTATATTATTAGGTATTTATAAAAATAAACTTGTTTTGTGACCCTTGCAGATTTTTAAGTAATAAATTTTAATATTATTTTCAGAGAAGTGCCTTCAAAATCAAGCCAGAAAGCTGCCAAAAGGATTCGGTGTAAAGAAAATAATACTGAAGTCTGTGTGAGTTGAATTTTTTTATTGGATGACTCAAATAGACAAATTCAACTTAAAACTGAGAAAACTTTAGCTTCATCTTTAAACATTTCTTCTACCGATCATATTTTCGGGCTACAAATACCAAACATTGCCCGATCGTCTGAAAAACTAGTGAGTAAAACTTTTCTGTTAGCTAACGTTTTGTCTTCAAACTTCGTATTAAGTAGTTTCAAACTTTTTATTTTTAAGTCCACTAAGTTTGATAGAAATCAGAAAACTTTATACTATAGCTGCCATAGAAAAGATAGGTCCGATAAGTAGACTTAGTAGGGAAAACCTTTTCTTTTAATATTAACGTCTTCAAATTTGGCATATAGCTGCCATATGAGCGATCGGTCGAAAAACTAGATTTATTGAGAAAACTTTTTAGTTTTAATAGTAGCGTCTTCAAACTGCTTACTGCACATATGTATGTCGGAACCACGCGGATCGGATAATTAGTTCTTGTAGCTGCCATAGGAATTTTCTGTTTCAAGTGTATTAAAACTTTGCATGGCATTGCGTCAACTTAGCGTGCCTGTAGAGCCGTTAACGCATCGAGCGGACATCGCATTGCAAAATACGTCAGTCTAACAAGTTGTGAAGGGTATAAGTGTGGGTCGACTACAGTCACAAAATTGTCGACGAAACGTTGATACATAGTTGGTCGGCTGTACTAGAGGATAGTAAGAAAACCTTTTCTTTTCAGTGGTAAGTTTGGAATTGATTTATTTTAAATACAATCACACAATTCTGAAAAATTTGATAAAAATCGGATAACTCTAGAAAATAGCTGGATAGGAATCGTTCGAAAAACTAGTTTTGGTGAGGAAAATTTTCTGTTTTCAACAGTAGCGTCTCCGAACTTCTTATCTATGAGTTTTCTATACTTTTTTATAATTTCATATAGTTTGATAGATGAAGTTATATTAGTTTTAAATGTTTTCACACAATTATAAAAAGTTTGTCGATGGCTTTAGTATATAGCAGCCATAATAACGATCGATTGAAAAACTAGATTTGGTAAGAAAGTCTAGTTTGTTTTCAATAATAACATCTCAAAACAGAATTCAACAAAGTTTGATCAAAATCGGACAACTATACAAAGTTGACTAAGGGCCAATTTCACATCTTCTACAAAGCCCGATATGTCACCTATATATATAATTTGTTGTACAGTGTAAGAAGAATATTGATTTGGTTAAAGGCAGCTTTTACTTAAAAAAATTTGCAAGAGTTTTGTATAATCTTCGGATTTCCGAAGTTAGTGCAAAAAAATTCGTCATATTTTTTCAAGTGTTAATAAAAATGGAAAATTTTTTTACATATCCTTGCCAAAGTTTATGTTCGTGTCACAGTTTGGCAAACTTTTTGGGATTAATATTTTATAGTTAGTTTAAGTAACAAAGAAACAGAAAAGAAACATATGAGACAAGAAGGAAAATCAAAAAATGTTGACTAAAGGCATCTCTAGTCTAAGACCTAATTATGCGTTATCCTGCAATTTGTTGAAAAATAAATTTTATAAGATGAGAGCATGCTTGGGAGGGCGTTTTGTTGATTTTGCTATATATATAAATATGTTTATTTATATATATATATGTATAAATAGTTTTTTATTATTTAAGTTTATATAGTAGTAGTTGTAGTTTGATTGTTTTAAGCTTTTTGTTGCTTTCGTCTAATTTGTTTTTGAGAGAGAAAAAATTGTTAAAATTTAGATTTCTTTTTATTATTATTGCTTTTTTTTGGCTGTTGTTTTACATTACAAATGTATGTGGCTGTTGTAAAAACTAATTGTGACTAGTTAAAATTAATGCGTTATGTGTGTGTGTGTCGTAGCTTGAAAAATTTAATTAATTATGTCAGGCATAAATTAAAAGCATGATTCAGTTAAGCTTTGCTAGATTGATTTACTTGTTCTTATTCGATTTCATATGATACAAAGGTCGCTAAGTCAATTTCTGTTTCATTTTAGAATTTTTATTTTTGTTTTGTTTTGTAGTTCGCTGTTATTATGAACTCATGAGCTTGAAAATCAAAGGCCAAAACAAACTGAGAGTTAAGAAAAGTAAATCAGATTGATGAATGAACAAAACGTTTAAGGTACTTTTTTTCGCTAGCTGAACATGCGTTGTTGATTGATTGTTTTGTTCTTTGACGGTGGAAAAGCACTAGGACGCGGTCAGGCTAAATGTTAAATGCATTTGTTATTATTATTATTGTTGTTGTAATTGATTTGCTATGAAATAAATAAACGCTAGCTAAAAAATATGCAAAATCTTAGGCTTAACATGCATTTTGTTTCTTTCTAGTTTAGCCGTTAATTTTTGGGGTCAATTTGAGCGGACAATTTGATAGTTTTTTTTAGATTGTCAGCTAAAACTGAATACCAATTTTTTTGTTTGTTTGGTTTGATGTGAAACTTGAGACTTTGTGTTGATGCAATAATGTTGCAATACAGATTATGCTGATGAAATGTTGCAAGAATAATGTTCTAGTAACTAGCAGTGCAGCAATTAAGCAATAACTCCTGCACCCCTGATTTCGTGAGTTTCCATTCATTTTTTATACGAATGTATACATACATTCAAGCACGCTCTAGCTGGCGATGCTGTACCTCCGTTTTTAGAAGCATAATTGTTTTGTGTTTTTTATCGGTTTTTTTGTAGTTTTCACAAAGTTCTAACTAAAAGGTTGGGCTCTGACAGTTTTTTTACGGTTAATGGGATAATTTTCCAAATCTGAAGCAAATTTGATCTGTGTATGCTACATATTTAGCTACAAGCAAAAATTTGTCTTCTCTTATAGTCTCTGAGATCAACGCGTTCATATAGACAGACAGACGTACGTGGCTATATCGACTCAACTGTTGATGTTGATCAAGAATAAATTTGCATTATAGGTTTGGATGTGCTTCCTTTTCCCTGTTACTTACATTTGCACAACTTCATGATCACCTTTTTCAATGTGTACAGGATATAAAAAGTTGTAAATGTGTCTACAACTCACGAGGCATTGATACTCATAATTCGATTCTCAATACTCAGTGCTTGATACTCAGTACTCGATACTCTGTTCTCGATTCTCAGTACTGGATACTCAGACCTCGATATTCAGCTTTCGATACTAAAGAATCGATCGACAGTTCTCTATACTCATAACTCTCGATTCACAGCATTCGACAGTCAGTGCTCGATATTCAGTATTCCATACTCAGTACTCGATACTAAGTACTCGGTACTCAGTACTCGATGCTATTCGAAATTAAGAGCTTTAGTACAAACCTCGATTCTACGTATTCGGTTCTCAATACTCAGTGCTTGATACTCAGCACTTAATACTCAGTACTTGATACTCAGTTCTCATTACTCAGCTTCGATACTTAGTTTTCGATACTCAGTAATCGATACTCAGTTCTCTATACTCATAACTCGAAACCAAATACTCAATACTATGGACTCGATACTCATGGGTATTTTTTGCTAATCACTCGATACACAGTATTCGATACACAGTATTCGATACTCAGTACTCAATACTCAGTACTCGATACTTAGTGTTGATTGGGTTTTTACTCGGTACTCAGTACTCGATGCTAAGTACTCGATACACAGTATACAAAATGCATTACTTGAAACTCGATACTAAATACTCGCTATACAGCAACATCACAAAATATGTTACCACTGAGAAGTGGACAAGAAGATCTTATTGTAGTCCCTAAACAGAATGCAAAACGGACAATTGAAGGCATATAAAGAAGAAGCCAAGGGAAGCCTCAAGGGTATATAGTTCCATGTTTGTCTTGATGGGACATTAAAGTTTACACACCCAAGTAGGTTCTCTGCGTCAATGTTACCCTTTATAAGCTTGTGCAGAAACTTTATTCTTAACATAAGTAAAGTAAGTCTAAGAGCTTTAGTCTGGATATATAAGGAGGAAGCCTCAATTGTGGGTCCCAACTCAAGCTGTTCAATATTATTTGTTCTTCATCCTTATTTTGACGTACATTTGATGTACATGCTTTTTAGAGTCGAATCGACGAACGATGACCGTCCACAGTTAAAAAGAACCATAGGCTTGGAAACACTTTTTTAAATATGAGGGAAGAACTATAAAACTATTTAATCTAATAAATTCCCCATTTTGCTTTTCTATTACCTGAAGTCCCGGAATTGTAGACCCTATTTTTCTCAACCAAATATGAAAACAACACTCTTGAAAAAAACTGTTGCCGTTCTCCTCCCTTATCTCTGTGTATTTTCTTAAATGAAATACATTTTCATTTAAATTAAGATTCGTGATAAAATTTGCAGACTCTGTTACAACATTCCTGAACAGTGTTGCAGCTGGAATGTTTTAGCAGCAAGGTTTTAGCAACAATATTGTGGCAACAATGCTTTAGCACTAAAAAAGCAGCGTTTTAATGTTTCACATCAACTTTTGTAAAGTACGTTGACTAGCAAAAATTGTATTTTTTGTCCTTTTCAGCCTGTTGATTGAAATGATTAAAATTTGTGAACTTTTTACATATGCTGGCAGAGTTGAAAATAATTGGAAAAGTAAAACATTAACATAAGCAACTAAGAAGACTTGAAAACGCAAGAATTAAAAGTATATAGATATAAATATATATATATTTAAGTCATCATGATCATTATTATCGTTATATATATAAGTATATGGATAAGTAAATATAGGTAAAAGTAAAGGTTTTTTTTTGAATTTAAAGAAAATCGGTAACCGTCTACAGGTACCTGTGGTAAGACTGATTTCCATAGCTCTTTGACGATGACCCAAGACCTTGAATTGGGGTAGCGATACCTCACTCGAAACACCAACCGAGTTGGGGCCCTCGTTCCATTTATAGCGTATATCGCGCATCGTGTAGCCGACTATATATTATGTATATAGTTAGTTGTTGTAGTTGTAGAGTTGTAATGTTATTTTGTACAGTTTTGGTGTGGTTTGTTGTATGTTGTACAGTTGATGTTGTTGTTGTTGTTGGCACAGTTCGGTGAGGTTGTCGTCGAGAAATTTAAACAAAAACAAAAAATACATTTCGTGAGACTATTAATAAGCTCCATTTTGTTAGAGAAAATTTTTGTTCACATACAATTTTTTATATAGATATAATTTTTTTTTGTTTGAACGTTGGTTGCGTTCCAATTGATTTTTTTGGTTTTTTTTTATTCTTTCAATTAATAGTCTCATTCAGAACTTGTTGCTTAAAGTGTTGTTCGAAAAATATATTTTTTGATTTCTTGATTATATAGAAAATTCTAAATATTTTAAGGTTTGGTATATATTACAATTGCTTTATCTAAAATGCATTTTTGGCAAAGCATAACTAATTTTTGGAGCATTTTGTAGGCACGCTCTTTGCTTTTTGCTTTATTTTTTAGACTTAAAGCTACTGTTTGTTCTTATTGGCAGTAGTTTGGTTTTGGCTTACAGCTAAAGATCTTAATAGAATACAAGTATATATGCTAAATAAGGCAGAAATGGGTGCTCTTGTGTATTCTGTTTACTTTGGACTTCGAGAATGGATCATATAAGAGGAGATAATATGATGATAAAATTTCTAAATCAAAATGGAAACATTCATTATAAACTCTTGTAGAAAGTTTCAGACTATTAAATACGCAGATATAGTTTGTAAAATGAAGTGCTATTGCTCCACTTTTTCACAACCGAAGAGGACTTTAATGGGAATTAGTTTGTCAAGCCCAGCTGAACCAAAAAAAAAGAGTTATGATCAAAGTTATATTTTTAACACATCAATTTAAAACTGTTCTGTATCATTTTTCCCTTTGGTACTTCAAGTATAAGCTGATATTTTCAAAAGTTTAAAATGATACTTCGAACATATTAATTTGATACTAACTTGTATAAGGTTGACTCTTAATTGTATTAATTTTTTTGGTATCAATTTGATACTAAATCTTGTCAATTTGATATTGGTTTTGTCAATATAGTAGACTAATTTTGATAATAGATTTCATCAAGGGAAAAAAAATATTAATCCTATTTCTTCTGTTGAAGTAGTCTACTTTCTTTTCTTTCTGAATTGGTTTTCTCTTCTCCGGGAATAGATCTCAGAATTTCGTACTTAACGCGAAAATCGGCATTTTTAAGCAGACGACTTTCTACCTCACACGTAACTGTGCGAAAGATCACAGTCAAGATGCAGACTTAAGGATAAGTACTCAGAAAGCAAGAAGCACCGTGGTGTAGATGGTAAGACCGTATATATTTAAGGTGTTTTTAACATTTGGTCATGACTTTAGAATGTCATATTTTTCTCCGTGCACGCTGTTCACACAACATTTATGTTTTGTGTCAGTCTAAGTAGAAAAGGTAATAAATGCAATGTTGAAATGCTTGCAAGCAACGATGTCGAATCGCCTAAACTTTCCTTGCCTACAGTCCATCAGCTTGACGAGTGTCCGAATAAACACGAATTTTCGAGCGATCATTGGTTGATTTTGAGAATATTTTAGCTTTAACTAATTACTTCCCTTTATCTGATTGAAAGGTTAAGTATCAAATTAATACCCAAAAACTTAATTTGATACTCTTTAGTATTATATTAAGACCAAAAAAAACAAAATGATATGATTTCGGTTAAAGTTAAAGACAACGAGTGTCAAATTAATACTGATGCACATCACAAATGAAGAAATATATGTTAAAGTCCTGTTTTACAAAACTTTTTTACTGATTCCAGAGAATGTTAATGCAGAAATATATATTCTAGTTGGATTTTTGGAAAGCCAGTCACATTGCCGTTCATTTCTCTCAGTGTGCCACTTTTCCTACCAAATTAAAAAAAAAACTTTCATCGGAAACATTTAGTTTTATTACTTGACTTTGAAAACACTAAACTCACGAACGACAACAAAAATAAATGACTCTTTGGAGTTTGTAGATTTGAGATTTGAGGGGGTACGAAACCATAAAAGTCAGTCAGGCTTGTTCTCAATTTCATTTTCACTGCAATTTTTCGGAAACGGAATTGATTCAGTTTCTTGCAACACAAAAACGAAAGCGTTTTTAGTTTTAAAAAGTTGTGCTTGTTAGCCGAATAAATGAAAAGTAATTGGCAATTTACGCACTCGTGCAGTTGCCAAATGTAAATTAAGTTCATTTTCCTTAATTCTGTGTAATTCTTGATTATCCTTTGCCGATTTCGTTTGTTTTTTTGTTCAATTAAATGCTTCGGAATTTTACATTATTAAAAGCTATTTTTGATGAACCTCGAATACTGCTTTGGAATACTTTTTAAAACTTAAACACAAATCCAAAGACCTTACAAGATTATAATGAATGGTTCCACATGAACTAAGTCTTCGATCCTTTCTCGTATGTGAAATTTTACAATGTTTTTGTTTTGTTTTTTTTTTGGCTTTGATTATTTAGTTATATGGTTAAGCCTACCCAAGCAAATGGAACTGGACTCTCTTGTCGAAAACTTTAGCGACTCAAACCAACTGAAACCAAAAGGAAAAGAAAACAAAAACCATATAATTATAGTCCTAACACTCTAGGGCTTTGCTACGACTCGACTAAACTGTTAATTAGTTGCAAAAGAAAGTGTCACACAACAGAGGTTAGTTCAAACACAAGTATGTATACATATGTAAGTAGTTAGATGGGGCAGATAGAGAAGTAAGTAGTGGGTTGGGTTGTTGTTGGTTAGTAGCACAAGTTTACAGTTAGTTAGCACTCGAAAGAGAAGAGAGAAACACAAAAATTAGGAAAAATGTGCGTGTTTTGTACCCTTTGTTGTGGTAGAAAATCATAAGATAAAATTCATACACGAAACAGAAACTGAACCAGAAGAATGTTGATTAAAAATGAAATGTTAAGGTGATTATTATTCGGGTTTTGGTCCGATTTTTTTTTATTTTTGTTATGAATTTTTTAATGTATGGGGGTACCTGTGGTTAGGTTTATTTCGGTCGCCCTCTGCCTGTGTCCCAGTACACGGAACTGCGGTAATTCGACCTCACTGCTCATGCCCACACTACTCAGTCCATCTCTCCAGAAATATCGAATATCTCGCATCGTGTAACCGACTGGATGATGGGTTGAAGATTGTCGTAGTTGTCGATGGAAGTAGATGTAGTTGAGATGTAGTGGTTGTGGTTGTTGTTTGTTGTTGTAGTAAAAAGGGGGGCGGTAGTTAATTAATTGTAGTTATGTTGAGTATGGGATTTCGTGTATTGTTGTTGTTTTAGTTGTTGTTGTTGTTGAACACTGGCTTACACGCTAAGTGAGTAATTTCTTGTGGCCCGTTTCTGTGGCGAGTTTTGACAAGTAAAATTATATGAACTTACATAGCTAAATATTGTATATACAATACATGGATCTTGAGCAAAAGCGTGCTGTGTTTCTGGGATTTGGACTTAGACATTAACTTAGAGACTAAAAACACTAAAGCACATTCAGTTCGTTCAGCATCATCATCAGGAGCCTTCTGCGGTTGCTGTAAATTGAGAAGGCGACCGAAAACCAACCAAAAATTTATCTTATGAAACTGTGAACTGTGCTCGGGGCGGGCGTACGAAGGAGGGTGGGTGGGTTGATTATCATTTAATTGATGAGAAAAACATGATTTGCAGTTGGTTATTGAATATTGAAATACTTTTTTTGGGGGCGATATACGTGCGGGTAATGTCAATAGGTTGTTACAAAATCTAGTAATATTTTCATTTTGTACAAAATGAAGCAAAAAGGTAATTGAAGGGTATAAGCGCGGAGCTGAATACTATTTTGACTGTCAATAAGGACTGCTCATTTCAAAGCCTGGACAGAAAGAAGAAAAATAGCAATTGAAGGGTGTGAGCTCGGAGCTTGAGAGCCACTCGATCTGGCTATTTTGACTCTCACTTAGAGTTTAACAATATAGACAAATTTTCAATAAGGAATGTTAAATTCAAAGACTGAACAAAATTAAGCATAAGTAAGTGAAACAGCCAACCCATATTATTAATTAAGACTGTTCACTTCAAAGAATGAACAAAATAAAGCAACTTGGCAATGGAAGAGTGAGAGCTCGGAGCTCGAGAGTAACTCGATCTGGCTATTTTTGCATTTGCATTTTTGACTCTCTCTTAGAGTGCAACAGTCTACATACATTTTCAATTAGTACTATTCACTTTAAAGACTGAACAAAAATCTACACATATTTTGAATTAGGACTCTTCATTTCAAAGACAGAACTAAATGAAGCAAAATGGCTTTTGAAGATATAAGCTTAAAACAGAGCTCAAAATAAATAGCTTATAAGCATAAAGTGGCTCTCGGCTCTAAGCGAGAGTAGAAAGAATCAGTGCATTTACATTTAATCCACTTTGAATACGACCCTCAAATAATGTTCAATTTTTTGATATTTTATTTATGCTTCCTTTTATTCTTCAAATTTATTTTGTAAGAACCTATTGACATATCGTCGAATTATATAGATGAGCAGAACTAAATGTGTTTGGTTTTTTTTGTTCAATTTTTTTTTATTATTTTTGTGGGACTCTGGGACAATATTTGTTGTTCAAAATAAACTGAAAACTAAACCTGAAACTTTACTTCTAAGAAGAAGGAAAATAATAACAAATAAACCAAATCAAATTCATGTCTCTGTTCTAAGCTTTGCCTAAAGACAGTTATTTGGTAATCAATTGTTCACAATTTCAATTTAAAATGTTTCCTACCATTGAGTAGAAGTGTGTACGTTTGTGTTTATGTGTATGTTTGTGTATGTAGCCTTAAAGTTTACTTAATTTTTGCAATTGTTTTCTTCTGCCCACACTGAACAAACAGCGCACGGCCTTTGCTTTTTTGGGGAGTGGCCAAAATATCCGGCGGATGTGGCTAGGGATCTCTACTTACTACTTAGGTGCAAGCTATGCAACTGCATCTGCCTTTCACTTTGACCACTCTCATCATTTGTTACTGCTTTACATTCTGAATGAGTTCATTTTGAATTTGTTTTCAATTTTACATTTATACATTGACAATCTTTTTACTATTTTTATTTAATTAAAGAAATTACTTAATTAAATTGCTTGGTGAGTACTTACAGCTTTCGATTTCAATGTGACACAGTTGTCGGTCCATGGGGAAATATTGCAGATTCATCGGACACGATGCGGTAATAGTCAATCTGAGTTTGTGGCAAATGAAATTCAATTAGTATTTAGATATATTCTTGTTTTCAGTGGCAAGAACAAACAATCAACGAGCAGAGGTTTATTGTAAAATAAAATCACACACTACTTTAGAGGATACTTGGGGGAGGTGGGGCAACTTCATTACAGAGCGAGTTCAATTGGATATGAGCTAGTTTAGTATTTGTTACATTAAGTTTGCTGCTGTTTGGTTCTTTTAAAGTGAGAGATACTGTTTTTTTTTGAGTGGCAGTTAAGTTGAGATTGGCTTCTTACGCAGGGTTGCTGGGCATTAGCTGAGTAGGCGGCGGCGTTTTGTGGCGATTTTGGACAGATTCTTGTTTAAAGGTAGTAGAAAATAGTGCGCCCAGTAGCCTCTAGCTACTGCGGCCAGTCAAACCTTTTTGCGGTGTAAAATACACATGAGACACTACTTGTACTGTTTGTGTTTCACTTGGTACCGTTTTCGGGGTGTTGTTCGCATAGATAAAGATATACTTAGTTGTGGGTAGTGAAGGGTTTTCTAATGGGAATGGTAAAACGATCGACAGAATGGAGATAGACGACAAATGTCGGACACACGCCTGATCAAGAAACTAAAAATTGATTTATGTAGGTACGCTCAATCGATACACCGAGAAACAGGAGGAACGAAGATTACAGCAGGTGTTTCTGGATTTACTTAGTGAGTACGAACAAACTTGAGTTAACTACAAACCATACTTGAAGCTGCTTAAATCCTAAAATCAAGTAAAAGGATCTTGATTTAAATTAAGAATAACTAAGGAATGTATCTAGTTTTCAAATATCGTTTTAATACCCTTGCAGAGAAGATACAAAATATTGGTCTAGTTTTTTTTAACACACTCCGGTATGTAAAGCAAAATAGCAAATGGTCGCCTTGAGCTTAGAGTTCGCGAGCCACTCGCTCTGTCTATCTTGACTCTCATTAAGAACTTTACAATTTAAACTTATTTCCAATTATGACTGTTCTATTCAACGACTGAACAAAATGAATGGCTAATGAACGTTATGAGCTTAAAGCTCGCCAGCCAGTCGATCTTGCAATTTTAACTCTCACTCAGAGTGTTTCAGTTAAGATTATTGACTTCAAGGACTGAACAAAATGAAGCAGTGCTAAGACTGCTGCCCCAAAGCATATCAGATTTCAAAACTGTTAAAATGTGGTTCTATTCATGTGAAGTATTGTGCCGAACTAAATTTTTATCTTATCTGAGTATAGGCCTTCATAGTGTTATTCAAAATTTTAACTAATCCAATGAATTTTGCTCTTTCTTAATCTTGTTTGGGTTACTACATTTTATTACCTGATTCAATACTCATGTTCTTTGTTCCCTAATATATTCAAGTGTAGGTTCTAAGTTAACTCAGTTTCGTACTTTTGCAGATTTTTATTTTTCTGTGTAGCACATTAAAAAGTGTTATTTTTTTTTGTGAAACCTTGTACTAGCGACTTTTATGGAATATTTTCTAAATATGCCAACTTTTTCTTTCACTTTCACTTGCCAATTGAACTCACTTGATTTATATGCTTTGATTTTTTTGCTTAGTAAAAAACGTTTCATTTTCGTTCTGTAGAAATTTGCGTTTTTTGGTTTTTTTTTTTAGTTAATTACAACATCGATTTATACACACACATCAATCAATCAATCAATCAAAAAAAGTTGCAAAAAGGGTTGAAAAAATGTACGTAACAAAAATTTAGAAGAAAGTTTAGTTAGTGTTTTTTTGTTTTTGTTTTTGTTAGTTGTTGTTGAAGTATTTGCAAAACTTTGGTTTTTGTTTTTTGGTTTTGTTTTTAAATACACATACACATATACAGACAATAAAAATTGAGTTGTTGTTGCTGTTGATTTTTACCTAATACTTCTTGTTATCGATCCAGAATGATGCACTCGAATGAACTCATTACTGGTTGTTGCAATGTGAAAATATGATTGTTTTTCATTTACAAAAAAGGTGTCAGGTACCCAAATATTCTTAATGAACTCTGATCCAACCGACAGTGTTTCTACACCAGGTCGTTTTCTATACGCTAAACGAGGATCGGTCCAAAATTGACGAAAGTAAAAGTCCAATGTGAAGTCCTAAACGAGCGTAAGGCAAACAAATGGAGGGTGTTGGGGTGGGTGGGGAAGGAGTAAAATGTTGTTAAATTTAGATATTAGTAAATATTTTAAGTGAATAAACCTTATAAACTAGACTAGAACTGATAAATGAAAGTTCTTGTGTTCCAAACAGAAGATACCAACAGAATGTAGAAAGGAAATGGGATAGATTGAAGGAATTGTGAAAATACGGTAAATTTCTTTTTGGCATAGTTTTGGACACTTAACAAACACACAAAGTAAAATTTTAATTTTTTCTTTTTTTGATAACGTGCAACAAATTGTGTTGGAGGGAGAGAAAGGGTCGCATGCATATATTTAAAATTCTTTTTGTACAGCGTTTTGAGCGTGGGGTCCAGTTGGTGGGGGGAAAGAAAAAATAAATATAATAAAATTAAATGAAATTATTTAAAATAAATTATAATATAAAAACTATTAGTTAGCTTATGTACAGAGTAGCCTTTAAGATAGATAAGAAAAAAAGCTTTTAAGTAGCACAAAAACCTCTCATAGTTTAGGGTTCTTGTAGGTTGGCAGTGAAGTAGCTGAGATCTGCGGGCTACTTGTTTAAAGAGAAATGTTTACTAAGTTACTACTACTAAGTAATGTTGGGTCACTCATGAGTGAGTGAACAATAAGGAGTTAGCAAATTCAAAAAGTTTGCATGTATTTTTAGATGCTCATTTTGGTACAGTTTTTCAGTTTATAACTCACTTGCTTATGTGAAAGTGAACCAAAAGAAGTTAATCATAAAACTGAGCGAGTGAGCAAGTTTTTTGAATGCTTTTTTTTATTCACTTGATCAGTTTATTACACAAGTGCTCCTGAGTGAGTGAACCAAAAGGAGTTAGTCATAAAACTGATCAAATGAGCAAGTATTTTTGATGCTCTTTTCTGTTCAGTTGTTCAGTTTATTACAATCATTTATTACATCTATTTTGGTTCAGTTGCTCACACACTTACTCTTTTTTGTTTACTTGCTCACGTTTTTGCTTCGATTTGTTTAATTGCCGAAATCCAAATTCATCAACTGAGCAAGTGAGTGAGTTACGGAACTAAAAAGATCAAGTGAATAAAGATTGCTTATGAGTGACTGAACAATAAAGATTAATCACTTATCTGGTCAAGTGAGTATGTCTTTTTAGATGTCCATTTTTGTAAAGTTTATCACACACATGCTCTTCTTAGTTCAGTTGCTTAGTTCAACCGAACCAAAAAGAGTTGCTGCCTTTTGTTCAGGTCTTCAGTGGCTCACTTACTAGTTCTCTTTTGTTCAATTGATGAACGCAGAGTCAACCACTGAGCAAGTAAGTAATCAACTGAGCAACAACTCATTTATTAGTTCGAATTTGTTTAATTGCTCAAAGCAAAGTCATCAACTGAGCAAAGGAGTAAGCACCTTAGCAACAAATTGAGCAATGAGCAGCTTCTTACTCACTTTGCTCTTGCTGAATTGCTATTTTTTGTTCAGTTGTTCAGTGGCACACTTACTAATTCTCTTATGTTCAATTGTTGAAAGCTAGGTCATGAACTGAGCAAGTGAGTAAGCAACTGAGCAACAAATTGAGAAAATTGACAAAAACTAACTTTGTTCACTCACTAACAGAATTTGTGAGTATACTGACTCTGTTTTTTCTCACTAAAAAGCGACCAACTGAGTTTGTTCCCCCAGTTTTACCCAACATTACTACTAAGGCGATTAAAGGCTGTAAATAAGTTTTTATTTTCGATTTTTACAAGTCGAATAAGTATTAATACTAGGCTCTTTGTTATCCTGCTGGTTGGTGCCTCGAAGCTAAAGCATTCTAGTTAAAGGCACAGAAGCAAATAGTTTTGTCTGCCTTCAATGTAAGTGTGTGTATGTCTGTGTATGGGTAATATGGGGTTTTTTGTGTTTTTTTTTCGCGTCACGTTGCGTTATTTGAAAAAGTTTTTAATAATAGTTAGCTGTAAATATTTATAGAGCTTTTTGGGTATTTTGCCAGGTTTTCACACAGAAAATTGCCTTAAGTACTCGTGACATTGATTGCAATTTTCATTTCATTCATTTTTTTTATTTGAGCATAACTTGTTTGTTTTTGATTTGGTTTCCACTCGGTTCAGACACGCCCAAAACAAAAACTTAACACAAATCAAACTAAAATAACTCTAAAAAAGAATCAGAACCAAAATGTAACTAAAAGGTAATTAGTGTTTTTGCATAAGTTTTTCTTTCTGTTTTATTTTTTAAGGGAGGGCAGTTGGGTTTAAGGAACGGGCACAAATAACCAACTCTAAATACATATATGTACTGTGGCAACACAATTAACCCCTTCAAGTTTACAATTTACATATGTATAAGTCATGTGTGTGTGTTGTTGTTGTTTCGGTTTTGGCATCATTTCTATTGTTTTTTTGGCGCTTCCAAAAAATTATCAAAATAAAAATGAACATGTTGTTTGTAAGTATTTTGTGTTTGGATATGTTGTTCGTGTTTGTTTATTTTTCGTATAAATTGATTGCCGGTGCACGTGTCGGTTTCATTTGAGCTACAAAAATATATATGTATATATTTTTATATTCTCGTGTATCATGGCGCCTAGCTTTATGCATTGGTGCAGAATTGGGTGGTGTTTTAGGTGCTTTGGCAGGTATATATAAATATATATGTAAATATTGGTTATTGAGGCCAATTGAAGATGATCTCAGCAAATGCTCTCTTTTTTTTACACACTCATAATAAAATTGAAGTGGAATAAAGTGTCATGTAATTCTAATTAGTGTGTACATGATTTTTAATGAATTCATTTTTTCTTTGAAATATTATAAATTGAAAATTTTCACTTCATAAACAAAATCGCAGTTGAGCGTTGACATAACTTTGAATGGGTTATCATTCAATATCAATTTTATATAGCTCTAAGGTGCTTTTCGAAAAGTAATCCTAAGTCTGTCTTGGATACATTCCTGCTTGAAGATTTTATTACGGATTTCTTAATGTTCTCTCATTCTATGGATCCCTCTTGAAGTGATCACAGATGCATCTGTGAAATAGTTGGTTCGAGTCAAGTGGAGAATATACAAGAACATTTCAAGCATGTGCTTATAGCAAGACTTTAAGCCTCAAAAATTTTGAACGTTCAGAATGTTCGGTCCGGAGGTTCAACCACATACGTAATCTTATGTTCGGTACGCGGAACGGCTTCGGGTTCAGGTTCCGTTGGTTAAGACGATTCATGTCCTAGCTCGTTGGACCAAATCAACGGACTGTCAAGTAGCGCTTCATGAGCTAGCCAAGAAAGAGATAAAATATTAAATTGGTCTATGAAGCTGGAGCTACTAGCCCGCAGGAACCACCTATCTCACTATCTGAGAGCCTTCTGGTTAGCCCCCAGAGGGCTTAGATAAGCAAATCCAACTGATTAAGAAAAAGTCTTATTTTGACGTCTGCCAGTCGTGCTGTTGCCCCGAACTGTAATTTGCTTATAATTCTATTATCCTTTAGCTAAGCCAGCCATGCCCAAAAAAAGCATAGGGCAGAGCACTCACCAATACTCTTACAGAAAAGCACATTGAAATTGGGTAAGGCAATAAAAAAATCACACAAAATTGTTGTTGGTCAGTTTGCTTGCGCCAATCAAAGAAAAGAATAAAATCAGTTTTTGTTCTATGCGACGCACACAGACGAAATCGTTTGCATGTGTGTCGTTTTCTATACCACTGGCCCTGCATGTATACGAGCATTGGCTTCCTATCTTCGGTGCAATTACAAAAACAAAACGTAGCCAAAGAGCATAGGGCTGGGCAGCGCTGATCTAAGCTTTAAGACTTGGTGAAACGATAAGGTTCTAAGATCAAATCAATTTACCTTCAAAATATTTCCCATATGCATAGACAATATCAGCACTAGGAAGTACCTAGGTATTTGTGCCTAGGTAAATACCTTGATGGAAAATTTAAGTACCTTTCATCTTACCTAGGTCAAAATTTTCATATACCTTGCAAAAGAGGAATAGATAAAGGACATTCAATTTATAGAAAATTTAGTTTCGAGTGATCCATTTTGAATTTTTCAACTGCAGGCGCAACCGATACACTCTTACTTCAAAAGAATCTTATCAAAGCGGTTCGCTGTCACTTTTAACAGATCTCTATACAAGCGTTTGCTACTTTTTTACTGTAAAAAGAGCACTAGAAAGCGCTGCACTCTCACTCCGTTTCCACTAAGAAAAGAGCCCTAGAAAGCGTTTTATTAAGCAATTGGTTGAAATGTGAAACTTACTGATTGATTGTTGTTAAATTATTAATATTTATTAACTTTGGCCGAGAATTCAAGTGGAAGCGTTTCATTAGGCAATTGGTTTGAATGTGAAACTTACTGATTGATTATAAATATTTATCAACTTTGGCTGAGAATTCAAATGGAGGCAAATACAGTTATTGGAAATCTGGGTACTCAGAACATTCTACTGATTTACTCAAACAGATTTTTTTAATTAGTCCACGCCTTTATTCACCTGATCATTTTCTGAGTAGCTAGTGTTGCACAAAGCCATCATTTAAAAGGCTTGTCGAATAGTACCCTCTTGAAAAAATGTTCCAAATGTTCCATGCTATTCCATGATTCCACTAAATTTGGTTTGTATTGGAATTCATAGATACCTTTTACCTTCCCTTGGTTTATTTTTGGACGATTACCTTGTTCCTTACCTACATAGGTAAAAAAAAATGGAAGCCCTGATTGTATTGGAATTAAGTACAAACGGTGACAATGTATAGATTACGGTACGATTAGCAATTTTATTTCTGTCCCGAAATACTTTACTTAAGTCTTTTTTAGCATAAATTTAATTTGTTCCACTACATTCTTGAATCAAAGTAGGTTTTTAATTATATCCAAGGCAATGAAGAACATTTTCTTATCCCATTTAATCCACGAGTAATTCAACAACTAGTTTCTGATCAGTGTAAAAGTATAAAATTTGTTTTTAAAAAGTTTCAAATTGAAAGCCAAATTAAAGTCTACAGAAAGATTCGCTTCTGAGGTGACCAACAACATATACAAAAATGTTGTCCCACTTTTAGGCTGAAATTAAATATAAAAAATTAAAAATATTACTAAAAAACAACATAAAAAAATGAACAAGATTTTCCAATAAGAATTGTTTTTGTTTTTTAATAATTTTCCTGGCTATGTTCGCTGTCTTAAAAAAAATTGAACACATAAACAGGCACATGACTCCCTTGTACACGAATGCACATAAATGTATAACATAGGTCTATATATCAGTTGACTAGCACATTTACATTGAGCTTGATTATACATATGTACTGTTTATGTATTGTATTGTTATGTTTTGTATATTATTGTAGGATATTCATTCATATTCATCATTTGTTTAACAAATACGCATGCGCGCAGCCTTTGTCAATGGGACTGCTGTGATTATAATGTTTTTTTTTGGTTTTATTTTGCATTTGATCACAATAAAGTACAATTAGGTAGCAGATTAGTTATGCGAAATAATATGAGATAATATTGAAGTATATGAATATGGCATAAATATCGCATTTTTTTATTGGGGCCCAGCGAAATGTCTGTGTTTTGTGGGTGTTTTTTAAATGTTTTTGAGCAGATGAGAATAATTAAAAAATAAAGTAATATAGCAATTAGATTGATTCATTTTTTAAATAAATTTGTATGATTAATAATTTCAAAGGTCAGGGCGAGGGGGATGCTGGAAAACCATAAAATAAACTAAAAAACTTAGATGAAAATGTAAGGTCAAAGGAACCGTTTGGAGGAAAGAGAGAATTCGTTTTTATTTATTTTTTTTTTTGGCTAGCATTTAGCTCAAAGAACAACATCAAATTGATAACAAGTACATTTGTTGCTTATTGCCAATAATTTGTAAAACTTTTTTTATGTGCATACCTCGTCACTGGGATTAAAACTTAATTTTTTTTTAAAAATTGAATACAAGAGCTTAATATTTTACATAGAGATTAAAAACTTGAGTTATTAGTACAAAAAACGAGAATATTGGACTCGAGATATTCTCTTTTCACTTGAGGTACAATGTGTTCACTTCAAGAATATTTTTTTCAGTACCTAATTACTTAATTTGTGTTGATATTATGTAATAAAACAAATTCCCTGATGCAGGCAACAAAGCTGCCGAAACTCGTGTTGGAGGACATCTGAGTGGAAACGAATGCCTAACACAAACCCATTTCACTATTACAAATAGTGTTATAACACTCAGAGGGAAGCATCTCCAACCATTTAAGGTATATGTATTTCTGATCAGCATCAACAGCGGAGTCGATTTAGCTATGTCCGTCTGTCCATCTGTCTTTCTGTACGTATGAACGCACAGATCTCAGAGATTTGGTTCGATATGTATGGGACAAATGCTTTTTACACTTGCAGGCAATTCAAGTTGGTTTTCAATTTTTGCTACGCCACAATAAAAAAAAGTCATATCTCCTACAGTTTTATAGATAGTTCGTACCTTCTGGACATATTTAGTAATAAGTTATATTTATCGATCCGCCAAAGGATAGCTAAAGATCGGGTGAACTGTAAAATTCATACTGAGAATTAGAATAATGAGTTCTGATTATCATGAAGCTTTGATAGATGGCATTTTTAAAATTACCGTCTAATCTTCGTTTTGAGTTTTAAATGCTAGTATCAATATTAATTAAAAAATAGTTTATCTACGGTCTTTATCATTAAGTCTTCTACTTTGTAGGAGACTGAAAAATCCCAAATGGTTTTTCGATCCGGATATGATGAATTCCAAAATAAAAATCTTTTGCTCCAGCTATGAGCTTTTGTTAAAGGGCTTGAAGCTAGTACACCCAGTAAAAAGCTATACGAATATTTCTCTGACAATAATATGCACAAGTCTGTTATTTCGATTTTTCAGGAGAGCAATTCTTAACTTTTAATAAATTTATTAAAAATGTGATTAGTGGTAAAGTGGACATGTTTTACATATTGGAAGTATCAAGTTGTCAGTTTATTATTTGGACTTATAGACCGTTACTTACTTGGACTTTTCCAAACTTATGTTGATTTGTTTTTCCGTCATATCTTTGTAACCAGTAATCCGATTGGTGTGAAAATTTGACACAATATAGAATTGAATCCGAGGAATACATTGATATTAATATCTCAATTTTGACATAACTCGGGTTATGTCATTATGACTTATTGCCATAGATTTTATGTGCGAACGCTCTTGAAAAAAAATCTATTCGTTCTTGAATTTTCAAGAATTTCGCTTTTGAAATCAAGCTAAATTCGTCCTCAGCTTAGTGTTTTTAGGCGAAGGGAGTTATGTTACACATTTGAGAGAATAGCTTTGAGTTCGCTCTCACAGTTTCGTTTTTATGGGAGAGGGTTTGGGGGTTTTTGCACTCATGTTGCTTTGGAATTCGCAAGCAGTTATGGCATTGCTGGCATAGAGAGATGGCAGTTGGACGACGTTTGAATCTGCCGCTTTTTTCTGTTGTGTTTCTCGAGCCGTATAAAACTTTCTATATAGTTTGACGGTTAATTTTCTATGAAATAAATTAACCTTTACTTTTGAATTTGTGGAGCTCTTGATTCAAGAGTGAACGATCTTTCTTTTGAACCTGATGAGCTCTTGATTGAAAAACGAGCATTCTTGGTTGTTTACAATGCCTAGTATGAAATTCTCTATTTTTTCTCTGAGTGTATAGCACAAGACCCTTTAAGGTTGGAGTTACCAACATAACTACACTTTCGTTTTAGAGGTTAGCTCTTTATTAAGTTTAATTATAGACTTAGTCCTAGCTCAGGACTTAGTAAAAGGTTCTGCTAAAGGTAGTTCAGCTAGCCTGACTGATGTGTTCCCATTCACACTTAGACACTAATCAATGAAATAAGCCGAATCTATGTCTTGAACGGTTTATAGTTCGATTCAGCGATTTCATAAGAACATTGATTTGGTTCGCAGTTTCGTTTCTAAACATAAATTACTGGCTCTGCAGGTACAGAACCGGTTTACATTTACGTAAAAAGAATTAAAGAAGAACCATTTTTTATGATTTTCGGTTAGTTTCTGCCATTTATTTGTAATTATTTAAAGCGAAGGATCTCGGCACTAACCAATGCGAAATATATAAGCATGTTATTTATTATTGGTTTCGTTTTGATGGAATATTCCGAAAGGAGTATAAGGCTACACATGGAGAAATACAAACCGACTATCTATTTTTTTATTAGTGCAAAAATAATTATAAGTCATTCATTGAACTAATTTCTTTCCTATTCAAGTAAAAGTTTCATTTATGTTTCTATATAAAGCATTAAAAAAGCCTCTGCATTTATCCAAGTGACGAGTATATTGCATGTGATATATATTTATATATATATATAGATGTTTGTTTTGTCAAGCTTTCAAAAAAACGTTAAAACATTAAACAATTTGCGTACATTGAAACTATAAACAGCAAAATCAATATGCAACATTTCAATTTGGAACTTTAATTCTCTGCAATTTGAACAAGTTTTTGTTTATACACAACATTTAAGTATGTAGATATAATAATTTGCAGTTTTTGCTGGGAATGTTTTAAAAATGACAAAACGAGAGAAAATAGGTAAATATAATAAATTTTTAAGTATTTTGCCAATATGAGTAGAAATGCTTAGACACAAAATGAGCTTAAAGCAACAAAGATAGAGAGAGAGGGAGGGAGAGAGACGAAAAGAGTTAGAGAGAGAGAGCGAGAAATAGAGACTGAAACTAGGATTTATGCATGTTTGTTTTTTTTTTTTGCTTTTAAAAACAAAATCATAAACAAACACAAAAAGATGTTCTCTTCATTTTGTAGTTTTTTGTAGATATTTTTTTTTTTTAATTTTTGTATTATTGTATGTACCATAAGGACTTCCGAAACCGAACTGATACTGAGGACATACATTGTGACGCCAACCTCCACAGGGGGACCTGCAACATATACACACACACGTTTTGATGATGGAGTTTTTGTTTGTTTGATTCTTTTGTTTACATATTTCTGTTGTTTATTGTTTGTTGTGACTAAAACCCAAAACAAGTGAACAGAAACACACACACAGCGTTACACCAGGATACAAAAAAAATGACACACAGTTTGCCTACTTTCGGGCCACCTCGAATTTGGGGATTTTCAAAGTGCTGTTTGAATTTTCATTAGCAAAATGAAATATACAATTATATTTTAGAGTTTGGCAAGCGGTGCGCGTTTAAAAATGTATTATTTATGCGGAAAAAATAATATCAACTTTGTGTTTAGGCTTGTTGCTTCGTTTGTGCGGCACGCGCCGATTGAAAACCAAATCACTCAACTACTTTGAGTTGCTCAGGCTCAGCTAGACGGAAACGTGGACAAAAATAGTAAATAAAATCAATCAAACAATGGGCACTTTCAGCAGAACAGCAGTAATTTAAAATTAACTTTATTTTTTTTTGATTCTTTAAAGCCGACTCTGTTTAACCCATTGTTTATTAATTAAATGCGTCTAAATTTTTGTATATTTTTTGTAATGTTTTTTAGCGGATTTAACACACCATTTTTGAATATTTTTGGTTTTTTTTGGAAGCTTAGTATGATTTTTGATATGTGAGGCCTATAAAAAGAAAGAAACAAAAACAATAATAGTATTTATATGAATGTACGATGTGTTTTTCTTCTTTTTTTTATCCTTAGTATGTACATCAAATGAAAAGGGGATGGAAACGTGTTTCTGTGGCTTTTTAGAAGTGCTGAAATCAAGCTTTTGCCAATTGTTGAGTTGTTCAAGTTTATACAATGCATGAATAGTTGTGTTCGATAAGCCTGGCCTCAAGTCTAAGCATTTAAATTCCTATATCAAGTCAGCTCCTAAAATTTGCTGTTTCTTTGTGGCTTTTTGAGAAGGAAAAAAACACAAAATACTAAAACGAAACTAATAAACAATAAAAGTATCAGTACAAATACAAAGCTTAACGATTGAACAGAGTTTTGTAAACAAAACGTGTGTGTGTGTGTTGAAAGCAAGTAAGTGTATTACAAAAAGTCAACTCAAAATAACCAACATTAAGTCACCAAAGACAGAGAAAGATAGTTTTGATAGATAGATAGATAGATAGAGCTTATGCAACTTAGGTACAAAATTCATTTAGTTTGTACCATTTTCACTTCTGAGAGCGAGCTGATCGATAGCACATACATGGTCACTCCAACTTCGACGGGAGGTCCTGAAACACGTACATAGTTTGTTTTGGCATTGGTTACATACATTCATGGTTATAAATTGATTAATACATAAAAGTGCTTAAGAAGAGAGATTTTTTGTATGCTGACTTTCTGACCTCACTACAATTATACTTTTTTTAAGTTCCCTTTTTGTTTAATGGCGTTTCAAGTTCAAGTCGCGTTGCATTGTTTTTGGGTTAGCTTTTTTTTTGGATAGTGTAACTAATTGGTCTAGAATATGTAGAAGAAAATTGACTACTTACCACCATAATTGGGTCTTACTCTTTTGTCGTAACTAACACTAAAGGAGTCGAGTATAGCGGATATGTTTACATCACCCAACATGCTGCCACCGCCAGTTCTGGAAATATATTAAAGAAAGAATTTTTAGTTACGAATAGCAGTTAAAAGTTATAAGGCAAGAATTTGTGGATGAGTAGTAGACTGACCTCTTTTGATATAAAAATATGTAGAATTCTGTTTTTACGTTATTGCGTTAGTTGGCGGTGTTTTCGAGATGCTAAACAGCGGTGAACGACGGAGTTGCAGGTACAAAAATCGGCTAGTATGGGGTTTTAATTTAAAAAGTCGAAGCTTACGACTATGTGTAAAATGGATTGACACAGCCCCAAAGGGCCAAAGCCGAGTTCCTCTTAATCTCGGCTTGAGCGCTTATAATTTTCGCTCAAGAGAAAGGGACCTACAGTTTAACCCCGAATCATAACGGTAGTTTGAGAAGCTTTTGCAAGGCCAATTACTACAAAGATGTCGCCAACAGCAGTGAGGGATGACCGGGTGTGTAAGTTTATTTAAAGAAAATCGTCAATTTCCCGATTGGATGAAAAAATGCGACACCTCATATCGCTTATTTGTCCCTTGAACTATAAAAATACGATATCTAATATAATTGGTTTGTGTAAATCGCAAAACTATCCCCAATTTCCCCCCTAAAACTATCGGCAAACTCTCCCTTTGGTATAAACTAAATTTTCCTAATTTTTTGTGATTTGAAAGCGCAGCATATCTTGTGGGGCAATTATCAACATAGTTTTTTTTGGTTATAAAATCTTTAAGATCGCAGTCGCCAATGACTAAGAGACTAAACTGATTGTGAATTTCGCATTACAATTTCCTTATAGATGTTAACTACAATAGAAATCATAAAACCAAATAGTAGAAAAAATATTTCTTCTCTTAGTTTTTTTCCTGTCTAGTTGAATCATCTGCCACATGGCATATCAGAAAGTTGATAACATGGCATTTATGAATCGGAAATATGGTTGTCACACTATTTGTTTGTCACATTTGCTGCTGCTGTGCAACATTTTGTGGCATGTGAAATATATGCAAGGACTTTAGCATTTCCTAGAGTACAAAATGACAGCAGTGACAGAGACAGCGTCGCTTGGCGGTCGTTGCAGGTTAAGTGCGCGTGTGTGTGTGTGCTACTTTCGCTTTATGTGGCATCAAGTGCGCCCACACACGCATTCACATACATAAGCACACATGTGTGGCATGTGTGTATGTATTATTTATTGCCAGAGCCTGGCAATGAAGGCGCACAGGCCCAGGACCAGGACCAGGCACGAGGCACTGGCACAGTCACAGGCACTTCAATGCCTGTTTATTTGCGTCTATTCTACGCTAAACTGTGCTATTAAAGCGCGTTTGTTGTTATTTCAACTGTCGAGCCAGGGCATTGGATACACAGCGCAGCTCAACTGGGGTCTCTGTGCATGTCTGTGAGTGTGTGCGTGAGCGAAATCACAATTTAATAAAAGTTGCGCCTGCAAAGTAAACACGGTCTCTTTGTTGTGCGCGCGCAGGATTGTCTCTTTGTGTCTTTGGTTTAACTTTTCATTTGAGTTTATCATATTTTTGCACAAGTCAATTGTTACAGATGAATTGCTGATTTGAATTAAATTTCATCTCTCCTTGTATTGTGTATACGCCGCGTAAGCCTATTTATAAAATTGTACAAAAATATAAACCGCAGCAGTTGTTGTTTGTTCATTTCTTTTTGCTTGACAACAGTTGATATGCGGTTCGCTGAAAGTTGTTAATGAAAAAGTTTTGATTGCTATTTGATTTGAGTTTCAGATTGTCTACGCTGCGTACGCTTGATACTACAACTACTACTACTAACACTTTGCCTTGCCTCTGGTTCTTGCAGGTGCTGTCAATAACTTTTCTGACAGCCTGCAATAAAAAGTACTTGAAGGACGCGAGCCCAAAACTTTTCGATTGCAGCTGGGCCTGTGTGTATACTACGTAATATGCTAAGTAAGTGAAACTAATATTATGCCTGGCTCATTGTCAAATAATTTATGCAACCGCACATGTGTGTGCCTGTGCGTGTGTGTGTGTGTGTGTATGTGAGCCATGCTTCTCGCTAAGAGCACTTCAAAATGTCAATAGGTCATACTTGAAGCGTCTAAATATTTGCCTATTGATTGAAGGGCAGGCAGATAAAGAGCAAGAAAATAAAAGAAAATTGTCAGATTGATAAGTGGAATGCATAAAATTGTAAAAATATCGTGGCAAATTTCGGGGACAAAGGTCAGAACTAAAATCGCAAAGAAGTGCATTTCACAGTGAATCCATATTTATTTTTGGGGATTCTACAGCTTATTGATTTACTTAATGAAATGAATGATTTTATCTAACTTTAAAAGAGGGAACAATTTTGCCCGCATATATTTCCCACAAGTGTTAAAAAAGTTAACTAAGAAAATATCATCGAGAACTTGTGGTTATGCCTCTTGTTAAAATTCAATCAGGCAAACAATTTAAATAAGCCGAGTCATTATAATGACTAACAATTATCTTAGCTTAAAATATAATAAACAAACAAATTTAGATAAAGTTGCCATAGAAGATTTCGATACTTAATCACATTCGATTAATGTAAACCGTATTATCCGCGCGAGTTCAAGGGGTTCGTTACTGCAACAATCAAAGTTATAATGAAGCATTAAGAGAAACAGGATAAGTGGTGAAAATCAAATCTGAAACGCATTTTGTTCGGCTTTGGAACATTGCAAAAAAGTCGATACTACACCTTTTTGAAGAAAGAGAAGGAAACCCCCAAGGCTCAAGCTAAAAAAACTTAGTCATACCACATTAAGGTAGTCATAGGAGATTTTACTTGTTCTGATCATATTAAGCGAGGTGTGGCAACGCCCAGTAAGGTCAGCCATTTCACCATGAGCAGCGCTGGCAAATCGTTGAGCTTTATTATCAAAATTCGAGCTTTGTGAAAAACTCTTTCGTAAATAACGTAACAGGCCAAAATATGTACCAGTTTCACTTTATTGTACAGTAATCCACCATCCCTGGTGCGGAGAGTGTGTATCGAGGAGAATATTGCTGCAGTATCGGCCAGTAACAATGAAGATATGTTAGTTCGTCACCGTTTTCAACGATTGGGCTGGTGTTATTCGACTACTTGGAAGATTTTACGTCAGTACCTCGGTATAAAACCAAACATATTAGAGCTGGTGCAAGAATTGAAGCCGGGTGACCTTCCACAACGTCGGTTGTTTGTTGAGTTTCAACAAGCACGCCACAAGCGATCTTCTGCGCCCTATCTTCGAAAATTGAATAAGCAGCAAATATGGTGATGTGTATTGGCCGCCAAGAAGCTGTGATCTGACACCGCTAGAATATCTTATCCTTGGGGAGCTTTCAAGGACAAATGTTATGCAAACAATCCTGAAACAATTGATGAGTTGAAGAACGAGATTCGAGTTGCTATTGCCGACATACGTGCCGAAACAATTGAAAATGTCCTCAAAAATTGGGTGGATCGAATGGGCTACTTTCAAGTCAGCCGTGGTGGTCATTTGACCGTATTTGTTTTTGATAAATAAATGACATGAACCATTCTTTCCAATAAATGTTCAGCCTTTGAAAAATATCGATCGGTTTTTTTGTTTATAGCGAAACTAAATTCCAATTTTTAAATGGACCACCCTGTATATGTCCGATTTAGACAAAAAATTTGGTGTAATCATGGAAAAGCACAGTAAACTAAGAAATACAAAGTTTGGAGGCGTTTCCATTGAAAACAAAAAAGTTTTTTTCACTAAAACTAGTTTTTCGACCGATCGTTCCTATGACAGCTATATGCTATAGTCATCCGATCCGGCCGGTTCGAGAAATGTGCAGCGTATATGTACCAAAAGACTTGGTGCAAAGTTTGGTGAAGGCAGCTTTCAAACTGACGGAGAAGATAGCAAAGAAACAGACTGACGGATAGACGGACGGACGGACGGACGGACGGACGGACGGTCGGACGGACAGACGGACAGGGCTAAATCAACTCAGCTCGTCGTGCTGATCAAGAAAATATAACTTTAGCTGTTAGGATTGTTCCTTTAATGCGTTACAAACATCAGGACAATTTTATAATACCCTCTGCAAGGGTATAAAAATAGGGTACAAATACCCATTGCAGGCATCTGACGACGAGTAAGTTGATTAAATGACTTTTGCAAAGACATTTGCAATATCAATGTCAGAGTCAATTTCATGTTTGTAGTAAGGAGAAGAAGGTAATGCTTTGGACCGTCGTTTGGTATTAACGAATTGATAAAAACTCTTAGGATCGTTACTGAAGTTTCTTTGAACTCTAGAAAGAAAGCTTTTATAGCCAATACGATGTGTGGCTTGTAATTTCGCCCTAGAAGTCAATTATTTGCAGAAGTCCGTTGTTTTGCCCGATCTTTTGTAAGTTTAAAAAAGGTGAGACTTCACATTCTTTAAATGTCTAAGGCAGCAGAGGGCATAAGATTTGAGTTTGCGAGCAGTTCAACAACAACAACAGAAAAAACAACCCTTATTGGCTAAGTTCCAGTCGGCAAGCCAGACACACTATGCATGAACTGCTAACATTTCCGACCGAGGCAATTTTTAATGCGACTGTGTGGCGCCAGTTGCAATGGGAGCAAGGGCTTGCCCATCTCTGGTCTAAAGAATGCACAGCTCCATGATACATTCTTCTCAACACTCTTTACAACCATCTCAGGTATGGTTAGGTTAGGTTCGGCAACAAATAGTCCCTTCACTGTGAAATCAGTAAAAATTTTAGTAGAGACGGAATCTCAATCTCAGATAGTTTCGAGTGGTTGAGTAGAAAGGGGTGACCAAGTGTTTTGAGTCTCCTCCTACTAAGTGCAGGGCAGTGGCATATAAGATGCAGTTAAAAGTTATTGTTGCGACTCCTAAGGGTGCTGCATGTCTACCTATAAGGCAGTGACCCGTTAGAGCTCCCACCAGAAGTGAGATGTTTCCTCTACTTTGGCGAAAAAGGCTACTGGTACGTTTAAGGTCGAACGTGGGCCACGTGATCCTAGCTACAGCGCAAACCGGAAGGTTGTTCCATCTTTCAGTAGCCAGGCGCCAGGTTTCATTTCTTGTGAGTAGTTAATATGAGGCCAAGGGCATCCCTATGGTGCTCTTCTCCTGGAGTAGCTGGATGGTAGTGCCCTGTCTAGCCAGCCAGTCGGTCCTTCGTGCCGAACTTTCGATCTCCTTAAACGCAAATTCTATTCATTTATTGGTTTTTCGAAATTCGTAAAGTTTGCTTTGATCACGATTAGTTGAATAGTCGACATAGTCAAATATGAAAAAATATTGGACAAAATCTAAGCCACTCACTTGTTCTAAAAAGTATTCCAACAAAGAATTGTTGGAGCTAATTATGCTTGCAAAATATTTCTTGTGAAAGTCAGCTAATTTCCCCCTTTTCAATTTCCCGGTAAGAAAAGTTTGCAATTATTTTCCGCTTCATTAATTTTAACAGGCATCCCGAAACTGAATGGCATACAAAACTTTTGTACGAATTGCAGGCGTGCAATTAGCTGCGCGCACGTAAGTAAGAACGTAACTATTTCTTTTGCTGTTATTTCACTTTGGCCGCCCCCTCCTCCCTCTCCTACACCATTTGAAAAGTAACAAAAACCGTTACCAAAATGCAAAGTCATGCGCACGACAGCCAAGCCCAAAACGTGTCGCCTCAAGTGCCACGCCATCGCCATCTTATCGTTGTCCACAGTTTGTAGCCTTATCTTGAGCCACTGCACGTTTGTTTCTGTCTGTGTGTGTGTGTTTGTGAGTGTGTGAGTGGGTGTGGCTGCTGCTGGTCAGCGTGAAAAGTGTGTAGCGAAAATGAAAATGTAAGAAACACTGTCCTTATTGTTTGTTGTCGTTGTCGTTTTTAGTGGCACTTTGAGTGCCGGGCCATTACGTATACGCTGCGTTGGACACGCGCCATTGCATAAATTCAAGGAAAACGTTAAAACAAAGCGGAAATGCGAAAACTACTAGCAAATATTATCTTTGTCTTAGCCCATGTCAGGATGAAGTCTTGGCAGCAGCCAACACAGAGATAAGCCAAGAATGGTTTAGGCCTAATGCTGCGCAGTAAAACACTGAACTCGACTGAAGTGCGGGGTGGGGTGCCCAGTGGCCTTACTCTGTGTCTGTGTGTGTGTGGGTGAGTAAGCGTTTTTTAATAAAGTGATAACTCGATGTCTGACAGCCGCCTGACAGTCGCTAAAAATAAACACATCCGTTTAATAAGGCAGCCGCCAGCTAAAAGGAGCAGGACATGGACTGGAAGGCAGATTGGACATGTTGGCCCTAAGTGCCATGTGGATAGATTGGACCACGCCCAGTGGTCGATGCTGGTGGTATTGCCTGGCTAATAGGCAACTAAGTATAGAAATCTATTTCGTTTATCAACTTGTAGGAGTTATGTTTGAACTATAAATAGCAGAGATTTGGCTACTTTGGACAGAAAACAAAAAAGTGCAAATTCAAGTACTCCCTCTCTCTCTGTTTACAAAACGGGAAAGTAAAAGCTAATTTCTACTGTGCCTAAGTTTTAATACACTCGAAATAGATCATTCTTATAAAAGCTACAAGAAGAAAACCATCTGATCCCCTCATTTCTGACATATTATCAGTGTGCAGCTAAAAGATGACTCTGTGCTAAATTTCAGGTCGATAGCTTCTAAACTGAGGGACTAGTTTGCTTCGAAAAAGACAGACGGACAGGCGAATAGACCGACGGACGGACAGACGGACGGACAAAGCTCAATCGACTCAGCTTGTCATGCTGTTCAATAATATATTCACTCTATGTGATCGGAGATGATTCCTTCTATGCGTTCTACGCTTCTGTGCGAAATTTTGGTACACGTTTCAAGTGTATAAAAAAGTTCGATTCAAACAATCAGTTAAATCAACTTCTTAATATCTTGTATAACTGTCTTAACATGATAGTAAAGAAGCGCTTGACTTGATAAGAGATGAAATAGATTTAAAAAAAAGACAATGTCTGCGCGAATTGCGCCTTCATCATTGATCATCATAATTTTCGTTTATATTGGAGGAAAAGTTTCTTTGCGTTGTAACTGTTTTTTATACTAATGTATCCCAATCAGCTCGGCTGTCAAATAATATAATTATTGGCATAACTCCAGAGCTCACCTCTTCTAAATCACTTCCCTAGCATGCAATTTGAGCATCTTTTGTTTAAGCATAACCCGGGGCCCATGTCGCTGGCCTTCTGATTAAATAAAACTCAATCTCAATCCCAATCCCATTCTCAATTCGAATTCGAATTGATGTGCCACAGTTGAGGGACAGGGAGAAGCGGCAAAGGCAAAGGTAAATGCATAAAAAATTGAATTGCATTGGCAAGTCCTTGACATTTTGCAAAATGAACAGCAACTGGCAGCTGGCAAGGAATCGGCAAAGGATATCTGCTCCTAGTCAGGCCAATAAAAATAGTTGTTCGGGGTAAATGTGAAAAAAATTAGAGCTGCCTTGTTCGGGGGCTTTATTAAATATTTGAAAGGGGCATATGGAGGAATCGAGTGGGCTACGGTTGGGCAAACACACAGACACAAGGAGACCAGGAGGAAGTCCTCAGACGCAGACCCCAGGCCGTTTGTAGATATTTTCAATCATACTCAAAATGTGAAGGAACAACAATTTACGCTCAATGACACTTGACGGCGAGCTGTTGGCGCTGCCTTCGACTGATGCAGCTGCCACACACACACACATAGAAAAAACTTACACAAATACTCGGACGCAAGTGCCCGGGCGGTCTTTGCTTTTGTCGCTGCCACTTTGGCATTATCTGCTATCAATAAATTCCAAGTGAAGTGGGCACTTGTGCGGCAAGTGGAGCACAACGGCGCACACAGCGGGGCGGCTGGGCCAACGGGGCGTGGCACAGCAGCCTGTGAGCTTTTGCTTACAGGAAGTGGCAGCGTGTAAAGTGAGCAAACTGTGTCGCTGTGGCCTTTAACCTTTCTAGGGGGAGGCAAGGAGTAAGACATTGCCTCAGCCAGGCTGTCATTTTGTGTTGCATACTTTGCGGCGGCGCCTGTGCAATGTTGCATGAAAAAGTAGCGTAAACTTTGCCTGCCCCAAATAAACAGAACAGCTGTGTGTGTGTGTGTGTATTTGTGTGCTCCTCACAGTCGACTTTTGGCACGACATTTTCGTATTTTTTTGGCTTCTTGTTACGCTACTCCAACTTGGGGCATAGCCATCATGCCACTTCGCGTGTATCTTTGTGTCCGTGTCCTCGTACCCTGCACACGCGATCGTGTAATCCCATAAACGTGCATTTGTACTCAAGTACGTTGTCGCAGTCGCCGCGTCTTTTGATTTGCCTAATTTGCCAGTTCTGCCATGTTATGCAAATGTTTGTGGCTCTGAACCTAAATATTTACTAATGAGCGCTAACCCAAAAAGGAAAACAGCAACCAGAGCTGCGCTCTGCCCGACTCTGCATAATTTGTGTGATTAAGTTGACAGAGCGCGCCGACGTCGCCGGCTAATGCCACACAATTGTGGCAATTTCTTTTCCTAGCTGTCCACCAAATGTGTCGTCGTCGTCCGTCGTCCGCTGACAATGTGCGGTTTTGCTGTTAGCCCCCCGATAGGGTAACAAGGGGTATGCTCAAATATAATATAAATAATCAAATATAAATAAATTGATATTTTCCTGCATTCGCCCATTTTAGTATTAAATAAAATATAAAAAGAAGCAGACGAAACAATTTCCTTACGCTTAACATTTGGCATGACGCACCTAAAAACCAATGTTACGCTTAACAGCACATATGTGGACTCAATATTAATAGGCTGTGGGCCTTAGTTTGCTTTGAGCAGCTGACGCAACATTGTCCCCACACAATATTAAGTCGCTCTTCTTCGACTACTCAGTACTCGATTCACAGTAGTCAACACAACACAGTAGAAACTAACTTCCGAAGTTTATATACCCTTGAAGCTCGTCTAAATTTTCAGGACGGCTACCAACACTGTTTTTCAAACCTAACTTTTCTATACAGTCTTCCGGCTTCGACCAAACTTTGTGAAATCATGAAAAAGCATAGAAAACGTATAAATACAAAACCTGATGCCGATTCCATTCAAAACAAATAAGTTTTTCGACCGATCGTTTCTATGGCAGCTATATGCTACAGTAGTCCGATCCGGCCGGTTTACGTACTTGTGAAGCATATGTGTACTACAAGACTTCGTAGAAAGTTTCGAAAAGATAGCTTTCAAACTGACGGAGGAAATCGCATAGAAACAGACTGACGGACAGGGCTAAATCAACTCAGCCGATGACGTCAGGCCGTTCTCAACGCAGCCAACCAAATGGCGGGAAGCTTCAATCTGCCCGTCGAGCGCAGGTAATGTTCGATGCAACCTGCTTCATAGATCACTGAGAAAAATCGGGTGACACTATTTGATGTATAATATTTTTCTGAATCATGATCAGCGATCAATTTTTCTGCTGATCACGGCCAATACCTCGAATAGTTTCTGCTGAACGAAACAATAAATTTTTGGACAAAGACTTGAAATGAATATTTTTGAAAGGCGGCACAGACATTAGCGCCGCTCCGTTGCCTATATAGAAAGACAATTTAATACGTATATCGGTATCGGTAAAAAAAACTATCTAAATACAATTACAGCTGATGGTAGCAGTATCACTTGAACTGAGCATACTATTTCCTCAATACAAGCCAAATTGGCTATCATGACACCGTAAGATTGGAGTTCACCAGAAAGACGTCGTCACCTATCGTGGACTTTCGATGGTGTCCAATATCGGTGGTTGTTCACCTCTAATGTCGACTCGGCTGTTGATGCTGAACAAGAGTATATAAATTTTATAGGGTACTGGTATATATAAAACTGAAAGATGGCATCTACACACGGTGGTTAAAGAAATAGCAAAGTGAAACAGCAAATAGCCGAAAAAATAGATTGAATTAAATTGAACCCAAATGGGCGCTGCAGAGCAGGCTTCCAACTCGAGCAACTGCAGTTTCTTTCAAACAAAGATCGTATAGAAGGTCGCTAAGAGGGGAAAATCAATGGGCTGCAAATATGTCTTGAGACTTTCATCAGTAATTCTAGACTTTATTAGGTCCAAATATCACAGAATTCTGCGCAGGTTGTCTGTATATCTGTATTAGGGCGGGTCAAATTTTTAGTCGACCAAACGTATAGCTGAAACATAATCTACGGTAAATTCTAAGAAAATTTCCCCAAGAAACCACAGGTCTAAGATCAATTCCTAGGTTCCCGCCTAGCGAGGTCAAAACTATATACATTAAACAGTTTAACAATGGCTGACACTCGAATGAAATTCGAGTACCCTTCGACAAAGGTTTTCTCTAGGTTCTCGAGCGCGTCAAGTTTTTGGGAAATTGATCGTCAAAGTTTTAAAAGTTACCTAAATAGACAATTTTCAAAATTTATTAAAAAGCCATCTTGAACGGAATTATCCGCTTGAAAATTTATATGCATAGAGTAAAATTTAACCTTTTGATGGCAATAAACCAAATTCCTGATTGTTGGTCCAGGAATGATAAATATTTGTTGAACAGTTCAATGTTTATCATTTTGACCTCACTAGGCGGGACCTAAGAATTGATTTTAGACCTAAGGTTTCTTGGCGAAAAATTCTTAGTCTTAATCTGTAAATATCTGAAAAGCTAAAGGTTTTTAATTTAATATAACTGTCTATGATCTATCAAAGGATTGTTGAATATATTTAGTCATCGCATAGTCGAACCCTTGCCTCTTGTTTACCAACTTTTCGCTTTCCAAAAGGCAAACATAACACTCCTAACCGACTTTCCCGCTGACGGGTGAGTAATTACAAGCGCAGCGACTGGCAGTTGTCATTTTTCAGTCCCTGCTGCCATTTTAATGACTGGCACATGCAAATGTGACAATGACGATGTGGATCTAGCCGTAGATATGTATGTACGTACAAGGCGCTTAATAAATTGCCAGCACTTATTCAAAAGCAAACACAAAAACAACACAAATTCCGAATTTATTCACTGACCGCAGGTCAAACAGGGGGCTGTCATTCCGCCTAATTAGCGCCCAACCCTCCGGGCCCCCCTCTCTATCAAACCAAAAAAAAAAGTTTTTGAGAGCGCATTTTGCAGCAAAATGATTTGAATAATCATAAATTACCATGAATTATGAGTCCTGGGGGGAACTCACGCACCTGATGGTCGCCACTGCAGCAAAGTGTCAGGGTCCCATAAACAAATTTATTGTTATTATGAACTGGCCAGCGTAGTGTGGTAAGGGGGAGGGGGGACTAGCTTTGTTTCGGCTCGACCATTATTCGGGCATAATTTAATGCGAATTACAAACGAGTACGCCCCCCGTCTATGAAGTTATTAACCTAATTGATAGTTGTAAATGCCACTAATTGTGCAAATGGCATCGAATTCAGAGCTCCTCTATTCTGTCACTCGCCGTGGGCGTTCCAATTGTAAACATCGAATGACCAACATTAGGACACAGAGCACAGCTGGGGAATTTTCAATATGTGTGCGTTCGGCTGTTTAAATTTCATTATAGAAATTACAAAATTACACGCTTTGCTGTGGTTAAACTTTTGAATTTTTTGTGATAAAACAGAAAGCAGCGGTCAATTAAAATGTTGCCAGCGAAAATAATTGAGTATTGTGACCAATAAGGGACTCAAATTTTCAAGGTATCCTAAAAAAAAAGAATGAGCTTACCTATTATTTAACATCAACAAGGATATTTTTGACAGCAGAGCTCGCCTCCTTACGTTTGATCAATGGATCATTCATTATAGAAGCATACGAAAAAATTAGATTTAAATTTCAATGAAGCACTTGAAATTTGTGCAACCAAGAATCATTTTACGATACAGAAAATATTGTGGAATTTTATGAGATCCAAAGCAAATTATTTGTTGGAGCTAGGGTTGTCGATATTGAAAAAGTTTCATTTTGATATAAAAATTTAAGCGTAAATATATCGATAGTATCGATATCTTCACAAAATGTGTTTATTTGACTATGTGTCTTACCAATAAGCAGGTCTATTGAGGTAATTAAGATGTCATTTGACTCATAAAAAAAACTAACTACAGTCTGATAAAATGGATTAAATGTAAATTTATAAAGTAAAGAAAAGATATATATTTTATTTCGTTTATAAAAGGAACCTCTGGAAACTTTTTCATGTTTTTATATTGATGGGATTAAAGAAGTTGCTTAACTTAAAAAGAAAACATACTTTTATGTCTAAAACATTGATTTCTAATTTGAAGCATTCAGGAAACTTGGAGCATACTTGATATCCACCTTTTGTAATTGTAGCTTATTGATCATAGTTGTAGCTGTATTTGTTGTACTTAAGTGATAAGTTTTTAAATTCATAATTTTTATACTCTGTTCCTGAGGTGCACAGAGTATAATAAGTTTGTTCAAAATTATGTAATAGCCAGAAGGAGCATCTCCGACCCAATGAAGTATATATATTCATCAACAGCCGAGTCGATATAGCCATGTCCGCCTGTCTGACTGTCCGTCTGTCCCTATGAACAAACAGATCTCAGAGATGGTAAGAGATAGAGGTTTGACATGTATGGGGCATATGCTTCTTATACTTGCAAGCAGATCAAGTTTATTTTAAATTTTTGCCACGCCCTCTCCCGCCCCCGGAAATTGGAAAAAAGCCATACTTCCAGAGTTATAGATAGAAGTTTCATTCCTTCTGGACATATTTAGTAATCAGGATTATTTATCGATCCGCCAAATAGCATATAGCTGCAGTACAAATGATCGGTCGAAAAAGAAGTTCTAGTGAGAAAAACTTTTTTGTTTTAAATGTAATCGCCTAAAAATTTCGAACATGTTTGGTTGTTATGCTTTTCCATTATTCCACTAAGTTTGGTTGAAATCGGTCATCTATACAGTATAGCTCCATTAGAAAAGTAAGGTCCTAAAAGTAGTCTTAGTTTGAAAAACTTTTTTGTATTCAATGGAGGCTGTAAAGGTTTTAGAAACTTTGGCGGCGCCCTAAATCACCTATTTTTTCATAAAGTTTTGCTCTAAAATTTCTATAAACTAACGATTTTTTTCGATTGGCAGATTAGTTTGGGAATTTTTTAGACTTTCCGAAAAAATGAAATTTCTCAGAAAGTCATATATTTCATGTATAAATCAAAATAATGGTATCTTAAGAACTAGAACCAAACTTTGGTTTTTCGTGGTCGTTATTCCATTCAGTTTACGTAGAAACAAATTTGGTTTGAATATGTTAATTATTGTGAACAAACCTCGTCCAACACACGTTTATGCAAATTTCTCTTAAACATGACCGTCTGTGGCAAAACGGACAATTTATTTGAGTTCAGCGCCCAAAAGTTCATTAGGAACGTTTCCTTTCTTCTCTGGTTCAAAAGTTGACTTTTTTTGTAAACGTGGTTATTTGTTGATCGAATAAAATCTTATTTGACAACTTTAAAAATGATACGGAGAATGTGTTGACTGAATTTCAAAAGTTGACTTTTTTTTGTAAGCTTGTGTTATTTGTTGATCGAATAAAATCATATTTACAACTTTTAAAATGATACGAATGTGTTGACTTAATTTTGATGAGGCAAACGTGATTTATACGTAATATTTTTGGAAACTTTAATGCCCATGCGCAGAGCTAAAATTTCAAATTAAAATTTTGTTGATTTTTTAATTTGTTATGTAGACCAGTCAAAGATTCATTTATGATGTGAATCTCATAGGACCTTATCGGCGTCCACCCTAATGCATATGTAGATGTACAATATCAGTACATTTTATGTACATTACGAAATAAATAAGCAAAAAATACACACATACATAAAAAGTCACCAATTCACACACAAATGAACATTAATTCGAGGAAGTCAAAGAAAGTTTTAGGTATGCATTTCAGTCAGGCATATCTATGCTTGGCCTTTAAATTCGCCTTTATGTTTGTTGCTACCGGTCTTTATGGTTTTTTTCATAACTAGCTGAATTCCTGAGAGCGTTATAAGAGCGATTGTATCAAGCTAGTGCTAGCTGCAATTTGATATAAACATTTTGGACCGTTCGGTCTTTTCCTCTATTTACCCATCTTCATGATAGTCTAAGCTCATGAATATTTTGCATTTTCGTGACATTTTTGACCATTGGGTTATACCTCCTATATACCTGTCTACGGTTTTTTGACAATTTTCCGCACATTTCTTCTAATTGGAATCCTTATCGGGCAAGCGTTGAACCATTCGCCAAAGTTCCTTCCCGGGCTGTTCAGTTTATTTTTATACTTTGTACCAGAGGTACACAGAGTATATTAAGTTTGTGCAAAAGTATGTAACAACAGCCAAGTCGTTATAGACATGTCCGTCAGTCTGTCTGTTCGTATGAACGCACAGATCTCAGATGTGGTAAGAGATAGAGGTTTGATTTAGAAAAAACGTCATTTCTCCGTCAGCTTTATAGATGGAAGGTTCGAAATATTTTGAAATCAAGATTATTTATCAATCCGCCAAAGGAATGGTAAAGATCGGATGAACGGTTGTCGAGTTATAAGGAAAACAAACAATTATGGACAGCACCGTCCGGAATGGTGATGGGCAGCACTTCACAGGTACAGATCGGTACAGATGGGTAAAGATCGGATGGTAAAGGTAGGATTAAAGGTTGTCGAGCTATAAGCAAAACAAACAATTATGGGCAGCACCGGTCGGAACGGTGATGGGCAGCACTTCACAGGTACAGAGTATATTATATTCGGGCTTGACCTACTTTCATTCTTTGACTAGTAAACAATAAAGACAAATATGAGAATTTGGTTGAGTTGCAGGACTAATATGATTGAATTGGATAAGAATTGTTTTCTTTGCTAGAAACGCTGAGGTGGCGATTAATTTCTGTTTCGAGTCTCAATATCTCCATCAAAAAGAGTTACAAAAATATATAGTAGCTTTGATTTCTGTTTACTTACGCCGCTTGAACTGTATGTAGCTTTTTGTTGCCCGTCTCCTGTGCGATCAGAGCCATGTTGATGGCCAACCAAATGGTCAGCAGTGGTGTGCGGGGCAGAGGTGCCATTTTGGCAAATTTGTCCATAGCTGAATCACTCATGGTGTTTGCTGTTTTGTTGATGTCGGTGCGGTGCTGAAGTTGATGCTGGTGCGTGGCCGAGTCGGAAAGTTTTTATAGTTTTGTTGGAAGTTTTTGTAGTTGGGAGGGTTATAAGTTTACAAGTCGTAAGTAGGTGCAAGAGTTGCAGTTGCTTAGTTAAAAGTGTTGTGGCATTAAAAATTGAATTTGGTTGTTGTAGTTGCGTATAAAGTAAGTTTTTGTTGTTGGTTGCTGCTGGTCGTATCCAAGTTTCCCTTTTGCCCTCGTGTGTTTTTGTATGTGTGTGTTGAAGTCTCTCAGTCAGTGAGTTAGTTGGTTGTTTAGGCAGCGAGGCATTCAGTCAGTACTTCAGTGCGTGTGTATTGGTGTGATGTTTACTTCCTCCGCTCCTCCGCAGGGGATTAACGTTGTATGACTGTGCGGCAGGGTCAAAGCTGGGCCATATAAGAAGAAAGTGAGCAGCTGATACAACACATGAACCAGTCGGAGATCGTTTCGTTCGAAGTGGGGTAGAGAGGGGGGCCAGAGTTCCTGTGGTTTCCAGTCACATTAATTGCTGTTTATCAGCTTAGTTCCACGGTTTCTCTCCTTTTATTTACTTTTAATTAGTTCAATCCCGACGAGAGTTGCCTGTTCATGCGTTTGTAAGAGTGCGTCTGTGTGTGTGTGTGTTGAGCCTTGCCTTGCTGTCTGCCTCTGCCTGTTTGCTTGATGTCCTGTGGGGATTTTGGTGTGTTAGTGGTGCTTATACAAAATGTACATTTTATATCCCGCAACGCTTTTGCTTTTGCTGCTGTGTATTTGCCTCTATGCCCCTCATGAATATTACAAAATTTGCATACTGTTCAGTTTCCTCATGCTTTTTGTTTCTTAATAATAATTTTTAATAAATTTCCTTTGCTTTCCTCAATACGTCATCCAATTGGACGCTCCATCTTAGAGCTGGTTTTAATATCGTTGTTGTGTCTTAAGTGTTTAGTTTCCTGGTGGCTGTTGCTCTTGTTGTTGCTGTTGTTTAAGGTAGCAGGAAACTTGGCTCATTTTATGTGTTTCGATTGTTCGATTTGCATTTCGCTTTAACTTTTGGCATTGTTTGTTCGATTGTTGTTGTTGTAGTTGTTGTTGTTGTTGGTTTCAGCACTTGGCTTAGCTATATGCATGATTTTATATATATATATATAGTCTTAGTTCTTTAACTTTAACACTGAAAATGACAAGGAAAATGAAAAGATTTTAAGAATTTATTTTGAGGTAACAAAAAGTTTTCTTTCAGATTTTTATAGATTTTTTTGTAATTTTATCATACAATATTCCCAGTTTTCCATCCTTTTGAGGTACCAAAAAGGTTTTTTAAATTTCGTTAATTTTCTTTAGATATTTTGAGGGTTTTCATAAAATTTTCCTAGCTTCCACAGTAATTTAAAACACCTTTTTCCACACATTTTGAAGTAACAAAAAGTTCTTTAAAATTTTTCCAATACTCAAAAATATTTTGAAGCACATTTTTATACTTTTTGAAGTACCGAAAAGTTTTTTAGATATTTCATAAAATTTTGTTAGCACTCAAAGATTATTAACAAATCATTTTGTTCAGGTCATCCAATTTTCGGTTCAGAATTTTGGTTATTTTTCCAATTTTGTATAAATTTTCAAAATTATTTTTAGTCCTTGTTTTACACACTTTTTGAGGTAAAAATTTCTATAAAACCATAAAATAGGGCGCGTCGCTTATTGCCTATTGTAAAGAACATTTCCCACACTCACACCAACTAATTTATATACGCATACATAAACATTAACTCACTCACAGACACACAAAGACTCACACTCAGACACTTTTGTATAGATTTTGTTGAGTTGGCTGTTTCTGTTATTTTTTTCTTGTTAATTTTTATTTTTTTTTTTTATATACCGTCTGCGGAGTTTTGCAAGCCGTTTTCGTCCGTCACATTTTCTCAGCTGAGCGTTTGAAAACCGTTTGGCAGGCCAAGCAGTTAGCTAGCAGTCAGTTGGCCAGCTAGTCGGAGCCAGGCAGCTTTTGCAGACCCAAAGAGAGGGCCAAAAATAGCCCGAGCCTCAGGCAGAGCCTGCAAAAGGACACAGAGAGTCTCTCTGCGAGAGAGTGTGCAGAAATGGCAACCCCGGCAGTTACACTCTGTTTAGCATAAACGACGCTTGCTACTTGGCCCCCTCGCTGCTAGTATATATGTATGTGTATGTGTGCCTCAGCCATTTGGCTTTTATATTGGTTTTTGTTTTTATAAATTTTTTCGCATGTGTTTTTCTAAGCGCATTTTGATTTGTATGCCACTTTTTTGCCGCTGCGACTCTTTCGCTTTTCGCTTTTTCCTTCAGAACATTCGCACATATCTCGTTAATTGGTAAGCATGCGTTTTGGCTTTGTGTTTTTCTTGCGCCTTTGGCTTTGATTGCTTTTTGCGGCAAGCCCAAAAAGGATTTGTCAAGGAAACGGAAGGAAGGAAGAGAAAGGTGGGGGTCGGTAGGCATTGTTCAACTTGACAAAGAAAACTGTAGTATGTGCTAAATGCAAATTCTCTCTCCCAGCAGTGTGTGTGCGCATATTTTATATTCAATGATAAGAGTTTGACATTAATTAAAATAGCAAGAGTTGTGCGTGTGTGTGTGTGTGCGCGCTCTCATAATCGACATTTCACATTTTACATTTCACTTGCAGTATGGTTAAATTTATGCCGAATTTTAAGCGGCTTTTGTTTGCTTTGCATAAACATTTTCCACGACAGTTATTAATGAGTTTTTGTTACAAGTTACAAGTCGCTTAAATATGCAGTCCTTAACTTGAACTTGCATATTTAATAGAAAAGGCAGCAGGACGGCAATTTCTGATGACTTAATCAAATTTTATGGGCCACATTTTCAGGGAAAAAATGGGAGAGACTCTGAGGTTCGTGTCGAGCAAACTGTAAATTTGGGTTTTTTTAATAAACTTTAAAATGTCAATTAATGACACGACTTGATATTTAAAATAGAATTCCCATAGTGTTGAAATTTTCTTGTGGAATTCGATAGAATGAAGAAAAGGTCTCTACAAATCCACAATAAATATAACAATGTTATTAGTCTAACGCTCGATCCTTTATCCCTGCAAACCTCTTGAGAACTCAAACAGGTTCGGTTCAATTGTTTACAGACATTTTAAGCAGCCAGTTTGGTTCGTAACATGGGTTTTTAAAGCAAGGCTAACTCTGGTTTTGTTTTGGTTCAGTGGTTGGAAGGTCCGAGAACCGAACCTTAACCTTTCGAGAGGGCTTCCGGTCTGAATCTTCTTTAACATTTCAGATTTCTTTGATCTCTTGATTTTGAGCTCAGTGTGAAAGTTATTTTAATACGTATCAGTTGAAGTCTGAATTACTTTACTTTATGGACCTGTTTAATCGATTACATCGATCATTTTTCTAACCAAATATATGGATATATATATAAACGTTTCTTTTTCAATATCGAACAAATTTCGATATAGATATGTTTTAAGTATCCGGCCTACCTTTTGGGAGCTGATCTATATTTATTATAAAAGTGTATATGGTATAGGGTGGCTGATGAAAGCCGGAACCATACAAAAAATTTCATTACTTTTTTTAAACCCTTGCAGAGGGTATAATAAAATTGTCTGGATGCTTGTAACGCATTGAAGGAAGCATCTTGGACCACATAAAGTATGTATATTTTTGATCAGTATGACGAGCTGAGTTGATTTAGCTCTGTCCGTTCGTCTGTCCGTCCGTCCGTCTGCATGTTTCTTTGCTATCTCCTCCTTTAGTTCAAGAGCTATACTATAGTCGCCACACTTTGCACGGTCTTTTAATACATAAACGCTGCACATTTGTCGGAATCGGCCGGATCGGATGACTAAAGCATATAGCTGTCATAGGAACGATCGGTCGAAAAAGAAGTTTTAGTGAGAAAACTTTTTTGTTTTGAATGAAAACGCACCAAACTTCATATTTCCTACTTTGCTATGCTTTCCCAAGATCCCACCAAGATTTGTCCAAATCGGAAATTTATATAGTAAAGCTGTCATAGAAAAGTATTGACTGATAAGTAGTCTTAGTTAGAAAAACTTTTCTGTTTTCCATGGAAATGTCCTTCAAATTGGCATTTATTTTTTTTTTGGTATGCTTTCACACAATTCAACATAGTCTTGTCAAAATCTGATGACTGGAGCATATAGCTGCCATAGAAACGATCGGTCGAAAAACTAGTTCTAGTGAGTAAAACTTTTTGTTTTCATATACTTTTTTTATATACTTTTACACAATTCTACAATGTTTTCTCAAAATCGGATTACTATAGCATATAGCTGCATACCGAATGATCGGTCCAAAAAGAAGTTCTAGTTAGAAAACCTTTTTTGTTTTAAATGGGATCGCTTTTCCATGATTCCACATTATTTGGTCGAAGTCGGATATCTATATAGTATAGCTCTCTTAGAAAAGTAAGGACCGAAAAGTAGTCATTGTTAGAAAAAATTTTTTGTTCTCAATGGAGCCTGGGCTGCAAGGGATACAAAACTTCGGCCGAGTCGAAGTTAACTTTCCCCTATCTTTTTATTTTGTAGATTGATCTTTAAATTTGAGGAAAATGGATAAATGGGGCACTAAAAAAAGAATTTGGATTGTAGTTTTGGTTCAAAGAGAGTATAGGCAGATGGACCATAATGAGACTTGTTAACAATTTTGTCGTGCGTGGGTCAGTCGAAAGAAGGCCTTACCATCGAAACTCTACAGTTCGGACGGAGGAAACAATAGCTGATGTAGCTAAAGCCATACAAAACAATCTAAGAGTTTCGACAAGGAACTTTTCTGCTCATATGCATCAACGAGCAGGGGGGACTTTTAAATTCTATTCGCGACCGCTGTGCAAGAGGTCGTGGGCTCGATTCGCCTCGGAACATCTAATGACAAATTTGAATCTTTTAAATAAACTTTACAAACGGTCACCCCTCTCTGCTGTTGGCGCCAGCCTTGTAGTAATTAGCCATGAAAAGCTTCTCAAACTGCCGTTCGGATTCGGCGTTAAACTGTAGGTCCCTTTCTCATGTGCGAAAATCAGAAGCGCACAAGCCAAGAGATAGAGAGAAGGCTCGGCTTTGGCCCTTTGGGGCTGTGTCAAGCCATATATATTTAATAAAATTGAATGAGCTTTAACATGAATAAAAGAAAAATGAATTCCATACACTCAAAAAAAATTATTTGTGTTAATGTACTTAATGTAGCAATACACAGAAGAAAAATTAAACCGAAGGAGATTGAAAACAGGGTAGTCGCGTATATCCTAGAGCCGAGTCGACAAAAAGGTTGTTTTTTCACCAAGAATCCTAAATTCAATCCTAATTTCAATCCCAAGAAACAGGATCACTTTACTCCGTTCCGGGATCACCCTGTTTTCAATCCTGTTTTGAATGGATTTAAGATTTTTTCTGCGTAAAATTGGTTATAATCACTGATTAATCGTTAATCAGAGATTATTGTAATGAAAAGTAATTAAAGAAAACTGTTAATATAAAAAGATTAAAAAAAGTAATTAACTACCTGCCTACTATTGGAATGATCGTAAGATTCTAGCGTAGCGCTGAAAGACATCGCAGCTCGATCTGAATTCTGTAGGAAATCTTAGCCGTAGTTACTGAATTCACTGAAGCTCTTTTTTTCATTTTTGAATGCCTAGCAAACTCCTCTGATTTTTGTTATCAATCAACTTCCAAAATACACGGACAGGTGGACTTTTACTTGTTCCAAATAAAAATAGAAAATTTCAGTCTGCAAATAAAACACTGGGAAAAGTCATGAGAAAATGGAGCATTGTGTGAAAATCGCATTAAGCGATTTTAAGCGTTTCTATGACATTGGAAGAAGTAAGCATTATAAATATTTATAGCATAGAATTATTGTCGTGCTGGGTCGTGTTTTGTCGTGTTGGACCATTTCCGTGATTTATGGACTGAAATAAATCAAATGTTGCAAACATGCAACACGAAACGGGGCCAATTCTAGACTCAAAAATATGGCCACAAATATAAAACAAAAGTAAAATTAAATTTTTTTTTAAAATTAAAGCTTACGAGTATATTAGATGCCTATAGAGAAAAATCCAGATGAGATTGGCTAAAAAACTAAATTTCATAGTCAAATGCCACTCAAATATTCATGTGCAGGACCGAAAGGCAGCTATGAGTTGGCTAAGACTTTAAGCCATTAACCTCGTGGCCGCTGTCATCATCATGAGCCAACATCAGTTCACTCTCTCTCGCTTGCGCTACCTCTCTCACTCTCTCTCTCTCTCTTAAAATGTCGGTTGTCTCCCCCGTGTTGATGTGTGGCCGGGCACGTTTTTGGCAATTAAAAGCATATGCGGGCAATGTAGCCCACCTCCTGAGGGCTAATCAACGAGGCCGCCCCAACAATTTGCTTGGAAATTAAACAAAGCAAAGGGCGTCCAAAAGCGGCCACCGAAGAGAAGAGCAGCAGCAGGCAGCTGCCAAGACGTAGGCTGCCTACCACAAGCAAACAGACGACGTATACATACACGCACACTCACACAGTCTCACACACACATGCATACATACCACGCGTTGCAGTAAGGACAGACTCCTTTTTGCCTTTGCTTTTTGTATTTATTTACTGCTATTTTGCTTTGACTTTGTGTGTGTAGGCAAACTCGGCCAAATTTGTGTGTGTATTGGTGGTGTACATTTTTTGTTTAATAAATTTATAGCTGTTATTTTGGTTGTAGCTTTGATTTTTCACTCACACACACAAAGAACTCGCTCTCTGTACCCAGAAACCAGCATAAGCTAAGCCTTTTGATTTGACCCAAATTATTTGTTATTTAATTTTATTTTTTACTTAATTTTTTCGCACTTTTTTATTAAATTTTCTTTTGTTATACCAAATGATGTGGAAAATGTATCTATGCCCTAGGTTTTCCAACAATTTTATCCGCTCGGCGTTAACGACAACGACAACGTCTCGACTCGACTCAACTCGCTCACGGACTCAACTTTGACTCGGCATCGGGGGCGTTGTTTTTTTTCTTCCTTTTTGTGCTGGCTGAGACCGACTGGCACAGTGGCGCTTACATCACGAAGCTGCAAAATTCTGGGTGCGACCAAACACACGAAGCCGAAACGATGAGACCAGGACACACGAGTTCGTTAGGAGCACTCTCGTGTGGAGAGCTTTTTTTTCTTCTTCAGCCGCAGCGGCATTACACTGACACAGTTGTTGTAGGTTGTTGTTGTTGGTGCAGGCTTTAAGCACACGCAACTGTTTCGCCGCCGCTGGGTGTGTACGCTCTTTGTGTACAAACGGGAATCGTTTTGCCTCCCATTGCCAACTTTCTCGCACACAAATCAACATAAATCAGCTAAATCGTCAGGATACAAGTACACACACACACACACACTGAGCCAGTGGGTAGGGGAGCAGGGAGCTGGTAGGGGTAGCTAAAGCACTGTATTAGTCGTAACATTCGAGGGCTGTTGCTGTCACAGTTGATGTTGTTGCTGCTGCTGTTGTTGTTCTTGTTGCTGTTGATAGTGCACAGGGCTGGTTTGCATGGAGTGCAGTGACTAAACCCTAGCTCTGCGGCTCCCTTGTCGTATGCGTAATGTATGCGTTAGTTGGATGGTTGACTAGCAAAACTTTAGTAAGTTTATTGAGTGGCGTTACAAACTGAAGCTGATTTGGTTTTTGTTGTCAGCTTCATTGATATGGAAATGTGAGCGCTAAGGTCAGACTGAATTTTTATGTAAATTGCCAAAGTTTCTTAAACACACTGAGAAAAAATGTTGGCATACGAGTAAGACGAGAAAGAAAAGTTTCTACAAAGTTTTGGTAAAATCGGATGACTATAGCAAATAGCTGCAGTACGAATGATCGGTTGAAATAGAAGTTCTAGTAAGAAAAACTTTTTTATTTTAAATGGGATCGCCTCCAAATTTCATAATTGTTAGTTTGTTATGCTGTTCCATGATTCCAATAAGTTTGGTTGAATTCGTTGGTTGAAGAAAAGTAAGCTACGAAAAGTAGTCTTAATAAGAAAAACGTATTTGTTTTCAATGGAGCCTGCAAGGATATACAAAACTTCGGCAGAGCCGTAGTTAACTTTTCCTATTTTTATACCCTTGCAAAGGGTATTATAAAATTGTGACCACATAAAGTATATATATTCTTGATCAGCATGACGAGCTGAGTGGATTTAGCCTTGTCCGTCTGTCCGTCCGTCCGTCTGTCTGTTTCTATGCTTTCTGCAAGGGTATACAAAACTTCGGCCGAGCCGAAGTTAACTTTCCACTATTTTTACTTTTCATTTCAAACAAGCTGGAGACAAGAAATCGTATCCGCCAGCACTATACCTTTTTTAGACCCCCCACTTTGTCGGTCGAGAATTTTTTGAACAGCCCGCTCCCAAAACAGACACGACATGGTGAATCCCCTCTTTAAAGTCATTTAAGGGGGTCTTCTCATTCAAAACCCGTTTTTTGGACCCTTTTTAAAAAAATTCTTATTTGAAAACGCAAAGAATAATTGAAAACTTTTTTTATTTATTGTATTACAAAAGGTTCAAAGTAAATAAAAAATTTTTTTTTGCCTCGATACGAGGGCTGTTCAAAAAGTCACGGCGGCCACGATTCCGGGTCTCCGGAGCGTCCGAAATGAAAAAAAAAACGGGGTTATAATCAGTATAGATGTAATTCTCGGCTGAACCTCAAACTTAATTTTGTAATTTTTTTTTTAAAAATGGCGGCCATTCAAAAAAAATTTCAATTTCGGGCTTTTTTTTGTAGTTTAGTGTAAAAAAAAATAGTAAAAATTTTTTTAAAATTATGGTCGAGGTTCAGCCGAGAATGGTGACAATTCTGCGTCGATTCCACTTTGTTTCATGAAAATCGGTTCAGTTGAACTGGAGATATCATGGCCGCCAGTTCGAAAAACGTGGTTTCGAGATAAACGCGTTTAAAGTTTGAAGTAATTTTTTTGGAAAATGTTTAAATGCAGTTTTAAAGAGCTGACAATTCTCCGTCGAATTCACTTTGTTTCATCAAAATCGGTCCGGTAGAACCGGAGAAAACTTAACGCATAGGTCAAAATACGAGGGTTAAAAAAAAAAGTTGCTCAATGAGAAGACCCCCTTAAGTTTGCAGTTGCTTGGGAATTTAGGTCACATTGGGTCACTAAAAGGACTATATCTCCTAAACTAATTCGAGTTTTCGAAAATCCTTTTGGGGGGATATTTTTGAATATCCAAGCTATAAATAAATGCAAAAAAAAAAGGCGAAAAAAAAAGTTGCTCAATGAGAAGACCCCCTTAATACTGTATTTTTAAAGTCCTTATTACTGAATATTTGTGGTTTTCTACGAACATACTCAAAACACACCGACTTTAGTCAGAGAATAAAAATTGTTGTATTTTTTATCACTTTTTTTTACCATTTAATGTTTAACGCTATACAATATGTAAATTAGAGACAAAACCAATTTGAAAAAATTTCAGCCGATGCTATCTCAATCTCAATGTATCTTTTGCTGTCATATGCAGTAATGGGAATTTAAAATATATATCGCCAACCATTAAATACATTTCCGTTTATAGTAAAATGTTCTCGCACTTACACACACACACACACAGAGGGAAAATCAAACAGAGTTAGCACATGAACCCGGCTTGGCAAATGGACATCCAGGCGGCCATTTTGTGGCCACAGGGCACCGACGTGGGAGTCCTTGGCTGGCCATGTCAACCAAGAGCTGACTTTTCGATGCGCACTGCTGATTTTTTTAATAAGCATAAATTTTGGCACGTAAAGCAATATGGGTAAGCCGCACTCACACACAACCACACTAACATCCTCGCACACACACAAAGGGCGCAAATTGATTGAGTCTGCCGTTGTCATTTGTCGCTGTGGCGGTCCCAAAAATTTATGAAAATGAAATGCCACGCAGCGCTTTTCCGCTTCTCCGTTTTTCCGCTTCTGGCGCGTGTGTGGCTCTTTGTGTGCTTGGTAAAACGAACGGCAGAGCTCGTCAAATTAATGAAACACATGCAGAGTCGCGTAATTTGTCATTTCGACAAATTTTTGAATTATTTAAACGGAAATCTTAACGTCAGGCGGGCCAAACAAATGTACGCAGCGATTTATTCGACTCGCTGTGACTGAGAGTCCTGAGTGTAAATTTGTCTGTGACGGGAATGAATGGCGTTTTAAAGACGCCAGTGCGAAACTGCCAAAACCAGAAATGCCAGTCAGGCAGGCAGGCTGGCAGGCCCAGGCAGGATTTCCATGTGTGAGTGTGAGTGGGAGCGCTGTTATTCCATTTTGCCAGCCAGGAGCTGAATGCATTATGCATACCCCACAAAACCTGTGCAAATATGTGGCCAAAGGGTATATGAGTTTTGTGTATGGGAACAAAAGGATATGGAAATAATATTTTAATTAACTTTGCAAATTTGAAGCAGACTTGAAATGCTAAGATGTTCGGAATTTGCACATTGAGCAAAACCTACTGATGATAGAAACAGCTTCTTTGTGGTATTGTGTGGACTTTGGTTAATGGCGAGGATGTCTCCTCAGCACTGCAAGGGCTTAGCCCTCTAGGATGGAGAGCATCAGAGTTTCCCGGGGACTGAACTAGCTTTCCACCATGATCTGCTTTCAATTCGAATTTTTATTATGGGTACTTTCCGTGTTTATCATTTCCGTACACCAAAAATCCACGGACTTGTTTCCATTTGCTTTTATGAGACCGAAAAAAATATGTACGTTTTGGACAAGGACGCGCGCTGTGGAATGGCAATGTTGTTTGGCTTAATAGAAACGTAACTGCGTACAATTGCTGACTGCATACATACACACACATTCGCACACTGGCACACTCGCACACCCACATATGCAATACTGCTATTGCTGGCCAAAAAATACTGCCTTATCTCATTTGAATGCGCCTCAAATACGGTGCGTGAGTTGTTCTTCTTTTTTTTGCTTCTTTTTATTCGCTGCTTTATTCCTGCGCTATTTTGCATATTTTTGCCATAATCTGTATTATCGACGCAGCAACCAGAGTCTGAACTGGAACTTGGGCTGGCTTCTTAAATTATTGCCATTTTGCTGGGAAGGGACTTTCGTTGCGTTTGCTTTGCACTCAACGCTCGTTGTGAGCTTTGAAATATTATTTTTCCCCTCGGTTGAGATAGTGTTTATGCGAAAGGGTACTCCGACTAGATGAAGCAGGCTGCAATCGCAAGGGGAAAGCAATCAGGCATTATTGAGGAGTCAGGCGAGGGTTGCACTGATTCCAAGCATTTTAAAAGCAAATACCAAGAAGCTACTCTTGATTCTTATAACCTTGGTGAGTTTTATAACGCTATTTCCATTTGTTTTGTTTCATTAGGTTCCGAAGTTAGTTGACTCAGCCAAAGGTTCCTGATCTTTGATTTTAAGTCCTAATTTTGGTTATAAAAATAAGCAGTTGGCATGGCCCATCTCCATATGTGGCTTTTCATAGACATACAAGTCATAAAAAGGCACTTACTATTAACATTTTAAAGTCTCGTTATACACTTAAACCTCCTGCAGAATTTCAGGGGTTTGCTGCCTTGATTATAATAGATAAAGCTAGAAATTAATATTTATTGTTGATGTTGTTGCGGTTGTTGTTTTTGTCTAGTGTATAGATAAGGTGGTTGCTACGGTATTTGTCTGCTTAAAATTCTGGTAACACTGAACACGGTACAATAACAATAACCAGTGTTCCCAAAATTAAAGGTGCAAAAGTTGCTAAAATTGCAAAAAAAAAAAAAACAAGTAAGGGAGCTGTAGTCGAGTGCCCCGACTACAAAATACCCTGTTCCCTTGACTTCTTGTGTTTTCATAAACATATACACACACTCACACATACACACACACACTCTAACATACGCACATACGCATAGCATGCGGCCGCGCGCGATAACTGACAATGCATGACCCCCCCTCTCTCCAACAAGCAAAATTGATTCGTATATAACTTCGGTGTTTATTGTCCGATCTTAGTGATCTTTGCAGAATAGATAGATATTGGGCCTTACTTGATATATGTAAAGTTTGGAAGGTCTATCTTAAAAATTGTGGCTCTGACAGTTTTTTGCGCTTAAAGGGGGGAGGGGGAGGAATTTTCCAAATCTGAAACAAACTCGTATTGAATTGGGTATACACCTATCTACATGAAAAAAATTGTGGCTCTAGCTCTTATAGTCTCTGAGAAACACGCATTCATACGGACAGACGGACTGACGGACAGACGGACGGACAGACGGACAGGGCTAAATCGACTCGGCTGTTGATGCTGATCAAGAATATATATACTTTATAGGGTCGCAAATGCTTCCTTCTACCTGTTACATACTTTTGCACAACTTCATGATCCACCTATTCCCATTTTCAATGGGAACAGGGTATAAAAACATACAAAAAAGTGACAAATTGGCATCACTGATTAAGGGCAACAGGATATAGAGGAAATATTTTCATAGAATCTTGGATGACCACTTTCATTTTATTTGCTGAACAGTGCACAAAATGGGGTTTTCTTCAATTTCAAAGTGCCTTGCCCCCCATAGTTGCCACCCTTGTCGCTTTCCTATTACACATGTATTTGAAATCCTCATTTTAATCCGATACACCTAGAACAGTGTGCCAGGTTGTAAGGTAGCTGCAGTCCACAAACTTCCAAATTGTGTATCCTCTTGTGATATGAACACATACTTCCTCGCCAATATTTTCTCAAATAGTATAGAGACTAGTAATCTAAAGCCCAAGTGTGCCCGGTTATACACCCACTTTTCCGATTACATCGAACTCTGTTTTGACGTCAAGAAGCCTACGAAAACGAACACAATTTATGCATTTTCAAAATGTTAAGTTAAATTCAAAATAGATTTTACAAAAATTTACGACTAGTTGGTTAAGCCCCCAAGATTGTTGATAAAATTGTTTATCCACTATTCAACATTACTTTTCTGAGACGTTTAAAGAATTTCGATATAAAATTAATTTTTATTATTCAACATAATTCAGCAGAAGCAATCTCCACTGACTGGTTCGTGATCTGTTCTCCAACATGGCTTAGTATTTCCTCATAAAAAGTTTATATTCCCCTGGAATAAGTTTGCATCGACACAGAATAAATTTCTTTTATTTTATTAGACTTTCTCTATGCATTCTCTCCGCTTGTTTTTAGCTCGTTTCTGTTTTCTTTTTCGGGTCACTTATGCAAACAAAGTTATTAATTACACTTGACGCTAGTTTTGGGTCGGCTGCTGTTCCCAGCCCAAGGACAAATTAAGTGGTCACCAGTGCAAAATGCCACGAAAACTCGGAAAAATTGCCCAAAAAATGCTGGCCGTAAAATGGCCGCGACCGTAGCCATTGGCCATCGACAAATACAACGTAATGCCCGCTACCAAATTTGACCTAAAAAGATAAATACTTTTGCGAAAGTTTTTTTTTTTGTTTTGGGGCCCTGGCCTGGCTCACGTTGCGTATACGTTACGTATACGCCGCGTAGTTTTCAAATTTATGTATCTAAATGGCCATTAAACGCCATAATACACAACCGAACAAGCAAATCGAGCGAGCTAGCAGCAAAAGCAGCCAACAAACTGCGCTAAAAATAAAATGTAAATAAATAATTTGCACTGCGTCATGTCAGAAATTTTAAACACATAATTAACCGCTTATTTAACCCTTTTTCTGCTGCTGCTGCGCCAGATAACTCTGCTTGGTGTGGGGTACAGGGTGTTGAGTTGGGTAGGGGGTGGCAAGAGGGGATGCTGCTGGCACATGAGCAGCGCTGGAAATTCATTAAAGTTGTCTATGCTCGGGGCGTTCGCAGAACGACAATCGGGGCCAGCCCCGCAACAATGCCTTTTGCCTGGGACTGGGCCAGTAGGGGCAATGCCAACAACGACAGCGACAATGTACGAAACAAAAGCGAAACAAAAACAGCAACAACACTGAATCAGAAGCAGCAGCAGAGAAAGAAATGCCCTGCCACACATATTTCCATTTGTAAAACAGCAGGAGCCAGCACTGCGACAGGACAAATCTCGTACAGTGGAACAATTAAGTGGAGATGTACTTCTCTGATCTAGAGATCTACAAATCCCAAGAAAAATTTGCCCAATTCCATCCCGAAGAAAGTGATAGATATTTGGTAAAATTTGCATGTTAATCGACTTTCTACTTTTAGGCAAAGCAAGCGACTTCGAAATATTCGGCCATGTTGTATGTAACTGAATTTTTCATCGTAGTTTTCACATGATATTCTGTACAGGAAAAACAATAGTTTATTCTATTAAAAAACTGTGGCGGGGGTGAGTTAAAACCAAACGTTATTTTAAGTCGATCTTAATGAAAATCGCAATGAAACATTTGCGGATGAAACAAACTGATAAGTTATTCTAAACTTTGATCCACTGGTAGAAAAATCTACAGAGCTGCGATATAAACTACGTTCTCAAGAGGGACGTGAGCCATTTAAAAATCAGAGTGATGGACGTATGATTTCCATCAGTTCTGGCTGGAAGTCCTTCCAAGTACATATAGTTAATATTCGTTTGGTAAATTTTAAAGTAGTATGTAAAATCACACCGTAGTATATGTATTCCTTGGCTACAGTTACTCCGTTCACTTTGTATACAGGGTGGGCCATTTAAAGCTCTATGTTCGTCTGTTCGTCTGTCTTTTCGTCTATCCGTATGAACAGATCTCGAAGATGATAAAAGAAAGAGATATGTCTATAAAAAGCCTTCTGATACTTGAAAGGCTGATTATAGTTCGGTAAATAAAAAAAAAACAACAAGGCATTGTTTCGTTTTCCAAAAAGATTGCATTTGCTGGAGAAGTGGCTAAAGTAAATGGGGAATACCCCCACGGTCCAAGACAATAAAAAAGAAAGAAGACATCAAAGTTCATAAAAACCAGTCTAATTAGAAGTATGCTGAAAAGAAGGAGCTGTGCCGAGTTTGAATGCGATCATCACTGCAACAAGTGCTTTTCCTAAGACTCAGGTTCTTCAACCTCCAAGCAGCCCGTTACCCTTGATGGGATTCAACTTCCAATAGCAAATAAAGAACAACAACGAATTAACTACTAACACTTCAAAGTCCAATAAAAATCTAAAAATAATAGATTAAAATATATTAAACATATGTTACGATGTTTATGTTTATGTTATGGCGACAGCTGTGAAGAAGCAAGCCACAAAGCTTCTCCAACTTTGCCGATCGGATTAGGCCTGTTAATTTTGCATACAAAAGAAGCCGAATGCTTGCGATGTTATTTCTTACTGAATGTCTGGGAGTCTTTCACAGTCAGCGTTACAAGAGCATTTACACATTTTTGTCCTCTCTTCTTGGGGAATCCTGTTCTGAACTGTTGGTCTTGCGCCAAAATCAAATTCAACCGAAGCCAAGATAGTAAGATATTTTGGCATTGACCTGTATAGACTTAATTAGTTTTGATAGTTTGATAGTTTTGACCCGCTGATCTCATCAGCTGTCAGTTCTATGTCTCAAGATATTTTTGCAACCGGTTTGATTTTGATTTAGTTACTTATATTCAAATTTGATAAGACCCACATTGTAAAAGAAATGCAAAAGCAACTCTGAAGTTTCGATATATTGATAGAAACCCTGAGTCATCGAACCATAGCCGAATGAGAATATTGAAGCTGCGCAGTGCACTACCTTGTATATTATTGTATCATGGAACTATTGTTAAAAGCATGGAATGAAAGGTAAACACAATGTTTTATTATTAAGTGTTTAGGTTGCATATTTGGGTTGTCTTTTGTTACAACAATTGGTATGGATAATCATTTATTATTGTTATCAATATAAAAATCGTGCATTCGTAAGGGAATCGTGAATCGGTCATGATTCGTGAGTGACGCAAAACTTTTAAAAAATTACGTGCGTGAATCGAGCGTAAGGAGATTTATATTTCGTGAATCGTTCGTGTTCATGTCCCAAAATTCGCTCATGGACCTTATCACCATCCGGGCTTGTGGTTAAAGTTACGTTCTTTGTTAATTGTGAGAGATATAAAGGGATAAGCAGTGTTTGATGGCTTTTCTGGGCATTTTGATTGAAAGGATTGAACTTTGGTTACTATGTCGTAGTCGTGATTTGAAACCAGCTTTGACCTTTTTGTGCAATCTAAGATCATTACTTATGTTATTCAACAGCTTCGGAGGGAAGCTCATGCAAAATGCAGCAGCTTAGAATCCAACTCAGCAACTTTTAATGCTCCGTACCAGAGGTACACAGAGTATAATAAGTTTGTGCAAAATCACGTAACAGCCAGCCATTTTCGACCCTATAAAGTATATATATTCTTGATCAGCATCAACAGCCGAGTCGATATGTCCGTCTGTCTGTCCGTATGAATGCACAGATCTCAGAGATGGTAAGAGATAGAAGCTCGTCATGTATGGGACAAAAAGTCTTATACTTGCAGGCAGATCAAGTTTATTTTCAATTTTTGTGGCTCGACCGACTTTCTTTCTTGTTTAAAGCTGATTCGATGATTTCTTAAAACCATTTTGCTTACTCCTTCAATAGTCTAGTACCTCTAACACAGCTTTATGAATATTTTTCTATAACTCTTTAAAAAAAAGTCGTTAAAAAAGGTTTGGGTCAGCTTATTGTCTAGATCATACAAATACATTAATTTTGAGTCAAACAAGCAATCGTTCGTTAAAATAAGGGGTCAAACGGCCAGATTAAGGATGGCATTCCCAGCCAAAACATAGATCAAATGTTAAGCCGACCACGATTCGTTTTTATGTTCTAAACTCCACTGTGCCGCATAAGCAATAAATGTTGTTTTTGTATATGCATGTGAGTGCCGAAATTCTCGGCATGGGATAGGAAGTCGTTGAGTGGATGTTGTTCGCTCCATGCTCTGGCCCCTGCCTAGATTTTCAACATGTGTTGGCTGTGCCATCTTTTAATGTCCCAAACACCTAACTCCAGTGTTGCCCATTCCCTGCATCATCATCATCGTCAGCAATGCCAAAGCCAGCTGCCGCCCCTTGATGGCTCAAGTGGGCGTGGCCGGTACATGAACGCTTTTGCGCGCACTTAGCAGCTGGACATAGTGAAAAATGCATGTGCAGGACACACAAAAAAAAAAAAACATCAGCAAATGTAGGCGACAACAACATGTTTCCTGTTTTTCTGTGTCAATGAAAGAAAAATGATTTTAGTTGGAGCAGGCAGAGCTCCTGTTACTAAATTATTACTGAGGTTTCGTTTTCCGACGTTGTTTCTTTTGCATTTTAAGATCCCACAGATCCCACGACGCGTAATGGGCGCGGCCAAGACCAACTTGTTGTTGTTGGACAGCTGACGTGCCATTAGCGTGAAAATTGGCTCCTAGCCCTGGCTTGCCATGCCTTCAACTGGGGCCAAGGGGGCGTATACATAATTTCGTCTGTGCTGCATGAATTTTTAAACCCAAGCGCAGGTAGCACAAAAAATGGCAACACTTATTAATGTTTGAGCAGGCAGCAGTCGGCAGCGGCAGCAGCAGCAACAAGAACAACACTTGCGGCTTACAGCGCAAGCGTTTGCCCGGGAATTTCCTGAAAAAGCTGAGCGAGAGAGAGCGCCTGCACAGCATCCTTTGCTCTCTCTCTTCTCGCTGTGGCGCTTTTGTGTCTGCCTGGTAGCTTGCCCCCTGCTCCCCGCTCTGCCCCCACAAAGTGTTTGCTTTGTAGATTTCAATCTTCTTTTTTTGTTTTTGTTTTTGGTTCATGTGTGTGCGTCGGTTTGTGTGCATTTTCCTTACACCTTAAGAGCAAACAATTTCCCAACGCCACGCACTCAACTTAATTTTTGTTGCAACATTATATTTTTGTTGTCAGCACCCCCCTTCCCCTCCCCCTTTCCCTTTCCCTTGAAATTGCGTATGCTTTGCGCTTAATCTGAGGTTAAATACATGTGTTTGTTGTGTTTGGAAGGGCGGAAGAAGGCGGTGCTGTTGTTGTTGTTGTTGTGGTGGTTGCCATTTTTATTTTTACTGTTATTGTATGTGTGTGTGTGTGTGTATGCCTGTGTGTGTGCGCCATTTTCATTTTATATGCTGCTTAGCTTTCAGTGCGTGACCTTTTCTTTCATTTTTACATTCACTTGCCATTATTATTGCTCTTGTTGTTGTTGCTGCTGTTGCTGTTGTTGTCTGTATTTTTCTTTTTGCCTCATTGCAGGCGAACCGCAAAATCTGCTTTTGTATTTTCAGCGTCTTTGAAGCAGCAGCTACACCAACGACAACAACAACAATCCTATACAAATTAGCATAATGGATTTTTTTTTTGTCAAAGCTCTCGCCTCTCGCCTCGTCTTGGCTTTTGTAAAATCAACGCGCCTCGTTTTTTCTCTCACTTAACGCTTCCATGTAATTTGCGGTCTGTGTGTCCCCTTAATCACGATATGCATTCACATTTGCCTAATCATTTGGCTTAATTAATTGGCCAGGTGAGTTGGGGCCAGCAACAGCAACAGTTCGTTTTGTTGTTTGCTTGGGTTTCGTTTTGGGGCCCGCATTTTAATTTATTAAAATCAAAATTGTTTGAGCCTTGATTTGCTGCGATTTTGGCTGAACCGCAGTTCAATTAGTGTAATGTGGTCACTGCCGATGCCGATGCTTGACTGTTGATTACAAAAATTCTAAAGGTTTCCCCTTTTGTATTCTAACAAATTTTTACGAGAAAGAAACTTTTGAATGTAGAGATTTTTTTACGTTAATTAATATTGAAGTGACTTTCATTATGAAACGAAAATTAACATTTTTACTTTGTACCAAATTGACTTGGAATTGAGAACTTACTGGTCTGCCCCCGCGCTGTTAAAAATGAAATCGATTCGACTTAAACGGTAGAACTATTAAAGATTCATTAAAGAAAATGTTATATTATACTACTTATTAAGACCCAATTACATTAGACGAATTCATTAGATAGTCCTTAGTGGATTAGTGTGGGTTAGCAGCCGCTCCCTGCATCGATTAAAACACCCTGCGGAAGGATTATCGGCATCAACTTATACCTGTGTTACAGAGAAACTGCAAAAAATCCAGAGACCAAATCATTTTATTCACAGCAGCTTTAAAGTCTCAGATTCAGCTATTACTACCCGCCAGTCGTTTCCGGTAATTTCTTGTCGAACCTGGTCTTCCCATTTCAGTTTCAGACACACTCTTCTGAAGTCTATGATTGTGATGCAGCGGTCACCCTTGATAACGCCACATTTTGTGCCTTAAAAATTATTTTCCGGGTATTTTCCAATCCGGCTGTCGGATATTTCTCAAATTCATTCGCATCCTCTCCTCATAATAATTTTTTGAAAGAAGAATTTTCCGGGAAATTTCGCCCCTGGCGGGGAGATTTTGCAACATAGGAAAATCATATCACAAATTGTTTCAATCTTGAATTATACAATTTATTCTCCCCAATTCAATCAGTTTCGAGATCAAATTTTCATAAGTTAGGAACAAGAGCGGAAAAGTATATGTAGCATTTAAGACACGGGGCTGTGGTGCTGTACGGTGAGTTTGAGACCCAGACAAGACTATTAAAATAATTATATATCTTTGTTTTTCGAAAGTCTTTAATAAATCAAAACTATTAATGTTGGGTCTGTCGAAGTGTATAAGGATGTCCTTTGGAATATGGAGAAAGGAAAAAGGAAAAGAAAGAGGAATCGCTCTGGAAGCGCAAATTAATCTGTAACATGCTTATAACGATCCTGCTTTCGGATTAAATTGTAAACGAATTTTCTGCTTAATTTAATCTATATAACATAAACGGGATAAAATTGATCTTTTCAAGATTGAAACAAGTAAGAGAGTCGGTCAAGCCTGACTATAATATTCTCAGTACCTGTGAAGTGCTGCCCATCACCGTTGCGACCGGTGCTGCCCATAATTGTTTGTTTTCCTTATAACTCGACTATCGTTCGTTCGATCTTTACAACTCCTTTGTACAGAAGAACCGAACCCTCTATCTATAAAACTGAGGGAGATATGACTTTTTTCCAATTTGCGGGGGCGGGAGGGGGCGTGGCCGAAATTGAAAATAAACTTGTTTTGTCTGCAAGTATAAGAAGCATATGTCCCATACATGTCGAACCTCTATCTCTTACCATCTCTGAGATCTGATTGCTCATACGGACAGACGGACATATTTGCACAAACTTATTCTACTCTGTACCAGAGTATAGATGAACAAAATCATGTCATTATCAGCTGACGGGCTTAGAAAAATTATAGCTTCTTTAATGCTTCCGAAAATGGACATTACTGTCCACAGAACACAAAGCAAATCTAGACCTAACTGACCATAACACCTGGAAATAGTCATTCCAATCTACTCGCCTTAATATTGGAAGCATATACGGAAGTAAAATTTTTGCGCTCGGAGAGAATAACTACTCAGAGAAAAAAGGATAGTGGTTGATGACCCATTGGATGATTTTGGTATCCATTTGGAATTGATATTAGTAGACAGCGGACTTTGCATATTTTCAATGCGATGTTAATCCTAGTGGACTACGGCAAATGTGTTTTTTTTTTTATCCTTTCCTTTTTGTTCTCGATTTCATACTTTCATTTTGATTTTAACCGAAGTTGTTCATTCTCAATTTTTCGTTAATTTTTGCCTACAGTCAGAAACTTTCACCAATCATGATTACCAAATTTATCAGTCGCAATGGGCAATCACTGTTCTCACCGCTTAAAAACGGCATTCATAAATCAGTAATCGAAAATCGGATTTATATACGCCCAATTTGTTCACTGCATTTTGTGTTTTGCTTATGAAATAATAGTTTAAGTCATTTTGAAATTAAATGCGATTTTTGTGGAATCAAATAAAGGTAAAGAGTTAGCAAAACATATATTGCTGTGCACATTAACTTTGTACTAGATCCTACTAGGACTAAAATCTGATTAAGAATATGCAAAATCCGCTGTCCAGATATTAGTTTATTCTTTTGAATATTTATATATCCATTTAATGTTAAATTTTATTTATTTTATATTAAGCAATGTTAAAAACAAAAGGAAGACTAATTAATTTCCAGTCCAAACTGATTTATTTGTATTTTAGGCAAGACCATGACATTTTAACCAACTCCTATATTTCCATGAACCACATAGATCTAGATGAGTTGAAAACATGCTGAGCAGGCTTTGCAATAAGAGAGTATACCAAATCCTGAGCGAACTCATAATCCACTCATGAGGGGGTTAAACAGGCAATCTGAAAGGGGTTAAACAGGCAATCTTGGAGTGTGTCAAAAAAAAAAAAATTTTGGAAGCTCACAAATACAGGGCAAGAATTATACAGGAAGTATGTAAAAAAAAAAATTTGATCAACTATAAGAGTTCGGGACTTTCGGAGGAGTAAAAGATTTGGTATCTAGTGACAAAAGGGGAAGGTAGGTGGTGTAACTTCGAAGGAAGGGTGTTCCGGTAGCACTAGGCTTTAGGGTACTTTGTTTTCATCCGAATGTCTTGAAACTCGGTTTTAAGGCAAAGTAAGCACAATAACTGCCCGGGTTTTTTATCAATGGGGTGCCCGGGTGGGTTCGATCCCGCCTCGGAACATCTAATGAAAAGTTTTTTCTTTGAATAAACTTTACACCCGGTCACCCTTTTCTGCAGTTGGCGCCAGCTCTTTAGTAATTAGCCATACAAAAGCTTCTCAAACTGCCGTTCGGATTCAGCGTTAAACTGTAGGTCCCTTTCTCTTGTGCGAAAATTTTTAAGCACACAAGTCAAGAGATTGAGAAAGGCTTTGCTTTGGCCCTTTGGGGCTGTGTCGTCATTAAAAAAAGCAAAAAACTGAAAGCGATTCATTTTGCGAAAAAGTCGTTTTTTAATCGATTGACTCGGTTTAATTCCCAGTGTGTAAAAATTCCCGGAAAATGTTGTATAGACATAACTATTTTTCATTCGATTGCCTTGAAATTCGGTTTGCAATTTGTGATAAGTCTAAAATCTTACTGAATATGTCCAATTATTTGCTTAAAAGTGGCATTACACTTTCACATAGAATGCAAGACTGATCCCATTTATAAAAAGTTGGACCAAGTACACTTAAATTTCAAACTTCGGGCATGCTTTCGTTATATCATATTTAAGAAAGAACTTGATGCACGCACCTCAGCATTAGCAAGCAAAGAATATTGAACAATTCTGCAGGCAGCTCATCAGCGCCAGTTGCTTATGGAAGCTCGACTTTTCCAATTTCGGAATTGCGCTCGTCGCCGACAGGAGGTTGGAAACCTATTAAAAGGATCTGTGAGCCAATTTAAGCAGGCAGAAGAGATGATTGTTGAATAAAAAATATGTCAAATGGCCTAAAAAATGAATAAAACTAATTAACCCCTTAATTTAAACATTTTTTTCTGATGTCTTTTAAAATGATGAGCTCAAAGAATCAAACTCAATTTTTTTACACTTTAACATGAGACGCCACACTCTGCCAGTTAATTGCAACATTCCAGATACATATGTTATATTTTTACTATAAATTATTTTACCTAAATTGCATTTTATTTCCAACTGTTCAAGCCGTTAAGTCCATTTGCACTATCCAAAATTTGTTTGCTACAAAGATTTATGTGAAAATGAGCCCAGACTAAAACTATATTTAGGACCAACATCATAATTCTTCATGCTTAATACAAAATTCAGGCTATAAATATGCGAAAAGGCTGTTTTCATTAAACGAGCGTGCACAACTCGCACCTTGCCACGCCTCCACCCGCCTGTCAGCTATAAATTCTCATTAATAAATCAAGTGAAAAATCAAAAGTGTCTCATAATAAAAACTAATATATATGACTGGGTAAACAAATGAACGAACACAAACACCAACAGACAGGCACACGCACACACACACACACCAGGCCAGAGTATTAAGCATACGTATTGTTGTACAGGTGCGAAAATAGAAAGAGAAAGAGAATGAGAGTGGGAGCGTCTGAGAGTGCTCTCTCTTAGTCTGCACAGCACTCACAGACTTCTGGTGAAGATAATCAGATTGGAGCTTTGTTAAACTGATAGCTGTAAAAGCGAGGTGCGAGAGAGAGAGAGAGAGAGGAGAGACGCTCTGGTTCGTGGCAGGTTAGCGGCCCTTGCATGAGGCTGTGTTTGAGTTATGACGTCATTAAAACGCATAGCCTCACCTTGTTCAAATATGAAATAGCAGTCAGCCATGGCCGACCCCAGCTTGGCATCTGTGAGATGTCGTCGCTTTGTTTGTTTTGTGCTCTCTCTCGCTCAGTGTCTCTGTGTGTGTGTGAATTATTTGCGCGTTTTTACTCATATTTCCTGGCATTTTATCACTTTCGCAGCAAAAACCTAAGCATACTTTTTGGGGCTCTGCGTGTTTGGTACCATTTGTCATGCATTTTTCATCTTCTGCAAATGTCAACGTCGCCACTTGAACAACAATAACACATCTCTACGCCCATTGAAATATCTGTGGGCCCAGCCACCCAGTCGCTCACTCACTCACTCTTTGCCAGTTGCTCTGTCATTTTGACATTTGTTTACATATTTATGTCAGTCAGTTGGTCGCTAGGTTGCCCGGCTTCAGCTTTGGCTTCAGTTCACTTCATTTCCCATCTCGTACACGTTTGCTTTTGCTTTTCAACTTGTATGTGTTTGCCAGCCATTCACTCTCAACTGCCAGCTGTCCTGTGGCTTGGGCCAGGTCCTGGTTCTGGCTCTGGTTCTGGCTTTTGTGCTGGCTCACTTCAGTTTGCTAAGCATCGTCATCAGCATCCTCGGTGGCCGTTTTTATTTTTGCAGCCTGCACTTCAGGCAGCCTTCAGTCATTCAGTGTTAGGTGTGGGCGTTGTCTGATCTTTCATCATCGTCAGCGTCCAAGCGTTGGACAATTTTAAGGGTAACTTGCACACACTCACACACGGCATTACAAATATGCCTGATATACGTACACTTAGAAAAAAAGAATTGTCAGAGTTCTTAAATTAAGTAAGAAGCATACTTCATAAATATGCACAGAAATTGCAGAATCAAGTATTTTTCTTACTTACGAGAAGTTAAAAATAAGTTCTGGAAAACGCTTACTTAAGACTAGTTCGCAATTTGTTGGATTACGTACAAAATAGACTTAAGTCTCAACCCTGCAAACACTTAGTCGTGTTACTTATCTGTCTCGTCAATGGGAGAGTTTGGCGATAGCTTGAGGGGAGAATTTGGGGATAATTTTGTAATTTTCACACACAAATTACATTAGGTATCCCTTTTATCATATATCCCTTAAATAGGCGATATGAGATATCGTATTTTTTTCATCCAATCGGGAAATTGGCGATACATCAATAAGAAGACTTGAACTTCAGCTGCCCCTTTTATATCTTGAGAGTCCACGGAATTAAAACTTGAGAGTTACAAGTGGTGTTATCTGTGCGATATGCATAGATGAAGTGGTGAATACATTTAGGCAATTCAATATAAGTAGTATTTTAGCCGTGTATCAGCCAGCGTGTGCGATGATGTAACTGGTTGAGACGGCATTCCAATCGTGTTCAGTCCGAGGGTCCCGAGTTCGAATCAGGGTTTAAGTACAAAGTTTATAAAAAATTTATATAATTCGTAGTTGTTTAGAACTTGCTCTTAACGATAGGAAGAAACGTATTCTTATTGTCAGGAAGAAACGCTTTCTTATTCTTCAGAAGTTTTTTTCATTTTTTATTGCTCAGAAGAGACTTTTTCTTATCTCCCAGAAGTAACGCTTCTTATCGCCCAAAACTTATTGCTTAGAGTCACATTTCTTGCCGTAGGGAGATGAGATGACGATAATAATGCCGTATCGCTAGAATAAAGCGATATCTACTATTATTGCTGGAAATAAATAATACTGAGAGAAAATTCTAGAAATTTCAAACTAGAATCCAGTGATTTAAATTTCAAAAGTTTAATGAGCAACGAAATTCTTCCAAGCCACAATTTGAAATTGCTTTAAAAAAACTGTTATAGCTGAATCAAAAAAGAATCTTATCCTTTTTTTTTAATTTTTATACATCTCTGCCTTTGATGGTTTATCTAAGAGCGAAAGGTATTTATAGCCTTGGCACGGTGCGTGTAAACCGTATCCCCCAATTGCAATTGCGAGCAAAAACTCGGGATGCTGCAACACGAATTTTTTATCACCTAATTGATATGGCAGCCACCAACGCCTATATTTTACACAGACGTATCCAAACAGAGAACGCAAGCAAAGAAAAATTACTCGCACTCCCAGACTTTCGCAAAACACTAACCCAAAACTTACCGGGTCGTCCAATCAATACCAAAAATGCATCTTCACCGCGATGGGCAAACCAGTCTCCATCCTCTCAGTCAGGACGAACAATAAATTCACCATCCTCGCAGGCAGAGCGGGCAAAGCTGTCTCCACTTTCTCATCGACCTTTTTAGCGTGAGCTCAAACATGGTCAAAAACAAAACATCCAATATCGGACTTGCGGTTTGACCAGCTGATCCATTTCCCACATTGGTTGGATCGAAACAGTGGAAAAAGATGTTGCAAGCACTGTAAATCTTCACAAACGCAATGAATGCACGAATGCAAAAACTGTTTTTTAAATACATAAGAAAAAAATAAAAAATCTTCACTCAACCAAGCGTTTCTTTCTTCTCACCTTACAGGTAAACCGTATTCTACGCTATTTCTAAGTACATATTTGTGCTTAGAAGCATTCATTCATAAAAAATTATTTGAATACTTTTTTCTATTATTTTGGAAAGTAGCCTTTGAGGGTTAAGTGTCTAGTCTTTTATTAGCTCACTTTTAGAAAAACTTTAGTACCAAAAATTCTCATCAAACTAACTTTGTTTACCTTACTTAAGTCTAATGGAATACCCATTAATGTGATAATAGAACCAATTTCTTGTTTTTGGAACTTAATTTTATCAAATCAGTCGCATTTTTTGCTTAAACTAAATCTGATTTATTCTCGAATCAATTTCAACTTGTTTTTGAACCAGCATAGAATGATAAAGAATGAAAAAATAGGGTAAAGTTAACTTCGGCTCGGCCGAAGTTTTGTATACCCTTTCAGTTTGTTCTAATTTTAGGTTTTTTTTTATATTTCAGGAATGCATTGGAACTTAATTGTTTAATATTTTAGTTCTGAAAATTCAAGTTTGATTTAAGGCAACTTCGACCTAATGGATGGCTCTGAAAGATCTTCAAAAACAGTGAGGGGCACCAAAATCTAACGAAAGGGCGCCCTAACAATGGTTTTGCCCCTTCATTTACCAACTTATCATCTATTGCGTCGCAAAGTCGCGGTGCCCTTATTCAGTTCTTGTTGGCAGTTTCTTAATCTAAAAGAGAAATTAAGGGTCATCCGTCAAGGTCGCAATGGGCCATATGATGCCCAACGCTGTTCCAAAATACATATATTTTATACCAAGTCCGAATTTACGAGCTTTCAAATACTTTAAAAAATGTAACAAGTTACTTGATCATTTTTCCTAGTGTACCTATATACGTAGGCCCGCATGTGAGCTCTTAAAACTTTATTATGTACCTGACCCGCCTTTGCTTTTGACTTCTGGTTGATGCTCCCCGCGTCTGCTTGTGCTTCTGTTTCTGACTTTGCCTTCTGTGTCATTCGTCTCTCTACTTTATTATACACCAGCTTCACTTCCGGCTTCATTACGCTGCACGGAGCAGGACAAAACTCATTTCCAGCGGGTTACAAAAAAAATAATCAAAAACCCCCGAAAATAGTTTTTGGCAGGCAAAAACGAGAAATGCCACTCAACTCATAACTCAACGGCCAGCAGCTATTAATAAACCTGTGTCAAACTTTTAGAAACTCAACTAAAAACGCAACTTTTGTGGGAAGGCAAAAGCATTGTTGTGCGGCTATGCATTAAAAATGAACCAGCCAGCCCGGTGGGAGTACTCAATAGGAGTGCTCATAGCTTAACCCTTTGTTAAAAGTTCAGATCTGATGTTAAAAGAAACTGATGGCAATACATTCATCACAAGTTGAATGTCATTGTAGAGATGTATGACTAAATAAATGAAATAATATTTGAAGAGCAAGTTTCAGTGTTCAGTACATTTTTACTTTCTTATAAAATATATAAACGTTTTTTCATCAAGGGGTTAATAAAATCATTATTTGGCTCTGGCTCTGATTATCCCTTTTGCCAAAGCTGCTTCAAACTGCATCCAACGGGCACGTGCTCTAAGCCCAAAACAACTGGCAACTGCCAAGCTGGCAAACTGGGTAAAGTTATGTGCTTAAAATAAATAAAATTCATAAACACCAACGTCGAACGACGACGAACGACCAACGACCGCTTGGGGCCGCATGCGTTAACCTTTGGCATTTTTAATTAAACGGAGAGCGCATAAAATATCGACACTTAATTTGCAAAAAAAAAAAGATGGCAGGCAGAAAATTAAGCAGCCGGTAACGACAACAACAGCATCAGCAGCAGCAGCTACCAGGGCAAGCCATAAAGCAGCTGCCAGCAACCGAAGCGATTTAACGAACCGCACCGAGAGCAGCCGAGTGTATTCTATTGCATTAAAGGTGAGATCTCACCAGCCCAGGACGGCGGCAAATGAACGAGCCTATTAACAGCAACAAGGACAACAGGAAATGATTACAGCAACAGCAGCAACAACGGCGACTGGCAGCAGCAAAAGCTGCGACGTGCTCTTAATTAAGAACTCATGTTAATTGTAATTATTTGGCACATGAAATTTTTATTAATTTATGCCGCTCGCAGCAGCAACAAAGGTGTAAGGCTGGCACATAGTTGCTGCTGTTGCTGATGCTGCTTCTGCTTCTGCTGCTGCCGTAGTGTTAATGATGATGCGGCTGCTTAGTATGCCGAGGATGTGTGTGTGTGTGTGTAATGGGCCTAGCAGGGGCACGGGCACAGCTCAAGACCCGGGACCTGGCGTTGAAATATAAAACGACCAAATGATGAGGCCTGCCATCATCATATGGGGCCTGCTGCGCTCATAAGTATGCTACACATACACACACGCATTTGGTATGAGAGTGTGAGTGTGTAGTGTAGATCTCTGCATCTTATGGGCGTTGACAGCGTTGCCAGATGCCTCTGTGGACTGTATTTACTTTTCGAGGATTTTATTGTTGATTAAATTAGATAAATTGGATAGCCTTTCCTTACCTAACCTAACATAACCCAACCTAACCTAAACTAACCTAACCTAACCTAACCTAACCTAACCTAACCTAACCTAACCTAACCTAACCTAACCTAACCTAACCTAACCTAACCTAACCTAACCTAACCTAACCTAACCTAACCCAACATAACCTAACCTAAGCTAACCTAATCTAAGATAACCTAACCAAGTATAACTCAACCTTGCCTTGCCCATATCAGTTTCAATCGAAGATTTTACTCAACTACATGTTAGTTTGAAATTGATTTAATTTTAATTTCATTTAAAACTTTATTTCAATTTCCTAGCCTGGCCTAGCCCAACTTGACCTTGCCTTGTCTATTTAAAATTTCATTTAAATTTTGCTTCAATTTAATTAAATTTCAGACGGACGGACAGACGGACGAATGGACAGACGGACGGACGGACAGACGGATGAACAGACGTACGACTCGGCTGTTGATGCTGACAAGAATATATATACTTCCGACTGTTAACTGTGTAACTTTCAGAGTATAAAAATTCCTTGCCGAAATTATTTTTGTTTTATGTTTTTTTTTTTTGTTTTTTTTTTTTATGTTTATTTCATTTCAATTTCATTTCAATTTCATTTCAATTTCATTTCATTTCAATTTCATTTCATTTCAATTTCATTTCAATTTCATTTCAATTTCATTTCAATTTCATTTCAATTTCATTTCAATTTAATTTTATTTATATTTTATTGTAATTTAATTATAATGTCATTTTAATTTCATATCAGCTTCATTACCATTTCATTTCAAATTCATACAAAAATCTCGATAGCAGTGATCCCATGTTTCATAATGAGAATGTAGGGGATTAACACGAAAAATAACTAGCGATGAATGGTTTTCCTCATAATATCATAATGATATCATAGAAATCAGTTACATATGTACCACAGTCCCGGGTGTGGCTCAGCGTGTGTGCGATCGCTGAGTAAGAGCTCGTGGGTTCGATCTCGCTTCCGAACATCTAATGAAGCCCCTTTGGGGCGGTGTCAAGCCATTAAAAAAAAAAAGGGAAGTTAACTTCGGCTCGGCCGAAGTTTTGTATACCATTGCAGTTGGTTTTTCTAAATAAGACTACTTTTTGGAACTTAATTTTCTATGGGAGCTATACTATATAGATGTCCGATTTAACCAAATTTAGTTTAATCATGAAAAAGCATAACAAACTAGTATGTTCATTTTTGAAGGCGATTCCAGTTAAAACCAAAAAGTTTTTCTCAGTAGAACTTCATTTTCGACGGATCATTCATACTGCAGCTATACGCTATAGTCAACCGATTTGAACAAGACTTTGTAAAAGTTTTAAAAATTAATTTATACCAACGAAAGGAACGTTCCCATTGAAATACAAAGTTTAAAGGCGTTCCCTTTGAAGACAAAAAAGGTTTTCTCACTAAATCAAGTTTTTCGACAGATCGTTCCTATGACAGCCATCCGATCCGGCCGGTTCCGACAAATGTGCAGCGTATTTGAACCAAAAGAAGATTGGTAAGGATGGCTTTAAAACTGATGGATGAGATCTGTACCAGAGGTACACAGAGTATAATAAGTCTGTACCAGAGGTACACAGAGTATAAAAACGTAACGTAAGCTGTGAACAAGAAACACCGCTTACTGCCCGCTATGTTGAAAGCGGCCTCTCTCCCGGTTTTGATGCCACAAGCATACTACATTAATCGCTTAATTTTGGAAATGCTACACATAGATCAACATACCAACTAACATTAGGAAAACTATAAAACACAGAGAACTGCGCACACATATATAGGCACTGACTTGACCAACACAAACACTATACACAGCTTTCTAATATTAAAAATTTGTTTCATTTGTAAAATATATCTGTTTAATGTTGCTTGTCAACCCCCTGAAGAAGAACACCGATGTGGGCTGGAAATATATTCTGGAAATATTAATAAACCTTTGGTTTAAAATTATTTGGTAGTTGTTTGTTTCATTTCAATTTACCATCCCTACATAACCCAATAAAGTCCTTGCCTTGAATATTTCTATCTTTTTATATACTTGAAAAGTGTATTTGCACAGAAGTTTGGAACGCATAGAAGGAATCATCTCCGACTACATAAAGTATATATTTTCTTCATCAAAATGACGAGACGAGCTTTGTCCGTCCGTTCGTCCGTCTGTCAGTTTCTACGCAAACTAGTCCCTCAGTTTTGAAGCTATCCACCTAAAATTTGTCGGAACCGCGAAAGTCGGATGGTCATTTCTTGTAGCTGTCATACAAATTTATTTTTTTTTGTGTTTTTATTTGATTTTCCAATGTCATAAGACAAGCAGCTAATATATTAAGTCATTGGTCACAAAATTAAGTCAGTGGTAACAAAAGTTTCATGTGTATGTAAACTTCGGCACAGACGAAGTTAGCATTGCTTTCTCGTTTTAATTTTATTTCAATTTAATTAAAATTTTACTTCAATTTCATTTCAATTTTGAATTTCATTTAAACTTTTTTTTATTTGTAATGTCATTGCCTTAGCTAACCCAACTTGTTCTTGTCTTTTCTAATTCAATTTCTTGAAAATTTCATTTCAATATAATTTCAAATTAATTTTAATTTATTTTACATATATTTATTTTTTATTTCATTTCCATTTCCTGGCTTTATTTTACACAACTTGTCCTTGTCTTGTCTAATTCAATATCATTTCGATATTATTTTAACTTAATTTGACTTTTTTAATTTTAGTTTTATTTTGAACTTCGTTTGAATTTCATTATTAGCGTTTTCTGCTTGGATTGATCTAAAACATTCCACATCATGAAATGGTTTTCGAGTCGAATTCTTTATTGAAGCCAGACCTATCCACCTGTATGTCTTTTCTAGAGCAACCACCTTACGCTGTTTTTATAAGAATATATCGGGGCAGAGTGTGGTGAGGCTGAAAAAGTACTAAAATAAGGTCATTTCTGAATGTTTAACCAAAATAGCAATAATTCAATTTCCGAACGTAATCGCTTCCAATTAGGTTCAACATTTTCTTTCAATTTGATATTTTTCACGCCTTTTGCTCCACCCACAACTCACTGACTGCAAACTGACACTTTTAGCCGGAATATTAAAAATAGATGCCCCAACAACATCAACAACAACAGCAACAAAACAAAGAGTAATAAGCAAAGGCAGCAGCATCAGCATCAGAAGTAGGGCTGGTCAGAAGGAGCTTGGCCTTTCCCCCAACCAAATGCTGAGGCCAGCAGGCAAAAACCCCCAGCGAGTTGTTATACCGTGGGTTACGTTTGAGGAATTTATAAATATTTTATTAAACTGTGCGCTACTGTGGCAAGTTTTCCTTCTCCTTCCTTTATTTTGTTCTTCTTTTTTTGCGAGCGTGCAGGGATTTGCCTATGCGGATGATGATGAGACTGAGAGATCTTCTCCCACTGCTCTCGGGTTGATAATAAAAGCAAAGGCAAAAAGGGAGCTTGGTGGCGCGCTTTGATTGATTGATGGCTGAATGAGTTTCTGGTTGGCCTCATTTCATTGCGTAGTCATCATAAACTCACGAGGCCACATTTCAAACCCACATATATACATACAAACAACATTGTTATTGTTCTTTTTAGATAATTGTGGTAGGGCCATGTGTGATGCGGCAACCGGAAATGGAATTTTGCAGTCACACGCACACGCTTCCGTTGGCTGTCTTTTGGCTCATTCTCACTCTGATTAAGCTGGGCAGCTAGCTGGCTAGAAGCTCCCTAACTGGATTACAATTTCACAAGCGAATTGAGTGACAAAGGTTGACAGTTGCTGGCAGCGGCAGAGCAGAGAGGCAGCTGCCATTTTCCATTTGCTCGCGTTGTATTTAAATTTCATGCTCTTTGCATTTTCACAGGATATTGCTCAGGCATATACAAATATTTGACGATTAAAATGAAACGAGTGAAACTAGGCGGGTTCCTGAGTGCGGTTCTGCCGGCAGTGATAATGATGATGTGTAATGCTGATGTCAGATAATTTATGACATTTTTTCCCAATGCACTGTGGTATGAAAGTGGATTTTTTTAAATTTTTTTTCGTTTGTATAATTAAAATGGTCTTACTATTTTATGTATGGTTTTTTCCAAAAGTGTTTAAACTAGTTTGCTTAAATAGAAATTTGCAAATGGCTTGATGGTGTAACAGCACTTGAAGCGTACTGAAGGGGCGTTGGCGGGAGGCAGCCGAAACAGTTCTGTCTACGCATCCACTGCTGCTGTTGATTTCTGTTGACACTTGAATTAATTTCAATCCTTGACTTTGAGCCGGTTAACAACCACTTTGATTAAAATCAAAATAGGTCGCTAAAACCCATATTTCTAGATTCTAAATCATTTTTAAATGAAACTAAAAAAATATCATCGCATTGAATGTCAATTGTTGGCGTACATTCGTTCAAGGTCTAAAAACAATATTAATTTATTTGCCCATCACAAACAGACAAACAAACCGAGACCCTCTATATCTGCATTAATATGGAAATGATACAGTAAATTTCGCATATCACACTAACTGCAAATGCATTCAGTTGCAGTTGCTGAAATGCAGTTTACTGATGCATATGCCAAATCAAGGTTGCAACTGCCATCCCCTACTGTTTTGGCTTTTCACTCGCTTAAATTTTAGATGACATTTCTAAACGAAGATTCCTCTCATCTATTCAGTATTGTGGTATAGTCAGCGTCATTGTTTTTGTTGTTGTTGCTGCTGTGGCAGTTTCGAATTTCATTACATTTTTCTTTTGTTTCAGCTCGCGCCGTGTTCAGAGAGGAAATTGCATAGCGACGACCCCCCCAAATTGTAAATGAAACTGTACTAAATGGGGGAGCAGTGGAAGTTTTGCCGGTGGCTGTGGCAACTTGATAAATGAAGCATTTCAATTAGTGGCAGCAAAAAAAAGTGAGAGATGCACAGCATTTAATGATTTTCGTGTTTGCTCTTCTATGAGTTTTAAAGTTGTCAATTTCCTTTTCAAAAAAACAAAAAAAAACGTTCTAACGAATTCCCTGTATTAAGGCTTTATGTGGCAAGCTTTCTGGAAGCTTTTTGTTTGGGTTTTGAAGGATATTTAAGAGTAAGCTTTTAAAAGCTTGCTAAAGCAGAACTTAACTTTCTGAAAGGGTCTGACTTAAAAAGCTGTTACCCTTTCAAAAGCTTTAAATGGTTTTAGTACAATATGATGGTATTTAAGAGCTTTTTTTGGATTATACGTTTACTAGCGCTTTTTTGCCGGCACAAGGACTAGAAGCAATATTTGCTCTTATCTATAAACAACTAACGCTATATACTCCAGAAAGAGCTGGTACTTTTTCTAGAACCTCTTTTCCGATCATTATCCTGTAGAATACAGGCAATTTACAGTTATAAAAGTATAAATATAAAAATGTACAACCAACATCTTCACTCCTCTTCTTGGTTTACTGCAGTTATTAGGCTGACGCTGTATATAAGAGTGAAAACTTAAAGCTTTCGACCGTTCACTTCTTGAATTTAAGCAATAAAAAGATTTTTTGAAGTTTTGTTTTAACTTTTAACCTATTTCTTAGTTAGAACATTTTAGATTTATATTTACTTAGAAACAGAAAAACTCTGACTTAAGAAGAACTAATAGCGAGAGTCAAACATTTTTGGCGTCGCAGCTTCACCGCTAACACAGAGCGACATTTTGCAACTTCAAATGTTTAATGACATTCATACCCGGAAAATCTGAAAGCTACTGATGTATAAAGAAAAGCCCTAGCTGGATTTGGTCGGATTTGAAAATTTGGGCCTTTCTGACAAAAAGTCAATTTTTGCATCTGAAAACAATCAGATGCTTGACGCATTGCATGACTTCGGCAAAGTTGTGGAAATTTAGCCTTTCAGTCTACAAAATTCGTCTTTAATGATTTTTGAATAATATCTCCCCGTCAGTTTTCCAACTAAAATCTTAGAATTTTGTCCAAATATAATGAACATTTTTGTCTCTCGTACTTAGCAACCGGACGATCGGTCGAAAACCATGAAAACTTTTTGTTTTTATGAAAACGCCTAAAATTTTAGTTTACTCCCCAGTTCATAGTTTGCGATCGGACTATGCATATACTCATAACGATCGGTCGAAAAACTAGTTCTAGTGAGAAAACTTTTTTTTAATGACGTCCTTACATTTACACTTTTTATAATCGGTTGACAAAGGGTATTATACGTATAGCTTCCTGAATGATCGGTCGAAAAACTAGTTCTTGGATAACTTTTTGTTTTGAATTTTTATAGCTCTTTTTGTCTTTAAGATTTTTTAAAATATTTCGTTTTTCCAACTAAAATCTTAGATTTCTCCAAAGTTAGTGTTTTTCCCCGTTTTCTTCGCTAATTTTTCAAAACAAACGAGTCGGTCTGTCGATAACCGCTGACAGAAACCCTTTTGAGCAAGTGCTCATCAACCAACTGTCTGCAAATGAGTGGAATGGGAATTTTACAGCTAGATCAGCGCTGGTCGTCTTTTCCCGTTTCATTGGCATCAATGTGGCGTATGCTTTTGCCCATATGAAAATGACAAATATTAATAGGACCGTATATGGGCATTTGCAACAGTAATAGGCTATTTACACTAAGAGTGCTTTATGCGTTAATAGCTAACTTCTAGCTTTTTATACCCTTGCAGAGGATTTGTCCGGATGTTTGTAACGCATCTCCGACCACATAAAGTATATATATTCTTGATCAGCATGACGAGCTGAGATGATTTAGCCCTGTCCGTCTGTCCGTTAGTCTGTCCGTCTGTTTCTATGCTATCTCCTCCGTCAGTTTTAAAGCTATCCTCACCAAACTTTGCACGAAGTCTTTTGGTACAAATACGCTGCACATTTGTCGGAACCGGCTGGATCGGATGACTATAGCATATTGCTGTCAAAGGAACGATCGGTCGAAAAACTAGTTTTAGTGAGAAAAACTTTTTTGTTTTCAATTGAAACGCCTCCAAACATCGTATTTCTGAGTTTACTATGCTTTTCCATGATTCTACCAAGTTTGATTGAAATCGGACATCTATGTAGTATAGCTGTCATAGAAAAGTACTGTCTGAAAAGAAGTCTTTGTGAGAAAAACTTTTTGGTTTTCCATGGAAACGTCCTCAAAATTGTCATGTATTTGTTTTATATGCTTCCACACGATTCTACAAAGTTTTGTCAAAATCGGACGACTATAGCATATAGCTGCCAAAGGAACGATCGGTCGAAAAACTAGTTCTTGTGAGAAAAATTTTTTTGTTTTTAATGGAAACGTCTCTTAATTGTCATATTTAGTTTATATATTTTTTTACAATTGCACAAAGTTTTGTCAAAATCGGATGATATAGTATAGCCTTGAATAATGGTCGAAAATATCTATGAGAAAAACTTTTGTTTTGGCTCGATCGGTCGAAAAACTAGTTCTAGTGAGAAAACTTTTTTGTTTTTAATGAAAACGTCCTTATCATAGGCATACCTTATTTTATATACTTTTACACAATTCTACAAAGTTGGGTCGAAATCGGATCTATACAATAGCTCCCATAAACGTTCGGTCAAAAACTAGTTCTAGTAGAAAAACTTTTTGTTTTTAATGAAAACTCCTTTATTGGCATATTCTTATTTCATTTACTTTACTATTTCTACAGGTTTTATCAAAATCGGATAACTATAGCATATAGCTGCAGTATGAATGATCGGTCGAAAAAGAAGTTCTAGTGAGAAAATCTTTTTTGTTTTAATTGGGATCGCCTCCAAATTAACGCCTCGTAATGAACAGTGTATTATGCTTTTCCAAGATTTCACCAAGTTTGGTCGAAATCAGACATCTATATAGTATAGATCCGATAGAAAAGTTAGATCCAAAAAGTAGTCTTAATTAGAAAAACTTTTTTGTTTTCAATGGAAGCTGCAAGGGTATACAAAACTTCGGCCGAGCCGAAGTTAACTTTCCCCTATTTTTTTCCATTAAAAAAAGATATTAACATATAACGCTCTTTTAGTGTACATGTTGTATAAGATACTTAAATACCAATTCGTTAAAAACAAATGGAAAAATTAGTAACGAGTTCGCTGGCTCGAGTCAAGAAGTTGCGTTTGTTCACAACTATAAACAACTTATGCATTGACAAACCAAAAAGAGCGTGGACAAACCTTTACAGCTGTTTCATGGATATCCAATCCAATCATCAGAGGGCGATCCGCTAAATGACTCCTGCTCGTTGAGCCAATTCCGTGTAATGAAAGCAAAATTGGACTCACATACAGAAAGCCATTCTCGTTGCATAGCTTCGAGCTTAAGTTAACGGGCAGTTCTAAGCTCACTAGAAAGCTTCAAGCTTCTCACTTAAAAACTTCTGAGTTCTCATATGACATTGCTGAAAAATAGCTCAGATATTTCATAAACTTATAAAAATGCTTAAAATATTTGTGCTTCTCTGACTTTAGATCGCATTGATGGTTAAAAGTCAACAAAACTTGGGGATTTTCACAATCAACCGCAAATTATTTCAGCATTTTAAAACCAACTCACATATTTTCACACTTCAGGCACAGTTAATTTCCCTTTTTATAGCTCTTTTGTTTTCAATTTAAGATTATTAGTTATCATTCAAGAGCCCCCCGACACACACACACACTCACGTATCTCTCCACCGAATCCTCTCCCCGGTGTATTTTCCTATTCAACTATTTGGCATTTCCTGCATTTATTTGGGCGTAATTAACAAAATTCCCAGGTGTATTTGGATCCAACGGTTTCAGTTTCGGCGCGGGGGCTGCATTTAAAATTCCGGCTGCGTAAATCTTTTATTGGCACGAAATGCTTAGGCAAAAGGTTCACCAAACAGAGTTGCATAATAAATTATCGTTGTGCCGTTGGAATTTTAAGTGGCGGTCGCTGTTTTTCGGCGCCAATCAGCCACTAATAGTAGTGGCAGATTGAGAGATGAGTCAATGCCAGGGCCAGGCGCTTGACACGGCAAAGTCAGTTTCATTTACTTGCCAGCATCAGCATCCAGCGCGTCGCTTGTCAATACCCGCAGACAAATAAATTCTGCTTATCGCTCGGCAAACCCTTTTTGCATTTTCTTTTATGCTGCCCATTTTACTGCGCTCTCTTTACAAAGTGCACTTGGCGGCGCTTTTGTTTGCCTCGGCCCTTATCCTTATCCTTCTTCGGCTGCCTGCTTTGGCCGGGTGCTCCTTTTGATGTTTTCCTTGCTGCTGGTCACAGTTTACACCGACAACAACAAAAAAAAGCGCAACGCTACGCAAAGATAAAACTTTGGCGCACCTTGCCAGGCTCCTGGAATGGGCAATTTCCTTTGCGTTTTTATACTTTTTATGGTGTCATGGCAGTTTATTGTTTTTATTGTTTGATAATTATCGCACGAAGCGGAGTAAAATGAAATGAAAGATGTTCCACTAAGCACCTTTTGTGTGTTGTGAAAAGCTTTGAATTGAAATCAACACCAAACACTCAACACCTACAGCACAACAAATCGCTTTAAGATGTGTTTGCAATCCGAAACGCAAGCGCTTAAAAGTATGCTACAAATTTGTCGTTGAAACTCTCTGCATTGCACAGTGGCGCGAGTGAGGGAAACCAAGGGACGAAAATCAATTAGTGTGTGAAATAATTCACAAATATTTGAAATCAAAAAAGCCAAAATTGTTTCACTGTGCCTCGTCTTAATGAATGCGTCTCCTATTGCTGTTGCCTCTGGCCATGTCGCTATGCCAATGACAAAATTGCGACATAAGCACAGACGCACACACACGTGTACACACTCAAGTGACAAAACTCAGCTTTTTGATCTACCTCCCCCAAGGGAGAGCTGCTGCTGCTCTTATATGCAAATTCATTTGGTTTGACTGTGCCAGCCAAGCGTAAGTGAGTAGAAAACCTTTTAAGATGTATAACAATCATCAATATTATGCTCCTTTTACTAAATGTTGGGCCACCCTAATAGTTGACAGAAATGTCAGAAATTTGCCACAACATTGGCCTGCCAAGACAGTCCCATCCATTCATGCCTAAGATCCATACAAACTCAGATAAATGACATAATTAGCCACAGAAAAGGGCTCCAACGTCATTGGCAACGTCTTGAGTTATTTTGGCACTAAGAGACAGACAGACAGTCAGTCTGTCAATGCTTAGACAGCTTTCAATTTTCCAGAAATGCACCCACAGGCACAGAGCAGCAGCATGAATTGTCACATTAGCCTTATTGACGTGCTGTCTTGGTTCCCTGCAGCTGCTGACCAAACATTGTCTTGGTCTTAATTATTAACGAGCCGCTCTCTAATCAGGTCAGTTTCAAATGCAATTTGATTGAGTGCCTAATTCAGGGATATGACTTACTTAATAATCACAATTAAAACTTAGGCAGGCACTTCTACGTAGAGCCCTCCGCCAGCTAATGAGTTGGCAATTGGAATTTGTAGCCGGCACGTCCACAAGGTGGCATAAAATTTTTTCCTTTGAGCAATTTCTAATTAGCTGCAACTGCAGTAGACAGTTGCAATCCTTGCGGCGGATTTTTGGTTACGTGACACACAGGTTTGGCACAAACCAAACGTTGTTACCACTGCGACCAGACATGGGATTATGAAACTGCTTACTTGGCTAATTTTATATAGGGGCAGAGCAGAGAGATAGAGAGGGAGGGAGGGGAGATTGGGTAGTTTGGTAAATCTTGGCAATTGCGTAATGAAAATTACAATTGCAATCAAGCCAACCAACTTATATTTGAGATTTTACAATAGTTTTCAAAAGATTAAAATTAGAAGCAGAGATTTCTATGCTGCACTGAAAGTTTTTATACCCCCGCAAATGCTGTTGGTCTAGGAGCAGATTGGTTAGGGCTAGACAACAAGGCTTCTTAGCTTCTTGTTTATTAGACTTATGAGATATTGTGAGAAAAATTTAAAAGCTGCATTCAACATTGACCCTTGATCACTGTTCAACGATTGAGTTTAAAAATAACGTAGACTGAAAAGTTAAGGACGCAACCTTCGTAACTAGTTTCAAGTATTTCTAGAGAGAGCAAATAGGTTTGGTTCTCTGTAACGTAAGCTCTTAGTAACTGACGTTTCAAATTAAATGCGACCTCCTTAACAAAATACGCGAGCAGGTCTCAATTTTTGACCCAAGCTTGAACCAAGCCATTGCTCGATGGATTTGACCTAAAGCTTTTTTTTTGAATACGAAGATTTTAAAGAATTTTAGAAGTTTTTTAGGTCTCGTTTTAGATTTTGGTTAGTACTTGGATTGGCAAAAATCCTTTTTGTTTTTGATTCTGTGAGTAAGACTGACTTAAGCCCATTTTTGAACCGGATCTTTTAGAAAATGGAGAAGGTTCCATTCGATTTAAGATTCCAAAGGTCATCTACATAGAGGGTTAAAAATATAGTTAATTTTGATCGGTTGAAGTTTTGTATACCCTTGCAGCTTCGTTTCCAAAGTTTTGTATACAAAGCATAGTACACTGTTAATTACTTTGGAGGCGATCCTATTTAAAACAAAAAAGTTTTTCTCACTAGAACTAGTTTTTCGACCGATCGTTCCTATGGGAGCTATATGCTATAGTCATCCGATTTTGACCAAACTTTGTAGAATTGTGTAAAAACATATAAAATAGATGTAAGCCAATGATGAGGACGTTTTCATAAAAAACCAAAAGGGCTTTTCTCACTAGAACTAGTTTTTCGACCGATCGTTCCTATGGGAGCTATAAGCTATAGCCATCCGATTTCGACCAAACTTTGTAGAATTGTGTAAAAGTATATAAAATAAGTATATGCCAATGATTAGGATGTTTTCATTAAAAACAAAAAAGTTTTTCCCACTAGAACTAATTTTTCGACCGATCGTTCCTATGGCAGCTATATGCTATAGTCTTCCGATTTTGACCAAACTAAGTCAAATCTTGAGAAAGGATAGTAAACTAAGAAATACGTACCCTGGAGGAGTTTCCATCAAAAACAAAAAAGTTTTTCTCACTAAAACTAGTTTTTGGACCGATCGTTCCTATGGCAGCTATATGCTATAGTCATTCGATCCAGCCAGTCCCGAAAAATGTGCAGCGTATATGTATTAAAAGACTTCGTGCGAAGTTTGGTGAGGATAGCCTTAAAACTGACGGAGGAGATAGCATAGAAGCTGACGGACAGACGGACACGGCTAAATCAATTCAGTTCGTCATGCTGATCAAGAATATATATACTTAATGTGGTCGGAGATGCTTCCTTCAATTTATAATACCCTCTGCAGGGGTATAAAAAAGCCTGCAGCTGTTTTATACCCTAGCGCATTCAAAAAACTAATCTCTTTTGTTAATTGTACCTTTAATGGCTCTGGCACAACAATTCAACCACAAATTAGCTTGCCAAACAACAAAAATTATAAAAAAAAAACCACCACAACTAATTTGGCACAAAGTTATCTCTAGTTTTTGTGTTAATATTTTATATTTATGGTCAAGCAGCGACAATTTACCAAGCACACAGATTCGTACGGGTTGTCTTGCCAAATCTGCCATAAACATGGCTCAGATACAAAAGAATGGGCCAGCTGCAGTTTCGTGCAACACTTGCAACTTTGTGCGGTGATCGTCAAGTGGCTCGCTAGGAAAAACTTACAACAAGTTTGGCCCAAACTTTAAACAATTTCACGCCCTTAGCCGGCGACCATAAAAGTGCACAGAGAGATGTAGAAAGCAGAGCTGAAAACTTTAAGCGCACATTAACTGCAGCAGTTGTCCTGAAACCAAAACCCGACGAGTTCTTCATCATCAAACGACGCAGTGCATAAAAGGCAATAAAATGCAATTATCTCAAAAGGCATAACCGTCTCCGTTTTTTGGCAACGCTAGCTGGGCCCATAAATTGTGCAAGTGGCTGCAAGGGGAATGCGTCCAACTAATTCGCCTGTGAAAGTAGTTTAAAGTTAATTGTTTGAAATTTCAAGCGGAAACCAGTTAAAGCTGCCTTTGGGCTTACACGCTGCCACGCTTCCCCTCACTCCCAGTGCCAGTCCCACTCCAGTGTCGATGTTTGCAAATGAGCACGCCGCCATTTTCTACTGCACGTTGCACACTTTATTAGTTTTCATACGCGTTGCGCCCGCCTGCTGCCGGCTGCCCCTCGGCAAAGGTACAAAACTTTTCCACCCGCCACCACCCCCATCGACCGTGTCAACCATGCGCAAGTCAAATGCAAAACATGTAACTTTGGGCCCATGAAACTTTTGCAACAAAAGATGCAAATTCCAAACCAGCCAAACGTGAGTTTGTCTGCCTGCAAGCGGGGAACAAGAGGTGCGTCGGTGTGTGTGTTTGTACGCGAGCTGTTTAACGGTTTAATTTTGCATGCAAATAATTAGTGCATAATTTTCAAATACTCTAGCATGGGGTGTTTAAATTTCGTAACTGGGTTGACATGGCTGGAAAATTATTAAAAACCAGTGAGAGTTTAACAATTCAATACTCAGCGTCGTGATAGATATCCCCTAGACAGTTAGCTTGAAGAGATTTAAAATCGCGATCAATTGCTAGTCCCAAAGCCAGCCAAAGTATTATGCGATCAGACTAGCTGAGTTTCGTTCCCGAAATTGAAGAATTTGACTTGGTTGACATGTGGTTTCAACAAGACGGTGCCACATGCCCCTCGGCACGCGGAACCCTGGACCCATTGATATGCGAGCTTGGTGAGCAATTAATCTAACGTTTTCCACCAGTCCATTGGCCGCCAATATAATCTGACTTGACCCCATTAGAGTTTTTTTAAGGAGATTCTTGAAATCTTTAGTATACAGGGACAAACCTGCCCCAGATTGCAGCCCTGGAAGACAACATTACACCTGCCACTGGTGAGATACCTGCCGAAATGCTGGAAAAGTATGCCAGGATTGGAGCTTACGGATGGCCAATTAAGGCTTAGCCGCGGGCAACATTTACATGAAATAAAGTGAAAGCAAGGCATTGATGTATCGCTCCAGTAAGTTCAAGGTCCAATCATCGCCATATAACTGACTGCCAAACTCTGATCGATATGAAACACATCGGACTCCTTCTTTCTGAAGCGGATCTAGGATTCGACATTGGGGAGGCTAAACATTCTCAAGGTTGTGACCCAACAACAACCAAACCAGCCACCACATCAACAGCAACTCCATATACACCAACCATCAAATCAAAAACAGCGAATACTCCCAAGACTTCTACTAATGGCTGCTGGACTATTCACACTTGCGCCATATCTTCGAACACAACAAAGGAAAACAAAGAGCCAGCAACTAACAGAAGACAATATACACAAACTACTTCCTCAAGACATCAGAGGACAATTTTAATACACAGATACAGATTAAGACGACCAACATTATGGCGCTATGAACTCCCATTATTATTCGGACATATCAACACAACCAAATCAAGACACCTGGATGAAAACTGGTCGAACTGGAGATACACCTTTATAAGGATACAACTTTTATACCAATGGATAAAAATAAGAAGACGGATACACTAACATGCCAAGACATCTATATCACACATACAAAAACATGCCCAAATAGGCTTGAATCACAGAACACCTAATTCCCTACACTAGGGTGCCATGAAACTTGACTCACACTAACACAATAATTGTTACACCTATGGAGTCGTATAACAAACGCACAACAAAAATTCAAACATAGGGTGCCATTAAAATTCGTTTAAATGTTCTAAGAAATATTGTCGCCGTGCCGAGCAGTTCAATAAAACACACAATTATTGTAACAACTAAATAGGCGTATAACAGACAACAAAGTCCCAATCAAGGATGCCTTGACAATTCGATCAAATGTTAATAGTGTACGGGCCTTTGGTGGCGATGGCCCTCTCTCTGTTCGGTTCAGCTCTCCACAATTGGTTGAATGAATTTCAGCACAATGGACGATGCACTGGGATTATATTTATAAGCTTATAAGCTTACGTATATTCTCCAAGCAGTCTCATAGAAGCAAAACAGTGTACTTAATGTCCGAAAGCGTAATTAAGAACTGGACATCAGTTAAATTTAAACGAAAATTAGTAGTGCCCAACTACGTACTTGCGGGAAAGAGTAATTCCAGCTTCAAATTATATAATGGCAATAATATAAAGGCAACCAGTTGTAGTTCGAAATGAAACCGCTTATACAAAAGTCTCTAGAAGATTTCTGAGACAAATTAAAAAAAATAAGAAAGTCCAAGGTAGCTCAAAGGCATCAAGGAAGATCGGTAAACTTGTCCCTTGGGCTGCGAAGAGCTGACAGGTTACCATATCAAATATCACAGCCTACTAAACAGGTGTGTTTTCAAACGGTTACAAAATTTTTTTGGCCTACTTAGACGGGATATTCATGATGATTTCTTTTGTACTTTAAAAGTAGAAGTTATGAACTTTCGCACCTGTAAGAAATACGTATTGTATGAGCTCTATAGGGAGCCTACAAGAAGTGTGACTGCGCCAAATAAGACATGGTACCTACATAGATGGAAAATGAAGCTTGTGACAAAAAATCAAAGAAAATAATCAATATCAACTTTTCTTTAAATCGTTTCAAGCCTCTTAGTGTTCTCACTCAACCAAGTGTATTCAAATTTCTTGTTCTTGATCTTAATATTCTCTCTAACTCTCGCCCATAGAAAACTGCAATTACATTTTTGGCAACTGTGCGACACTTGAAATTACATTTAAAGCCAGCAGCAGGAGGGGTGGTTTGTGGTCGCCTCCTTAGGATAAGCAAAAGATGGCGTGAACGTGAAGTTTGTCTCGAGTGCAGGCAATGATGTCTTTGGCCGAGCTAGATAAAAGAAAAGAAAAAACAACGAAAAACAATTATGAAGCCTGAGAACTTTCCGCGCCATTTAACAGCTGTTGAAATAATGCCAACAGCCTTTCCCACCGCAAAAATGAAATAATCAAAGCGAGTTGTTTATTGAGGCACTGGCCCCAGGGCAAAATCTTCTCTTGGCGGCTGGCAATGTTAGTTTTATGAGCATGAGTTACCATTTTTATGGTTCAACATTGTTTGAAGAAAGCCACAACAAAGTCCCAGAACTTTGGCTCATTCAATTAGAAGACAACCCACACACACGCACACCCAAAAGTTGCTCAAAATTTCACATACAAACCGCAGGCGGAGTCAGCCATAAGGAAATTCTTTAATATTTTGATTAGAAGTGCTTGCGGTTAGCCGCTAAATGCACTGAGCACTGAAGTTCAGCTTCCCTCCCCCATTTTTTCTGCACATTTGCAATGCAAAATGATTTTATTTGACAGGCGTTTGGGGGTGGGGGTGTAGTTGCTGGGTGTGAATTGCATGTGTGTGTGTCAAAATATATTCCCATTTCCATTCTCATCTTTTTATTTTTTGCGGCTGGTTGTGTGGTGCAGCAGAGTTGGCACAAAAGCGGAAACGTCTGTGCCACATCCGTTTCCGCCTTGATGGTTATAACTTCTTTTTCCGGCGCTGGCCAATCAACGTTACGTTTCTGTGGCCAGGATCAGGAAGAGCAGCAGCTGCTGCTATTGCCAGTGCTTGGAGTTGTTAGAGCTTTAGGTTTAGCTCTTGCTGCTGCTGTTGTTGTTGTTGCCAACTAAACTTATCACTTTTGATAGCTCTGCAGCTGTCACACTTGCTGCCACGGCGGCTTAACCCCGCAGCCTTTGACTGCCCTGCACGTGGCACGAGTGTCAGTAACAACAATGGGCGCACACAAAAGGTGGAAACAAATGTCCTTAGCACACAAAAGTCGACATAAAAGCAGCTGCTAAGAAAGGCTACTTTGGTCGGAAAGTTGTTTACCGGAAACTAAATTTATAATATTAAGTAAATAATCCGAATATCTTTTTTAAAGTGAAGAAGACGATGCATTCAGCAGTATAGCTCAATCCCAGATAAGTAATGTAATTATCAGTAGTAATTCGTTCTCGAAGCGGACATTTGGTCACAGATCACACTCATTGTTTAGTCGCTTTTTCGATCTTAAAGCGGACGCATTAATTTGCATTTAAGAACTCGAAGCAAACGCATTGTAAAGTTGCTAATTGGAAGTATTTGAAAACTATTGGTCGTTCAGTCAAACTAGAGGACATTTTGGATACGTGGAGATGGTACCCACACGCATTCACCTTTTCGTTATCTCGTTTCGCAGCGGACACTGTTCCAAATCTAGCTTACTTTCGCATTAAACTAAACCATAAAGTTGATTGAAAATGATTGTTTTTATTGGACTACTGTTTGCAAAATAAACTAACAAAAAGCTTGTTAGTCAAACATCGTGAATAAAGACATATGTGTATACATCTCAACATATTACGGTGCAACCTACAACCCCAAATTTGTTGTCACTTTATTTGGAAATAAAGCGGAATAATTTCTGTGAACAAAGATAGTAAAAAAAGCATGCTAGCTCAACAAAAGGAGATTAGTGATAATATTTCAAGTGATTTTGATTTCAGAGTGAGCAGAGAAACTGTAAAAAATGCAATATAAAAATAAGATTTGAAATGATTATCAACCTCGAGAGAGACTGGAATTTTCTGCCTGACTGTTTTGGTTATTGACTGTTTCTGTCTGAAGTAATTGACTCCGAAAACTCCGAGATTTTTTAAGGCTATGAAGAAAATTTAGAGCGTCACAAAAATACTGAAGAAATGAAATAAGACCATATCTTTTCTCCAATACTTAACGAACTAACAACCATATGGTTGCGACGGCATCATTTCTGTTATTCTTAGCATTTGAGTTTAATTCTATGCTTAAACTGACATCGCTGCAATTATAACAAGTGTTTAAATTGCTTCAGTCGAAGCAGAAAAAGTAGCAACATATTCACTATAGGGTTACCACCTCGGTCGCGTCTTTCGCCCGGCAACTTATCAATGTCTAGTGGAGGGGGAGTACGGGTATCCAGGGAAAGCGGGAAATATGAAAATGTCAAATTTTTTCATACTTTATGTACTTATGCATTTTTTTTCCACATGCACTTTTCATTCGTCATCGCTTTTCGAAGAAGTGGCTCTTGTTCCGGTCGAATCAAAAACAGAGCAAGTCATATGGAAATTTAATTTCGTCAGAAGCTCTGACTTTACCTGTTCGACTCTCTCAGTCGATTCCTCAAATCGGTCCAAACATTCTTCATAACTAAAAAACTTCCACGTAGTCATTACTGATGGGGATCGATAAAACCATTCCAACAATTAAGGGCAATTGGACAAAACCCTCAGAACTTCGAAACTCTAACACTCTTTCTCTCGCTCTCTCGTTGTAATTGTTGTTGGTTCCATAATTTAATTGTTGGTTGGTGCTGCTAACTAAAAGAGATGAGCAACTTCTGTCGTGCTTGTGCTTTCGACGAAATTCAAAAGCAGAGCGCTTGCTGCTGCTCCGACTGGCACCGGTGACCTGAAGCAGCAGCTCCGACTTGCTCTGCTGATCGCTAGCAGCGAAAAGCAAAATGACAAGGAAACGTTAACCGACAACTTCTGGCGCTCTTAGCTTTTTGTCACAAATCAGTTTGCGTGCTTGCTTCGACAGCAACTTCTGATTTTTCTCAGAAGCAGCAGCAAGTCAAAAGCAGAGGAAATTAAACTTATTGCAGTTTGTTAAGCACTGATTATAAAGCCCCGCGCACTCGAATCCCAATGCTTCCGATATAGATACCCAGAGTCATATGCTGTAGTTCGATATTTTTGATTCTTTAACAAACCAAAATACGCCTTTTTCCAAATTCGATAGGGGCTAAAGCTATAATTAGGTAAACGCCTTTCGATAAAATCTCAGTGTAACTGAACCGAAATGGTGTCAACAACTGTAGTGGTCGTTTTTATGGTTCACATGTGGCTTTTAGTTTTAGATATATAGCTCAGGATCTTGCAATCTTCTGGTTGGGCTTTACGCTCTGGACAACATTTGATCAGTTGATGAAGTTTTAAAATAAAAATTGTTTAAATTAACTTTGAAATCGCATCTCGTCCCACTGCCAAGTACTGTTAATACCCAATATCACACTAGCATAAGCGGCCAAAAAAGGGTAGAAGAAGGCTAGTTATTAAAAAAAAAAACCCATCTCAAACACAAATTTAAGTTCGTTACTGCAAAGTAATTTGATTTTTGATTGTGTGACAGTTTGTCTTTCCATTTTCTGCTGGTTCTCTGGCCACACCTAAATTATTTACAGGGATATCCCTATTGTTTCATATTGGTTGGAAAATAATTGAAAAACATAAATCTAAAGCTTACTAATCCTTACGAATTGATTCATTTTCTCTTTGTCCCCTAAATGAAGCCACAAACGCCATTAAAGTGCGCACACTCTTTCAGAAAGATCAAAACTTAATCAGACTCGCGAGGCTAAAGCACTTAATTTGCTTTTGCAGTCGAAATATATTTCGACACTTGGTTTTAAATGCTGGCAAACAATCAGCATTCAACCGTGATGACGTTCTGTTTGATCTATCCATTTGCATTTGCATACCATTCACCAGTTCCCTACTGCACGCCTACCATATGCGCACACGGCGGGGCCCAATGGCTGTTTGCTGTGGGCGTGGCCTAGCCCGGCCAATTCATAACAATTGCGTTTCATGTGCCGGGCAACTTGACACTCAAGTGCGGTATGCCAACATATTTGCACTTGAATTGCTGGGGCGAGCAACTGCAGCAGTTTGTATGGAAATTTTTAACGTTTACGTGTATTTGCATGCGCCGCACACGAAAAAAGAAGAGTCAAGAATGTGAAGAAAGCAGAAGAAGAACTGGAACAGCTCGCATTTTGGGGCGCAAAAAAAGCGCATTGTATGAAAATTGCATGCAAGTGGAAAAGGAGCCCACAGATGGCAATCAATTTGCCACGAAGCCAAAAGTAAAGCGACTTTCAACTAAAGCCGAGAAACTGAGTGGAACTGTTTGACGGGCACTGGACGGGGAAATATGAAGTGACTAGAGCTAAAGAGGCGGCGTTGCTCGGGTGCAACGAACAAAAATTTATTGAACCAGTTCTGTTTTATACCAGTTTGGACCAAATTTTTAAAGGTAAGCCAGAATGAACGCACCAAATATTAAGTTTAAAACTCAGGACCACTTTTGAATCGGTTCAATTGGGTTCGGAAAGCATTTTATTTTATCCCTTTTAGCAAGTTTATTTGAAATACCTTTTCAATATGGTTATGAACCTGCTTAGAGCCCGCTTCAACTGTTTCGGAACTCTACACACATTCTAGCATACATCGCACTTTTGCATATATTTTTAGATATATTCTGGCTAAGCCATCCTTTCCCTAAATTTACCTTGGCTTTGAGAATTTTTTCTTTGAAATTGCTTCCTTTCTACCTGCATTCCCGTTTCTTATCTCCGTAACGAAAATAAAATTGGGTGGCAATTGCTAGGAAATGCCAATCGCGTCAAAGTTGCATATTAGCATTTCAAACGAGCGGCAGTTAGCCGAAAAATTGCAGGCAATGGTCGCCAAGAAGAAAAGTGCGCCAAATTGGAAGGTGCAAAAAGGAGCGCAAAAAAGAGAAATCTAAACTCTCGCACACACACACACACAGTCGGTCGAAGCACAAAAGAAAGCCACTTAAATGCAGATTACAATAAAAGCAGCAGGAAGCATTTTGCAGCTGACGGCAATGGGGTACTTTTTGGCAAAGCTGCCTGATTTTACTATTTTTTTGGGCTAGCTCCAACAAATCAAATCGTCAGCTCCAGCTTCAACACCTTTAATGGCCGCCGCCACATGCGGGTGCTGTTGGAATAATTTCCTAATGCTTGTCACAGCCATTACCAACAGCAGAGGCAGAGGCACCCACCATCCCCGTCCCCATCCCCTCCCATGCAAAATGCAAATGTCGAGCAGGTGAATCACTCAAGCGGCGCACGTAGCCAACGCACAGACGTTGGCCAAAGTGCAATGGTACAACAACACCAAAAAATGATGCAAAACATCACCAAACGGACTACCTGCTGCTGCTGGGGCAGCTGCCATCGCGCATAACGAGCAGCTTTCACGGACTGCAACGCAAAATTTGTTAATTCAATTAAGTTCGAAATAAAACTGCAAATGCGTCGCTTTAGTAAAATTCGTTGAAAAAGCTCGTCAAGCTGAATTCAATTTTTAAGAATTGCCCAAGCGATAAAGTAATGCAATGTAATGGAATTTCAAATGGGAAATGGGCATCCGTACAAAAAAAAGGGGATAGAATCAAAGAACTGCTATCCAGATGACGACTAAATTACTTCAAATACCCTTACAAAATTACTTCTCGTCTTTTTATCTCTGATATCCGAGGAAACAACTAACCCACTGCTCTCCTAATCAAAACATTTAAGCCTAAAAAAAAAAGAACTGCTTAATCCCTTCCACTTAAAAATCGTTAAGTTATTGCCTGAAGACCAAGAAATTCAAGTTTAAAACTATTTCAAAGGTCGACTCGGAGCTTCACCTTCGAAGATTCAATAGAAGTTTGAGCACAATATCTTTACCCACGAATTCTTTATGCCAACATAGACTGAGCTTCAAGTGACGACCAGCATCGCTTAAAAGAAAAATTGAAGGACGCGCATGTTGCTATTAATTGCATATGAAAATGTCCGCTCAGTTAACTGCAAGTACCCTTTAGAACCAAGTTTGCGCTTTTTAGCTCAGCAGTAAGGTCGTTTATGTGCAACTGAGATGAAGTGTGGGGCTTAATTCAATAGTCGTAGTAATTTATATTATTTAAGTGAGTACTTGCTATGATTTTATAAATGTAAGTGTTCGCATAGGCATGGCTTTTGCCATCAGCATTTTATTAAGCGTAATAATTAACGTATCCTCAATTTTTGGTTTCTTAAATTTTTAGTACTAAATATAAGTTATAAGTCTAAAAAATAGCTATCTAAGATGCCCTTTCTGTAGCCCAACGCACTGGACACATATTTGGCCAGCAGCTACCATGTTTTCCGTTCAGTAACTCTATTTTAGTCTTAAGCTTAGTATACCCCTCAACAAAGGAGCGTCCAAAGTAGAGTAAAGTATTTTTGAGATTTTTTTCAGATTTCTCGGAAGACGTTTAGAGGTCGCGCAAGTCGAATATTCCCCTAAAATCGGGTATTCCGTACTGTTTTTGAATTTAACCTCTAGCTTGATCAATAACCAAGATTTTTCTCTATAAGCTTGCGAAAAATGATGATTCACCCTACTACTCATTTATCATTCTGGCCGATATCATTTGACCGGAATTCGTCCCTTCTGAAATTTGTTCACAACATAGTTACTGTTTCGGTCACTGTTTTGGTTACTGTTTTAGTCACTGTTTTGGTCACTGTTTGGTCACTGTGTGTCTATGTTCTTGATAAGCTTTTAAAAATGTTGTTGATGTTGAGTCAATGGATAATCCCAGCAAACAGCTGTCTTATATCCAGATATTTAAAGCTTATTCAGTTGATATATCCACAATCCTAACTTTGTCTTTTATCGCGCCGATTATTCAATGTTTTTTACATATACCTGTTAACCGCTACTATCGTTTATTAGCAAAAAAGGGTTGTAATAATTCCCTATAAACTCAGCTGTACCATATTCTATTCTTAAAAATAAATCACGCGTATTTTCACCAATTTGTTGCAGCTCTTCACTTATCTTTTTCCTCGCTATCTTTTCTGGAGTATTTAACTAGAAGGGTAGCTTCATGTTTCTTCTTTTGTCTGTGTGCTGCATGCAGGGTGTTGCGCCCTTAATATATAGCCTCAATTGTTTCCCATTTTCGCCGACTGCACCGCCTGGCTTTTCGGCAAATTATTTCCGAGCATTGTAAATGAGTTGCTTAAATCAAAAGTTTATTTTCGTTTGGTGCCTGTTTAAATATATTTTGAACGCCTTTGATTGTAAGTAGTTGTTGCTGAGTTGGCCTGTTAAGCAAAACTGCAATCTCGACAATTTTATTTGCGCTTTAAGCAAATTCCGGCAAGGCAAAAGTTGCCACAAAGTTATTTCATTAGCTGCTGCTGCTGCAAGGACTGGCACCTTGTTTGGGATTGCTTGCGCTTGGGCAGGGACCTGGGTAAGGAGTGGGAGGTGGTTGATGTCTTTTGCTCCTTTAAGATGCAGTCTTATTAAACTTCAATACTTGTTAGTTGCTTGTTTTATTTAGCACTTTATTTTGTTTGAAGTAGTTGTTGTTTATAAAAATACAAGAGCTGCTTGCGAGGTGAATTTAGATTAGGGAGAAAGGGTTATACAACGACGGATAAAGCTGGAATTTATATTTTCAGTCGCAAAGAAAAAATTTGGCAAAAATCTAAAATTTTCTTGAACTACCCTATAATTTTAGTCAGAAATTTTAAACGAACCTTAAAATAAATCGAAACGGCCGTCTGTCTGACTAGCTACTGATCATGTTTATATGGGTCAATCCATGTGAACTTAGCCATCCGATTTTTATTTATGTCAAAAACCAAAATTTCTATCCCCGCCTTAAAGATCCACACATCGAGTGTATACTTCTATTTCTTGACATCCCCACCTTTTACAGCTCGTGAGATAAACGACGAAGAAACGAAGAATAAAAAACTTTAAAAAATATAGCTTTATAACGGTGCATCCGATTCAAGAAAAAAAGTGTCCCATGAGTCCATTGTTTAACACGGTTTTAGCGAAAATGCATGGTTCTTTACCGTTTTCTTAAATAGGGCCCACCGATATTTTCAAGAACTATTTTTTTTTATGTAAAGAATATCCATATACATATTATACAAAAATCCCCCGATGGCTCCGCCCCTTAATTCGCGAAAAAAATATTTTTATATATTAACATTATTTTACAGTACAACTATTTTAAGGACATTGCCTGGTTATGCCTTGGCACCCCGCTATTTTTGAAGAACATACCGAAAGTAAAAATATTCTCAAAGAGCTTGGCCCAATCAAATCTTAAAGGTACTTTTTTTATACCATTCTCTTAGAGTCGGATCTTCGACCAATTCATCTTTAGAAACCCATCCATAAAATAAAGAATACCTTTAAAACAATTCTAGCGCAGCTACAACATTAATAACAATTGTTTTATTGTCTGTAACCTTGTATATTGTGGTTTCAGCAACTGTGTTTAAATTTTTACTGCTTTGTAAAATCACAAAATAAATTCAAAAATGATTTCCGATTTTTCCACCTGCTCCTTTCTTCACTAGCTTAAACTTGCAGTAATTTCTTGCACCTTTTTCTGCAATGAAATCAGAGTGCTAGCAATTTACAGGATAACTTTTTTAATATCGTACAAGTTGTCTACGTTACGTTGGCGCTCTCTGGCGTGCAATACCCTGCGTATGCTTAACATTTGTGCTGTCAACGATGATGTCAAATGAAATGTCAAGCCCGTCGGTCTGTGCCTGACAAGTTTATGTACATTTGGCCTAAAACGCAATTTGTTGCTTGGCTCACATTTCCATGGTCCGCCTCCGAAAAACGAATGCCCAAACAACTTTTAATTAAGACATTTGCAGGTCCACAGAACCGACATATTAATTTTCAACTGCCGCAAACAAAAAACAGGCGAATGAAGATGGCTGGATGGACATCAGCAGCAGCAGCAGTAGCAACAACAACAACAACGACAATTGTGTGCAAAGTGTGTGAAACTTGCAAAAACAAATTGAAACTCAAATAAATGTCTGTGCAAAACGGCAACGAATGTCAAGTGAAATGTGCAGAGGCAGAGACAAATGCATTGAAAGCCAGAAAGTAGAAGAAGATGAAGAGTCTCTGCCAACTAATTGTTACTTTTGAATATTGAAAATTGCCAAGGAAAACTTTTTACCCATATGGATTTGGTTACCTGCATACAAAACCAGAAAAACGCACAAGAAAAATTATTTTCAGCAGAAACTTTAAGCTGTAAATTGCAAAAGTTGAAACCGGAGAAATGTATTACCCTACAACTTTACAATTAAAATGAAGACTTTCAAATTATTAATAATACTTTCTCTAGCCAATGATGCGATCAAGCCAGCCAGGAAGTTTCATCGCATCTGACTCCTTTTTGTTACGCAAAAACATTTGATAGTCCATGAGTTGCTTGGTGTCCAGTGGACCCCAATCGGCATGCGGTTTTGAAGACTGTCTGAGGCGTTTTTGTATGGAGCCCTTGGGTTGCTGGTATGTGGCATAACAGGCCCAATAGAATAACTGGCCAATGATCACTGCCGAAATGCACCAGCCAATGACTTAAAAGAGAAGGGAGAGGGTGAGATTCTTTAGATTTTTTAAACACATTTGCACTTACTTCTATAGTGGAGTGGAAACTCCTGACCATTGTGGCTAAGCGGAGACATGGTGTACACATTGTAAGCAAATATCAGCAGCATTACTGCAGGTGTAACAATGGACCAACAAATGCGATAATAGTTGGAGGTTTTAATGTTCAACATGTACTCGGCATCTTGACAAAGTCGTTTGGTGCCTAGAAAAACAAGAGATATATGGGAAGATTATTTGAATAATGTTCGATCGAAATCAAAATCGATAAATCCGCTTAGGACGGAAGGGATCATAATAATCGACATTTGACGAACTAAAACCGGCTCCAAACTTGAAACTATTTGAGCTATGAAATAGATCAGCATTGGACACGTTCTGGCTTCCATTGCTCTGAGAGATATTTTTCGGCAAATTCATAAAATATCAGGAAAGTAATTGTTTTTAACGAAATTTATTATTCAGAATTACAATTAACCGCGTTACCTTTATATATTTAAACAGCTGATATAGTAAGAGCGAGGCAACTGCAATTTCGAATGCGAACGCCAAAATTTGCTCAACGTCTGATCATAGTAAAGGTTAAATAGGAGATACTAACTTATTTTTAAAATTTGTTGGAACTGACCTAGTATTTCTACTGAATTCAAGTTCGCTGATATTAACCGAAATTTTTTAAAATTATGCTAGACTCTTTATTCGCACTTACCATATAACCATCCCACGGCAATCAGTTCAAATATGGCCGAAACCAAGGACACAAACGTGACACCATGAAAGTCCACCAGAGTTATAATATGCTGACCTCCAGGCGTAATGTATATCAAACCAACTGCGTATCCAACTAGAGCCAGGCACACCACTATCATCCAGAGCTTGGCATTCACAAACTGATCCTTGAGCACACTCATTATGCAGCTGACCATGCCAACATTGCTGCCCACGCCTAGCATAAACAACATGGCAAAGAAAAGCAGCGAGAAGATCTGTGGCATCCACTGGAACTTGGCTATGGCTTCGGGATATGAAATGAAGGCCAATCCTGGTCCGGCCTTCACCACACTGGCTATATCCTGTGTGCCCGACTCGTAAGCCAGATTGCCCAAAATCCCAAATATAATCACACCCGATAGCAAGGAAGTGAAGGTATCCAGAGTGGTTACTATGTGGGCATCTCTGTAAATGTTATGATCGAAGCGATTGTACGAGGAGTACATGATGATAACCCCAAAGCAGACAGCCAGCGAGAAGAACACTTGAGTTACAGCGTTGTACCACACCAGAGGCTCCAGCAGTTTGCTCCACTGCGGTGTAAGAAAGTACATGACACCGTCAAGAGCTCCGGGTAGGGTCATAGCACGCAGGAGAAGTAACAGCATGACCACATAGGGAAACAAAGCCAAGACATACGAAGCCTTGCCGGAACTTTTTACCCCGCGTATAATAATCAAAGTCACAGTGATCCAAGAGAGAGCCAACATCAGGGCCAGACGGCCACTGGGATAGCCTAGGCCCTGATCCAAGGTCTGAGTCTCATTTAAAACTAGGCGCTGCAGATAGAGCTGTGTTGAGGAACTAAAATTGCTCACTGTCATATGCTCTCCCCCACTAGAAGCATTCACACAGCCTTCGCCCCACTCCTCACGGCAATAGCTCCAGGGCAAAATAGCGGCAAATGAGTCGAAAAAATAACTCAAAGTCAAAGCCATAACCGAGGCATAATAAGTGGCCAGCACACCCAAAGACAAAAGCTGGGCATAACCCACACCTGCAAGGCAAACAAATTTTGAATCTTTTAAAGAAAATTGCTAACAAATTTTACCTCTCATGAGTGGCGCAAAATCAAAAACCTGCACAATTCCACGACTTGAGAACTGACCCAACAGCATTTCCATATAATAAATGGGCTTACCCACCACAAACAGTACGGTAAGGTAGGGTATGAGAAAGGCACCACCGCCATTTTCCAGGGCCGTGAAGGGAAATCGCCATACATTACCCAAACCCACGCTCAAAGCGATGCAGGACATTAAAAACTCTAGAGAACTACCCCAATTCTCACGTGGCAAGGGCAAGGGCAAGGAGAGCTTCAACAGAGTCTCTCCACTTTCAGCAGGGCTCTGTAAAGAAGCAAGATTTTATAAATATATTAAGGTAAATTGTTTGGCATACTAAAAGCTCACCCTGCTGGTTTCCACTGTCGTCTGCTCCAAAACTGGCGCTAAGCAGTTTGAGCGACTCTCCAATTTCAAAGCTCTCATCATGAAGCGTTGCTGGGGTAAGCAAAACCAAAACAAAAAGAAATATTATTAGACACTTCTCAGACTTAAATGAAATTGAAAACTTTGGCCAGACGACAAGTGCCAGGCCGTCTCGCCGGTGATCATCAATTTTCCCAGCTGATGCAATCTCTGCGACAGATTTCAACAAGCCAACTTAAGCTCAATTTATGGCCAATTATGGAAATAAGGCACTAACCTTTTAACCTTTTAAGTATCTTCTATCTTCTGGGACACACACGCACGAAATAAAATTGAAGCAAATTTGAAATGTGAATCGTATTAGGCTGCCCCAGTACACCGTTATGATTGCACTTCACCTCACTTCACTTTCATATCAGCTTCCTTTAGCGATTGCTGTCAAAATAGCTACTGCTCTAAATCAAAGTATGCAGCTCGCTTTTATAGTAACTCCTCTGCGCCACTCAAGTGTTGGGGGCGTCCAGAAATGAGAGAGCCCATAAAAGAGTGATTGAGAGTTGAGACTCACGGCGATCTTTGTTTATTAATTGATATGCCGCATCTCTGAGGGCAGCCAATCAATTAAACTGATTGAGTTGCAGATCGATTTTGACAAGTGTTTCCTTTTGATTTCTTCATTTAAGTTCAAATTTGTTCTTTGCCACTTTTTGAATATTGAGCAGGATTGTGAAATTTATCACTTGGAGAGAGCTCCCAGCTTAATGCATGTTTAGCACTTACTTATAGCTCAAAGTATCATTTGGTATAATGACTGAAGCTGGAACCAATGTGGCGTAAAGGTATTTTTTTGTTTTATATAATAGAGATAAAAAAATTAAAAACAAAAGTCACTATGTAGGATTCAGAGGTCAAGGACAATGTAATGGATCAAAGCATTTCGTGTGGAATTGGTGGCGGATGAAGAGAGTCTTTTATTTTGGTGTGCAGCAACACCACTTCAACACAGAGACCTATTGCTCTTGTGACTGCAACGGGCGATTAGAGATAGCTGGAATGCATATTACATAGTGTGAGTCGTAGCCTGCTCCATAGACTAGAGGTGGTTCTCTGCGGGGGTATAAGAGGAAAAAGAACTATGTACATACAAATTTAAAGGTGGGTGGTACCTAGCAGCTGGTGTAAAATATGGCGTCAGGAGCAAAGGCAGCCACCAGAGCTGGCGTGGGCAGAACAGCAGCCAGAGAAGGCAACACTATAATGGGCTGTGGAGACGGCGGAGGTTCAGGCTTAGATTGTATGGGCAGTCCAGCATTTGGTGGAAATGACATACCAGTCACATCCACGGGAGAAGCATATCGTTTCTTATTTTAAAGCAATTTTTAGGGAAAATTAAGGTCGCAATCTTTCGTTAATGTACAAAAGTCGACGTTGTGTATAATGGCGGCCTCTTCGAAAACATTTTGCGGCTAATTCAAGCATATTCTGACTCTTTTAAACCAACGAATTTTCCGCATAGACGTACAATTTTGAGACTAGAATTGTCCCTAAAAATTGAAAGTGTCGTACCAGCCCTATGAACAACATATTTCTTATAAGTGGGGATTCTAGTTCAATTTAAAGACCAATCTTAGTGGCTCATTTTGGTAGATTATTCTGGATCTGTTCCCGCTTAAAAATAAATTTGTTTGCATTTCTTAACTTGAAATGCGTTAGTCGACCTCCAACTTAATATTTACGCGAAAGTACATTGCTTGTCTACATGTATATTCTACTACTTTCGTTATCTCGCCCTGCCCAAGAGTATGCTACAAATTCTACAAAAACCCCTCTGAAGAGTTGTAGATAATGTGGAAGTTATATCATGTAGATCAAGAGTAAAGTTTCACCTCCAAATTAAATTTAGACTTTCTATCTAAATTTACGGCTTGTTGTGGAACTCTCCTCTTATTTGGATTGCGTCTTTTTTATCAACACACACGCCGTCGGAATTATGAATTTATATGCAGCCGTTGCTGTGTACTTTTCACCGAATAAAACTCGGAAATTTATGAAGATAAATCCGAAAGGCAAATCAGTTTGGCTAACTCTTATCAAAGAGCCAACCTCAGTCAGGGAGATAGCCATTGTGGTTTATGGTATGTACAAAGATGATAGCACTGCACTGAATTGAGCATTTGTACAAATTGAACCTGGAAAATCTACAACCAGGTCAAATGCAGCCGGTTGTGCGTCCCGCTTCCAGCAACATCAACAACGGTTTAAACAAAATCGAGAGTCAATGACTTGGCACATATTGTTGTGGTTATCGTCTGACTTGGCCTAACCGAGTCTATTTCTTTTTTTATTTTTGCATAATTTATGGCAAGCTTGATTTAACTTGAAGCCAATTGAGGCAGATCTTTTTACAAATTTTCCACTTATAGTTTGTGTCAACTTCTGAGGCGGCAAATACGTGTTAGTGTAAATTTCAACAAATGAGAGAACAAACAAAATAAGAGAATTTAAATAAAACAACAGACTGACATTATGAGGAAAGTTATTCTAGGGCTGATGAGACATTTGCATCTTAATAAGGATGAAGCGCCGCCACTCAACGTCAATTTTGTCAGCAAAAGTTGGAAGTTAAGAGAGATGTGTGAAGATTTTAGCAAAGCAACCAAATTATGGAAGTTAATCCATCTTTGTGATTTGGAGACTCAATCGATGGCATCAGCTGGCTTTCGTTAAGCAGATTATAATCGAGTTGTGCATAGACTCTAAATGATTGCCTAAATATTATGAAAATTGATATCAATGCCATGCTTCAGTAAGCCTAACCTGGAAACTTGTTAGAAGTTTTTTTTATTATTGTAGCCAAATGGTACGGCAAATGGCCAGCCTGATGTTTGAGGTGTTAGCTCATAGCCGAAGGCAAAATCAAACTGTTTGTTCTTAGTATTTCACAGCACTTGTGAACAAAAATAGGAATTAATTAAATCAATACAGGGTGAGGACAAAGGAAACGAAGAAATATATTTGAAAAGAATATATCAAATATCATTGATAAGTCTAAAATGTGGACCTATGAAAAATAATTTCTGTCTTTTTTGTCGGAATATAATATTTTATAATTGAGAACACGATTTTGGTAATTGTTAGATACTTGATAATCTAAGTAAGGCTCACACTTAAAAATGGTGGCTTTTTGTGGCACCCTGTATTTATTTAAGTAGTTCCTATTCGTATGGTACTTCTGCAGTCCAATATGGTAATATGGTACAAAGCTTAGGGTAATTGTTACCAAACCTTTTTTGAATTCCTACTTAAGCAATTGTACCAAAAGTTGTCTTGTAAAGTGAAAACCGGAACAGGACCGAACGGAGATCGTTCAACCATCATCAATCAATCATAAAGCCGAAGAGCTAGATAGTTAAAAATTAATGAAAGGATTGTAAAGAAAAATGATTTAAGCCCACAATCAGGCCTGTTTCCGTTTTCATCTCCGAAAATCGATCAAGTTATGCGGACTCAGAAGTTTTTCCTTAGTGTCACTGGAATGAAAAGTAAGTGAAAGTTTGTTTGCCATATGTGTCCATAGATATATCTAGCATACCATTTGATTTAAAATAATTTTTTCAACTTGTTCCTTTGAAATTTCATGTAGAGGACAGCAAAATCGATCGAAATCGATCTACTACTCGCAATTCCGCATCAACGCTTGAACAGTGTCGATCGAAATTATCAAGGCTACCATATAGCTGAATTTTACAGGTCTGTTCCCGAAATGGTCAAGTGTGCTCCCTTTCAAAAAGTCGACTGTTTTATTTTGCTTCTAAATTTTGAACAGTTTCTTGGAAATCACAATACATACCAATTCCGATCAATCGAATTCGGAAACGAAAACAGCCCGGATAACTCGAAAACAATTCAAACATTCATTCAAAAAAAAAAAATCGATTTATAACGGGAGCTCCGAAATACTTTTTTACTTTTTGCATGCTCAACATAAGAGTACAGGATTGGCCATATCCGACGAAACCATCTGGCAACACCATAACTTTTGACAGCGATGCCAGAACGACTACATAGCGAGCTTAAAGCGTCAGTCCTAGTAGATTTTTACCTTGGAACAGTACAGTAATTTACATTCAACCAAATAATTCAATTGTGAAAGCACAACGTGCATTTGAAGGAATAAATAAAGTGAAAAGTGCGCCTTCTAAGAACTCTATTAAACGCTTGTACGAAAGATTTACAACCGGTCATGCAAAGACTTCTGATGCAAAAAGGCGGAATAAAAAGTGACCAATTCGCTTCAAATCACCCGATTTGACGCTTTCACACTTATTTTTGTGGGACTATTTAAAATCAAAGGCATACATCAAATAGCCAAGGAACCAGGAAGACCTGATAAACTATATCCGCCAGAAAATAACCCTCATTTCGGCCGAAAAGATAGACAAAAGCATGAAAAATGCTGCAATACGCCGTAGCCGCTCAAGGCCACCATTTACGAGAAATCGTATTCAAAAAAAGGGCATAGTTAACTACGGCTCTGCTGAAGTTTTGTATACCCTTGCAGTTTGTTTTTCTAAATATGACTACTTTCGGACCTGACTTTCTAATGGGAGCTAAACTATATAGATGTCCGATTTCGACCAAATTTAGTGGAATCTTGGAATGGCATAAAAACTAGAACTTCTTTTTCGAACGATCATTCATACTGCAGCTATATGCGATAAACATCCGAATTTGACAAAACTTTGTAGCATTGTGTAAATTTATTTAAAATAGTCAAAGTTAATGTTAACAGGTTTACGGTCGAGGTTTGATTATAGTTCAATAATCAACCAGAAAATTCAACAAAGAATACATTTGATCATGAACAGTAGCTGTTGCTGTGTAGACGGCCGTTTCGTCTGCCAACATGACAAAGCCTTCGTCAGTACACTTTCAGTTGCTGTCACACCAAGAAGCCATTTGCAAATCCTATTTATATTACCCAGTCGGCGAATAAATAGTTGAAAGAAAATTCGATCATTCTCAGTACTCTCCTTAAGGTAAAACTTTCATACAAAAATGATAGAAGAAAAGTAGAAATAATGAAAATGAAAATTTTACTTTACATCGAAATAATTCACATCTGGATACAGGCTTTGTTATTGAAGTAAGAGTGAAGCACGAATTTCCAAAACCGGGCGTAAGTCAGGGATCAGTCAAATAGTGAGTTTTTGAAATTTGATTAGTGAACCAGTTTTCATAATGAATGTAAACAGATGTAATATAGCTTCGCTTAGTTGTTGTTATTAAAGGAATAATAACATTCATTCTTTCATTTTATGAAATCAATTATTTGATTTTCACCAAAAAAAAGAATTTGAAGTGCAATTGATATGAATTCATGTGATAGATAAATGCTAATTAAAACTTCCTTAGCAATTTACTTATAATCATTTCACAAACTTAAATTTCGACTACTTCAGACTGATTGAGATATGGCTGAGTAGCCCATAGCGCAGGATGATAAGAGAGTACAAAAATAAACAAAAATTGGAAGACAAATACTGCAAGTCAAATGGAATATTCCGCAGCATGCACATGATCATTATTTGCAATTAGATTCAGTTGCAAGATTTCCAGCTGCAGCCAACCATTGAGGAATCAGTGTGCGGGGAGGTACTTTTCCAATGGGCTTGAAACCTGTCGACGGGTTGCCTGTGAAACTTGTTTCCTAGTTTTAGGCTGGCAGCAGCCAGCCGCTACTGAAAAGAATTTCTATAATTATTGCACAAGACTGGGACTTATGTTATGTTAATTGGTGCAATGTTAACTAGGAATAAAGATTAAGATAAAAACAAAAAGTGCATAGCAAATTAGCAAAGCTTTCAGCTGCTCCCAAGACAAAGAAAGGAAAAACACCCCCAGCCCCGGCGATAAGACGCTGCTACCCAGAGAGTGATTGAGTGAGCCGATGAGTGAGTGAGTGAATGTGAGCGGGAATGAGAGAGTGTGTATGCGTATGCGGGAGCATATGCTATATAAATTGGTGCGTCTGTTGGGAAGCACTTCAGTCGCCGAGCGGATCACTGCAGACCAAGATCTTTCCCCCAGCAGTCGTCACAAAACTTCCCTTCTAAAATCTAAGAGCCAAAAATATCACCAAAGTCAACTGAACAAGAAAAAATCATTTTGTGCGAAAATAGAAAATTAATTTATTTACGCGTTTGTCAAACGAAAACAATTTTCATGTCTTGCCAAAAATTTCCCTGCGTACAGGCCAACGACGTAAACAGCTGCTGGCGCTTTAGTCTAGCGGCAGTGTCATCACTTTAACAAAAAACGTCGAAAACAATACATAACAAATCTATAAAAATAAACAAGGAAGAGCTTATCGGAAATATTGGAAAGATATTTACGCGCACGCATTGCAACTCAAACATTCGAGTTTATCCCAAATTGTTATTGTTTAGCCCTCTCGTCTTCCTTCAATTGCATGGGTAAAGTTATGAGAGTGAATTCGTTACCACCGCCCGCCCACAAGTGCCACGCCCACGCCCGCTCCAAACAACAACAAGAAAAACAGTTGAAATTGAAAAAAATCGAAATATATTTTATGTTTAACAATTTGTGCAAGAGAAAAACTTTAAGGGAATATAATTTATTGACACTAAAACGCAAGTCGGAAAGTGAGTAAAATCGGAGTGAGTTAAGTGAAATCGTTGTGCCAGTGATCGTAAAGAATTGACATCAGCATAAATCAGTTATATAATAGAATAAATATTAAAGATTTAAATTTGTAAGCAATTTGTAAAGGACCTTGGAGCACGAGGCTTTGGGTTTCGTATAATAAAAAGGTAAGACAAAACGAGAAAGAAACATTTTATATCCTGTAGATATTTCGGGAATAGCTTACTTTGTATACGATTAGCTACAAAAACAAGTGCCTCAAATTTCGGTTTCTTTTATGGTCTTTGGTTTTGGCCCCTTTAGCGATAAGAACACAAACTGAACTAACTCAAAACTTCAAAAGGAATGCATCATCCTTGTCTGACAGATGCAGGCTCGGCAATATTCTTAGGTTGCTAATTCTTGGTTCTTCCCCCACATTTCTCCGAACTTAATTTACTCGTTTATATAATGTGAGTTATAAGTTTCAATTATAAAATATATACAAATCGTATTAGAGATATCAATCAGTTTCCATTGTATAAAATGGGTCTCATGGCCCGTTTATTTTGTTCAAACGATAAAATCTATATCACAACGTAAGGCAAAACAAAAGGCTGGCTAACTGTACAATATCGTGCATTTGGAAAAAACGACTGTCACAGTATTAAAATAAAGATCTTATAATTACTCAGTTTTGTGCTCCATATTTGTCAAATACTCCCACACTGAGAATACAACGATCGCGATAGACTTCAAACGGTTTTGTACCTGAAATGTCAAGTATGTTTTGTTCTTGGATGTACTTTAATTAACGCAACAACGCAACAATCTTAAATCGAAAAACAAATGTTTATATTTTGGAAATGATAACAAAATTTTGTATATTCAGAACTTATCGTACTTACAATGTGTCAAAGTCAAGTACAAAATATCAAACTCCAGAGAAAGCCACAGAAAATGGAAACTATTTTAATTCGAATTTACTGGTACTGGATAAATTTGTCTAACACTTTCTTATGGAGTGATGCTAGATTTCGGATTTGCAGTTATGCCATTTTGGTCTTTGGTCTTGGTCCTTATTTGATTCAGTACCGAGAACTTGTTTCAAGAATTAAATGGAAATCGTTTTGGGGAATAGTTGCATTTTATGGGCATAAACCAAGAACATTTTGTTCATATAATATAACCTCTTTTCTTTATTAGGGCTAACTTAAGAATTTATTAGATTCTACGAAGAATATTTAGAACTTGTTTTAAGAGTAAGTCGAGTTCGATCTACAATGGTTTCAACCGTCCTGGTCTTTATGTGCCACTGTCCAATTTAAACTAAAAAGACATAGGATAAACAAATTCCATAATAAGCAAAATCGTTCTCAAGACAAGGGCGTAAGTTAAACTCAGCCCTGCTGGACTTCCATATACCCATTAATCAGCGAAATTAATGGGCGTATTCAGCAGAGAAATCCGATTTCCGATTACTGATTTATGATTTTCGATTTTACCTGCTGAATACAGAGATTGCTGAGATGGAATCATTCAAAACGTATGATTGGTGAGACCATTAACCGATCGTACGGCCAACTGTTTACCCCAAAACTGGAAATGAACCGACAAACTTACAGCGTTGAAAGCCCTCAAAAATGTTACCACAATTTTCCATAGTTGTTATGTATTTTTAAACTTATCAATCAGTGTTATTCAGCAGAGAATAATAAGCAATCGCAAATCGTAAATCAGTAATCGGAAATCGGTTTTACCTTCTGAGTGCGCCCAGTGTTTAATTAACAGAGCATTAACATTAATGTAAATATATCATGATGTTCTGAAAAATATGCAATATATTTTTTAACCTTGACAACTCTGCCATTTATTATATGACTTGTAAGAGTTTTTTAGCATTTTTTATTGCGGGGGCGGGAGAAGGCGTGGTTAAAATTTGAAACAAACTTGATCTGACTGCAGACAAAACAAGTCTAGTTCTGAAATTTGTTTGCTCTAGCTCTTCCAGTCTCTGAGATCTAGGTGTTTATACATATGAACGGACGGACGACTTTAGTATACCGTTTTTACTTTACGAGTAACAGGTATAAATATATAGTTTCAGTCAAGAACAGTTCATTTTACAGCTAGCTCCACCTATTAGATAACACAGACTGTCCATTTGGTCTACATAGATAAGCGATGGTTGCGTTTATTTTTCATGGCCTTCAATTCGGAGTTCAATTTCTGCATGTTTCTGCTTATGTAAACTTATCGCTAAAATTTTGTTTAAACTTAATTAGCTAAAAACATGGCAAATAAAGCAGAAAAAGAGGTCAAAGGTGCTATTCGTGTTTATTTTCCTACGCTATACTAGATTCTGCTTTGTAATCAACTCTTTCCGTATTATTTACCTTTCATTACAATAAACACGATTATCAAGATAATGGAAAATACATTTCCAGATTATTATTTCGTAATATTCGTAACTAGAAATTGAAATTACGATAATTAAGCGAGTATTTCAATATTTAATTACTTTTACAATCGGGGATTAATACCGGAACCGAAACAAATGTTTTTTTTAGAATACCGAATAAAAGTTATTATTGAAACCGATAGAACCGTAATAAAACCGAAACGTTGGTACCGGTACGTTTTCGGTTTTTTGATCTTCATAGTTTTGGTCAGATGTTTGTAACGCAAAGAAGGAATCTTAAGACGTCCTTAACACTATGTCAAATTTTCTTGTCACTTTTCTAAGAAGGCTTAAAACGTCTGGCAGAAGGCACCTTCAACATTTCTTCAATTTTGCGGACGGCGAACAGGAAATTCTTTTATATCGGACAGAGTGGGACTCAGTTCGCGAAATAGTACGCATATTAGAAACCACAACTAAGCTTCAAGCCGTAAATCTCGTTTTGAGTGATTTTTATTCCATTTAGATACATTGCAAATTGGAATTATCTAAAAATACGTCCTCTTTAGCAAAATCGCTTGTTCAGGAAATAGAAAAGCGTGAGACATTCCCTTTTTAAGAACAATGCTTTTCAATGTGGCATATTTTTGGATTACGTAACGCTAAGTCATGAGCAAAAAAAATCTCGTATTACTCCTTTTCTCTTATGCGACAGAACACATATCAATGCAGCCCAAAAAAATCAACGATCGAATTTGAAAAATTTACCATAAACTTACGAATAGCTCTCTTCAAAGGCCAATTTGGACACCTTCGGGCTTGCTGATGCTGCTCCCTTGATTTTTTTTTTGGCTGCATTGATATGTATTCTGTTGCATAAGACTCATAAACGCAGATATTTTTGCTTAGTGTGACCTCCATAATTTTTCCAAAGCGAAAAAATAAGCAAAACAAATTTTCCGCCTTATCTTTAAAACAAAAGCTGATAGAGCCAAACCGTGACCAGTTTTGTAATCAGTGGACCAAACTGGAACAGAACTTTTCATCAAAGTGGATGCAACACACAAAAGTTGTCATTTTGTTCCCCTGTGTAATCTTTCTCACAATTGGGAATATGTTTTAAATGTAAAGCTGCATGATTATAGCGCTGTGTAGTGGTCTGTACTGTTTCAGGGCACAAATTCATTTCGACTGACGCTCTGAAAATGGGCTTTCATAAGCCATTTGAAAAACCAAACAAAAATTTACTGGGTAGATAGATGCCAAAATCTTAAAAATCGTTATAAGTAATTCTTTTACATAGTCCACTTTTTCGAAAGGGTAATCAAATTATTCACCACAGATCGACTCTGATTAAGATAATATTTGCCTAAGAGAATCGACAGTTTTTTCTACTGCCTGTTATGCAACATTTCCTCAAATTCAAGATAAAGAGTATAAAAGGAAAGACAAAGAAAACTACATAGTTCGAAATGAAAAGTTGCTAGCAATTAGAAAATTAGTAGAGATTAAAACTTAATAAATTTCCCTTGCTTAATCGATTCACTTAAGCGACAGCCCCACGCCCCATCTTTCATAATACCTTATATCATGTTCATGTTTGAGCTCAATAAACTTTATTGATAGCCTCTTTTGTTTTCCCAATTAATTACGGTGCATATACGTTGCATCCTAGAATATTAAACAATTTCCACAGGCAAATTCACACCCTCACAATGAAACGATATGCATATTTAATTATCACCTAATTACAGAACTGTAGAATAGCAGCAAAAGCAGCAGCCACAGCGAAAGCGCAGCTAACGCCAAAAGAATAAAACACATCTGAACGTGTGTGTGTGTGTGTTTTAAACAAATTTCCATAAACTTTAACAATTTCCGCAAAAGATTTTGATCTTCAACTTGACCCAATTCTGGGCTAGGAGGGAGGCTGACTAAAAAGTCCGTTAGCTCATCAAATGACTTCCTAATAATAATGTCAAATTAATGCCGACAGCTGTTTAATTAACAAGAAATTCGTAAACATTTGTATACATAAATTAAACGCAAAAATCGTTGACCTAGTCGAAGTTATAGTTTAGTTCAATTCATGCATATTCAAAAATCTAAATAGCCCATGGGCCAGTCTTATGCTTTAAGTGTGAATTTTTTATCTCTTCCACATGACTATGCAGCCTGGCTCAATTACCCGACAAATAGTCTGTTCAGACATTACAATGGGCGCAAAAGCAATGTGAATGACTTTACAAATTAGTTGTTTTGTATATTTAATTTATTTCTGCTGTTGCTGATAAGTATTAAGCGACACAAGATTTGGTCAATGGCTTAAAGATAGAGAGACCCAGAGAAGACTGAAACTGAAAACTCAGACACAGTTGCGATTTGGACACGCGACGTTTTGGTTGTACGGAAATTTTGTGTGCTTGTCGGCTACACTTGAAAGTGAAAATTCGTTTATTATAGCAATCAACGAAAGTGAATAAAGTGTTTAATCAACGAAAGATGTGGCTAATTGTTAAGTTCAAGCAAAAGTGCAATTGAAAGTGTCAAATTAATAGTGTTATAGCAAAAGTTTCCACAAGCCTTTAAATAATATTTGTACATGCATCAATTTGTGATATTAGGAAATTAACTAGGAGAAAATGTAAGTCCCCCATTGGGGGTCAATTAGGGCAATTAAATTTTAAATGCTCATGAAAATGATGTCCCTGATTGGGAAATAATTGGGAAAATAATAATGTGTTGAAAGCAAATGGGATTTCAAGGAATTTACAATTACAAAAGTTAAATAATGCTGAGTGAAGTGAAATAAAGAACATTTTTACTAACTTGAAAATGCTGACAGACAATAAAATTGGCAGAAAGTCGTCAGAGTCACAGACATTTCAAGTGCTTGAACTCTAACTGGCTATGTATTTCTCAGACCTAAAAGGGGGTTCCTACCGACTGAACCATTGTGAGGACGATGAAACTTTAAGTAGATACGGAATCTCTATTTCAGATGCTTTCGACAAATTGTGTAGAAAGGTGCGATCAATTGCTTTGAGTATCATCCTAGAAAAAATCAGAACGAATAATTTAAGTATAAACGCTCTTGAAAAAAACAACTATTTGTTCTAGAACTTTCAAGAATTGCGCTCTTGAAATTCGTTTTCAGTTTAGTGTTTTTAGGCGTTGGCAGTGAGATAAAGAAACTGAGAGAATAGCGATGAGCCCGCTCTCACAGAATTTTATGTGAATTCCCAAGCAGTTATGGCATTGCTGGCATGGAGAGACGGCTGTTGGACTAACGGTTGACAGGAAAAGACTGCTTCGCTTTGTGGCTTAGAGTTTTTCGAGCCTGCTTAAGCTTGCTACATAGTTTTATTGGCAATCTAATTTTCTTCTTGATAAATTAGATAATTCTAGATTGTGGATCCAAGTATAAAATTCTCCGTTTTTCTCTGAGTGTAAAAGTTGAGTAAAAGCTTCTTTTAATGTCTCCAGCTATTCCTCACTCAAATTTTATAATACTTGTACTGTAAATTTTTAATAAATATTAGTTTTCTTTTGAAGTAGAGAACCAACACTCGGAACCAACATTTATATACTACGGTTCACTAGCTGCCCCACGCTGGACTAATATGACACCAAGCTAGTCTCTCAAGCGTGCATTCCAATGTGTCATCAATCAAATTGTAAACATTCATGAATGCTTCTCAAACCCTCAGGTTATCAATGAATGAGTTTAGCTAAACTACTAGAAAATTACTAGAAGCTTAGCTCAATTAAAATTGCCTTGCATGACACTTCATTGGAGTTAACTTTCCATTAATAATCTGCGCTTTGCACAATCAATTTACTCATTCTTACAAAATGAGTTCAATTTCAGGTTCGGTTGATAAGCATTCGCATTACCTACAATTAATATTAATTTTTTTTTCATTTCATTGTTGTTGTTCTCTTGGTGAATTTGAAACCGCGATAACTTTGTGACCGAATGTAGGCTGTAGGTTCGATGCGCGAACTTTGAAGCAAGTGACATAAATTGAAAACTTCATTGCAATTGAATTGGAATTCACATTTCGACATTGCGAGAGCAGCTCAATTAATAAAAAAAGACATCGAGAAGAAGTCGTTCCTCTACGACGTGCCAAAAGCAGATGTTTCCATTTAATTCAGTTCAATGTCTTTTTGACTCAATCGCTTTGCTTGTGAGGCGTAAATTAAATATGAGAAAACATCACGAACGCTGTTAATTGGGCATATTTGCCGACTCATTATGAGATTTTAATAGGGAAATAGTGAACCCCCAACAAGGCAAGTGACTGTGCCAAAGAACAGACCTAGATCAGACAAGCACTGAGGGCGAAAAACGTCAGATATAAGCCAAAGTTCGCAGAACCAGTTTTAAGCGGATTTTGTTTGGGGTCCTCCGAAGCGAATCATAAACCAAACCTTTTTTAATTAATGACCTGCCACAAGAGAATCTGCTGCGTTCCTCAATTTTGATACCTGTTATGGATTGAGCATAGAAGAGGTATATTAAGTTCGTTAAAAGAAGCCTCATCGACGAAGTACAAGAGTAAATTTTTATAATTTCTTACAATTCCATCAATGGCAAAGGCCGGAAATACGAAAGAATACACAACAATTGTATATAAATTGGTATTTGTGTGGCCTAAAAAGTTCGCACATTGACGAACGGGTGCCCCATGAATTATATTAAGTGTTATTTATAATTTCAATTATTACCAAGTCAATTTATTTTCTATTTCCTGGTCAAAAGCCTCAAGCAAGGGTTGGAGGGAAACAAATTTTTAACATACACGCTTGAAATCCACGACTGTTTGAGGACTTGTTGGGAACAATTTTGTGAGGCTTGCAAAGTATATTGTTAATACAAGGACTGGCTCGTTATATTTTTTGCCAAGATCAAATAAGAATATAAGTTAATTTCTGACCATTTGGGAATTAGTTGATATTTTGAGGCATTATAATTAGATTTCATCTATTTTAAGAATGTTCCTTCGAACAGATTGAGGTTATTTCGTTGGCTTATTGTAATGTCGGTTGCTAGCTTTGCTCATATATGTGGTGTCATTAGAAACAGAAACATTATTGAGGCTAGGTTCATATATTCAGTAGACTGGCCCTTAAGTATACATTTTTTTTAATTTCAAAGTACCGGGCAGAATGGTTTCTCCTTGGGCCCAAAACAGCCCATAAAAAATTTGGGTCCGATCGGGTAATTTCAAAAAATTTCAAAGAAGTCAAATGAATGGGGAAACAAGTATTTTTGAGTTGAAGCATTCTACCAGTAGTGCTCATGAAGTACTAAGTTTATTTGGAAAGTCTTGACCACAAAGATAAACGGAGAAGAGAAAAAAGCTATAAAACTGTTTTGTCATTAACAACTAAAGCTTAAAGAATATGCGGCCTATTCCCAGGAACAATAAATTTTATTTTTGACACAGTATTTTATATGAATAGAACATTATTGCACAGCTGATGAAACTAAAAACTTTTGATCAACTGTCTTATTCATACGAAGCAGACTGACAGACGGACATGGCTAGATCGACTTGGCTGTTGATGCTGATCAAGAATATATATACTTTATATGGTCGGAGATGCTTCCTTCTGCCTGTTACTTTTGCACAAACTTAAAATTCTCGTGTACCTCTGGTACAGAGTATAAAAATAGGCAACACTTCGTTTGAGTGATTCAAAAAAACTTTATATCTTCCACGCGCCACTTAAAACTCAATTTTCTTACTTTTGAATATTTTTGGGTGATGATGAGCTCTACTGGTGGTATCAAAACTTGATTTAAAAGAAAATTTTGTTAACAAGTACTTGCCACGTGCTAGCCGCGGGAGTTCACTCGGCGAGTAGACAAGCATGTGCTTATCGTTTTGAAATTTAAAATATTTTTCCCAATTTTTTGGCACCCGAGTGAGCTACTCGCTCAATGCCGGGCTCTGCCGTGGATTGCCAAAAGTAAATCGTACGCAATTTGATTTTGTATTCGGGAGGAGCAGGAAAAGATGAAGTGTGAACTTTTAAAATTCGAGACTGAATAAATTGAGCTCTCACGATTTTAGTTGGAAAAATTTATTCGGTTCTACATTTTAAAGAAAGTGAGAATAAGCAATCGAAAGGAGAGAGAAAATGAAGCAGCGGTGGGCAAGCCTTTGCTCCCAATTGCTCACATTTGGCGCCAATCCGTCGCATAAGCAATCGAAGTGAGTTATCATACCGTACCGGCGCCAGTTAAGTGCACAAGCAGACGGCGAGCCTCGTTAATAAGGATTCTTTTATCTTTTGTTGCTGGACTGCTCCCTAACTTAAATTTCAAACCTTAAGGATACAGAAACTCGGTATCTGAATCTGATTCTTGGATCAAGATTTTCCAATATAACTGATTCCATTTTGTCTCTGACTCCACCTCTTCTCAGTGTTTCCCAACGACTGACGCGCAGTGTACTCAAAGCATGAATAGATCTCTTTGCGCTACAAAGCAGCCAGGACTCAAGGCTTAAGGTCAATGGTCCGGGTCATATCCATTCAGCAGATATTTTGGTGTCACAGTCCAAGTCTTTTTGCATGATCTTTTTGGAATAAGTCATTGGAGACTTCAACGAAATCTAATCCGAATTTTAGGTTCGGAACAGGTTCGGGTTCAGAAATTATTTTTAAAGATGTTCGATATTAGGTTCGGTTAATAGTAAATTAAAAATCGGATTTCCGGTTTCGAACCGGTTCGGTAATAAAACCTTCAACTAATTCTGTTCTTTACGCTTCTCTACTTGCAGCTATTTCCCTGAGCGAGTAATTCATTATATCACCTCTACAATGGTTGGCGTTACGGCAGACCCTTCGCTGGCAGCACAGCTGTCGTCGGCAAAGAATCCCATGATCAAGTATATGCTCAAGAGTAGAGAGAATCATGCCCGGGAACAGGATCGCGATTATTCGCATGTGTTTCGTCGCAAGACCCGCTTTGAGATGTTCCGCCTGTCCGCCATAGCCATGGCCATAGAGTTTGCCTATGCGGCAGAGACGAGTTTCGTATCGCCCATTCTGCTGAGTATTGGCATCGATCACAAACACATGACCATGGCGTGGGGACTGTCACCACTGATTGGTTTCTTTGTGTCACCGCTGCTGGGCAGCATCAGTGATCGGTGTAAGCTGCGTTGGGGGCGACGTCGTCCCATAATTTCCATACTATCGCTGGGAATCTTTCTGGGTCTGATACTGGTGCCTTATGGCAAGGATTTGGGTGTGTTGCTAGGTGATGAGGGCTACAACTATACGGACAGCGCCTTAGCCAACTTGACTAACTTGGCCAGCGATGGCACATCAGTGGCTGCTTTGATGGCGGGAGAAGAGGCGACGCCTGCGGGTCCTACGGCAGCCAACTTTAAGTTTGCGGTCATACTGACCATATTGGGCATGGTTTTGCTGGACTTTGATGCAGACACTTGTCAGACACCGGCTAGAACCTATCTGCTGGATATGTGCGTGCCCGAGGAGCAGCCCAAGGCCATGACCATGTTTGCTTTGTTTGCAGGATTCGGCGGCACCATAGGCTATGCAATTGGCGGTGTGGACTGGGAGACCACACATATAGGCAGTTTCTTGGGTGGAAATATACCCACAGTTTTTGGCCTGGTCACTATCATATTTGTGGTGTGCTATACCATTACGGTGACCACATTTCGGGAGATTCCCTTGCCACTCATCGAACGTGATGAGCTGCTGCGTCCTTTGTCGGAGGGGGCCATTAAGAAAGAGCTGAAGAAAAACAACAATGCCATCTATTATATAGAGGAGACCACCACACTGGAACAGCAACAGGCCAGCGATGAGGCAAAACGTTCAGAGGCCTTGCAGGGTAGCTATCAGAATGGTTATACCCCTGGCCTGATCACGACGGGTAAAGGTCAGGACTTGGAGACACAATCAGTAGCGGAGCCAACTGTCTCATTGAAGGCCTATCTGAAGAGTATATTCGTGATGCCCTACTCGATGCGTATGTTGGCGCTGACCAATTTACTATGCTGGATGGGACATGTCACCTATTGCTTGTACTTTACCGATTTTGTGGGTGAGGCGGTGTTCCATGGTGATCCCGCTGCACCGCCCAGTTCGGAGGCTTATCAGCTGTATGAGGCTGGCGTAAGATTTGGTTGCTGGGGCATGTCGATCTATGCCTTCTCCTGTTCCATTTACTCGCTTTCGGTGACCAAGCTGATGAAGTGGTTTGGGTGAGCAATGGAAATTAAAGGGTTTAATGCAGATTTGTGATGACATTCTCTATTCCACAGCACCAGAGCAGTGTACATCAGTGGCATGATCTATTACGGTATAGGCATGCTAGTCCTGGGTCTGTGGCCCACCAAATGGGGTGTCCTGGTGTTTAGTACCTCGGCTGGCATACTCTATGGCACCATCTTCACCGTGCCTTTTATTTTAGTTGCCAGATATCATGCCAAGAATTGTGTAAGTATTTTGGCTTACTTCGGAGGAGCTCTGATTAAATTTTCTCCCTCTTGCCAGTTCCGCGTTCACAACGGCGAGACTATACCCCTGAGGCAGGCGCGTGGTCTGGGCACTGATATAGCCATCATTAGCAGTGTGGTGTTTGTGGCCCAACTGATTGTCTCACTGAGTGTGGGTCCGCTGGTCGCTTGGATGGAGACCACCTGTGCTGTTTTGTATGCCTCCACGTTTTTGTCCTTCATGGCGGCCATTGCGGCCATGTTTGTGTTATATGTTTAAAAGAATTTGCTGTTTTTAATGTATGTTTAAATTTGAATTTATAAATTTGTATTATAATTTAGTTTAAAAATGCTGCCTACTTTTAGGCACAAATAAATGTAAAAGTATTAAATTTTTCTGCATTTTGAGGCTTTCTTTAGGGCTGAACACAAATTTAGATTATTTTTTATGCGAGAATAAATAATGTAGCATACTTTTCGGCACGGCGTTGCGTAATAATCAAGTCTGAACATGTAGAGTTGAAATATCGTGACAAATAATGGCATAGTTCTAAACACTCGTAGCACAAAAAAAATAAATTGGGAAAAATATCATTTGGAGTTTTTAACACAGCGGCCCGGAATTTCGACTTCTATTTTGTTGTGATACGAACCTTGAACCGAACCGCTTTAAAAATAAAAACTGAAACTGAACTTGTTCCGAACCTATGTATGTAAATATAAGTAAGGTTCTGTTCAACAACTTATTTGACTTACGATCTAGCGACTTCTTATGTACGTATATATTATGTATGTACGTATATATTTTTCTAACTATGACAACTTTTTGGACCTTACTGTTCCATGGGATCTTTACAAAAAAGTTTTTTCACAAGAACTAGTTTTTCGACCGAGCGTTCCTATGGGAGATATATGCTATAGTCATCCAATTTCGACCAAAATTTGTAAAATTGTGTGGGAGCATATAAAATAAATACACGTTAGTTTTGAGGACATTTCCATGGAAAACAAAAAAGGTTTTCTAACTAAAACTACTTTTCAGACTATACTTTTCTATGACAGCTATACTATATTGAAGTTAGATTTCGACCAAATTTTGTGGAATCATGGAAAATCATAGTAAACTAAGAAATACGTAGTTTGGAGGCAAAATAGTTGTTCTCACTAAAACTAGTTTTTCGACCGACCATTTCTATGACAGCTATATGCTATAGTCGTCCGATCCGGCCGGTTCTGACAAGTGTGCAGCATATATGTACCAAAAGACTTCGTGCAAAATTTGGTGAAGATAGCTTTCAAACTGAAAGCACTTTCGCTTTCTCAAAGCCAAATTCTATCAAAATTCCCATCCATTCTTAGATTCCTGCGATTATTTTCAATGCCAAAGCACGTTGAAATGGATTGGACTGTAAAAGATTTAAAAAAATGAAGAGGCACTGCGAGTTGATGCCTTAAACAATTACAGCAATCTATTGAACGCTTCTCCAAAAGCTTAGTCAGTGTATTATAATATTGTCCAATTATCTCTCGCCTCTGCGTCAAATGATTTAATAATTACAACTTAATCTCACACTCACGGTAATTTTGATTAAATTTTTCAATAAAGAAATACCTTCAAATTAACTTAATGCTTTTTTTTTATCAGCTTCTCACGTTTTCAGCCCCTTAAATTAGTTTCAATGCTCAAACAATAAGCTAAAGAGCGGATATTAGTTTTTACGCTCGTGCAAAGCATTTAAATGCAACTTTTAATTTCCTCAAGTGCAATTTTTTGTTCTCTGTTCAAGATGCTGCCAATTTCCTTAGCAGCAGCACATGCCACTACCCCTCGCCGCGCGCCTCACACCCACTCTGTCATTCGCATCACCCTTCTCGGCATTCTTGTAAGTGTCAGAGACACATTTCCGTTGTCGCCTGAGTGATAAATAGCATTTAATAATTTTTAGAGAAAGCATCTCAGCTTCTCAGTATATGCAAAGTGCATAAAAGCAATTAAATGTTGGATTTTTTATAGAGATTTGTGTAGCAGATAAGCGAAATGCTGCACAAATTGAATATATAAACTAAATGGCATTTAGTGAACGCGACGTAATGTGAGTCGTCTGCTGCGAAGCACAAACAAATTGAGTTTATCGATGGCTACAAATCTACAGGAAACACACAATCATTCATCATCCCCCATGGAGTGTGTCTTGAGCGAGCACTAAAAAATATTTACATTTGTCTTGAGCTCATTTCGAAATCCGAGCAAGCAATCGCTGGGGGTTTGTGCCCGTGCCCGTGTGTTAGTGTTATTACTAAACAAAATGCAAAAGTCGTCGCAAATCAACAAAGGTAAATTCATTTTAGATTTGATTGCAGAGCCCTAAAAAGGGAAACACGTGCAACGTTTACCTCACTCCCCCGCTCCCTACCCAGAAAGCCAGCCGAGCGATGAGCCGGATTCTCAGTCAGTTTTGATGCTGACAAGCAGCGACGTAAATTCGCCAACGTGTGGCATGCGTCTGGCGGATGTGGAAAAGTCCTAAAACCTTAACCAAAGTATGCATTAGCATTGTTTACCAGCGGATGAGCTTGGGCGATAAGATCCTGACAATTGTGCAGGATATTGCGCGCCAACCGTAGAACTGTTGCTGCTCGTTGAGCCTTTAGTTGGGATTTATACGACTTTAGTTTTATTGACACTTTACTTGACGAGAAGTGCCAGAGCTACGACGAGGTGGGCGATATAAAGTTGTGCATGGTTTGATCTTAGAGCGGCTGTAAATATTTGAATACTTCTGAGAAACAGTTGCTCTGGTGACTTGTTCAAAGGAATTGAGGGCATAATTTATACATTTTTAAATAGTTTAGATGACAAAAAAGAACTCGTTGAAATATTCACATCTAGCTGTAACCCGAAGTGCATTTCAACGCCCCCCTTTTACGTGCTATTTCCGATTGATGGAACTATTTTAGACCAATCACAATTCCACGAATTTGTTATTTTGATCGACTGATCTAACTATACTCAACCACAAATGGCATGACATTTCCCGATTTATGCCGCACAATTCGCACGGAATTTGATTTTCAATCTTTCGATTCAAGTCATCGAAAAATCGAGGTAGTAAACAGTGGCCAATTCGACCAAAGTCGAGCATTGTTGTAATATCTGTTCACAGAGAAACGTATGACGTTCAAAAATCGTCACCAAATGATCATGATTTTGGTCTTTTTTTTCCGTTCATTTAAAAATAACGGGGGCCATGATAACAAAAAAGGTTCATGAAAAAAGTAAATATTTTAAAATTGTAATAATTAAAGTCCTCATAGAGGTTTTAACTGGCGTGAAAGCTAAGAAAGGGGGGGAAATTAAGTATTTTTTTGATGTTTTTGAGGAAAAAATCAAGTTTGGGACCAAAGCGCATTATAAAAACTTGAAAACTTTACAAATTTAATAATTATTTTTGAAATTTATCCGTGGATTGCTTTGACCTTTATAAACTGATGCTTCAGTTCTGAGTGGGCTGCTTTTCCAACTTCAAACAGTGTTTGCAGCAACTTCGAGTGAAGTAAATACCAGATCAATACGTGGCGCAATACGTAGGCGGTCATTCCATAAGACAGCTCATTATATGTTCTTTCAAATATTTTTTTAAGTCGCAAATTTAATTCTTTTAACGAAAGAGCAATGAATGAACGGAATAGGACGGAATAGAAGTCGTGAACTGAAAAACCAAATGTGCGCCTACAGCGCCAGAAGTTGACCATTTTCTGACTTGTCTTCTATATCTCAACATGAGTAGCGAAATAGACACCTCAATGTTTTAGCGCTGCCTAGTTTATCGATGGCTAATTCTTTAAATTATTTTCAACTTTTTTTTGCAATGCAAAATCCTTACTGCAAGCAAGTTTCATTAAAACTTAATTGCAGCTTGGTCAGGCCAATTTACCAACGCTTAGCCACCAGAGAGGATTCCTCCCGAACGAGGCACGCAGGCGGCGAAAAATTTCATTTAAAATATATTTTGCACACATCACAAGTGGCGCAAGCTGTAAGTGTAATTTATGCGTCTTTACACACTCACACACATATTCGTACAGAGGGAAATTTTAGTGAAAATGTGTAACGTTGACCCGACGCCAGAATCCTCGCAGTGGACGTTGTCAGCTTGGTCCTGCCAGGCATTGCTCGACGCTATTCATTTTTCTGTTTTGGGCTAAAATACCAAATTACGACATAAATAATGCATAGATAACGAAATTTATTACATTTCATGTATCAGGGCAGGCGGGCGGGCAACACCAGCCAGCCAGCCAGCCACGTCCGGCCGCCCAGAAAGTTTCCCATCAAACGGCTGGAAATGTTGAAGCGGCACATTGTCGTTCTGGGTGCCGCCTTCTAATTTATAGCTCATGTTAGTTTCTCTGATTTGCCGCAGCTAAAGTTTATCATTTTGATTGTTTGCCACAAAATGCATGCATTGAACTTCAGGTTTATGTTTATGCCATGAAAATTAAGTTAACTGAAAAGTGGAGAGAAAAAATGCAAAACTTTTTTGCGGCGACGCATCGCTTCAGCGTCAGCTTCAAGCTTCGTTTGGTTGATGTCTTGCTCATATCGCAGCCAGTTGCTTATAATTGCATTTGCATATTATTTCCCTTTTATTGCACATGTCGCCCGGCTTGACATGCCTTCACTGCGAGGATTGGGGTTGGCCAACGGAAACCCTTATAATATTTCCACTCCTTTTTTTGCAATTTCTTTCTCTTGTGCTGCCATTGTATATTTCAGCAAAACTGTTTATAAAATGGCGCACGCTTGCGGCAAAAATAAAAAACGAACGACGAAAGAGTTAAAAGTTAAGCGAAACTGGCGAAAAATTATACCAAAATAATTTGCATATAAATTATGATTGAAATAGCGGGAGAGGTGTCAAGTTAGTTGACTGAAAGGCAAAGCTGCAATGAATACGAAAGCCGTTTGCTAAGCTAGAAACGACCAGTCTTGCACAAGTTCGATAACATTTGAGTTACTTTTTGACTCAGCTAAATCCTGATTTGTTTATTAAGTGATGGGAATTTTTGATGGGAAACAGCTGAAATCAAGTTCAATTCTGGGAACTCATAAAATGTTTCTTTAGATCGTATGGCTGGCAAAAGGCCTTAGAGCAGTGAGAACATTGGAAAGGTCGCTCTCCAGTATGCGTACGGATATGCCTCTTCAGAGAGTCTTTTTGGAGGAAGGATTTCGAGCACTGGGGGCAGTTGAAGGGTTGCTGGCCGGTATGGGTAAGTCGGTGTTTATTTAGAATGCTCTTTCGACCAAAACACATTAAGCATTCTGGGAATGAGTGAGGTCGATCGCCAGTATATGAAAGTTGGTGTCGCACCAGATTGCGTTTATTGCGAAAGGTCTTACGAGCAGTGGAAAAACTTGAAGTGTTTCTGTCTCTCGCGAGTATGAGTACGTAGGTGTTGATTTAGATTGCTTCTTGTGTAAAAGGTCTTCGAGCACCGCGATCATTACAAAAGGGCCGCTCACCAGTATGAGTAGGCAGGTTTGCCTTTAGAGAGCTCCTCAGGGCATAAGACTGTGGGCACCGGGTACATTTAAAAGGGCGTTTGCCAGTATGCGTGTGCAGGTGCTCCTCCATATAGCACTTTACGGCAAAGTTCTTCGAGCAGTGGAGCAAATAGAATGCTTCCAAAGAGTTAAAATAGAAAAATTTAATATATTTCAAGATCAGTGTGACCATATGTGGCAAGAATAAAAATACTGATTCGAGCTAGGCGCTAATCAAATGCAAATATGAAAGACAACTGAATTTTCTATAAAAGTACGTATGTATGTACATCGTACAATGGACAATTTGTACATATTGATGTACTATTGTGGAGTTGGCCCGCGTTGAAGTTCTCGGCATGTACAACTGACGTCCGAGCCACTGGTTTTAATACATACATGCACATTTACATATGCATGTATGTATATAAGAAATCCGGAAATTATTTTCAAAGCTCCTTCATGGAAATTTGTAAGACACACGCAAATTTTTAAAGACGCTCCATGTCAATTTTTCCAGATACCAGCCGCTGAGCCACACCCGAGCACAAACATATTATAGATTCTTGCCAATGTACATACGTATGTATGTATGTAAAAAAGAAGCTGCGTGATTTTCGTGCAATTTTTGAATTTTAAACCTTCTATGAAAGGTGGCAAAAAAATCTTACGTCATGTAAAGGACGTCTTATGATTCCTTCTTTGCCAAAATTATAATGCGCTCTGCAAAAGTTAAAAAAAAAACCGAAACAGTACCGGTACATACTAACGTTTCGGCTTCGATCCGATTCTATCGGTTCCAATAATAACGGTAAACCGTATTCGGTACTCAAAAAAAAATTTGTTTCGGTTCCGGTACATAATTTGAATCAGTTCCGGTATTAATCCCAGCTTTTTTCTTTAAACAGCAAGGACACTGTGGCTACTGCTACTGGTTGTTTCTCTAGTGGGACCTCTGTATCGTACATACGGGGCAGCAGGACCAAGTCTAAGCCGTCATCAGAAAAGAAATTAAAATAATGAAATGATTCTAATTCGTTTCTGCTAGAAGACAGCGACTTACCAGTACTTAGTGTCAATTTGATCATTCGTGAACATTCGCCAGTGGAGCAGGAAAACACTTACATAGCATAGCCGATAAGGCTATGAAATATTTATTAAATAATTGTAAAAACCACAAAAGTGTCTGCTGTTGAGTGGATGTGGAAATTTAATTCTGTTTTCTGGAAAATCAGAGAAATAACAAATTTTTATCAATTTAATTAAATTCTTCATAAAAGTTATAATGAATCTTGTCAGTGTATATAAAGTATGCAAGTATACCAAAGAAATGACATTTACTTCACAGCTTGAGTCGCAGTGGGATGCATTTCGTTTTGCTCAAAATTTATTTTCATATTAACAATCTTATTCAGCCGATGAAGGTGTAGCAAATAATCAGCTTTTGTTTATGGCATATTCCTTACCACTCGCCGCACACACACTCGTACGTACACATTGTCTGACATTTAGAGAGCAAATTGATTTTGGCACTTTCTTGGCATTGTTTATTTTACTTATTGAGTGTCTTAGATATGCATTTGCCACACACACTCTCCCTCACTCAGAGACTAAGAACTGTGAACTGAAAACTTGGAACCGGAATACGAATACGAATACGGAGCTTGAGGTGGTGGTGGGTTGGGGGCGGCATAAACCATGAGAAACAAGCAGCAACAGCAGCATACTCTGCATGTGAGCGGCATGAGGAAAATTGCATGAAAATTTTATTGGAATTTCTAGATGTTTTATATGGCAACGCTTTTACATGACTGCCTGGCACCGCCTGAGCTAGAGTGGGAGTCGGGGTGCCAGCAGCTACTTGAATTTCGCCTCAGATGCACTTACGCAATGTTTTTCCAACATAAATTGCATTTTCTACCATTGTCAACGTGGCGTATGAATAACTTTAGCAAATAACAACAGCAACAACAAAGTCGGGGGCACCCAAAGACATGAAATCGAAGTGCATAAGCTGCCTCTGTGCAAGCGTGTGTGTGTGTGTGTGCTATAATTTCCGTAAGTACACGATCTTTAAATATGTGTGTAGTACATGAAGCAGCAGATGAGGAAGAGTCAAAAGAGTCAAGTTCTTATTTCTCTTGATTTTGTTTTATTTGGAACTGGGATTTTCTTTTCAATTCGTTGTGTGTGCTGGGTGGATTTTTCAAAATGCATTTAACTCACTTTGTCATAGTCCGTAAATTTGAAATGTCATGGCGACTGTCGACTGGCATACAAACCTTGTGGCTTTCATATGACATGACGCACACTCACACACATCCGCACACTCGTGATGCTACTACAGGAGTGCCAAGTCCGAGGACGAGTCCGAGTACGAGTCCATTTCTGAGAGTCTGTTTGCCTGTTGCTGTCTCTGCTGGCTTTAAGTACACACGGAAAGAAGTCTACTTGGGGGCGTGTTCTTTGCCTGGTTCATATATGTACACTGGAAAAAAAAGTGGGAATGGCATGAAAGTTATTCAACAATAAACAGTGACGGGAATGAAAGTATTTTTGTTATAATTTATGGTGTTTTTTGTTTACTCAAAAGTGTTGTCATTTCTGCTATTTCTGAACTTAACTTCAGAAAACAACCAACGCATGTATTTTTCTTCGAGTGTATTTATGTATGCTCGTATGTGTGCTGAGCTCTGCTCTAAATCCTACACAAAAAACGAAAGAAATAAAGACAAGTTGAAAACGAAAACTGGACAGTCAAAAGTCAGCCACTGACAGGCAACGTTGGGACATTTAAAAGCCAAAAGGCTGATAAATGAAAAAAGTTGAAATGTGAAATGTGTACTTGTACCCTCCTACCCCTCCCCCTTCCCTTACCCCACCCCACACTATGTGCTCTTTACAGTTTTTAAATCACAAAATGTAATTTCAACTTGCTGCCGGGCAATGCAGCGCTGTGATAAAAAATTAAAATAATACGCAGAGCGCAAAAAACGTTCCTCTGTCCGCTTTAAAAGTATTTTGTAATTTTATTTTCTGGCTGTGCCTTTGAGGTACATTTATTTGGCCAGGGCACACACACTCAAAATGTTTAAATAAAAGGGAAATTGTATTTAAATGCCGCATTAAACTGTACACCGCGTCCGGCGTAATTAAGCAAGTGCCAGAAGTCAATTTGATCAGCGCTTTATTTGCACCACATTTTGGGTCTTAAAGCACAATCAATTTGTACGGTTTCTCACCTGGCCACAAGCCGCAAATAAATTATTTCTTATCAAACCAAACTGGCCGCAAAAGTTTTTTGTCTCCACTCACTTCTCCGCCTCCGACGACGACAACGACAATGAACTGCAACATTTTCTATCTGCAATTTCGGTTTTTGTCAAACGATAATTTGTAAAAGACTTGGGTCGGACATGGCCGTAAATTGTCTTTGGCAGCCAGGCCAAGCAGTCTGGCCTCATCTTCCAGTCGCAGTCTAAGCCAAAAGTTTGGTGGTCAACAAACGTTGGGCGGACACTTTTTTTGCCGGGGGTCAAATCAACAAGCAATTGTTGCAGATAAAACACGTCTCATTCTGCACAAGATTTCAGCGCCAAAAGTTTTTAATTTTATAAAAACAAACGGCAAACATTTGAACTGTGCGACTAGGCAAAAGGTTAAGGCAAGTCAACTGAAATGGGAACAAGCAAGCACTAGCCGGCAGAAGGTGAGGTTAGTCCAAGGACTTGTGGAGGAAGAGCGAAACGGAAAATGCGGAAATTTTAAAGAAGAATAAAAGGCAAGAATTTAGTTTAACAGCCGATTTCGACCAAACTTAGTGGAATCATGGAAAAGAAATACGCAGTGTGGAGACGTTCCCATTGAAAACAAAAAAGTTTTTCTCACTAAAACTAGTTTTTCGACCGAACGTTCCTATGACAGCTATATGCTATAGTCTTCCGATTCGGCCGGTTACGACAAATGTGCAGCGTATATGTACTAAAAGACTTAGTGCAAAGTTTGCTGAAGATAGCTTTCAAACTGACGAAGGAGATAGCATAGAAACAGACAGACGGACAGACGGATGGACGGCTTATTTTAAATTTTGGCCACGAACCCTCCCGCCCCCACAATTTTTGGTGCCACATGCGCTGTTTGCTTACATAATGTTGAAATGTTCTTATTAATGTTAATGCTCTGTTAACTAACATAAGGGAAGGCTATACAACATTAATTTCCCTGAGTAACGGGTATATCGAATTCGGGCAGAACCGACTTTAACTTACGCCCTCATTTGGATAAAATAAAATGTTGCTTATAGAATTCTCAAAGATTTTTCTAATAATTTAAGAAAAATACTCGTATTTTGATTTTTTTCTGGTTCTGCTCGTCGCAAGAACAAACGCATTCATAACCTGCATCTCCTGTCCCGACTACCTTCACCTGTCCAAAAAGAAACGGAACAACGGAAAGAGGCAGGCAATTTTGTTCGTTAAATACTTACATTTAGCATTTAACAATGAACATCTTGACGCCTATTTAAAATTTTGAATTTTACAATTCATAGATAGCCAATTTCAAACTTAGCAGCAAAAATCGATATCGCTCATCACTGGTGAGCCTCAGTCATCGACGCTCAAGGCGTCTATCAATATCGCTTTGCGATACTCAATAGGTCTATCGCTATCTTACCAAACTGCAAAATAAATACAAATTTGTGACCTTGATGCCCGGGAAGTTGTCTTCCATATTTGTGTTTGTGTGCTAGAGACTGTCATCCATCCGAGGATTTGTGTGATTCTGCGTATCATCTTTAGCTCTTATTGTCACCACAGTGACAATTTGGTCTTCTGGCTGCACTGGCTCTTGGTATTCAATTGTAATTAGTGACCGTGTGGCCTGGATCGTTTGTGACAGGTGGTTTGTATCTCTGCCCTTCAAAATTATTCGCCGGGTTGGCCCATCTAGGGCTGGCCCATCTGCCATAGCAAAATGGTAATTTGCATCTCCGACGCAAATCGAAAATTCCTTTTAACATACATTTTTTTAAATTTTAAGTCGTACGACGGTCAGGTCCGACATCACGGAAATGCCCATATATAATCTCTTAGCTCGACTGACTGACTGGAAAATTCTTTTCCCAAGTGCATGAAAATGCCCGGAAAAGTTTGTATGGAGAAAACAATTTTTTCAGCAAGGTTAGCAAAGTAAGCGAAATAAGTGTACACGTATTTTCCCGATGTATGATTAATTTTCACGGAAGCTTTGAAAGCATTGCCCAACGCCCTAAACTTAAATCTTTTTATCTTCCAATTCAGATTGTAAGTTTTAGCTGTTCTAGTTTTAGCCTAAAGAAAAGAGCCCTAATGTCTTAAATATTTAGCCGTTACTTAGCTTTCCCAACTGGCGGCTTAGTCCTACTAACAGCAGGATCTATAGGTGTCATTAGGTCCGTTGATCGATGAAACTCTTATGGTGGCTCCCGTTCAGTCTGTTTTCAACATAATTATTTCATCTCTTCCTCTCATCAAGGCTCTGCCACTACATCAAAAGAAGCGTGGTCTAAAATTGTTTAAGTTCAATCGCCAATCATTCGATTAACATAACTGAATTTTCCTTTCCACCAACTTCTCCCACTAAGAAAACCAAACAAAGAAATAAAAATAAACCACTGACACAATTACAGCGAAACTCCTAACTGGCAAACAAAACACATATCAATTCGGGCAGCAGCATTCGAGTTCCATATATATTGTATGTAGTAGTCATGCCCGTGGCGAATTTTTCTAGTTTTCTGTCAAATGTCATGAACTCAGCTCGCTGGCTGGCTGTCTCTTTTCTCAGTTGAGGACATAGACATGCTCACACTTCAAATCGACATTTGCACTTTTTCACATGCCTCCTTCTACTCGGCGCACGGACGAAGCTAGCATTTTCCTATTTTTTGCTCCATTTTCGTTATCCTTTTTAGATATTCATATTTTTGCCATTGATGATATTTTCACTACTTTCGTATGCATTACACGTACGACTCCCTCACACACACATACATACCTAGTCGTCCTGGGGCAGCCTTTTTTGGAAGTATTAACTCTACCCGGCCGTGTACGTCCTGGCTGTGTCTGTGTGTGCGTGTGCGTTAAATTTGCATATTTTTTGACTTAACACATCCTTCAAAAATTGCGAAACGCGTTTGCGATAGCTTTGGCATTTCCTTGGCATCTTTCCGTTTTCCGTTTTCCTTTTTTCCCCCACTCTAGACTAGTTCAAAAGTTAAACACATTAAAGCTTTAAATATGAATTTGCAGCCGGACATACAGTTTACAGTTTTTATGGGACTCCCGTAAGCTGGCCAATTGATTCACAGTTCACTTTAATGGTCTGACAGAGTATTTAAATTTTTTTATTTAACTGGCGGCAGTGGAAGCCTTCAGGCCCCCACTGAGTGCTGGAGTGCTTTGAGGGGGTGGAGGGGGATCTGCTCCGACTCTCAAGACAAGTGGCGCTAATCCTTGACTTTGCTGCTAATGCACGTCGTATGTCAAACACCAAAAACGTTTACCCCCCACCTACTTCACCCCACCAGCGCCCGCACCCGCACAAGCAACGCAATTTATATGCCTTCTCTTTGCCGGCTGCTTGTTTGTCTTGGCAGCGTCTTCTTCTCCGTCTACGTCGCTTTTGTATGCCATGCATTTTTCTGCACTTTTGACTCTTAAGCGTGCACTTGCCCAGCCTCAGCCCCTCCTCAGCAGCAGCAGCTGCATCGTCAGCCTCTATGCTCGTTTTGTACGCGTTGTTTGTCTTAAGGGATATGAGTTCCTATAGCCAGTCTGCGTCTCAGTCTGTGACTGTGTGTGTATGTGTGTGTGTGTGTGTTTGCCAGCACTCTGCCACAGGCATTTTGATAAGAAAAACAAACAGCGCCCTCTTCATGCAGGCAAGCTCAAGTGTCATTTATGCGTTTTAATGCCAGAATTAAATTTTCAAATTAAGTAAATAAGTTTGTGTTAAAAGTTTCCTTACTTCTTTCGTATTATTTGCCTTTGGCTGTTAATTTTGTGGTTGCGGTAATGAACTTTTGGAATTAACAATTTTCCGCCCTTTAAAAAAAGGATATAAACTATAGCGTACTTAGCAGCAGAAAATGAAATTTATATGCAGCTATAACGATGACAGCACAAAGAAAATTAAAGAGATATGCTAGAATAAGCTTACAGTGATAAACACCAAAGATGCATGCCTCTCCGGGTTTCTTAGCCAATCTTTACCGAAGCTTAATCAGAGCATATTAATTTCGAGTTTGCGATCCTAGTCCTGTACCGAAGCACAAAAAACGAAAAGGCAAAGCTAACTTCGTCTGTGCCGAAGCTTAAATACACTTGAAACTTTCGTGACCACTGACTTAATTTTGTGACCAATGACTTAATTTATAAGCTAAATGTCTTGTGTCATTGGAATATTAAATAAAAAAGCTAAAAAAAAAATTTGTATGGCAGCTACAAGAAGTGACCATCCGATCTTCGCGGTTCTGCAGAAAAGATAACTCGTCGACTCAGCTCGTCATGCTGATGAAGACATAAGTATATACTTTATGTGGTTGGAGATGATTCCTTCTATGCGTTCCAAACATAATTCACTTTTCAAGTGTATAAATATGGGAGATTCCGTATCAACTCAGTCACCTCAATTTTTGTTCATTGTCAAAAACTTGTAATGGCAATTATATTGAAGCATGATACAATAATTTACAAGGTAGCGCAACCGGAAGTGCCTTTTCGCATGCGCGAGAATTTATCGAACCCGAGGGCTACAACACACACAAAAACCAGTGCCACACATTCATTCTTTACGTTTTTGATTGCTATCGATAGAAATTTCCGCGTCTGTCATTAAATTAAATAATTGAAAGATGAAGTGCTGCATAAGAAATTAGAAGTTATGGCCCAAAAACTAAAGAAACTTTCGACTTTTTTACCTTATATATACCACCAAAATGTCTTCAAATTAGGAAATTCCAACGTAAATATTGTAAAAACAAAAGAGTTGATACTAAAAAGTTATTTTACTTTGATTTTTTATAGACGTTTTTGAGAAAAATTTTATGGTGTACCAATAGGGTTTTGTGTAATCAAGATTTCTGGTATGCAACTTAAAAGAACATTTTTACAAAAGGAGTTTATGCCTAATAATTGGGAAAATTTCCTATAGTGCACTCAGTGCCTAAAACGTAAAAATTGAATCTTGATCCATTATTTGTACAAACGAATAAACAAAGCTTCGCCTGATACATTCTTTGCTGCAAAGAACATTAATGCAAAAAGTGGCCCTAAAAAGTAGGCAACACATACGTCACAGATTTTGATTTTATAGGTTTTATGGATAAAAAAAATTCTTTAAAAATATAAGAAAAAAATATTTTATAATGTTTTAAATTTATTTTTCTTTTTTAAGAAGCGTGGAGCGAATTTTCAATTTTGATTCTTATATATAAAAAAAATTGTAAAATTCTTTTGGCCTTACTTGCAATGGCTGCTAAGTTACGATTCAGCTTGCTTGCACATAATAACAAAGACGCCGACGACGCTTCTCGCTTTGAAGTCATTTTCGATACGTTTATACATAGATTGCTTTTCACCCCTGCACGTGTGTGTGTGTGGCTTTTGGCATTTCCGGGCAATTTTCTTTGGCTGCCTCGGCTATTGTATCAATTTGCAATTATGTTTCAATCAATTTTATTGCTATCTAATCTGTAGCGCAAAATAGATTGCTTTTTGCTTGCGAACACACAACAAATGGAAACATTTACAAGTTCATTCAGCACCCACGGCACTACCCAGTGTCTATATGGAGGATACAATTTTAAATTCCAATTGAGTGCACAATGCCAGCGACTCTTTATTTATGCCCATTGTTGGGCTGCTGGTCAGTTGTCAGATTGGCTTGTTAGGCTCAAGTGTCGCATACAGAATAAATGGCGTAGCTTAGCTTGTTAGGTGCAACGGGGGCAAACGCTAACAAGAAAGTCACACAGACACATAAAATTGTAAATCAATTCAAGCTTTCAAATTTAAAGCAAAGTTGAACCCTCCAAAAATTTGCCGTCTGCAATTTATTTCAGTTTTGTTTACATTTTGCTGCAGCCAAAGCTCGAGCGCCCAAACATTTATCATCAATTAATGGCATTAGTAAATGTTTGGCAAAAATTTCACGCTACGAAAATATTTGTTTGTTCTATAAATGGACTGTCATAAATAATACCAAATACCCTGCTCTCACGCACACAAGCGCACACAAAGTGCAATAAATTTATGACACATTTTGAATTCAATTGAAATTGTGCGTTGCAATTGCTTTGTTGGCCGCTTTACCTCGTTTTAAGCCCTTTTTGGCGCGACAGAAAATATTGCTATTAATTTTTAATAATAACAAACATTTCTCTCGGCCCCCTCACTTTTCTGCCATGACGAGCCTGCATTTTATTTATGGAACGTATTTCGCACTTTTATTGTTGTTCAATTTATTTGCATTTTTTATGATTAAATTGATTTTCATTTGCGGCTTAAGAGCAAATTTATATGTACCAGAAGCAGTGGGAGCCACGGGAGGCGAATGTTACCAATAACTTAAATAAATTTTATAAATTATATTGGTTGGTATTATTGTTGCTGCGGCCGTTTTAAATAGTTGTGCTTTATTTAATTACATACAAACGCCATGGGCATTATGTACGTACATTTATAGTCCAACACGTGGCTGGGTCTTTTAATTAATCTGCCGTGATGAGAATGAGAAAACACTTCCGAAAGAGTATCATCACTTTCTAAAAGCGTTTATCAACGAAAAGCATAAATGCTTTACAAAGTTTTGTCAAAATCGGATGACCATAGTATATAGCAGGCATAGGAACGATAGGTTGAAAAACAAATTCTTGTGAGAAGAACTTTTTTGTTTTCAATGGTCTTTAAACTGACCAAATATAAATATTATCTGCTTCAGCATTCATTTTCCACTTCCACTGATTGACAATGACCAGATTCATTTTGCTGACTTTAATGAAAGTCGGATGTATGTATCTTCTTTACATAATCGCCATTGATTTCAATGCATTTCTTAATGCTATCGATACACTTGTCAAAACAGTCTTCAAAATCTTGCTTTTCAAACTTTCCAACTCAGCATTTATCGCATCAATTATGTCCGCGTTGGTGTTAAAGAAATTTCCCCTCAAATTTTTATTAATTTTTGGATATAACCAGAAATTACAAGGTGTTAGATCCGGAGAATAGGGTGCTAGACATATTTCTTCGATGTCAGAGAGCGCAAAGAAATTACTTCTTGATTCGGCGGTACGAGCTGGCGTGTTATCATGATGTAAAAAATAGCCCCGCAGATAATCTTCCTTTGGGCAAGCAGTCTTCGGTACACCATTTAGCAGTTACGGTCTGTTCCTTTTCCAGGGGAACAGCGACAATTTTTGATCTGGTAAACTGCCCTATACTGCTATACTGCCCATTTTAAATTTATTTGGGAAATATTGGACAAAGTGCACTCGTGCCTCTTTTTGGGCGATATTTAAAATGCGTGGAACCCAACTCGCAGTCTTCTTCGTGTACAGCAGATCATGATGCAATATTCGTGATACGGCCATGGTATTCAAGCCCAGTTCATAAGCAATCATTTCCTGTGTTGATCGAGGGTCTTCGTCTAGTTTAGCTTTAACTCTGGCTACGCTTATCTCGTCGCTTGGTCGACCTTCTCGCGGCTCGTCCTCTGCAGAAAAATGTCCCGTCTGGAATCTTTTGTACCACTTTCATATAGTTTTTAGAGATAGTCCAATCGTCCCATATATTCATCGATATTCATCGAATATTTCTACTGGCCTTAATTTACGCCGAAAACCGTGGAGAATCACATGACGTATTTCTGTTTGCGTTGGTGGTGGAATTTTATCTGAGTCACCCTCAGCTATTTTGCGTTTTCTCGTCTCCATTTAAGCCGATCTTTTTGACATGTTAAACCAAGTCCCGTAAATCAATTACTAAGGATCTGAAGTTTTTGGATTTAAAAAAAAAAACAACTAAAAAGTTACCAACGTACCCCCCAACTTTTGTTAGTCCCCCACGTATCGAATAGCAGTCATATAAAAAACTGGTCGCAGAAGAGGTGCACACAGTGGCTCGTTTTCCCAAAGCACGTTGCAAAAATCATGAATCTTGAACTATTTGAGTTATCCACACATTTTATTCTTAATAAAGGCTGATTTTCAGAACTCCCGAAAATAAACTTTTATGTCAACTTCACATGAATAGAAACACTTTTGAGCTACTTAGAAATCTGAATGCTCATGAAAATGTGCATTATAAATTAAAAATTCTAGCTTTAGCATTAAACTTCAACACAAAACTTCTACCCATAAATAAAAATTGTCTACATTTAACTTTTTACAAATATTTAACACAAAACGAAATAATGGACGATCTTCGTCGACTCCTACACTGGGGTCCCTTTGTTTTCTTCGGTCTGCAGTTGTGCATATTTTTGACAACGTTTCACATGAACCAAATGTGGTGGCCACCCCAAGGGTCGTACGGTGCATTGGCAAATATAACTTTGTATGTGGTGCTAAGCTTGCTTACCTCAATCAACTTTATGCGGGCCCTGCTCACGGGTCCTGGATTTGTGCCCAGGAAGTGGCAACCCCAACAGCTGACGGATACCAAATATCTACAATTTTGCAAGACGTGCGAGGGCCACAAGGCACCACGTTCCCATCATTGTCGCCACTGTGATCGCTGCGTGAAGAAGATGGATCACCATTGCCCATGGATCAATACTTGTGTGGGCTGGGCTAATCAGGCATATTTTACATACTTTATACTCTTCTTTATGGTAAGCTGTTTACAGGCCACCGTGATCATATGTTGCGCCTTCTATCGTGGTTTATTTCGTGGCCAACTTTTAATGCTTGGCCTGGATCACCTGGCAAATGTGCAATTGGGCTGGGTCAGTGGCTTTTTATGTCTGTTTAGTTTTGGTGCAGCTGTGGGCTCGGTTGTGGCCAGCTGTAAGCTACTGTACAGTCAACTGAGCAGCGTTTTCAGCAATCAAACGGAAATAGAGATGTGGATACTAAAGAAGGCCTGGTTTCGTCGTTGTACGGAGAGGAATATAAATCTTGAGGAGTTTATCTATCCCTATGATCTGGGCTGGCAGGCTAACTTTTATCAGGTGTTTGGATATCAACCACAGGGTGACGGCACCGAATGGCCAGTGTGTGAGGGCTGTGATCAGTATACGCTGACGCGTGAACAGTTGTCGCAAAAGCTGGATAAGCGAGCGCGTACCAAAGCATATAAATGCATCAGACCGGCTTCTGGTTATTGGTTGCCCCTTTGGTCGCAGGGCTTGAGTGTAAGCGTTTGCATACCCTGTACAGATGATCCCCGCATTGTTTTGGAACGGAATGATGTGGTCAATGTGACACGCAAGCTGGATTACTGGATGTATGGTGAACGAGTTGTGACCGATCAGGAATTGACTGAGGGCAAGGAACGAAAACGTAAGGGTCCTATAAGAGGATGGTTTCCACGCAGTTGTGTGAAACTGATGGCCAAAGTCAGTGAAACAGAAGCTGACGGCGATAAGGAGCTGGTTAAAAAGAAAAAGTGAAATAAATTTGTGGACGAACTTACTTTGTGGCTGCTGGTAGCACCTTGGTATTAGTTTATTAGTTGAATTCATCCGGTTATTTATTCGAATTCCGCCTTTTGCCTGGTTCAGCGTATCAAAATATTCGCTTAGCTGCGATTGATTATTCCTCCGCTGCTTCTTATTTGATGAATACGCAAACGAAATTACTTTGGTCAGCCATAATATTAATCTGGTTCGCTTAATGAATCTGCTGGATTTTCAGTATAATAAATAAATTTCCACCTGCAGCCATGTTAATGGCAAGTTGTTGTTGTTGTTCTTGTCAATTCTATGCCCGGCTCTATCGTAATTGAGTTGCAATCTCGATTTCACGCCACATTTGCTTAAATATGACAGCGGCAGCTGCTTGGCAACCGTAACCCGGTTGCATATGTTGCAAGTAATTCGACATGCCCCCCTTTGTTTTGCATCTCTCTCGGTTGTTGATTTTCTTGTTTTTATAGTTAAAAACAAATAACACAAAATAAAAACGAACTTCATCGGGAAACAGGAACAGACGCGCTTTCATGTTGAAGTGGATTTTTACATCAAATGAAAAACAAACTGCCACTAGGACGAACGGCATTGAGAATGCAGAAGAGCAGCTACACGGGAATAAAATTGAAATGCACGACCTGCGAAAGTTGAGCTGAATCGGGGATTTGCCATTGTACCATAAACATGGATAGGCAAAATCAATAGCAGTTCTATTTCCCTTTCCCCACGCATGGGGCAGGTGCAAAGAAAAGCAAATAAAAGCCAACATTTGTAAGCAATCTGTATGCAGTTTTCAGACTGCCACGGCAAATGATTCATTAGCGATTACGCGAGTCAATAAAATAAAAGCCATGATCGATGCAAAAGCCATTATTGGGTGTGTTTGCTTAATAATGAGCTAATGAAATGAATTTAATCAATTGAAGTCCCAAAGTTCGGGCAAAATGTTTTATTTTTGGAAAATTTGTGAGGCTGGCAATTTCTGATTAATAAATGAAATGAAATTTGACAACAACAAAGGGCTGCCAAGTTTTACTTCATGAGTGGCGCGGAGTAATTGTAAAAACAATCAGAAAACATATGGCATAATTAATCAATTTCAATTGAACATCCAATCAACTTAAATTTAAAATATGGGAAATTTTTTTCCGCAAAATGCAATCTACTTGAATGAAATGGACATTTGTCTTGGGCACAACACTTTTCCACCAAGAAAATAAAAAATCTCAAAGTTCTGTCGCCCACGGATTTTTCGAGCGATTTGCAAACCAAACATAGACAAAATCTAGAGATTTCTCGGACACCCCCGATAGTCTGCCTTGCAGAGAGGTTTCATTTGCTGTAGGGGAAGAACTCTAAGGTATGCGGAATCAAATACGAACAGATGCTGCAAAAATAATAGAAAAAAAATTTGAAGCATCCCGACCACATCACGACGAGCAGAGTTGATTAAGCCGTCTCCGTCTGTATGTTTCTGTTCTATCTTCTCCTTCAGTTTTAAAGCAATCTTCACCAAACTTTGCACGAAGTATTTTGGTACATATACGCTGCACATTTGTCAGTACAGGCCGGATCGGATGACTATAGCATATAGCTGCCATAGGAACGATCGGTCAAAAAACTAGTTATAGTCAGAAAAACTTTTCTGTTTTCAATGGAAACGTCCCCCACGTTGGCATATATTTATTTTATATACACATGACATGACATGAAGCTGCAGTTCGAATGATCGGTTGAAAAAGAAAATCCAGTGAGAAAAACTTTTTGGTTTTAAATGAATCGCCTTCAAACAATGTAAACAGAAAAAAACTGCGAGATGAATTCAATCTTTTTTTTCTTAGAATTTCTAAAAATTCAATCTCGACTTACGGGATATTCCACTCCATTCATTTTTTTAAGGCTTGACGCAATCTTTTCGAGCTTGTTTAATTCCATAAGTGTTTACATCAATCCCATTTGAGATCACAATTTTCATAAATTAGAAACGATAGCAGAAAAGTATAAATAGCATTTAAGACATTGGACAACAATCATGTGATACGGTGCTGTGCGATAAGATGCCATGCCATTCGTGTTCAGAACAAAGCTGCAAGGTTGTGAGTTCGAGTCCCAGACAAGACTACAATAATTTTTATATTTCTTTGTTTTTTTCAGATGCTTTAAATATACTGGTGTCGGTGGGTGTCCCATGGAAAATGAAAGATGTGGTGAAAGGTAGAGGAATCTTTCTGGGAGCAAATTAATCTCGAACAAGCTTAAAGTGATCCTTCTTTGTTATTAAATTGAGCTTGAATTTATTGATTAATTTAATCTTTTTAGTTTAGCGAATCCAATTACATTAAGTAATTGTGAGTATTTTATACCCTGTACCAAAGGTATGAAATGGTCCCAAAATCGCGAAATTTGCAAAACTATGCCGTTCATCCGATTGCAATGTAACATTGGGCAACGAAACGAAACGAAACGAGCATAGTCTTCTTATTCACTATACGAGGTGCGTTCAAAGGAAAAGGTAAATTTTGAATTGTTTGATAAGTACTTATTTATTCATCAATATCCATTCAAATCGCCCTCGGATATAATACACTTGTGCCAACGCTTTTTCAATCCTCGAAGCACTTCTGAAATGCGCTTTTCGGTATGGCTCGTTCTTCGATTTTGACTTGATCTTATCAATTGTGGCAAAACGCTTTCCTTTTATTGGTCTCTTCAGTTTTGGGAATACTCAATGCTTTTTCATTATCAGGAATCTGTTGTTTCTTAAATTGTTTAACATTTCGAAAATTTACTTCACTCTTGTTGGCAAAGTCATTTCAATAATTTAGATAAATTTTATAATTTTATTTCACAAAGACATAACTTGGCCGAATGGCCTTGGGGAAATCACACCAGCTTAGTGGCAGCACCGACCAGGCCGACACTTTCGTCTGTGCTTGTTTGTCATCTTGAGCCTCTGTCCATGTCCGATTTGTGTGTCCTTAGCGTCGGCGGCTGCGTGTTTAGTTCAAAATTAGATAAATGCAATTTGAATTTGTGTGTAAATTGTGGGAAATATGCCTCGGGGAAATCAGTTGTCGTTGTCATGAGTTAATAGGTGCTGGGAATTGGAGAGTGGGTGGAGTAGGGGATGGGGGATGGGTATGGACCGACCATCATATCAAATCAATGCAAAACCAGAAAAATGCGCACAACTCAATAAATATTTGCACGAAGTGTTGAGGCGCAAGGGAGCGTGAAATGGACCGGGATGGGATGCGGATGCTCCTCGAGATGCTCCACTTCTCGGCCCGTCATTGTTTTGGGTCATTTGGGTGACGGTGTGGAAAATGCAAAACAAATAAGCGCCTCTGGCCAGTAGAAAATCAATAGAAAAAGGATTCTTGTGTGTGTGTGTGCGAACTAGAGAGCTCACCACGGGGGAATTGAGGTTACGAGTCTGCAGTAAAAATAGCCATAAATAAATCTGCGTAAAAATAAAACATGTGCCAACAGCCATAAACATAAACAATGCAACTTTCTGGGATGCTCTCACCCGTTCGTCCTTTTCCGATTTTATAAAGCGGAAACAAAAATAAATTCAACATAAACATTTGCCACATAACAAAAGCAACTTTAATGACTTTTGTCGTTGCAAAATAATTGTGCGTGAATTTTTTGTGGCAACTACACAAATCGCCCCGATGCTCCGATGTCCCGCTGGCATTTAATTTCACGGACTGTCGTCCATTTTGTGCTTTGGCAACACTTTTTGGCCCAACTTTCCCCCAGATTTTTTTTGCAACTCAAACTTTCATTTTTGCCAGGCTTTAAGCCTGCCCATTGTCTGGTCCTGTGGCAATTATGTGCTCTAGCGGCGACAGCATTTATCTGCTCAAACAATGACACACAGCTATATCAGGTAGGTATATCACTTACATGGCTGGCAGCCAGAACAATGGCAATTATGGCATCATTAGACTGAGCTGCAGCTGCAGCAATTGCATGTACAGGAAGCACTTATCATCAGCAACCCCCCTTATATCAGTTGAGTGCATGAAAGCTGCACACCAACATAATGTCATACAAATGCTTCAAGTCTCCATTAAGCTGAAAGCTAGCTGCTTAGTTTTAGGACCACCTCAATAGCTCCATGAAGAGAAAACTGCAAGCCAATTGGAAAGTAGTAAAAATTTCGAAATGATTAGACGCACCGAAGCGTTGCCGTATGGCACAAAGTGCAGTGGTTCTAAATCTCTGAAGAAATATTCTTCTGTAGAAAGCTGAAAGCTTTGTTGTTGTCCGTTTTTATGCCTCGTTCAATTCTTACCATTAGGAAACTTATAACCATACCCGTTCCAATCCGTTCTAAATGTACCAAAAACTTGTATTTGGGTGTTCAATAGTAGAGTTCTCAGTACTCGATTCTAAGTACTCGATACTTATTATTCCACACTCAGTAATCGATACTCGATTCTAAGTCTCCGATACTCAGTACTCGATTCTAAGTAATAGTACATAGTACTCGATACTCAGTATTCAATACTCAATACGCGGTGTTACTCACCCCTCCTACAAGACCCCCGTCAAACGCTTAACAACAACACTCGTTTACACTTTTGTAGCTTTGCAGCTTTAAGCACACCATCAAAATTATGCTATAATATTTGTCGCGAGCTCTTTACAAAAAAAATACAACCACTGTAATTTTTTGCTTTTCTCCAACTTCGATTTACTGCACTCCTCACTTTTTTTTGACATGCAATAAATTTACGAAATTGATACTGAGCGCTGGCATTCGCGATGGCGTTGGCCATTTTCATTCACATTCGCCCTCTCATTCCGGTTGGTGTCTCTCCGCTTCGCATCGCTCACTCCTCCGCGCATTCAATCAATTCAAATGCCAAAATGTCTAACAAATTGTGCGATTTTCGCTTTTCTTTCCGCCCAACGACTGCATCCAGCGGTGTTATTAATTTCTACGCCTATGGCTCGTTTCCACCGAATGCCTTCGTGGATTAGCTGAGCTGGCCAACGGTCGCTCGGCCGTTTGGTCGTTCTGCTCCATTGCCATTGATGAGAATTCCCCAGCAGCCAGGCAAATGCAATTGCCTTTGCCTTTGCCTTCACTTTTTGTAGACAAGTTTCTCGTGCGCTTAGCTTTTTGTGTAAGTTTCTCGGCGAGTTGTTTATTTATGACGCCGGCCCAAGCCAAAGTAATTTTTCATTATTTAAAATGAAGTGAATTGCAGTTGCAGCTTCTCCTTTTCATTCATTCTTCATAAATAATTTATTAATTATAAAAGTTTCTGGTACTCTGGGGCGCATGCAAAATTCCTCCGCTTCCGCTCTGTACCCCTGCCCGTAGAAAGCGGGCAACAGTTGCAAGTGAAAGTTGCCAAGCTGGCCAAATATAGCCAAAATATTACTTGCAATGTCCTTTTACGACTTGCCAGCAAAAACTTTTTATTAGTTGCTGCTGCCACTCGGACTCTCGGCTTGGTTGGTCGGTTGGCTGGCCTGGCGTATTTTTCATATTTTAATTGACAAAAGTTTTTGTACAACTGAGAGCTGATGGGTGCTTTCTTCTGTTCTTTTTTTTGTTTCTGGTTTTTTCGGTTAGTTTATGTTATGCTACACTAAGCAAATTGTGGGTATTGTAGTTACCAGAAGTTGCTTGAGAAACAACTGATGGAAAGATGATAAATATGAACAAAAAAGTCATAGAGCCAGATTGTTAACAATATTGAAATTCATTCCATCAAGGTTAAGAAATCTTTTTAATTATTTATGCATCCGTCATACAAAAACGATTGTTTTAAAACAGACACAGCTACGGTTATAATTTCTTAAATAAAAATTATTTTTTTGCAAAAAAATAAGACTTTTTCCAGTATATTAAAGGGTTAGTGGTGATTCTAAATGATTTTGTATGCTAAACACGCATCTGTTTTAATTGTTTAATTAAATTGTTAGTAATTTGAGTTTAAAGTGGCTTTTGGCACTTTTTAGGTACGGTTTTTGTGTATCCTATACTATTGTTTGAACTCTCCTTGATCCTTACTTGTTAAAACGTCTACTGCCCAAAAATATGCTACTCAAAATCACTACATTTTGCTAGGTTTTATAACCTGTTCCAATAAAAATGGGAAAAGGGGGAACATGAAGTTGTGCAAAAGTATGTAACAGGTAGAAGGATGCATTTGCGAACCTATAAAGTATATAAATTCTTGATCAGCATCAACAGCCGAGTCGATTTAGCCATGTCCATCTGTCCGTCCGTCCGTCTGTCCGTCCGTCTGTCCGTGTGAACGCGTCGATCTCAGAGACTATAAGAGATAGAGCCACAAATTTTTGCATGTAGGTAGGTGTATGCCAGATTCAAAACGAGCTTGTTCCAGACTTGGAAAATTCCACCCCTCCCCCTTTAAGCGTAAAAAACTGTCAGAACCACAATTTTTAAGTAAGACCTCGAGACTTTGTAGTATATGTAAGGCCCAATATCTATCTATTCTGAAAAGATCAATAAGATCGGACAGCGAAGTAATATACGAATCAATTTTGCTAGTAGGAGAGAGGGGGTCTTGCATTGTCAGTTACCGCGTGCGCGCGTGCGTATGTGCGTATATTAGAGTCTGTGTGTATGTGTGAGTGTATGTTTGTATGTGTATGAAAACACAAGAAGTCAAATGAACAGGGTATTTTGTAGTCGGGGCACTCGACTACAGCTCCGTTACTTGTAATTTTGGATTTTAATAATTTAATCTTATAATCAAAGTTACAGTCATTTAAAATCAACTATTTTTATCTTTAATTTTATAGTGTAGACACTTTTGATTTCAAGAGTATTAAAATCAACAAGAATACCTCTTCTGATTTCGTAGTAAAATCAAAAATGCTGGGCTTTTAAAATCAAAAATGCGGGAAATAAATTTCCAGAATGTTTGGTTCTTGGAAGTACTTTAATTAAGTTGAAACATTAATTAAGAAGAATCAATTTAGAAAGTCGGTAAAACCCGACTATGTAAGTCTCTATTTATCCCAAAGTTTGTGCCAGCTGTGTAAAGTGCAGCATAATTGTTGTTTTTTCTTATAGCTCGACTATCGATTATCCGATCGTTACCATTTTTTAGCGGATAGATAAATACTGCTGATTTCTAAATACGCATTGAAGGATCAAACCATATATATAATCTTTGGCAGATATGACCTTTTTCGAAATTGCGGGGCGTGGCCAAAAATCAAAAATAAACTTGATAAGAAGTTTTTGTCTCATACATGTGGATCCTCTATCTCTTAGAATCTCTAAAATCAACTTTTACCTTCCTAGCTAACTTTGTCACGGTTTTTTTCCCCAGAATATTCATTAAATTGACTGCAAAGTTGAGTAAAACTAAACTTGAAATATATCAGCTCACAACTTCACAGTTTTTCCCCAACTCAATGTCATCTAGTTGCCTGGTGGAGGCGGCGGTGGGTGTAAGTGCCAGCCAAGCGAATGCATTTGTGCATCATGTTTGATGCATGTGCCAACCAGCCAGGAGAGAGAGCTCAAGGCAAATCCTGTGGCAGACGCGCACTCAAATTGTCCCCAGAAATTTGTCTGTATATCTAAATATGCAAATAGCTGGAAGAGTAGACACTGCTGTGGGATGTGTTGAAGTCTCATAAATTCGTGATTAATGTCAATGCTTTTGATTTCGTATGCTAAGACCGTTAAGCGTTGCATTTAGTTCAGCAATGGCTAAGTGGAATGGAAGCATCTAACAAACAACCAACTCTTCATATGACATTAACGTAATTAACAGTAAATTTAAGCAGGCTCTGGTTAGTACAGGTGACAAAGCCAATTTCCTTGAGAGCTGAAACAAAAGCCAAGAGCTTTTAGTAAACAAAGAGACGCTGATTGCCACTGACAAGTTACCTAATGATGTGTCTAGGTGGTCCTATGCACAACTCATGTAGTTTAATTAGTTGCAAAAAAGTGAAATAATTATAAATATTTATGAAACCGCACTCAAACCTGGCAGCCATAACGTTTTGAATTCCATTTCAACAAACAGCCATCGATTAAATTAACTGCTCTATCAAATTACGTATACACCGCTTGGGCTGCGTTCATTAAATTGCATTTAATAGCCCATACTGAGTGGCGAGTCAATATTTATTAACGATATAATCAATAATTTTTACCATTCCTTTTAATGGGATTAAACCAAAGGCAGCTGGGGAAAAAAGATGAAAAAAGTTAATGCATTTAGTCATGTCAGACCTTTATTGGTTTATGTTTTCTACAGATCTTTAACAGTATCAAGTAGCCACATATTTACAATGGTCGAACGCTCAAGCGAATCTTGGTTTTCTGCAGGAAATATGTCGAGAAGGCATACAAGATAAGCTTTCCTGAAGCTTTGAATCCGTCGAGCTGAAGGCACCTGCAGATGGTGAAAGGAGTCTCTCTCTGACACTCAGAGAAGATTGACTTCGGCAAGCATTCGGTGTGAATCGGCGAGTGACTTCGGGCCCCAGGGGCTATGGCTGGCCAGGACTGATCTAATGTGATTTCACCCAATAGTTCGAGTCACAGAAGTGTTTATTCAAACTTGAGCACCAACAGTTTTAATTGGCTCGAAAAAAAGCACCCGGTGCTGACGAGATACGAATCTGCTGGCGTACGAGATCAATAATAAATGTTACACATTTTCAATATTTATTTGTTGTTATTTCATAAAAGTTAGTATATATTACTGTGGTTTCTCTTCATCGGCATTGGCCGGTGCAAGCAACAAATTTGTGGCTGCTCTTTTTGGACTTCGTGGCTGTCTATGGTAACTAAATCAAAATACTCCATTGATGAGGTCCCAAATAATTAACTTTTTTTTCTTCCTCAAGAAAGCGCTTCAGTCGAATTTTTATTTTCTTGACATATGTTTGCTCAGCCGACTGTCAAAATAAATAAATTTAATTAGTTTGGGAGCACAAACAAAACTCGAACAGCTGTTCAATAAAACCCACATGCTCAGAGAAGTTGGCAACGCGACGGCGCCCGTTTGGATTTTACCACCCCCCTGTTTGATTGTCAGCATACTAGTCGTAAAACGCCTGCCGGCAAAACATTTTGCGAGCAATTTTACAGTGTCATTTTTTGCGTTCTCCGTACTAGGCTTAAGCAAAATAAGCAAAATAATTTGACATGTATTTTCCCGTTTTGGAAAAATCTATTTTTCATCCGATTGACTTGAAACTTGGTTTGTAAGGGAAGTACTCGAAAGTAATTTGAGATGTGATGTGAAAGCCCGCCCAGGGTTGTCAAAACTTCCAGAAATACTGTTTGGCAATAAATGTTTTTCGACCGATTGAAAAAGAAGACTGATACTGATATCGGTTTTTATAAGCGCGCCGGGTTATATGCTAGTCTTTTTATAAAACTGAGGGAGATATGAAGTTTTTTCAAATTGTGGCAAAAATTTAATGTAAACTTGAATAAATATTGTATATAATCTTCCATCTCTGGGATCAGTGAGTTTTTAAGGACGGACGGGCGGACATGGCTATTGATGCTGTTCAAGAAAATTTAAACTTTGTCATGCGAAGATGCTTTCTTCCATACAAGCTTAATATAGTCCGTGTAACTTTTGTACAGATCATACAAAGAACAGCCCATTGACAAAAACTACGGGCTTAGGTGCCTCTGTGGACACAACTGCGAGTGTTTGGCCTTTGTCTTATATGTGCTGATGGTTCCACTTTTGTGCACCGAAGTTCTCGTTGTTTCGCAAGAACATGTAAAAAGAACCTATCAACTTTTACCTGATCAGCGACTCCGTGCCCAAGGTATCCCAGTACTTAAGTCGAAATGACTAAACATAAAGAAATTTCACTTTATTCTACTGGTTCTCTTAAATCTTCTCTGTAAAATCATAATATTTTCTTCTTTATCTTATCTGGGCTTCGAACTCATGACATTGGGACAGAAGAACACTTACATATAAAGTCTTGGCCACGGACCACAAGCGTGACGGTGCGGTAAATCACAACAAGGAATCCGTTCATATGTAAAGTCTGCAGCGTGCAGAACACAGTTGCCATAGAAGGGTGACTTCGTGGGTTCAAGTCGGTTGATATCTGTTATCTCCTCGTTCAGAAATCCTTCATGCTGCATTTAGACTTAATTGTTAATTCTTTTCATTTAGCTTCTACAGTGTTTTTAATGTATACAAATGGTTGAGCCACTGTGATTATGTGCGCGTGTGTGTGTGTGCATAATTAAGCCTTTCCGATGGTGACACTAAGCGACATTGAAGCGACGAACGCCGCTGGCAAAGAAGCTTTACAACATTTTTAACATTTCTTTTTTGAGCCACTCAGTTTTTAGTTTTGTTTGTTTTGTTGGCTGAAAACTTAAGCTCTCTCACTCGCTCTGAGGCCACAAAACTTTGCCCGACTTAATAAATTAATAAGCCCCAGCCAAGAAAAATATGAGCTGAGCCTGAGCGCTGTCAGTCGGAGTCGGCGCAAGGGTTGAGGGCGCTGGCTTCCAAGCTAATTTGTCGGCTTGCCTCTTGATAAGCATCTGTTGAACTGGCACTTTTCCGAGTTTGAGCGGCAACTGTTTGTGTTTGTATATAATTAACAGGAATGTCAGGCATATGCGACAGCTGCCGGAGTGACAAATGATATGTTTAAGTTGCCTTTTGATGTGAGTTGTAACCTCCAGCCAGTTTGTACTAACCTCAGACATTTTTCAGGGCTTCCTCTTACCAATCATTTAAGTCTTTAAGCGATCCGTTGCCAGTTTGCGGTTAGAGAGCTCCATTGAGGAACTAACTGACTGCCGACAGGCGAGTGAAGGGTGAGGGAATGGCTTTGCAGCCATTCAGACGCTGATTTGACTGCGGCTTGCGGCCAAGAGTAAAGAACAGGACTAAAGAGCGAGCAGTGGGTGGCCAGGCGGAGCCGCAGTTGTGGTTGTAAGGTCAATCAATGCAATTACTTTGGAGTAGGAAAATATTTTAAATTATTTAACGAAATCCGCCCCACAAATGTGTCAAAAACTTTTTGGCAGTGTGTTAAATTTATGGCAAAGATTTGGGCCTGCTTAGAGTGGAACTATGTGTGAAATGTTCACAAGCCAAATGAGTAAGTAAGTTTGCCAAGTTTTATATAAATAAATAACAGGCCCAGACTCTTGCCTCTTGCTGCTTGCTACGGCCTGGTCCCGGGGCCGCAATTGTTTGCACGTTACGTGGTCATGTTAGTCGGGTCAATAATTGGTTTTTTCCTTTTGTCGATAGCAAACAAGTTGATTGTGATTGCCAAATGATTACACGAAATCAGCATCGAATGCTGTGGCTTGGCCAGCAGCCAGCAATGAAAAAACCACAATCGAAAAATTGGCTTACTCACAGCTGGAGCCTATCCGGAATTCCCATCTTCACGGAGCAAAGTGCTGGGTGTGTGTGTGTGTGTGTGTAATTATGTTGCCCAGAATTAAGAATTTTGATAAATGTTTGGGCTCTATCTGCTTTGGGGTTTTGTTCAGTACATTACGTATACGCCAAGTGTGCATGAATTTAATGAACTTGTGCAAATAGTTTGCATGCCTTTCGTCCGTTGGCAATGAATTTGATTGCAAAATCATTAAACTCAAATGGGAATGCTTTATGGCAACTAAATTTCAATCATTGGATACAGCCATTTTAACTCAAACTCTTGTCAGAAGTTGGAGAAATGGCATAAAAAAAGAACCACAATTGATCAGGCAATAAATGAAATGTGCGATTGCTAAAGTTTGGTTTTCGCTTTTGCTAATAAATGAAATTAACTTTTCTGTTGAGAAAAGTAAGGAAACGAAAAGTAAAGAATTTTAAGAGTTTTTAAAACGATTTTGTCTGATTACTTTGAAACGATAGGGAAAATTCACATATTTTTGTTTTCGCAAAGAAAGAAGTTCATTGAGCGCTCTGCTGTGCGGTCAACTGATCGCTCACCTGAGTAGGCCAGATGGCTGACAGATACTCTGACAAAAACTCAGCTGAGAGATCAGTAAATTGTAAATTGGTCTTAACCTAGACCCAAGCTTGGCTGACTCTGTTCATATTTTAAATTCAGTTCTTTGAAGTCAAACCTGAAAGTAGACAGCGGTAGTAGCAGCATTATCTTCACACCATACGGTCACACGTGTTCGCGGCGCAGACGTTTGCAATAACAAATATATGGAGTGTGTGGCAGGTTGGTTTTTTTGTTATTGTTGTTGGAATGCTCACAAAAACTAATTTCGTGCCCACCAATGCTCTATTTATATTTGGTTGAATTTAACTGATGACTACTTTTTATTTCTGCGTTCGGACATTATGTACCCTGTTTTGCTAAGCTATTACTTATAAGTATAAATCCAGTGTATAATGGATGCCAGGTCTTCGAGCTCATTGACTCAATTCAGAAGAGAGAGAGATCGCGCCAACGCTACTAAAGGCGCGTACTGAATCTTTACCATCTCGAAAATTAAAAGTAAGCATCGAGTTTTCTTGGGCAGTTTGCACCCGTTTTCTTTTAATAAGGTCTTGCAAAATAGTCTTCCAAGCCTCTTTTTAAGGGCACAAGCTTGACTGTATGTCTGCAGAGGACATCAATCTCTCTATAATTGTACACTAACCTTAAGCTGGAGTGCTCAAACTGGTTGAGAATCCCAAGGGAGCACAAATTAAAAAAGCCTACACATAACAACGAATAACGAAATATTTTTGTTGTCTTGCTCTCGGCTTGTTTTTGCTCTTTAAATTTCACATTGCAGTTCCGAAATTATTTTAATTTTAATAAAAGAAATTTTGGTTTTTAGGATTGATACACGAAATATTGGATTGTTCCAAGCCTTTCTAACTTCATTCAAGCTTGAAAAGATTAAAGCTTGATTCGAGCATTGCGGAATATACAGCAGAGTCCGTATCTGTTTCGATCAAGAGGGTTGTGTATTTGAATTACTTTTTTAATTCCAGTATTCGGTCCATCAATAGTTTTTCGGGACTTATAAGGCGAAAGTAATCTTCAGACTTGATGGAACTTATTCAATGATATTGCCAGTGCTTTCATTTAATCGAACCCCAATCCTGAAAAGATCACAAAAATCATAGAATCAAAGTGTCATAATGTACAATTTTTACTGGCAATCGTTAAAACTAGCCAAGTCGATTCGATTTATCGCCATCTACTAATATAATCGCCATCTACTAATACAGAGACTTTGCAGCTACTAAAAAAATGTAACTTATCTGAGTGCTGAAAAGTTTTAAAGACGTTCTCTTCCCCTCGTCGGATTCCCAGAGAAAAGTAACTTTCAGAACAGCTTAAATCACATACAAAATTTGTTACTCTTCCACCATCATCCACAAACTGCGCAACGCTTTTTGACTATGTATTTAAGAGGCAGCTGACGTTTTTACGAGTGCAACTTGAGCGACTTTAAACGACATCAATAAAACCTGCAGGAATTCAATAAAAATTTCTAGGCCGTGGCACATTTCGTTGCTCGTTTCCTGGCACTTGGCATTCAAAAGGAGGACGAAAAACTCGCTAAGAGCTGCGAGCTGAGAGTTTTTTTTCGCTTTCAATGTGAAAATGCTTTTTATCCAAAGCAAACAAACTCAAACTTTCGATATGAGATGCGTGTGTGTGTGTGTGTCTGTGTGGAACGACAGAACTTTAAGTGCCGATGGCTGGCGACTCTTTTGGGGCGGCGACAAAGGTGTCAAGCTGACATTTTCATTTCGAACGACTGTCTTTTCTGCTGAAATCGGAGCCTGGCCATAAAGTGAGCGTTCATCTAGCTGCCGCCTACCGACTGCGGCCACACATCTTTGTCAAAGGCTCATTATGCAAATTGCGCACGAACCACGCGCCAGGCTAATTTGTCACTGTCTTCAGTTGTCAAGCGGCACACTTGCTGGCCGCCGCTGGCCAGGGGAATGACGGCCATAGACCGGTGGCTGCTGCGTTCAGCTCTATCACTTTCATTTCCTTGCCCATAAATTAGCAACACGATCCAGAGCCACAACCCACTCGGAGCTGGGCAAAAAGGTAGCCGGGTGACTGACTGACTAACTGGCTGACACACAGTGTGCAAAATATTATTCCGTTTTGTCTGTGGTGTGTGTGCAGAATTTATGATTACTTCCGGGCATAATGAAGCTGCCACGTGCGGGTCGCTGTCCTTGCCACTGGCATACGGCGGCATAAACAACTAATAGCGCTTGCTGCATTTTCTCTCAAGATCTCGAGTCCGGGCTGGCTCTCAGCTTCATTTGCCGGAGTTGGCATGTTGAAAAACTGCAGCCTGCACAAGTTGCTCAAGTGGCGACCGTGCACTTGAGCTGCCTCAGTCTGGATAGCTATTCTGTTATTCTCTGGCTGCTGATGCTGCTGCTTATTCTTCTGCCGCTGACAGAGGAGACAATTTTCAATTAAATAAATGGCTCGTTTTTTATGGCATGAACTTACTGTGGCATCAAATGGAAAGCTGAAAGTAGAAATTTAATATTTTTTCAAACTATGACTAAGAAAGGAATTTTGTAAACCATTAAGGAATGGTCTGTTTTATAGAGAAAATTCGTCACGTTTTAAAAGTTTTTACAAGCGATTCTTAACTTAAAACGAAAAATATTAATAACAAGAACTTTGTAATCGAAAACTGAACCAGGCTTTGTCAGCCATGCTCCCATTTTCGCATTCGCAAAAGTGTTGCGATTTGGAGAGCAAATTTGGCCGGAAAATTGGTTTTAAATTGAAAACTTTTGCGAGTGCGACTCAATGAACCAATGAACCGAACCGGTGGCTTAAAACATCAGTGAACCCGCATCGGTGGTTATGCTAATGAACCGAACCGGTTTTTAATTGAATTTGTATATCAATGAACCATCGAAAGAAACTAGAGCTTAACAAACTAAGTATATCAATGAACCAACGAACCAAGCCGGTGGTTAATAACCCCAGTGAACCAAGGAACTAATGAACCGATCCAGTAGTAAATAAATCCAGTGAACCAATAAACCGAGCCGATAGTTAATAGCTCAAGTATACCAATGAACCTAACCGGTGATTAGTAACCTCACTAAACCAAAGAACCGACTGATAATTAACACCCTCAGTAAACCATGAACCAATGGTCAGAACCAGTTATTAATAACCTCGGTGAATCACTGAACCAATTAACCGAAACAGTAGCAAATAATTCCAGTGAACCAATGCACATTGGGCCAGATTCCAGATTGGGTGGCATAAATTCAAAATTTTTATGGAAACAAATCGTGATTTTAATCAAATATTCTTAAAGAGCATATATTAGGCACATTAAATCCACTAAGCGTTTTGATATCAGTGCGGCCCTGGATTTTTAGCAGGACTGCAAAGTCAAGTGTTCTGACTAAAAATTGAATGTAAAATATGGAAATTAAAGGTAATGGAATGTAGAATGTGAATTCCGAAACTGATTGTGTGTTGGTCTTTTAAAGTGTTGTTTCTTTTTATCGACTTGTTATGTCCTTATATAGAACAAACTTAACCAAAGTGCCCGTGAATTGTGGAGTATAAAATTACTTTTTAACAATTTCTGAAAAAAAGTAAATATGTAGAGTTTGACCTTAAAGTGTATTTCTCGTCATTTTATTATTGCATTTTGCGGTACCGGTAGTTAATACCTCCAGTGAACCACTTAGTAAATGAATCCAGTGAGCCAACGAACCGAACCGGTAGAAAATTTTCAGTGAACTAATGAACCGAACGGGTATTAATAACTCTAGTCAATTAACGAATCCAACCGGTGAATAATAACCTTAGTAAGCCAATGAACCAAGTCGGTGCTCCTAGTTGTCAATCGCCTTCAAATCCGTTTTTTTTTCTATTTCAAAGAAAATTAATTTTCCCATTAAACTCGCCCATTGTCCAAGCTGTAAGCGAATGGAATGAGCAGCATTTAAACTATAAAAATTATCAATGTTAAGTTTCTGCGCAGCTCTGGAATGTTGCACAAAAATTTGCGTAGCCTGGCAACCCTCAATTAAAATGCAGCATCCAGCTTAAGGCTAATTTGCAGACAATAAAAATAATTAAAGTGCAGCAGCAGCTTCCTAATACAAACGGATGAGCTAAGAAAAGCAGCTGCTGGCCTCTGCACACTCACACACACACTCGCAGACCCTCTTACATGAGCTGCCCCAGCCATTTACGGTCCAGTCATAAGCCGCATAATCTATGAAATCGTGGCCCAACCGGGCGGAACAGGAACAGGAAGAGGATGCTGTGTCCTGGAACCGGACTGCGGTTCACTGTTAAGTTAAAATTATTGTACATTGGCTTAAGCCAATGCCTCGCCGTACACTTTGTTCAAATTAAAGAGCCGGAGCCGATGGATCCGTTCGAGACATTAAGGCTTTAACTGCATATGCTGAGATTCGAGAGATTCGGGATTGAGTTAATGATATATGGACAGCATGCTGGCTGGTCGACTAATGAGCCAAAATGAATTGTTGGCACATCAAAAATCAACGCAATTTGGCGCACATTATGTAAACGGCCAAAGCCAGAGAGAGCAAAAAAAACGTCCAATGGCAAAGTTAATTTCATTAAGGAAATGAAAAAGTCATATATCATTTTCGCCATCGTCTAACATGTCCATTACAAAGGCGCACGCCTGCCCTCTGCTATGGTTCCTGCTCCCGGTCCGGGCAACTTGGGGGCGCCATTTCTTTATGGCAAAGAAATAGCCCAGGAGGAAATGCACTGCCCGAAAGTTAAATTAAAGTGTTGAAAATAGCCCAAGTCAAGTAATAAATGTTCCCTGCCGTTCGCTTTGACGTGCCGGCCCAAAATTAAAATGCATAATTCAATGCGAAGCCGAAGGGTCCGGAGCTTAGCCTAAGCATTAGCAGCCATTTACATGTGAGCTTTAAAGGAGAGGAGATGGGCGGGCGGCTTGACTCCAAAAGATAGCTAAAAGTGTTTCACGTTTCACGCACCATTTAACGCCGAGTTCGTCGAGTCATTTTGAGCGACTTATCGGTCCGAGGAAACTTGCCTGCATTGTGCCGCCTGATTGATTTCTTTATGCGTGGCAGCAGCTTTGGGTTTGGGGGCACAAGTAAAAGGACACGGGCAGGGGGTAGTCGTGGGGGAAGGCGTATACTGGCTCTGACAGCCCAAGAATTTTTTAATAAGGCACAAAAGGAATTTTTATATGCCTGTACAAGTGCCTGTGTGTGTTGGGTGCATGTGAGTGGGTGTGCGACTTTTCTTTTTTTTAAGCTGAGGCGTTAGCCAGATCTAAGACCCGTATAAATATTAATTCATTTATAAACCACACTTTTTTCGTAATAAAATCACTTGTGAAGAGAAAGAGGAAGAATGACACAGAATTTAATTTTATTTTTTAAAGTAATTTTATCATTTATAGAATAGACATGAATTGATTAGGTAATGGCAATTTGATTCGGTCAATTTTAGCCCTAGGATGTCAGACAGAGCTTTTCGAGGCTTTTGACTTTGAGCATCCTAAAAATGTTTTCTTAGCTCTGAACGCAGAAATATTTTTTGCCAACTTCCGCTAGTCTATTCTAAGCACAATGAAACCAGCTAAAGATTATTTGCACTGATCTCGTGAAACAATAGTGATCTATTTATGTATCAAGGAGGGCCTTGCGAGGTCCATAAACCATGGCCAGCTGTCTTTACAATTTTAGTCTTACAAGATGTCCCACGCACAGCTTTTTCTAATGTATTTTGGCCCGCTGAGCACGAAAATCGAAAGAGCTAGAGAAACCAAATTTTGTATTTAAACTCCTATTGTCTGCAGGCAGATCTACTTTATTTAAAATTTTTGTCACGCCCCTTCCGCCTCCTTGAATGTTAAATAACTCCTAAAATTTTGAAGATATCGATCTTAAATTCCCGTTAATCGTAGAGTGCCTGACTCCAAAATACCCTATTCCCTTGATTTCATGTGTTTTCATTTATTTTCTACGAATGTATACACACACACACATACTCACACGCACGTGAGCACGCTCTCATAATGCTAGATAATTCTATTGTACACTAGTATTGTCTGCATGCAGATCAAGTTTGTTTCAAATTTGGGACCCGCGCCCTCCAGGCTCCAGGATGTTAATGCTCTGATAATTAACATAAAGGAAGGCTATTAAGCATTAACTCCCCTAATTAATGGGTATATCGAAGTCGGGTAGCGCCAATTTTAACTTACGCTCTCGTTTGTTATACATTTGAAATCAGCACTGCGCTGTCTGATTACATAATTATACTCTGAACCAAAGGTACACAGACAATAATAAGCTTGTGCAAAAGTATGTGACTGGCAGAAGGAATCATTTCCGACCCTAAAAAGTATATATATTCTTGATCAGCATCAACAGCCGAATTGATTTTGCCATGTCCGTCTGTTTGTCCGTATGAACAAACAGATCTCAAAGATGGTAAGAGATAGAGGTTTTGACATGTGTGGGACATTTGTTTCTTATACTTGCAGGCAGATCAAGTTTATTTTCAATTTTTGCCAAGTCCCCTTCCGCCCACACAAATTGGAAAAAACATCATATCTCCCACAGTCTTATAGATAGAAGGTTTGTTCCTTCTGGTCATATATAGTAAACGGGATTCTTTATCGATCCGCCAAAGGAATGAATGCGGTTAAAAGGTGGAGGAGGGATATTTTCCAAATCTGAAACCAACATGACCTGGATATTGTATACACCTGCTTTCGAAAAATTATTGGTCTTTAGTCTCTGAGATCGACACGTTCATACAGACAGACGGACTTGTTTATATCGACTCGGCTTTTGACGCTGATAAAGAATATATATACTTTAAGGGGTCGGAAATGTTTCCATCTCCCTGTCTTAATGAGAACAGGGTATAAAAATGAGTCTTGTTTCCAATAAATATTCGCAGTATTTAAACTTGAATGAATGCTGATGAGCAGCCAATGCGAAAGACGCCGACTCAATGGTTTTTCATTCGTTTCGTCTCTTATATTCTTGCAAATTTTTTTTAGATATAATCGACATTTGATAAAATTGATAGATTGAAGTTAAATTAAGCGAAAATTTAACACTGAATATGGGTTTAACGTCCTGTTTTGATTTTTGTCAAAGTGAATGTTAGCAGGCTCAAGGTCGAGGTTTGATTATAGTTCAATAATCAACCAGAATATGCAACAGAGAATACATATGAACATGAACAGTAGCTGTGGCTGTGTAGACGGCCGTTTCGGCTGCCGCCTTGGCAAAGCCTTCGTCAGTACACTTTCAGTTGCTGTCACACGAACAAGCCATTTGCAAATCTTTCAACTAGCCGTAAGCTCCGCTCTTTAGGGTATCGATGATAATCGTGGCACACTCTGAGACGTATTTCTCAGTAATTAAAATTGTGGCCACAAACAACAGAGATACATTGAAAACCTTCAATGCCAATGCATATACCTTAAGATACCCTAAAGAGCGGAGGGCTGCTCCGATAAAAGATCTGCTCCAAAAGTTCTCGGCTGTCAAAGTGGGGAGTCCAAAAAAAGGTATAGTGCTGGCGGCCACGATTTATATAATCAGTATAGATGTCATTCTGGTCTGAGCCTCGAAAAAAGTTTTGTAATTTTTTATGACAAATCGGTGGTCATTGAAAAAAAATCGATTTTGGGCCTTGCAGAGGGTATTATAAAATTATGCGGATGTTGGTAACGCATTGAAGGAAGCATCTGCGACCGCATAAAGTTTATATATTCTTGATCACCACGACGAGCTGAGTTGATTTAGCCCTGTCCGTCCGTCCCATTAAAAATGGGAAAAGGGGGATCATGAAGTTGTGCAAAAGTATGTAACAGGTAGAAGGAAGTGTTTGGAACCCTATAAAGTATATATATTCTTGATCAGCATCAACAGCCGAGTCGATTTAGCCATGTCCGTCTGTCCGTCTTTCTGTCTGTCGATCTCAGAGACTATAAGAGATAGAGCCACTTATTTTTGCATGGAGGTAGGTATATACCAGACTCAAATCGAGTTTGTTTCAGATTTGGAAAATTCCTCCCCCTCCCCCCTTTAAGCGCAAAAAACTGTCGACCCTCGAGAGTTATCTAGTAAGGCCCAATATCAATCTGTTCTGATAAGTTCAATAAGATCGGACAAAAAAAAACAAAATTTATATACGAATCAATTTTGCTTGTTGAAGAGAGGGGGTCTTGCACGTGCGTGTGTGCGTATGTTAGAGTGTGTGTGTGTATGTGTGAGTGTTTGTGTATGTGTATGAAAACACAAGAAGTGAAGGGAACAGGGTATTTTGCAGTCGGGGCACTCGACTACAGCTCCCTTACTTGTTTTTGGTACAGTGTAACAATAAAATATTTAAAAAATTTTTTAAAATTTCTATTGAGGTTCAGACCAAAATGGCGACAATTCTGCGTCGATTGCACTTAGTTTTATTAAAATAGGTTCAGTGTAACTGGAGATATCATGGCCGCCAGTGTGGCAAACGTGGTTTTGAGATAAATGCGCTTAAAGTTTGCATTTGCTTGGCAAATTGGGTCACCTTCGGTCAGTAAAAGGGCTATATCTTGAAAAGTATTTCGAATTTCAAAAAATCCTTTTAGGACGATATTCTAAAATATCCAGGCTATACAAAATGCAAAAAAAAAAATTGAAAAAAAAAATGTTTGCTCATGAAGAATCCCCCTTAAAATCACTTCTCCAGAACGGAATTTCCAACACCGCTGACTTTTTGTTAAGCATTGCCTACTTTTGTTGGGCTTGGGTCGCGCACTTTTCTTTCCGTAAGTAGCAAGTAAAATATGCCGGAAGTGCTCACTTCTGCAAATGCTATCAATTGACAATCAACTTTTTATTCATAAAAAGTGGCTTTCCGAAGTAACGAGAAGTTTCACACAAAAATTGAGGGACACTAACATTTTTTATGCTGCAAGTCAAGCCAAAATACCTTGAAAAACGTAAATCCATCTTTATTTAGGCGTTTATTGACTTCCTGGGTTGGTGTAGTTAAATTTCTATTAGAATATTTATTATGTTTCTCGATATCCTCTGAGCTAACTGAGCTTTTAAAAAACATTCAGACATTGTCGGCTTTGGTTACGCCTGAGCCTTTTACTTCAACTCGGATTCCGAGTTGGTCTCAGCCCGCATAAATTCACACAGCGTCTGTTGTAAATTACATTTGAAGTAGCAACTTGCACATAAATCTTTGGGAAGCAAGACAACACCAACAACACCCAACAACAAGTATGAAAAAAGAGCCCGAAAAAGAAAAAAAACCCAGCCAGGCCAACACAACGCGACAAAACTGTGTCATTCCCAATTGTCGCACAGTGTGTTTGTGTGTGTCGTCTCTGTTTTCACATCCGGGTCCCCGTCTCGGTTCAGGACAACTTGAATTACGTACGCCGCAAGTGAAGTAATGAGCACACAGCTGCAGCTTGAGGGACTTGGCGCTGCACAAACAAAAACCGGGCAAGCGAACAGCAAGCGGAAATAAATATTAAAGCTGCAAGCAGAAGCATCGGCATCAGCTTCAGCCACAATAAATACAATATAAATATGCGATATTTTCAAAAGTCCAACTAATAAATAAACCCTGCCAAGTGCCGGCACATAAAAAACGAAAGAAATATTTTTCTATGGCCAGCCAATTGGTGCGCGAGTAAGGCTGGAGTTGGAGCTGGACTTGGACGTGGCCTGATAAACGATGCTAAGTAAATAAGTATAAAAATGCTACGCAATTTATGTGGTGTAAAAAGTTTTATTTGCCACAAGTCCATATCAATAAAATTACCAACAACAATAAGGGAATAAATTGCCAAATGAGTAAAATTAAGGAGTAAGAAATGGGATATGCATTTTCAAAAATAAAAGTAAGGAAAAAGGCTTAGAAATTTCAAACTAATTAAACCCTGAATACAGCACAGACTTGCTGCTGCCGAAATGTGAACAATTACTTCTGTTATGTATAGCTCCATCATCTCTGAGCAACATGTGTGCACGCGTCGTTGCTCATTCGAAATTCAATTTTCAATAAATGCACACAAATTGATTTCCACACAGAGGAACTGAGCTTACAAAGCAATCGGAGTCAGACCGACACACACACACTGACTGCTTCACCTGTATTAAGTGTGAAACTTTTCAATTTTCGTTTTGTTTTTCAGCTTCAAATATCCAAAGCTGTCAAAAGTATTTGTCGAGTGATTTTCCGTCCCTTTTTTCCTTTCTTCTGAATCTTTATTAGATTTCGTTGGCACTTAAAGCAATTCCTCCTCTACGTCTCAACTCTCACCTCTGACATATGACATATGTTGTATCTTTGTTGCTTATCCGCGCCTGAAATTCCGCATCATGCAGTGCAAACACTTGTTAATTACTTTTATTATATCCACGGCTCCAGTTGCACAGTCACGCAATTCATCGCATCGGCCGTGGCATTATTGCCTGTTGCTTTTGCTTTTTCTGCTAATGGAGGGAAGAATGGGTGCGGCACCTGCCGCAGCTGATGTGGTCGGCCGTAAACAAGCGACCGTGTGGGTGGCGGTTGGCTTCTTCTACTCCCACCTGCCGCAGCAGTAACAGCAGAGCTGTCGTCTGAAGTAATTGCAATCAGCACCTTGGCAACAAGCAGCTGCGCCAAAAAGTATGCTATTGATGTGCGAGTGTGTGTATTTATTTATAAAGCAGCGCCACTGCCACCACGTGAATGTCATTGATGTTGTTGCGTGGCACTCGTCGTATATTTTAACACCTGGCAGCGCAACGGATAATTGGAAGCGAAGGATGACCCCCTTCAGTATAAATTGAAACGAATTGTCAGTCAGTGGAAATGAAACAAGCTCAAAGGTATATAGAAATTGATTTGATTCATTTGAAATAGGAAGGTTTTTAGAGGTTAATCCGTTGTAATTGAGTGGCAACTACAAAGAGTAAGTAAAGTTGAAGAATGCTAGAAAGAGCGCAATTTTATACCTCAAGCAAGAACTGTAATGCAGTCATTACTTTCCTTATTTAACCCATCTTAGCCTACTGGGCTAATTATCTAAGAAAGGCTATTTACACTAGAAGTGCGTTATGCGTTAATAGCTAACAGTTAGTTTTTTACCCATTAAAAAAGCCAAATGTTGGCTATTAACGCATAACGCAGTCCTAGTGTAAATGTAATGAATCATTTTATGGCACCGTCATACCGTTGTATGTTCACATACATTGTGGGACCAGTTATAGGTATATGACATTATTTTTAGTTAAGCCAATTAAAAGATGAATAATTTTCTCAATTGTATCTTTTCAGAAGCATACGAAACAAGTTCAAAGGTATAGCCTACCTAACTACTAAAACACAAAAATTTATCATTCTTTTTTTTATTTTTCAACACAGGATCCTTTTAGGTCGATACACTTTTCCCAGCGATGTTCAAAAGCTTCGACACCTTTTTTATAATAAGAACTGTGAAGCTCTTCAAAATAGGCATTAACCTCGGACTCCACCTCTTCATTGTTGCCAAATCTTTTTCCTCCGAGCCATTTTTTCAAGATTGGAAGTAAGAATTAATCAGAGCTAAGCCTGGCGAATAAGGGGCGTGAGGTAGCAATTTAAATTTTAATTCATTAATTTTAGCCATTGCAACGGCAGAGGTGTGAACCGGCGCATTGTCATGATGGAACAGCAAACGCGGCACCCATCTTACGCATAACTTTGTCATGTCCAATTTTTCGGTCAATATGCGATCTACAGCACTTTTTGAAATGCCTACACATTCAGTTAACTCACGAACTTTCAATCGCCGATCACTCAATACACATTTTTTAATTTTGGCCTCCATTTCTGAAGTGGTCACCTCATTTGGACGCCCATTACGATGTTCATCTTCGCAGCTCAAACGACCTCGCTTAAACTCAGCCACCCAATATTTTATTGTTGTAAACGAGGGAGCAGAACTACGTAAGGTAGAATCCAGCTCCTTTTTAATATTGGTTGGACTAAGACCTTTTATATGAAAGTATTGTTTCACATAACGATGACCAATTTTGTCCATGTTTGCAAATCAATAACAACGTTCTCTGTTAAAACGACCAAAAAAACTAAGGTAAAGGCACCAAAAGCAATAGTCGGTACTTCCCCTTTTAATATTATGACCCACACACGGCAGGTGGCCATCTGACGGCCTTCATAGCCTTAGCATATTTTGTATTATAAACGTAATACAGTCTTTATTTTTAGAAAATCAATTTTTTGAAACATTTTCTACTAAGACCAAGATAGTCCAATATTGAGCCAATATTTGTTCAACGGAGAATTAAATGGGCTTATAAAATAAAACTTAATAAAAACGCATAGAATTAAAAAGTGAATCCAGTGGGGGTCAAAGTAGAAATTTCGGGAAAAAAAAAGAAAATGCCAGATCTGTTATCTGTATTTCTTAGACATCAAGCTAAATCTGTCAAACCATTGATTATCTTTTATTTTTTTTTTCCTTGGGACATATTTACTTGTGAAATTAGGGTGTGTTTAGTTTCTATTTAAATTAACCCTTCCATTCCCATAAAAAATGTGGTTCTTTCTGGTGTTAAATGAACATAGCTGGCAATCCACTGGCAAGAAGTGCGCCTCCAATTTATATGCTAATTAAGAATTCTGAATTGTAATTTCTTTTCGGCAGAGACAACAGATCTCTGGGGTCGCAGCGGGCTTAAGGGGGGCAGTGGCCTACTTCATTAAATGGCAAACTGTCGCATTTTTGGTGTAATGGTGCGTATACGCAATATGGGTACACATACGTTTACACGCACACACCTTTTGTCCCTACCACGTGGCGTATGCGTAATGTCAGGCTAAGCCAATTTTCATCGTAACGATTACCACAATTATGCGGCCGTATTCCAGGTGGAAATTAACGCGAATTGCCGAATCAACCCAACCAGAATTGGCGTTGTTTTCGTCGCGTGTCTGAAATCAATTGAAATCAAATATTCGACAGTTACAGGCCGCAAACTGTCACTTGAGAAGCGAACGTGTCAGTCAGAGCGGGTAATAATTTAGCAACTAATTAAGCGACAGGAAATGATATAGATACAGATTATATCCACACACACACACAGCCACAGACACACAGAGTGAAAGCTTTTCCAATTAAATTTATAACTTATTTATGACAGAAAGTAATCTTCTTTGGGCATTAGGCGAGGTAATAAAAATGATTGAAATATAATTGAGAATTGACATAAAAGCCAAACAAACACACACACACACTCACTCCCACTCACACACACATCTAGCTTATAAAATCCTGGCGGCTGGCTTGGCAGGCACTTACAATCAACGATTACCTTTACACCTGCCATTGTGAAAATAAGCCATAAGCGGAAATTACATCAAAAGGATATTGTTATATCGATGAGGCAGCAAGGAGCAGCCAACAAGCAGCAGCAGCTGTAACCCAAAAAAAGCACCCAAATAGCAGAAAAATAAAGTATGGCAAAAGGTGCCATAAAATAAATAACATAAGAAACCAAATAAACATTTTGGCAAAGGCACAAGCCAAAAACTTGCCTTCTGCGTGTAGATGTGACTCCTTCTTGCTCTCTGTGTGTGTGTTGCGGATGTTTGGCATAAAATAGACTTATCCTAATGAAAAAAGTCTTGCAGGCACGTTAAGTAAGATATGTGATACCAAGAGGCAACGACTAGGGGAAGGCGGAGGCTGGGAAACGCCTCTAAGTAGTCGCTTTAAGGCGTTGAAACGTTAAAAGTTAGGCCCTGGCAATGGTAAAAGCTAAGCGGCTTATAGGCAAAAAGCAACAACCAGATAGCAAATGCTTTTTCAAGGTTGCCACAAGGCATTTTCCCTAGTTTTCTAATATGATAAGAATTTAAATTGAAATAGTTTTTCGTCAGGCCAAAGAATTTTGTGTGTGTTTTGTCTAATTTTATAATTTATGCAGGTTGGCCCCCAAAATTTACATATTTAAATGGATGCCTGAAAAACAGGTAGAACGAGAGGAAATGGATAAGCCGCTTCTGTTTTCCAACTGCCCTCGCTCTTAATCAGCGAATGAACCAGTAGGCAGGCATATGCCTCGAATGAACTCTGCTTCCACTGCACTTTCTTTATTGCTCTTTTTGTTTTTTGTTCTTTGCTTTTTGTTGGAAAAACACTTTGAACCTCAAGTATACGGGGCTGACTCGCTTCATTTTGTCAGCCTTTTGTCTTAGCCGGCGGTAAAATGTTTGTCAACGACAGGCAAGACCAAACCAACCAGCCAGCCAACCAGTCAACCAAAAGCCAAAAGGGAGTCAAGTGTTCATTATGCCTGAAGATGCCGCCGCCGCACTTGAGCTGTGTGAAAAAGTGGCTGCTGCTGTGGCCCAAAGTGCTGACAGCAGCCAGGCCCAGATAAGTAACTGGCAAATAGAAAAAGCTCAGCATCTGCAGCTGCTGCAGCTGCTATAGCAATTGTTATTGTGACATTTGCTTGAACTCAACTGCCACTCCCATTTTGATTACTTCAGCTGAAATTTAATTAGCCATTGCAAGCAGCTACACAAATTTAATGCATAAATCAAATGACAGCGGTCACAGTTTTCTCTCTGGTGTTTTATTTTTTGGAAAGGAAGCGCCTGGCGGCCCTAAACGGAGGTACACCAAGTCTACTCTAACGACCTAATTGCCAAATGACCTGCATTTTTGTTCAAGATACAAGCGCCAAGTGGATGCTGAGGCCGAGGTTGGTGAGTGGAGGGAGGGTGCCAGGAAGCAGGTGGAAGGACTAGCAGGAAAAACAAACAAAACAACGACGACTCTTCTGTCGTTGTGTGCACTGAGTTTACCTTCTGCTAAATGTTGATTGGGGGTAGAATGAATTTACAAAGAGGTATGCGAAATTATCTTTTAGTAAATGGTAACTGAATGTCGCTACACTTTTGCCTGCGACTTAAACGAAAGTCATGCATAAAAAAATCACCAGGAATTGCAGAACTTCCTAAGACTTGGCAAATTACAGCATTTTAGTACGGAAATACATTTGTTTTCCAAAAATTCTTTTCATATTAGTCGCCTTGAAATCTGTTATGTATGCTTAGTTCGCGAAATAATGGAAAAAGTGATTTCCGAACAAAAGGTTGGAAATACTTTTGTATTTGGGAATTCCACTACCAAGATAGGAAAAGAAAAGTGGTTCAGGGCCAAGCTGACGATCAGCTTAAAACCCAACGTAATAAAATAACACGGTGAAAGTTAAAAAAAAAAAGTTAACTTCGGCTCGGCCGAAGTTGTGTATACCCTTGCAGCCTCCATTGAAAAAAAAAAGTTATTCTAGCTAACCTTACTTTTCTATGGGACATCTATATAGTAAAGCTCCCACTAAAAAAATAAGGTCCGAAAAGTAGTCTTATTTAGAAAATCAAACTGCAAGGGAATACAAAACTTCGAGGTTAACTTCCCTATTTTTTCCAATGGGATCGCCTCCAAATTTTGTTAACAGTTTTTTATGCTTTTGCATGATTATAATAAGTTTGAGCGAAATCGGACATCTTAATAGTATAGCTTCCATAGAAAAGCAAGGTCCGAAAAGTAGTCTTAGTTAGAAAAACTTTTTTGTTTTCAATGGAAGCTGCAAGGGTATACAAAACTTCGGCCGAGCCGAAGTTAGCTTCCCCTATTTTTTTAAAGTTTTTTCTATCATATTTGTCATTTTTATGGGAACAATACGTTTTGGTCGGTGTCAAACTTCAGCCAACTTTCTTGTAATGTTACAAGCTAAAAGTTTTGGGAACACCTAAATCCGAGAGGGCCATTTTTGTCAAAATGTTAAAAAAAACCAAACTTACCTTTTTATTCCCTGTTCCCATTAAAAATGGGAAAAGGGGGATCATGAAGTTGTGCAAAAGTATGTAACAGTTAGAAGGAAGCATTTGCGACCCTATAAAGTATCTTGATCAGCATTAACAGCCGAGTCGATTTAGCCAGGTCCGTTCGTCCGTCCGTCTGTCCGTATGAACGCGTCGATCTCAGAGACAATAAGAGATAGAGCCACAAATTTTTGCATTTAGGTACGTCTATACCAGTTTCAAATCGAGTTTGTTTCAGATTTGAAAAATTCCTCCTCCTCCCCCTTTTAAGCGCAGAAAACTGTCAGAGCCGCAATTTTTAAGTTAGACCCTTGAGACGATTCTTATAACCTTTATAGCTCTGCCATTTATTCCATATATCCGATCATTATGAAACTTTCAGAGATAGTAGATATTGGGCACATACACTACACTGCAAAATATGAGCTTGATATCTTTAAAATTGTTCGAGTTATTCAACATTGTTTATTGTGGTGGCGGGAGGGGCGTGGCCAAAATTTGAAATAAACTTGATCTGCATAGAGACAATTGGAGTCTACATACAAAATTTGGTGGCTCTATCTCTTCTAGTCTCCGAGATCTACGGACGGACATGGCTATATCGAATCGGTTGTTGATGCTGATCAAAAATATATATACTTTATGGGTTCGGAGATGCTTCCTTCTGTCTGTTATATACATTTGCACGATTTTAGTATACCCTCTTTACTCTACGAGTAACGGGTATACAAATATAGAAAATATAACACTCTAGTTGTTCACTCCAGTTAGAGTACTGACCGCTTCGTACACCTTTTCTTCGTCCACTTTTCATTTCTTGTTTCAATGTTTTTTCTGGCTCGCGGCTTGCTTTTCATTTTCTTTTTCAATTACATCGCCGGGGCATGCAGTTGGCGCATTTCTCATATTTTTTGGCTACGGCCGCGGGATTGTTTGTTTAAATGCGGACTGGGTCCCGAGATTCCGTTGCCGCTCCTTGCACGGCTGCCTGAATTTAAGTCTAATTGCTGCGAGACTGCGTTGTGTGCAATGATATTGCGCTTAATTCTAGGACTCGAGGCTTAGGCTAAGCGCCTCAGTTACCCCCGGGCTTAAGCCCTTTTTACATGCCCCAAAGCAGCAGGGCAGCTGGGCAACAACAGGGAACACTGGCCGAAAGCGTCTTAAGCGGGTTATAATGAGGAGAATCAAAGGGCAAGTGCAATATATTAAAGTAATTTGAAACGGATATCGCTAAGGTGCTCCACTTCCGACCAGGTTTACTGTTATGGCTAGCGAAAAGTCCGAGTGAGGATAAATAAAAATTGATGGGCCATTTCGTTCGGCCAGGACCGCCCGCTGCCTGGGCAAGCGAACTAATAAACCAAAATTTCGTTAGCTCATTAAAATTGGAGTCTCTATGGCCTGCCCCTCCCCAACCCACCCACCCCTTCATGCGTGAACATTTCGTACTGCGGATGCAATAAAGTGCAGAATTTATGTGCATGCCGGCTGGCAATTGAATTAAATTTCCCAATGCAGTCGCGTCTTGGGAGGTGGTAGAGGGGGCGGCATGGGAAATTGGGCGACTGTCTGCAGTAATAACTGTAATTTTTGGCAAATGCAAGAGCAAAAGCTCTCCCAGTCTATGTCTCTGCAATAAACTCGTAGCTCATCATATGTCCCACTTCCTTGTCATCTCTCTCACTCTCACTCACTCTCTCCCCTTTGCTGTGAAAATTTACATTACAATATGCTGCTGCTTCCTGCCTGCCTCGTGCCTGTGCATGATATTTATGTCTTAATATATGCACACACGTCTCGAGTTGGGTCCAAAAATCTCTGTAATATTTCTCAACATTTCAAAGACCAATTCATATTCTGTTTTTGTCATTTCGTTAGCATTTACAAAATGTGTGCGAGTGTGTGCGTGTGTAATGAATTATTTAACCATTGCCCAGTACAATTTATGATTATATGCATTGGCATTAGCCACATGCAATTATTCCCACTCCCACCCAAAGCTTTGCAACTGTGGCGGGAAATTGAAATTAGTTTCTTATTATGGTGAATGGCAACATGCCATTGAACCAGAAGGATGCATTTTCAATGTTTATGCGTATTAACCATACACTCAGAGAACAAGGTCGTCTTTCAAATACACCAAAAATAAGGGCTTTAGTTAGCCCTTCTATTGTAACCGCACCTGACACCAATCATACATACCAAGAAAAGTGAACCAATATTTTATTCACATTCTTTAATTAATATGACACATATTAAAAAGAATTTGTGCTGGCTGCCTTGTCCAGTCAGACAGATTGTGTTCAGATCTTGTATCGAACAGAACAGAACAATTTTTTAAAACTTCACTTTACTCGTCCACTTTTTTCTTTAGAATGTTCTTTCTGGAGAGAATCAGCAAAGTCCGTCATCAGCGACATCAATGCGATTGCGAGATTGGATAAGAAGTCGACAGCAGGCAGCACGTGCAATGAATCTAACCAACAAATTCAACCAACAATGCAGACTTAGCAGATCTTGATAAAAGCCTGAGAGACGAAGTACTACTTAGGCCTTGCAACATAGAAATGGCAGTTTCCGATCAGCCAGGCAAAGTAGAAGTGTCAGCCGTATTAAGAAGTTGGTCCCAGAGCTGCCAAAAATCCAGTCCAGCTCTCCACTGAAACTGTGAAGAAGACCAACATTGCTATAACTGCTTGGGAATTCAAAGGAAGCATACGTACTACAACCAACAACAGAACACATATTGTTCAGGATTTCCGAACTGTTCGTTTTTAGTGTAACCAAATCGTGGATATAAAATTTTACCAAAAAATAGGAAATCAGTGATAATCAAGTCAAAAACACACCGAGCTCACGGTTTATAAAAGGATGTGCTAGTCTTATTTTTTCAAAACAACTGTCCCAAAAAAATGTAACAGCTATAAGGAAGCACCTTCGACTCTATTAGGTATATATATTCTTGGTCAGCATCAACAGCCGAGTCGATATAGACATGTCTGTCTGTTCGTATGAACTAATAGATCTCAGAGATGGTAAGAGATAGAGGTTTGACATGTATTTGACATATGCTTCTTATTCTTGCAGGCAGATCAAGTTTATTTTCAATTTTTGCTACGCCACCTCCCGCCCCCGCAAATTGGAAAAAACATCATATCTCCGGCAGTTTTATAGATTGAAGGTTCGTACCCTAAGGACTTTATTTACCGGCTGCAACGACGGTCAGGCAGCACTTCACACACCTTAACACAAACTGACTGGTACAGGGTATATTATAGTCGCTTCACCGACTTTCTTTCTTGTTTATCATGAAAACTGTTTTCTAATTTTCTTAGTTCTATAGTGAAAGAGTGTGTCTGACATTTTGACTGCATGAATTTGTACCATTAACCATTTTTAGTTATTGGATCGCTGGCAGTCTCCATTAAATCTATTCGGACAGCACTATTATCTGACATTCAAATGTGGGGCAGTCCAAAAAAATCACAAAATTTCAAACTCAAATAAGCTTAAAAAGGCTTAGAGACCTGCAACAAGCCTCTAATGTTCGATCACACCCGAGCGTTTACTTGGCTTGGTTGGAGTCGTCGCTATGGTTCAACACACTCGAAATGATCGCAAGCACATTGAGTCAGAACGAGTAAGCTTTTTGCCATAACACGAGTCAAAAAAGCCTTTTGCCAGCAATGACCAAGCCTTTTCGACACTCTACTCTTGCTTGCATTTACGTACTCTGCTGGTTGACAAACAACATGCCACAAGAAGGAAAGAGAAAGCGTATGCAAAATACAAATGCAAGAAATAGGCCATCATGCTATCTCTTTTGTTCTCACAAATTGTTGTTTTTTGTGTGCTTGAGACGATTGTGTACAAGCGTTGATCGTAACAGATCGCTGCATATTTTAGACTTCGGCAACAAGTACTCTCGGTGATTCGCAGCCGAAGCTAGGAGTAAACGCAAGAATTTGTACCGAACGAACTTTACTCATGACGGCTCGCATCAGAACTTAGATTTTGTAACAAGGGGCTTTGCGACGACTCGCGGCCGAAGCGCTAAGTCAACTTGAGTATGAGTAAGGGCAGTATTCAAGTCTGACAAGCCTTGAGCGCTGAGCGACTGTACTCGTGGCGGCTCTTTGCAGTTCTCTGGTGAACATGTTTAGCGAAAGGAACAACCTTTACCCAACACTACTCCAAAGCTGCAAGAATTCAATTAAATATCCAATAAAAAGTATTGCCAGGAGGACTGCATGTATGTTGAGGCTACTCAGTCAAACTGCTAGAAAAACTGCTTTGCTTTGCTTATTTCATTCCTGTTTTGTTTTTGCACCACTTTGAAAGATTTTAAAACTCTTTAAAATTTAAAAAAATTAAAATTGGACCGATGTAGCTTGGCTGGAGCTGGTTTATCCTTGGAGGGTCAGTGAAATCTTGAGAACTTCTGGAAACGTTCATTTTGTCTTGGACAGCGCCTGAGGTGGTGGCTGAAGGACCGATAGAGCTTGTAGATGCACTCCAGATAAATTGATGCATAGTTCGTCTGGTGTACCCTAATAAAGATCTCGTCCGACTTCTAGTACTTCTGGATTCACGAGAATTTCATCGACGCTTTTCTGGTCTAATTCGTAGTTTGTGTGAAGGGCTGGATGGGATTTTTTGGCAGCTCTGGGAGCATCTGCTTGATACGACTGACGCTTTTACATTCCCTGGCTGCATGGAAAGTGACCAAAATTTGTTGGTTATGCCGGAGCTTGGTTGGCTGCGCTAGAAACCTTGGCTGAAATCAAACTTCGGTTCTTATGCAATATGCCAATTGCATTGATGTCGCTAATGACTGATGCACGTTCCTTTTAGCAATAGGTAAGAAGAGAAAAACGTTTTTGCAACTACTTCTTAGTGGCAAAAGTAGTATACGAGATGTGCTTCTGGAATGCAGTCAAGTCCGACTGGGTATTGAAACTGGGTAAGTAATGGAAAAATACTTAATTTGAGTTTGAGTATAAATTTGGGCTTCTTGGATCACTTTTTCTGGTATTTTCAATTTAAAAATTTCAATAAAAATTGCTAAACCAAGTGACAACATTTTTAGTTATTAAAATTGAAATTGTTGTGCGCAAATTAATTTACAATTTCTCTTCGGGGATTTGCCGGCGGACAAACAAAAGATAAAGTAAAATTTGCAACATTCAAATAAATAACTGTGCAGTGCAAATAGTGAGTACTTCAGTTGGCAATCAGCTTAGTTCGATTTGCAACTGTTTCAGTTTTTAATAATTCATTTCGCTGCAAAAATATGCAATAATTTTTTCATATTGTTATGGTCTAAATTTTTTGGCCAAAGCTTTAAAATGTTGCAACAAACAAGGAAAATAAAAATGGCAAAAATTCTGTGTGTGTGTGTGCATAAGGGGAAACTGAAAATGGCGGAAGCTTGTGATTTTTGGCAAGCAAATTCCATTGAATTTGCTTTCAAAATTTATGGTTTAGAAAAATGTTGCCAAAAACTAGAACGGAGGAGGAGCAGCACACCCAAAGCCAAGCAGAGATAATAGCTTTTGATTACAGTTTATGGATGTCGCCTTTGGCTTTTGGGGGCTGAAAACTTTGGTGTGTCGTGGGCGGGCGCCACGCTGGCGTCGCTGGAACTGGACCAGAGAGAGACTGGCTTAGGCATTTCGCAATTATTGAAATTGTTTCATGGCACGAAATCCAATTGACTTTTATGCAAATAAAATTACGCGATTGTGTAAAAGCGAAACATTGATTTTCAGTTACCGCCGTGAATTAAGTGCAGCAACAAGAACAACAACAACAGCAGCGGCAGAGGCAGGGCCAGCCGCATTTTCATAACGTAAGTGAATAGAAAATTGAATCAAATCTAATAATAAATGCTTTTATGCAGCCCTTAAGCACTCTGAAAAGATGACGACAACGATGATGATGAGGGTGCTCCCACCCCCACCTCATCCCCCTCCCAATGGTGTCGCTCGACATGCTCCAATAGTCAGAGTAAAGCTGCAATGTCGTTGCCTTGGCTTTCTCCTCCTGTTGTTGGCAACATGCATGACACAGACTGTATTAGTGTGGCATGCCCCATTTGGCTGGCTCATTGTTGTCTCTTTTGCTGTGCCCTACCCTTGTTTCTCTCTCAACAGTTACTTACTTAAGCATGTGGCACATTGTAGTGCTGCCTGGGACGTCCTTTGCCCGGCCCTCAATTTGATTTGGCCTGGCCTTAAACAATTTAAATGAGTTTGCATTTTGTCTGTCTGGCAAACTTTCAACTGCTTTGAGCTGCAATTCATTTAGCTTTGCAGCTCAAATTAAAACGCACCTGCAGCGCCACCCACCCCCTTTGCAACTCCCACCTCTGCGCAGACAATGAATGAAGATGGAAAATACTTATTGTGAACTGCTTTTTCATAACCATATGCTCCACTTTTGTCTCAATCATAATAATTCAGGCCGTAAAAATGACTGCAAGGAAACGAAGACGCAACCATTTCCACCTGCCAACCAAGTGGGCACTAAAACTGATGGCAAATGGCTCAACGAATCTTTTGTTTTTTTTTTGGGTGTGTGTGCTTATAATTTAATTGTGGTAGGTGTGAGTGTGTGTCTTAGAGAGACGATAAAGTTAAGTGCAAAAAAAAAACATCATAAAATTGAAGTCCGCAAGCTGGCTAATCTGTTTGTATGAGCCTCAAAAAAGAAAAATTAATTGAGCAGATGGGACAAGAGACAAGAACCGAACCGGAAACCAGACGCTGTTTAAAATGATTAGCAGAACCCGATCCAATCTCTTTCTTTTGATTATAGAGTATCGGCTCAATAAATAAAAAGTAAAAAAATTATTGAAATATTTTTGGGGGGTGTCCCAGAATCTTTAGAGATTTTCGTATAAACGATCGCATTTTGAACTAAACTAGGAGAACTTTATATGTAAAGTGACAAGAATAATGTCGGCCACTAAATTTTAGAGGATGAAAGCTTAGTACACACCTCAACAAAGGAGCTGCCAAAACAAATATATCAAAAATGTCAATTCTTTTGTTTTGGCCCAGTCTGGCCAGATTTGAAAAACCTACATAAATTTTGGTCACACTGCCCAGTGTTTGTTTTGATCTTAAATTACTTGAATAAAAGTCAAAATGAATTGCAAAGATTTCAAAAGAAGACAAGGCATTATGTTTAACGCTGCCAGCAGTGGCAACAGTCATGGAGGTAGAGCCAAAGGATAAAAAGAAAAATGTTGGGTGAATCCTTACTTGCGAGAACCGCCCACCAGGGGAAGATGTGCCACTACTTGCAGTGACTTTGTCCATTAGGTTCCACAATCGCTTGCTCTTCACAGCTTCTATGAACTTAATTGTCTTATCCCGAGCAAATAATTCTGCTCGTCGTTTTCTTTCGCTAGTTTTTTTTTAGAGCGAAGCTTTTTGACGGACGGTCGACTGGGGGCAAATCCAGAAAACGATTGTCTTTGCTACAGATTTCTTTTGGCTACGTTATGACTTTGCAGAGTCAGCTGCTTTGACAGCCATAGCAGCATGTGGCGTTTAAGTATGTGGGTAGTGGTGGTGGATTAGTAGTGACGAGCAGTGACCGAAATTGTGACCAAAACAGTGACCGAAACAGTGACAAAAACAGTTACCAAAACGGCGACCAAAACAGTGACCGAAACAGTGACTAAAACTGTGGCCAAAACAGTGACCAAACAGTCACCAAAACCGTGATCAAAACAGTGATTGAGCATTGACCAAAACAGTGACCTAAACAGTGACTTATCAGTGAACAAAACAGCGACTTTATTATCCCCGAGTTTTTGAAGGGACGAATTCCGGTCAAATAGTATCGGTCAGAACACAAAGAAAATGAGCAGGCGTCCAATAATAGATCGTAGTATCGGAAGTAGTGACGAACAATATCCAATACCTTCAAGTGCTTTAGAAGAATGACTATGCAATCAATACAATACTTAATTTTGTAATATCTGCGCTTAATAAAATCATAGATGATATGATACTATGATATCATTGTAGGATAAATGATGAAATTTGGAAATTAAGCAACAGTTTCTTCAGTTAAAATGGAAAATTTAAAAAATATTTAGCACTATTGTCTAAATCGATTTTCGATGGGGCAAAACAAAACAAAATTACTTTATATTCTTTAGCAAGTATTGTAATTTTAAGTCATCTCCCGAAAAGAGGTTCGCTCGGACCGGATGTCCCACGACGCCCACTCTTTTTAACGCATAGAAGGAAGCATCTCCGACCACATAAAATAATATATATTCTTGATCAGCATGACGAGCTGAGTTAGTTTAGCCCTATCCGTCTGTCCGTCCGTCTGTCCATGATTCCACAAAGTTTGGTCGAAATCGGACATTTAAATATTTAGTACAGCTCCCTTAGAAGAGTTATGTCCAAAAAGTAGTCTTAGACAGAAAATCGTGCTGCAAGGGTATAAAAACTTCGGCCGAGCCGAAGTTAACTTTTCTCTATTTTCAACAGTCAAGTTTGCTGTTTTGAGCTTCAACAGTTGGCAGCTCTGCTCCAAGGTCCCAATTTCGAATTCTAATTTTAAGTGTTTTTAAGAAGAAGACTATGAACCCCAGAATTTTTTTTTTTCTTTCTTAAATCTAGAAATTTTTCCGGAACGTACTTTCTGATTTAAAAAAAAAAATTTCAATTATAAAAGAAATTGCTAATTTTTAGAAAGCCACAGTCCTATTTTAGGGTATTATTTTCCTAAAATATATGGTGAATCTGCTTTAACCCCTTTTTGAAGTAGAATTTCTTAGTTTTAGGGCGATTTCGGCTGTCATATTCAGTGTATGTGGTGGAATACATTGTTACCTTACCTGAGTATATGTAGGTGTTTGTGTCCAAAAATCGCACAATGTGTCTATTTAAACTTCTATTTCAAACAGTTACTAGTTGAGAAATTACTCTTTTAGATAACAATATTTTTAAATAGTTCAGACATAAAATTCAGTTACTTAATAAATTTACTTTTACTGAAATCTAAAACACTTAATTCCCACTGCAGGTGAAATAACTAACCAGATCAAATACTCATGTCGAAACTATGGAAGTCTAAGGGAATAAGCTTTTGCCTTAAATTACTCATAAAGGTAAATCTTTAACTACAAAGTACAAAGTAAAGCCTTAAGCTTAAGCCAGTTCAAAGTAATTTCATTTCATTATGCTGAAAGCGAAAAGGCTTAAAATATAATAAACTTAATATTCATAGACGCCAAAGCAACCACTCAACTAGTTCAAACTGAATGGATTGGAATACCAAAGCCAATTTAATTTTAATAAAACTCTTTTCCAATTTCCGCATTAATCCAGGCTTTTCACTTAGTCCAACAATTACTCGCGCAATCTTCTTCAATTATTTACATTGATTTCGAAATACGCAATCATTGTTGTTGGCGTTTGTGTTGCTGTTGTTGTTGTTGTTATGGCTGCCACTAATACGCCTAAAACTGGGCTTTGGCTTAAAAACTAACCAAATGCCAACAGCAGGAGCAGCAGCAGTGGCAAAATTGAGCAGACAGTGTTGCACTCACGAATGGGCCATAAAAAAGTTCAAGCGACACGACTTCTCTTTTTGTTGTTGTTGTGGACTCGCAACGAGTAAACTTGAAAAACGGTTACTAGGTCAGTAACACCGCCAGAAAGATTCGTGGTCTGCGCTCTCTCTCCCTCGCTCTTTTTGTGCAGCGAAGTGCCTGCGCTCTGTTGCTCTCCCTGTGCCGCCCTTTTTAGTACACTGAGATGCTGTGAGCAAGCCACAAATTTCTGTAGCTTTGTCGCTTAGCCGGATGGCAACTCGTGTCTGCTGGGATGCTGTCCGCTGCCTCAGTACTCAGTCGTGCGCGCGTCAAACAGGACGAATACGGCGGATGACAACTGCAGTCCGTTTACTCACTCAGCCCCGTGCCGAACTTGGTGCCGAAACCGAATTGGAATCGTTGTTCGAGTGATAAAAGTATATCTAAGAAAAAGGAAAATAAAAATAAAAGCGAGCCATGTTCGCTCCGCATTACGTGATAATAAAGTAGCGGCAATCAGTTTTTAAATTGCGCCAGCTTATGCAAATGTAAAAGTCGCTTAAGAGCCAATTTTTGAAAACCCAAGGAAGAAAAAAATAAATAAGAAAAGCCGAGAAAAAAGAAAAGCCGCAATGGCCGGGCTAACCATTTAAGTGTGCTGTGTGTGACCAACAACAACAACAACAATAACAAACGAGCCGCAAATGAACAGCGACATTTGCCACGGCGACGAGCGCCTAGAAGCAGGCTCCGCTTTTTTGTAAGTTGTCGATTCTGATGAGCCCTGCTGACTGAATGAATGAAATGACTTAGAGACTGACTGACTGGCTGGCCCTGGCTTGGCCCCAGCCATTTTATATATTGATGAGCATTAATATTAACAACGGAATTTGTGCTCATTATTTGTGACTTTGGCATTTGTTGGCAGGGGAAACTGACAAAATGTGCACAGGGAGGGACACAGGGTGAAGTGATATGTGAAATCTCTATTTCACTTTAATTACGAAAAAAAAAAGATTTTCCAATAATATCTTTATAAAAATATATCAAATTTGAAATCAAATGCAGCCAATTTTGTATCTCTGTCAATTAAAATATTTGTGCAATATAAACTAAATTTGTGTCAATGCTTACTTTGGCAGCACGAAAAACATTTAAATGAATTGAAATATTGGATGGACAGAAATAAAAATAAAGTTTATTTAGTTTAAAATGCCAAAAGAACTCTTTTTCTTCATTTTCATGATGTAAATTAAGTGTCTAAGTTGTGGGCAATCAAACAGTAGCTTACACCTTAGGCCCGTTTTCATATTTTTGAAAAGAAAATTAACGTTCGCAATAACCAATTGCGCGAACCTCTACTTTTGATTATATTATATTATATTACATTTGCTTGATAGACAAGTTTTACCTAGAACTAACTTTTCACCTGAAGATGAGAAAGTAAATAGCCAAGTAAAAACACTAACAAAATAAAAAGAAAACTAAATGAGAAAAAGCTGCACATTTATCTGATATTTTAAAAATTTTTGTATATCATTGTGCCACATTTAGCTTATGATGAAAGTAAAAAAATCCTGGTTCGGTTTCATATCTCGTAAACGATGTAGTATTTTTTTTAATATCTTTGATGAAGTCTAGATTTTATCTACAAATACTTTCCTTGTAGCTAATCACTAAAATCCCATCTTCATATTTTAATATTCCAAAGTTCCTTAAAATCGTCATGATTTCCTCTTTTTTTTAACAGGTTTTTCTTCTTTGTTTTAAAAATATTACGAATTTTTACAAGCAACGCGTGGAAAAATTGTTTTTAACCAAAACTATACTAAACTATATTTCAAAAAAAAAAAAACATATGAAGAATTAACAGAACGAATTCCCAGAACGAAGTTCAAACGGTTTGCCTTTTTAGTCTTAGCAACAACTGAGTTCCTTGTAACTAATAGAAATTTGTAACTAGATATAGTTGATAAAGAGTAAAAAAGTGGGGAAAACTTTAATTTTTCTGAGATTTTTTCTAATGATAAGTAGGAACATGTGATATTGTTATAAATGATTTTCATAAAAAAAAAAAAAAAATAGGGGAAAGCTAACTTAGGCTCGGCCGATGTTTTGTATACCCTTGCAGCCTTGAAAACAAAAAATGTTTTTCTAACAATGACCAAATTTTGTGGAACCTTTGAAAAGGATAAAAAAAACAAAGAAGTTTTACTAACTAGAACTTCTTTTTCGATCGATCATTCGTACTGCAGTTATATGCTATAAATACTCATTCGATTTTGAAACAACTTTGTAGAATTGTGTAAAAGTATATTAATGAAATGTATGCCAATGATAAGGACGATTCCATTGAAAATAAAAAAGCTTTTCTCACTAATACTAGTTTTTTGATTGATCGTTCCTATGGCAGCTATATGCTATAGCTATCCGATTTTGACAAGACTTTGTAGAATTGTGTAAAAGCATAACAAACATGAAAAACAAAAAAGTTTTTCTAACTAAGACTACTTTTCAGACTATACTTTTCTATGACAGCTATACTATATAGATGTCCGATTTCGACTTATCTTAGTAGAATCATGGAAAAGCGTATCCAACTAAGATATACGAATAACCTAACCGAACCGTTTTTCTTTGTGGTTTTCGGTTCGGTTCAGCATTTCCGGTTCGGCTTGCGGTTCGGTTCAATAGCTGGAAAATGCGGTTCAGTTCGGTTCGGTTCACAACCGGTTTGGTTTGCATCCCTGATTTGTTATAAAAAATGGAGAAAAAATAAATAATAAAATTTTGTAATATTTTTGGTCAACAAAATTATTCATCTTGATTTAGTCATAGTAGCCTATTTCTTGTTTCGTACTTTTACTGAAGCTGTGATTTGTGCTATTAAAATTCCAACTCTAGTCTGAGCTGGTTCCTAGGAAGTTATAGTTTGAACTAATTTCCCAGTCCTCATTTTACTGTTTAAATTGGATATTTTGGAGTTGATAGTGCTTATGCAACTTTTCTTTCAACAACCCTTCATAACTGATTTTTGATTTCTGATTATGACCTGTAAATCTCAGTTGGTATGTGCATTTTGTGTCTCATAAATTTGGTCAACATCTTTGACAAATCTGCAGTTTTAGTAGTTGGCAATTTTCGTGAGACACGTGTCTTTAAGACGCATCGAAAATGATGCGATTTGTTTTGACGACTTTTTTTGGGAAGGGAAGGTTCATGTGGGAAAAGGATTTTTGGTAAAGTATGTTTGCTTGTGGAAGATGAATACTATAAAGTATGTTTGCATGTGGGAAATGAATACTGCTGGACTTGATCTTCAAAAATTGTAGTTCTGTGATTTTTTAAAAAATGTCAGAAAAACGAAAGTCTAATAATATGACCGACGAGTGTAATGAGAAGTCAAGTAACTTTTTCGCAAGCGGAGCTCAAGAGAATGCAACAGGAAACCCGTCAAACGAATTACAGGGCTGCAGAAACGCCGAAGTAGGCGAACAATCGATGGCTGGAATTTGCTGAAACATGGCATCCCAGCGTGCTTCTGAGACACCGGAACAGTCGCAAGAGCGGCGCTATAAACAAGTGGAGCGTCAGACCAGGTTAAGTTCTGCAGAAACGCCGGAGCAGACGAAGAATCGACACCAGCAATTTGCTCTGCACATCGCAATCCAGGGAGTTGCTGAGTCAGGAAGGCTCGGAGATAGGCTTTTGCCGAAAGTGCGGCCCATCGGCGACGAACTGTGCTAAATCCCGAAATTTGTAAAAAATATATTTGAGTTTTGATTATTATGAAGACGGGTAAATAGACTGATGGAGGAAATCAAACCATCCGGAAAATCTGGAAATTTGCTAAATTTTCTTAAAAGTTTAGATGAGCGAAGTTTGCACTATTTTCCAATAAGTTCAAATCAGGGATGCAAACCGGTTGTGAACCGAACAGAACCAAACCGATAATTTATGCTGATAACCGAGTCGCAAGCCGAACCGACGTTCTTTCGAAAATGCTAAGCCCATGCCTTACTGGCTGGAAAAGCGGTCTTGTTGTCCTCTTACACTGAACATTTCAATATGAATTCTTGCTGCTGAGGTAGTCAGGCTCCCATTTATTTTTTGTGTTCGAAGCTTAAAGGACGTACCAAGGACTCATACACAAAGACATATTTATTGTCAAAATGTACAACCTGAATTTCCACACTTAAAGTAGCAGCAGCCAAGACTAAAAGGAATTTAATTAAAATACAGCATATTTCTTTTTCTCCGTATCTGGGCTGAGCTCTACCTGCACAAACTTCCAATTATTGGCAAATAATTTCCGTTTTTGCTTCACGCTATTTCTGCATGACATTGGCATACTAATCACCTCATTGAAATGCAAATAAGCTGGCTTATATTAGGGATTTTATCTGCGGTCTAATAATTTTCCAGTCAACATTTTTATCTCGCCGCCTTCGCATCAGCTAAATACCTGTTTCCAAGTCAGGACAAGGGCAGGACAAGCACGTGCCGGGACACAGAAAATGTTTTTTGTTTTGTTTTTTGTTTAATACGAAAAACAGAAAGTTGATGTACAAATTTTCAAGGCGGGCGTCGGCTACTGATGCCTATCAGTTGCTCAGCAGTAAATTACTGGAGGCACTCACAAAAGGTCAGTTTCGCTCGCAATGTGTTAAGTTGCGAATGAAAGGCAAAAGGGCAGGATCTCAAAAAATACAAACAGGAAACAACAACAACAACACGAATAGAGTAAAAAGTAATCAGCAAGTGGCTACAAAATAATTATTTAATTAACGGAAGTGCTGCTCTAGGGCAACTATGCTGCAGCAGCTTCTAGCCTCATTCGTTTCATTTATCTAGCTGGCCCTGAGTTTGTGTTTGGGCTTTGACTGCTTTTTGTTTAGCCTCTAAATAAGTCGAGCGGCAGCCACTTAAACTTCCGTGACGTTCAACTTTAGGCTTCTAATTTAAATTTAATTAAGTGGGATCATTCGTTTAATGGAAACTCGTCCTTGTCTGGTCTGGTCCTGTCTTTTTGCGTTAGTTTGCGCCAACGTCATTATAATGAATAAAGTTCCAAGTGGCCCTGGGCCAGGGCTATATGAATATTAAGCGACTGTTAACCTATTTTCTAAATGCGCTAAATAATCCTGCTGCTGATGAGTAAGCAGACCATTTTTATGAGATGCTCTACCAAAAAAAGGAAGATAAAATAGTCTGGCAGCAGACTGCAACTTTTAGTCAAGTGGATTTTATGTAAATTGCCCAGTTTAATGTTTGGCTAATGAATGAATGGTCTTCTCTTATGACTGAGTCGTAAAGCAAAAGGGTTTTATGGTTGGTCTCTTGGCTGAAAGGCTGAAAGTTGTTAGTGTCAGCAATTGTAGTACCAAAAAACTGATTTTAATAAGTGGAAATAAATGTTGATGTAATTGGATACTCTGAAACTATTTTGATACCCTTAGAGAGGATATAATAAAATTGTCCGAATGTTTGTAACGCATAGAAGGAAGCATCTCTGACCACATAAAGTATATATACTCTTATTCAGCGTGACGAACTGAGTTGATAAAGGCAGGATTTTTCAGGGGGAATTTTATAAAATATTCTTTAGTCGCTTCTTCCTTAGTCTAGTATTTTGCATGAAAATATATATTAAGGAGGGCTACTCCATTGGACATTGTCATCTCCGTCTGATCAAAATTTGCACGGAGACTTTAAGCACAAATACGCTGCACACTGTGCAACTTTTTAAAGGTCATTTTCTGGATATGCCTTCGGAACCCGATACTTTTGATGTACAAGCTGAAACTCAAAAAAATCACCAAAGTTCTTTTATCCACACCGTGTTCGCTGCCAGGTACTTTTTTGCCTAGTCGGCTCCGGCTGTAAATGACAAACCTCCGGTGCGATTGGTCAATCATTGGCCCCGGCCACAGTTACCCTGCCCTTTACCCACAGAGTTTTCTTTTCCTACACGCAGATTCTCGACGTGACTCAGACCCCCACCTGAATTGAGCACGATTTCTTTTAGACCTTGTTAGTCCCAGCAATTATAAATTTTTCTGTAAGTGGCCTTGGCCAGACTGAGTTGAATCTCAGCCTTAGACACTACCTAACAGATGGCGCCCGAGCAGGGACTTCATAAAAACCAATTTTCTGCCTAGTCGATGATCCAAAGCTGCTCTCTATTCTTGCTGAGTATCTTTGTCTCACTTTTTCTTATGAAATACGCTCTCACATAACGGTAAAATATTTGCTTATAAAATCACGACAAAAACAAAGCGCTGTATATATAATATTACTTTCGGAATACCGAAATGGTAAGAAGGGGTGTTTGTATGTAGCTGGCATGTATTAGAGAGTTGTTTATATTGTTGTTTGGGATAGTTTTGCTGAAGAAAGCTTTGCCAAATTATCAGTAGTTTAGCCGCTTCTGCCAAAAAACTTGAGAAAATTGTAGTTTTTCCGATTTTTTTAAAGTTTTGAAGCACTAGATGCCATTTTTTTGGGTCAGTCGATTGTGGTCAGTCGGAGCTGGCCTCGATTAACAGACTGAACAAATTATATTAAGCATTTAAGCTAATAATAAATACATATTATTTAGTGAATCGAGCATAGATTTTCTGTTCTTTAAATGGGCACAAAAGAGGCACCATCTATTGGTCAGTTGGTCAGGGAAATCCCTCAGGTAGCAGAGTTCGAAGCGAAAATTAGATTGTTGGGTGAAAATGTTAATATATCTGCAAAGAGAAATCCGACTGATACTTTATTTGATTACCTTAAACTATCTAGTTTCCAGGCTAACAGTAGTGTATGTTAAAGCCAGTGTTTTCGAATCCCTCAGCATTCGGTCCCAAGAGATCGGACTGGTATGGGCTTAAAACCATCGACATTTAGATGCGAAAGGATCATCTTAACGCTAACCTGACAGTGAAGTCGCTGCCAAATATAACACTGAGAGAAAACTCACGTTTTTTGTTCTTAAATCTGGATTATTTTAAGAACTTATTGAGCTCAATATTAGCCTGTTTGAGACCAACTTCAGTTCTTTATATGCAGGGAGTTCCAACTCTGGGGAGGATTGATTATTTTAGAATCAACGATGAGTAATGGCACGACTGCTTTGTAGAGTACACGCGATGTCTCTGAATCTGATCTGATCTGCTCTGATCAAAGGGGATATGGTTCCTTATTCGAGCCCCAGAATGTGAGATCCATTAACAACCTGAACCAATTTCAAAAATTTAATCTACTTCAATCAAAAACTGATACCAATATGCTTTTAAGCAAATGGATTTGTGCACTTAGTTCCATCCTGTTGTACACTCAGATCCGTTCCGTTTTATGCTTAAGTCATTTCCAATGTATTCTTGTTCTGTTTGTTTGTTCTGATTTGGGCTACCTAAGAATTTATTTACAAAAAGTATGAGCTTATTTTCAACTCATGAACAAAATTATTTATAATGAATATATTTTTTCTTAATGCAATAATTTTATTTCTATTGTTGCACTTTGTTACTGGTTGGTTCAAGTTCATCAAAAATACAACTAAAATATTAACAAAATGTTAACCCATAAAAAATCATGCACAAATTGGCATGCCGCATGCCTGAAATAAGCCGATTTAAAAACAATTTAAGGTTCAGAAGAAAACAACATGAATTTGTAAATGCAAAACGGAAAAGTTCCATCACATTCAATAACAAGTCAAAAATAAAATGCCAATAAGCGTGTGACCATGTCGGATCAGAGGCTCACACACACACACTCCCCACCGAGTCATTCAGTCAGCCAGAGCTGTGCAATTTTAAATAATTAACAATAAAATGGCATAAAACAAAAACGCAAACAAAAGACATTTAAAATAAGCGCAAAATCAGCACAAAAACAAACCAGCGAACCGAAAGGATAACGACAGCCGTGGTGAGCTCAGAGGTGGTGGTGTGGGTGTGGGCGGTGCACAGGACACAGCAGCAGCAACAATAATGGTACAAGCTGTTGGCACAGTGACACACTGGCAAACACAACAACAACAACAACAGTGCCACACACCTGCCTCTAGGCAAAGGGGAACACCTGCGGGGCGGATAGGCAAGTGTGTACATATTTGCATACAGTTCAGTGAGCACTCACACCCATACACACACACACAAGTGACAAACGGACGCAGACAGGAACATAAATGCGAACATCAGCGGAAAGTGAATGCGACGCAACTGTTTCCAACTTGCCTGCCATTATGCTAGGTGCAAGAGACACGTGCAAGTCAACGCGTGCCACTGCCACATCCAACTGCGCGCACTGTGGGAAGAATGCAAACAAATTTTGCAAAAGGTTTAACTAATTATAAATATTGTACATAAATTGTCATTGCAATAAACTTTAACGTTACACAAATGAAGAGGTTGCAGAATTTTTAAAAATTTAAAATGTGCATATTTATAATATGTATTTACTTATAGAATAAGCAAACACCAAAAAGTTCTGACGCTACTTTTCTATGACAGCTACACTGTATAGATGTCTAATTTCGACTAAATTTGGTGCAATCATGGAAAAGCATAGTAAACTAAAAGATACAATGTTTGGAGGCGTTTCCCTTGAAAACAAAAAAGTTTTTCTCACTAAAGCTAGTTTTTCGACCAATCGTTCCTATGACAGCCAAATGCTATAGTTATCCGTTCCGGCCGGTTCCGACAAATGTGCAGCGTATATGTACTAAAAGACTTCGTGCTAAGTTTGGTGAGGATAGCTTTAAAACTGACGGAAGATATAGCATAGAAACAGACGGACAAACGGACGGACAGAAGGACAGGGCTAAGTCAACTCAGCTCGTCTTTCTGATCAAGAATATATACTTTATTTGGTTGGAGATGCTTCCTTCTATGCGTTACAAACATCCAGACAATTTTTTAATACCCTCTGCAAGGGTATAAAAACCTTCTCTCGAATTCGAAAAATATACTGCTACTACCGATAGCTATCTCCACTTTCGCTGAAGTATTTTGCATGCTTCTTGAAAAGCTTAGAGTTTTTAAATATCCTTGCATCATGGTAGCTACCAGGACTTCCAACTACAACATTTCGAATTCTCAATTGGTAGTCGCAGACAACCTGTACCTTGATAGAGTACACATGTTTCCGCGAAAAGTACACCTCATGGTTCGTTGCAGGCTGTTCAGCATACTTTATTTCGCTACCATCAATGTACCCAATGCATAATGGCATCTCATAGAGGGTTTTTGAGACAAGTCGCTTTCGTTCAGCTGCATCTGGCCAGTAAATAAATTGAGGCATCTTCCTCAAAATCGCTCCGAACACTCGTTCTGTAACAAGACCTAGAGAGCCGCCATCACCTACTCCAAACAAAGTTGCAACTTTCCTTATCGATCCAGCTTCTCCAGACGACCCAAATCGAAAAAGTGCAATCGCTACCTGCAACTCAAGATCCATTTGGGGCCGAAATACAGATGACACAAAGCATGGGTCCGCACGGATCAGATCGACGATGGAATTGAACTGACACTTAGTCACTCAAAGAATTTGGAGAAAGCGACCATTATTAAATGCTGGCAGAACATTGGCTCGCCAGTTGAGTGACTTGGACCCAGAAAACTTGGTTCCTCGCCGACAGCATGCAATTGCAGTGAGATCCTCCATTAGCTCATCCATCACTTCATCGGCTGCATCATGGTCCACACCTACAATGTTTGTATGCAGTCATTTTTCTTCATCCTCGTATTTAGCTAGATTTCTACAACTACTATCAATGCATTCTATTTCATGAAGGGCCCAGTCAATTTTTCGCTTAATCAAATTTTTTTGCACTCTTTGTCTTGGCATTTTTATTTTGGTTTTATTTTGTTTTTATATTCTCAGAAGTGAAGTTTTGATACTTAAATAATAGCTTGTCAAAACAGCTGTGCCAAACAGCAGTTTTCTACAAAAATTACGACAGTGAACCACAAAGGGCGCTCATTAGCTCGTGTATGGTAAATTTTCGCATTACCATTTTACGAGAGCTAGTGAATACCCTTTTTGTCTTTAATATACAAATATATTGTTTTGCCCTAAAAATTTGGTCAATTCTCCCATAGTAGAATCCCTGTGTGCTCGCTCATGAAAAAAAGACACTAATTTGCACCAATAAGCAGACAACAAAAAATGAATCACGAAAATTTAATTTGAGCACCAAAAAAACAAGCTTAAAAAAATATTTATATAATGATACATTATAAATCGGCATCCTCATACCCAGCAAAATATTTTAAAGTTGCAGATTGGTTCATTGAAAAAATTCGTCTGTGATATATGAAAGCCAGAATTCAACTGTAACGAATTAAGGGTTATCTCTAAAGAAACCAGGGAAGATATTATTTGGGATCTTTCAATAAGGGTTTGTGTCTATTTTGGTTGTACTTAGGCCCAATTTCTCAAGAGTTTAGACAAATTTGTTGCTTGAGATGACCTCAGTTTAAGTATTTTTGCTTTCTCAACGAAAGCTTCTCACGATATCGATAAACTCCTACCGCTGCAATGGTGTAAGCAGAGTCCGACATATATATCGCTAGTTTTTGCAGATGGTTTTATAAAACTGTCCGGATGTTTGTAACGCATAGAAGGAAGCATCTCCGATCACATAAAGTATATATATTCTTGATCAGCATGAAGAGCTGAGTTGATTTAGCCCTGTCCGTCTGTCCGTCCGTCAGTTTCTTTGGTATCGTCCCAGTCAGTTTTAAGGCTAACTCCACCAAACTTTGCACGAAGTCTTTTGGTGCAAATACGCTGCACATTTGTCGAAACCGGCCGGATCGGATGACTATAGCATTTGGCTGTCATAGAAACGATCGGTAAAAAAACTAGTTTTAGTGAGAAAAACTTTTTTGTTTTTAATGGAAACGCCTCCAAACTACGTATATCTTAGTATACTATGCTTCTCCATGATTCCACCAAGTTTGGTTGAAATCGGACATAAATATAGCTGTCATAAAAAAGTAGCGTCAGAAAAGTAGTCTTAGTTAGAAAAACTTTTTTGTTTTCAATGGAAATGTCCTCAAAATTGGCTTGTATTTGTTTTATATGCACCCACACAATTCTACAAAGTTTGGTCAAAACCAGATGACTAAAGCATATAGCTGCTGTAAGAATGATCGGTCGAAAAACTAGTTCTTGTGAGAAAAACTTTTTTGGTTTTCAATAAAAAAAGGCCCCTTACGTTGGCATATATTTATTTTAAATACTTTTACACAATTCTACAAAGTTTTTCAAAATCGGATGACTATAGCTTATAGCGTCAGAATGAATGATCAGTCGAAAAAGAAGTTCTTGTAAAAAAAACTTTTTTTTTTACTTTTATGACTGTTTCAATGACCTTTATACTTTTAACTGGCAGTTTTTTTTACTGGTTCGAGGTCTTGTTATGCTATTGGCATAACTTTAAACAGAGGCACACATTACAACAAAGGAGGCTTCAGGTTGATCGGACGCGTTTCTTGAGGAACCAAATCCTCACTCATCAGCGATCCAGCGTCCCTGAACCCTGAACTGAACTCAGATAAGGGAATCTGGGAATCTAAAACGTATACAACTGATATAACCACATTCATTCCATCTACTAACCATCGATAAAAAGAAATTGGCTTTTCATTCGTATCCTTTTAAAGATTCTTCATAAAAAAGATTTCCATTATAAAGTTGCTTTGGATAGCTAACAAATCTAAAAGAATATGCTTCTTTCTTTTACCATAAAGCTTCAATTTTATGACAGTTTTCCTCCCTTTTTTCTTGCAACTTTTTTAGGCAACACAAACTATGTAAATGCCGCGTTAAGTGCAGCAAAATGCTCGACCTGCCAGCGATGACAAGCAAAAGCGGCAAGAAATAAGTGAACAAAAAGAAATTAACAACAACCCAACCCAAACAGAAACAACAAGAGCCACACCAAAATATACCCAACAACAAACTGCAATATCAACGGGCTGCAAAATGCGCTTTGGCTTAAAGTTGAGCTGCCTTTGGCCAAGCTTTTTATTATGGCTAACGTGGAGCAGCGGAATAGGAAGAGGAACCAGCGCACAGCCATCATTAACCGAGAAAATCCCATTAGGTGAGTAAACGTAAGCCCAGTGCATCTGGCAGGCTGGCTGGTTGGTTGGCAAGGGCAAGTCCTCGACCTGCAGCAGCCGGGCACTTACTTTTATTTCATACCCGCTCAGCTGCACACGCCCTTTTGTTTCAACTAGCGCAATGCGCTTTCTTATGTGGCATCTTCTCCCCCACGCGACTCCTGCCTGTTGAATTGGCACAAATTTACAGTGGCTGGCCGGAAATGAAGTTACTGGAATGTTGGGGCAGCTGTCAGCAATGGCCCAAACATTTCAAATCTGCTTTTGGCTAAAAGTCAGTTTCATTTCAGTTTCACTTTGAAAATTGAAACGCCACGCTTATTAACTTGCAGCAAGCGCCACTTAAAAATTGGCTCAAATGGCCCACCACGCCGGCAACAACAACAACATCAGCAGCATTCAAAGTTTGTGCCGAAGAAAGAACGAAAAAAAAACTCAAATAAAATTCGAGCGCAAAAGCAATTACAAAGTTTAAAGTGCCTTTGCTTTGAACTTAATTGACAATTTGGGTGGTTGCCGACAGCAGCAGCAAACGGCAGCAACAGCGGCAGACAAAAACTGAACTTTTTTCCCTGAAAATAAAACGAATAACAATTTTACACATTTTTGCATATCCACCCACACACGCACAGGTGCCATCTTTGAGCAGGGCACCGATGAGGTGCAATCCGCCTTCAAGTATGCCATGCTCAATCACAACTTGAACGTCTCGTCACGTCGCTTTGAGCTGCAAGCCTATGTGGATGTCATCAATACGGCGGATGCCTTCAAATTATCACGACTGAGTAAGTAAAAAAACATATAAACATATAAATAACGCACAGCTACAATTGAGAAATTATTTGGACACTTTGCTAAAGAGTAAGCGGAAAAATAAATAGAACTTATAAAAGAAAGGTACAGAATCTAAACTGATTCTCTCGCCTACTGAGAAAATCGTTTAAACTGCGACTAACAAAGCATATCGCTGATATGAAGGTTCATCCTATGTGTAGGCCAAGTTGGCGCCGTACTCGGAAAGCTTTCTCCACCAAAAACAGGCGGAAGCCTCTATTTTCAAAGTTAATTTGAAGTAAAACATCTTCATTTTCTAAGTCTTAAATAGATCGGACCAAAAACATTGAACAAATTTAGCTTGCAGCTGCAGCAACAGCTTCGCCACCGAATGTGTGTCTTTTTTTTTGGCTTTTGTTGGATAGGTGGGAAAGCATTATTGAATGGGTCATGGGTCTGCTTCACTCCCTAAGACTAACAGTAATTTCTGTGTCAGCTCGATACCTTACTTGGACTTGAAGTCAGTTTTCGCTGTCCTTTAGTGCAACGCAGGGACTTAATTATATTTGCTCTGATGGTGCTAAAGCTATGAAATTGGCTTACGAGCTAAGTAAAATAGCCCTCAAGACGGCGACCAAAACACCAACACTAAGATTTTGCATTGGCCATGACTCCTGCTTTCCACACATCTTCCAAATATGCCTCTATCTCTATTTGAGTCTCTATCTGTTAAAGTCTCTGATACGGACAGACAGACGGTTGGACAAACGAACAGACGGACATGGCTCTATCGACTCGGCTGATGCTGATCAAGCAAATACTTACTTTATAGAGTCGAAAGTCTTTCCTTCTCCCTGTTACATACATTACCACAACTTCCAATGTAGTCCTTTGGATTCAGGTCTGAGCTACCAGCATCCGTAGAAATGAAATTCGGTACATGGTTTTTTGCCATGTTTGAGTCGTTTTTTCCTTAAGAGTTTGAGCGGAGTCTTGTTGCGAGGTACACGAAAAAAATTGTCGTGTTGAGAGACTTCATATCTTTTCCAAAACGTCGGATTGATAAGCTTTCGCCGAAGTTTTGACATGTTTTTCACAAAAATGATGCTTATTGACACCGTCATTGGCGACTCCCCACCAAACCATCACATTGGCCAGATGGTGACCTCTCTGAACTCTCGGAATGAGTTCGGACGCTTGTTTTGACGACACAGCAAACACTCTATCGTTCAGTTTGTTAAACGATTCCTCTATGGTGAAAATTTTCTCGTCAGTTAACAGAATTCGTTCATGGGCATTGTAAGCGCACTGGCGGTGCAATGCTTTCGATTTTGTTTTATCCTATACATGTCAAACCTCTATCTCTTACCATCTCTGAGATCTGTTTGTTAATACGGACGGACGGACAGACGGACATGGCTTTATCGACTCGGCTGTTGATGGTGATCAAGAATATATATTCTTTATAGGGTGGGTAATGATTCCTTCTGGCTGGTACATACTGTGTGTACCTCTGGTGCAGAACATTAAAAGTTGTTATCACCAGAACTAGTTTTAGGACCGGTTCCATTAAATGTGCAGAGTTATTCCAGATAGACTAGCCTAAGAACAGGCGACAGAAATGACTTTATCAACTTAGCTCAAACAGGTATGCCGATACTGAATCTGTTCATCTATTTTATAGGGTTAAAAATTAATTCATCTATGTCTTACAAACACCAGATCAGATTCTATGTTGTCCTTCGCAAAGATATTAAAATATATGTTCAATTTGTGTTCGGGACTAAGTTAGCCAGCTGACTTGTGCCCGTCGCTCTATTGTTTACTTGGCAATTAGTGAATGTAAATGAATAACCAATTAACTTTGCTCAAAAAAAACTAAAGCTGAATAATTCTTATCTTTCGAATAGTAATTAAATTCCATTTTTTATTTGTATCGAACTCACATTCTGCCTTCCCCGTATTATTGGTGACTCTATTAACAATTTGCCAAAGTAAAATGTAAAATATGCCACAAGAGATCTCGTTACCAGCGACAATTTATTAATTATGCGCATTTTTAGTATATTTTCACTCTGCTTGTCACATTCATTGAAATTCTCTCGCATTCCAAACACTTCTTTTTTTCCCCGCAGTTTGCAATCAATTCTCGAGAGGCGTTTACTCCATGCTGGGCGCCGTCTCGCCCGACTCATTTGATACGCTGCACTCCTACTCGAATACATTTCAGATGCCCTTCGTGACGCCCTGGTTCCCGGAGAAGGTGAGCATTAAAACATTAATAAATATGACGGGGTCGAGGACGACTCGGCGCTCGTGGCGGCTTTAATATGAAATATTAATCATACGCACTGTTGACTCTAAAATAAATTGCTAACCTTGAAAAGCAACAAAATTTATGAGCCGCCCAGGTACAAATCATAATAAATACTAGTCGTGCGCTTTAAAAATTTATAACACACTTTTGGCCTCGTTTAGGCGGAGAGCGGCCTATAAATCAAACAGGCAAATGCCCTAAACGAGCCAGAGGACCCACAGAAACAAGCGGCGAAACAACAATGAGCACTCAATAATGATTCATGTTTACTAACTCGCCATGTCCTTTCTCTTTCCCCTCTGTCTCCTTTCTCTGGCTGCTGCTGCTTTCCATAATTTTCGCGTTTTAGGTTCTAACGCCATCGTCTGGCTTTCTCGACTTTGCCCTCAGCATGCGACCGGATTATCATCAGGCCATCATTGATACAATACAATTTTATGGCTGGCGCAAAATAATTTATCTCTACGATTCCCACGATGGTGAGTAGAACGGAACGAACATGGTGCATACCAAAATCATATAAAAAGAGAAAACTAAATGTGCTCCCCAACTGAGTTCATAATCATTTTTACCAAGAGTCTGGGCTTCAGTAATTGTGTACACTTGCCTCTGTTATACCGAGGGCAGGTTGTGAGGTCAGCGAACTATTTAGCTAGTGTCAACTATCCAGTGTTTATTGACTAATTTTGGTTTTTATTTGAAAGGGAAAGAGCCTAAGAGAAGGCTGAACAGTCTTGGGGTCCTTTTCTCAACTTCTATATAAGTCTGAGCTGAAAGTTAAACTATCAACTGACAGAGTAAATTTTAAGTTAATTTTAAGCAGACAACAAATCTTCCCTAAATGGATGAGGCTTAATGGAAATTGCATTTATTTAAGATATAATAAAACTGCCCTCGTAAGTTTTAGCCCATTTACTCTCGCTGCATAAATAAAGTTTAATGACACAGCCGTCTGCTCGCTCTCTCTCCCTCTATCTACTTGCTGACATGTTGCGCCATTGGCAGGCAGACAATTGGTTTATGCTGGAACAGTCGGACGGACGGACGAACTGTTAGTGGCTGCTGTCTGCATTATTATTATTAATGAATGCCACGTGAAAATCTTTTTTTCCTCCCTTTTTTCTGCGGCCAAACAGCACTCAATCAATTGTAGAGACAGCTGAAAAGCAAGTTATCCTCTTCTGCTTTTAGGCAGCTCGTTTGTTCTTAGCCATGTGAACAGCTTTAGTGGCACTCAATCAACTCTGAGCATAACTAATAAATTTGCGGTTAGCGAGGAGTCTGCCCTGTTCGGGCTGGACATTTAGATGAAAAGATGGAAATATGAAATATTGCAAATACATTTGACTTTCGACTTAATTTAACTCGGAAGTGCGCACTTAAATTTGGCAAATTGCTTTTGGACCAAAAATAACTGACAAAACGTGTAGTCCTTGACAACTGTGTTGACTCTTGTGCTGCTATTTAAAGACAATTTTTCATTTATTTTTTTTTTTGTAAATAAAAAGCCAAATAAAAATTTTTGTTGTCCCCTTTTGATAAACAGACAGAAACAGCAAAAACAGAAAAAATAAGCTAGAAAGTTGGTCAAGAACGACAGTTGTGTATCCTGTAAAGGTCAACGATTTAATCGATTTTATTCATATTTCCGTTAATCAGAAAAAGTTGTGGTAAAATTCTTTTTCTATTTTAATATAAAAAAGGTTAAATGTTAAAAATATGTTAAAAAAGTATTTAAATAAAAAGGTTAAATTATGGAATGCAAATAATTGCAGCTCTCAGCTTACTTCATTGTGGATCTGTTAAAAATTGTGAAATAAAACATGAATAGCTGCAAATTGCAGTAAATTAATTCTGTCTCAAATGCATAAGGTCAGAAGGTTACAACTGGTGTCCAACTGTTTGCAAATGGATGCAGCAGGGGAAAACTGTCACCTGCCGATGACAAGCCTTTGTAAAATGGTCGACTGCAATGCATAGTTTTGAGATAGAAGGCCAACCAGTTGCATATTTTTGCTTGTAGTCTAGTCATTTTCCTGCAGTGCTTCCAAGAATGCAATTTTGACAAACAGAAAGTTCAATGGATTTTTCAAGGCTTTCTTTGAAAATCTAAGGTACTTTGAAAGATGCAAAAATTGTACATTCTGATAATTCGGTTTATATCAAGGCTTTAATATATCACTAGAAAAATCGTCTTACGGCAATTTGCTGAAGTGTTCAGTAAGATAAAATCTACGGTCCAAAACCAAGCCCGAACAGACTAGTTTTTGAATGATATCGTTCATTAATTTTCGCTAAAAACCACCGGGCTTCTTGCTTGCTCAGTGCCTTATGATTTAGCGCACTGTCTCGCGTGAGGTGCGAGCACAAAAGTATAATGTTATAATCCGTTTTATCATCTATTTGATATGGTACAACATTTTTCCATTCTACTTGGAAAGGCTTAGGAAACTTGAAGGAAAAGACTTAAGAGAGTCAATATATAGAGACACCAAAACCGATTTCCTAAAATATATTTCGAACGAAAAACTATATAATGCTGCAGAAATAGTCCGAATCGATAACCACATTAAATACTTCTTAAAACAGTTTAGTCCCTCGATTCGAAGGTTTATTGAATGATTTTTTAAACAAAGAAGCTAAATTTAATGGGCGTATTCAGCAGATAAATCCGATTTACGATTACTGATTTACGATTTTGTAATTTCTGATGATTCTCTGTTGAATGACACTGAATGCTTAGTTTATGTTATTCTCTGACTTATTACATTTAGTCAAAAATACATTGTCACAATTTTTGATGGCTTCTAACGCTGTAAGTTCGGCAGTTTATTCTCAATTTTGGCGTTAACAGTTGGCCGTACAGTCGATAAACTGTATCACCAATCATGATTACCAAATTTATCAGTCGCAATCGGCAATCATTGTATTTACCGCTTAAAATCGGTATTCATAAATCAGTAGTCGAAAATCGGATTTATCTGCTGAATACACCCAATGTTCCGTATACAATTAAACTCGTATACATCGCCTTGGTGTGTCCAATTTTAGAGCCCACCTTGAGTATTTGGAGGTGTATTTCTCTTAAATTGGTTTTAAAGTGAGCCGAACTAAAGTTTAATCCAGAAGCTTCAAAAGCCTGAAACCTCAAATTACACAAGGCAACAGGAAAAAACCTCCACGAATGCCATTCACATTTCTATAGTATTTGTGATCTCCTGATTCCAAATCTGTCATCAGTTTGCCCACATCACCTTCAGTTTTCAAGATATAACAACATATATAAGGCGACATTTTGGGTTATGTGGCCAATATACACTCAACAATTTGTCTGCTTACCACTTAAAGTGGTACTCCATACATCAACGCTTCGTACAAAAAACGTTTCACTTTTGTAAAATCGAGCAGGACCGTGAAATAAGCACTCTCAGCTAAAATTTCCAATTTTTCACATAAATTTTTCACCTTAAATAAATTATTAAAATAGTTAAAATAGGGGAGCTTCGGCTTAACCGTACACAGAGACAAAAATATGTAAAAACTTCACAAAAATGTAGTTTTTCTACACGTTTCACAAGGATTTTCAACCAACTACGTTTGTGTAGCTTTTCTACATGCCACATTTAGCTTTCTCATTTCTACATGCGGCGTGTATCTTTTCTTAACGCCACGTTTAGCTTTTCCATTTCCGAATGCGGCGTGTAGCTATTCTACATGATCGTTTGGGATTTTCATTTCTAAATGCGGCTTGTAGCTTTTCTACACGCCACGCTTAGCACACATAAAAAATATAAATAAAAATCCTATCAACTATTCTATGTGGGGAGGAATGGGAGGAAGGGGCACAAAGAGGGAAGGGCCTTCATTCCGAAAAACTTACAATTTAATTTTTTTTTTACTTACCTTGTCTGGAATTCAAACTCACAACTTACGTACCTTGTCTCGGGAACTTACACACAATTGCCGGCAGCTTAGCCCATACGACTATATAAGCACTCGCTCGGCAATGCCGTAAGTCACAGTTATGAAGGGAAGCGACAAGCGACGATGAGCTACACGTATAGATTTTCGTATAGATTTTCTAAATGTAGCACCTAGCATTGGAAATCCTTAACGTTTGTTTAGAAAACCTACACCGCACGTGTGGAAAACAATTTTCTAGACGAAAAATGTAACTTTTCTGTACTGATTTTGAGCTACATTTTCGTTTAGAATTTCTACAAGCGCTTGTAGGTTTTCAACTCTTTTATGGGTTTCAGTCAGGTTGGATCGACGAATAAAAATTCCTTCGAATCGGTCTTTCTGTTTTTAACATTATCACAATTCATTGTAACTACCCCTCTTACCACTTAATACAGGGTACAAAATAAAGCAATGCCTTGGCTACAATTCTCTTTATTTTTGGCTGTTTACTTTATGGACATGTTTACTCAGCCGCCGCCCCATCTAACGCCTTTTGTTTTTGTCCCAAAATGGCTTCTTCACGACGCGTCGTCTTCTTTTTCGTCTTCCTATGTTGATTGCGACGCGCCAACGAGTTTATTACAAGGAAATAGGAAAAACATTTTGGCGAAAAACTATTTATGGCCATTGGCCGGCCAAGTGCCTTGTCGAAACAAACCAACGCCACTAAAGCAATCACAACAGAAAACACACAAACAATATTTCGTTTGGCGTTTTTCTTTTTCTAATTCATGCGAATTGAGCCCCGCCAGCTTATGAGTTTATTCTCGCTTATATTTATGACTTGGACCAGAAATTGGCTTACACACACTTCGTTTTAGCTGTGAAATTATTGTTATTTTGTATTTCGCCCCGAAAATTTGAACATGTGCGCCTGGGGCTATGCTACAGAAAATACATTTTCGTAGTCTCCCTACATGAGTTGTGTGTGTTTTAGCAAGGGTATGATTGTGTCTGAGAGTGGGTGTATAAGGGTGTTCACTAAAAAACACTTGCGCCGCCTGCGGCTATTGGATTTTCTGAGAACAACTAAAGGAAGCCAAGAACCCTACATGTCTTCAAGTGGATCCTGAAGCGAGAGTTGACTGAAGGGATATATAAGAAAATTTAGTTTCATGACAAACTGATTGAGAAACTCTACAGCCAGCCCTCCATTAACATAACATAGCAAATCTAGCATTTCTTTGGGAAAGTTTACCTAACGTATACCTCCAACTGTTTTTTGGTTCAGAAATATGTGTGAGGTTTGTGTTTTGTTTTCCTCAATCTTTGGTCACATATGCCAGCTTCCGGCTGCGCTCCTCGTCCCCTCAGCTAGTTCTTTATGACCTTTTTGTTCACTTAATTGGCAAGTTAAGTTCATATTTTGCTCGTATTTTGTTACGATGACCCAATTTCTCAAGTGAAGTAGCCAGCTATAGAGTTTGAAATGACATGCTCTAAATAAGATTATGGCATGGCTTTCGTTCTTTATGTGGGGTAGCCTGTGGGGGGTAATATGTTTTCATACAATTCAAATGGCAATGAAGCTTAGTTAGAAGACGATTAAGGCCAATCATATGAAAGGCAGTCTCCGAGTACTGACGACAAGAGCAAAGACTGTAATCATAGTAATAAGAGAAGCACTTGCACTGGCCTTGATTCTCGTTCAGTTTTATTGCACATTTCATTTGATTTTTTAAAGTAAACTGCTTATGATCGAACCAAGCGGCGAAATAGCTTCATTTCGGTTTGCTCAAACAGCTTGACATGCTCACTACTGAGCGCAGGTGGCAGCTGGCTTCGAGTCATTGACGGCATCGCCAAGGCAAATGAGCCGTGTAAGTAAATTTTCCTCAGACAACTCGACACAAAACCAATGCCAATGAATTGCAAAGTATTTGCACGTACTAGACTGAAGAACAAATGGCATATTCTCGCGCGGACACAAAACTGACACAGAGTGATGCTAAGAAAGCTATTTTATAGCTAAATTAATCAATTTTGAATAATTTGGGTTTTTCAAATACGAGAAAGCAATGCTAACTACGTCTTTGCCGAAGTTTAAGTACACTTGAAACTTTTGTGACCACTGACTTCATTTTGTGACCAAAGACTTAATTTATAAGCTTTATGTCTTGTGTGACCATTCGATTTTCGCCGTTCCAACATATGTAGAGTGTGCAGCTAAAAGATATCTTGGTGCAAAATATCTTTCCAAACTATAATTTCCCGTTTGGGTTCTGGTTAAGGGTTCAAAATTTATTTCCTTAGGAAAAGTTCTGGTTTAGTTTAATAGGGTCCTGCAAACCGTAAATTTCAAAGATCAGACACTCTTAAAAGCTGTACAAAACGGTCTTAGTAGTTATGAACGAAGGTTTGAGCCAAAACTTAGAATTTGACAAGCTAAGGAACCAAACCGCGAACCGAACCAAAGACATCACTTTGAGTTCAAATTCTAGGATATTCTGAAGAATTTTAAAGGGCGCAAGGTCCCCTGCGGCTACGTCTAAATATATATTTTAACTTTCAAAGTATTTTTAAACTCCCCCGCACCTCAATCAATGCAAATTCAATGAATTTGATCTATATTTATAAGCTTTTTAAAAAGTTTGATTCAGCTATACTTCTGGCATCTCTGTGGCAACACACTCCCACTCCAATCCTGATGTTCGGCGACGTTCAATATTAAAAAGCATACAATCAACAGTCTGCAATGAAAGTAAATGTCTTGCTTACACATACCAACGCACGCACGTCGCAAGGCAACCACGTGTGCTAAGAGGGGAGCTGTGGTAGAAGAAGCGGAATAAATAACCGACAGTAGGCGTTGTCTGCCCATTGCCGTGTTAACAGCACATTGACTTGCTGAGAAATGAAATTTATTACGCAGAATACCAAAAAAATAAGGAGAAGAAAATAAAGAACTGTGCGTGGAATTCGTGACTGCCGTTTGCACTGACTTGCCCTTTGTCGCCTGGTTAAGGACGTGCGAAAATCTGCTTGATCATTGGGCAATGAATACGTCAGCAGTTTTGGCATTCTACTGTCCAATATTTCATTAAATTCCAACAGGTATTAAGGCCCAGCACAAAAAACTAATCGAAGTAACCCAAAATCGAAACTGCAAAATTATGCAAATGGTTTTATTTATAGATGAAAGACTTGATTGGCTTTAGCCTCCCGCACACAAAGACAATCAAATATTACATGTGCGTGTGTGTGTGCGGGCGCATAAAAATCTGAAACAAATCTGAGCCAAAACGAGCATCATGAATAATAAGCAAATGTTGATTGTTCACGTCATTTTTTTGGATGGGCTGCTGGAAATGATACATAATTTAACTCAAAAACATTTGCATAAACTGCGTCAAATGGCAGCGCAAATTGTGTTAAGACTCCCAGCCAAGGATTCCGGCTCGAAACTTGGCCAGGATGGCGTTCTGGCTGACTGCCATTAATTTAACCATTATGGGGTTTTACTGCGCTTTCACTTTCATGTTATTTGATACATTTAATGCCCCCGGACGAGGCCATTGAAAACATATGCGCAAAGCCTTTGAGCTTGTCAGCATAATTTGGCCAGGCCGTCGGAGCAGTTTCTAAGTAATTAAACCAGCCAAAAGTTTTTGATAACACACAACATAGAGAGGCGTATTTGGGGGGAGGCGGGTGGTAGGAGGTGGGGCAGTGAAAAACCATAACAAGCAGCCAAATTAGGGCGTGTCGTTGTGGGGCGTTTGGGGCATTAAAGCTGAACTAACGGAATGTTATGCAAATATTTGAAATTGGATATCGAGTACAGAGTATCGTAACGAATGCTGAGTTTGGAAAAGTGTGACTCGAATATCGAGTATCGAATACTGAGTACCGACAACTGAGTATCGATTACTGAGAGTCGAATACAAAGTATAGAGTACCTATTGAGAAAGGAGTTCAGAGTATCGAAAACAGCGAGTCGAGTACTGAGTATCAGTCAATGCTCACTCAGTTATCACTGAGTATCGAATGATGACTATCGAAAACTGATATTCGAAAACTGAGCTTCGAATAGTATCAAATACTATGCATAGACTAAGCATAGAGTACTGAGTATCGCGTACAGCATATCGTTTCGATTGCTGAATATCGAAAATTGAGAGTCGAATACTAACTATAGAGTACTGAGTAACGAGTACAGTCGAATACTGAGTAACTCTCGATGCTCACTTAGTACTTACTGATTATCGATTACTGCGTATCGAGAATTGAGTATCGAATACCGAGAATCGAATTGTAAGAATAGTGTTCTGAGTATTGAACACTGATACGATTATCGAATGCTGAGTATCCAAAACTAAGAGTCGTAAACTGAATATCGAGTACTAAGTATCAAATACTAAGAATCGAGAGCTGAGTATCGAATTCTAAGAATCAAATGAGTATCGAATAATGGGTATCGAATACTGAAAATCGAATATCTAGAATAGAGTACTGATTATCGAATACTGAGAGTATTCAGAGCTGAGTATCGAAACTGACTATCGGAAAAGAATCATCGAAAACTGAGTACCGAGCACTGAGTACAGAACACTGATTATGGAGAACAGAGTACCGAATACTGCCCATCTAATACAGAGAATCAAAAGCTCTGTAAAGAGAACGGAGTATCGTGTACTAAGTCTCGTATACTGAATACCCATTACTGACTACTGAGCATTTAGTACTAGGTATCCAGGGCTAAATATCACGTTCTGAGTATCGAGCTTAATTCCCAAAATTTTAGTGTTTCATTTCAAAAAAAAAAACAAGTGTGAAATTAAACATTAATTTTACACAATTTCAAGTAGAAACTAAGCTTATGATTACATTTCTCGGAAAAGTTTGCTCAATTTCAATGCAAACTTTCTCATAAACTTTGGCTATTCACAGAAGTAAAACCGGAAAAGCGTGCCAAAAAGAAGTTGCTAATAATAATTACATTTGTTTCTTATTCTCTCTCTCTACCTCTCTCTCTCTTTACTTTGGTCATAAAATATGTAAGCAAATGTCTTACTTGTTAGCCAAGTGTGATGTCTGATGTCTGATGTGTAATACTGGTCCCACATCCCAATCCTCTTTCTGTGTGTGTACTATACACTTGTATGCATATGTATTTGTGTGTGTGTGCGGGTGTCGCTACCGAAGGCAGGAAAACTTCATTTCCGCAAACTAACTTTTGTTTAACATAACAAATTGTCTTGTTTACTTTTTGCATGTGAATGAATGAGTGGGCGAGTGAGTGAGTGAACATAAAGTAGACAACAGTCTGATAGGGGCGTGGCAAATACAGATTTACAAAAAGGAATCTTTATCTCTGGGCAATTCTTAAAATTCAATTTCAATTCCTTTTCCTAGTTCAAGTTGTGATCCAAAATAATTGAATTTTCCCCGAACATAAAAAAATAAATATAATTGTAAATTAAATTCGTTACATAAACGAAAATGAAAGAGCTCAGGCCACAACCCAGAAATAAGACAATAAAAATCAACGGAAATACACAGCAAAAATTCGGAAAGAGAGAGATAGAGATGAGGATACAGACAGACGCCATAAAGTCGGGGTATAGGAAAACGCACTCGCATTATATGCGGGGTGAGCCGCAAATGTTTTGATATCAAAAATGAAATAAAACAAAAACCCCGGCCGCAACAGCATGCTCTTCAATTACACTTTCGATTTTCGCTATACACACTCACCCACACACAGACACTCCAAATCCAAGCGGCAAATCTCAAATCGAAAAACACAAAAACTCAAATCCAAACACAAACCAAGCGTAAGGGCATTGGGCATTGGGTTTTTTTTGGCGGGGGTAAGAGACGGGGATGCGGCAGCAAATGAAATTGTATAAAAGGCAAAGCAGAAAATTTATTGCACAGCGAAAAAAAAAATGGCCGCTTACAAACACACACACACGCACACACCAGAAGAAAAGATTTGAAGAAAAGACTCGAAAGCTTTCAATACCCCGTGACAGCTCCATTAGCTACCGATCTCAAGAGGAAGTATGCCAGAGAAGTATGTAAGTAGTACATGATTATTTTGAAGGCAAAACAATTACACAATCGTTCATTTTTGCCAGCTATTGGCAATAGCCGTGAAGCATCTCAATCTTTGCCCCTTTTAATTTGGCATTATAGGTTAGATTGGTTAGCTCGCAAAGCGCTCTCTTCTCAGTAGAACATTTTTCAGTGTGCAGCTACCACTTAAAGCAAAAGATTGAGTCCACACTTGACTGTTGTCCAAAGGTTTACATAGTACAAAGCATTGTACCAAGCAGTAGCCTTTGCGAGGGAACCCCAGTCAAAATAGCAGGCAACCGCCAAAGTGTGACACAAAAATTATCTCAGCCTATAGCTATAATTCGAGAGAATAGAGAAACCGCACTAGAAGTTGTAACCACAAGAGCTCCAATGTAATAACACTTGAGAGTTAAATGGTATTTTGCTCACGAACCATTGTGGTCGAACACTCTGTTTTTCTTAAGTGGATATTTTTGTGTTCAACTCTCAATTGTTCTTAAAAGAGTTTTTTTCTATGACCAGAAAGCAAAGTCTCTGGTTATCCTGCAACGAAACTTTCCGCTTGATCAGGCGAAAATGTCTAGTTGTTGTGATTGTTTTTAAAATATCTCCGTTTTGTTTCTGGTGCTGCTCCTCAGCGAAAGCATTGTAAACGAAAGAACGCAACAATCGAGTTGAATTGTTCTCAAAAAAGTTTAATTGTAATGAACATGTTTAGACTCAAGATACGTTTTGCCATGCGAATGCTTATTGTCTGTGAACTTAACCCATAACAAAATCTCCGACCTGAAACTAAAGTCAAACAAGTTAATAGGTAAATACATACAAAAAATGGTAAATCTTTAAGCAAATAAGGATGAATCCGTACTGTTCTCTCGCAAAAGTCTGATACCATAAATTTTATAAAGTTTAATAACAAATTAAACGCACACTTATATAAGTATTAATTTCTCTTGCTCTCTTTCTATGGCTTTCATCCTTTTTCTTTGCTCTTTTGTGATTCCGAATTCATATTCCTTCTATCTAATAAAACGTCTTCTCTTCTCCTTTAACCTATTTATTATTACTCCGGTATCAAAGCATTTGCTGAACACGATCAATACTCATAAAAACCTACCTATCAGCCTAATATCCCCTTTTGTCTACCCTACACTAACCCGGATGTAGATATAAAAACAAAACAACAGAAAAAAAACCCCAACTGGCACATAGTGCAAATCAAAGCAACAACAAATTGGAATTGTATTGAGTGCGCTCTGGTCGTGTGCGTAAGGGAGTGAGGCGAATGTCTAAATCACAATCCGCCGCCAGAAGCCAAAAGCAAAAAAGCAAATCCCATTTTATCCGCAAACATAAATTGAAGGCGCATTGAAGTTGCAGCGCCATGTCTCATGCGACATTCAATGAGAGCAAGTCGAGATTTTCCTGCCTTTCCTTTTTTTATTTCTTGTATTCTGCCTCACTTCGTACTTTCTTCCCCCTTTTGTTTGCTGCGTAGCTGTCATACAAATCATCTGTCGGTCTGATCTCCCCAGTGCATTGAATCGTCGAGTTTTGACTCGTAAACTTGAGCAAAGTCAGCCGTAGGGACTGCTCCTGCTCTCTGTTTAAGTGCGAATGAAAGCTGCATGGGGCGGCAGTTAGTTGCAGGCCATAACTCAATAAGCACAAATGCAAATTGCGTTGGCAATGGAATCTCATGCGCATATCAGAGCAACACTAGGCCGGCTGGACGATAATTCCGGCCAGAAGTTTGCCTTGCCGCTGGCCATATGAACGCATTGTAGCATTGGTAGCTGTGGGTGTGTGCGTTTTGTGGAAAGAGGCATGTATCTTTGTATCCGTTTTCGGTGAATTTCAAATTGAAACTGATTTTGCTCGTTTATTCGTTGTTAGTTGTGTAGTTCGAGTGGAGGCTGTAGAGGAGTAAGTGAATGTGGGTCGGCCTATTTTTAGAACCAAACACGTATGTCAAGGCGACAAGGAAAAACTTTACATTATGACAACTTGTTATTGAGGTAGATTTCGTGATAATGCGAGATAAAGATTTGATTTTAAAAGACAAGTTAATTCATTTATTGCTTTAATGGGGAAAACCTTTTTAAAAGGGTAAGCTTGAATATTGCTCACAAGAGACACAGTCATCATATAAGTAAGCTATAACAACAACAAACACAGCTTTTGTTAAGCTTTTGTAACCCATTTCAAATTCTATAAAAGCTCTGTATACCTTTCCCAAAAACGGTATTAAGCACTTGTTAAACAATCGTCTTCCAAGCGTTCATTGCTCTGCGCTCTGTTCGATCTGAGATGAGTCCTATAAGATTCAATAATAAGATTCCTATAAGATTCAAGTCAAGGATGATGTTCCATGTCATTAGTGTCGAAATACTTTCTACCAAGAAAAAAAGAAATTAAAAGCGGATGTGGTCACACTTAAAGTAGTTTGCTCAAAGCCGAGCTTAATTGGGACCCATATACATGCAAAATACATGCAAAATACACTGTCCCGCTGTAATGTTGGTTATAAACCTTATTCTTATTAAACAAACAAAAAAACAAATACCTTGGTATTTAAAAACAGGGACTAAAAAATCCTTAGACTCTGTTCTGAGAGAAGCCCGGAGGTATATGTTCATATCAATTGTTGTTGATTTCTTGAGGATTATTGAATTATAATCGCTCCCCGACCTTGAAACGGCTAAACTCTGACTGAATTCAAATCAGGTCGTTATACCCCATATACATATATATAAAAGTGAAAGTATGTTTGTACGATTGTATATTTGTATATTTGTTTCCTATGGGCGTCTAAACCGCTGAACTGATCTTTAGGAATACTTCACAGTATGTTCATGTCGATGAAACGAAAACAACAACAAGTCTATTGCGTATCGGGGCGACAGAGACGATTGCAAAAACAAATATATGCAGTGTGGGTCTGCTTGGCCGACTGGAGCCTCGCCAACAAGAGTTGTATTTTTTTTCTGTTGTTGCACTGCTCTGAAAATCAAATATCGTGCCCATCGATGGCTTAGATCAAGGTATACTTAACAAGGTAGCCGCACTTGCTCTCTCACCTCCTCTTATATAAATGTCAAAATGACCGAGAGCGAGAGAGCGCTGGTGTCAAAGAAAATTAAGAGGCAGAACACAAAAAATTTGTCCGCGGAGATGCTTCGCTCACGACTGTTGTTTACAGACTGACACTTAAGCGGCTAGCAAAGAGGGAGAGAGAGAGAGAGTGTGGCTACCATGTTAAGTATATCTTGGTTTAGATCAGCGAAGTCCACAATTTGAAAAGGCAGCCTCGCGTGGTTGGCAAGTTTGGTGATTGCGTGTGAGTTTGGACACCACTGGTTTAGATCAATGTTTTCCAGCCATGCCCCGGGGGGTCGAACACGATTCACACCGAAAGCTTGCCGAAGTAATGCATCAGTGAATGTTAGAGGCCCTGTGGGAACCCTGGTTTAGATGTTCAAGAAGAGCGAGGCCACAAGTGAGAGTGTGTTGGTGTGCGAAATTAAAGACGCAGCTACTGCCCGTGGCAAAGCTTACGCCAGCCTTCCCTTGCGTTTATATCGCTCGGCCAGAGGTACTAGCTTTTGATATAAAAAACTTATAGGAAAATTCGAGCCAAAATGTTTAACACTCCACTTTTGAAAAACGCCAATCTAAAGACCACGACGCCGTCATAGTTGAGTAATAAAATACTACCAACAACGTCCACCTCAATAACAATGAAGTCAAATTTGCTTTGATAAATATAGATTTAAATTTAATAACAAACCGCCACGATAGCTCTACTACCGTAATGGTTCAAAAAAAATCCTGTACACCAATCCAAACTTTACCAACAAACTAAAATATGGGTCTGATCAAACAACAAAAACAAAAATGCCAGAACTGCTTGGGCCCTTTTTAAGTTCTTACAAATTTCTCTTCTTTTTTAAATTAAAAAACTAGTAATAAAGGAAATCCTGGAACACTCCGTTTACCTTAAATGATTTTGCATTTGTAGACCCTTTCTAGAAGTAAATCAGCTATCCAGAGAAGTTTGCAGCGCACTAAAGAACATTAAAAGTTGATCCACAATAGTTCGTTTGTTTCTTGGCAAACTAGGTATCTGAAACATAGCAGCTATAAAGAAGATGATAAATCGGCCCTTAGAATTCACCCTGTTATTTGTAAGCTAATGTAACAGTTAGTTGTATGCAGAATATGAAAAATCGATGAGGACTCGAATTTTTAACGTACAGTGTACAAAACAGTCGGTCTAGACGAACTCTTCCGCTTCTCTTTTCTAAAAGACAATGCAAAGAACATTGTCTATTTTGTTATATAAAATTTCTGACAAAGCAAATTTGATTCAATCCAAGCCTCTTTCATTTTATCCCTAACAAAGAAGATTTCTTAGCCTATGGGAGGGTCTTAACTTTCTATGTCGGGTGGTTGACACGCTTGAGGGTTTCCTGTGTATGTGCAAATGTACAAGTTGTCTTGTTGATAGGGGATTCGGACAGAACCCAAAGCCTTGCACTGGCTAACGACTCGCAAAACTGTTGATGGTTGTGATTTGTGTGTGTGTGAGTTAATTAACACGCCTTCATCATCTGCTTCTTACTCTAATTGCAGGTCTACTGCGCCTACAGCAAATCTATCAGGGCCTTAGACCGGGCAACGAGTCCTTTCAAGTGGAGCTGGTCAAGCGCATCTCCAATGTCAGCATGGCCATTGAATTTCTGCACACATTGGAGCAAATCGGTAGGTTTACCAACAAGCACATCGTGCTCGACTGTCCCACGGAAATGGCCAAACAAATACTCATTCAGCATGTGCGCGATTTGCGTTTGGGCCGTCGCACCTATCACTATTTGCTGAGTGGTTTGGTAAGTGGTTTCTCTGGCCATCGACATCGCATCGCATATGCAGCATTGTCTTTCGCTTCAGGTCATGGACGATCGCTGGGAGAGTGAGATAATCGAATTTGGTGCCATTAACATAACGGGCTTTCGCATTGTGGACACAAACCGGCGACTTGTGCGCGAATTCTATGACAGCTGGAAGCGCTTGGATCCGCAAACGAATATGGGTGCTGGGCGGGAATCGATTTCGGTAAGAGAATGTAGGCAAATAATTGCAGAGATTTAATGTTGAGGTTGCCTCACCTTGTGATGGCTTTCCCCAGAGAGCTCCACATAGTTTGCCCTGCTTTGTGCCCGTGTTTGTGTTGTATAGTCAAATAGCAGCACAACGGGCGACAGATTTCACTTTTTTTGTTGTTGTTGCAGAGAGAATGTTGCAGTCAAAGGCACATGTGTCCTTGCCCAGCTGCTTCGTTGTCCTTGTCATTGTTGGCACACAGAAGAGGCAACTATTGCGACAGCAGCAAGTTGGTTTAGTTTGCGTTTGCCTGCTGTTTATATTTGTATTTCCTTGGCATTATCCTTGTTGACAAAGATTTCACTTTGTGGCGCTTAAATGTTAGTTGAATTCAGCTACAGGACAACCGAGCGGCCGCCTCCTGCTCCTGCTGCTGCTGCTCTCTTTGAAAATGTTTGTTTATTTATTTGACTTATGTGTGTGTGAGTGTGTGTAGTGCGGGGAAATTCACATTTAAGACTCTCTCTCGCTCATTTTCTATTTGCTCAATTTCATTGAGCGCCACAAAGTAGGCAACACAGATTGTACAGCAATTTGCTTTAAAGAATGGGACTAACAAAATTTTGAGATTAATCTAAAGATTTTATATCCAATTTATTAAAAATGAAACAAAAAAAACATCCCCTCCTGCTGGGGGAATAATGATTAGACCCCTTATCCCTGCCCAACATAAATAAAATGAAAGGCAGCCGCCTAGCTTCATCCCCCCATGTGGCCAATGGTTGGGAAAATTGTGAATAACAGCGTGTAATGCACTCATTAAATGCCAGCAGCTAACCCCAGTCCCTTCATTACCATCTAGGCCCAGGCGGCACTCATGTACGATGCGGTATTTGTGCTGGTCGAGGCGTTCAACAAAATTCTGCGCAAGAAACCGGATCAATTTAGGAACAATGTGCAGCGTCGCAGCCAAACGCTAATGGTGGCCCAGGCAGCAGCATCCACGTCCAGCGATGGTTACAACTTCAATACCAGCAGCAGCGGCGGCGGCAGCAGTACCACCGATTCCGGCTCCAATAACATGGCCTCGCGAGCATTGGACTGTAACACGGCCAAGGGATGGGTGAATGCCTGGGAGCATGGCGATAAAATATCGCGCTATTTGAGAAAGGTAGGTTAGCGCACTGATGTTGATGCTGATGATGATGCTGTTGCCGACACGGATACCGATACCACGGCCAGAGCATTATGGGCGACTAGCTGACAAAGCAATTAAACACACAACGTTCATGTTATTTTTTTCCCTACTTCGCAGGTGGAAATCGAGGGCCTTACGGGTGACATCAAATTCAACGATGACGGCAGACGCGTCAATTACACGCTGCACGTCGTCGAGATGACAGTAAACAGTGCCATGGTAGGTACACGGCGGGGCCGGGATGATGGGTATGAGTTTCGTAGTGTGTGGGCTAGAAACTGGAGAGGTTTACCTGGGGGAATAGTTAAAGTCAAGCCTGAATAAATATAGGCGAAATGGGGTAACAAAGTGATGCAAGTTTAAGTACTTTAAGTATACTGAGGCAATGATAAACGAAATGATACAAAAAATTTAGGGCAGCCTTCTTCGGTATTTGTATGGCAGCTATTTTATATAGATGTATATTATGATCAAACTTGGTGGAATTATGAAACAGCTTAGAAAACTGATTAATACGAAGCTAGGAGACGTTTCCATTGAAAGCAAAATAGTTTTTCTTACTGGAACTAGGTTTTCGACCGATTGTTCCTATGGCAGCCATAAGTTATAATCATTCGATTTTTATGAAAATTTGTGGAATTATGTGATATCACTTGGAATTAATACATGCAAAGTGAAACGAAGTTTCCATTAAAAACAAAATAGATTTTCTTACTAAGTACATTTTTCTATCCTTTTCTATGGCAGTAACACCATATAGTCGTCCGATTACAAACATCTGGTCAATTTTGAAATACCCTTTGCAAAGGTAAAAAAACTCAATTCTCGATACCTCATACTCAATACTTAGTTCTGTGTGTGGTCTTTGGTACTTGGTTGCTGGTTCCTTGTACTCAGTAATTGGTTGTTGGTATTTTCCAAGTTACTTGGTACATGGAAGAAATAGAAGTGGCAAAAGGAGGAAGTTTTGACAGTTGTTTTCATTTTTGGTAAAGGTGGGCAGTAAGGTCGGGTTAAGTCCACCCCCATGTTGTGAAAACTCCCGGAAAATTATATTATTCGTCCGATTGACTTAAAACTCGCTTTGTAAGGATAGTATACGAATTAGTTAGTGAGTGTATTATCAGATGCTGGAAAATCTGTCCCCAGGGTGTGAAAAATTCCTGAAAATTTTGAAAATGAAAAACAATTTGTCATCCGATTGCTTCTAACTTGGTTTGGTACTTGGTATTTGGAATTCAGTACTTGATACGATACTCAATACTCGACACTCAGTCAGTAAGAGCCAAGCCGAGTTTCTTTTAGAGAAAAGCAATTAATTACGTTTAAAAATCCGCAACTTCAGCTTAAACTGTAAGACAGTTTAAAGCATCTCCATTCCAACTAAATATCCCCAAAATCTTTCCTTGTCCAATTTTACCTCACTTTAATCAATTTTTGCTTCCCACACAGGTCAAAGTTGCCGAGTGGAATGATGATGCTGGCTTGCAGCCACTCAATGCAAAATATGTACGCCTACGGCCACATGTGGAATTTGAAAAGAATCGCACCTACATAGTGACCACTGTGCTGGAAGAGCCATACATCATGCTGAAACAGCCCGCCTTTGGCGAGCAATTGCATGGCAATGAACGCTTCGAGGGCTACTGCAAGGATCTGGCTGAGCTGTTATCCAAGAAGTTGGGCATTAATTGTAAGTGCAACTTGCAACTCACTCTATCTCTGGCGCTACATGTGCACCATTTACAATTGCAGATGAACTGCGCCTGGTCAAGGATGGCAATTACGGTTCGGAGAATCCCACGGCACATGGCGGCTGGGACGGCATGGTGGGGGAGCTGGTGCGCAAGGTAAGTGATGACTACGACCGAACTTACGGCACACGCTATCTCCTCCTACTTTGCAGGAAGCGGATATTGCGATTGCCGCCATGACGATTACCGCCGAACGTGAACGTGTCATCGACTTTAGCAAGCCGTTCATGTCGCTGGGCATTTCCATCATGATTAAGAAGCCAGTGAAGCAAACGCCCGGCGTGTTCAGCTTCATGAATCCTTTATCACAGGAAATTTGGGTGCGTATTTGTGTGAGTTTGTATAGCTCCTTCTGTGTGTGTTTGTGTGAGTGTACACTTTGCTTCATTGGCGCTCACTGATGCAATGCAACAAGGAAGCTCTCGCTGCTGCTACTGCTGACTTTGACTTGGCGCTGAATTCAGACTGCATTGTTTGTCTCAAAGATAGCGGGAAAAGCTCTTTCATGTTCTTGAAAGGGTTTTATTTAAGTTTCTGCTGAAGAAAGCTTTATTTTATTTTCACAAGTTAAACATTTCAAAGTTAGAGCCTTTAAAATAAGGAAAAAGTTTGATACTTTTAAATGTTTAATTTCCTTTAATATTTCTTTCGGAATATGTTAGAGTTAGGTGAACTATTAATTTTCACAGTGCTATTCTTTCGTTGAGAAACCAAAATTTTAATGGAATCGATTAAGTCCTGGATAAATGGATAATTGTTTGAGAATGCACACCTTGTGGAGCAGCCATGCCCAGCCGTATGCTCTTTGAGTGCGTTTTGTTTTTGTAATTGCACAAAACGCACCCAAAGAGCATACGGCTGGGCATGCCTGTTGTGGAGTCTTAAAAAATTCCATGCAGTCTTTGCAGACTATCTAGATCTTTGAAAAGTGGTTTTCTCAGTCGCTTAGTAGAGGTTGGATATTTTGTATCTTTCCGTTATTTCCACAGCTAAGACGGATGTGATGGCCTTTTGATCTATGTTGCCGATTCCCCTTAAAGACTCCAATTATAGTCCTTATAATAATCCTGCTTCTTTTAGAAATTGGGAAGTTCTTTTGGTCACTTATTTTAAGCAGAGAGATTAGGAGACATTGTCCCATTTTCGTTTTGTCTGAGTTCTGGACCATGTCCTGCTGGGTTGTTGAGGTATCCGTTGCCTTAAATTTCTGAGTAGACAGGTAATCAGTCAAAATGGATGGAATGCTCCTAGATTTGGTTCAGAGCCGGACTAGATTGCAATTGTTTATTTACTCTTCTCAAGGCAAATCTGTGCCTCGCTTACGCAGTGAGAATAAATGGGTCAAAGTAAAAAAAACTTTTTTCTCAACTTGGACATCATTATATCAAAACGAGCATTTGTTAGGGTATTAAAACTTCGGCACAGCCGAAGTTAGCTTAGCCTTCTCGTTTTTTACTTCACTGGAATTTGTACTCAGGACCTGACTGAATAACTGAACTGAAGTTAATAGCTTCCAGTTCAGAGAATATGTTTTTTGATATTTTTCTCAGTTTATGGCCCTGGACTTTCACATTGTGAACTTTTTTGGAGCAGATGTTGTATTGTCCAAAAGTGTCCAAGCTAATTTTTCTTTTTTTAGAGAGTTTTGTCTATTGTGAACGTAAAACAGTTATCGTCCTCTGCAAGTTATCGCAATTCTTTCTAAAATGGACTACACGACCCATTTAGCGGAATTAAATAAATATCTTTCAAACTAAATGAGATATTTGCAATCTGTTTTTTATTTTAAAGGTAGGATACAAAAAAACAACGAAAAAACAAAAAAAAGTTAGAACTTCTTTTTCGACCGATCATTCATACTGCGGCTATATGCTTTAGTCATCCTATTTTGACAAAACTTTGAAGAGTTGTTTAAAAGTATATAAAGTATATATAAACAAAAAAGTTTTTCTCACAAGAACTAGTTTTTCGACCGATCGTTACTATGGGAGCTATATGCTATAGTCATCCAATTTTGACCAAAATTTTTAGAATTGTGTGGGAGCATATAAAACAAATACATTCTAGTTTTGAGTACATTTCCATTAAAAACAAAAAAGTTTTTCAAACTAGGACTACTTTTCAGACTCTACTTTTCTATGACAGCTATACCATACCATATAGATGACCGACTTCGACCAAATTTGGTGGAATCATGGAAAAGCATTGTAAACTGAGAAATACGAAGTTTGGAGGCGTTCCCATTGAAAACAAAAAAGTTTTTCTCACTAAAACTAGTTCTTCGACCGATCGTTCCTATGACAGCTATATGCTATAGTCATCCTATCTGGCCGGCTCCGATATATGTGCAGCGTATAAGTACCAAATGACTTCGTGCAAAGTTTGGTGAATATAGCTTTCAAACTGACGGATTAGATAGCCCAGCTGCATCTTAAAAGGTTTTGTACCCAAATCCATCCGCAAAATTTTCCACGTAGTGGAGTAACAGAGGCCCAATTGCCACGAACGGCGCCGAATCGATAAATCACGGTCATTAACAACACTGGCGGATACAGCTGCGGTTATTTCCTCGCTCTCCGCACTCTACGTGTGCGTGTCCGAATAGCCGTCTCAGAAGATCGCCCAAACTGACCTTAAAATGCAAGAAGTGGACTATGCACGTTGTGCATGAATTTTGATAATAAAATTCAATAATCTGCAAGCGTTGTTCGTTTGTAAGTCGATTTATGTTTAAATTATAGACCAAACTGAACATGTTTGACAGTAACATGTGACTCAAAAACAGATGAGCTGCCAAAAACAGTGTTGCCAAAAAGAAAGTTGCTAAAAAATCACCCTTCATAATAATTTGACTTGAATCAGCTGGAAATAGGATTTCTAATGTTATCTGTTTAATTAGTTTCGGAACCGTTCTTAAACCTGTAAACTGAGTGTGCAACTCAAAATTGCCAATATACACTGCACGTTTTTAGTTCACAGCCGAAATAGTTTCGGTTATATGGATTCGATTCACTTATAAACCGATTCGACCGGTTTTGGAAACTGTCTTAAGCTAGTGAATGACTTACTCAATGTTCTCAATCTGCAACCCTAAATTTAAGTTTATAGTTTAAATAATGGAACCATTTTTCAGCTGGTTCAATCTGCTGTTGAATAGTTCTTGAGCCGAGAAAATATCTAACTACCTAATACCAACCAAGATCAACATTTTCTGAACCACTTTTCAACCGGTTTTCTGACTTAAAATATAGCTTTGATTTTTTCTGATCGACATACTCGTACATACATTCTGTGAAATTTCATCAAGATCGATCAAGCGGCTTAGACTCCTATATAGAAAATGTATATATCATCAAAAGCAGCATTTGACACAATAAAAAAAGACGTCAAAAATGTTTTGAGTCCTTACACCGCTTCGTTTCATAGCAAATGTAATTTTACGAAAAATTCACATGAAACCAGATGAGGTGAGTGGTGTTCCTCACTAACTAACTTGAATTCCAATTCTAAAAAAAAATCAGCAATAAAATCTTTTGAATATTTTCAAAAATATTATGGTGAAATCAGTAGAGATTATGAAAAGCTTTACTATTTCGTGTTATTTGCATTATAGTTTTCCATGGTTGCTCTATTCAATATTTAAAACTGTCTTTCACAGTCACTTAACAAGACTCTTTCTATCAGTCTTTAGTTTTTAAAACACCAAACGGAATGTGTTTATTTTTACTTTGGTAACGAGTCAAAATGTTGCTAAAATTGCGCTGCATACAAATGAGTAAAGTTTTTAAACAATTTCTTTCATTTCTGTTTCGGGCCGCAGTCGCAGTCGGCCGCTGCCGTTGGTAATTTTTACGCTTGCCAATTTTTTGTATTTTTATTATTTTTGTGTTTTGCTGGGTAAAAGTTTGCGGCAAACTTTCGACTTGTATATTTATTTCTTCTGGTTTCGGCTTCAACTTGGCACCACGTAAGCTTCCAAAGTTTAATAGAGTAAACGACAAAGTTTTTTTGTGCTTTTGCCACTGTTTGCCATTTTTTTTTCCTGCACATAAACAAGCGCCAGCAGGAAGTGCAAGGACACGAACACAGATCGAGGGAGAGAGCTACGAAAATTACGTGGCCGTCAAGTTTTCCTACAATTTTTCTGCACTAGTCCGAAGTTTGACGCTTGAGGCTTGTTTGAATAATGGCAACCCATCAAAATTGTATGAGCATTTAGTTGATGTTTATGTTGCAGCTGGCTTTGGAGGAATACACTAAGAGAAAATGAGGGAAAATTTTGGGTACTTAAATGTTAAAGAAGTTAGGTGGGTACATAACTATTTGAAGTACCTTCTGATCCTATCTTCAGTAGACTTTTGCTAAAAACTATAGTTGTGCCAACCGCCACTCTTTGCAGTCAAAACTAAGCTCGGTTGGGAACTGCAGAATAATGATAGCAGAAAAAGTCGTTCAGAGTCTGTAGTCCGCTTTTTGATGTAAGGCTTAAGCTTCTAGGCTGACGCAGCATAAATGAAAAAGCTTTAAGCTTTCGACGAATTAGCAATGGACCGCTAATATTTGAAAGCAAGCAATTAAGGTAGTTTTAAATGCGATTTGGAATGAGATTTTGGAGAATTCAATTGAATCTTCCATCATTTTCCTGAGTGTAGTTTTTGGTTAGGGGAGTCTCGAGACCGGAGCCAGGGGCCGTGGGTGGACAATTAAACAAATTAGATGGCTCGTGCCACTAATGCGCTGTAAATGCGCAAAAATATGACAAGGACGACGACGACGAGGACGACAGTGGCTGTAAAATTTACGCACAATAAAAAATTCATAAAAGCCAACCAAATCTCAAAAGTCAAAAAGTGTTGACAGCGCGCGACAAACGCAAAATTAAATGCTAATAAAAGTCAGCGAGCAGCGAAAAGGAAAAAGCCAGCCAAAGTGAAAGCTAATGCGTAATTTGACATGAGCGGAAGAAGAAATATAAAAAAAATTACAAATGCAAATTAGTTTCTGTTTCGTTTGGGGCAAGAGTGAAAGGCAAAGGCGAAAAAGTTAACAAGCTAATAAAAAAGTCTTTCACAAAAAATTTATCATAAATTAAATGAAGCATTTTAGCTGCACACACACGACCAACCAGAAAAGGAAGCAACAAAGCCGCCAAACTCTGACAGGTGCAGAAGAGCAGGCCTACTTAAGTGAGTGTGTGTGTGTGTAAGGGCAACGACAAGGACACACCTTTCCTTTCACAAAGGTGCTGACACACACACAACCGGTGGCAACAGTTGCCAGACAGCCATGTCCCTGGCTGCTGTGGCATTGTCTTCCCATCGTCACCCATCGTCGCCCCATTAGGCTAATGTTTCGTTATTTTCTAGGAAGCCATTGCCGTTGTTGCTTCCGCTTCAATTAGTAAAGAAAATTTAATGAAAAATGCTGCTGCCGTTGCTGCTGCTGCCACAAGCTTCTCATGTTTACATTCTCTGCTCTTTTTTTCCTCGTTTTTCTTTGCCCTTCCATGCCAACAGGTGAGCGTCATCTTCAGCTACATCGGTGTGAGCATTGTGCTGTTCTTTGTGTCGCGTTTCTCTCCATATGAATGGCATCTCGTGCAACAGTCGCCACAACAATCACAACCGCCAGGTAAGTGAACACATGTCATTGACAACGCGCGGCTGCCACAGTGGTTAACCGTTGGGAGAATAATTTGAAATATTATTTATCGTTTTTTTCAAAGAAACTAGCCGGGTTACTTTTTTTATTTCAACCACTTACTTTTTGCTTTTTTTTATACACTTGAAGAGTGTATTATAGTTTTGCCCAGAAGTTTGGAACGCATAGAAGGAATCACCTCCGACCATATAAAGTATATATATTCTTGATCAGCATGACGAGCTGAGTCGATTGAGCTTTGTCCTTCCGTCTGTCTGTTTCTTCGCAAACTAGTCCCGCAGTTTTGAAGCTTTCGAGCTGAAATTTTGCACAGTCATATTTTAGCTGCACACTGCACATATGTCGGAACCGCGAAAATCGGATGGTCACTTATTGTAGCTGCAATACAAATTTATTTTTTTTTAGTTTTTTTGTTTTATATCCCGATGTCAGAAGACAAAACGGTTGTGATGGCCAAAGAAGAAAAAGAGAAGAAGAAAATAAACACAAATATAACAATCACATTTAATTTATACACAACTTTTGTGATGATTTCATTTTCATGGCATAACATATTTTGTTTACTCTTTCATTATTTACTTAATTTTCAAATATTCTCTCATATTCTGTTCATGGCAGAATCTTCCTAAATTTTTTTTTTCATCATAAAATTGGTAAGCCAGGCGAAGAGACTGATGCGAAAGAGGTATAAAATAATATGCATTCGCATAACTCGACTCTCTTGTTTTGCAGTTCATTGCATGAAATTCAATTACCTCAATTCAATTTGCTGCTGGTTCCCGCTCTTGTTCGCATTTGTTGACAATCAAATGTCGAATATATGTGTGTATGTGAACTCCTCATAACAATCTATTGACATCCTGCAAAACATCCTTAATGTAATTTTAGCGGAAAGTAAACAAAATTGTGTATGCAAGCAACGTGTGTCAGACCGTGTAAAAACAGACAGAGCGAAGACCTGCCAGTGAGTGCATGAATCGAAGGGGAAGCCATGGGGCTATGGGTTTGATTGCATATCAATTAGAGCAGGCGCAAAAAGCCAAACCAGACGAAATGATTGACAGTCGGACGACAGGCTACATGGGCACGTAGTAGTTGGCCCACTGCGGTTTCGTGTGCACGTTGAATGCCAGCTTGAATTCTACTTTTCTTCCTCAGATCCACATGCACATCACGAACAGCTTGCCAATCAGCAACCGCCTGGCATTATTGGAGGAGCACCCGGAGTGCCAGCACCGCCGGGTCCACCCACACCTGGTGCACAGACAGCGGCCGGAGCTGCTGCCCTGCAGGCAGCCCTCTCGGCGGGTAGTCTGACTTCTGGTCAGGTGCAGCAGGCGGCTGTCAATGAGTTCAGTATATGGAATTCCTTTTGGTTCTCATTGGCCGCCTTTATGCAACAGGGCTGTGATCTGTCACCTCGTTCTATTTCGGGACGCATTGCAGCCGCATCCTGGTTCTTCTTCACCCTGATACTAATTTCCTCCTATACAGCCAATCTGGCTGCATTCCTAACGGTAGAGCGCATGGTGACCCCGATCAATTCGCCAGAGGACTTGGCCATGCAAACGGAGGTGCAGTATGGAACGCTGCTGCATGGCTCCACCTGGGATTTCTTTAGGGTGAGTCTCATTTCCATGACAAATAAAAGGAAACCCCTCACCATTCTCCCTCAGCGCTCCCAAATCGGACTACACAACAAAATGTGGGAGTACATGAACTCGCGCAAGCACGTCTTTGTCAATACCTACGATGAAGGCATCCGACGGGTGCGCACCTCCAAGGGCAAGTACGCCCTGTTGGTGGAATCGCCCAAAAATGAATACGTAAACGCGCGTGAACCCTGCGACACCATGAAAGTGGGTCGCAATCTGGATACAAAGGGATTTGGCATTGCCACGCCGCTTGGCTCGGCGCTCAAGTGAGTGGAGCAGACAACATTAAAGCTTCCCAATTCCAATTCGATTGATTCACTTGATTCACAGGGATCCCATCAACCTGGCCGTGTTGTCGCTCAAGGAGAACGGTGAGCTGATAAAGCTGCGCAACAAATGGTGGTACGACAAAACCGAATGCAATCCCCACAAGGACAGCCAGGAGGCCTCGCACAATGAGCTCTCGCTGAGTAATGTGGCCGGCATCTTCTATATACTAATTGGCGGTCTATTGGTTGCCGTCTTTGTGGCCATTTTGGAGTTTTGCTTTCGCAGCAAGCACCAGCGATCCGCGGCCAGCGGGGGAGTGAGTGCGGTCGGCCTGGCTGGCAGCTTGGCGGGCAAAAGCAATGGCTCCATGATGCTCCACGGTCCTTCCAGTGCGGTGCCCGGCGTTATGTCCTCGTCACATCAAAGGAACACGCTGACCGATAGCATGCATGCCAAAGCCAAATTGACCATCCAAGCGAGTCGCGACTATGATAATGGACGCGTGGGGGTGAGTTGGGCACTTTAACGGGTTTATTTAATGCTTAAACTTAAATGCTAATCCGCACGCACGCACAGTATCTCAATTGCGCCTCGTTGCAGTATTATCCACCCGCCCAGCTCTCCGCCGCGCCCACCGATGCCAGCGAGGCTCTGCACATGAATGCCCACGGTCAGGTCTGACATGAACACGCGCAGGAGTCGCGCCTCTGACGCACACCCTGCGCACCCACCATACGTCGCATAATGGCCAATAGTCGCCAGGAGACGGAGAAGATGATGGGCGGCGGATGCGCCACCGGCAGCAGTCATGAGGGGGGTAGCCTAACACTCTCGCCGGGCAGCGGGAGTGCCACATTGATGCGACACTCGCCGGACATTAACCAGCATCCGTATGGCAAGTAAGCGAAAGCAAGTAAGTTTTAAGTATTCCTCCTAGTAAGTAAGTGCCAAAAACAGCTGCTTACCACAGACGGACACACGAACACAAAAACACACCAAGTGACAGAACAATTAATTGTCATCAGCTGGTAAATCATTGCATTCTTTTTGGGGCAGCATGTATTTTGTCGAGTTACTAATCTCACTCGTCAATGGGCGAGTTTGGCGATAGTTTGAGGAGATAATTTGGGGATAGTTTGGCGATTTACACAAACAAATTACATTTGGTATCGCATTTTCATCATTCAATCGGTAATTGGCTATACATTAATAAGCAGACTTGAACTTCAGCTACGCGTTTCATATTGAGTATCAACCGAACTCATTATAATGAACAGGAACGGATTCGGTGAAATTAAGGAAATCCTTGAACATAAAGAAGTATTTGATATAATTTCAACTTTGCCGCAACTTCAAAAGTCCGAGAATATGACTTTCCAAGCCGATTTAAGGGTAAGTCGCAACGATTTACTCAAGGAAGGGCATTCAAAGTTGAGATAGGGTAAAGTTTGCGGACAGCCTTCGAAAGTTTGGGAGAATTGCGTTCCTTACAGACCATTCTTGAACAGAAATGCGATTTTCCCTACTTTTTGGACTAATTTATCTTCGAAACTACTGAAAAAATAACTTTTCAAAAAGATTCAAGTATGTATAATTGGTTTCGCGGTTCAGTTGTCTTTAAAAATCATGTAATAAACCATATTATGAATGTCAATATCAACCTTAGCTATATTACAAACCACACGAATAGTAGACTAATTTAAAATCAAAATTTAACATTGAAATTTCCCCTTGCAATTCACTTAGATGGCCGAGATGTTGATAATGAGACTACTGACTAAGAACTAAACAACCTTTTTCACTAAGTGGGCGTCCGGTTCGGGTTATACCGTGTTTACACTGAGGTCATACAACCGTTTTTGGTATTTTTTGCCTGAGACTGGACGTCCGGTCGAAGACTTTACGACCGATAGTTTTAAACTTATGCCAGATCATTTTAACCTTATGCAGTTTTTTTCGATAGCTATCGGAATATGGACCCACGAGGATTTAAAATATTGCATACATTTTCCGTGCATAAGCCAAACATTAGGCCAATTGTTTTATGTTCCGCGGAAGAGCCCAAGGTATACAGCGCTTTTGCTACTCTTTTCTCATATTGAATGGCTAGTCCAAAATTATTATTGTTCGTGTGAGCTGGGACAATTTCTTGAATAGTCTTAGGCATTGAGCAGAAGTTGTCATAAGCACGTCAGCCTCCCAAACATTACCGAAACGATCCTTTCTAATAAAATATACAATAGATTCCTTAATAATTGAAACAAACGGTATTTATTGTTGTTACTTGCACCCAAAAGATCTTGCAAGTGGCTCTGATTCTATTGCATTTGCAACTGTTCAAGTTCCCTTTTAATGACGATTTATCAGATTTTCCAAAAGCATTTCACTATGCTTCCAGATTTTGAGTTAAACCTACAACCATCTGCATCTCCGTAATCAGGTTGTGTAACAAAAGTTAAATATTTATCCAAATTCAAAGTAAACGACAAACAGCTCGACCGTTCGCTCAATGTAAAAACCTAAAAGGTCGTAGCCCCAGAAAAAATCGTACGACCGCAGTGTAAATTCGGTATTAGGAAAATCATAGATACAGAAGGCTCGAAAAGAACAAAACGAAACCCCATATCCATCCGTTTTGGCGGGTTTCGGTTCTGGACCGGTTTGTAGCCTGGATTTCAATTAAAATCGAAGAACAACATGAAGCAAGATTTACTAATGATAACTTGACCATTATTCGTATTTATAAGGATTTCCATTAGATATTTTTTCATTCGATAAGATCGGGCTTAATTAAAACGTAAACTTAAACAAAATCGCCAAACTCTTTCCTTGAATAAAATCTCATTTGGGCGATTGAGCAAATAAAAGCAAAAAAAAGTTTGCATAAAATCTGTTAAAATTTATTTCTACCATTTCTAACGCAATTTTAAATCAATATTAGTGTTCCCTGGTTGGATTTTTGTAGACACATTTTCATAATAAATTTCTCACGCTCCACGCACAAAAGTATGCAATGATATTTATGCGGTCACTTTCATATAATTGCGCTGCGCAATCAGTTGGCAAATTTGTTAGCCTGTCAGCAAATGCAATGTAAATGAGAATGAGATAAATTATTGCATTACTCTGTTAACAGTCCTCAGCTGAGGTGGGTGAACAAATAAAACACGAAAAACCAAAAGTAAAGAAGAGAAAAAATAGTTATAAAAACATGAAATATCCATAAATACCAGCATATATACACATATATATACACACACACACCTACATACAAAAAAACATACTTATATATGCTCAGCTGGTTGGGCTATATATACATGGCAATTGCATTGCATTCAAATGACTGATTAATATTTTTAATAAACAATAAACAACAAATATGGCCCAGCTCAATGGAAACAACAACAAAGTGTAAACATTTTTTTTATTGTTTCTTTATTTGTTTATAATTAAATTACAGAAAACATATAACAAAAACATAAACTGATGAATAACCAATGAGAATGTGGTCAAGGGGTTGGGGCTTAATATAAATATTGTAATAAATTAATTAGCGCTAAATAAAGAAAATAGTTTAAACTGTAGTCGAAATCATAAAAGAACTATAATAATAGTGAAAAAACGGCGATGGCAAGCAGAATTTTAATTAAATTTATTCAAATTGAAACTGTTGTGATTTAATTTGTCAAACGTGTGAGCTGCAAACAAAATAAAACAACAAAACACGCAGATTTGTTGGCTTGTTATTGATATTAATTGAACATTGATTCAGTTGGGCTGAGCTGCTTGCCATTAACTATTAACCTATTTGGCTAGTCTAGCACTAAAGTTTAAATTGTAAAGCAAAACAAAGAACAAAAACAACAAACGCATGCTTCCGCATTTAAATTGGACACAAAACTGTGTAGCTATAATTGATTGTTGTAAAAATAATATAACTGTAGTGAAAGGCTAAGTGTACTGTCTGGGGCATCACTATAAGTGCTAGCCATGCAGATTTTTAACCCCACCAACAGAAAACACTTTCTTACGTTTCTCAAATAAACCTTTTAATGCAGGCTTTTAAAGCCAAGAAGTAAGTTGCCGAACGCCAAGTCGGTGAAGTTCAGAAAAACGTATTTTAGAGCCGCTTTTGACAATTTTTTTTTTTTTGGAAGCATTGTTCACTGAGTAATCATGGAGGTAGATCACTCAACCAAAGCTGCCACGACCGGTAGCTTTGTGTTCTTTCTAGCTATATACTAACAGACCAAAAGCTTCACAAAAAAGACTTACCAAGAAACCAATATTGCTCACTTACTTCTTGAATATCGCAACTCAAAATACATAGAAAAATTTTGTGTAATTTGCACTTAAAACTCTCCATAAAATTTACCCAGCGGAATAAGCTATTTTAGTCTTGACTGAATCTAGCAACATTTTTCCAAATCTGAATCAAAATTGATTTGAGTCTGGACACTAGAGCGTACCTGCCTTGTATGAAAAATAATTTTATTTTTAGTTCTTTGTACTTTGCTTCACAATTTGTGAAATGTTTGAATAATTTTTTCGACATTTGTTTTAAAGATCTCTGCCTACATTGATAATTCAAAGATAAATTAAGGAGAAATTGGAAACTTTGAAGCCTCAGGGGCACTATCAACACTTTAAACATTTGATTTTGGATTTTCGTTATATTCTCTATAAAATATTCTGAATTTTTTAAGGTATGTACCGCAAACAACTAGTTATTCAAGCGTTTTTACAAAAATCTCTGGGACACCGGATTGTGTACAAAATAAAGAGATTGCGCTTGATGGGTCTTGTTGGATTCTATAGATTTCCCTTTTTAAAAAACTTATCAAATTTTAAATTTTTACCCTCACATCGTCTTGGACTAGAACTCAGGACCTCTGGAACGGCATGGCCACTTAATTCGCCTTATAATTCGATGATGATTTGATAACTGTAAAGAATGCAGCAAAATATTAAACTCTTAGCATGCAAAATGTCCGGTGGTGCAGATGGTAAGGTCGTTGTCACAGAAAGGTTCGAATTCTCTTCCAAAACATTGACATTATTTCTTAACAATGCAAAATCGTACAGCTTAAATTATGGAACCTTAGGCATTTGTCCGAAATACATTTTGCATCTTCCGCATTCTTGAAAAAAAAATTTTCAATGTAGATTTAAGATTAATTATCACAAAGTGTATCTGCCTTTTGTTATATAACCAAGTATAAGCAAAAATGATGAACCTAACTCTTATACGGGGTCTTTCAAAAAGAACGAGTCCACGTTCATATCGAAATGTTTGGGCCAAAAGATATAAGGCCGCCAGCACAAAATCAGCACCAAATAGACTCTTTCTGAGTGCATTGGTACGCAGTGGGTTGTCGTCAGTTTATATACGACAATTTGAACATTTATCCAATCAAAAAACGTCTTGTCAGTAACAAAAATTGTATCATTTGTTCGTGCCGCTGAGTCATATAATATGTCAAGGTAATCTGTCTTGAGTAGCTACACAATGAAAGATAGGCAAGTGCCCAACATCGAAGATCTACGATCTCTTTTCTGGTTCTCGTAAACCTGTAAAAACGACCGATTTTATTTCTAGTATTATCGAAAAATTCCTCCAGTTCTGATAAAGTGCATTTATAGTTATGCTCCTTACTGTGCACACTCTGCAACTTAAGTACTGAGTCAAGCTCTCCTTTGTTGTACATATAAAAATGATATAGAATAAAATCACAATAAATAATAAAAATACCATAAAAATGCTAAAGTCATATCAAAAGACATTGAAAATGGTACTAAGATTATCTAAAAAGGGGGAAAACCAAATAAAATCTATTGTAAAATATTTATGTACGAATTGTTGCTAGTTAAAATTGATATATGTATTTATACGTGTGTGTGCAACTTGATTAGAAAATTATTTTGAGATTCGTTTTGTATTGTGTGTGTCATAAATATTTGATAAGACTACTCTACACACACACACACAGAACTATAAACCAGTGGCAGGTAAATTGCATTTAAACTCAATTTCAGTTATTTAATCTATGACATAAACTATGCCAGAATCAAAAACTCAAATCAAACAGAAGCCACTAAAGTGCATAAATAAATTTAATATCAATAGTAAAGCAAAAACCAAAATCGAAAATAAAAACTATAAATAAAAAACCAATTTAAATGTACGCAATTGTCACCCGAAATATTGCAGAAATCAAAAAACTATTAATAAAAAAATCATAGCAGTAAGTTGATGGAGCATTCATTTCAATCAAATGACTCGATTTTATAGCAGATTTTAATTTATATGTGTATAAATATTTCCAAACGCAAACAAACTGAAAATGAGCAGCCACTAAAGAAGCAAAGAAAAGGGGACATTTGATATATTTATTAACATTAAGCAAACATATTGTTATCGTATGGCATTTAAATAAAACTAGCATAATGATAAACATTTTATATGCTGTTGTTTCGGCATCTGTCCCTGGCTGAGCAAATAAACTGAACGAGGTAAGGCAAACACACATTCAGCTAACTGAAAACATTTGCACAAATTGATGGTCTACCGCACTTGCCACATGCGGCAACTAAGAGATGCCAACGCACACAAACGCAGAGAGAGAGACGGCTTCATTATGAGGCCACCCACGCTCACGCCGTGTGCAGTGCAGTGACATGAAGTGCTGCTGATTTCGGTAAACTATTTACGCCAAACTCGCCTCCCCCATCCACCCCAGCAACCCACTCCAGACGAGCTTTGGGAACTAAATGCGTTTGCGGTTGAATTGTTGCTTAGCCTTGCCGTTTGTTTTGTTGCCCACCGCCAACTCTCTCTCTGGCAACATAATTAGAAAGCGGCAGCGGCCACAGACGGAAGTCATGATTCATGAGTAATTAACGCACACACTCCCATACAGACTTGAGGATGCCCCGTGTTTGCTTAAAGGCCACTGCAGAAACCTTAATCCCCTCTCACACAGGCTCCGACCACTTCACATTAGCATAAAAAGCACTGGGCTGAAGCCAAGTAGCCCTTGGGGTACGAAATTTTTCCATTTGACAAGTGCCAAAGTTGGGCCGTCATAAAATTAGCGCCGTTTTTAACTTTTTGCCCGTCCAACAAAAGACACGAGAGATGAAATGGTGGGAGTAAAAGAGCCACTTACATCCACACACACACAGAAACGCCTTGCGTAAATAATGAAGAAAAGGGCAACAAAAAGTAGGCTCATAAAAAGTAAACACCCAAGAAAATGCTGGACCTAAGGATGGTCGCGTGAGAGAGCTATAAGGTAAGCTTGGATTGGTACAGTGGTACATAGTGATTAGTGCTACAAATAAGTCCTGTAGTTTTAGCACTAAGAATCAAATCTAAATAAATCTACAGATCGGTCGAAGACTACTTTTAGTGAGAAAAACTTTTTTGTTTTCAATGGAAACGCCTCCAAACTTTGTATTTCTTAGTTTACTATGCTTTTCCATGATTCCATTATCGAACATCTACATAGTATAGCTGTCATAGAAAAGTAGATTCTGCAAAGTAGTCTTAGTTAGAAAAACTTTTTGTTTTCTATTGAATTGTTCTCAAATCTAGCATGTATTTGTTTTATATGCTCCCACACAATTCTACAAATTTTGGGCAAAAATAGATAACTATAGCATATAGCTCCCATAGGAAAGATTGGTCGAAAACCTTGTGAGAAAAACTTTTTTGTTCTTAATGGAAAAGTCCCTTACGTTGGCATATATTTATTTTATATAGTTTTACACAGTTCTACAAAGTTTTGCAAAGTCTGATAACTATAGCATATAGCTGCAGTATGAATGACCGGTCGAAAAAGTTCTAGTGTAAACAACTTTTTTGTTTCAAATGGGATCGCCTATAACTTTCGTAATTTTTAGTTTGTTAAGCTTATCCATGATTCCACTTAGTTTGGTCCAAATCAGGCATCTATATAGTATAGCTCCCATAGAAAAGAAACGTCAGAGAGAAGTCCTGGTTAGAAAAACTTTTTTGTTTTTAATGGAGGCTGCAAGGGTATACAAAACTTCGGCCAAGCCGCAGTTAACTTTCCCCTATTTTTATACTCTAAAGCAGAAGAACACAAAGTTTATTAAGTTTGTGCAAAAGTAAGTAACAGGCAGAAGGAAGCATCTCCGACCCTTTAAAGTATGTATATTCTTGATAAGCAACAACAGCCGTGTCAACAGCCATGTCCGTCTGTCCGACCGTCTGTCTGTCCGTATGAACAAATAGTTCTTAGATTTGTAGGAGATAGAGGTTTGGCACGTATGGGACATACGCTTCTTATATTTATTGCAGGCAAATCAAGTTTATTTTAAATTTTTAACACGCCCCCTTCCGCCCCCGAAAATTTGAAAAATCGTCATATCTTCAACAGTTTTATCTATAGAAAAATCTGGACATATTTTAAAATCAAGATTGTTTATCGATCCGCCAAATGAATGGTAAAGATCGGATGAACGGTTGTCGAGTTATTAGGCAAACAAACAATTATGGGCAGCACCGGTCGCAACGGTGATGGGCAGCACTTCACTGGTACAGAGAATGTTATTGTCGGGCTTGGCCGACTTTTTTTCTTGTTTTTTTTAAATAAATTTATCAACTTTTGGACCTCATGTTCTGGCAACACTGTTGGTAATACCATCTTTGTCTTTGGATCTTTCCAGCCTTCTTGATTTTTGATGATTAAAAGTATTTGTCATTTCCAAAATAAATTTAGAGTAACTTTAGTAATATATGGGCTTGAACCAAGAAAATTATTTTGTTTAAAGTATCTATTAAATATAAGAAAATGTTGTTCTTATTTTAATAGTTACTAGGGTTTGACTTGAGAATTTCACATCCTAAAAGAATGATCAAAAAGATTCTAAAGTAGTTCGAAATATACTTTATATATCTTGAAAAAACTTCTAAACCAAGTATTTCATGATTCAAGAAATCGTAGTTAAAGAAATTTACTAGATATTCCTTTTTCGCGTGAAGGAGGCACAAAAGAATACGCTTCGACGGCAGAATGCACACCACCCACAACAGCCGAGCAAACTCTGGTGACAATTTTTAAACTACTTTTGTGTATTGCTTTGTTTCTGAGTTTCAAACGACAAAATCAAGCAAGAAAAAATTTCTTTAAGTAATTTTTTTATATGGAATTTTACAGCTAAAGGAAAATTCGAACGTTCTCAATAAAAGTAAAGTAAAGTAAGTAAAATTGGCTTGTCAAGATGACACAGCCCCAAGGGGCCAAAGCCGAGCCTCTCTCAATCTCTTGGCTTGTGCGCTTCTAATTTTAGCACAAGAGAAATGGACCTACAGTTTAACGCCGAATCCGAACGGCAGTTTTTGAGAAGCTTTTCATGGCTATTTACTGCAATGCTGGCGCAAAGAGCAAAAGGTGTGGCCGGGTGTAAAGTTTTATTCAAAGAATAAAAACTTTTCATTAGATGTTCCGAGGCGGGATCGAACCCACGACCTCATGCTCAGCGGTCGCGCATACTAACCGCTGAGCCACCCAGCTACACGTACTCACCCTAAAGGGAAAATTTTGTACTTAAATAAAGAATTTTCGTTCTTACCGAACTTTTGAAACCATTCGTACTTAAATCAAGTAAAATGTTCTTGATTAGTTGTCTGAGTGCTCTAACTTTTCAAATGGCCCTTTTACCTCACACATGCTAATAGTTACTCAGCCTAAGTAAACTATTTTATACTGTTGATTTACTTGTATATTTTTCAAATTTTATGGGTCAACCTGTAACCCTTCAAGAGCGTTTCGCTTCTACCCATTTCCGGTCCCCAATAACTCACGCCAGCATCGCTAGTATCAACTCCACAACAAAACCCTCTGGTTGTTTTGCAGATTTTAGAATACTTATGCTTTCTGGCCCTCGCCTCGCATAAAAACAAATGAGGACCCAAATGTGCAATGGCACCACTCAGCAGGCAATGGCAGCCGCCCAGTCGAGCGTTTCGTGATGAAAAGGCAAACATTTCCACCATTGGCCGGGACCATTTCTCATAGCAAAAGTAAATAGGCCGTCGGCCGAGTAGGAGGCGGTGGAGGTGGACTTTGATGACTCCAATCGATCAAAGGCAAACGCCAAATCAATTGCCTGCCGCTGTTTTCGAATGAAACATGACTGCATGTCGGTCGGCGAAAAGAAGGGAATCACTTAGCATAATGAGGCAGGGTCCTAGCATACGTGCTAATAAATCTGCCCGAATGTGCTCCATTGATTTATGCTGACCGCGTTTGTCGTTTTAAATATTTAACGAAATGATTGGCGGCCACTTTTGCCTCACATCTTAATTATCAGCAGCAGCAGTTGAGTGAATACGCTTGACTGAATTGGATTACACAGCCCCACCGAGTTGCGGACGAGTGCGAAGCCATTAACAGAGACTTTAAACATATTCTTATTCCCAGCTGTCTGGTGTATTCCAATTAAGATCTGCGCGTGGGCCGTGTGCGTGATTCGAGTGCTGCTCCGTTTGGGCCATTGTCCCGGCACAGCTTAATGAGCGGTCATCGTCAATTAATGTGCAAAATATGTATGCACAATTCTTTTGTTTTAATTTAACCAGCAGCGGAAGCAGGCGTTCGCATATCACTTACCTTGCATATTTTATTGAAATTCAACACCCGCAAATAAGTTTCATCTAACCGTCAGAGGCAGATGAAGTCCATGTAATTTGGCAATTACGTTGCCAGCATTTCAAATGCGTCCGTTGTGCCCCAGAGAAATGAAGAACTGCAGAGCTCCCGAGCTCCCTTGTGTGTGTGTGAGTAACGGGTAATTAAGGCACACACAGACATAAAGAAGAAGTCTCATATTTTTTGGCCGTATAATTGATATTTTGGGAATTGTGGGGCTGTCTTTGGGCTTTGTGCGTTTTATGTTGCGCAACTTCTAAACGCAACATGAATATTAAATGGCCTCGACAAGTGTCGAGGGGAAAGGTGCTCCTAGCCAGCGTTTGGCTTTGATGCAATCTGAAAATTGTTAGCCTACATCAGTCGGAATAAAGAGGTACAGTAAAACCCCAATAATTCAGTCCAGAAATAAACTCAGACAGAAAGCTAATCAAATAAAGAAATTTGTTTAAGCCAAAAGGAGCTGATGAAGTAAGGAGAAAGAAACCAGAATGTATTTAAAAACAAGAAAGAAAATCGTTCATGACCTACTGTAATATACTCTGTACCAACGAAAGCTCAGGATGTATTTTGCTGCCGCCGTAGCAGATAAAAGCAACGCTGCTGGTACTGCGAACTTTGATTTGTTCATAACTTGAGTACCTTTGGTACGAAGTTGAACTATTCCAATTTAAAAAAAAAAGAATTGGAAGGCAAAATAAGAAATATGCAAAAAAAACAAAAAGAAAGGATATAAAAAATTATGACCCATACATTATGTGTTTGAATTTATAAAGATTATAAAGAATATTGAAACGAAGTGAGATAAATAATTAGAGGGTTGATTTAACAATTAATAAAAACTAATTGGAAGTATCAAAGTAAGGAAATAGAAACATGTCGATTGTAGTAGACAAAAGGAAAGATGAAATGAAGTCGGTCCAATTTAGTAAAGAGGCCAGAGTCCCAGAGCAAATATAGCAGACTGATTAAGTAATACTCTTAGCATGGAAACGCATTGTGGAATACCAGTCAGTAAAATTATAAATGAGAAGAATATCTTTACACGCCCTCTCAATAGAACTGCTAAGAGCGCCTTAAAAAAAAACAAACTGAAGATGTACGGGCATGTTCTGGTTTTCACATACGACAAAATTTGTCGAAATAAAATGTGGATCATGTTTCGTTGTATAATATTGATTGAGTTAATTTTTAATCTAACTTTTGATTTTGAATCCATCGAATTAAAAGTGAATACCTTGATTGATTGTTAGAAAAGAAAACACGTACCACATTCAATATCACTTAACGAAAAGCGAATACCTTGAAATTTTTTGTTAGAAAATAAGTACACTGTTAAAACCACTGCAGTCTATATCAGCTATAGTCATCCGATTTTGACCAATCTTTGTAAAAATGTGTCCAAAGTAAATAAAATAAGTGAATGCCAATGATAAGGACGTTTTCATTAAAAAATAAAGAGTTTTTTCACTAGAACTAGTTATTTCGACCGATCGTTCACTATGGGAGCTATATGCTATAGTCATCCGATTTCGACCAATCTTTGTAGAATTGTGTAAAAGTGTATAGATTAAGTGTATGCCAATGAATAAGGACGTTTCCACTAAAAACAAAAAGATAAGATCTGATTTTTCTCACTAGAACTAGTTATTTCGACCGATCGTTCCGTATGGGAGCTATATGCAATATAGTCATCTGATTTCAGGTACAAAACTTTGAAAGAATTGTGAAAAAGTATAGAAAATAAAGTGTATGCCAATTGATAAGGAAACGTTTATCTGATTAAAGGAACAAAAAAGTTTATTCTAGAACTAGAACTAGTTTTTCGACAAACGTTATGAACGATCATGAAGGTTCAATAAGAAATACGGGAGAGCGTTTTATATGACTCACTAAAAATAGTCGACCGATTTCGGACCAATTTCTTTATAGAATTTTGTAAAAATATATAGATTAAGTGTATGCCAATGATAAGAACGTTTTCATTAAAAACAAAAAGTTTTCTCACTAGAACTAGTTTTTCGACCGATCGTACCTATGACAGCAATATACTATAGTCACCCAATTTCAACCAAACCCTTGAATTGATGGATTATCCAAAATGATCCAATCACTTCTCGTTGTTAAAGCTTGTCCTAAATATCCTTGTACATAATGTCTTAAACAGTTCGTTAAAGTTAAATAAATTTAAAGAGTATTGTCGAAGGAGTAAAAGTATTTTACAACAAACACACCATAAATCTGGCAATCAATTTCCACAAAATGCGTTCAATTTTCAGGTTCAGCTTGTGCATTTGTTTAATGGTTTTATCAACTGCCAAGCTGCACTCCATTTTGGCAACATCGCCGTCGTCTCCAGTACACACGCTCAGTTTGTTGTTTGTCATTTTGACACACTTTCAGCAATTACAACAATGTTTGTTTGCACACTGTTGCGGCTACGGTCACCGCCTGCGATCCCCACTTTTCTCATTCATGATGATGGTGACATACTTGCAAACACCTACATAACACGCCAAGCAACATTTATAGCAGTCCCCAGAGAGGGGAGAGGGGTTGGCGAAGGGTGGATGGTAGCATGTCTCGTTGGGTAACTCGATTGCTGTTGCATATTTGATTTCAATTGAATTGCTGTTGAGTGCTCCACACACACACACACACTCACTCGTACGCACGGACATGGGCCAATGCAACGGTTATTTGACATTTGATTTGACTACATTTTCAAAGGGATTGACATTTGGCACATGCTACAGGCCAGTGAATGGCGTGTGGGAGTGGTTATTGATGATTCTGGCCAGTTTTGATAAGCTTTAACAATGCCGGTGCCACTTAAGAGTGCGTAATGCGAGCCAACACACACAAAATTAGTTGAGCATGTTAAATGAAACCCCGGCTAATGCAAAGAGCCAAAGGTTAAAGCATCTGGCCACATGCAATGCATGTAACTCATAGCACTTAAGTGCCCATCCCTGGGCTGTCCATAAACTCATTTGCTTATCAGCTGGCTGAAGGCAAATTGTTTCGCCAGCCAGAAAACTTGTTTTGAAATACTTTTCCAAGCAGTTTGCAGAAACCGAAAAAGGGCCAGAGCCAGCCACGCCTCGCCAAGCCAGTTACCAGAAACAAATGATGCAATAGAATTTTATGAGCCACACTAAATGTGGCTAATAGATTTCAACAACGTGGCAATAGAAAAGATACAGCCAGCGTCTAAGCCGGGCAGCTCTGCAAGGATACATCGATATGTAGGAGAGAGTGTGTGTGTGAGTGGGTTTTGCGCTTTATTACAACAATTTATTTTTATATTTGTTTGGCAAGTTGCGTAGAAATTGCGCCATGTGAACGCTTTGAGCCACTGAAAATCGCTCAAAACTTGCAAAAGGCGGTCATACACTCACACACACACACACAAAGAGGGAGAGACTTACACTAATGTGCATACTTTTGGGTTAGTTGTTCTCTTAAGTATTTAGGCCAAAAGTATTTTAATTTGTGGTGGCAACCAAAAATTTCCTCGTTTCCTTTAAAATTCCATCCCTACCAGGACAAAATTCCAATTCCCAACAAAAATCATTGCCACATTCTCTGTTCATCTCATAAATGCGACACTCATTTCATTTGATGCCACCTTGGGGCGTGATTATGAATTGTGAGTTCAGATTTGATGCTCTGACTTTTCGGCATGCAAATGTTGGTGGAGGCCATAAAAAATACCAAACAAAAACAAAAAGAAATCAAGCCATTAAAATGGTTCCAAGAAATTTCATAAGCTACCCAAAAAAAACCCGCCAATGAAGTGGCAGCTGTCCAAACACACAGACCGCGCTGAGTAGTTAACTTAACCTTTTCAAATCGGGGGAAACCTGAGTGCGGCCAATTTGTATACCAATCCAGTGCATAGCTTCGGGACAGGCGGAAAAAATCAATTTTGCAGGATAGGCAACAACGCCACGAAAGGCACAGGGAAAAATGTATAAAATCCAATGCTCGCTGCCCAAACAAACGACCCATGTCAATTACGCGCTGAAAGCAAATATATTACAATATCATAAAAAACAAAAATGAAAATGAAAACTCAAACAGCCAAAAGTCGGCGCACAATGGCCAACTTCACGCAACCAGCCCCCGCCGCCCCACCGATCACCCAATAAAGGCTCAGAACAAACAGAGAAAAGGAACACACTTTTGTAGCAAAAGTCTAAAGTTACGAATAGCCCTATTATACACTGACCCATAGGCGGTGTGGGTGACTCTGAGATGAGACTGGTGGGGCAGTAGGTTATAAACGCAAATGGATGTGACTACAAATATACAGAAAATATCTCTATACTATCATTTGCTAAAATATGTCCTCAAACTAAGTTTGAACTTTACTTAACATATTTTAGATTGCAGAAAATTTTGTAAATATCACAGGCAGGACTTTTGTAGATAAGCTTATGGGTTTGTAACTGTATCTGCCATGTATCTAGGACGCAAACAAGGGGCATCGCTTGATGATTCATTCAAAATCAGCTGTCTGTCAACTCACCTCACAGAGAACCGTTTCTGCTAATGATCTTTGGGTTCTCCGAATCATTAAAACCAACCAAAGATGTTCTCAACTTCACTTCTTTTTTAGGACTTTGCTTTTTATTTATTTTACTGTTATATCACACAAAATGTTCTAGGGTTAAGACAATAGCATTCTTAATCTATTACCAATTTGTTCTTAAAATAGGCTCGCTGCATTAAATAGAAGGACCATGAATTAACCAAAGACCAAGTAAGTATGATAGTTCGTTTTTTTCGTTGCACACTTTTTGGGCTTGCATGGTACTTAATTCATGGTACTTTGTACATGAATTAATAACGTCACTTCAAAATATTTAGTCTTACTCCTAGAACCTTCGTTCTCAGGTCGTTTTTGGTTTTAGAATGTTTCATACTTTAGTTAAGTAGTTCGAAGAAAAAAACATACTTTAAATTTAAGAAACAAAACGGTATAGATTCTTCCCGACCAACTTAGAACGCTGCCAGCCATTTTTTCTGAGATCTTACAATTAAATTACATTAAAAAGTGTGTCCCAGAAATCTCTAGAGGTTTTCGTATAAACGAAGAGATTTTTAATTTACTAGAGGACTTATAGTAAACGGCAAGAGTAATGTCGGCTACTAGACTGTAGGGATGGAAAACCTGCTTTGCCTTGAGCAGTCGGTTTCAAATCTCTCAACTTTTGTCATCTAATCTAGTAGCCTAGCATTTTGAAGACACTTCACATATTAAGGCAAGCATTTTTATTACGAAATGAAATCGTTTATACACAAATCTATAGAGATTTCTGGGACACACTCGTATGTAGGTTTTACTTTATTTATTAAAATATAATGGTAATACTTTATTGTCATTAAAAGTATAATTAATGTTTGTTACATCAGATTTGGAACAAATTGAGAACAGTCGAAATATCTCACACCTCTGCTTCGCATGTCTTCGATCTAATAAACTCAACTATACCATCGTCTAAGGTTCGTTCTCGTATCTCAGTTCGCCGCTCGTTGTTGCGCCTTTGCTGTTCTGCTTTCGTCGACTTCTTTGTTGATCTTTAACGTTGTTTTTTTCGTGGGTGGGGGGGGGGGGGAGGGGGAATTTTGTGTGGTTTTTTTTTTGTTCTTGTTTTTGGTTTGTTTTTTTGGTCAATCCGGAAAAAGCCAGCATTGCACCTACACAAAAAAGAGAGGCAACACACCGAGGCTTAAGCTAAACGACTGAGTCATTCCACATAAGCAGTCTGTCAGACACCTGGGCATAATACTGGATAGGAGACTTACTTGGGCTGACCACATTAAGCGAGCGGTAGCTGTCACCAAGGCTAAGGCTAACAAATTGGACTGGCTCCTTACAGCGAGATCAGGGCTCTCAATACGCGCCAAGATGTTGTTAATCAAGGCAATAATCAAGGCAATAAGGCAATTAGTCAAAGTGTCAGGGATTGATTTCTAACCATCGAAATCGACAAAGATGTAAATATTGGGAAGCTTTGGATACTCAGACAGCCTATGTCGACTCTCAAAAATAATATAGCTCAGATTCTCAGCAGCTCCAAGGCGCTCCTGAAGTCAAGGTTGCGGCGCCACGCGTTTTTAGCTGGACATGAGCTAAGGCATTTAGCTTGTCTGAGAACGGCTCAAGCTAAGAGGCCAGCTAAAAGTTTTAGCAAGCGTTTAGCTACCGTTTTTTTATATGAACTCGACCCCAGCTAAATCGATTTAGTTTGTCTGAGTACATAGCAATAAACTGGAATCGGGCGAAAAATACTGAAGCAAAATAAAATCGCTTCTAATTTATTATACGTTCTATTTACGTACATGTTAGCTTAACTTTCATAGCTTTCGTTTCGTATAGAAATAAACGGAAGTATTTAGAACATTTCAGTTCTCAAATAAAACTTAGTTTAATGTTCAAGTTTATTTTAGTTTTTTCGAAGTAGAATCTCAAACAAATATACTAAAAGAGTATTCCATTTTCATTTAGCTCAGTTCAGTTTTTTTTTTTTTGCATTTTTCTTTTTCTTTTTTTTTTTGCAGCTGTTTATTTTTAGCAAATTGCGCGCATTGACCAACTTTCGCTGAACACGAAATGAAAGTGCGCCAACGGCCAAACAGAAGCGGGAGGGTAGTGGGGCCAGGGCCATTGAATGTTGCCGATTTTACTTTGTGTTGAGTGCAACTTAAATAAATTATCGAAAAGCGGAAACTGAAGCAGTGGCCAAGGACTTTAAATTACCACATTTTGCAAGCCATTTGCTGTTCAGCCATAATTTGCCTTTGTCACACACAGTCAGGACCAAGCGAACTGTTTGAACAATTGCACAAACATACACACGCACACACACACCAGAGCGGGGCCAACTGGCGTTTGGCCATAATGAGCAAGTCAGTAAGATAGCCAGATGATAAGCAGGCTGCAGTTGAAATAGGCCGGGAACTAAAACGCATTTCCTTTTGGTTGCGCTGCGTTGATTGTCATGTGGTCTATGGCTCATGTGCAATTGTGCACGATCCTGGGGCAGGGACGATAATTGAAACTATCATTAAGCCAGAGTCAAATCCTTGCCAAATAAGTCGAAAGTCGCCTTTTTTGTGATGCTTCTAAGGCGCTTTGGTTCGACCCAGGTAAGCCCCAAAAAGCTGCCATCAATGCTGCACAGATAAAATGATGACCAGGCCAAAAGAAGTTGCAAACTGAAACTTTTGGTCTTTGTGTGCCTGTTGCAAATCCTGTTAACTTTTGCTTTAACTGACTTGACATGCAATCCCCTCCTTTGGGCACGGGCGAGGAGGTGTTGGGGAGAGGAAACAAAACACAGCCTGTTTGCTTATAAAATATGCAGCAGCAACACTCATTGGCAGCACATTTATGCGATTAGATGCAACAGGAAGTGGACCACTGGCAGCTGCCATTTCACGCACAAAACCAAGAACCAGGATTTCCAAAAAAAAAGCTAAAACTGCTGCGTTGACAGTTTGCCTAAAATGTTACCCCACTTCTCACACACTTGCAAAGATTTCCCAAAAAAAAAAAGAAATAATAAAAAGGCAACAAGCCACTGACAGTTGTTTTTGTCTCCTTTTGCCTGGACAAGCAAGAAAAAAAGGTGACAATGGTTCTCTGACAAACGGAAAAATGACCAGAAAATGGGAATTTCCGGCCCACGACACACATGTGAGTGTGTGTTTGTGGAGAGGGTGAAAGTGGGAGGGTTGCCATCCCATATGGATGTGCAACATATGCGATATTGGTCAGTCATCAAGTTGTAAGCTGTTGGGCCACTCTACCTCTGCTGCCACTTTCCAGCTTAAGCGTGTGGAAGTAGCGAAACGGAAAACTATTCAACTGCTTACGCAAGGTAAAAGAAAATCTGTGCAATATTAATCTGACTCGAGGATTTAGAAAAGGTTTTATTTTTTGTTATTTAAGCCAAAAAGTGCTTACAAAGTGGAAGAGCAAATAAGGTCTGCTGAGGTTTCAAGTTCTAAGTGATCGAATTTCGGTATAGCATGAAATTTATATATTTTATAAGTCAAAAGAAAAATATTCCAAAACAAATATCCTGATAGATGCCCTTCATACCGCGTTATACTTGCCCTAGCTCTAATTAATGTTGTATTTCCATGAATTATTTTGCTTATAAAAGATCAGGGAATGTGTTTGACACTTTCAAATATTTTATTTGTACTTTACTGAAATGCTTGTCTACCAACTATTTCCATATTAAGTTATACAATTACAATTTATTTTATTGCCAGCTCAAGTGGTTTTTCGATTGCGCCTTAAGACACATCATTCATTCAAATTAAGCACCATTTCCTCTCTTTATGATTGCCTTTGGCGCATAATGAAAAATGCTGACACAGTTTTGCTTGCCAGCAAACAAACAAACATCCGTTTTTTGGTTTCTGGCATTTCGCATTTCGTTTGTTTTTGTTTTGTGCATGTTATTACTGTCGGTTGGCAAAAGACCAACGATTTTATTTATTAATGTCGCTGATTGCCATTTGTGCCACATGCATTTTTCAGTCAGGAGTTGTTGCAGAAAAAAAAACACAACTGAACGACAAAGGGAAAAAAATTGCACGCGCCAGACAAATTGTTAAAGTGGTAAACTGCATTTATTATATTTATTCATGTCAACGTTTTTAAAAATCCAGGCCAATCGACAAGCACAAGTAGAGATCATTGATGGAACAATATGAACCCTACGAGAGTCCACACATAAATACAAAAGTGGAAAGAATATTTAAGATAAAACAAATATGTCAATGAAACAATTCATCATAACTCACGCCATAAATGCAACTTTGCATTTTATTAATGAATTTAAATTAATTAACTCTACAAGATGCCGTTTCTCAATCGATGAGATTTTTCTGGATGTGTTAGTTTTATTGAAAATCGATCAGAAAAAAAATGTCGAAGGACTGTTTAAAATTTACACACTAAAAGAAGACATTAAACTACAAAATTCCCTTTCGCTCTATTAATATGAATATAGCTTTAGCTTATGTAATCATATTTAATCGTGAAAGTAGAGTAACAATTACACTGGGTTACAAGTTTTTGAACCAAAGAGGATTGCAAACTTTCTTTCAGGGACTAATACCGAAACCGGAACAGTTAACCGAAATACGCCATTTCAAATCACGTACCGGAACCGGAACCGATACAAATTTTTTTTTCAGAACCGAATACTGTTTACCGTTATTATTGGAACCGATAGAACCGGTTCGAAACCGAAACGTTTGGTCAGATGTTTGTATCGCAAAGAAGGAATCTTAAAACGTCCTTTACACGATGTTAGATTTTCTTGCCACTTTTCTGAGAAGGCGTAAAATTCATGCACCCCTCTGTTAAATGACTTGCATGAAAGTCTCGCAGCTTCTATAAGGCGCATAACGTATGTTCGTACATTGATTGATTTGATTTACATACTTACATATGCAATATAATAAAAAATGTACATATGTGCCTGTATTAAAACCAGTCACTGGGACGTCAGTTTTACATGGGCCGAGAACTTCTGATCAAATTGTCGATCCTTCTTCTAAACACACAGACGTGCAGACGGACATGGCTATATCGACTCGGCTGTTGATGCTGATCAAGAATATATATACTTTATGGGGTCGGAGATGCTTCCTTCTGCCTGTTACATTCGCACAACTTTAGTATACCCTTTTTACTCTACGAGTAACGGGTATAAAAACTGGGTACCGTATCGAAACCGAGAACCGAAATAAATCAAAAACCGAAATATAACCTTTTACCAAAACATTCATTTCGGGTCGTACCGGTACCGCTGCCTGTACCGGAACCGAAAATCGTTTCGGTATTAATCCCTCCTTTCTTTATAACGGGGGTGACACGGTTGCTGGAACAGAGGGTGAATGTTAAGCGATTTGGAACTCATTACCTAAATCTATCTGGCTTTAAACTGTTGTATTCGCTAATTTGTAATCAAGATTTTTCTGTATTCAGGAACAGCTGGTGCAAGAAATTAGAAGCTCTACGAAAACCACAAATAATAACCAGTAAATTTGCCTAATGCAATGCATACGCAAAAGCATAATAATACATATTGTTGAGGCCTTCAATTCACAAAGCATAGAGGAAGAAAGAGACATATACGTATAGAGCGCACAACTAAATAGTTTTGGTTCAAACTTGCGATATCGATGACTTCGAAAAAACGTAAGTACAGTAAATAAACCTATAAGCCCATTAATATCGCGATTTTTTTCAAATAACAAGTAGTTTTTAAATAATCTTAAAACTTGGAGAAAAATGTATTTCCTCAGAAAAAAATGTACTTTTCATATTAAAATTTAAAAAAATGAGGAAAGCATAGCTAACTGCGTAGGTGCCTAAATTTTAATACACTTGAAACAGATCATTCCTATGGCAGCTACAAGAAGTAGTCATCCGATTTACGCGGATCCGACATATTATTAGTGAGCAGCTAAGACATGAATTTTTGCAAAATTCCATAGCTCAATTGATTATTGCGAAAAGCAACAGACGTACACAACAAACGGACAGACAAAGCTCAATTGACTCAGCTCGTCATGCTGATCAAGAATATGTATACTTTATTTGGTCGAAGATGGTTCCTTCTATGCGTTCCAAACTCGGGCAAATATAACAAGTGTAAACGTATTACACTCAACAACATTATTTTTTTTTTTGATTTCAAAATAAAGATGCTGAATTGGGACTGGGCTTGAAGTTTAAAGCTCAAAATGTGGTGGGCACATTTTTTAAAAGAACTTGCAAAATTTGTACAAACATTGGTTAAATCCAAATTTGATAAAAAAAAAATACAACTTCGGCTTTCTCGAATTTTTCTTATCTTGAGTGTTCGAGTCTACCAAGGGAGATCTGATCTTTTTAATATAAAACTTAATTTTTTCAATTGTACCACAGCTTCAGTCACAAGTGCATATATAATCCATATGTTTTGACTTGTTAAACAAGCAAAAGTTATAATTGTTCATTTCCCGGCCTCTATAGTTTTATCTGTTCTCTTTAAGCTCCTGCTCTGCTTGTCCATTATTAAAAGGTTTTGTGGTTTTGCTGTTAACCAATTTGCTTGAATTCAGTTTCCGTCCCTGCATATGTGCTTTCGTGCACTGAGAAAAAAGGTCAAATTCACACTGGATCAAGACCATAACTTATTTACTCGTTTATCAAATTTAAGCTGGTAAAAATTCTTTATGTGGTAGTCTGACTCTAAAACTATTAGCTCTTCAACCGATACAGTTCGTGTTTTAGACTTCCGAAACCTTATTAACCAGAGGTGACCAATGAAAACATATTGCCAAAACAAATGAAGCAAATAATTTGTCAAGCAACAACAGGAGTTAGAAAAGACCCGATAAGGGCTTACATTCAGTTAATTGGCTTGAAAAAGCCAATTTTTAAACACTTTTCCCGAGAAGACCTTTTAATTTATTAAAGCAAAAATACACATATTAAGCTGTCTCTTACCTGTATTTTAACTTTTTTTATTTGTAAAAATTATAATTGGGAAGGGTGCTATAGCTGATATCCTGTAGCTCCACTCAAAAATGGATCTTTGCGGCGTACACGATATCTCTGGACTTGATCAAACAAAATTAAAAAAACCAAACGGATCTCGTTAAAGAATGGTTATATCTGGAAATTAATCGAAGGAATTTAGACAAATCAGCTTCTCAAAAAAAATTGGATTTTTCGAAAAAAATTTTGGACTTTAATTGTTAAAAAAAAAAAATTGCTATCGGTTTTAGTGTCAAAATTCGAGACCAATCGGATCAGCCGTTTTCGAGAAATCGTGTATGCCGACTTTGCAAACACAGTTTTGAGAAAAACGCGTTTAGCGTGTATGTTTGAAAATAATTAGCGGATTGACTTGAAATTTTCTGCTTGTGTACTTAAACATATGTACATTTAGAAAAAAAAATGGATTTTCTCAAAAAAATAATATGGGAAAGTTAACTTCTCGGCCTTGCAGTTTGTTTTTCTAAATATGACTATTTTTCGGACCTTACTATACTATATAGATGTCCCATATCGACCAAATTTAGTGGAATCATGGAAAAGGATAAGAAACTAACAAGTAAATTTTTTGATGGCGGTTCCATTTCAAACAAAAAAGTTTTTCTCACTAGAACTTCTTTTTTGACCGATCTTTCGTCCGGCAGCTATATGCTATAGTCAAAACTTTGTAGAATTGTGTAAAAGTATATAAAATAAATATATGCCAACGTACTGCCAACTCTACTTTTCTATGACAGCATACTAAATAGATATCCGATATCGACCAAATTTGGTAGAATCATGGAAAAATATAGTAAACTAAGAAATACGAAGTTTTTTGTATACCGAAATAAAAAACCGGGTACCGTATGGAAACTAAAAAACCGAAATAAATTGAAAACCGAAATAGAACCTTTAACCGAAACATTCGTTTTGGGACGTACCGGAGCCGAAACCGGAACTGAAATTCGTATCGGCATTAATCCGTGCTCGATACTGTTATTAATGCTAAGCGAAATACAGTATTCGACACTCAGTACTCGACACGTGGAATTAGATAACAAGTAATCGAAACTTAGTGCTCGACCGCCGTGAAGCGCATAACAAGAAGCAATATTTTTAGATTAATATCAGTGGCAGTCCCCTGATCCCTCACATTATATGTCTAGCATAAAAATTTTAATAATTTGCATTTAGTTTAGTTAGTTGCATTTAGTTAGTTTGCAATTATTGTAAAAGTAAGCAAATTTTACGTTCAGTGTCTTAAGTATGTTTCTGTCTGTTTCTCCTTCGTCCTTGTCGATCGCTCTCGTCGTCTGTTGTTGAAATATTGAAAACTTTTGTGCGGTCTGTTGCAGATTTTGTTCGCTGTTGCCTGCACTCGCATTTCCGCAATTCTCAATTAAAAGTATTACGAACAAGACGAGACGCGATGATGCAGTGCCGGAGACTGAGACAGGCCAGACCCACCAGCTGCAAGAGATTCCACAAAAGCGGCATATAAAAATCAATCAGAGGACGACGACATCGACCGCATTAGCTGGCCAACTAGGCAGAGGAGAAACCGCAGTCAACTTGCTGATTGCGCTTTGTCGTCATCGTCCTCATCGTCGTCGTCCTCATATAATCCTCCCAGTTGTTGTCCTGCTCTCTGTCGTCTTTTGCGGCGGCACGCAGAAAGTTGGCTTGCTTTTGTGCTCGATTTAGTTTGGGACCAAAAACTTTTGCCGACTGTTGCCAATACAAGAGTAATTATCGGAAATGCGGTCTAGACGTAATCTCGGCTAATGAGCAGTTACGACTCGTTCAAGTGTCGCCGTGGACAAATTGAAAAAGCGTCTCGATTGCCTGTCAAAATATGAACAGGCATTGGCATTAATTCAGCATCGACTGCAGCTGACAAACCGACTGACAGACGGGCAGACGGAAGGAACGTCTGCTGAAGTTTATTTTCCATTTTTTCTGCTCGTGGTCCTCTGTGACAGCTGATTGATGCATTTTGCAATTATTTTTGACGCTGACTTCGAACCGAGATTGAAAAATTGTCAGTTGCATTGACGAAAGTCGAGTCGAAGACTTGCCGAAAAAAAGTGTGCATAAATGAAGTGACGATGATATGAGGTTGTTAGCGTAGTTTATACGGACACAGTAGCCCCCCAGGGATTTCTGCACACGCCTGAACAATTTTTATTTGCCACATTTTATCTACATCGAAACTTTGGCGTAACAAAAGATTAGCAAAGTTATGCCAAAAGAGTGAAACTTTTCAATTTTTTTCTACTTATTCCACCTTGCGCTTTGGGAAATTCCCTGGCGAGTTGCTGCTGCTGCCGCTACGGGAAAATGCATAGAACTCAACTAATTAAGACAAGAGAGAGTGCCGGCAAGAGATCTTATCGTTTGTGTTGAGGTGCTGAAAAATATTAGAAAGTTTTTCTACTGCCGCTAAAACTTTTGCCTTTGACCAGCAGCAGCAGCAGCTGAAAGTCAGAACGCAAATGACAGCAAATCCTCACGGCATCGAGCGATATGCATTAGCCAAGACGAAGGCGACAGGGACGGAAGGAGCATTGCAATTTGCTGCATAAAAATAAATTGGCTGGGGATCAGACTGAACAACTTAAAGGCAGAGAGAGAGAAGGACATGCAAATTGCTTAGTTTTATGGCTTTATGTAGAACTCAACTAATCGAAGTGAAACCAATGAAAGGTAATACGAGTTCATCAAGTGGCAGCATTTGTGCGGAAATAAATAAAGTCATTGCCTTAGCTGAAGCTTATTTTATGGTCATAAAACTTGAATAAAGTTGATTATTAGCTTAGATTGCCTCGGTCAATAATATTTCAGAAATAAAATCTAGAATTCCGCATCTCAAATTAAAAGTGAAAATAGCAGCAAAATAAAATTCAATCCACTAAAAGCAAATATAGTTCTACCTTAAACTATTTTCTGCTAAACACTCTGAATGAATAACCCTTCAGGCTCATAATGCGGTTGGTAAGTACCTCTCACTCTCCAGTGGCATCAAATGCACAACACAAAAACATAATTATTATGGTATTTGTTGCATTTTGCATTGATTGTTTGGCAGCCACAGCTCCTGCCAATAGATAAACAGCACCAAAATTGCATTGCCAGCCACAAAATGCAAATTGGGCGCAAAAACCAAAGTCTGGCAGAATCATTAACTACTCGTTCATTACTGGCCAAATGTGTACGCTTGTGTGCTAACCCTTGGGCGACTTATATTACTAATACCTGGTTTTAGCAATCAAACTGCAGCAACGAGATAAGCTCGTTTTCAAGATGATGATGATGGCCCTTGTGCAGTTGTTTCGTTTTTGGTTTTGGCAGTTAATGCACTCCGAGTGCTAGTGGCTGCTGCCACTACAGAGAAGGACACTGGGCCTGGGACACATCATTTTAGTAAAAACGAGAAGGCTAAGCTAACCTCGGCTGTGCCGAAGTTTAAGTACCCTTGCAAATGCTCGTTTCGATATAATGATTTTGACCAAATTTTACAAAATGTGTCCAAATTAAAGACCTGTAACATTGAAAAAAAAAAATTTAAAAAAGCTATAAACTATATTCACCCGATTTTGACAAAACTTTGTAAAATTATGTGAAAGCATATAAAACAAATAAATATCAAATTTTAAGACGGCACCATTAAAAACAAAAAATTTTTTCTCACTAAGACCAGTTTTCAGACCTATCTTTTGTATGGGAGCTATAGAATATACATAGTTGTCCGATTTTCACCAAACTTAGTAAAGTTAAGAAAATGCAAAGAAAACCAATAAACACAAAGTTTGGAGACGATTCCATTGAAAACAAAAAAATTTTTCGTACGAAAACTAGTTTTTCGACCGATCGTTCCAATGGGAGCTATAAGATAAACTCCCACTCAAAATTTTTAAAAGAATTCTAAAAAGGCTACTTGAAATATCATTGGCGTAACTGCAAATTTTTTAACTGTAGAATTAAATCATTCACGGAATGCTACGTTAACGAAAGACAATTTTGCAACCTTTCTATATTAGGGTAATTTATTGAAGTTGTAGAAGGTCAAAGATAAAATTTTGTGAGAATTTTACTGATTTTAAATTTTTTTTCTGTTTTGACTTACCGGTTTTTATTTTGACACGATAAATTACGTCACCAATAAGGATTGTGCAAACACACCTAATTATTTTCATTTCATACAAAATAAAAAAAATCTTCGATTCCACTTTCTTGTTAATACTAAAAATGACAATACCAGAGCTAGCATATAACAATTGACCGTTTTTCGTTGTCCAAAAATAACAGTTATACACGGACTGTTTGAGCAAAGAGTCAGAGATGAGCCGTTCTCATCGGCTCTCATTTGCTCTTTGCTCAACGAACAACCAATTTCCCTTTTGCTTTGTTCATTCGCTGGCCGAATCGACGCGAACGAAAATTATAAAAGTCATTTGCGTTTGTGTGTGTGTATGGCAGAGTGAGGTGTCTGTTTTGGCCTGTGACTCGCACAAGCCACACACACAAAAAAAAATACTAAAAAAAAGAACCTTTGAGGCGAACAGTTCTTTTTTTCGCTCATCTGCTAACTCTTTGTGTGAGAGCGCTCAGTCAGACCGCACTCTATAAATTGTTACTGAATGAGCAATATAAGTTCAGCTCAACTGAGAAAAGTCAACTGAAAACAAAAAAAGAGAAATGAAGTGTTCTGCTCAGAGTGAGAGCAATCGTGCATGGGTTTTTTCGGTTTCGATATTGAGCAGACCGCAAAGGGAATAACGATCAATTGTTATTTACGAGCTCTGCTTAATACTGTTATCCGACTGCGCCATTTATGCCAATTTGCAGTTCCACGTATCAGGAACCAACAATAGTCACCGATCATCACTTCGTTCCACCTCTTGCTTAATTGTAAATTCAATTCTTTCGGACCAATCTTTGATATGATCGGCATATGCACGACTGTCCCATTTGCATAAAAAACAGCAAAACTTAATGTTGCTTTGATGTAAGCCAGTCATTATGGACAGATCAGCACAGATCTTCCATTCGTTATTGCTGTACTTAATTAGTACCAGCAACTTTGAAATCGAATCATACTTATGATTCCTTCACGTTCACTGCGTGCACTAACGGTACCGATGGATTTTTTTCTTTGATGCAATAACACCGCTTTCTTTTATCAAACGCCTTTCAGATGATTCATAAGCTTCCTCGAATTCTCGAAACAAACCATCCACGTCCTTACAATAGCAAAACTTTTCCTTCTTGCAAGAGTACTGAGCAACAAGGTATGTTTACAAAACCATGCAAACCATCGCCATTTTTTATTTAATCTAATTGATTGTATGAAAAAAAAATTTAGAAATGAAACAGTCTATAATGTCTAAATAAAATATTTAGACATTTTGTGATGACTAATACTGAAATGCTAAAGCAAAAACCAAAAAAATTTAAAAATCACTGAAAATTTCATGAAGTTTTAACTTTCACCTCTTATTACTCAACCAAATTTCAATCAATTTTAACAAACAGCCCCTTTTTGGAAAGTTTAATAAATTTTTTTAAATTCTATTCACAGTTTTTACAAAACCATCGATACGTGTAGATTCGAGAGCTATTGAAAGGGAATGGGAAAGATTGAAAGTCTTGAACTGACTATCAAAATGAACTCCACCTTTTGAGAATTTTCAAACTAGACCCGCAGATGGAAGTATCCAATTTGGTCCAGTCGCTTTCAAGCTTTAATCACACTAACAAAACCAAATACATTTTTAAACATTTAGATCATTGATGGGCACCAAATTTGAGTTTCAGAGCAGCCCAACAACAACAGAAAAAACCATTACTTCTCCAGCCACCCCAAACCTCTCCTTTTGTTGTGATTAATTGTAAAATTTTCTTATTAGGCTTAAAATTTGACCGGCATTTTTTTCGGTGTACCGCCAGCTTCCTAGCTTAAATGCTGTACAAATGCCCGAAGTGTGAATTCTGCCCCACAGTGCCGTTGGCCATGCATGTAAGCCCCTTTTACTGTGTGCCGCATTGTGCAAATTGCAGCTGATTGAGTTTAAGCTGCAAATGCGTTCGTCCTGAAAACCGAACTGAAACTGCAGCAGTTGTTAAGCAGCAGTCGAGTGGCTTGTTTGCAAATGGGCTAGCATAATTTTTGACTGTCCGTCTCCGCCTTTTCCCAGAAAAAAGGCAAATTGATGAGCAAACTGTTTGAAAAGGACAAGCGCAGACACGTAGCCGCTGCTTCCGTCTTTAGCCGCTGCTGCTTCTGCTGTCACTGACAGAAACAATAAAACTTGAAAAATGTTGCCAACAATTTGGCCGAAATGAAATGGGCACAGGCAACGAGTCAATCGATCAATGTACCCAGGCTATGGCCTGCAAATTTTCCTTGATTTTGACATATTTTCGCAACCTTGTTCCTTGTTCCAGGGGGATCTTTAAATAGAAACAACAACTTTAATTAAATTTTACACCAAAACTGTTTGCCCTGCACTAACAAAGAGTAACAAAAGTTTGCAAAACTACTACTGCAAGTTCTAAGGCAGCTTGCTAATTTGTTTGACAAACAGCGCGGTTACCGTTCTGTCCGCCTACTTTTTGTTGGTAACGGGCTTTAGCTGCCTAACCGCAGCACCACAATTAAAATTAGAAGGCAACGTGGTGGCAGGCAGCTTTTGTGCAATTTAAATTGTTTGGCTTTACGCTAGGCCAAACGCCACATAAGCCACTCTCAACAACATCAACAACATTCTAACCGGTTGACAAATAAAGAGAAAGCTGGCTGAGATTTAAAAAAAAAATAAAAGGTATCAAGTGGATTGAGATGGACTGGGAATTTGGATGTTAATATGTCAAAGTATGGCCGAATTTAAAACTTTAGATGGGTCGGAAACATGCCACGTATAATAAAAAAATTATAAAATAAATGTTTTGGAAAGATGTTGATAAACCCAAATATACTCCACTCTCAACAAAAAAATTTATTTTTTTTAATTCGAAGGGATTGTTTTATCAAATAAAGAAGCACTTTACCAGACCTAATTGGCCAGTCCACTTCGTTAGTGCTTGCACTAACATTTCAATTAGTTAATCTAGTGGATCGCTTTCAAGCGCCTACTGGGCTGCCAGCTCAGAAGGCTTCTTTTCCCATGCGAGCATAACATTTCGATTTTGCGAACTTTCAGAAAAATTGGATTGTTTCAAGTTGATACTTTTGAGTACCAAATTAATAACCAAAAGATCAATTTGATACTCTCTAGCATTATATTGATACTAAAAAATGATACTGGTTTTGGTTTCAATCTGAGACAATCTGATATTGATACCAACTTTTTTGGGTGTATATTAGGGTGGCCCTCTTTTGGAAAAGTGGTTTTCTAGCTCTCGTAGCAGAAAATCATTCGAGTTGATGTAAAACTAAATAATATAACAAACATCTTGTCCAAAGACGATATACGTAAACAACATCCAAGCAATTTAGCAGGCGCGACGCTTTCTTTATGTTGTTGATTTACAAAAATACTAGAATCGCTATTAACAATGGAGGGTCAAAAATTTATGTATTTTTTGTTGCCAAATGAAAAATAGTACAGTCTAAAGTTGTTGTGAAAAATCTGCGGTTATGAAATATAGTACTTAACAGAATATTTTTATGTATATTCGATGATATACTTACTGTCTTTTCAAATTTTGTGACTTAATTTAAAAATTTTAATGAGCTCTTACTTTTGGGAAAAAAGCCAAGAGCTTTTTTGTCCCGATAAAATACTCATAATGGTAGATTCACTTGCCATTTGTCTGGTTTAGTGCCAAATTACGAATGCATAAAAACTGCAATTGGCTCAGCACAGAAAAAAGTATAAAGAGACCAGCTCAAATAACCTTTGCCAGCTTGATTATGTTGCTTAACGGTGCGTTCTGATTGACATATCCATTTTGTGCTTTGTACCAGTTGCCAGCGGCAAACCAAATCAAATTTTCTCTCCTTTTTTGTGTACTTTGACCCTGTAATATTCATTGGAAGCTAGCAGTCAGTTCAGTTGACTTGATGGTCAAAACAAATAGAGGAAACATTTCTGTTGACTGGAAATTACAACTAAAATCCCTTTCACATTTATGCCACTCGGCGAAAACTCGCGAGCAACTTTCATTTATCATGAATAATTTATTAATTTCAAAGTTGCCACTGTTGGCTGTTGCACTTGTTATTGCTGCCTCAGCTTTTTGTTTAAATTTTCAAATGACAAAACTTTGCACATGCCACGCGACTCTCCCTTTGCTGTTACTTTATAGTAGTGGTTTTTTTGCTGTTGCTTTTGGCTTTGGCCAAAAGTTTTTAATTAGTCTTTGATAGAAACCAACTCAGTTGCGTACCCCTGGCCGGGGGATTTGTCTGTTTATTGAAGTTTGTGGCGAGGGCACAAAAAAGGGGTTAATCAAAGTTCGGTTTACCTGGGGCCGCTTAGTTTTTGGCTTTGACTTCGAGACTGATTGCTGGGTCCAAAAACTACGCATACGCCACGTGGAAATTGTCAGTGTAAATTGCAAATTCATATCAAATTACAAGACTACGTCCAAACTCTTGTGCCTGGCATGTCAGTTTGTCACACTTATCGCACTGCCTGGATACGGAAACATGTTTCATGTTCATGTGTCGCTGCTAGCATCTCTCTCTCCCTTCGTCTGGCATTTGTTTAATGTTTTTATGTTGCATTTTGCTTGAAATATGCACACGCCACTTTTATTGCCAGCTGGCTTTTGCCTGCACTCTTGGATTTTTGTGCTCGCTTGCATTTTACACATGGCAGCCCCTTAATATCAACTTGCAGAGACAGCTCCTAGTTGCCACCCACCAGCCTCCTCCTCTGTCTCCCATCAGCTCTTCTCATTGTTTAGCTCTAATTGCTTTTTCGCTTAGTTTTCATGTCGAGGCTGGCTTCTGCCTTGCTTCTTGCTGCCTTTGCCTTGATTTCCCTGCCGCATCGCATTTCCTGCTCCTGCACACACACACAGCAAAGTGAAAGTAAATACTTAATTATACCAAAAAAGCATAGCGCATTTCTTGTTCAGCTTACAAGCAGCTTACATTTGCTGCATTACCAAGGGGGTGAGTGGTAAGGAGAGAGACCATTTAAATTCCGGTTTATCAAAAGTGCTTATGACAATTTGAAAAAAAAAATGCTGTTGTTATGCAAAAAGTGGAAAAGAATTAGTTCTAAATTGCATAACAATTTAAAGTTTTATTTTATGCTTAGATGTAAAGAAGTTTCGACTTGATTGAGGGGCTTAGCAGTTAACTCTAATGAATATTAAAAATGTTAAACGCCTGAAATGGCTGATTGATTTTCTGAAATATGTAGGCACTACATGTAAAAGAAAAGTTTTGTTTATAACGGAGATAGAACCATACTTTCGGGGCGAAATATAAAGCCATTTTTGAGCCTTTTAAACTCTATTCGAGTCGATACTCGGTTCGCTTTTTTCATATGCTTATGCTCAGCTGTTGAGAGCCGAAAGAAATTAGCCCATTCTTGCTGTTACCTAAAAACAGCTTCCGATGTTTCCATCTACGAGAGCCATGCAACAGAAATCACTTGAGAAGCAAAACCAAGTATTCTGTTCAGAGAGTGAACTAGCCTGTTACATTTGTAACTGTCTTCTTGGTGAGCAGATAGATCAGAAAATATTTGCTGATCATGTTTTGCAACTTCTGCTATTGATCTATATACAGAAGGTGACACATTGCGCAGCGTCTATATTCTCCGTCGGCCTTGTCGACACCCAAAATGATTCACGTACGTACTTATTAATTTGATTAGCTAAATGTTTTTGAATGAATTCATGATCGTTATTAAAAAATTCTTACAAGGTACAAATTCTCCTAAAATAAGACCAACAAGCGGTGATCAAAATATCACAACAATTGCAACCTCATTACTACCATCATTTTGCCTAAAACATAAAAACGCATGCATCAAAATTAGGGCTTATCTAAGCGATACCTAAGCGATCTTTTAAATTACTCTCATCTAGCATTTACAAAGATAAGGAATGGCCATACAAGTGAATGTTAGTGAAACTTGACGGGAAATTTGCAATGTGGACCAAAGATTCAACATATGTGTGCTCGTGTTGTGCCAAGTAGAAATACTCGCATTGACTCGTAACTCCAAACGCGAGTCGCCGCAAGATCTGCTGCAAACTGCTACGAGCAAAGATGGTACACATGTATCTCAAGCACTCAAAATTCAACAACTTGTTAGAGCAATAGAGTTAGCTTGATAGCCTATAATTTGCATTTTGCACGTGGCTCTCTCTCCTATTCTTGTGGCATGTTTTTGATTTTATGTTTTTTCAACACAACAACTATCCTATAAAAAGGCTTGTCTAGGCTCGCCGCCAACAAGCCAAGTAAGCACGAGTGTTTAAGATTATTGATCGCCTGAGGCTTGGCCGTGGCTTGGAAGAGGCTTGATGAAGCTCGTTCAGCGGCGAGCTTATACTACATATTATGAGTCGTTCTGGCTCAATTTGCTTACGATCAATTCGTGTGGGTCGAAACAAGACGGCGAGGACTAAAGAGCCGAGTAAATGTTCAGGTGTGATCGAATATCAGGTGCTCGTTGCAGGTCTCTGGTTCACTTTGAAATTTCCCCATGCCATTCCAATTATTTTGACTCCGTTTTCGCCATATTCAAATTTGTGAAATAATAAATTGTCTTAAATACCCAAAACAAATTCACAAATAGCATTGAAATTTCCAAACGTGTACGGAAACAAATTCATTATCAGCTATGCTCCCACTTTCACCCGATTTTTGCGAATTCGGCACGTAAACACTTCAATTTACAACAAATACTCGTTGCTTTATATGGAAAATGGCACTTATCTGTGGCTATGAAGACAACGATATTTGACGAATTGACAACGGCAAACCATTTAAATTCGTACATTTTATTGGACTTTGTCTTGTTAGCATAGAACTATTTTTCTCACACATATACGCTTTCACAAATTCATGCGCCTACATGTCCCAATCGTAAAAGTAAGGTGAAAATGGGAGCGTAGATATATTTTTTTGATTTTTCCTGATTTCATTCGTTTGTATTTCGATGCAAGAGTAGAGTGCGCGCGCACATGAAAAAGTTGTGCTAAATGAAAATTTTGGATTGATTCCATCTTTTTTTCGATTTTATTCATATGGATCAAGCTTTAATTATTCTCTACAAGTGATCGAAATAGGGGGAAAACAGGGTTTTAAGAGACTATGAGTGCATTTTTCTAAAAATTTCGACGTGATGGGCACTTTTGGAGGTTAGATTCGTGTTCAGAGATGAAAATCCTAAAAGAATATACTTGTCCGGATCTTTTAATCAGAAGAATAATTAATTTTTGTCGACCTGCGTAATTCTAGGTTGCAGTCGCTTTCAATTTCAAGGGAAAGCTTGTTATTTGACTTGACTTAAACGTTACCCTGTGCGTTTTCAGCCTTAGGGTTCACTTCTAATATTTATTGCACTACCTAGAATTGATTGCATCAAGGGTTTGTCTGAAGTCAAGAGGATTTTATTTAACTTTCAATTTATCATTATACGAGGAATTAACGACCCCAAGTTGAGCTGTGGAGTTATTGAATTGAGGAAATTTTTAGTTTTTTACAAGTCGAAAACAAGAAGAATAAACCAAAACAATTCTACTGACAAGTTTTCAAAAAAAGAAAATTTCCTCATCTCAACAACTCCACCGCTCAACTGGCGGTCGGGAAAACCCTAAATGTTTTCTCATTAGTTTATTTAAGTTGAAAGTTTCTTGCCTTTTAACAAGAACTCCCTTTAACATGCTTAAGCCCTCGAAGAGCATTTCCAAAAATCATTTGTGTCATCTTGTTGCAGATAAGCAAATAATGCAAGGACACATAGTGCTTGTGGCTGCTGGCCAATAATACTTTACGCTTGTCGTTTGGCTCTGCAGTGTCCCTCAGCACCTAGTTAGACATTAAGACTAGCAAATGAAATATAAACAAAACTGACAAATGAAAATACTCAAGTCCGTTGAACATAACCAGTAATCAGCTCCCAGAAAGTTTCCACTCGAATGCATGTCTCACACACTTTGTGATTCTTTGAGCTCAAATATGCGCAGACCTCACGCACATCAATCAATCCTCCACACCCTCCCACCCCGCCAACAGCCAGGCAACTTAATTTCTCATGTTACCTGCCCACAAAACTTGAGCCACATTTGATTGAAATCATTTTCAACAAGTCAAGTGATTGATGACAAACATGTTAGAGATTAAAATAATGACCAAGGAAATTGACATTTGATTTTGTTTGCCTTTTTGGGCAATTGTTTTTAATTAATTTGCAAAGACATTATTGTTATTTAAATTTCTGTTGTAAGTAGTTTGTAGATATCCCCTAAATTAACGCAATTTGTTGTGGTTTCCTTGGGACTCTCCTCGAAAACTTTAACTGCGTTGCTGGCCAAAACCCATGCAATTAGTTTTGGTTGCCTTTGCAATTTATCAATTTTCATCAATCAATGTCGATTGGAAAATCTGTGGCGTTAAAATGGAAGCAGAAAAAACAATTTTTTGCAAAATAAATGGCCGTTGATGGTGACATGTGTGTTGAGACTCGCTCTCTCTTTCAGACTCCGTGTAAACGGTCATTCATTAAAATTCAATTTTCGAACTGGTCTGCTCTGTGTGTGATTATTTGTAATTGAACATCAAACAAACATTTTATTAAATTCCTTGTCCTTGAAATTGGCTACTAAATACAAAAAAATTTGATTGACAAACTCTTTATGGGTCATTAAATTATTGCCACTGTTTGGTTGTTCTTTTAGCAATAATATTTTTGTAGCGGCTTTTTAATCAAGTTTTTGCGGTGCTCATAAAACTTGGCCCAGAACTTTTGGTAAAAAAAAACTTTTAAGCAAAGAAATTTATGTAAAAAGCTGCAGAAGCTGGCTTTCGATTGAGACGCACAAATAAGTAGGAAGAGCAGAGCACGAATTCAAGGAGTTGGCAAATGAAGTTGAAACTTTTATAAAGATTAAGTCAAGCAAAAATAAAAAAAAGAGAAAAAGAATTATCGAAATGTTTTTGCAGTGAGCTGGGGCATTATAACGATTTGAGCAGCAAACAGCATACAGTTTTTTAACGAATTAAAAAATCAATTTATAATTAACATAGTATAGTATTTTGGAACTCTACACTTGTTTCAGGACAATGATCAGGGCAAAAAAATATTATCATCAAAATGAAACTATTTAGACATCAAATGGAAATTATTTTCTCTTCACTGCTCCAATTAAAAAAGTTGATTTTCAAAGTATTCAAAAAATATTTTGAGATATCATATTTACACTTACTTGTATCAGATTGATACTATTTTGTATTATTTTAATACTAAAAAAACTGATATTGATTTAAAAAAAAAGACATAACCAAACTAGTCAGTTTCAACCAATTTCGGGTTCTAGAAATCGAAGTGCATCATTACTGTGAGGTTCCAAATTAAAGCGAATCCCCTGTATAAAAATGTCAGAAGCAGTTTAACCTATCTGGCAAACCTCTTTAATTCTCTTGGCGAGCAAAGTGAGCAAGCACTAGAGGCAGTCGGTTGCAGCGGTGGAGAAAGCAAGACGTATTAGTAGAGCCTTAAGTTTAAGGCTAGATCAGTTAAAAACGTGAAAGATCTGTCACCAAAAAGGCTAATACGGCATCACTGCAGCAGAGTTTTGCAGCATGAAAAGCAGTACAACGGCAAGCAGTACAAGAGCAAGCAGCTAAAGAGTCGGCAGAGGCAGAGTTTCGTAATCAGAGGCTGAGTTTGGCAGCGCTGAAAGAGGTAAAAAGGTTAAGAACGTAGAGATAAAACCCTAAAGTGAGTTTACTGCTTCCGGTCTTGAGCTTAAAAATGTTGTATGTTCTGGGTTCGCATTTCAAGGCTTACAGACACCGGATCTGACTTGTGCTTAATGCGAAGGCAAATGAAAGTGTTTGACTGGCATAGGCGAGAGTCAGGTATTGACAATTGGAAGAATTACTATCCGGTGGAAAAAGATAACATTCCGATGGAGACAGAATTCCACGTAGTTCCAGACAGCGACATGGGATTATAGGCAGGAGTATTATGGATGAGGTAGACATGCGAATAACTAAAGATGGTACTCACTCTATGCGCAGAGGCGGAATAGAAGGAAAAGAATCATCTCAAGTATCGCAGATAAGTTTTTGCAATGTAGAGGATTGAAGAGGATAACAAAGTCCTTAGTCAGGCAGAGCATCTGAAGAGCCAAGGTTAAAGTAAGACTCTACAGCCCGAGCTGGCTCAGGCAGTGAGCTTGCTTCGGAACTAAGAGCGAAAAATGAGAAATTAGAAGGTGAAATGGAGAGGGTCAAGAAGGAAAGCAAAAAATGGGGTCAAAAGGATAGAGCAAATGCAACTTCAACTGAGAAAGCAGGAAACAACGAAAAGAGCTGATCCTAGAAGAAAGAAAGAAACGCGGGGGTGAGTTGCAAAAAGGAGTCGATTGGGGAATTAGTGTGAAACCTGTTGACTTAAGGTCTATTCCCAGAAACAATAAATTTTATTTTAGACACAGTACCTTATGTAAATAAAACACCATTGCACAGCTGTTAAAACTAAAAACTTTTAAACAACTGCCTTATTCATAAGAAGCATTGTGACAAAAATAAAATTTATTGTTCCTGGTAACAGGCCTTCATTAGGAAAAAAGCATTTTTGACAGTCTCTAACTGGTACAGTGTTAGATATTTTGGGAAACTATCTTCAGCAAACTTTCTCGAAACATTCCCAGCTAAAAGTTTTGGGAACATGGGCCTTTTTTTAGATATTTTGCTCATACAAAACGGAAATGTAACCATCGTGATAACTCAGAAAAGTAATGATGCAGCTCGATTCCTACGACCCTCAATAAGTAGGGGGAAAATATTTATATATTTATTTCTATAATTGAAATTTCATTAATTGAAATTTCATTTATATATGCATTTGGACAGCATAACTGATGGAATTATGTAATTGATTTCTTGATAACTTTTAATGGTATAACGTTTTTTGTCTTAAAATAATGCATTAACAACAAAAACAACAACACTTTAACACCTTGCACCTCACCTCAGACTTACAACACATTACTCATGTTTGTGGTGGCAGAACACAGCTGCTGCTGTTGTTGCTGCCGCTCCTGGCAAACTTCAAAGACATTGCCGCCCGCTCAGCGTTGAAGTGAAAAATATGTGAAATTTAATTTTCCTAAGTGATTTTTCATGTAATTCGGCACCTGCTATTATTTCTTTTCAATTTTGCTGTTGTCTTTTTTCTACTTGATAATACTTTTTGCTTTCGTCTTGATCAATTGTTAATGCCATGTGGATGTATCTGTTCGTGTACGCCCCCCACCCTTACCGCGCATCCCGCACCATGCCCCAAAGTCGACATTTCAGCGCCTGGTGAACTTGGTAAGAGGGCCAGCCATGCATCACTGGGAAAGTTTTTCTCCGTTTCTGTCGTTGGCTTGCCAGGAACTTTTTGGCAAGAAATATGAAAATTACATTTTCTATATGCTATATGAGCGGTGCGGGTCTTGCGGTGTCGGCCTGGACCAAATGAGCCCCACAAATGGTGCATGCAAAGCGTGTGCGCTGATTGCGTAGCATGATTGCGCAAACGGGCAAGCATGACGGAGCGTTTTGTCCATGACATTTCACTGGGAATTGGGTTAGAGCAGTAAGTAACTGCAGCAGGAGCAGCAGCGGGCGACACATTTAGCATGCCAACGCCCTCGCGGCAGTCGTTTATCGCACTCACACCCACCAACACACACGCACACACCACACAAATTTTGACCCACACGTAGCGCTGCTGCTGCTGCTGCCGCTTATAACTTACTCAGCGCGCGCGCTCTGCAAAGTATGCCACAGAAAGTTTAAAGCACAACCAAGTTCATAAAAATCAACACAACCAAATAACAACTAAACGAAATACACAGAAATTACGTGCCATGCTTGCGGCATATTAAATATTCCAAGCAGTCTGTACGTACACTGCGAAAGGATTTTGCATATGAAAAGTGCAGCAATTTTACAACATTCTACACAATTGGTTGAGATTATGTGTAATCATTTTGATCTGTAGCTTCTTTATTCTGGTTTCGGGTTAATGATGATACAGCATAACAATTTTGCATTTTGCGTTTTAAGTACGTCTTGAAAGGAAGGTTCAAAATCAAGGCTGCCTATAGTAGGGTCAAACTGTTTATAAAGACCTCAAACTTTTGGATCCATAATTGGTTTATTACTCATTGATACATTTTTTATACCTGGGATGCAAACCGGCTCTGAACCGAACCGAGCCGCTTTTCAATCTGGTGGAACGACACACAACCCAAACCATGTTTCCTTCAAAAATGCTAAACCAAACCGACAACAACAAAGAAAACGGTACGGTACGGTTTGGTTCAGTTCCATAATGAGTTTTAAAACGTAAATCGATTTTCTCTAGCCAATGACACTTATAAAATTAGTCTCCTTAGATATCCTTAGGAGATATAGTTTTTAAGGATGACTTGATGCAAAAGTAAGTCTTCCGCAATTGCCTACCGATCTCTTAACATACCAGTCATCAGTCTGCTTTCTTTTCTTAAAAGTTGATAATTGATTGGTCGACCTCAACTGGACAATATTTTCAGTTTAATTTAATTTTTCTCATACGATTAATAGGGTGTGTGAGATGCATAACACGTATTCTTTTCGAAGTGCATTACTAGAACTTATAGACGAGTCCTATAAATCTGACTTCATAAATTTTAGACATTCTTATAGATATTCAAACGGTTTATTGGAATTCGATTTCCAAATTGTGCAAAAAGTCACATTACGACAGAAATCATCAAATTTCATAATATGCCCTTTTGAACTACTGAACCGAACAGAAACCGCTGTTCTGTTAGCTCCAAACACCATGTAATGAACCGAACCGCCGCGGTGGTTGTTTTCGAGTGGTTTGCATCCCTGTTAATAGCTATATTCCCTTATTTTTGACATAGAGTCCTAAAATTTTGTAAAATCTGCTTTTAATTAAACTTAATATTTTTCACACGGAATTAATAAAAAGCAAGTTAGAAAGTCGGTCAAACCCGACTATAATATACTCACTACCTTTAAAGTGCTGCCCATCACCGTTGCGACCGGTGCTACCCATAATTTTTTGTTTTCCTCATAACTTGACTATCGTTCATCCGATTTTTATCATTCCTTTGGCGTATCGATAAAGAATCCCGATTACTAAATGTGTCCAGAGGATACTACGAACTTTCCCAGCAAGAGTATTTAAATTGTCTTTGACTTGTGCCTTGATTTTTCACTTACTTAAGGGTGTTTGGTTGCCTCATTCGTTTCTCTGATTTCTCCGGGGGTGAAGTCCATAAATTTGCGGCGCTAATGCCATAATGCCGTTTTATGAAGATGAAAGTCGTGCGTTTATTTCATTAAACAAATAATAACAGCCAAAAATAAACCGCATTCGCCCCGCGTCCCTCCTTACGGCTCACCCATCAACAGCTTAATGAGTTGCTGCTGGCACATGCTTCATTGAAGGTCGAAAGGCTTACTCGAGACACGCCCACAATTGAATTTATGGTGGCACATGTTGGGGTTTGGGCTGAAACTGTGTAAATATTTCTTATGGCATTAACGCAAATTTGTTAACGAATTTGTTTGTGCCTACAAATGAATTAGCCGAGAGCCAAAGAGCTTGGCATCAATTAAGTCCGCTGTTGATTTGGATTTTTCCCATGAGCGCACGCGTCCATAAATCAACCTCAATAAAAATGTGCAGAATTTAAGTTGGAGTTGCTCATATTTCAAGCTGCTTGTTAAGTGCATGTTTTATGATTATTATCGCAATAAAAATTGCCAAGGCGCCTAGGCGCGCTCGTACGTTTGCCTTTGCCGCAAACAAGCAAATGATACGCCCAGGCGCTGTAGCCGAAAAGAAAAAAAAAATAAAACTTCCAGGTGGGCCCAGAGTCCTCTGGAGTCCTGGAGTCTGTGCCTGGGCATTATAAAGGCAATAAGATTTTCAAAATACGACAATTTATGCAATAAACTTTGAAATTTATGCCATTTCGTCGACACAAACGCAGTTGCCGCTTGCTGGCTTACTCTTTTTCCCTTTTTTTCGTTTTTTCTTTATTGTCAGACAGTGGCTTATATTTTCACAGCGCCACTTGCCGTTTGCCTGACATCTTAAAGTCAATCCTTGCGCTAATCCCTAACAAGTGCGTCTGTCGTTGTCGTCGACGGTGACTTTTGACTTTTGTTGCCTTGGCCCCTGTTGCAATGAGTTCATATACTACTAAACTCGGCGAGTCGATTGTGGCTAATGTAAATTTATTTGCCTGCAAAGTTCTGTGTTTTTGCTTTGCTCAAGGATTTGCATGAAATGAGATAACCAAGTGGCATAAACTGGGTTTAAACTTTTATATATATGTTTGAATCAACATATACGAGTGGGAATAGGTTGAAGAAGTGCATGGGGGTGTTGCTTTAGAGAATCGCTTAGGTTAGTTTTGGGAACTAACAAAAATTTCATATAAAGAAAATATTTTTATTTCTTCAACTTGGTCTACTTGTGGCCCATTTTGGCCTTTAATTGTAATTAAAAATTTTGTTACCAAAACGACGCTTTATTAACAGAAAAGAAATGCTAAATTATATGACTGCTGTAGGTGTTTATATAGCCATAAACATTGTTCCCCTTGGCCAAGAGCTGTTAAAGTCATTTTGTAAAATATATATAAAAAATATATTGCCTACTTTTGTGCGATACGTTTTAAGCCACCCCGCAGCGGAAACGTTTTTGGAGTATGTTTTTGTTAAATTAAGAGTCTGCGTGTTTTTTTCTTTAGGGGGAGGATTAGGCTGAGCTGGCCGCATTTAAAAATCTTCGGCAAATCAACACCTGCCCTCGCCTCTAATAAAAACGAGAAAAACATTTCGAGCAAATCTCTTTTACCTGATATAAAACACCTTTCGTTTGGGCCATTTCACCCCAAACGAGCAGTTTTGTAATGATTCTCTAAAGTTGTTTGGCCCACTTTGACAATATACTCGCACCTTTTGGTGATTTTTATTTCGATTTTATTTCGGGCATTCGGCATTTTATTGAGCCGGCCCTTTTGCCACGCCCTTTCCTTGTGATTATTACTATGACTTTGACGTGGAGACCCCAACAGGGCCATAAATGGCCAAATGAGCTTTTGGGCGCAGTTATGTTTTATATAATCGACTACTCTATGTGTGTGTGTGTGTGTGAGTGGGGGCAACAAATTTTATGGGCAAAGAAAAATCTCAATTATTTGGCAATCAATATTAGAGAAAAATGCGGCCATAAATTATACAATAAATGTCCTTGAAAATCAGTTTATAAGTATAATATAATTTAAATTTATGTCTCTAATCTAAGCCAAAAAATGATAAAGAAAATAAGTAGAAGGCCTTGGCCAGTTTGACCGGAAGCAAATTCCCACTGCCAGTCTGTACTCAGAAAGGACTCAAGGGACTCGTTAATCAGCATTTTTACGGTTGCCTTGCTAATGATCTGTCTGTGTGCCTGGCCGCCAACCGTTCCGGTGTTGTTATGTCTTTTCACACCTGCAAGAGGCGACTCCGTTTACGTTGGCATAGTCAGCGGTCGCTGTTTTACACCTAAATTAAGTTAAGTTATCCTTGGGGCAATCTTTGCCTAGGATAAGAAGTTTTTCTTTTCCGCCTCTCCTCCGCTGGCAATTGATTTGCTGTGTTAGGATTTTTATTAACAACGGACAATGGAGAAAGGGTTTAGGGGAAAAGAGTGAAAAGGTCGTCCTTAAAGTTATTAACACCTACTTTGGAGGAAAAAAATGGGTTGTGATCAAAACTTACTTGAATGCTGAAAAAATTAAACCTAACCCTAAATTCAAGCCGAATGAAAAGTTTAGTTTGACTGATAGTATTATTGTTATTACACAGGGGCTGTCTTCTTGGCACTAGTCATGCGAACTGCACAAACCATTCAGTCTATTATTATTTTATTGGCATAAAACGGAAACTTAATGGTCATCCAAACATCCGAACAATTTTATAATACACTCTGCAAGGTTATAAAAAAAAATGCTAAAAAAAAGCTTAAGGGGACAGTCATTCCTCAATTTTCAAACGCATTTTTCTCGAAACCACGTTTTTCAACTCGTTACCCAAAATTTCTTCAAAACCAATGAACCGATTGCCTTGTAACTGGTTGTGCTTTATTCTATACACTATTTTCTAGTAGATGACAGAGGGTTTTTTTTTCCTTCATTAGTTTTTTTTTTATAAACAAAATAATTATTATATTTTGCAAAATATTTTATTTCAAACCAATTCAATTTTAATTTTCTGGGTGTATATCTCTCCTTAAGGGCCATATCCTTATTTTGAGCATTTTTGGTTTGGTCATCTCACTCGGTCTACCATTCAGTTGTTTGTCTTGCAAAAATTAATGGCCTCGTTTACGTGTCGTGTAATTAGCTCAGAAGCTATAATTTTTACCTAGTTATAATTGCAGTAACTAGCGTCTCAACTCTTAAGCACTGCTTAGCAGAATACGTCAGCTCTTTGTAGTACTTCTGGACAAGCATCCAACTAAATTGCAGCAGCAACTTGAATGCTGCGAATTTATGTGTTGCCATGAAACATTTTTATAGGAATTTCAGTGCAACTAGAAGACCAACAAACGAATGTCAACAGCAGACGATCAAATTGTAAAACTCTTGCACATAAATCTTGAGTTTTTTTTTTTTTATGAATGTTGTTGTCATAACTCACACACACACTGAAGCTCCTCATGTGTGTGTGCGTGGTCGCACCTGTTTTGGTTTGTACTTTTTGTGCAGTTTGGTAAAAATGCGTAACGCATTTTTACGTGCTTGACGTTTATTTTTTTGTTTGTATGTAACATTTTGTACAATATTTTGCCTTAAAGCTTTTGCACAATATCTGGCCAAATAACTTTTTGATATCGAAATACTTGCCCCATACAGGAAAGTTTTCGCAAAATGCCCCAAGCAGCTGTACAAAAAATATGTTTCAACTTTCGATGAAATTTATAAATATTTCTCTTCAAATACTTGCCACATTTTCTTATTAAATTTTCAGTTCAAAATAAGCCTGCCAAACTTACAACTTGGCCAAGTTTTGGAAAACAATGAAATGGCCAAAAGCAAACAAATTGGCGCTCTGGCAAAATATTTTTGATTGATTTCATTTGGGGTGGGGAACAGGAACAGGTAATTGACCAGGTAGGTAGGCAGCTTGTTAGCACAAAATGGCCGCCGCATAATGCAAATGACGCTGCAGTGTATAAGTACCCCTCCCCCCTCACCGGTATACAATATTATAAGCCGGACCGTTTGCTTTGCTTTATTATTATGCAAATTTTGTGTGATGCTGCCCAACTAACAATGTCATTTCCGCATAAAAACGCCATGGACGCGGCACATTTCCGTCGCAATTGCCGCCATTTATAAAAAGCCGTCCCACAAATTTGTGGGTTGCTGGTGAAGAAGGGTGAGGGCGGAGAGCTATTTACAATGAGGCAGCAAATTGTTTGGGTTAGTTTTGCAATTGACAATGGTCTCGGCATGGATAAAGGATGGCCAAATGTAGCCTGCTGCCACCTAATTGAGCAGCTACGTAATGGATGTTGGACGAAAATAATGCCCAGGAACTGACCAAAAGAAAAAGAAAACGACAAAACACCAAATTAGGCAAAGAAATTGTCGGGTAATTTTGCATAATTGTGAACTGCCGACTAACTTAATGCCAGATCTCGTTTGATTTTTAAGAATTATATTGTTATTTATGTTGTACAAATTCGTAAACATATAATCAAAAACAGGTTTTAATATATAAAGGGCGACTTCTTAGCAGCTTTCGGATTTGTTTACAAAAAAAATACTTAATGTGAGTACTGATAACGTTCGAATTTTCCTTCAAGAAATTTACTATTTTCGCGTGTCGGAGGCCCAAAAGAATACGCTTCGACCGCAAAATGCAAGACACCCACAACAGGCGAGCCCACACCCACAAAAGGAAGAAATCAACTTTATTACTTACCATTTCTAAAAAAACAATGCAACTTAGTTTGCCTATTACTTTAAATCTAATATTTAACCTACAATAAGGTGTAATCAGTAAAGAAAACCCAAAGGATATGGATTTTTGTCTGGCTATGTTAAAACCAAGTATGCTGATTCGGCCACGTCCCTCAAACTGAGGTGCATCAAATGACATTATTTTTCATCTACAAGCTCAGCGTTCAATTTTGACCATAATAATAAAATGGCTCAGGCACTTGGCACGCCCAGATGACCGCTTGTTTTGTTGTTGTCATATTTGTGGCTATCATGCTGGGTCCTTGCTGGGATATTTGTTGCAGCCTGAACGTGACTGTAGCAGTAAAACTGCAGTAGCCAGTCACTGCTCGCCCAAGTGCTTGGGGGCCAACAAAACCTGACATAGAAAATAGTTTTTATACCTTTTTTGTGTTTGTCAACTCATGTTGGCAATTTTCACCTGTTCGTTTAGTCAGCCGCAGCTAACACACATACACACACAAGTACGTACATATAACAAATGCGGCAGCACTTGGACAAGTGGGTGTGCTGAGCTTGACCAGAATGGTATGCCAAATGCGTTTATGATTTGCGGCATGTCCGGTGCCCAAATAAATCAAATGCAATCAGCCGCCTTCAGCATTCACCCGTTGGATGCACCAAGCATATTAAACATGGCACAAGTAGTGTGTCCATTATGCCATATGCTCTTAGCACCTGGTTCAACCCACAAAAAATACAAGAAAATAAAAAGTTTTTCAATGGGAATTCAATTTCTCAAGCAATCGAAGCCAGCGGGAGGCCAACAGCAATGGCAGAACGGGCCATGCCTGCAAAAGACAAACGATGTGCGAGCGGCAAACAATTTCGTATTTCCTATTTTGTATATGCTTACTAGAGGAAGATTATATGGACTTTGGGACGGAACTTGTAGTGTGACCAGTTTGGATTTGTCTGAGCTATTTGTTAATGTAGTTACTAGAGGAAGATTATATGGACTTTGAAACGCAACTTGTAGTGTGACCAGGTTCGATTTGTCTGAGCTATTTGTTGATGTAGTTACTTGCCTTGAAACTGAAGCCACGTGGCTTTCCGCTTACTCTTATACACTGGGCATGTCTGGTGTTAAGCCTCGTAGTAGTTTTTAGCTAATTTCGGCTTTGAGCAATGCAAAAGCGGCACAAAAAAGTTGAATTTACCCGAAATAACCCGAGTAAACCCCATAATAAGCTAGCAAAACTCGTAATGATTTGTAGCTTATTGTCTTAAGGCTGAATCGCTTCGAGCAGAGAAAAAGCGGCACAAAAAATTTAACCGATATAAGAGAGGATACCTCTGGATAATCAGACAAGGCTCTTGATGACTTGAAGCATGTTTCCATAAGTCACAATTGCTTCGAGCAGATAAAAGCGACACAAAAAACTTGAAATTCAACCGAAATAAGAGGAGTTACCCCTGTAATAATAAGTCAAGGCTCGTGTCTTGTTACCATTAGACACAATCGTTTCGAGCAGTGCAAAAGCTGTGAAAAATTTGTGAAATATAAGCGAAATAAAATTCAATCAAAGATCGTAATGATATGTAGCTAGTTGCCATAAGACAAAATCGTTTCGGGTATAGCAAAGGCGGCACAAAAAGAGTTAAATTTTACCGAACTAATTGAATATTTTTGCTGTATTACCGATAAGATAAGGAACTCATATCACCTACAAGAGTATTCAATGTTTCACATTTCCTTCGAAATGAATTTCGATTGTCGAGTTTCTAATATAAGCTGCAGACTGGGTACGCTTTGGATTCTGTTTTCAGTGTTGCCGCTGCATCAGATTGAAAACTATGTATGTACTACTAAGTATGTGTGTGAGAGCGACACTTGAGCTGCACACGGCAGGGGCCAGTTGGAGGCCACGCCCACATTTTGCCGGTTGTAGAACAAATAAAAATGGTTAGCCAGCTGTCTTCAACTGGGATCTGGAGTACGCAGCTTTGATTGTGTCACCGTCTTCAGTAGGATATCATTACCAAAAGCGCAGCAGCATACATATTGTGTCCAGGACTTGGATTGGTTTGGTTTGCTTTGCTTTACGTTTTCGTTTCCTTTCGCTTTGATTGCTTTGGTCGTTTTTATAATTTCTTAAAAATACAAAGCAAATATTATTACAGAAGCAGTGTCGATTGTGCTGGGAATGGAGTCCCAAAAGCGCAGCGGGCATTGGTTGTGTGTGTGTGTGTGTGTTTTTTCCCTTGGCAGCATTGACAGTTTCGACAAAAAACTATGGTAAAAGTGCAAAGGCAAAGGAAACGGCACTTTCGAAATTGCTAGCAAAAATATGCGAATGTGTAAGTGAGTCCGTGTGTGTCTGTGTGTGTTTGTATGGCACTGTCTTGCATTTTATTGAAATTGATATTCTTGGCAGCAAATGCATTTGCGCCGAGCATATTACTTTTATTATATGTTGTAGCTGCCTCTTGCTGTGTCTTTCTCATCTGCGTTTTGCCTTTGTTGCAGCGACAAAATAAATATTGAAAATGGCAAATGGGAATTGCAGACAATGGATGATGCTTGATCTGGAGACCAGGGGAGGCGCAGCGCTCTTTATATTCATATAGTTGTCATATTGTTGTCGCGGTATTAGTCTTGGCTCAAACAAAAGTTTTGCAAATGAGTTGGTCATGTGAGAAAATGACTTTTTTTCTATTTTTTTAATATATTACGTGTGCGCTTCGATGAAGTCATCAACTGAAAATCAAAAGCATAAGGCGGGTATGGTGAGATCAGAAATGAAAATGAATATCACTTATTGTTTTGTCTATGTCCTGGTTCACAATATTCTTTTATGAAATCAAAACGGAACTGATATGCATGCCCATTAGAGCGTTTTTTTTTTGTATGGAAAATTTAAGGTCATACTGGCGCCCCCTTTTTCGCTAGTTCATGGTGTGTATTTACCGAGAAAAGAGAAAAAAGTTCAAAAAGTTGTTTTTTAATGAACTCGACGGGTCTCCAAAGTTCTTGATATTACTCATACGCAGTGTTGCCTTTCAACCTTATATATTTTTGTAGTTGGCGCAGAATTCTAACAAAATGTTTTCGTACTTTCAAAAGGTTACTCTGACTTAAACTAGGTTTGCAAATTATGGGGGACGATACAAAAAAAAAAATGTTTTATACTAAAAATGTTAGAGGAATAAACTTACTCTTCAGACTTTGATTTGAGACATTTTTCATAACACTCAAAGGTAACTTTGAGAATCGAGCACACAATTTAAGAAATGGATTCAAAGAAGACCAAAAACTTAGACAAAAATTATTTGGAGAACTTCGTGGAGGACTAACTTGTGACGTTGGTAAAAGCAACTCATTTATTGTGTTGAAGAGACCTTTCGAAATCCATTTCCCCAAACCCAAGTGTAATCCCACTATTTCTGAATGATTTAAGAACAGTGGTTGTCTGGCTATGAACATTTTGTGCGAACTTTTTGATTGGTTTTTGATTGGTATGTTTAAGAAACATTTCTTATTCTAAATAAAATTTAAAAAATAAAACAAATAAAAAAATTTAAATAAAAAAAATTTAACTTTGCGTCAACACTGTCGACTGTCGACCCCATAAGAATATTGGGGAATTTTTTTTTAAATCGAAATACCTTGCAATACTTTCAAAAATCGACAACTCGAAACATGTTACTCAGAAATCATTGTTGAAAATTCGATGTAGAATTCGGGGCGTATACGTAATTTTTAGTACAAACTTTATGGCCTCGTCGCGCCCATTAAAACCGGTTTTTTACCCTTGAAGGGGGTATATTAAAATTGTCCGGATGTTTGTAACTCATAGAAGGAAGCATTTCCGACCTCATAAAGTATATATTCTTGATCAGCATGACGAGTTAATTTAGCCATGTCCGTCTGTCCGTCGCACAGTGGTCCCAAGTCCATAAAAGCTGGCCAAAAGTCGATAAACGTATTTGATTTTTGGGGTCGCTGATTACGAATTCGAAGCCAAAATTCAGAAAAACAAAATGGCGGATACAATATTGCGGACAATTTCTTAAAAAGCGTATTTAATTTGGCTTAAAGTTTGTACTCGGGGGTTTTTGGAGTCGCAGAATACGAACTGAAAGTAAAATTTCAGTAAAAATACATGAATTAAATACTTTGAACTCGAAATTAAAAAAAAATTTAATTTTGCTTACTCATTTGCATTTACAAGCACTTTAAGTTCAATAAATTTTCTAAATTTTGCAAGAAAAAATTTTTTTTCTGCATCTGAGACCATAGCATTAAAAGGACACATCATTTCACATTTTTGTCTGAAAACGAAACTTTCGGCTAGGTTTTTTTTTTCAAATTTCTTTACAACTTTTCAATCGGAGCAAAAACAACAAAGTTATGCAAGTTTTAGGGAAGGCAGCTTCGGAAATATATCGATAACTACTCGACAGATTTTTTTTATCTCGATTTTCGTGCTCAGGCCAAAGTATAAACAATTTTGATCTTGTTTGAGAGTGGGGTCTGATGGGACTTTTGACTTTTAGAACATAGCTGCCATCGGCATCAGACTTCGTATTAATACGTTTTCTATACTTTTTCATGATTTGACTAAGTTTGGTCCAAACCAGAAGACTGTTTAGTAGAGCTGCCATTGAAAAGTTTGGTTAGAAAAACAGTCTTAGTAGGAGTCCTGAAAATTTAAATGAGCTTCAAGGGTATATTCGGCCGAGCCGAAGTAAGCTTCCCTCAATTTCTTTTTGCTTGAAATTATATTATCTATAATACAAAAGGAACCTTTCCAGGTGACGGTTGACTTAAGCTCGATATTTAAACTGAATGATTCCATTCAGCTTCGCACCAGAACCCCATGTGACTTCTCTTAATACCTTTTTGATTTTCAAGCCAGCAAGATCTTGCAATTTCGAGGACATTAGTTGATTGCATATCAGTTGCTGGCTTATTAAAAATTACCAAACTTCTTTACTGTTTTTAGAAACGAAAACATATTAGAGTCTCTACCACCCATTGCATACTTAGGGGCACCAGCAATAAAAAGGATATTTTTGGATTCTTACACAAGTGCCAAAAGAGGTATATCTCCATTGAAAAAAATCGCAGAATTCTTTGGGATAGTTCATTTTAAAGCTAAGGAGTGGTACTTTCCCATTTTTTTTAAAAGAGAGTCCAAACAATAGAATAGGTTCCACGAAAAACGCTACTAAAAAGGGTCCAAATAGGCACTTTTTGCAACTTTACTAAAAATCTCGACTTGATGGCACACGAAAATCATCTAAAATCACTACAAAACATTCAAGATACTGGACCTTGTTGCCTAGTGTAATTAGTTTTTCAAGTAAGGATCTGAGCTTAAAATTGGCCTTTTCGGACTAATTCTCCAATTTCAGGATTGTTTCAATCCTTTCGTACTTGTGCATACAAATTTCAATCCGAAGGTGGAGCTCAAATTAATCTTTTTCAACTTGCCATTATTAAAGCTTGCTCTTATAAAAAATGGGAAAAGGGGATCATGAAGTTGTGCAAATTTATGCAACAGGGAGATGGACAAATTTCCGAGCCCCTTTATACATATTCTTGATCAGCCTCAAAAGACGAGTTGACATAGCCATGTCCGTCTGTCCGTCGGTGTGTATGAACGCGTTGATCTGAGAGTTTTGTGGGGTAGAGCCACAAATTTTTGCATTAAGGTAGGTGTATAGTATACACTTGGTATACAGTACCCAAATCAAGTTTGTTTGAGATGTGGAAAATTTCCGCCCCCGTTTTCGAACTAAGCAAACGATTTCAGACTGTTAAATGTCATCTATTTTTAAATGATTCTGCCAAGTAATGCTAATATAGTTGGTAAAACTGGAACTTTAATGGTCAGTCTAGTAGCTCGCTGGCCGATAAGCAGCTACTGCGAGCTGAAGTTTATCCCAAAGCCTCCAATCGCCATCAAAAAAATGTGAATCTGTTCTTGCATGGATTACAACTTAACCCCCTCACTGGCTTCAGTTCATTTAATAGGCCTCATCGTTTGATGCTGACATTCTGGCTGCTAATTTAAATTTTATTTCTGGCAATTTGCCAAATTTGTTGCCATTTGTGATGACACGCTCATTTTATGACACAGATACGACCTGGCATTGGCCTGGCCAGGGCGCAAGAGCATTTGCCGTTGACATTCATTGAAATTCATGTTGCGTTGCCGTTCGATAATAAAACGCAAATATATAAATAAAAAATAAAGGTAAATAAACGCAAAAGGGTTTTGGCTAATGGCAAGCCACCCAGAACGGGACAGAAAAAAAGAAGACATCCTTCAAAGTGCCGGCGGGGCTCATAAAAATTGCGTTGATGGCTGTGACGTGCCCTAGCTTAAACATTAAAGAGTTGCCTTAAAGCAGGAGTCAAGTATCCAGTGCAATGTGGCCCAAACCCCGACGTTGCATGCATTTCAATTAGACGACGCCGGCAAAATGTGCAACAAAATTAAAATGCGCATTTATGCAGATTTGCACATTGAAACTGTCACGGCAACGGACTGGCAGGAGCAGGAGAGGCAGCAGTAGCTGCCTGGCTACAGTAGCTCCGCCTGGCAAACAATGCCCCCCAGTCTGGGTATAATGCGTGCCAGCCTGGCAGGCTCTAATTATTTTTCTGCCGCTGCAACGACTCACCTGAATCTGAATCTACCTCCGCCTATCTGCGCCTTCGCCCATCCTGGCCTGCTGGGTTGGCTCTTTGTGCTCTTGTCTGCCTTTTCTGCCAGTGCACAATAAACAGGTAAAACTGAGCGGCACAAAGCAAAACTCCGGCCCTGCCCCCCGGTTGCTGATGCCGCTGCCGCTGCTCAGGCAGGGAACGGCCCAAGTTTCATGTTGCATTTGCATAATGAACTGTTTGCTTATGTTTCGTATCATAGCCCGGGCCATAGCCTAACATTTTAACCAAATTGTGTGCGCTCTATTATGCAATCCAACTGCAAAATAAGAGTGGCGAGACAGAGAACCAAAGTTAATTTGCAAACGATGCGAGGTGCAATGTTGTGTTGCATCCGCATGGTCAACGTTATGAAGCAGGAATGGGCAGGTAGTGGTTCTATTCTATATTTTTAATCTTTTGAAACGCATTGCTGCGACAAATCAAATCAAAATCAAATCTATCGGAGGTTCATCACAAGCCCGTGCCTTTACAGAGATAGAAATATAAATTCGAAACATCAACAAGTTAAAGAGACAATATTATTTGCTAAACCATCAACATCTCCTTAAGGTCCAAAATAATTTTTAGTAGTAACAAATAATACAGTGGTTCAAAAAAAAAAAATCTAAACATACTTTGCACGGGACCCATACTTGTTTTCTTCCTTCTTCTTCTTCTTCTTTTTCGTCTTTGGCCTTGATAATAGCATCACAACCGTTTTACGGTCCCGGCCTCTGCAACTAATGCCGGCCACTCTCCTCTGTCCCGAGCGACATTCCACCAGAAAGGCACACCCAGCATCGAAATATCTCGCTGCACCTGGTCGAGCCATATCCGCTTCGGTCGACCCAGCCCGGGCGTGCCTCCTAGCTCGTTCGCATGCCGACTGTACACCCGATTTACTGGAGCGTTATCATCCTTACGGGTAACATGTCCTATCCAGCGCAGCCGCTGTTGTTTTATGCGCTGGACAAGCTTGGTGTCCCCATACAGCTCGCACAGTTCGTGATTCATTCGGATGCGAAATTTTTCGCCAACTTTTAGAGGTCCATAAATCCTCCGAAGAACTTTTCTCTCGAACACGCCAATTGCTGCCTCATCCTTTGTTGTTGTTGTCCATGCTTCTGCACCGTATAGCAAGACTGGGATGATAAGCGACTTGTTTAGAGCAATTTTCGTTTTTCGAAAGCGGTCTCTGCTCCTGAACTCCTTACTGAGCCCGTAGTAACATCGGTTTGCAAGAGTAGGTCTTCTTCGGATTTCAAGTCTCGTGTTGTTGTCGCTGGTTATCGTCGTTCCGAGGTAGACAAATTCCTTAACAACCTTGAAGTTGTATTCTCCCATTGCAACAGATTGTCCAAGCGTAGACTCCTTGCGCGTTGATAGTAGGTACTTCGTCTTATCCTCATTTACCGCAAAGCCCATAAGTTTTGACAGCATCTCTATCTCTGAGTACGCCTGTCTTACCGCAGATTCGTCTTTGCCGATGATATCAATATCATCGGGATATGCAAGTATCATGTTATCTCTGGTAAAGATGGTGTCCGTTCTGATAGCATTTGGGTACTTTCGCAGTATAATTTCCATCAGCAGATTAAAGAAGTCACACGATAAGGTGTCACCCAGTGTAAACCTCTTTGGTATCGAAAGGCTCGGAGAGGTTTTTTCCCATTCTGACGGAGCTTTGTGTGCTTCTCGACGTCATCGTGCAAAGTCGAACGAACTTTGTTGGTATACCAAAAGTAGTCAGGGCTTTAAAGAACTTTGACCTTATCGGCGTGTCAAAGGCGGCTTTATAGTCAACAAAATGGTGGAGGGTGTCGATCTTTCTCTCTTGGGTCTTTCCAGGATTTGTCGCAGTGTGAATATCTGGTCCTTGGTGGATTTGCCAGGTCTAAAGCCACACTGATAAGGTTCAATCACTCATTCTCGGCTTTAGACGTTCACATAGGATGCATGATAGAACCTTATATGCAATGGGAAGGAGACTGATCCCGCGGTAATTGGCGCAAACCGCAGGGTCTTCTTTTTTAAATATTGGACAGAGCACACTTAGATTCCAATCTTGGGGAGTTGGTGCATATTAGTTGGTGCATTCACCTTACCAGCTCCTCACCGGCAAATCCTATTTATATTTCCCAGGCGGCGAATAACCAGTTGAGAATTCCAAGTGCACAAATAGCACGAAATTTCAACTAGCTTTAAGCTCCGCTGTTTAGGGTAGCTGAAGGTATATGCATTGGCATTGAAGAATGTTCAATGTATCTCTGTTGTTTCGAGCTATTTGTACACTTGGAACTCTCAACTCGTTATTCGCCGCCAGGGTAATATAAATAGGATTTGCAAATGGCTTGTTGGTGTGACAGCAACTGAAAGTGTACTGACGAAGGCTTTGCCAGGCGGCAGCCGAAACGGCCGTCTACACAGACACAGCTTACTGTCCATGTTCATATTTATTCTCTGTCCACAGGTTTTTTTTATTTTTCATAGAAATTTTAAAAGTTATGATGCGTTTTTTACAACATTTATAAAAAATTTACTAAAAAATGTACTTCATGGCATCTAAATGAGCAAAAGCAAAATATGGATATTTTTGGAAATTTGGCTAGAGTTATTTATTTGAGGCATCAGATAACAAATAAATTTGATTAATTGCAATATAGCCATAACTTTTAACAGACTGTCTTTGGCAGATATGTCAATGACAGTTTCCCCATACAGTCATCAGGCAATCAACATTGGATCATCTTAAATAAATTCTCTACGCTTCTTTGCGCATAATTATAGACTTCAAATGTGCAAACAAGCAGCGGCACTTCACGCCAGTTTAGGCACTCGTTCATGCCATTTAGGTTGCATCGCCATCTTAACTCTAATTCGTCTGTCTTTTACAGCAGTCTGGCCAAACAATTCATCAAGTTGCCAAATTTGCCAAAAACTCTCCCTCACCCACAGAGAAAGTAAGGAAACCTCAAGCCGAGTGCTTATATATCAACACTACTCAAAAAGTGTCAGCAATGATTTAATTTTATTTCATTTTTATGTCACATGGCATGAGGCTATCACACACAGACGCACACACACAATCACACACAGACGCAGGGGCAGCCGCTCATTATGCAAATTGCATGAAAATTCACATAAGCAGCTCACCAAAACTAATTTGTCACTGTCTTTTGCTTGTTAGTCAAACGAACCGACAAAGAGTGTGTGGAGTGCTGGAGGTGAAGTGAGTGTGTGTGTGTGGCCACGTTTTTGTGGCTTACATTTTTATCACTCTGCTGTGGGCCAAAGGATTCCTACATGTGTGTGTGTGTCTGATAAATAACAGACGGGGGACAAACATGCAAACAATTTGATAAAGTTTTCAGCCACAACACACTTCTGGCACACGAAAAAGACATAGTTGTCCGAACTCTAATCGTGCTCTAATAAATACTAATATTTAAAGTAAACCAACAGAAATTTAAATCATTTGCATAAACAAGTTGCCGGAAAATCTCCCCTCCACACGGAACGTAAAGCGAAACGTGTGGGCTAAACGTCAAAAAGTGGGGAGCACAAAAATTTAACACAATTTACTCCTGCCAAAACGTGATGCCGATCATTTTGATTGTTGAGCGATTTTTCGTGCATCATTTGAGGCCTGAGCCCAGTGCACAGGGGCTGGAAATTATAATTAAACGTTGCATACCTTGTGGGGTTGGCTTTCAATTCAATTATGGCGCTCCCGAAAAGCGAATTTTTGCACTAATTAGTGGAATGTGTTTGCTTTTGCGGTGGGCATTCTGGTGATGTTTGAAATGGAAATCATTTAAATTTGGAAATCAAATATGTATATTTTTTTTTTTGTGCCTTTAAGACTTTTTTCTTTAAATTTCTAAATTTGCCCCACGGGAACCTGGTATGTTGGCTACACATGCCAAACATTCGGCAAAAGTTGTTGGCATAACTTTTCGGTTATTTTTTTTTTTTTTTGTGCTGTGATTTTGGTCCACCCACCAAAACCCCTAGTGAGGCGCTTGCCGGCTCGTGTATAAACTTGTCAAATTCAACTGTCAAACGCACCTGTCAGGCGTAACAATTAGCACGGCGACTGCGACTGCGAATTGGCAAACTGGCAGTCCGCAACAAAAGCTTCTACCGAATCCTCTGGCTGCCCATTGGCTGCCGGTACAGCGGGATGCCAGTGCCAGTGGTTGCCGTTGGCCTTTCGCGGCAAAAGGTGCCAATGATTTACGAGCATTTGTCGAATTTGTCAAATTTTCTTGCTGTTGTCGTTGCCTGAGTGTTGCTTTTTGTACTCGTTTGAAATGGGTATTACAATTTGAAGATGGGGAAAAAATATAAAGCGGAGTTCCAATTCTATGAATAATTTAGTTTTTTGTACGTTCGCATTGAATAATTTAGTGTATACTGAAGAGCGCAGTTTTCTGCACTCTGATGCCAAAAAAAATACAAATTACTTCCCTTTCAACATGTTGGATCAATTAGTTCAATTAACAAAAATGTTAAAAATGTTTTCATTCTTTTTGCGTATTTTCTTATAAGAAATAATAAAATTTCCATGAGGAATGTTCGAGTCAATCATTCGCCCTTGTACGTTTGGCTTTTTTCCGCTAAAAGGCAATTTTTACATTAGAAATCTTTTCGCATTGCCAAGTATCAGCAAGTGGAAGAGATCACACAGAGAGTTTGATTTAACCTTTATAGAAATTAAGTCTTGGATTTTAGATAATCACATTAGGCGCTAATTTTAGAAGTTTTATCGAGGGGAAGAGGTCAGACTGAGAAATGGACTTAACCTCTTGACTTGGGTTATAGTAAATCAGATTAAGTGCTTATTTTCTTTAAGCAATCCGGCTAGTTCTTGGGGACCACCCCAAAAGCATGCTTATTGACAAGAGGAAGTTTTCAATTGAAATAGCGAGTTTAGCTGACTCGAGGTCCCAAAAAGTTGGGGGTTATATAACCTCCCAGTATCCTCATCAGTAGGCTCCTCAGCTGACTGCCGGTTTTTGGGACCTCGAGCCAGCTAAACTTGCTAACTAATAAAATATTAGAAAGGTCGTTTTTTTATAAATTACAAACGTTTTTAATTAAATTAATAAAAAAAATAAAAAATTCTTTGAATCTTTCATACATTGAGAAAGTTTTTTAAATGTTTAATAAAGGAGCAAGTCTTTCATGCTTCTTCCTTAGTCTTATTTATTTCCAAATGAGGCATTTTTTAAACAGAAAGAATAAAGTCGTTTCAATCAAAGGATTTTAATCAACATGAATATTATTCATTGAATATACATTTCATTTTCAAATGGGGAAGACTTTTTGGAAAATTTTGTTTCACTTTGCCACGCTCTTTGCCGCTTCACAAAAAACCGACAAATAATTCCTTCTTATAAACAAAACGGCAATACTTTTGTCGTGAAGCAATGGCCCATTAGCAAAGATGAGCTTCGACGCTGAAGACAATTTTCCGATAAAAAATGTAATCTTCATTCCACTTTTCTCAGGCCCATTCAGCAAAAGGTCACCTGACTTCAGTTCTTGCACCAGCTGTATTTTGCACCAGCGTGGTCTCATACCGATGTCCTTATGTAAAAATTTTCCCAGGTGGTCGATTAACACAAGCCCAATTATTGCGAAGTGCGATGAATTGATTTATCGCAATCTTTATCGACTTTGGCACTTCGATACGCACTCTCCGCACACAAGATTGTGTAAAAATGTCCAATAAAGTAAAACAATAGTTGAAAAGCCTGTTTGGTGGGTCAAAGATGTACAATAAAAATGGCTGGAGTTTTCATAACCCCGATACACAACCCAGATTTTGAAACATCTCAATAAAATTTTGAAAGACTTGCCAACCCAGAGCTCAGTCCCATGAGTAAAATAAAATACATAAACATAAAAATGTGGGGTGGGTATGTACCCTTGTTTTGCCCGAATATTTATTCTTGATATCAAGAAGACAAATCCTAAGACCAAGAATACTCTTCTCGAGATTCTATTTCTTGATTTCAGTATTTTTCTTCTTGGATCCAAGAATATTCGTTCTTGCCTTACTTTCAACATTAAAATTTCTGATGAGTGAACCAATCAGTTTGTTATTAATATTTCATCAATTCTTATCGTCAGACTTGGAAACTATGGTAATTGCTTACAAGAATTATGAAGTTTTCAGATCCCCGCGGAAGATCTGATGACATCAAAATTCTTGATAGTTCGCGGTCCATAATAAAATCTCCAACCTCACCCCGTCCGGACTAGTTTAATTTAGAATTTTGACTTTTAAATGTATCAATAAGTATGAGTATGATATAAAGTCTTAATTTATTCTACACACCCATGAAAAGAAGGCCAAAGTGCTCGTAATCAAGATCATATAATAATTTGCTGCTTGAATCCACACTCCCACGCACATTCATACGCTCACACATTTTTCATTTCACACTCTTGCAAATTGAAACTAAAGTAACCAACTGCCCTTATCGCATGTTCACCGTTTATCCATTTTCAGGCAATTTAAATACAATGGTAATTAATCAAGTGAACGCCTAAAGTCAATTTCAACAAATTGATTCAAATTTGTTGTGCAAACGCGTACAGGTATTCGCCCCTTGCTCCCTCCACAACTCTCGTTCTGTCCCCATCAAGAGAGTCAACCGTGTATGTAGTAGTAAGCCAGCCTATTTTAGTTTGGCAACACGCAAAAGGCAGCCGCAGTTGGCAACACGTACAAAGGACTCCCCGAGTTACAGGCGAATGAAGCGCAAACATTTATTGCATCAATTAAGTTGGACATGTTAATTGCGTTAAGTTGAAACATCACGCACAGACACAGGTGTGTGTTGTATGTATGTATGTTTGCTTATAGATTTGTCCTGCTGTGTGCAATGACAATGTAAGCAGCCAAAGCTTTTGCCAAATGCGGCTTCAAACGCACCAAAGCTATTTACGCACTGCGTGTTAATTAGAATTTTGGTTTGAGTTTTGCCGCTGGCTTGAGTGTGTGTGTGTGTGTGAGACTTAAATTCAATTAAATTGCCAACAAAAATGCCAAACTTTATTAATGACATTTGATTTTGCCTCGATAAACGCAAAAATGTAATTATATTCACTTAGCCTAACTTTAAGCGCATCAACAGTTGTCGGCACTGGCCTTAACCTATCACAACTTGACCCACCCACCACCTTATTAAAAAAGCACCTAAAAACTCCTCTCAAGTAGCTTTTTACTTACATAAATCATTCGCGGCTGCTAGCCAAAACCGAAACGTGCAAAAAAAAAAGAACAAAAAAAGTTTTAGCGAAATGTCTGCACCAAATGTTTCATTTTCCGACGCAGAATTTATGGCACATTCTCGGACAAAAAAAATGAAATTCTCAAAAAGCAAAATGCAACCACACAACATGACAAAAGTTAAAGCTACAGTTGGCATACGAGGGCGGATTTTATACTTTAGATAAATATATTATTTACATAGCTGCTAGGAAATTTGTTCAACGAAAACAAGGAACCTTTTATACAATTTTATTTATTTAAGTCCACTTTCGGGTTCCAAATGGCCATCTTTTAATGCCTTAGGTGAGTCTAGTTTCGGGCAGCCTCCTTACCCCATCCCTTGTGAAGCTGCATACCCTTAGATGAATTCCTCTTTAACTTAAGAACTTAAGAATGAATAGAATTTATGCAAACTAAGAGGTGCCCCTTTCAATGAGGTAACCTGCAATGCAGTTGCCCTCGATTTCGTGCCATATGAGGTCGATGTCGAACAGTCAGGCACAAATTGTGGAAAGTGTAGTCACTTAAATGAAATTTATCAGAATTTTTGCATCTGTCAACTGGCTCTTAGGCTTCTCAGCCAGAACTTGCTTAATAAACTGAGTTATGCCAAAAAGTAACCAAACGCAACTGCCCAAAGGGTGTTATCTTAGCATAAAACCGTGTGGGCGTCGGTCAAGCCCGACTATAACTTACTCTTTATCTGTGTAGTGCTGCCCATCACGGTTGCGACCAGTGTAGCCCATAATTGTTTGTTTTCCTTATAACTCGACAACCGTTCATCCGATCTTTACCATTCCTTTGGCGGATCGATAAACAACCTTGATTTCAAAATATGTCCAGAAGGTTCGAACCTTATATCTATTAAACTGACGGAGATATGACGCTTTTTCTAAATTGCGAGGGAGGGAGGGGGCGTGGCAAAAATTTAAAATAAACTTACAGATGAACAAACTCACTTACAGAGATTTCTAATTTATTAAGTTGAAAAAACTAGTCAAAAGAAGTCCATTAAACACTACGATGCTAAACAGAAGTCCGAATAAGAGTTCAAACCACAAAGAGCAAACAGTCTTTCAGTTCATCAAATTTTAATTGCTTCATTTAACAGCTGAGCCAACTTAAAGCAAAATAACATTACCCCCTGACATTGCGGTTTAATTTTGTGAACTTAGCTTCAGTGCTGGCAACAAAATCTGACTTAAGGAATCTATTTTTCAACTTAAAATTTGCAGAAGAGAAATAAAAAGAGGGACCGTAAATAACAGTTAACGAAACCAAAGGTTCTATATGAAAGGGGGAGGTACCAGTATTTATAATTTTAAGCCTGACATTAAAAGAAGGATACATTTGTATTTTAAATTTTTATCGAAAAAAATATTGCTGCTTGGCAAAAAATCAACGCCAAATTAAAAAACTATATAAAGCTTGAAATAAGCCCAAACTGCGTATGAGTAAATATCAAAAACTTTTTGGATCCCCGTCGCGTCGCACTTTGAACCGATTTTGAAAACATAAACTTTTTACATTTTTTCTTGTTAAGCACAAAAACTAGGAAAAGGGGCCTTTTGTAAAAATAAACGAAAAATAATTGTAGGGAAATAAGTACATCTGGCATGCTTTCATGTCCGAATTGGCATGTATATACATACTTTTTTACAGACCCAATAAGGGTCACATTTTAAAAAAAATATTTGTTATAGGGCGTTTGGTCTAAAAAAAAAAATAAACAGAATAATTTTTATAAAAAATTTAAAAAAATGAAATTGAAAGTAATTTTTGGCTCTTATATAAAATTAAAAAAATAGCTATTTGAATTGAAAGTATATTTATGGCTGGCTTTATCCCTTGCAGTTTTCAAAGTTGAAGAAATGGGAGGAAAATGGTTAAAGACCGCAAAATTTTAAAAAGACAATTTAATCGCGTCGGGGCGAGGGTTTTTCCGCTTGCCGTGTTTTGGGTACAGGACAAATTCAAATTTTTTAATTTTGAATCCACCCCAAGCAAAAGAAAATCTGATAACGATATCGTTTAAAACTAATGACGGCGGCGTAGCAAGCCGGTTTATTTTCTAGTACTATATAATCTTTCGACGTCGACCAAACTTGATAAAATTATGAAAAAACTTAAAAAACATACAAATACGAAGTCTGATAGCGATTCCATTCAAAACAAAAATTTTTCTCACTAAAACTAATTTTTTGAACGATCGTTTATATGGCAGCTATAAGCAACTGTAGTCAAGCGGACGGACAGGCGGACATGGCTAAATCATATTTTTACTGAAAAATAGTTCTATATCTGTGCATTATTTAGTGAAGATGCGTTTTGTAAACCATATTTGAGATAAGACTAGAGGCTATTTTTAAAGCTGTCTACCTTTTCATCGATTTCCGGAAATGCATCGTTAAGAGGCAAAAATGCTTTAACAACCTAGAAAGTTATGAACCCGTGAATTTTACAGGTTTTTTTAAGGATCAAGAACTCGAATAATATGAATAACATCTTAAAACACGCTAAAGAGTTAAAGGGTTCAAAAAATATTGTTAACCATTGAATTTTACTCCCCTAACACCACAACAGCCAACTACTTATTTGTTCACATAGAAATTGGCTAAACAAATTTTCCGTAGACTTTTTGAGCCATCCTCGTACATTTAAATGTTTTGTTTTGTTTTCCATTGAAAAAACCAAAAACCGCCAAATTTTTTTTTCTTCCTTTCAATTCGGATACAGTTTGACCGCAACCATCATTTAAATCGCAGTCCAGCCAAGTCTATAAATAGTTCCGTTTTGCGCTTTTGTCTCAATTTCAGGCAATGATTTCCATAATATTTGAAATTGCATTTAAAGCTGTTGCAACAATGCACAACAAATGCAATAACAAAAAAAAATTGCATATTGTTTTCAATACAATGCGTGCGGCCTCTCCACATGCACATGGAAGGGAAAGAGAATTTTTGTAATTAATATGACAAGGGCCACATGGCCGCGAGGGGCCCACTGGAACAAAGGCGCCACAAATGTGCAATGCGTTTTTATAATATTAATTAATTTCAAATGAGACGCACAGACACACACATCTTGGGCAATATTTCAGCTACGAAACGCGACCCGGCGGCATTTTAGTTTAGTGGTCAGAAAACAATAGTTTTGGTCAGCAGCTGCAGTTATGCAATGTGAGTTGTGCACAGGTGAGAGAGAGCTGTCGCTATTTATGTGTGGATATATCTCTCTCTGTATCTGTAAACACATTTTGTTATTAGCTATCAAGTGCGGTTATTTCTTGTTGTTGTTAATGTGCAACCAGGGGCGATAGTTAAATGGAATTTCGATAAAAACAAATGTTTGACATGACTTTGAGGCTTTTGTACAAAAGTCAATTTTTAGCGTTGTGGCTTGTTTTTTTTTATTATTTTTATATGGTTAGTTTATTAAAATTGAGTTAAGCGAAACTATGTTGAAATGAATTGCATTCAAATGTGAGCAAATAATTATTTCAATTATCGAAACTCAATTAAACTCAATGGTCTTTCAATGCATTATAATCAAACAACTTTTGTGGCTAGGCAATCAAATTTAGCATCAGAATGTGTTAGGTAAACCATTTCAACCACAAGAGCTTATGATGAGGTGGGAAAGGTATTCGAGAAGGGATTGTTTAAAAGGTAAGTAGAGTCAGCAAACAGAACAAGTCGTGGTTGGACTGCGAAGGGTGTCTTCCGAAGTGTCCTCGAAGTGTATTTGCAACCTACTCTATTTACAATGAAAACTGTATTCAGTTGGGCGTATTTCGTGCATTTCTTCGTGACACGAACATGCCCGCGTTTTTGTTAAATTTAATCATGTAATCATGTAAATCAGAACCAGCTTGAATTAAGAATCCACTTTCTAGATTCGTGTTTTAATAATTCCTAGCAATTTTGGGCTTGAATTAAATATAAATAAAAAAATAAATAATTCGCAAAATATATAGCATACTTTTAAGGATTGTCATCTTTTTCGTACACAAATTTATAGAATTTTGCACTTGAATTAAAAGATCGTTTTCAAGATTTGGGTAATCCATTGCATACTTTTATGGATTGTCGTCTTTTTCGTATATGAATTAAAAACCCATTTCGAGATTCGGATAATCCATTGCATACTTTTAAGGATTGTAGTTTTTTTCTTACTGAATCCAAGAAGAGTTGAACTTTAATTGAGAAACCGTTTTCGAGATTAATGTTCAAAAAATTCACATAGTCCATTGCATACTTTCAGGGATCGACATAATTTCCGTTTTCAATCCGAGGAGCTTTTTACTTGAATTAAGAACCTTTTTGCCTCAAAAAAATCCTTAGGCTTAATGTAAGTACGAAAAATTCTAAATATAGCAATATTTTGTTTTTGTATTTAATAATATTTCTTAATAAGTACTTACCAAAACCAAACCAAGGTCTTTAACACTTAACTGCTGCTGCAAAATTAATGACCACAATCAGCATCCAAAAAATAACAAAAAAAATCTTAAAAACTTTCCATTTGCCACGTGCAAGCCTACAAAACTCACACAGGTTGCACCTCCTCCATTAAGTTGGTGCCGCCTCATCAATCACCTGGCACGTCTAGTTGCCGTCTGCCACCCCCTCAACCCTCTGAAAAAAGGGGTGCCTAATGATTTATGGTCTCGCGGTGAAACGCGATGGGGCACGCAAGCATCGCTAAATGCGAAAATTCAATCATTTAATTAGCGCAAAACAACAAAAGAAAATTAATTGAACTTTGAACTCGCCGTTGGTGAACTTTTAAGTAAATTTAATTCAATTTGTGTCACGCCCTCGAATGAAAGAACAACTGGCCTCTCGCCTGACATTTGCATTATAAATTGTGGCTGCCTCAATTCGTACTACATACTAACTTGAGAGAGGTGACATTTTGTGATGAGGACACGTAAAAAATTGCACATCCAGCGACTTTGTCAGCCCAAGTACATGAAAATTCATGACTCTCCGCACATTCCCTGACACCCGAAGCATTAGATGGGCGTGGCAGCAGCAGCAGCTGCTCAGCTGGATTTAGCTTGGTTAACGACAGCAAAATCTGTGTTGCGGCATTTTAAAGCCAAATTTGATTTACATTTCAATGCGCGAAAGTGACAACAAAATTTTTGTATGCAGCTGCCCAAAAGAGAGCGAAGGGGGGAAGGGAGGGAGTCAAGGAAGCGTTAGACGCTGAGTCGCCATTGAAACTAACGCCATTTTGCTTTTGTATGCATTTGAATTTTTATTTATTTTTGGGTTGACTCTCGCATAACTGCACTAAATTAAATTACACAACAAGATGGAACAACAACAAGCGTAGCCAAGGCGAATAGGGAATACTCTTGGTATAATATTTCTCAACACCATATAATAAGTTTTTACTATAGTTGCATTTACCAGAAAAGGATCAATTATATATGTTAAATTTTTTCTATTTTTATACATTAGTTAATAGGCTATTCACACTGAGCAAATCTTACATCTAACATCCAACATCATGAGTCATAAAAATTTGCCTGGCCGAAATTTTTCATATTTGTTGCATGTTTCTATTAGACACTGTCTCACTTAAAAATTCTGCAAAACAAAAGTTTAAAAATGTTGCCATAGCAAATAGCTATTGAGCTTTTAAATTCAAGATGTGCGATGTTAGATATGCTAAGTGTGATTAGCCTATGACAACAATTAAACAAACACAACAAATCATACATGTTTCAACATTTTCCATCAATGCAATTAGTTTTCGCTTTAATGAAAAATGCACAGCACACGTGCAAAGTCTGTTAACATTTGCGAGACATTTTCGATTAGTCAGGAATGCACGCAATCAGCTGACATTAACTGTGCTCCAAAAATAATACCGATGACGTTAAAATATAGTTTTTTCTTATCTTATGAACGTACCACAAGAAAGCAGGAAAAATATATTTAGTTCGTCACTCATATTTTTTGTCTTTTTCGTTTGAGATAAAAAAGTTGAGAGCTTATAAAATGGGGTAAAGATTTTGCTGATCAAAATTCGAAGTGGCATACGAGTCGTATGGGTGATTTTGATGGAAATCTTCCGATCATTGCCGAAGGCCTAAAACTATAAACAAATTGGTCGCTTCTTCACTAAATTCAAAGCAAAAAAGATCCAACAATTTAAGATAGTGAAGTTTTCTAGTTCTACCTTTTAGAGGTTAACTTTGGTGTATCGCACGAACAGAACTCTCTCACATTACTTTGTACTTAAAATTGCCATACGTAATTTGTCATGACTTCGATGCTTTACTTATCCAAAAGAGTACTTGAGCACAACAGAGTGCGGTCTAGTCAAGGCCCAGTCTATCAATATAACCTATGAATGGATGATAAGAAATGGACTTCGACTCGCTGAACGTAAAACGGAAGCCGTGCTCATTAGTACCTGAAGCACAATCAAAACAATCATAGTTACTAATAATGGGATGCATACATACATGCCAGTCCTCACCTCAAATTATTGGGCCTAATGGAGCCAGAGGACAGAGAAAGCTTCTTGTTATTGTGGTTACAACGATCCTGCTTTACGTAGCAACAGTGTGGGCAGATGCCATAAAAAAACACTCCAGAACTTGTTTAAGAAGACATGATCCTACTGACGAATGAGAAGAAAGTTTTGACCACGATTGGAGAATACCACAATTGGGAAGAGCAGCGACAATTAAACTATGGAAAGAAAGGTAAAAGAACAATCAGACGAAGGACGCGACACTATATTCCGAACAAAGCCAAATTCTTAAACTGACGACATGTATTCAGAATAAACAAGAAAGAAAGTCGGTGAAGCCCGACCGTAAAATACTCTGTACCAACGAAAATGAATGCTTAGTATATATTTAGCTGCTGCAGTAGCAGCTGAGAGCAGCGCTGCTGCTGCGATGCTGCAGCGAACTCACCTGATTACCATATATGTCTAGAAGGTACCATCTAACTTCAAAACGGTGGGAGATATAACGTTTTTTCCAAATTACGGGGGCGGGATCTGCATGCAAGTATAAAAAGTTTTTGTCCCATGCATGCCAAACCTCAATCTATTACCATCTCTGATATCTGTGCGTTCATACGGACAGACATACATATCGGAGATGATTCCTTGTGGAATCTGCGCATATGAAAACTTGCTGAATTGCAGCTCGTTTAAAAATAACCCACCATGGGTCACCCTTTGAGCCCAAGCCTGTCTCCGATCTTCTGTTTTCACCGCTTCTTTAGCAGCTCTATGGGGTGCGATGAGTTTAGCAACTTGCTGCTATCCATTGCTCGCCTGATCCAGCGTTTTTGCAGATCTTAACCTACCCTGCGCCTTAATTTGTTCATCGCTCCGCGCTTGCGATTGTTCCGGGGTCAGTTGCCGTCGATTGTTCGCATGCTCTGACGATTCGACAGCACTCCGATTCGCTTGACGCCTTACCTGTTGCATAAGTAAATTGTTTGTGGTTTTCGACCATTAAATTAAAGTTAAACAGTCTAATTAATATTCTACGTTACCAATTAACTGTGTCCAAAATTTCATCCAAATCTGTTCAGCTATTGCTGCGTGATTTCGTAACAAACATACAAACTTATACTTATACACACACTTATAATATTAATGAGATTCTACAAAGAGTAACAAAATTAAGAAAATATAAGGCTTACAAAAAAGAAATGGTAAAATTGTTTCAATTTTAAACCTTCGGTCTTATACTGCAATTTGAGTCTCCTGCGACAGTTTGCATTTGCCAAACATGGAGAAGTAACTCCGCTCTAAGAAATTCGGGTTATATAAAGAGGTAATAACTAAAACAATTGCCTATTCTTAAGACTTGCAAAATATCAATAAAATGTCTAATCCATTCTCATTACGAAACTGAACAAACTCTGTGGCCATAAAGTGCATAACAACAAGCCGATGCTTGAAAAATATAAAATCGCGCACATTTTGTCATAACTTTCACAAAACTGTCGCAGCAAGATATACCAAAAAAGAAAACAATAAAAATACTAAAAAAACGAAAATGAAAACTGCCAAAAATTGCAACCAACTGCACCAAAAAATTTGCATTTTTATTGAATTGCTAAAGTTTTTTTCGGTCACTGCTGTCAGCCAGAATGCTGACCAGATCTGCTGCCTATAGTAGTACGCGGGCAAGTGGAAAATTGTAATAATATTGAATTTGGCTATTAAGTGGTTAAAGCTGTTGTTTTGGGATGAAAAACTATGAAACTTAGGCTGCAGTTCCTTTTACTAGAAGCAGTGGCCATTGATTGCCTATTTAGGGGCGCACGTGATGTGGCCAGACAACACGATGCCTGGAGACAACCGAAAGCTAAGCGAGCGGAAAAATTAAGCAGTAGCCAAAATTCTAGGAAAATTTTTTATCGCAAACTTTTGAGCCATTTAACCGATTTGGCGACACTGTAAAACACAAGCGAAATTGATTCATAAAAACAGAATGTACGTCGCGACGTCTTTTGTTGGGAAATAAATAAATGCGATTGTTGATTTCTAAGTGAATTTTAAAAGCATTTTACCAGTTTTTCGCTTCATTTGTTGTTTTTAAGTCAACACCCAACCAGACGTAGACAATATTGACGACAAAGCGCCTAGTAAATGGTTTTATTTATTGACACATGTTTACTTATGTGGATGGGAGCGTTTAATAGGGGGGAGATGAGGGCTGCCATGCTTCATTAAATACAATTTTTAATTTATAACGTCAGTGCATTAAGTGAGTGTCAAAATATGGACTAATGATTAATTGTGGGATCATAAACCAGCAAAATGGATTGCAGAATTATTTTGTGAAAATTGTGCAATGTTTAAGCCTTCTCTCTGCACATGCGGTTAACTCCTGAGGCTTCTGCCAACTAACCTTCTTAGTTACATAATTACAGTTATGTAGTCGTAGATGACTGCACAAATACACTGAAATAGACGCCATAAATGCATATTATGTCAGCATATTAATGAGGATATGGCCAAGTATGTGTGTGTGTGTGTGAGTATCCTGGCATTTAATACATGTATGCTGTGGCCTAGAGTAAACTAGGGATATGTAGTTGCGAAATTAGACCCGAAATATGGGAGGAAGCCATCGCTCTGGGCGTGGCCTAACATCGCAGCGTTTGGGATACAAAGTTGTAGGCAACTGCTGACATTTACCCCAGCCAAAGGGAAGGCAGGGAGGGTAAACAGTTTGAGTTGAGTCTTATTAAGTTGACCTTACGCAACAGGGCAAAGATAAGAGGATGATGGAGTGCCCAGCAATTGGCCTTGGCTTTAAAATTAATCTCGTTTATAACAGAATTGCTTCCAAAAAATGTAGACATTCACATCAATATATGAAATTTTTGATAATCTTCTAGTTGCTACTTATTTTTTTAATTTGTTTTGAAAGGCTTAGCAGCGAGCTTTTGCGAGTTGGCAAAGCCGATTTGCAACCATTTTTAGAATTTATTCTGGCTTGTGAACAAGCCCCGTTTTTTTACTAAAAAGTTTTTTGTGGTGACTGGTACAGAGTATAAATATATCTCCGAATAAAATCAAGCACCTTTCAGGAAATGAAATTCCAGCCATGCTATAGATTACCAAGAGATCCTCGGAGCAAGGCTATATCCCTGTAAAATGGAGCCAAAGTAGAAGAGGATGAAAGATCCATTAGCCTCGCAGCTTTCTTACTCAAAATGCTAGCGAAAATACTGGGTCAACTCATCAAAAAGTGAAAAGGACTGCAGAAGTCTACCTATAACTCCAAAAAATGCCTTTAGTAGTAACCCAGTTTCTGTGTGTATTCCATTTTGTGATTTTATGCCTCAAAAAATTGCAATAAAAATAGAATTTATTCGATCCAAAACTCAATTAAATTTGCTTAAAAACCATTTCCTCAATCAAAGATGGCTTCATCAAAATAACACAACACAACACAACACACTGACCGAAGATTCCCTTGACATTTTCATCTTGGCTATAATTCAATTAGGAGGCAACATTTCCAAAGGAAGCAGCAGCGTTTCAGCCTCTGCAGGCCTCTGGCTAAAATGTAAACATCAATAAGCTCTCGTCGCATATCTGTTATTCGGTTTTTTTTTTTTTTTGTGTGTCTGGCAAATAAATCACATGCACTTATTTATTTAATTAGACTAACTTCTTACAAACGCAACAATAGACACACACACACACACACACGTACATATGTGGAGCCACACATGCTCACAAATTGACTGGCTGACATGCCACGAGATTGATTAGCTCAGCCGCAAGCTTTGCTTTGCCTGTGCCGCCTCCTGCTTGGCATGTGTGCTTGTAGATTGGTGTAAATTGTGCATGGAAATGTAACTTCTGCTTTGGAGTCTCCTCTCTCTCTTTTAGAGTCAGCTGACATTATAAATTACCAACAAGAAGCAGCCGCCGCCAATGCCACAAGGCAAAAACAACTTGAACTCATTAATGTAAGTGATTTTTCTTGCGGGCGCTCGTTAGGTGGGACGAACCGTAGATAAAGGAGCGAGAATTGGGTTTGGGAACAGGGGCAGGGAAATCATCTTTCAATTTCAATTGATTTTGCTTGTTGCCATTGCACGTTGATTGATTGCAACGATTTCTTAGGGAAATTCTAGGGAGCTTCCCGCTTTGTTGCTATTTATTTTTTTGGTAGCCTTTGTATCTCATCTTATCGCCTAAGTAATTGCCGTTCGCTTGCCACTGGGCCAATTATTTGCCAGTTTAATTTACATAAATTAAATTTGTAGCCGAATGCTCGTTTTTTGTTGTTTTCTCTGCCAATGCCTTTTGGCTTTTATGACCACAATGGACATAATATTTATGACCGTGGATGGGCCTACTATGTAGGGCTTTCCCTTTTTGCTAGTTGCGTGTTGTTGGGTTTTTATTGCGCCAACTTTACGAGTGCCAACTTTGGCACTTGTCAAATGACCAGCCCAAAGGGGTCCAACTTCCTTTTTGGTCACCCAACCCAGCTCCACCTCCAATGAGCACGAATTGTTTTACGACTTGGACGCGTGGCGGCTTTTCATTTGGTGCCCTGGTGTCATATATGGAGCAAGTCTTTAAGCTGCATTAGTGCTAGTAGATGGGTATGAGGAAAGTTTGAAAAGTTGTTTAATGAAAAAATTATGATATATTAGATGTAATAATAAAAGGGGGTAAGTTGGCTATCTTTTTTGGGCTTGAAGCCACATAACGATTGGGTTAGATAAATACATTCTACAACAAGGCGCTGCCCAAAGTTTAAGCTTAAACATTAACTTCTATATGATTTAGAAAAGATTTATTATTTTGGAAAATTCTACCCTTAATTAGATGAAACTTCAAAGAAATGACCAGAATAAAACCTTGGAAATTTCAGCGTCTGTCAAACTGGATCAATCTTTTCTAAAGTGAAGCGTTTTCTAAAAGGCTGCCTCAAGAATTTTAGAATTTAGATTCGAAATTAATGAAATAATAAGTTGTATAATAAGTTTCTTAGCTTGACAAAATGGCTCGACCGACAAAAAGCCAAACTATGAGGAAAAATTATATATTGTAGTTTCTAATTTTGAAGTTTTTAAAGTGGGTGAGGAAAATTTATCAAGCTAATAGAAAATTATGATTAAAAAGAAAAACTTTTTTGTTTTCGTTTCAAATTGAAGTATCTGTTGGCTCTTTCAAACTTGGAATTGTATAAAAGCAATAGAAAAGACGAAAATTGGTTTTATTTTGCTATTGTTAGGACTTTAGTATGTACTTTGTTGAAAAACATTAAGTTTTTGCTTTAGATTCTGAATAATAGTGACATAACCACTTCGATTGCTAGCTCTGATTTCTATTAGTGATGAGTAATACATAAAGTAAAATAGTGAGCAATCAGTCTCAGCAGTCTTTCGCAACTCATGCAGCAAGGAAAATTGCTTGCTTTACTCAATCTAACTTTTCCGAATCGAGATATGGGTTAAAATGTCAGGGTACCTAATAAAAAATTAAAAGAAAAATATATTTAATAAACGTGACCATGAAAAAAAAATTTAGTTCGATTTTTGAGTTCAGCATTTCAAACTATACCAAAAAAAATTTTGCTGTATTGTTTTTTTCTTTGTTAACTAGTGTATCTAATTCAATGATATTTTGAAAAAACGAGCCTAGAACCTAGAACCAAACTAGGCTTTCTTAAGTCAATAAAGCAACCAAGAAGCACATTTTTAAGTGAAGTTTTTAATTGGAGTCACTAAAGGGCCTAGCCGATTAAGCACCAAATTTAAATATGAGATAACCATCAATGAGAAGCTCATTCCCCTAAATTTTTAGTCTGATAGTCTCTATTGGAGTGGAGTTATGAAGGTGGAAAGTTCAATCAAAGTCCTGGATTATCTCGAGAGCCACTTAACCGATTGGAATGGATTTAATATATGTGGTAAGTGTCCAGAATACAATACAAAAAAATAATTTTTGCACAATTTTACTACCAATTCTTATTGAAGTTTAAAAATATTTTTTTTAATGTGTTAATCTATTACACCAACAGTTTTTTGGTAATTTAACCATTAAGAGGTGCCTAATAATGTTTAATTTTTGCAATCATGTCGGAAGACTATGTCATGGTGAAAAACAATGACAAAAATAAAAAAAAAGTGGTATAATTAAATTTTTTATTGACGAGTGCCAATGCAAAGCCGTAATGGGTTCAAATTCCGAAATAAAATAACCGGAGATACATCTTTCAGTCGTAGAATGTGAGGTAACATGCCTGGCCAATCCAGTGAGTTCAAAAAATCTGTTCGATTACTTTCAGTTTCGTTGGCATAGCTCTTCATCGAGCTAGTTACTGTATCTTGAACCACATTTTTTGCAGCCAAAGTGGCATCTTCTTTTAGTAATGCATGATTAATATACGAGTATTGTGTGCTTACGTCGGGAAATACACGGTCAATGAGAGCATTTTGCGAATCAACGATTGATGGGCAGTTTTATGCATCCAGTATTTTTATCGATAGAAACTTTTCCATCGCCGATAACTAACAATTGATACGAAGTGATTGTCTGAAATCACCTAAGAGGAGTAACAGAGGGCCGCCGAATAGTTTGTCATTGTTTTTTATATCTTAGAGTGTTTCGTTCAGTTTGTGTGCCATAGTGCACTCATCCCAGATAATAATTTTGCATTGTTTCAGCACTGTGGCCATGGACGATTGCGTTTTTTTTGTAGCACTTTGAGTCTGAGTTGTTTTAAATATTCGGTGGCAGCTTAAGTGCTGAATGAGCTGTTCTGCCTATAATAAAGAAGCAGTATTATGAGATGCAAATATCGTTATTTGAGAACATGCGAAATGAGAAATGTTTTGCCAGTTCCAACAGGTGCATCAAAAAACAATAATCCAACGAGTGCAACGACAAACAACATGACTGGAGAAGATATATTAGATTTATAGTGAGAGACATAGCCACTGCAACCTTTGTAAAACACTACAAAAGGCTATTTTTTTCTATTTTAAAGTCGAATTTCTCAATATTGAGGCCATTTCACTTTTGAGTATAAAATAGACAGTTCAATTTAAAGCAGCAGACCAATTTTTGACGTTGGAAGTGTGCAAATGAATAGGCTGAAAACCTAGTGAGAGCACAAAAAAATCAATCCACACAGAAGGCAACATTTGATGAAATACGTGGATGCAGAGTACGAAGCAATGAACTATCCAAAGACCCAGAGGCTAGCAAATAGTAGTAACACAGTTGTAGTGCACAGCAAGGCGTCAGTTACTCACAAAATAAAGCAATTATTTCTAGTCAATGCGGCATCCTGTCAATTGTATGAATTTGACGAAAAATATAAGTCATAAAAAAGCCCAAGGAATAAATTTTGACTGAGCCATAATTTTAGAGTAAGAGTAGGCTTAAAGCTTAAGCCCCGCAAGCCAAACATTTGCGCAAATAATTTTAAAAATTTGCCTATTTTGATGGCATCAAGTGGGAACATCAAATAGTTTGCACCCAAATATAAGGCAAGTAGACTTTGCCTATTTTGATGAACCAATTATTAGAACCATAAATTTGACCAGTGTGATTATGTGGGAACATGACTGCGCAAATTTGTTTGCGAGTTTGCGTTGTTTACCTTAACAAACCGGCCTACTTGATTTGACTGTTTCAGAGATTGGGCAATAAAAGTGTAACTAAATTTGCCCCTAACAGTGTGAACACAGATATATAGAAGCATTAGGGAACACCAAATTTGTTTTGAGCTAACATATCCAATTCAAGGCTAAGGAGCAGATTGCCATATATGTATATATGTGCCAGTTATCTGACAGGTCTGTTCAGACAAGTAAAATTTATGAGAATATTGAAAGATTTCTCTGACCATATATGGCACCTGTCAACTGTCTGGTGCTTACACGTGTATGGCAGCAACTGGCTCATATAAATATGGCAACCGGCCAGTGTGTCTGAACGCACCCTAACTTTGTTTGCAAAATGTTTACAAATTTGGTTTGTGTGCGGGACCTAAGCCTATGACTTTGTCGTAGAAGCTACCTTCTAATCAATTTACAAACAAAGTGCCTTACCTAGCCAACAAGAAATAAAATAAAAAAAACTGAAGTCCCTTTTACTTTTTTAATTAAACATCTGCCTTCCTCTTCCAAATAACGTCTGCTGCCTTCCCCACCAATTTGAACTTTCAAATTAAAGACACATTAGGCTCGCAAATCACAGTCGGCACTACAACCAGGAAAAAAATCGTTCTGCGCCATTAAATCTAATGTCTAATGCTGGTAGCTTTTTTTCGACCCTCACCACCAAAAAAACGGGCGCACCATCGATTTTATTTGACCTTCGATGGGCCGCCAAGCGAAATAATGACAATGCGAGTGGACAGCTAGGGCTGAAGACAAACAGTCGAGTGGAGAATGAAAAATAAGTTGGGGCAGCTCTCGAGTACGAGTCCTGGACACATGTCAATTAAAGTTAACGCACGACTCGCTTCTCGGCTCTCGCTTCCATTGTCAGTGATTTTTGTTGTTGTTGTTGTTGTTTCCTCGCTGACACTAAGAGCACTTTTAAATGGCGCATAATTATATTGGCTGTGTTGTCATTGATGTTACATTCTGGACTGAACTATTTAGTGGTCGCCTCGGGGTGCCCGCCGAACAACACACACACACACTCACACACAAACGCAACTGCATTTAGTCTAATAAAACTGATGAAGCCAACAAATGACACGATATACAACAATGACGAGGGGGAGCAAAAGAAACGAGAGCAAACGAAGTTTTTGCCCGCAGGACATGTAAATGCAATTAAAATGCTGCCTTTGTGTAAAAGTTGTTGACTGATGCAGTCGACGTTGCAATCGCAATCGTATTGATTGCGGCCAATGTTGTAATTAAGTTAATGGCCCTGCTCTTTCACTCTAAACAACATTTTTTTTTTTGGTTTTAATGAATTTTCTAATAGTTATGAAGTACACAATTGATTTTTATGGCCATTTTCGTTGCCTAATTGAGTTTTCCGTTGGCACTTTGGGCAACGTGGCAACGCTAATAAAGTCAAACACTAAAAGCCTCGTTCAATATTCAATTAGACGCCTTATGCACACACACACACGCACACAAACACATTTTTGAGCTGCCATTGACATTTCCGTTTCCGTCGCGCGCTTTGATTCAATTAGCACAAAATGGGAGAAAGGGGGGGTAGAGGCCATTGTCTAAAATGTTGCATGTGAGCTCGCTAATAGGCGTAATGGTGGTTCTGATAGTGGGCGTGGCACACGCTAGACACTTTCAAGTGCCATTGTTATGTCTACGGGGGGAAGGGAAGCAGTACATGAGTGTTTTCAGGTAAGATGAGAAACGCCAGCTTGTCTTTAATTAACAGTGATGGATTTTAGGGTCTGTAAGTGAGCAATTCAATGGTTGTCAGTTCAAATCAGACATTGGCATTGAAAAGTTTGGTATAATTTAGCCTTAGCTTACTTACTTGAAAAACAGAAACTTTTGAAGTCATTTATCGTTAGTTATAACGTATAAGGGAGCTGCAATGTACTAGCATTGCTTTTTTTTTATTCTAAATTATTTGTACTCCTTTATTGTTACTTTTTAATAGAAACTTACGTTGTAGTGAATAAACGGTATTCTTTCAAAAAATAAGAAATTTCATACTTGAATAAGGAATATTCCATGTCAGAGGTAAGACTCTCAACAAAAACATTTTACAACAAATAAAATATTTCTGAAATTAATAGCTTCACTAACTTAAAATAAAACGCATTTTTGAATTAAGAGCTTAGCACGTTTAAAACCTACACCGCTCATTGTTAAATCAACACAGAGCTCCACGAAAATAAGTAGTGGGAATCTGCTTTGACCCTCCCGTTAGAGTTAGGGCTTACTTTACACTGCTCGACACATGAGACATGATTATCAAGTAGGCCTGCATTTCGACTTGTTTCGCTAATGAATTTGAAGAGATATTCACATTTATAACAACCAGCATGTAGGCCTACTAGACCAAGGTGGATTTATATATGGTGATTTCTTTATAAAAAAGGTAAAGTGCTCTGACTCTCAGAGAAGCTGTCTTCTAAGCCGAGAGAGAAAGGTGAGAAAATTAAGGCACCTCACCACTACGTCATTTAATATAAATCCACCTTGTACTAGACAGTGTAAAGGAAGGGCTCATTTTGTTATGCCACACCCTTCAACAACTGGTTGCTTTGTAGTTAGTCTTGATCATGTTATTGGTGTTGAGAAAGGCAGGGATAGCTTTGGGCGAGAGCTGTCATTCTTTCTCGAAAGACGATAGCAGCTCTAGCTAGCAGAAAAGATCGCCCGCCAGAATTTGATCCTTTTTTAATTATTTTGTATTCTTTGGTGTACTTAGATTAGGTACAAGCATTCTTAAGTCTCGAGACGATAGCAGCTCTAGCAGCGAAAAGATCGCCCGCGAATTTGATCCTTTAAATTGTATTCTTTTTTAATTATATTTTTTTGTATTCTTTGGTGTACTTAGATTAGGTACAAAGCATTCTTAAGTCAAAAGGAGGTCCTTAATTTTATTGAAATAAGAACAAACCTTCTTAAATCAAGAATATTTGCGTTTCCTTAAGGTGTCTGAACTTAATCACTTACACTGCCAACCCAAAAAAGTATACAATGGAAAACGCGAAGATTTGTAAGACGAATCTCTTCCTTAAATTCCCAACTGGCTTAAGCCAAGGCTACAAACCGGACCTGAACTAAGCCCCGGGAAGTCGGTGTTTATATAAGCACAATGTTGCGTTATGCGTTCATTTTGACAGCAGCAAGAAATTTATTAAAAATGAAAGGAAAATGAATATAAGCGATCTATCAATATTATCATCTACCATGAAGCAAAATGATGCTACGATGATGCAGATTACGGATTCGGAATCTGGACGTCTGCAGAAACCTTTGATTTTGTACAAGGTGGTCCGCGACGTCCTCGAAGCATTTGGACACATTTAAGAATAAACTGGTTTATTTCTCCTGAGAGATGTTTACTAACATATATTTAATTGTTTTTTAACGACGCCAGCCACGGTATTGATATTTTTTGGGTGAGGATGGCAGACTCTGTCCGAGATTCTGCTGTTTATGTGTGTGCTGATCGACCGGGCCGATGGTTACCTATTAGCTGTTTAACTCTGAGCTGACGAACCGGTTCCCTAATGGCTTAATTTCAGCAGCCCATTGCACAGAAAAACATACCGGGTTCATTTACTGGGTTAACTATTTAATTTTTTACTATTTTGATTTTTCAATACAATTGTTTTATATTTTAATTGTTGCCGTTCTTTAATAGCTCTAGAACATTTTTTTGAAAATTGGCGGAATGCTCTTCCATTCTCTCCATAACTGCCAACCTCTTCTCCTCAATTTCGATCAGCTAGTCGGCCTTGTCCAAACGTCGCCGCTTTGCCTGAGAGGAAGACGGCTCCATCATGGACTGGTCGGTACCCAAGGAGCTGCTGGTCGTCCTCAAACACTTCTTCGGTGTACCACAAGCCTCCCTTTCAAAATAGTTGAGGGAGTGCCACCAGATAGACTGAACTTGGCTAGTTCAGCTCTATAAATATAAACAAGTAAGGGAGCTGTAGTCGAGTGCCCCGACTACAAAATACCCTGTTCCCTTGATTTCGCGTGTTTTCCTTTACATAAACACTCACACATACACACACTCCAACATACACACAAACGAATGCGCGCATGCGCACATGCGCACAAGCAAGAAGAATAAAAGTGCTTAAATTATTAAGAATGAAGGTTGATTTTAAGAACGAAATTCTTGTGAATTCAAGAAAAAAAACAATTTTTTCAAAAACGTTCGTTTTCAACTTTTTTGCTATACTTATTTCATTGTGTGTAGACTGGTCTGTCCATTTCCAAGTCCTGTCTACATGAATATTCTTTTCCAGAGTCTAATTTCAGGTTGCAGTCCCGAATTCGTACCAAATATTGCTCCAAATAAGTATTTCGTTCACTGTAGCAAGTTTTCCTTTTTTTAATTTTGAAAAAACAAACGCATAAAAAATACTCTCTATTTTAGAAAAGCTTTCGAAAAGTTAACCAATTTTTTTCTTACATTGAGGGAGAACCTCCTTAGGCTAGAGACAAGAGCCGAAGTTGTTATTTTGAGAGTTTGTGAACAAATTTTTTTTTAGTGTAAAACCTATTTGACTATTTTCTTTTGGGCACGATGGCATAAAATTTGTTTGGTTTCATGTGTTTCAAAAAATGATATTAGTCTCTGATTAAGAGAATTTAAAATCGAATCGCTTGTCTTTTGGGCCGTATATAAATGAAAATATAATATCAATTTCACTTCCCCAATAGTTTTGTGATTTGGTTCAGCGATGGGCAACCAATGGTCCATTATTCCCTATCAAAATGTAACCGATTTGCGTTGTTGCCCACCGCTGATTTAATTCATTATTGATTAATAAATCGCAAATACATTAAGTAGATTTAGGCTTTTGGCAGTAAAAATAAATTTGACCCGGCTTAGGTTCGATTTGGATTTGCATATAACATTGTGGTTGCATAAGTTGTGGATTGTATTGAGTGGAACACAAATTAACAGGATGATAACATGCATATTTCATTAGTTTACACATTTGCTGGTTAATTAATAGAAATTGAATTTGTGTTTGATTTTCGCTTGAGCATAATGTGGCGAATGACTAATTGAGTTTCGCATAAAATGGGTCCAAATGAGACCAATAGTCCACTATAGTGTTCAGTGTTCAGTGTCCAGTGTTTTGTTGTGGGTCAGGACGAACAAACCAGGCGACTTCCGACGGCGCCTGGACTTCTCTTTCTCTCTCTCTCTCTCTCGATGGTCACGTGCAATTTAAAGTCTGTGTCTGGTCAATTTCACTGAAATGTAGTTCAAAGGGGGGGTTGGTGGGTCTGAGAGGAAGCAAAGGGGAAGTGGTGGCCATTTCGATAATTAAATGTATGCATGTGTGTGTGTGAGTATGTGCCATTAGTGGTAAAATGTTGTGCATTTTTACAGTGTGCTGGAATTATGCAAATTGAACCGCAGAAACGCTTTTAAAATGTTTTAAGTGCATTTGCATGAATATTTTGGGCGGCAGCAATGTGTGTCAAACCAGTTTTAGGAAAATTGAAATTGTAAGCCCAACAAAAACGACGACCTTCTGATTTTTTTCTCATTTGCCTGATGAACATCCGAAGGACCACACATATTTTTGTTTAGAATAAAAGGGTAGAAAGGGTAGCATAAGAATGAAGGAAGCATCCGCGACTCTTTTAAGTATTTACCTAGATATTTTTTCTATATCAGCTTCAACAGGCCCTTAGCTTCTCAAAAACCAACCATAAGACTAAAATTCAAGTATATGCCCGGAATAAGATCATACCAACGACAAATTTTGATTCATAATAATGAGAATGATCGTTTTGGATTCTTGGGAATATGTATGACACTTCTCGACTTTTCTTAGATCTTAAGACAGTTCGAAATTTACTTTGTATAACCTGAAAAAGGTCAAATCAAAAGCTTCAGGATTGAACCAAACGTTTTTAAAAGGAAAAAAGGTTTATTGAATTTTCTGTACTTGATTGAATTACAAAATTTCTTCAATTTTAAATGTACCATTCACAGATTAAGCTTGTTTTTGAATTGAAAATGTATCCCCTAGTGCCTTGATCCCTTTTTTTTTTAAATTCTGAAGAAGATTCGTCAAAAACACAGACAAGTTTTATTTCCCCTAGCATTTACTTAGGCTTATATAAATTTATTTTTAGATTCCTGAGAAGATCCGATAAAAATTTCGAAAGATATTGCAGCGACAGATACGCGACCAAAGTACAGGGTACTTTCTAGTCGTCTGCCAGTGTATTAAATTTTTTGATTTATTTTTTGTTGTCGTTTTGCTTATTGAAACCGAAATCATCTCAATAAATATGTAACTCATACTTATTGTTATGCCCAGAATGCTCGGGCCCTTGGACAAACTAATTGAAGTGCAGTGAAGCAGAACCGCTTGCCAATCTCTGTGATAAGCCATGCAGAATCCTGCTGCGAGGCGTAAATTAAAAAATATTTAAAGAAGACGAAGCCATCGAAGAAAGCCGAAAGCATGCCAAATGCGCTTGAGTTGATTAAATTCAGTATCAATCACAAAGTTTATGGCCTCAAAAGTCGGCAATGATTTGATGGATTTTCCAGGCAAAGAAGTACTGGCCCCAGGCGTAACGCGGTGGCAGCATGGTAGCTTAAAGGACATTGCAAATCCAAAAGGAAATCGTCGCCATCGCTGCTTGATTGCTTTGCCACGTTTATATATCTTTATACTATATCTGTGGGTGGGAGGGAGCTGCTTCTTCTTGTATTTGTGCAGCTTCTTCGATTTGGCTTCTGGTCAGTGCAGGCGGAAACGGAAGCAGAGTCTGCAGCGACAACGACATTGCCCGCCGCTCAATTTGGTAATGAAGTCCTTGTCGTTATCCAGCTCCTGGCTTGGCTTCATTATGTTTTCTTTGGAACAGGAAAATCATTAGGCCACGCCGATTTGGCCCGCTGATTGCTCAAGCTGAAACTCTAGAGTGGAATGTGAAGCTGCTGCAGCAATTTGTTGGCTCTGCCTCTGCCACGGCCACTCTGCCACTGTGCAGCAACTGCAATTAATTAAATTTTTGCCCCGTTGTTGTCTGTCGCTGGCTCGGGTGGGTTTTTGCTCCTGGTTGCAATGCGTGTGGCTTTAATAAATTTACAAAATTCATTAAACGCTTTGTGCTGCATGTGGGTTTGGTCCTGCTCTGCTCTGGTCTGCTGCTGTGGCTTGGCCTTTGGGAGGGGGCGTGGTCACGTTGGACAAAATGAAATGCAAGTCAGCGTACAAGTCCTGGGCGCAAAGTAATAAAGCTATTTTATTTGGCCTGCATATGCTTGGCAAGCTAAAAGAATTCCATTTGAAACTTGTTAGTAACCAAAGCCAAGATAATTAAACTTTATCCAATAAATAAAGGGGGTCAGTAAATTTAAGTGAATTATTTAAGAATTTTAAAGACAGGGCAGCTGCTGCTGTTAATTGTCTATTATATAAAAACGAATATCGATTGGACGACGGGTTTGTATGGCATTGCCATTGGCACTCTCCACCAACAAGAAGCAACAAAAGAGTGCAGTGAGTGTGTGTTTGTGTGAGTGCCTTTGTCTCGGTGCTTCATAAAAACAATTGGTCTGTTGGGGTGTGCACCTCTGTTCTAAATTAAGCATCAGCAGTTGTCATCATCCATCTCCTAAAGAGAACAACGATTAAATAAATAAAAAACATTTATATTTTTAACCCACCCACCATTACCCCAAAAGAATTATTCACTATCTAACCATATATATTCCAAATACGTAGTTTTAGTAATCAATTCTTTCAATGATTCAGGTACAACAACATGCTGTTCGTTTGTCCTAGGTAGCCACCCACGCAACCCACACCCGCCCTAACCCATCCAGCCAGGTAGGGACGACCATATGGATTAGAAGGATGATGAGATATATTAGAACGCCATCCCCCACAGAAACTGATCGAAGCAGACAAATTATAGCGCGATCACCGAGGACCGCCCCAGCAGTGCCCTGACAACAACCACCACTAGACGAACAAAACACGCCCACCGCGCCGCAAAAAACGCTACTCGTTACGTAGAAGCCCACAGCGACACGCACACCCACCCCTGCGCACCACGACTCACCCACAATCTCATACACTAACCATCATATTGCCCTTAGTTTTGACCCTCATTAAATGGCTAACCTTACAGAGCATTTTTGACGTTAAACCACAAAATCACAAGAACCTTTGTCTCGCATAACCCACCACATTTGTATTAACATGGTCAATATTCGAGCACAGGGCTTACATTGTTAGTTGTTAAAGGAACAGGTATGCTAGAACTAGGTACAGCAAACTCCTCTTGGTGTTAAGCAGACATACCTAACATCAGGGGCAATAGCAACAAGAGTTACCTCTGTTAATTTACTTGCATAAATATCTTATTTAACATTTATGGCCCTTTCTGACATCATGCGAATGCCCACTTTACAGCCTCATATAATTTAGGGGTAGAATAAAAACTTAACAGCCAACTGTTAAGTTTATAGCAACTTTAACATTGCCACGCCCATTATCAACTAACAGTTGCTGTAAATGTCCACCTAATAACACTAACATAAAACTGTTAGTTCCAGCAACCCCCTTTGTGGAAGGTAACATGAGGAACGCATGCGTTTGACCAAAAACTGTTCCCAGTTGTCAGGGGTAGTTTAACATGTTCTTTTACTATGAAAAACTCTAAGAAGATGGATTTTTGTTTTATTTTAAAATTTTTTTTTTGGTAAAGTCATTAGAGAAACTTACCAGCTACGCTTAACCAAAGTCACGCGCCTGCAACTTACCCCGCCCCTCCTTAGCGAAAGTACTGCTAGTAGTACTTATCATAATTGCGAGAAAGGTTTCGAATGAAGGAGGTTGGACCAAGTTGACTGCATTGGAAAATATTTGCTTAAATGCCGCAAACCAAAACTCAGTTAGTTGAAGAATGGAAAACAGCTGAGTCCCACACACACACACATATGTGTATGACTTTTCTATACATACATAGTGCACCGCAAAACGCGCAGCCCGAACGCCCGTGGGCCATGGCAACTAGGGATTGGTATTGGTTTTTGGGATGCGAACGATGCCAACTAGCACGCGAGAGATATTGATGTGCACAAAATATGCCAAATAGCTGTAGTGATATGATGACGACCAAGAGGTGGAGGAGGTGGGGGAGGAGGCAGGAGGAGGCAGGAGGCAGTATGTGAGAGAGCTGCCAAATCAAGCGCAAGCCCAAAAGTAGCAACAAATAAAATTTTATGCGCTGTGCGAAAAGTTTTTCTTTTGCATAAAGCCAGCAACAACAACATCAACAGGACCAGGCAATGGCAATTTTCATGTACAATGCAAAAGTTTCGATTTTATTGTACGGGTATGGAGCCAGTGCCTCTGGTTGAGCTGTCTGTTTCTGTTTGTTTTCATTCTGACAGCCATAGAGGAGATCGAAATGTGCTGTGTACTCGGCGATAAATACACAAAAAGGGCTATGGAAACGTTACTCAGTCGAAGCCAAAGCACCGACGCTCAGTTAACGCGGGCTGCTACTTCAAGCGATTTGGCTGCCGGCAAAAGTCAAAAATAGTTTGAAACACCATTGCCTGAGGTTTTCCTCCGCCCACACTCTTCAACAGGGTGGAAATTTACGCATGTTTCTTTGGCAATTACAGCTGTTGAGTTCAGGGTAAAAGAGAGACTGTTGCATGGAGGAATGAACTTGAGTTGAAGAAAAATAATAAATAAAATGTTTTTAAGCAACTCGAGTCCCATTTACTTAGTATGATTGAGTTTGATTGAGTTTTGAAAATTAAAAAAAAAAAAACTATAAACAATTTAAGCATTTCCAGTTCACTTCTCAGCAGTACTTATTGCCATATTTCCAACTGCTTATCACATTTGCTACTTATTAAGCTCAAGCTAACTCATTTGTTTGCCTCTGGTAAAGGGCTTCGAACGATTTGCAGATTCTCTGTGCAAATAGCAACAAACAAATCATTGGCAATTTAAAGCGTGCTACCAAGACAACTCAAATTGCCTGTCCATGAAAGACAGGAGGGAAAAAAGGGGGAGGCAACTATACAATACTCTTATGTGTGCTTATGTACTTGATACCCACAATTTAACATTTCCAACGTTCTCAGCTGCAATGAAACGCATTTGAGTTTCACTAATTTGCATATTGTCTGATGCAATTGCATTACAGCTGCAAACTTAATCAATTGGCCGGCACAAAGACAACTCAGACAGATAAAAAGTAGTCAGGCCAAGACCAGACTTACTAATTACCAGGCAATATCAAAGTGTAATTATGCTTGAGTGAAGTAAACAGGTGCTTGGGTCTATGCCACAAGCATAGACCAGAGATAAAGATAAATACAATAAATTGTTAAATGCATTAAGGCAAAATGTTGGAGGAATGTTTGCAAAATAAAATTGCTTAGCTAAGATTTTTTCTTATTATTTAGGGAAGTGAATTGATCTATTGGACTATTGGATAATACAAGGCCATAAAATTATAATTTTTCAGTATATTGGAGAGTATATCTTCGCTTAAAAAACCGTAAATTTTATTTGTAAGTTTAGAAATGGTTGTTTGCGATAAAATCAAAGAGAGTCAAAGCCAACGAAAAGATTCCCTACAAAACGTGTCTAAAAGGGGTCAAAGTGTGCATTTTAAGCAACCTTAAGCACAAATTACCAATAAACAACTAATAAAAAGTTATTTTAAGGACCATGTTTAAAAAATTTTAATGGGGAAACAATTAAATTGAACTAATGTAAACTAATCTTACATTTATTCATAACCGCTTTTCGAGATTTCCAAATGCAAAGTCGCGCAAGCACAATTTTTTTCATTTTTATACTCTGTACCTGGAGTACACAGAGTATATTAAGTTTGTGCAAAAGTGTCCGTCTGTCCGTATGAGCAAACAGACATCAGAGATGGTAAGAGAAAGAGGTTCGACATGTATGGAACATATGCTTCTTATATGTACATGCAGGCAGATCAAGTTAATTTTCAATTTGTGCCACGCCCCCTCACGCCCCCGCAAATTGGAATAACTAAGACTTCTTTTCGAACCTTATTTTTCATCTATATAGTATAGCACTATATAGATGTAAGATTTCGATCAAACCTAGTGGAATCATGGAAAAGCATAACAAACTAACAATTACGAAATTTGGAGGCGAACCCATTTAAAACAAAAACCGATCATTCGTAATGCTGCTATATGCTATAGTCCTACGATTTTGACAAAACTTTGTAGAATTGTTTACAATTGTGTTCATAAAATAAGTTTATGCCAATGAAAAAGAGGTTTTCATTGAAAACAAAAAAGTTTTTCTAACTAGAACTAGTTTTTCGACCGATCGTTCCAATATGCTACATGCCTATATGCTATAGTCATAGGAACGATCGGTCAAAAAACTAGTTTTAGTGAGGCAGACGGACGGATAGGGCAAAATCAACTTAGCTCGACATGCTGATCAAGAATATATATACTTTATGTGGTCGGAGATGCTTCCTTCTATGCGTTACAAACATCCGGACAATTTTATAATACCCTCTGCAAGGGTATAAAATCGTATTTAAAATGTATAGGACAATTTTTTTACCACGTCTTGACGCACTTAAACCCAAGTCTCCGATTTGGATGAAATTTTTTTTCTGGCACTATGGGGAATTTGACCGATTTTTTGGAATAAATGTATTTTTTAAAAGAATGCCGATTTTCGATTTTTTTATTTTAATGTATTAAGAAAACATCAAGCTGTTTTGTAACATACCGCAAATGTTAACTTAACAGTCTAGTATTTAAATACCAACTGTTAAAGTCAGCTGTTGCAACCGCACATGGTTTGTTTACATTTTGCTTAACTTTGAAGCTCACTTTCAAATCAGTAACTCTGAAACAATATTACGTAAGACAGTCAAATTTGAAATGATTAATAATTCTTCAGGTATGTACTTTGTGTAAATACTAATATGTTGCTTGATATGTGCGTCCAATTCTAACAATTTGTAAATGTAGCAGGTTTTGTTTTCGTTTGGGATTTGGTAAGAAAGTTCAACTTTCAATAGAGTCTTAAAAAATGTTAAACTTTGTTAAGTGAGTGTCTATATCCATGTTGAAGAGTCATTAATTGCGAATTCAGAACATATTGTCTCAACGTGCGCTTCGTGCGACTTTTCGCGTAATTTCATTTCTTAGGAACCAATCTCTTGATCAGAAACGCAGCCCTGCTGGAAGTGTGGCAAAAGCAAAAGGGTCTTCGAGAAAAAGAAAATGTAGTATTCACTTTTGTTAGCAAGCAAGTTGATTAATGGGATCTTGAAGTAAATCCAAGCGTCTTAAAAAAGAAGCCCGAACTTTTTCCCTCAATTTATTGCAGAAATGGCGAAAATGCCAGAAGATGGATAAGTTTTCGACAAAATATTTCAAGTGGATGGAAGGCAATCTTAGCTTGAATTTGATTGGAAATGCAAGCAAAGAAGTTTTTAAAAGAATCAATTGAAGTTATTAAGAGAGAGCATTTACAGATACAAGCTGAAATACAAAAAATAATATCATCCAAAGTAGTCCTAAAAAACAATCAATGCAATCAAAGCACTTAATGCCTTAACGGAAACAAAATCATTCCAAGCTTCCCCCATATGCAAAGCGACGCCAAAGGATTTTCTTGGAAGCAAAAATTTTAAGTGTCTTCAGTTTGTTCCTATTATGGACAATTTAAAATATGGTGTAAGTCCACTAAATTGCTGGATTAGATTTTTTGAATTTATTGGAGTATATACCGCTTACAAAATTGATATAAAAAAGTGGAAAATTTGAATCAAGGCGACAAATTCATGGTTTCGGAAAAAAAGAAACACATTCAACGTATGTTTTGGGAGAAGCTGGCGTTAAAGGTTGATCAACCAAAACCTGAACAAATATGAGCAACTTTGCCAAGAAACTGGGCACCTTATTGTGGACAAATATCCATGACTTCCCATGACACCGACTGTCCACAAGATTTTGGTTCACTCCAGTCGACTAGTTTGGCGAAGAGGGTGCAGAGTCCAGGAATAAGTATTATAAATCCGACAGACTCCACCATGCGAGAAAGCACAGTCGAATCTCCAACTTTACAGATGTTTTCCAGAGAGCCATGGATACTTCGGACCCCATCATTTCATCAACGAATTTAAAGAAGCGCGTCCGAAAACATAAGCGGCTTCTCTTCCACCAGAAGTCATTCAATTGTTATTATGCGAATATGAACCTGGAAAAGGAAAACGACTGATTTTTTGTATAACATTGAATAGAGTGAAATTTGTTATAAAAAAACTTTCCAACTTTCACTTTTCCAACAGATGTGTATGGGTATGTAGAACACTATACAAAAAAAACTCACTGAAATATGTTACAAAGTTCGCGAGTTATTAATTTATTCCAAAAAATCGGGCAAATTCCCCATAGTGCATTGTTAACACCCAAATGAATAAGAATTGGTATATGAAAAATAACTTTAAATTATTTTTAGTATGTCGAAAACAGCAACCAAACTTTAAACGCGATTACACTGCTCGACAAAATGGAGTCAATGTTCCCCCAATTCACCAAACCATATTTTTCTAAAGTATTTCAGCCCGCTAAGCATGAAAATTGACATGGGAAAAAAAACGATCGAATTGTTATCGAGATATTACATATCACACGGAGAATTAAAACGACTCCTTCTCAATTCAATTCAATTCAATGCGGACATACACATTCATTCAAATTCATTGAAAACGGGTGTTAAAACTCATTCAATGCATTTAAGCATGAAGGCTTCATAAGTTGATTTGAGTGCAATCATGCTGCTCTCTACTACGGACTAAGCACTTAATTACCAAGTGTAATAAATATGTAATTTTATGGATTTTGTAGGGTGAGGTGCGCCCTATTTCAAGACTTTGCTATGTTTTTAAGACAGTTTCATTCTTTCGTCAGTCGAAAAGTATGAAAATTATGTAGATTTTCCAGAGTTAACAGGAAATCTTTTGCTGTGATAAGTTTTTGCAATGCAACTTATGCATTAATACACTAAAAGGAGCTGAATGCCTACACACTACTGTTTCATGGATGTTATGTGATGTGAGACAGTAAAGGAACAGAAGTCATTAGCGAACGCCTACTGCAGATTGGATTTGGACATTCATAGAACAGCTCTGTATAGGCATCCAGTCTTTTTTTTTTGTTTTTGTCAAATTACATTATTTTTTGTCATAGAGGTTCAATTAACTAAAAGAGGTAGGGAGACAAAGTCAGTTGAGCTATAAATTCTAAACAACTTCTCATTTCATGCCTTAGTTACAATCTACAATTCCTGCATGATTCACATTCTCGTTATTTTTATACCCCTTACTCGTAGAGTAAAAAGGGTTTACTAAAGTCGTGCAAATCGGATAATAATTGGCAGAGTAATCAAAGTTATAAAAAACGTTGCATACTTTTTGGCACCATATGCGCTGTTTGCTTACATGTTTATGCTCTGCTAACTAACATAAAGGAAGGCTATTCAACATTAATGTCCCTGTAACGGTCTAGACAGGCGTAATTTATCCATTAACTATCGTCGTCTTAATGGTTAAATTTAGTGAAAAGAAGCCAGGAAGCCACTTAAGTTCTTATTACTTAAATCCTTTTGCGTAATATCAAAGAGGTGCCTATCAATTGCATCTGCAGTTCAGCTTCAGTTATCAAAGTTTTTTTAATTTGATTTTAAATATATTTTAAATAAGACATACGTTAAAGTCATCGCTCAAACATTCCTTTCTCTACAGCTTTTCATTCTTCTGCAAATTGGCGAGCGTTGAGAGAGTACAATCAGTGCCATTTTGCTCCCTTTATTCTAACCACTAACGTATTAGCGGGCCGCTTGACAGTTTAAATTTCCACAGCGCAATTTTTTGCTTGGCTTTTGTTGCATATTTCACTGGTCGTTTTACTTATTGCAGCTAGTAGACCAACACCAGGAAACACCAGGAACTGCCAAATGGCTTGCGCAAAGCGGAAGAAAAACTAAAACAAATGTCAGTCGTAGTTGACGCGTTGCTACCAACCCCATCCCCTCTGCCGCACCAACAGCCAGCGAAATGCAAATGTCATTTGCAGTTGACACTTGACTCAGCACTTCGCACTGTCCTAGGGCACTTTGGGGTTTTCACCTGCGACTTGGTCCTACTGCAGTTGTTGGTACAATGGGTAAAGAGACACACACACACACAAAGGAAAAAAAAAAGTGAAATAAAATAAAAAGTTGTGGGCCAGCACAAAAAAAATGGCAGGCAGGCGACTAATGCCAGCTGAACATGAATAAAGTCGTGCCCCTTTGGGAAGCTGCCACTGCTGTTGCTGTTGCCATGTCGTCGCTGTCGTTATTCTCGTGGTCGTCATTAGGAGGGCAGACGTCAAAGTATGCGCTTTGTTTTTGCTGCGTGTTAATAGCCCTTCACTCTCCCCTCCCCCAACCTCCGGCGGGTTGGACCGAGTTGACACAGGCGCTCCAGGTGGGGCAACGGCAAAAGTCAAGTGTTGCAGTTGGCGTCGTGTGGCGAAAGTGAAGTTTGCACAGCAAGCAGCATGACATCTTGTGTGGTTTTGGGGCCAAGAGTGTTGATGCGTTTAATGTGCGGGTTAACTTCACAAGCGGCTTAAAGTTTTTTCCAATTTTGCTTAAAATAAAACCTAACTGTTCTTGGATAGGAATTTCGGTAGTTCGAATTGCAACCGGAGATAATTTTATATACTTCAAGGTCAAATGAGTCGTATGCGTAATTAATGCGTTCCGCTTATTAAGCACTACAAGCGCTTGTTGTGGGAACTACTGAAGAGAAATTTTAAGCTTTCAGTGAGCTTTCTTAAATGTAGAAATTAAAGGCCAACAGGGGGCGCTGTTGAAGCGGTTTTAGTGCTTTGAAATTAAAATACTTTTTCAGAGAATTCTAAAAAGGAGAACTACATTTAAAAGAAAACATTTTGACAATAAACAATTTTTAGAAAATGCTTTCTTAGCTTAAAAAACATTTTTTGATAACTTTTTGAACTACTGTTGCTGTTGAAATTCCTTAATAGTTTGACAAATTCTTGCCACTCTTTCTCAATTAATTTTGATTTGTCGAAAGCACTAGCAACAATAAAATGCCTCAACTGCCAAAAATATAGTGCTTTGGCAAACCGCCTTAGTGCTTAAAAAGAAATCTACTTGATTTAAATTAATACTTGATAAAAATTGATTTAAAGTAGATCTGTGAGATTGTAAGCTTTTTCAACCTACATTTTTTTTATAAATACTTACCTCCATTTTAAATAAAGCCAAACTTTTTTCAATTTGCTTGCAAATATTAAACAATAACAAAAAAGATAGTACCGATGAACTCAATGGAGCATTGAGTTTATTGAGTATTAGAAAAGTTCCATAATAAAAAAGTTGCACTTTCGACCATTACACCCAGTGAGGCTAATGCTACGATTTGAGTTTGAGTAAATAATTCGGTCTTAAGCCGATCGATCTCAGAGACTATAAATGACACAGCCACAAATTTTTGCATGTAGGTAGGTAGGAACATAATACGCAGATAAAGTTTATTTCAGATTTTGAAAACTTCCACACTCCCCCTTTTAACCGCCAAAAACTGTCAAAGCCACAATTTTTAAGTTGTAGCGTCGTGAATTTATATATATCAAGTAAGGACCATTGTCTATCTATTCTGAAAAGTACAGTAAGATCGGACAAAAATCACCGAAGCTATATACGAATCAATTTTGCTTGTTAAAGGGAGGGTCGTCTTGCATTGTCAGCTAGCGCACGTGTGTTTGTGTGTGTATGTGTGAGTGTGTGTGTACACATTCTTAGAAAATGAATGAAAACTAGCGAAATCAAGAGAACATTTTTTAAAGGGTGTCTAAAGATTTCATTAAATTTTGAAATCTAAAACCCATCTACGGAAACAAAAAGTTCAAACAGAATGCAGAAGAAGCCATAACAAACTATTATAGCACCATTTCATGAATTCGACTTGCACACGAAAGTTGACTATTACTACCTTTAGGCAAAGCTCACTTTGCAAAATCATTTCATGAAATGGGTCCGAAATTGCGTGCATAAACACAATTTCATGAATTCGACAGCTGACGAAAGGTGAATATGAATTCAGCCAACTTAACGTTGCGTTGGTGTGCCGATCTTTTGTTTTCTCATAAGTGCACTGATCATTTTGTGAATTTGCAAATGCAGCATAAACAGAAACAAATTCAATTTTGCTAATTGAAGAAATCCTGAATTTCATAGCATAAACGTAGTATATGAATTCGCCTTCAATTCATGAAATGCCGAGGTGTTGCCAGATCTTTTGATTTCTTATATGTGCAGTGGTCATTTTGTGAATTTACAAAAGCTGCATAAACAGGAACAAATTTGATTTTTAAAATCGTGAATTTTATAGCATAAACGTAGAATATTATGTGATTGCATTTGAATATAAGTTTCTGTTTGCACTATAACAGAAACCATATTAATATCAAGATTGAAAAATATGTCCCGTGCGACATCTCCCGTGTGAAAGTGTTAAAAATCAAATTTTGAAAAAAATTTTAAATCATTTTTTGGTCAAATCAAAACCATTTTAAAGAGTCATGAATTCACACCATTTTAAAATATCACTTGTATATTGTGTTTTAAGTCGTCCACAAACCCTTGTTTCTTAAAATTATTTTGAAACCAAAATTTCTCCAAATCAACCTAAGCCGACACATATCTCAAAATAGAATATTCGGTTTAGTTTCGACATTTTTATACCCTTAAAAAGGGTATATTAAAATTGCTCGGATGTTTGTTATACATAGATGGAAGCATTTCCGACCACATAACCTATATATATTCTTGATCATTTTCATGATTGCACTAAGTTTGGTCCAAACCGGAAGACTGTATAGTACAGCTGCCATAGAAAAGTTAGGTTTGAAAAACAGTCTTAGTTAGCGTCGTGAAAATTTGTGTGAGCTTCAAGGGTATATAAACTTCGGCCGAGCCGAAGTTAGCTTGCATCCATTTTTTTAATTTAAATGAGTTCCGCGGTCATGTTCTACATCATGGAAATGCCCATATATTATTTTAGTGGTGTTGACAAATACCTTTAGAAGCTCACTCACTTTCAATGTCTTTTTGTAAATCAGTAAGCAGAATATCTTAATTAGGTTTAGACAATTAAAATTGAAAATATTTTCAAATCTATTTTAAGTTATTTTCAGGTTGTACTATGAGCTGTTCACTGGGTTGTCAACCTCAAGTTTATCAGCCTCAAATTTAAAGGGAAGATTAACGTCTTTAAAAATTTCTGAACCTCAGAATTCCTCTCAGAGATAGGAGTTAATAGGGCAAGTAACCAAAATCGAAAACCCCCTGATGTGGGCGCAGAAAGCTAGTGCTGTTTGTATTTTAATTGACTTATTATAGCTCTCACCGCGTTTAAATAAATGCAGCCATGTGTAACGGTTGTCTTAGCTAGTTTTGTGCTTTGGTAATCCCAATAAACCAGTTATTTATACTGAAACAATAAAAATAATGTTAGATCGGTTTTATGTTATTAAAGATTCACAAATGAACCTAAGCTTTCATTCACTGAAAGGAATAATCTTAGAAATTCAACCCTGCTTAATCGATTCTTTACTGAACCAAATTCTACAATTATTCTGATTCAAAATAAGTTTCGTAATACATATAAACAAATATCAAAGTTAGAAGTAAGGGTTCGCTTTATGAATATTCATTAGAACACATTGGTTTTAAGCTAATTATAAACTATATCATATTTTTTTAAAAATAGGAGTTAATAATACTTTGCAATTTTTTTGAACGCGAGCGACGTCGGCTATTACGCTAGTTATTTAAAAAAACAATAATATAACTGCTTTCAAATATGCTTTGTTAAAGTTTCGTGTGATAAGTCTAGTCTAACTAATACAAATATCGCTTTAAAGTTTTCTTACATAATCTATTTACTTGCGGTTGCATTTTGCACATGACTATATAATAAATATTCCACTAATTATCGCAAACTTAGCATACAAGGTTAATAATATTCTAACGGCAAGTAAATTGCTACAGTCCTGCAATTAAAAAAAAATTTAAATACACACAACTGACCGTCAAAAGGCCCACTATTTATCCCCAAGCCAAATGATTTACGAGCAAAAACTTTAAGAGATACAAAGAACGCGAGAGAGAGAGACAGAGAGAGTGACGCTAAAGAAAATGGAGAGATCATACATCAACTTCTATGCCCAACCGACAAATGCAATGCCTAAAGCAGTCATCGTTCAGTTGCCACTCCGAACGGCACACACCGGAAGTTGAATCCAACGTGATGCACGAAGAAAGTACACATACAGATAATACTAATAATGACACGGCCGCGTCAGCGGTGTGGTCGGTACGGGGTCAAGCGTGGGAACGCTTAAGTCCCGGTCAAAGGATTCAACATCTTACATCGAACTCAACCAACGCAACGGTGCCGCAGAATCTATTCACCAATCCGGCCATACAGCCATCAAGTGTGATCAATTTATCTAATTCTACGGATGTGGTTATAGGACCCATGACACAATATCAGGGACCAGTTTCGATATATTATATGGATGCTAGCATGGAGTCTCATGCCATGCAGACAGCAGCAGGTAAGATTTTGGAGGGGGATTGGAAATTCCTGGAACTGCAGCTGAGCATGTATACAAAGCACTTATCGGGTGTATCGGATATACGCAAGTGAATGTTTGTTTGTATGTTTATTATAGGCGTATTGACTACACAGTAAACGAGAAAGCAGAGCTAACTTCGTCTGTGCCCAAGTTTAAATACGCTTAAAACTTTTGTGACCACTGACTTAATTTTGTGACTAATGACTTAATTTATAAATTTTATGTCTTGTGTCATCGGGACATTTAATAAAAAAAACTAAGAAAAAAAATTTTTATGGAAGCTACAATAAGTGACTACCTGATTTTCGCGGTTCTGACATATGTGCAGAGTGCAGCTAAAAGTTGACTGTGTGCAAAATTTCAGCTCGATAGCTTCAAAACTGAGGGACCAATTTGCGTAGAAACGGACAGACGGACGGATAATGCTCAATGGACTCAGCTTGCCATGCTGATCAAGAATTATATATACCTTATGTGGTCGGAGATGATTCCTTCTATGCGTTGCAAACTTCTGAGCAAAACTATAATACACTTTTCAAGTGTAAAACAAGCTTAGTACATCTACTGAGTCCGTAAACCGTTTCGTAAGTGCTTTAAAGCCGGTTCAAACGGGGTTCCGTTTTTAACTGGAAATTTTCCTTCTTAGAGCTTGAACCAGTTTTGAACTAGTTCTGAGATTCCAGCTATGAGCTTAAAGTTTGATAAAAATGGGAATAAATCAAGAACTTTGTACTTGAATTAAACAGTGTCAATAATACTGTAAGTACGAAAATACTTGATTTAAGTTCAAAACTCTAATTTGAAGTACTTTTTTCCAACCTTAATACTTGAGTTCAGACTGTTTCGAGGTAAATTAATTTGGGTTGTAATTTTCTTATGTCAAGTACGTTAGCAGTGTGGGTTTGCCGCTAGAAAAAAATCAGTCACTGAAAACGCAGTCAAAACACATACCACAAATCTGACTCCAGCTCACGCAGACACCCAGTGACAGAAATACGATTAAAAGATGAGTGAGTATAAGAGCTGATTAAATATTTTGAATGTCGAATCATACCCTAGACGCTTTTACAACGAGTATACTCGAGTCAAGAAAACAGACACTCTTGCAGATTTCTGCTTTGATGTTATCATTAGGTGGAGTTCCATATTTTTATGCTTGAATATGAATATGAATGTGAATGTGAATGTGAATGTGAATGTGAATATGAATATGAATATGAATGTGAATATGAATATGAATATGAATATGAATATGAATATGAATATGAATATGAATATGAATATGAATATGAATATGAATATGAATATGAATATGAATATGAATATGAATATGAATATGAATATGAATATGAATATGAATATGAATATGAATATGAATATGAATATGAATATGAATATGAATATGAATATGAATATAAGATATAGGAAGGAAGAATAAGAAGATATGTGATACGAACTGTTTGAATAGTTAGTACTTTGAGACAACGAGCGATTCCGAAAAATAACTCTCGGAGCAAGGAGATGCCCACCGCTGATTTAGACACTTTCCAAAATATTATTCAGGACCCGAGCAAAGCCTTTTATAGAGTCTGTATATAAAATTATAAGATATATATCATGGTACTGGGCTTATTAAAAATGCATACAGTGTAGCATATTACGTATACGTCACGTACTCTCAAACAAAGCGCGCGCGCTTCGCAATTAAATACAAAAGAAAAAACAAACCTTCAAAGAGAGACGGAAATGTTAAGAAACAACAACAAAATCAAAGAGTGCAAAAACGTAAATGTGTAAAATGTGATATGGCAAATTCCCCCAACAACAATAACAACCACAATAAGAAAGCCCGGCAAAAGCCTGTTGATGACGCAGCCAAAAGTCATAACCAAACATGTCAATGGGAAGGGAAAGACAAGTGAGGGCGCTGGGTAGCAGGCGACGACAGCGACAACGACGGCCATCGATAGCCGCTCGGCATTGCCTAACACATTTCAGTTGTTTCTGTGACGAGTTCAGGTGCGGTCAAAGCTGCTCCCACAGACTTGCCACTTGGGTGACTCTCCAGCCATTTCTATCTCAATTTGTGATAACTTGTGCCACAATTTACTCATGATTCAACTTTAGAATTAGTCATAAAATTATTGCAGAAATAAAAATGATGTGTGAAAAGACTTAGCAAAAAATTTTGATAAGCGAAATTTGCGTGTATGTTTGGCTACTGTACAGAAGCAATTGCCATGAAGCTGCTAATGAAAGTGCACTCAGAGCGTACAGCGCGTAGAAGGCGCACACCGGAACCACAAGTAGCCCCCTCCAGAGATTCCTCCAGTAATGTCTCTCTCTCATTTGTTAGCATCTCATCTTAATCTATTTAAACCATTTTTTTTTTACAGGCGTCAATAGCAGCCGTGCCAACTTAAATCACAGTACCAGCCATACAACCTCCAAACGTCTGACTCGTAACACCATTCTGCTTATCGCTCTTATCCTACTTGTTCTCATCACCGGGCTTATTATACTCTATGTAGAACTGAATCGTCCTCGCGCTGAGCAGCCCAACAAATCCATTTATTTTGGCAATAACTATGATCATATCACGTGTAAGTAGTTTTAGAGCTACCTTTTAAGTAGCCTTTTGGGAAGGCCAATTCACAAATTCTACAGTCCCTAATCTAGGAAATGGCCATCTGATCATCAATCGTGAGCAATGGGGTTCCTCATCTATAGACGGACCAGTTACCTTACCCCTCAAGCATCCCATCCCGTATGTCCTCATCACTCACATCGGTGTCCAATCCAAGCCCTGTGACAATGTCTACAAATGTTCGATTAAAATGCGCACCATACAAGACTCGGCCATTGCGGAGAAGAACCTGATCGATATACCATCCAACTTTTATGTGAGTTGTTGTAATAAAATTAATGTTCCCTTCACGTTCGAATTACCGTTGACAATTGTTTGTCTCAGGTCTCAAGCGATGGTAATGTCTATGTGGGTCGCGGTTGGGATTTTGCAAATTCTTATGCCAACCAAACGCTGTCGGTTACCTTTATGGGTGACTATGGCCGGTATACTCCCACTGAGAAGCAAATAGAAGGAGTTAACTTTCTATTGTCGCATGCGGTGGCCAGCAAGAGATTGGATGTGGACTACAAGCTGGTGGCTCAGAATCAGGTAAGATATGAGGAAAACACTTTTTGTCAGGTTGAGTCGGTAGGGGAAGAGTTTGGATGGATTTTGTAGTATCTTGATTTAGAATGGAATGAGTAAGAGTTAATGCGATAATATACAGCTAATGCAAAAGTATTGCGGCTGTTGGTGAAGTTTGGACCTGCCGTCGCCTTTGCCAGTTAGTGACGTAGGAAAGATTCGCAAGCTTTTCCATACGAATTCGGCAAAAAAAAAGTCATCTGACTCTCCCTGCGGCCCGGGGTGGTGAAAATGGTAGTGTGTGTGCCTGCTGTGCAAGAGTTCGTGTGTTCGAACCCACCTCGGGACATCAAATTGAAAAGTTTTTATACCCTGTACCCATGGAAATTGAGTAAAAGGGGAACATGAAGTTGTGCAATAGTATGTATCAGCATTTAGGTAGGTAAATACACTACGTATAGAAAACTAATCCCAAGGAAACGGGAAAGCCAAGCTTTCAACAACACCACCAAATATGCAATGTCAGCGTGACGTGGACGCTTATATCTAATTTCTATACTCTGCACCAGAAGGAACAGCCAAAATGAAGCATCTCCGACCCTATAAAGTATTTACATTTTTGATCAGCATCAACAGCCGAGTCGATATAGCCATGTCCGTCTGTCCGTCCGTATGAACAAACAGATCTCAGAGATGGTAAGATATAGAGGTTTGACATGTACGGCACAAAAACTTCTTATACTTGCAGGTAGATCAAGTTTATTTTCAATGTTTGCCACGCCCCTTTAGTGGAATCTTGGAAAAGCATAACAAACTAACATGTACATTTTTGAAGGCGATTCCATTTAAAATAAAAAAGGTTTTCACACTAAAACTTCTTTTTCGACCGCTCATTCATACTGCAGCTATATGATATAGTCATCCGATATTGACAAAACTTTGTAGAATTGTGTAAAAGAATATAAAAAACAAATATATGCCAACGTAAGGGACGTTTCTTTTGAAAACAAAAAAGTTTTTCTCCCAAGAACGAGTTTTTCGACCGATCGTTTCTATGTGAGCTATATGCTATAGACCAACAGAATGACCAGAATTTGTAGAATTGTGTGGAAGCATATAAAACAAACATATTCTAGTTTTGGGGACATTTCCATTGAAAGTTTTTCAAACTAGGACTACTTTTCAGACAATACTTTCTATGACAGCTATACTATATAAATGTCCGATTTCGGTAAACTAAGAAATACAAAAACAAAAAAGTTTTTCTCACTAAAACTAGTTTTTCGACCGATCGTTCCTATGACAGCTATATGCTATAGTCATTCGATCCGACCGGTTTCGACAAATGTGCAGCGTATTTGTACCAAAAGACTTCGTGCAAAGTTTGGTGAGGATAGCTTTAAAAGCTTAAGTTAACTTTCCCATATTTTTTTTGTATTGAAAAATTAAGGTCATACTGGCGCCCCCTTAATCGCTAGTTAATGGTGTTTATTTACCGAGAAAAGAGAAAAAAGTTCAAAAAGATATGTTTTAGTGGACGCGACGGGGCTCCAAAGTTTTTAATATAACTCATACGCAGTGTTGCCTTTTAACTTTATATATTTTTGAAGTTGGCGTTGATCTCTCACAAAATGTTTTTGTACTTTCAAAAGGTTACTCTGATTTAAACAAAAGTTTCCAAAAAATAAGGGACGATACCCAAAAAAATTGATTTATACTAAAAATGTTGGTGGAATAAACTTACTGCTAAGACTTTGATTTGAGACATGTTTCATAACACTAAAAGGTACATTATCGAGAAACGAGCACACTATTTAAGAAATGGATTCAAAGAAGACCAAAAACTAAGATAAAAATTATTTGGAGAACTTCGTGGAGGACTAACATGTGGCGCTGGTCAAAGCAACTCATGTATTGTGTTGAAGAGACCTTTCGATATACACTTCCCCAAACCCAAGTGTAATCCCACTTTTTCTTAATTCATGAACAGTGGTTGTGAGGCTATGAAAATTTTGTGCGAACTTTATGATTGGCTTGGGCATGTTTTAGAACCATTTTTTACTTGCTAAACAAAATTTAAAAAAACATTTAACTTTACGTTTCTTGCGTGGGAATGGAACCCGTGACCTCTTGCTCTCGTACTAAACACGAAAGTCGTCATCTTAACGTAGTCGGCTGTCGAGCTTATGACAAAATTGGGTAATTTTGTTTAACAAAATCGAATACCTTGCCAGAATTTCAAAAGTGACAACTCCACCCATGTAGGACAGATCTTATTGTTGGAAATTCGATGTATACTTAATTTTTAAAGCAAACTTTATGGCATCGTCGCGCCCATTAAAGCCGATTTTGTTTTTTTTTTTGTTTGCAATTTTATTATCTATAATACAATAGGTGGCGCCGTTACTAAATTTCAATTTTGTCCTTAAAAAAACACCCTAGTGAACATATGTTCATGAATTGAGAAAAAGCGGGCTTAGCAGACTATCGTCACCAAACGGTCACGATTTTGGTACACTTAGAACGGATTTTTTCTCAGTGAACCAACATGCAAAAGTTTGAGGCTCTATCTCTTATTGTCTCTGAGATCGACGCGTTCATACAGACAGACGGACATAGCTATATCGACTTGGCTTTTGACGCTGATCAAGAACATATATACTTTATGAGGTCGGAAATGTTTCCTTCTCCCTTTTACATACATTTGCACAACTTCATGATCCCCCTTTTTCCATTTTTAATGAGAACATATTATATAAATTTTTTTCACATCTGATATTATCGAACAACAACATAAGATTAGTGACTTTCGTAAAGGTCCAATGTATTATATACGGGGTGTCCCAGAAATCTCTAGAGATTTTCGTATAAACGAAGAGATTTTTAATTTAACTAGGAGGACTTTATATGTAAAGTGACAAGAATAATGTCGGCTGCTAGATTTTTGGGAGGGAAAACCATACGCATCAAATCTACTTTGCCTTAAGCATCGGTTCCAAATCTCTCAACTTTTGTCATCTTATCTAGTAGCAATTTGAAGACACTTCACATATAAAGGCAAGTAGTTGTAATTTGAAATTCAACGGTTAATACGAAAATCTCTAGTGTTTTCTGGGACGCACCCGATCAAGAAATGCCAATCAGCCAGGTCCAAAAAAGATGAAAAAAGTGAATTTTTTAGTCCATTTCTTTCAAACAACAACAAATTAATAATTAGAATTGCCAGAGACCAGAACAATAGCCTTCACCTAGCACACATCTGCTGAATATAGTAAATAACAGGGGGGTCTTAAGTTGAAACGTATCGCAACTATGCTCGACTTTGGGCTCCGTGGCTGCGGAACACCGTTCAAGGAACCTTCAAAAGAGAACATTTCCGAACTCATGCTTTAATTGGCCACAGACTAAGCCCCTCAAAAAATAAATATTTGGCTTGACACTTCCCAAGGACCAAAGCCGAGCTCCTCTCAATCTCTTGGCTTGTGTGCTTCTATTTTTCGTACAAGAGAAAGGGACCATCAGTTTTACGAACGGCAAATTGACATGCTTTTTTATGACTAGTTACTTCAAAGCTGACGCTAACAGCTAGTGAAGGTGACCGGGTGTGTAAGATTTTTAAGAAAAAACTTTTCATTAGATGTCTCGATCACGAATAGAACCCACGACCTCCACTTATTGCACCAGAATTACAACCTTGATTTTTAAAATTTCTGCCGGTCAGTTTTTCATTCTGTCCCAGTGTGCTAAGATAAGCGCGAAATTTTTTTTTATTAAAATATTTTATACGGGCTATGAAATGAGCCAAGAGTCCCGACTACTTTTAAATACATCCGTATCCAATGCCTTTGACACCGCGCTAACCCGTTCTTTATTAAGGGGGTCTTCTGGTTTATACATTTTTCTAGAAATTTTTTTCTTTTTATACTCTGTACCAGAGGTCTGTCCGTCTGTCTGGTAAGAGGTAGAGGTTTGACATGTATCGGACATATGCTTCTTATACCTGCAGACAGATCAAGTTTATTTTCATTTTTTGCCACGCCCCCTCCCGCCCCCGCAAATTGGAAAAAACGTCATATCTCCCAAAGTTTTATAGATAGAAGGTTCGTTCTTTCTGAAAATATTTAGTAATCAGGATTATTTATGGACCCGCCTTATAGATCGGAGTGAACGGTTGTCGAAGATAAGGAAACAAACATTATGGGCAGACCGGTCGCACGGTGATGGGCAGCACTTCAGGTACAGATAGAAGTCGGGTTGACCGACTTTCTAGCAGCCATTTGAAAATGAAAAATCGATTTTTCACCTTTTTTTGTAGTCCAGTGTACAAAAAATATAAACTTTTGGGCGGGGGTTTAGTTATCTGAGATAGATTTTCAATAAAAATAAGATGTCAGAACTTAAATCGGAAAAGCGGTTCAAAAAATACAAATCCGCTATCTAGTATCGAACGTATACGGCCGAAGTACCCTGTCAGTTAAACTTTATATCTAATTTAGTCCATATATCGGCAAAAACAGCCAACGTTTTTTTTTACACGTTTTTAAATTGATTAAAAGGGAATTTTGGTCAGGTTCCGAGTTTAAAAAGACCTATTTTTAAATCTGGAACGGAACACTTCTGTCTGAAAAAAAAATGGGCATAAAAAACACAAAAATATTTCTTGATGTAACATTTGTTCAGTTTCAACTTGCTTAACTAAAACTGTTTATACTCAATTTTTTTGTTTTTCAGACGAAAATCTCTAAGAGTCCCGGCGTCAATGTGTACAAAGTGATAAAAAACTGGCCACATTTCTATCATTGTGACTTGAATAAAGGACCTTTCTGCGGCGTCGAGTTGGGCATGAAACCAGCCGATTGGGATTCAAAACAATAACTTGATATAGACTTGCAGACTTTACCAAAATAGGTTTTAAGTTTATTCTTAAGTATATATATTCAATATAAAACGGCAAAAGTTGTCATTTCCTATAGCTAATCATTTATATTGGACTTTGGTTGTTGATGTAAAACCGGTTGAGGAGAGGGCTGTAGCTTTACAGGTGTTTACTCTTCTTTTTCCTCTCATTTTTTTGTCAGTCTCCCTCTAGTGGTTTATTTTGCTGTCGCTTAAAAGCTGGAAATTCCCAAGCGTGAAACAAACCTATCATCATGTAGACTCTCCGTCTCTGAATTTGTATACCATGTATGTATAACCAAACGAATGTAAGTATGTATAAGAGTATACAACATCATTATCGGTAGCTTGTCGTCATTATGAGCAACCCAACGAACGAAGCGCGATTTGGATTGATGCTGGTGTCGTTGTTTTTTGTTGTTTTTCAAGATAATTAAAAAACAAATAAAAAAAACTGAATATCATTTGGAATTATTTAAAGCATACCCCGACTGGTTTTCCTGCGTATTTTCCAACTCAATACGTCAAGCAGCACAGGCGAGAAAAATTGTGAAAAATTATAGTAAATATTTTATCTTACTTAGTCAGACTTGGGAAATTTCCCAAGTTTGCAGTTTGCCAGTTGGCTAGCTTTAGTCCGAACCACAATGACCTACTCTAAGTAAAGTGCATTGCGGTTTGTTTTCTTATCAGTAAATACTTTAATACAATTACACTTGAAGATCGATATGTCTTCTTTTATTTATGATTAAATGCCAATCCCATGTGAAAAGTGTGGGCAGCAAAATAAGAAAAAGTAAATTTGCTTTAAGTTAAGTCCGATTATGGCAAAAGTGCGGCACGTGTAGCAGGTACAAAGAAACCGAAAACCTCAAAAAAAAAAAATACAAACAAAAGTCAATGAATGTTGGCTGGTCTGCTATTAATAGACTTGAACGCCGTTTGACCCATCAGCATGAATGTTGGCACATCTATAATTTTGGTTATTTTGTTATTTTTCTTGGAAAACATTGTTAAGCTATTAATTTTGTTGTAACACCAAAAAAGTAGCCATAGACATTTGCTACTTTCATTTAGTTTTAATAATTTATTAATAGATCGGAAAATATTTGACCTTAATAAAAACTATTAGCAGTTGCAACTTTTATTTTTTGGATAGTTGTTGGAACTGCGCTTGAAATACCAAACTCAGTGCGAGAAGATCTGCTAAACCATCTAAAGAACGAGATTTGGAGACTGGAAACTGAGCAGATCAGAGCCTCAAAAAATGACTTTACATAATTAACAATAACCTTTTATTTTTAAAATATTTTTGTTCACTGTTTTGTAGGCGGCAGGGCTTAGCTCCACAACCAGCGACATACTCATTTAAAATTAAATTGAAAATTAAGGAAAAATCTTGAGAATAAAATCCCAGTGATAGGCATCTAGTTTGCAGAGTTCGTTATTAACGGAAGTGACATAGCCAATAGACTTAACTATTTTTTTCCAAAATTGGTCAAGATAAGGGTCAGTAGGGGAAAAATAATAATAATTTAGAACGTCCAAAACTGTCTTAGCTTAGCTTCATAATGTAATATCCTTTCTAATCGGACTATTGAGCTCTTCCTCGATGTCCCTGGCTATATTCTGGAGAAAACGCACTCTGCAATCCCTGAGGCCTTCTGAGAACCTGCCAGTCCGGAAACACTGAATTACGTGGTTCAGATGCGGGTACTTGCTGGTAGTAGTACTGGTAGCTTGAACCTGAAATCTTATTTCAAAACGCAGAGTTTTCCAATTCTGTTTTCTTATTTTGTTAGAAAAAATTTATAAAAGCCAACTGCAAGGGTATACAAAACTTCGGCCGAGTCGAAGTTAACTTTCCCCTATTTTTGATATTCATTTTCCATATCCATTTTTCATATCCTTTTGATGATTTTCAGCTCCGATGGATGCAAATCAAAGTTCATATTAACATTAAAAGGATATTTTAATACCGAAAAAAGGATAATAATTTATATCCATTCCAAATGGATACCAAAATCATCCAATAGATCATCAATAACTTATCTTTTATTTCTCGGTGAATATCGTTTCGACAATAGTAACGATACATTTTTTGTTGCTATAGAAATGTGTGTTCTTGTATTTTATTTTTTCTAAGACTATGCTAAATTTTACTGTTGACACCATTCTTAGGAGTGACCGCACGTTCTTAGGAAATAGGTATATGTGCAAGCTCATTTTGATCTGCTTTTGGAAATGAGCATCCCGATAACTTAATATATTTTGTGACAGTTATTGGGATAAAACGAATGGTAACTAGTGAATGCATTAATTCATGAGACAATTATTCTATAATGACAAGTGAAATGGAATCGAACTGCGTTACTACTTTTTTAAGTTATCAGGATTTCTCCAATTCCACTTTGTTTTTAACAAAATATAAAAAAAAGATATTTTCCGACAAATTTACACCAAAGGGATTGAAAATTGGGGTGTTCCCTAAACTTTTTGCCTTGAACATTTCAAGACAGTTTGCCAAAGATAGTTTCGCAAACTTTTCTTTTAGACAAAGATACTCGTAATTTTGTCCCTAAGAAACGGTTTATTTGAATTTCCATAAAATTAAGATTCGATTTGATCCTTAGCGATGATGCATTTTTTAAATCTTGTATCGAGCCTATCTATTAGGCCGGGTGGCTCAGCGGCTAGAGTGCGCGACCGCTGTGCAAGAGGTTGTGGGTTCAATCCCGCCTCGGCACATCTAATGAAAAGTTTTTTCCTTGAATAAACTTTACACCCGGTCACCCCTTTCTGCTGTTGGCGTCAGCTTTGTAGAAATTAGCTATTCAAAAGCTTCTCAAACTACCGTTCGGACTCGGCATTAAACTGTAGGTCCCTTTTTCTTGTACAACATGTAAAATAATTTTTGCCAGGATTAGAGATCATGTGTCTATTCAAAGAAACAGTTCAAATCTTAACTTTAGTGGCGATTCAATTTATTTTAACAAGGATTGTTAACAGGAATCATGCATTGAGGTCAAAGAGCAAACTTTTGATGGCGTTACGTTCTTATGTAAATGGCATCATTCTTATCACTGCTGGTGACTTCTGTGGTGTCAGCGTTCCTTTGTTAAGCCGTGCAGGTAAACAAGTGCCCCCCACTATATCTTTAGAATTCATCGCAAGCAAATTTATTCTACTTTTTCGCAAAAAATTTCCAACAACATGTATTAGCACTACAAAAATCCATAATCCAGTGTCTGGTCATCCTTTTGTAGCGATAGGATTTATCGACATCGGGTGAAACTGTTGTTCAGAAAGCCAAATGACTTAACCGCTGGTCGTCTTGAGGAACAAATTTGACCGGCGGTTGGCTAACCGGAACTTTTGACAAACTTTTATAAATTTATAAAAACATAAACTTACAGATAACAGAATAAAATCTAAGTCTATCTATCACAAAACACCTATCTAGGAGTTGAGAAATCGACCCTTAGTTAACGCAAAATAATTTTCATTAGATTTATAAGCGGTTTTTAAAATGAGATTGAAACTTTGTTTTAGTATTAAATCAAAGGCCATAAATTAACAAAGAAAGGGTATAAAAAGTAACGATCTAAATATATTTTTAGTGCAAAACTTATTAGTTTCGTGAGCTATCTCCACTTCCGCTGTTTCTGATTTATTTTTATCTATTAAGAGTTTTGCCAACTCTTTTCTGGGCTATCGTCAATCGCCGAATACCCAGACTAAAGCGTGCAACAATAATTACAAGCTTATTCAAGTTTTTTTCTTCTTTTATTTTTGTTAACAATAACTAAGTTTTGGCCACAATTTACGCAATTTATTTGGAGAGTAGCGCGTACGGTGAAATTTCAAAAAGAAAACAAAAAAAATCTTTTTGCGGTGCACAAACAAAACAATTCTCGGAAATGTGGCGAACAATTTAAAATCATTTTTTTTTTACCCACACACAAAAATTAAGTATTTGCCAATGCGCCAGAATGTTGTTGCTGTTTATTGGCTAAACAAATAGAAAACTGTATGTGTGTGTGTGTGTGTACCGACTAAACAAAAACAAACAGTCATCATCAGGTGGAAGAACAACAACAAAAATCAGTGAGGCGTTGTTCAAAATAATATTTCAAAATTCTATTTGAGTGATAGTTATAGGAACAGGTTCTCGCAGTTGTTCACCGATCCACTGGTCCAGTTGTGATTATATGCATTAAGAACACGTTTTTGGGGAGTAAAACCCAAAGCTTCTGTTAACCTGTTGTAAGTTAATTTAAGCCGCCTAGCCGGTCTGGCATAAACATAATTAGAACAAGGTTTATAAGGTAAAAATACCAAAAAACAGTTAAAAATGTTGGTTTGGAAAATTAACATTCTAGAAAACGGGTAAAATATGTATAATCTTCTCATATATTCAAAAGCACGAGCAGAACAAATGCTGGACTCTCCCATTGAAGCAGATCGCCGTGGCTCTCTCCCATTCTCTCTCTCGGAGATAGGCAGCAATTGCCTTACCAGCTCCAGCTTGTCAGTTTGCAGCGCGTTTTTTTGATCGCCGCTCAGTTGATCGGAGCCACTCGAACGCGTCGCTGCTCAACAAAATCAATTTGGCGCGTGTTTTACAACAAAAAATTATAAAAAAAAAATTAACTCATTTATATAGTATAAACGGAATTTATATATATATTTATGTAAATGTAAGCAGTGCAAATTTTGTATTGACGCCTTGACTCGTCGCTTAAGTGGTTCATTGTTAACAGTTTTAATCAAAAAGCGTTGCGTAAAATTTTTGTGGTAATAAAGCCTAAATAGTTTAATTAAATTTAAAAAGTGCGCTTAAAATTTAACTAAAAATAATCAAAAAGTGAAAAATGAGCTCCAAATATTTTGTACAAAATACAAACTTAGTTTCTGCCACACTCAACAAAAAAACCAAAAATTTAAAATAGAAAAAAATCAATTAATTTGCACCTCGCCATATCTAATGATAATTTTTAACACACACAACAACTTGGTAATTGCCAAGAGACCTCAGATTCCCTCTCTCCCTGCCCATTTATTTTCCCAACAAAGAGTCGATACATATGCGTGTGAGCGTGTGTTAGTGACAATGGCCGCTCCGCTTAAATAGCTTGGTATTGGTGCGCTTCACTCGTCAAGCGTTATCTCACAAAAGCGCGCTTCTCAATGTTTTGGTTTCAACTTTATCAAAATTCTGCGAATGCCGCTGGCTGAAAGAAACTTACTGTTTTCAAAAGTTTCAAACTTCTGCGTCATTACCTATTATTATTTCTCTACCAACTTTACTTAATGAACTTTACTCTTTGCATTTGCTTGCATTGTAAATACATAGCTGGATAGCGGCCAATTTCCCGGAATCCACTTTAAAACTTGATTACGTAAATGATTATAATTTGCATTAGATATGTACAAGTGTAGTCTAGACTTGTACACGATCGTAGTTAAGCCAACTGTACACAATGGAATTGTACTAAATTATTACTTTAAAGCCATTCAATTGGGAAATAAATTATTAGAAGAAACCGCAGAATAACTTATTTAGTCTGTGCCAAAATTTGCATACTGTTGATAATGTTCGCTCTAGTCGATCGCTCTGAAAGAATTTTTATTATGTCATCAGTGTTTTCGAAAACATTTGGAAATGGGACAATTTCTGCATTTGCTTTCATTTTGAAAGCAAATTTTTGCTCATTTCCTGGGAAAAGATTTTGTTCACCTTGCTATTGCTACGAATACTAAATCAGTTTTAAGATCCACCTACTTTTCCATTATTCCCAGTTCATTCTACGACTGTGAATTAATCTTAGAGAGCTCTATACAGTAGGTCGTTCTTCCAAAAAGTCGAACTACATTTGCTCATTTATTAGTGGGGTGCGTTAGCAAGATTCTTAACTTCATTAGCTGAAATCCAAAAATTCGAGCACTTAACGACGACTTGCTTTATTAAAATATTCTGTAAACAGGACAAAAAACGAGCATCAGACAAGTACTCGCCTAACAATTGTCTTATTAATAATCAAAGCTTAAATATAATCAGGGATGCAAGCCTGCTCTGAACTGAACCAAACCTAACCGCTTATTCCAGCTGGTGAAACGAACCGCAAACCGAACCGGCTTCTTTTCAGAAATGCTGAACCAAACCGAAAATCACAAAGAAAAACGGTTCGGTTCGGTTTAGTTCTAGCCAATGATACTTATTATTTTGGGAATTTTAATCGTTTCCCTAAGATAATTCTTATACGACTTTTCATTTAACCCTCTACTATAGGGAGATAGACCCAATCGAACCTTAGCGATGCCGGATAGATATAGCCTTTTAGGATGACTTTACACGAATTTTATAACAAGTCATCCAGTAAGTCTTCTGCAATTGCCCACCGATCTCATAATATACCTATCATTAATCTGCATTCTTTTCTTAAAAATTGATAATTAATATGTAGTCCTCTTCGTTAGCTTAATTCAATCTTAGCCAGGAGAGTTTCTTCTTATATAACTCGCTAAATAGGGTGTGTAAGATGCATGGTACGCATTCTTTTCTAACTGTCATTCTCTGTTTTCGAAGTGCATTCTCTAGGAACTTTTAGACGAATCCTGCACGCTGTGATGCAAAGCGTTCAGCAAATTGCTGCCGTCGATTGCTCGCCTGTTCTGACGTTTCGGCTGCTTTCCGATCCGCTCGACGGCTTGCCTGTTGCATTCTTTTGAGTTCCGCTTGTAAAAAAGCTTTTGACTTCTCTTTACCTTCATCCATAGACAAAAACTTTCGTTTTCCTGAAAGTCAAAAAAAAATAATCTTAGAATGTTTGACGTTTTTTTTTTAACCTTTTGAAGCTATTCCGTTCGATATATGCCTCCTTTGCTCATATGGAAATCTAAAACCTTTGTAGATTTCCTAATATTTTTACCATTAAAAGAAAGGAAAATTTTCTATTTAATATTGTGCAAAATTGCATCCAAATCCGTTCAGTCACTTCTGCGTGATTGGCTTACAATCAAACAAACTTCCACATTTATGGAATGGTCGAGTTCTACAAGTGGATTTATTTGTTTAATAAACGAATATTAAGAGTATTTACAATTTGTTGCAAGATTTGGAATGCACGCACGGTTCATAAACTACAGATTCAGTACTCAGTATTTTTTCTGTGCTAGGTGCTGCCGAAAGCAAGCCGTCAGGTGACCGTTTCGGAACAGTACTCCCTGACGCTCATACAAATGTCAGCGATCCGCTAGGCGATTTCAGACAGCCATCGGCTTCGGTATATTTGTTACCCGGCAGTCTGTAAGGGACAACCGTAAGCGCTGCCGATTCGCACACAGCCCAAAGGGCATTGCAGAGCGAGCTCCTTCTTATTCTCTTGGCTTGTGTGCTTCTAATTTTCCCAAAATAGACAGTTTAGATGTCCCGAGACGGTACTGCAGACATACACACTACTTGCTACATCACTATCGGCCAGATTACCAGAGACTGTACATGAAATGTCGTGCGTCCGCCAGGCAATTTTGGGACATCGTTCGGGTAGCGCATTCTCTTAAAAATCGCCCAATTCCTCATAAAAAGTTTTGAACTTATAAAGTTGCTCCTCTTCTTTGATATGCAAGAGGCACATATCTTGTTTTGCACCCCGCAGGATCTCAAATTAACCTGGGCGAAAAGTCCAATGAAATGTGGGCAATATATCCGAATTTATTATAGTCATATTCGGAGGTGTCCCAGAAATCTCTTCCAACCAAATTCCAACCCAAAGCCAATTCTCGTTGTCCTAGAAATCTATTTCGGTTGGTTTCAAACCTCTAGTATTTTGTTAAGAGCTTTGGAGAAACCAACCAAAGCCAATACACAAATTTGTCGACTCCGCTAACCACGCAAACTTAGCGAGCTTAGCAAAGACACAAACAGGGCTGGAATTTTGAAACCATCAATACAGTATGAACAAAATCTGTTATCATTATTTGCGGCGACGTAGCCCTTTTTTTAGTTGTCCATACTCTTAACACACCTTCTAACTAGACTTTTTCATAAGAAATAGAAATCTCTCCAATTGGACACTGACGGATTTTTAGCGATTTGCAAACCAACCGAAGCCAAAATCTCTAGAGATTTCCAGGACACCCCCGATTATGGTTCTAGTGGGAAAATCTTTTTTGTTTTAAATGGGATCGCCTCCAAATTTCGTAATTAACAGTTTGCTATGCTTTTCCATGATTGCACTAAGTTTGGTCGAAATCGAACATCTATATAGTATTGCTCCCATAGAAAAGTAAGGTCCGAAAAATATTCTTATTTAGAAAAACAAACTGCAAGGGTATACAAAACTTCGGCCAAGCCGAAGTTAACTTTCCCCTATTTTTTTTATTGAGATCAAAAAGTTGTCATGTTTTAAAAAGGAGTAGATATATTTTGAACCAAGTTCGAACTAAAGAATGCGTTTGCCAAAAATCTTCACTTTAAGAAACTTTACACCAACAGCTAGTAAATTATACTATAGTCTGTGACTTCTTACTAAAGCCCATGACTTATTAGCCTACCCACGAACTATACTTGTATTGCCTTGACGGCTTGCAGTTTAATTCCAAAGCTCAAAGCAAGATCATGTACGAATCAAATTAATCAAACACAAAAACAAGTTATTCCAAAGCAAATATCAGTTTTAATTGAACAAGTTTACCATAAAACTTTTATTATTACAATCCATCAATATTTTATAACCCAATCATTATTATTACAATCAAAGTTTCTTTTAAATTTCTAAAAAAAAAATTATGTAAATCAAATGCAATTAGTGAAAATTAAAAAGTAAACAAAAATGTGAAGTTTTATAACAACTGAAACAACAGATAAAATAAAAATTCCCGTGAACGGCAAAAATAAAAAAAACAACAACACCCAAAAGCCTTTTTCAAACAAAGAACCTGTACAAGTTTATCATTTGAGTTACTCATTATCAGCCCAGTGCCAAGTTAACAAACAAAATTTACTTACAGATGCGCCAAGATGTGATATTTGCCCAGAGGCAGCAGCTCTAAAAGAGTACAACAATCTCTGAGTGAAATATGCCACAAACATAAAATTGCTAACTAAAAATTAAAAGCAGCAACCACGAATCAGTTTCGCAATGCATTTCAACAATGATACGGAAATGAACCAACGCACCATTAATCTGTCATCGGGCAAAAATTGCAGCACATCGTCCACAGATTCTGGAGTCATTTTAATTGATAATGCAGCCACATTCAGGACATCGGAGGCGGAGGCAACGACCAAAGATAACAGCAGTTGCAGTGGCAGTGCCAGTGAAGGGGAGGAGTCCAAAGCGAAACCCCAACGCATCAGCATTGAGCAAACGCACACTGTCAATATCAGTCAAGCGAAAGGTACAAGACAGTCTAATAAAGCCTCACCCAATCTCTCCATACGCAGCACCACCATCTCCATAGTGTCCATTGATGATAATGCCATCGATTCCAGTTGCATTGATAGCGATTCCGAGGCAGATGCAGATTATACAGTGCAAAAGCTGGGCCAACAGATCACCTACCCGCCTAACAGTGCCGATCTCAATCAATTGCATCAGGGACTAACAGTAATTGGACGGCAAGTGGGTCAGGGTGAAGTGCCACCACCACCCAATGAAGCTGGTGTGGTGGCCAAACAGCTTATCAATGGCCAGATGAGTCTGGCCACACCTGCAGCAGCCGCTTCTCAGGATATAGGCCGCATTGCGGTCAACAATTCCACAGATGTGACCTTTGGTGATAAACATTTCTACGAGGGACCCGTGACGATACAACAGTTTTTGATTGACAATCGCGATAAATGGAAACCGGTGGATGGCGAGGCCGGTGGTCAGGATAATCACGGTTTCAATGGGCAAACTACAGCCAATGGATCTGCTGGTGGTAAGCGAATTTTCATGACATAAATACTTTATTGATGTAAATTTCCTGCACTTGTAGATTTTGAAAAGATTTATGAATGTGTGTGAAGAATTGTATATTAACAGATGGCCCAAAAATGTAGAAAAGGTGCGCCAATTTATGAGATACAAAAGTTAACAGAAACTTTGGCAATAGAAAATTAACACTCTTTCCTGTATCAGAATTCATGAAGAAGTTCTACATTTAAAATGATCAAGATCTTAAGTAACCGAAATTGGAAGAAAAGATTTAAAATCTACCAAATCTACCTTTGACTCAAATGCCCCTTTCCTCAGACACTGTTCAATTCGTGTACTTGTGTTTACAGTTTAACAGTTTAACGTTGAATCCGAACGGCAAAGAAATTTAAGAAGCTTTTTAATGGCTAGTTACTTTACAGCTGACGCCAACAGGTGGTGAAGGTGACCAGGTGTTTAAGTTTTTTTAAAGAACAATAATAATTAATAAACAATTTTTCCATTGGTTGTCCCTAGGCAGAATCAAACTCACGACATCTTGCATAGCAGGCATTCACACTCCCATTCCATTCCCGGCCAAAACAGTGTAATGGCGAACCAAATATCTGTAAATATTAAAACAAATTTGCCTTCTATGATGAATTAGAACTGGTTTATTCTGAGATATAAAGCTATGCTTCAATTTTCACCTTACTTACGATCGGTCGAAAAACTAGTTCTAGTGAGAAAAACTTTTTGTTTTTAATGAAAACGTCTTATCATTGGCATACACTTATTTTATATACTTTTACACAATTCTACAAAGTTTGGACGAAATCGGATGACTATAGCATATAGCTCCTATAGGAACGATCGGTCGAAAAACTAGTTCGAGTGAGGAAAACTTTTTTGTTTTTAATGAAATCGTCCTTTTATTGGCATACACTTATTTTATATAAAAAATTTTAAAATTTTATAATCGGTATATAGCTGCAAGGACGATCGTCGAAAAGAAGCTCTAGTGAGAAAACTTTTTTGTTTTAAATACATTTTATATCTTTGGCACTTTCACAAGTTTTCAAATCGAACTATATATAGCCCATAGAAATTTCTTCTAGTTAGAAAAACTTGTTTGTCTTCAACTGAGGATCCCCCATTTTTTCGCAATTCACAGTGTATTATGCTTATACCATGAGATACGTCAAGTTTCGGCCGAGCCGAATTTAACTTTCCCCTATTTTTTTATCTGAATTGTGTTCAGCGCCGAAGCTCATTTCTGGTTGAATGGATACGTGAAAAAACAAAATTGCCATATTTGGTGTGTTGAGGAGCCAGAAACATTGCAAGAACTGCCAATGCATCCCGAGAAATGCACTGTTTGGTGTGGGTTATGGACCTTTGGCATCATTGGCTACCGTGCGATGATAACAAACTTTTTATTGCCCAAAATTGAAGAGCTAGACTTGGCTGACATGTGGTTTCAGCAAGACGGTGCCACATGCCACACAGCACACGAAACAATAGCCCGACTGAGAGGCGAGTTCAGTGAATAGTTTATTTCACGTTTAGGGCCGGTCAATTGGCCGCTTAGACCGTTCGATAAAACGCCTTAAGACTATTTTTTGTGGGGCTATCTTAAGGCTCATTTCTATAGCGACAAGCCCACAACAGTTGACGCACTGGAAGCCAATTTTAAAGAATTTATTCTTAACATACCGGCCAATATGTCGGAGAGAGTATGAGGCGCAACCGCAGTCAATATTTACATAATATCATGTTTAATCATTAAATTATATTGATCGTTCTGTCGACTCAAATTTTTATGCAAAAAAGTCCCCTTGTATATCTTATATCGTATGTTTTTTGTTGTTGAAGTTAACTTAGCCTGCGCGCTTTACTTAAAAATTTGAATTTTTATCAAAGCTAGACCAACAATAGTTTTCCAGCAATAATACAAGAAGTTTAGATGCCTAGCTTTAACAGATTAGCACGCAGATAAGGAATTTGTTAACCATTATAACAGAGATAAAACCTCTGTTTTGTCTCAAGTTTTATATTCTAAGGGTGAGTACTGAGAACGATCAAATTTTTCTTCAAGAAATTTACTAGGTATTCCTTTTTCGCGTGAAGGAGGCCAAAAGCATACGCTTCGAACGTTCTCAGTACTCACCATAAAATGGGATTTTTAAAAGCTGTCAAAATAATATAAACAATTCTAATTTCCCGTGTTCCACTCAAAAAAAATACAAAATTTTATATTTGGATCAAGATTGTTCGATGTCAAAACTACTTTAAAGAGTGGGTGAGTTTTGCTGTGTAGGCTTCGGAGGTCCGTTGTGATTGCAGCTTCTCGACGTTCAGCTGTACTAGAGCGGGCGGCAGGTGCCACACTAAGCCGCGTGCGTACTTTGGCTGCAACAAGGTAGTGATCCGAGTCTATATTGGCTCTTCGGACAGAACGTACACTCGATGAATGCCTTCCGTCTATCACAACGTGATCAATCTGGTTTTCCGTTTTATTATCAGGGGACCTCCAGGTGGCCATGTGGTTGTCGCGGTGTTTGTATCTTGTGGTAAAGTAAAAGTAAAATCGGCTTGTCAAGATGACAACAGCCCCAAGGGGCCAAAGCCGAGCCTCTCTCAATCTCTTGGCTTGTGCGCTTCTAATTTTAGCACAAGAGAAAGGGACCGAATCCGAACGGCAGTTTTTGAGAGGCTTTTCATGGCTAATTACTGCATTGCTGGCGCCAACAGCAAGAGGTATGGCCGGGTGTAAAGTTTTATTCAAAGAAAAAAAACTTTTCATTAGATGCTCCGAGGCGGGATCGAACCCACGACACTAACCGCTAAGCCACTCCGGTCTTGTGGTACTAACGACCATATTCCTGCCAGCAGCAAAATCTTTAAGCCGCTCTCCATTACTGGAGGTTTTATGGTGCAGGCTAAATCGGCCGATTGTCGGACTAAAAACGGATTCTCTCCCGATTTTTGAGTTAAAATCGCCTGGCACGATCTTAATGTCGTGATCAGTGCAGCGTTCCAGGCACTCATAGAATTCGCCTTTCGTCGCGGCGTCCTTGTCTTCTGTTGGGGCGTGAGCACAGATAAGACTAATATTGAAATATTTTGCCTTAAGTCTGAGTTCGGCTAGTGGCTTGCTAACAGATGTGAAGCTGATGACAGAGCGAAGCAGTCTTCAGCAGACTGCAAAGCCGCATGTCCGCTATAGTAGATCTCCCAGGGGGCATTGGTTGCTGATGTTTTTCCCTTTTCCAGTTCATCTCATTTCCTGGAGTGCGGTAACGTCTGATGAATATTTTTCGAGGACTTTCACTAACTGTTTATCAGCCCCCTCCCTGTTGAGGGTGCAAACATTCCAGGTGCATCCCCAAATCGTGGTCCTTAAAACGTTTGCGTGGATCGTCATCGATGGTGGTCCGTATGCAAGGTATTTTTTTAGTTTTCATTGGCGGATGAATTAGACGAGAATCGGGCGCCAAGCCCGAAGTAACGCCCCCTATTTGTCCCAGGGAAAGGATAGCAGCTCAAGTTAGCCAGCAGCTTTGCGGATGCATCGCTCTGTTACCAGGGGTTACCACGGGGAGGTGTGAGTCGACTTGAAACGCAGTAAACCAGGATCGCGCTGGCTTTACCATGTTAAACCGGTCAGCAACTTTACCTCACTACGTCACGGAAGACAAAGTTAATACTGCAAAGTTTCAAAAGTAAGAGGATGAAGTTATGGGTCAGTCTAATAGGGTCAGATAAGACGTTCGCACCATTAATTAGTCTAAATTTGAAGATTATACAAAGCATAACTCTACGGTTAATTAAGTCAAACTCTCTAAGTTTGCTTGCTTTCTAGTATTAGTTACTTCTCCTCATTCCAACCAATCAAATTGAGAATGATTTTACCAATTTTTCCTAATTTTTCGCTCTACTTTTCTCCGACTATTAATCCAGAAATGTGTTTATTCCCATCAATGCATTTAATTTACATAAATCTAATTTGGCTTACCCTCCTGGCAAAATTCAAGGCCAATTTCAGTTTACCTAAACAAGAGATTTCAGATATTGCGCATGTTATGGGCTAATAAATCAATCGAAAAGCTAACAATACCACAAACAGTTGCAAAAATTTTGTTTACCTAAAATTAATTTCACAATTAGCATAATTAAAAACAGCAGCAATGCGAATTTATTTACCCGAAAGTTAGCAGTTATACCTAAAACGTGTACTTCCCCCATGCTGGCATATGCGGGGAACTTTTTGTTCTTAAATATAGCACGCACTTGCTAAGAAAAAAAACACCCTAGAATTGATACAGATTTGACTACCAGTTGTTCGATTGAAGCGATCGAATAATGTCGAAGTACGCGCCGGAAATTTGCGTAAAATGTCGAGAGGCGTTGGCCTCAAGTGACAAAAAAATGAAATGCGATAAAGTGCTATGTGGTCGTGTGTGTCATTTATGTTGCTCGGGTTTGACAGAAGAACTGCTTGAAATTTTGAAGATAGTACCAAATATGCGTTGGCATTGTGATGTGTGTCTGGAAAGAGATCAAAGTAGCTTAGAACAATGTCTCAGGCAGCATGAGAAGCGGTTGCAGATATTGGAAGAGGGTTTAGGTGGGAGAGTTATATTTATTTATTTATTCAAGGATGTGAAAATAACGTTATAAAAAGACTTATCAACTAAGGAAGCCTAACAAAGAAGTCTAACAGAAACACTTATCTAAATATATTTCGTTATATTTCTTCTTTCCCCCCAGGTGCCAAATTAAATGATCCTACGGAGCCGCCCTTGCTCTGTCCCTATCTACCTAGCACCATAAGTCGCAAGGCCATCACCATAACGGTAATATTTGTACTGTTTACCACTCTCCTGGGCGTTATACTGGCCACAACAACCAATATCTTTGGCAAGACAGTGACTAAAAGTAAGCTTGGTGATGGCGATGATTCCAGACAAAATATTCCAATCAATTCAACAATAGGTACAGTTTTTGTCCTCCCTCCCAAAATTTAGCTTGCTTTTTTTTTTTAAATTGGTGTTAGTAAACGCATCATCATCTCTAACTGCATGCTTTTTCCCTTTGTGTGTGTCCTAACAAATGTCTTTTATTTAACTAAGGGTAATTATTTATACACATCATACTGCAAAATGCTTAAGTGCGGAACGGTTTTTGTATGCTCTGACTGCCACACACAGTGTTGTATAGTGTAAAGTGTGGGTAGCAAAAAAAAAGTGTGACCTTAGTTAAATTGAATGGAATATGTTAAAGCTAAAGTTACATGAACGGGTTTTCGGGGGGAAAATAGGGGCTTTTCCCTTTTGAAAAAAAGTGTGATCATACCCCTATAAATAATTCGTTCCTGTGACGACAGCTTTGCAAAAGTGTTTCAATTGAATATGTATAAATCGTCATCTTCATGCAGCTAATCTGGATGTAATTGACAATGGCACCTTGGTATTAATGAACGTTACGGATTGGGGTGGTAAACCGCCTCGGAAAGAATTGGATCCGCTTGTCTTGCCCGTACAACGTGTCATTATCTCACATACGGCAGCCGAAGCTTGTGAGTCGAGGGTAAGTTTTGAGAACAGAGCTCTATGGAAAAACAGTTGATGACTATTCTTTAAGGATGTCTGTTCGGAACGCGTAAAAGTGGTACAATTCTTTCACCGAGATGGCTGGAAGTGGGATGATATTGGCTACAATTTTCTGATTGGCGGCGATGGACGTGTCTACGTGGGTAGAGGCTGGGATAAACAGGGTGCACATACCAAAGGCTATAATACAAATGGTATAGGCATCTCCTTCATTGGCACCTTTACCTCCATAAAGCCACACGAGAGGCAATTGAAAGCCTGCCAGCTGCTACTGGAAGAAGGAGTGCGTCTAAAAAAACTAAAACCAGACTATCAACTCTATGGACATCGTCAATTGAGTGCCACTGAAAGTCCAGGCGAACAGTTGTACAAAATTATACAAACCTGGCCACATTGGTCACATGAAATCTAATCATAATAAACAATACAAAACAAAAACTTTTCAACACTACTTTGTTTCATTTAAACTTGTTCAACACTCATCATCAAAATTTCGCGTTGTGAAGTGTCCTTACCTAAGTTAAGTTGATTGGAATATGCACGTATGTACCCCCTCCGTAGCACCTTGTTCCCTTACTAATCCCTTTCAATCATCATTAGATGAGGATACGGTATCCACTGGCCCTTTAGTATTGCTCAGAGTTAAGGACTGGGGAGGCAGACCGACAAAGGCTGGTATAACACCACTAGATCTGCCCGTACATCGTGTCATTATCTCACACACAGCTTCAGACAGCTGTGAGTCTTTGGTAAGTTAACTGTCAAACGAAGTGCAGCTCTGGAATTTTGTTCTCTGTTCTTCACAGGAAGTTTGCTCATATCGTGCTTTAGTCGCCCAAAGTTATCACATGGATGTATTTGCTTGGGATCAGGTGGGCTACAATTTCATGGTTGGTGGTGATGGACGCGTGTATGAAGGTCGCGGCTGGAATGACATGGGCGCACACACTCTCAGATATAATACAGACAGCATTGGGATCGCTTTTATGGGAACCTTTAATAAAATAAAGCCATCAGACGCACAACTAAGAGCCTGTCAATTGCTTATCGAGGAGGGAGTAAGTCTTAAGAAGTTGGTACCGGACTATAAGTTGTATGGACACCGTCAATTTATAGCCACTCAAAGTCCAGGCGATGAACTATACAAGATTATACAGACTTGGCCACACTGGACCAATTAATAATTGTAAAGGAAGTGTATTCAATGGAATTAAAATCTGTTTTTATATACTATATGAAAAATATAATAAACAATTATGAAGACAAAAAACAAATTGACTATTTCTTTAATTACTTCATTAACAGTTAATTGCAATCATCTTAAAAAGACGAAATCAGCATTGTCATAAAAATCTTAATTGTTCTAAAAGCATTCGTTAATAATTTGGCATTTATAAACTAACAAAAATAAGTTGTGAGGGTTTAGGGGAGTAAACTTTCCCGTATGAAAAATTTAAGGACCACAAAAATGTTAAGAAAAATTAAGTTTGAATTGAAGCGACAAGGCTTCTAAGTTTTTGATATAATTCGAATAAAGTTTTTATAATAAGCGCCACCTGAAATTTTTAAATAGCTTACGAGACGTATAAGTAATTTTAAATTGGTTGTTGTGTATGAAATATTATTTTCTTATACCTTAGCCCGCAGCGACTTTGAATTTATAGCAGAGAAAATAAAAATTAGAGATCGACTCATATTATATTCTATTCCGTCTCATCCTAATTATCACGTGGATCTTAAAATGGAGCCTTTCCCGCACGACCACTAAGTGCCGTTTTCTCGGGTTCCTGTTTTTGTAAATATAGGTGGATTTGGTCAATTTGCACTGCTCACATTAAGCGTGAGCTATGCAAATGCATCAAACAGGAACATGAAAAAACTGCCCTATGTAAATTTTTGGTCAAGCGGCATATAAGTCTATTAAACAAAGTCCATAGTACAAACTTTAAAAAACCTGAAAACACTTACCAGCTTTTTCAGCCATTTTCTCCCACTTCGGGATCAAATTTTTCCAAATTTGTCTCAAAAAGCGCGTCTACAAGACTGAATGAAGGTTAGAACTCTAGGTTAAGCGGTTTGGGATGGGGATTTATAGTCAGTCAGTCGAGCAAAAAGACTTATAAAAACAAAAAGAAAGTCGGTCAAGCCCGACTATAATATACTCTGTACCTGTGAAGTGCTGCCCATCACTGTTGCGACCGGTGCTGCCCATAATTTTTGGTTTTCCTTATAACTCTACAACCGTTCGTCCGATCTTTACCATTCCTTTGGCGGATCGATAAATTAATCCTTATTACTAAATATGTTCAGAAGGAAGGACCCTTATATCTATAAAACTGTGGAAGGTATGACGTTTTTTACAATTTGCGGGGGCTGAAGGGGGCGTTTTAAAAATTGAAAATAAACTTGATCTGCCTGCAAGAATAAGAAACATATGTTCCATATATGTCAAACCTCTATCTCTTACCATCTCTGAGATCTGTTTGTTCATACTGACAGACGGACAGACTGACAGACGGACACTTTTGCACAAACTTAATATACTCTGTGTACCTCTGGTTCAGAGTATAAAAAGATTGAAGTTGCTCGGTGAAAGGCACGAGAAATCCACATGAAAAATCCATGCCAAATATTTGATCGGACAATCACTTGAGTGGCCGAGTCTTTACTTTTACCAATATGTATACCAAAGTTGTGTTCAAAGATATCAGATTATTTAGAGAACTTACAAAAAACGCTGCGTTTTTGATGTGAAGTCGAGCTGTGTTATTGCTAGTCGAGTGTCGATGACGGGAAATCAAGGACTAAAATTGGTTTTGGACAATAACCTTTATTTTGGAATCGGTTATATAAGGATTATGAAATATCGGTTAAGCCATTAACTTAAGACTTTTACAGATAAGACGTTCAATGGCATCTACGTTCACTCCGACTACTTCATTAGCATGTAGAATAAATACATAGTTATTTCCCATCATTGTTATTAACTCCTATTTATGTGCTTTACAACACAGATTTTTGTATTTTTTCAATCTTTTCCAACACCAAATCATTGCTCGCTTATAAAAAAACTCTTCACAAAAATAAAAAAAACCTGCTCTAATCTCTTCAACTGTTTTTTTCACAGATCAAGACAATATAGGTGGCGGTTTGGTTCTACGATTTGTACCACGCGCCGCCTGGTTGGCCCAACCACCGCAGAAAACTTTGCCAGATCTTAGACACCCCATCCCCTTGGTCATTCTGCTGCCCACCAATACGGAGAACTGCAGCACTCAGGCCGAATGTGTATTTCGTGTACGCTTCCGTCAGACCTTCGACATTGAGTCCCTGCAACAGGATGACATAGCCTTCAATTTTCTCATAGGCGGCGATGGTAATGTCTATGTGGGACGCGGCTGGGATCAAGTGGGCGCACATATGCGTGGCTATAATAGTCGCAGCTTAAGCTTTGCCTACATAGGCTCCTTTCAGAAACAAAAACCATCCGCCAAACAGCTAAGTGTAACACGACTGTTACTTGAAACGGGCGTACAGTTGGGAAAGATTGCATCAAATTATAAACTGACAGCGGCGAGCAAGCTGGAGCCGACGCTAACTGATTACAAGGCCGATCTGCTCTATCAGAGCTTTGCCAATTGGACGCACTGGTCATAAAAAGTAGGTTAAGTGCATGAGCTTTGATATTGTTAAATATTTAGATTCTGTGGCATATTCGATTTAGCTAGAGTTACTGTACTAAGTTTTTGTTAAAACAATTGTGATATTAAATGAAGAAAATATTAAGAAGCTCAATCGTTTTATTGGGGTGTCAAGAGTTCACATCAGGCTGATTGCTGGAAAACGGGGACTTTTTTATATATGTATGATGGATTTTAATAGGAAACCGAAAACGTGAGTAAATTGCGACAAAAGCTAGGCTAATCTAATAGCACTAGGTTACAAATCAGAAGTTTTTCTATGAAATGGAATATGGAAGAAAGAAAGACCGGGTGATGCCATTAGGGGTTCTCAGAACCTAGCTATCGAACCTAAGGAAAATGCGGTCGATATATTGGACTAAAATATTCAATCACAGAACCATGGACAAATGGTACAGAAGTAGTTCTGTGCAAAAATCGCGGATGCACTCGACGTGTTTGAAGACGTGAATCGCTTTCCTCAAGCCGATTCTTATTAATTTGGGAATTTTAATCGTTTCCCTAAGACAGCTTTTGTACGACATTTCGTTTGACCCCCTACATCCTTAGCGATGCCGGATTAAAAGAACCCTCAAGAATGACTTGACTCAAAATTTACAACATGTAACCCTGTAAGTCTCCTGCAATTGCCCGCCAATCTTCTAATATACCTATCATCAATCTGCATTCCTTTCTTGAAAGTTGATAATTGGTTTGTCGTCCTCTTGTAAACAATATTTTCAATTTTGTGTAGTACTTCATTACCATAATTCAATCTTAGCCACACAGAGAAAACAAAATTAGCTACAAGCCACGTGTTGAAACGACAATCCTAAACGAAACGCAGTTCACCTTGCAAGATCTCACACGAAAATGTAGGAAACAGAAGTCTACACGTGGCGTTTAAAAAAAACTACATGAACGTGTAAATAATAAAAAAAGTAAACGAGGCATGCAGAGAAGTTAAATGCGGCGTGGACAAATGCAAAGGCTACATGACAAGAGAAAATCAGCGATTTTTAAAGTATTTCAACATTTTTTATAAAGCTTTTTGAATTCCACGCGGAAATGTAGGCTTACTAGAAATACTAGTAGAAATCCTAAACGAAAATGTAGCTCAAAGTCAGTACAGAATAGTTACATTTTTCGTCTAGCAAACTGTTTTCCACACGTGCCGTGTAGGTTTTCTAAACAAATGCTAAGGATTTTAAATGCTACATTTAGAAAATCTAAGCGAAACGTGTAGCTCATCGGCGCTTGTCGCTTCCCTTTATAGCTGTGATTTGCGGCACTGCCGCGCGAGTGCTTATATAGTCGTATGAGACAAGCTGCCGGCAATTGTGTGTAAGTTCCCGAGACAAGGTAAGTAAGTTGTGTGTTCGAGTCCCAACCAAGGTAAGTAAAAAATAAAAAAAAATTAATTTGTAAGTTTTCGGAATGAAGACCCTTCCCTCTATGTGTCCCTTCCTCCCATTTCTCCTCACACTACCCTCTTCCACACATTCCCTTGTGTAAATAGTATAGTTAAAAGTAGGATTTTTTTTATTTTGTATATGTGCTAAACGAGGCGTGTAAAAAAGCTGCATGCCGCATTTAGAAATGAAAATCCTAAACGTTCATGTAGAAAAGCTACACCCCGCATTTAGAAATGGGAAAGCTAATCGTGGCATTTAGAAAAGCTACCCGCCGCATGTAGAAATGAGAAAGTTAAACGTGGCATGCAGAAAAGCTACACAAACGTAGTGGGTTCTCTGTTTTAAAAGGGCATTCCTAAACGAACTTGTAGATGAATTCTGCAAATCCGACATCATAAAGTTTAAACATTCTTCTAACTATTTTGAAGATATTGGAATTCAATTTTCAAAGTGTGCGAAAAGTCACATTACGACAGTAATCATAATATTTTATAATATGCCTCTAAGAACCACTGAATCAATCCTAAGCCACGGCTCAGTTGGTTCCAAACACCATGTAATGAACCGAACCGCCAGTTCAGAAACTGTGAACCGAACCAATACTTATTTTCGGGTGGTTTGCATCCCTGGCAAAAATCTAGCTAGAACAAGCTGGTACAATGTAGTCTCAGATGGCACTACAAAAAAAAAAATTTTAGAAATTATTAAATGGGTTGGCTTGCTCAAATGGCCTTAACTTGACTCTTTATTCACGGATTTTAAAGTACGATAGCTTATTTGTTGCCGAATTTATATGTATATTTCAATGATCATTTCATTAAATATTTAGCATAAACATCCACAATATCCTACGTAAAAAATGCTATAACTAGCAAACTATTAACTTAACGTTAAAGGAATGAAGTTCTAATTTGTGAGAGTGTTTATTACCTTTTTTTCTATATTTAGGTTTTTCAGATCGGTAAAGCGGCAAATTATATGGGCACAGCTCAAAAAAAAAATTCAACACAAAACTATTATTTATTTTATAGATTCAACAAATTTCTTTTTACTGAATCAGAAAAAAGTTGACACTGTCAGCCATTTGAAACAATAGAAAGCCGACTAATCCACAATTTGTGCTAAAATTTTACTCTAATCTTTATCATTTGTTATATTTTCATCTCTTTTTTTGCACCACTTCAAGTGGGCGGCGTTACAGCAACTCTTCTCTTTTTGAGTCACCCTCTATACCCAGTAGCATTCGAAGCTTTCTTTAACTATATGTCTGTACAAAAGCTCTTTAAAGCATTTCACACGCTGCCACTGCGCAGTTCAGAGCGGGGATTTTTCCGATTGTCAACAAAATAACAAACAACTCAAGTTGTTTAACAACTTGCTCGAACTCTGAGTTTAGTTCACAACAAGCCGTTGGATGGATCGGACCAATAAAATTGAAAAAAGTTCATTAAAATTATAAAACATGCCAAAGTCCCCGAATAATTCATTAGAAATTACAATGTTAAATCAAAATACACCACAAGTCAAACGACAGCCAAGAGAATTGATTTGTCTATGTGCTATTCTCTTGATAATGGTGGCTATGGTAACCGGTCATTTTCTGTGGACAATGAGTGAGTCGAGATTACATGTTATATGATTAAAGTACTGATTTAATACTTGATTCAGCTCGTTCCCCCGTTACGACGGGCAAGGCCATACACATCCTGGATCGCAGCGAGTGGAAAGGGGAACCACCTAGTCAAAAATACCAATATCTGAGTTTACCCGTATCGAATGTTATTATTCATCATACTGCCACCGAGGGATGCGAGTCTGAGGTATGTTATACCATACGAAGCGATTGTTTAAGCGGACAGAATCGTGGCAGATATTTACCAACTATATACAGGCATGTTCTCAGTTCCGCTACGGTTTAAAAAGTAAACCGAACGCAATTCCGTTTCGGTTTGGTTTTGCAGTTCTTAATTCCGAATGAAATTGCTTACGTTTTACTTTTGGCAAACCACGGGCCAAACGAAATCGGCACGAGAGAATCAAGCGAAACGATCGAAAATGGGACAGTTGGAAATAAGAGGGAGACTGACTTTTTCGTTTTACTTTTAGTTTTTGCTGGCGTTGCCAAATTATCGAGACATTTAACAAAAAAAATTCTTTTAAATTCAGTTTGACTTAAATGCAAGTAATATTACATAAATAAGCTCTAAATTGATTACAGAATAAAAGAAAATTGCCGAAATGTACATTTGGCAGATGAACGTGTGAGAGATTTGCCATTTACTTTTCACTTCACCGGCCAAGAAGTATAACTTCATAAAAGTAAAAGCGCTTTCGTTTTTGTGATGCGAGAAACTGAATCAATTCCGTTTTCGAAAAGTTGCAGTGGAAGTGGAATTTAGAACATGCCAGGGGTACGCGGAGTATATTAAGTTTGTGCATAAGTATGTAACAGCCAGAAGGAAACATTTCCGACCCTATAAAGTCTGTCCGTCCTTCTGTCTGTCCGTTTGTCCGAATGAACGCACAGATCTCAGAGATGGTAAGATTTAGAGTTTCGACGTGTATGGGACAAAAACTTCTTATACTTGCATTCAGATCAAGTTTATTTTCAATTTGTGTCACGCCCCCACCCGCCCCGTAATTTAGTAAAAACATCATATCTCCGTCAGTTTTATAGATAGAAGGTTCGACATTTTAGACATTCTTCTAGACATATTTTGAAATTAAGTTTATTTATCGATCCGCCAATGGAATGGTAAAGATCGGACGAACGGCTGTCAAGTTATAAGGAAAACGAACAATTATGGGCAGCACCGTATACAAAAGAAAGAACGAAAATATAAGAAATGCGAAGTTTGGAGGCGTTTTCATCACTAAAAATAATTTTTCGACCGATCGTTTCTATGACAGCTTTATGCTATAGTCATCCGATCCGGGCGGTTCCGACAAATGTGCAGCGTATAAGTACCAAAAGACTTTGTGCAAAGTTGGCTAAGGATAGCTTTAAAACTGACGGAGGAGATAGCATAGAAAAAGACAGACGGACTGGGCTAAATCAACTGAGCTAGTTATGCTTATCAAGAATATATATACTTTATGTGGTGGGAGATGCTTCCTTCTATGCGTTACAATCATCCGGACAATGTTTAAAAAGGTATAAAAAATGCAACATGTTCACTTGTTCAGTTCATTGAACAACTCAATTTGGTTTACTCACTCATGAACAATTCAATAAAGCAAAGTATATGGGTCTCTATGGGTCTATGGTCTCTTCTGCTCTGATGCAAATCCCAGCTTAAAACTTACCCGAATCAACTATGACATATTTCTCTTATAAAATCTAATACATTTTTCCCCCTTTCACAGGAAGTTTGCATTTATCGCATGCGAGTCATACAAGACTTTCACATGAAATCTCTGGGCTGGAGCGATATAGCGTATAATTTTCTAGTTGGCGGCGATGGACAGATTTATGTGGGTCGCGGTTGGCATATACAAGGACAACATGTGAAGGGTTATGGTGCAGTTTCCGTAAGCATTGCCTTCATAGGCACCTTTATCAATGTTGAACCTGCCGCACGTCAAGTGGAGGCAGCACAAAAGTTGATGGAGGAGGGTGTGCGTCTACATAAACTGCATCCTGATTATCACATCTATGCTCACAGGCAATTAAGTCCCACACAAAGTCCGGGTGAAAAGTTGTACGAGCTAATGAAACACTGGCCACGATGGTCACCTAATGTGGATGAGTGTAAGCTAAGATGATTATAAATTATATTTCTTGCACTTCTACTCTGCTTTTTCTACACTCTTTTGTCCTAACTACATTTAAATTTGCATAATCCATTTTAATTTCAATGAAATTAATTTAATTTTCTTTTTTTCAGTGCGTCGTCTTAACAACGAGACCTTAAAGTTTGTTCCTCGTGCCTATTGGCTGGCCCAGTCGGCTGTACAGCCACTCCAATCTCTGATGCTGCCCATTGATAGTGTACAATTTGTGTCCACCCAAACAGAGTCTTGTACCACTCAGGCGGAGTGCACTTTTCGCATGCGTTCCCTGCAAACCCTTCACATTGAAAGTCTTGAATTGGCGGACATCAATTACAATTTTGTTTTAGGCGGAGATGGAAATGTTTATGTGGGCAGAGGTTGGGAGAAGAGGTGTGAGGGTAAAGAACTTCAAGGATTTGTGGTGGGTTTTATGGGTAAGTCACAGCCCTCAGTTAGTCAAAGAGAACTGTTGCAGGAGCTTATTAAACAAGGCAAGCATTTGGGACACGTACGAAGGGATTATGAGTTAAGGGATGAGAATTATAAACTAAAATTCATTTCACGCTCTGTGTGGTTGGCACAGCCAGCTAAAAAACCACTACCTGAACTAAAGCTACCTGTTAGCTATATCCTAGTATTACCCACCAACACAGAGCCGTGCGCAAGTCAGCCGGAATGCGTATTCCGTATACGCTTCCGTCAGTCGTATGACATGGAGTCACTGCAAAATGATGATATATCCTATAATTTTCTTATAGGTGACGATGGTTATGTCTATGAGGGACGTGGCTGGCAAAAGGAGGGAGCTAATCTTTTAGACTTTAACAATCGCAGTTTAAGTGTGGCCTATATAGGCACATTTCAGAACAAGAAACCTTCAGCTAAACAGCAGAGTATTACACAATTGTTACTGGATGAGGGTGTGAGATTGGGCCATATTGCAAGTGACTATCGACTGATCACGCCAGAGCCTAGTTCAAATAGTTCTCAGTATGAGCTTATTAATAAAAGGGTTGTAGAGTTTAGTTTAAAGCAATGAAATGTGAAATGTGCCAAAATTCTAACAATAAACATGGTTTTATTTGACAATTTGTAACAATTTGCGTGACGTTTTATTTTTCTGGCTCTACTAAAACTAACAATTTAGAAAACATTTTGGAACTTTATAACTTAATGATATATACAAATCCGAGACAACTGACACTTTGTGCTTACAACAATTGGCTAAGTAAAATTCATAAATTTGGAATTTAGAACATAATGGATCAGTATGTATGTACTTAGTGATTTAGGCTACTAGTTAATGAGACAGCAATTGGTTTAAACGTTGACTTAATGATCCAAGATGCGCATATTGCCCGACACAATCTTATTTTCGAGAATAGCTCCCGCAGGTATATCAATACGATCACCATGATTAGCTATGATAATCACAGTCCCCTGAAAAAAACACATTTTGTTAGAATTTTACACTTTTTCCATCTAAACCAATACTTACTCTCAAAGAAACGCCTCTTCCAAAAGTCACATCACCACTGACCGTCAAATGATCCAGTTCAATGATATCGGGTATATTGGCAAATCGTCCCAAAAACTCCTTAACCTTAGAGAAATGATTCTCACCCAGCTTAACCAGCGGCGTGGTGGGGAACATACGTTGCGGTGACATCACCAAACTTCCATTCTTAAGTGTATACAAATTTGACATGACCAGCAACAGATCCGAAGATTTCTTCACAGGCAAGAAACGTGAACGTGGCACATTAATGCCTATGGCACCATCAAAACATTTCATGGCCGCACCCACAGCTGTCTCCAGCTGTATGACCCGTGTACCATTCTCCAGCGTCTTGTTATTCACAATTATCTCCATGTTTAGAGTGCGCTCCCGCAAAACGCGATCAATGGCTAAAGGAAATGCAGAAAGAAAAGTAAAATATACAACTTTTAAATAAAGTAAATGAGTAGAGTGCATTACTTACATGCCAAATTGGCCCAGATGTTGTTGGTATTGAAAAACTTAAATGTTTTTACGGACTTGAAGTCATCCACATGCTCTGGCGGGACCTGAGCTATTTCCAGCAAACGCAGCCTGTTGTCAAGTTGAATAAGGGTACCACCCTGGGGAAGGAAAAAAGGAAAATATATAGTTTCCGAGTAAATGCTAAATATGTCATTATGCAGTGGATGTGCGTTGTATTATAACCTTTGAAACCAGCAAAAATCATTCATTTTTGATGAGAATTTCGTATAATTAATCGGTACCAATATGGTATATAGAACTATATTTTGATTATTAACACTAGTCAACAAGGTTCCGCTTATAAAAGGAGTGTGATGAACACGAATCTGCATTTGAATATGATAAATCTATGATTTTTGGAACTTAAAAACCATTGCTGGTGAGCGTCCAACCTTTCCTCAAAGTTTGTTCGCAATGATCGGTTTAACCTTGCAAATTTCTCGCTTGTGGACCACTTCCTACCCATTTCTTCATCCTAGAAATCTTCGCGGGCAAGCGGCCAAACATTCTCTAAAGTTTTATGGCTGTTTTTGGACAATTTTCCGCTTATTTTTTAAACTTGGAATCTTCCCGGGCAAGCGTCCAACCATGCGCAAAAGTTTCATCGCAATCGGAAATTTTGCGAATTTTGCGGTTCTTGGACCATCTTCCGCTCATTTCTTCAACTTAGAAACCTTCTTGATCCAGCGTAAGACCAATCCTCAAAGATTCATTACAATCGGATGAATGGCATAATTTTGCTAATATCGCGATTTTTTAACCATTTCCTTATGATTCTTATGACAGCGATTATATTCAGGATATTGTTGGCTGCAAATCGATATGAACATTTTGGACCGTTCGATCTTTTCCTCTATTTACCCGTCTTCATGATAATCTAAACTCATGAATATTTTGCAAAATTTGGTGACTTTTTTGACCGTTTGGTTTATACATACCTACTATTTAACAGTCTACAGTTGCCCTCTATCAATCTTCACAATAATCCAGGCTCAAATCAAAAAATTGCAATTTTCGCAACATTTTGCACCGTGTAATCTCTAGCTTCCATTTACAACGCCCGCATTGTAATATAAGCATTAAGCGCTTTCATAAGAACTCATGAGGTAATTTTGAAAATTTCTCGATTTTTGGACCTTAGAACTCTTCGCAGGCAAGCGTCCAACCATTGGCAAAATTTTCATCGCATTCGGATGAGCGGTAAAGTTTTTAAAATTTCGCGGTTTTTGGACCATTTCCGCCCATTTCTTCAATTAAGAAACCTTCGCAGGCAAGCGTCTAATCATTTCCCAAAGTTTCATCACAATAGAAAAATTTTGTAAATTTCGTGGTTTTTCGACCATTTTGCTACCATTTCTTCTACTTGGAAACCTTCCCGGGCAAGCATTGAACCATTCCCCACTGTTTTACCAGAACTGTAAATTTTTCAATTTTCGCGGTTTTATTGTCCATTTTCCGCAAATTTCTTCAACGAAGAAACCTTCCCGGGCAAGCGTTCAGCCATTCCCAAAAGTTTCATTGCAATCGGAAAATCGGTATAATTTTGCAAATTTCGCGGTTTTTTGGACTATTTTCTTGCCGTTTTTTATCTTTAACTTTAACTTTTTTTAACTTTCCTAAAGTTTCATCGCAATCGGATGAACGGTTTAGGCAGGCATAAGGGACAGACAGACAAACATTCATTTTATATATATACGGCCCTGTTCCGAATTCCGAGTCGGTTTTCGTGTAAACGTTGCTTTTTTTGAGATAAAGCTCACAATTTTATATGAAAAGTAAGCAAAAGGTCTGTGGTTACTAGATAAGGTCCGCTTTTTTGACGAATTGAATTCACTTGGCATTGAGCAATCGGTTTCAGCTGCTTAGGCAATTCCGATTTTCGTCAAACCTAATCTAATAGCCTTTGAAATTCTTGTCACCTTCCATATAACATTGTTAAGTTTAAGCTCTACATGCAAACGTTTACACGAAAACCGACTAAGAATTGGGAACAGGGCCGATAAATTAAAATATCATAAACATTAAAATATTCGAAAAATTCTCAAATATGTATTTACAAAATTAAATGTCAAAGCAATTCAAAAACAAGCTAAAGTTTGCCCATCGCAGTTGCGGCCGGTGCTGCCCAGCATAATTGTTTGTTTTTCTTATAACTCGACTATCATTCATTTGCGGATCGATAAATAATGCTGATTAGTAAATATGTGTAGAAGTGACGACTATCTATCTTCTAAACTCTGGGAGATATTGCGATTTTCCCCAAGAGATAATCCTAATGAGATTAGGTATACTATGCGTTTCTTTGAATTTTAGTTTTCCCCATATCAAATACTTTTTATGTTATTGATTAATATCAGAATATTTCTAAAGCTAATAGTTTGGACAAATATGAATAAAAATTTTGCTAAATAGATCTAAATAAGGAATTTTGGGTTATATTTGAGCAAATTGTTTGCATATGGAACTATATCTTAATTTTTAATTCCTGCAAAATCTGCAATCATTGATATCTAGCCAAATTTTCACTCAAATGCAGGCAAATTATTTCTCTTTCTAAAATTGATCCAAATTACCTTAACATCAGCACGTGTTTTGTCAGTGACTTCCATGACAAATTCAACTGGAGTTTTAGCACGTTCCTCGCCCACCAACTTGTTTAGGATGTTCAGATCAACAGTGGCGCCCAAATTGTCAATATTGGAGAGGAAAATATATTCGCGACCCTCATCGATGAACTTCTTAAGTAGACCCGAATTACGAAAGGTATCATAAAAGTCACCGTGACCAGGTGGGTACCAACTGCAAACAAAATTAAGAATTACTTTAGGTACACCAACATTTTTAATATATACTCACGCCTCCATATCCTTTTCTACCTCGAAATCCTTGGCCACGGGCAGGAAATGCTCGCGACTAATGCGTGGAAAGCAACTCTGATTGAAGGTATGAATTTGTACACGGAAACCCTTGTATTTGCGCACAATCTTTTCGGTATCCTCGTCGGTGTTGAAGGAATTCATCAAGACTAGCGGCACATTGGCATCGTAGGTCTTGTTAAGATGTTCAATTTGTTGCACCGTCAGGTCCAGGAAGGTCAAATCGGAACGCACCGGAATCACACTTTTGGGTCCATGACAACCCATGGAAGTGCCCAGACCACCGTTCAGTTTGATGACCACCAATTTGTCCAACATGACACGTATCTATCGTTTAGTTTTGAAAGTTTTAGCTCGAAGTGATATAAGGTAAAGCAGTTAAGGTTAGAGCAAGAGGATGGGGTTAGGCTGCTGTTAAATTTTAGTACATCTAAAAAGAAAGCTAAAGCCAGAAAATAAACAACTAAAATCTAATAAAAGCGTCCATAAGCCCAAAATTAAGAGTTAAGAGTTGGTTTTTCAGCACAGTGAAGGAGTAAACAAAAGGAAAGCGCCGAAAAAGCGTAGAAGTTTAGGTAAGAGAAAACGCTTTTACCTCATTCTATATGACATTAGAGCCATTAGATTTGCCAACAAACGGCAGCGAATGAAAACAATTCATTTTTATATCAAATCAAAGAACATGAAAATATGCCAAAAGTTGGGAAACAAAAATCAGTTTCTAGTTTTCTAGATTCGGGCTACCCCCGAACCGCCAGTTAAAAGATTTAACAACAAGAACATACCTGCTCATTTTTAGGTGACTTTAGATTGGAGTAGTTCATGACAGCATTTTCGGGCAGCTTTTGGATTTTATTCCAGTCCAAGGCGGGCCCCTCTGTGAAAGAGAGAGTTTAAAAAAATGGTAAAAATAAGGAACATTGATTTCATACTCACCCTCCTGCAAGAAGCGTCCAAAGAGATCCGCAAAACGTCCCATTTCCGCTTGCAGTGCACCACGACGGGCCGGCACGGTGGTCTCCAGCAAACGTTCCACATCGTTCTCCAGCAAACGTAAGGCATCACGTTTGGTTACCTCATGGAACTCCTTGGAATCTGAGGGCGCACGCTGATGGCCGCGTACCTAAAAGAAAAAGCAAAAACATACACTTAAAGAAATTTTCTCCAGCAAACGCTTAAACTAACTAGCAATGCGCATCCAGCAAATGCACTCAAGCACAAATTGTCAAAAGCTGGCGTAAGCCCAATTACAAGCTTGGTCTGTCACCCAGACAAGCGCGCCTCATAACGCCTGCCAACAGTTTTCCCCAAACGGTCGCAATGGCAAGACATTGTCGTGTTGTGTTTTTAAGACTGCTCCTCCTGCTGTATGTAACCGGTAGGCAGGAGACAACAGCTGGTGTCATGGAGAACTTTAATGATGGCCTCAAAATGGCTGGACAAATGTTTGGCATTAATACTGCGGCCGATGTGGCTGATTTGGTGGCCAAAGCATTTTCCAAGACAGCGTTCACACGCAAACCGGATATCATGAGTTTTCTACAACATGGATTTCAGTCGCATCAGCAGCAGGACGATCAATCGGAGCAGCAATCGGATCCGGAAAATGCACAGGAACTCCCTCCTCAAGAGCCTACACCGGCTCCGGATCTGGGTGAATTTAACACTGGACAAATGCTGACTAATGTGCTGCGCATGGTGGGATTTGATGCACGCAAATTGGGAGCTCTGGCCCTGAATGCTTTGGTCATGATTGCCCAGGCGGTAGGTTCATTTTAAAAGTGTGTGTGTTAAGCCATAATTTTCAAAGAAAATTCAAAAATTAATAGGGAAGCTAATAAGGGAACTAGTTCTTTTGCGATTAAATAGAAGTAGGCCTAGAACTCCTTATCATCAAGCTACACACCAGCAAAAATCACTTTTAATTTGATTTCATCATACACAAAAATTACCACTCGCATTTAATTACTCGACAAAGCATGCCGATGAGTCAAATCAAAGTCAAACCAGCGAACGCATCAATCGGTTGATTACGAGCCGATGTTGATTCAAGTATTGTTCACTTTCAATTATAGAACAAAACGGATAGCTCAAGACAATAAAAATCACACCAGCAAATGCAACGCGCAGTTGAGCGAGTGCCGGATGATTGAATATGCTCCACGTTAATCAGATTTCTTCTTCACCAATACAAACACATATTTCTGTTTTTACATTTTGGCTGGCGCAGTTAAAAACACCAGAACTTACTACCCTCTCTCTCTCTCTCTCTCTGTCTTTCATTTGTGTCAGCAGTGCTCATACGCGTTAATTTTCAGTCTAATTTTTGGGCCATAACTTCAGATTCTGGGGGTGTTAGGAAGAAACCGAGTATGAGAAAATGTTTTGGTCGACCTGCTCGACAATATGTACTGGGTCTCGTGAAAAGTATGTTTAGATTTTTTTTTTTTTTCGTAACACTGTGTTTTGCAATCACCCAAAGCCATTCTCTGTTACACTCAAAATTCAAGTTCAAAGCTTTCAAAATTTCTTTCTAAATGCTTTGGTCACGATTGCCCAGGCTGTAGGTTCATGTTGAAAGTGGGAGTAAAAACAATATTTTCCAAAGAATATATTTTAAATAGATTTAAAAGTCTCAGACAGAATCATTGGATTTTCACTGTTAGAATCTTAGTTTTTTTTAATCATCAAGCTACACATGAAATTTCAAGTTCGAAATTTCTTAGATATGGTTCCTAATCACTTTTAAAACACTTTATCTCCTTTGGAACATGTCTTAAACCAGTAAATGTTTACTTTAATCTGTAGCAATAAATTTTATCGTTTGAAGAATTCACCAATGCTTTTAGTACGGTTTGAAGGACCAATGAAATGTTTCTTCCAAATGACGTCTATGGTGTATTTAGTAGGGGTGACTTTTTCACTTTAGATTTTAGGATGATCGGCACAATTAAAAAGACTCTTCAAATGGTGGAGTGAGCGTATATATCGATAACATCAATGATAAATCCCACTTAATGCTACACAATTGACTAAATAAGATTATAATGCTAAAAGGAACTAGAAGCGATGAGATTGAATCGAATTCAAGACCATTTTGAGATGTAAGTTGACCTTTTCTAACTGTTTCGGAACGTATAATGATCCGGAAAATATATCTAAATTTACATTACGCACCCAAACATCAAATTTTTAGTTCATAGCTCTAATCATTTTTGAGATATGGTTCACTCCAGTTCAGATTTTTTTATTGAACCAAATTTCCAACCTACAGACCCAAATTTAAAGTTCAAAGCTACCAAAATTTCTCAGGTACTACTCCGAACCACATTGGAACCACGCAGGAGTCTGAGTCTACTCAGCTGAGCGCTTAGGTGTAATAGAACCGGCTCAAATTGAACTGACCGCACAGCAGAACGCTCAATGAACCATTGGTTTTCCAACTGAGTCAACTAAGCTTCTCAGTCATGTGTAAATGCTGAACTAAGGTGCTCAGCTGAGTTTTTTTGACACTCAGGTCTGAAAAACTCAGCTGAGCGATCAGGTCGTGTAAATTGAGCTTTAAGGTCAAATAATGAAGAAACCACAGATGTACCAACTTAAAATGCAGTTGTCTGTATAGTTGTTTTAAGAACTTCTTGATTCTCTCATTATAAAAAAAAAATAAAATAAACAAAGATTTTTGAACTTTACAAGGATACCCTGCCTTGTCCATACAATTCTGTTTCAAGGGTCTCTGGTTCTATCATTAGCAGACTTTGTTGCTGTCATATTTCAAGTTGTTTTGCATGTTCATTTTGTATCGACATTTATGATATGGAATGAGCAATTAGTTTAAGCTAAAAAAATTGTATTTATAGATTTGAGAATCTTTTCTTTCCTAAATTGAGCAAGACTTGAATCATTTATAGAAGGATTTTGAAGTTTGTATATTTAGTTGTTGTGGTTAAAATTTAATTAGTTCCAAGGGGTGAAACATTTCTAGTTTCCATGTTAATTTTTTTATTAACATCAATTTTTCTTAGATTGGCAGCACTATAATGCAAGCTACCAGGGGTGGCAATGCCTCCACGGGTCCCGAAGCCCTTTACGAACCGAGTGAGCATCAACCGCGTTCCCTATCCCTTGGCTCACCCATTGATTGGTTTATGCAAAGATCCAATCCATATTCAAAGAGCTTACTACGTAAAATAATGGATCCTGATTTACCTGAACATATTGTGGACATGATTGAGGACAAAGAAAGCTCCGAAGAAGGTAATGAGGCTGCATGCCTTAAACTTTTAATGTGCAAAAGTTCGCCTATCATTTGGGGCATGCAGAAATCACTAAAGAAACGCTTGGCCGGTGAACCTGAGGATCCCGAACCTGAGGAGCATTCGCGAGAGAGTTATTTCAATACGGGAATATTTTTCAAACATTTACCAAGCATGGATGAGTTTAAAGAGCATGGCTCAGGCTGTGAGACGCGATTCGCCAAATATTGTCCCAAAAATGTAACAACAGGCAGATACATATCAAAATAGTTGAAAATATTTCCTATATTTAAGCTTCCTTTAATCAACATATTTTTGTTTCTATTTTTAGTTCATCAATAAACTCGATTTATATTTTGTTTTTTGATTCTAAGCCAGATAAGCCCGTTCGGTGTTGGGATTAAAATAACTAATGTTCCATGAAACGACCTCTAAAAAACAAAAAGTGCACTCATTAGCTTGTTTAATATTTGTGTGGTTCGTTTTATTGTCAACTTGGCTACTGATAACTAATCTAAAAGGCATGCGACCTGAGAATGTCTAGAGCTAAACCGTTAACAAGGCATTCCTGGGACTATCGTTATTTTTGTGAAGCGTTTGTGTATGACGTGCATGACCTTTAAATTTATGAAATTGTAAAGTAGTGTCTGTATTACGCGTGTCTAATAGGGTATGACACAGTTAGCACTGATTTCATGGGGCAGTTTTGAAGACATCGACTGGATGATTGCATTTTTCCGACACTACACGAGATGAAAACGAATTTCATATTACAAGTTTCGACATTTTGGAGTTGTCCATAGCTCTTCTATGCTACTTTCATGTATCTTACATTTAAACAGTTGCGCTTTGTTTTGAAAAGAAGGCAAATGGGCTATTGGTGTGGCGATATATGTATATATGGTAAGCATTTTTGTATCGTATGAACCCGGCAAACGCTATTCTGCCATATAAATGGTTTCAAGTTAAGTACTAATGAATAACGATGCACCGATAATGTTTTGTGTTCTTTTAGATTTTGACCAACCTTTTGCAATTATAAAACACAGAGAGACACTGAGAAACAGCATGCTGCGTCGTCAACTTTTTACTCCAAAATTAATCAGTTGTTCGCTCTCTGAGTTATTCTAACCACCTTGTTCTCCTATTTCAGAATAAGTTTGAGTAAAGTTGAATGACAGTCGTCTGCTTTATGTTGTTACAATTCAAAAATACTAATCACCCCAATCACTTAGCCCTAATCACCTAGCGGTATTAAATATACATAAAAACCTATTCTTTTTTAAGATTGTGAGCCAGAACGCGAGTTTTTTTTCAAATTCAAAAGTTTTTTTTTCTTTTTTGACTTGTGAAATTCACTTAAAAGTTTAAAGAAATAAAGTTTAAGGTTTAAAAGTAAGTATGAAAGAAATATCTTTAAAACTGAAAAAATTTCAAAATTTGGTTTTCAAAAACCAATGATGAGCAAAGTTACATGCATCTTCTAACTAAAATACAAAAAATATTCGAAAAAAAAACTATGATCACAACACCCCATCTTCCCCTAGATGATACGGACGACAAACTGATTCATCAAATGGAACTGAGTTTTGGTGAATGAGAACACGTCACAAGATATCGAATTTTTTACTGTAATTTAATTAATAAAATATAGGGGAAAGTTTTTCAAAGTTTGGCAACTTCCATTGAAAACAAAAAAGTTTTTCTAACTAAGACTACTTTTCGGACCTTACTTTTCTATGGGAGCTATACTATATAGATCTCCGATTTCGACCAAACTTAGTAGAATCATGGAAAAGCATAACAAACTGTTAGTTACGAAATTTGGAGGCGATCCCATTGAAAACTAAAACATTTTTCTCACTAGAACTTCTTTTACGACCGATCATTCCTACTGCAGCTATATGCTATAGTCATCCGATCTCGACAAAACTTTGTAGAATGGTGTAAATGCATATGAAATAAGTATATGCCAACGACAAGGAAGTTTCCATTAAAAACAAAAAAGTTTTTCTTATAAGAACTAGTTTTTCGACCTTTCGTTTCTATGGCAGCTATATGCTATAATCATTCGACTTTGACACAACTTAGTAGAATCGTGTGGGAGCATATAAAACAAATACGTGCCAATTTTGAGGACATTTTCATGGAAAACGAAAAAGTTTCTAACTAAGACTACTTTTCTGACTTCCGGACAATTTTATAATACCCTCTGCAAGGGTATAAGAATTCATGAAAAATAACAGAAGAGAAATTCGGAAGAATTTGTTTATTGAAATCTCTTTAACCCTCCAACTGCCTGACTGAGTCATCAACACCCAAGGCCAGCGTTCGATGAGGACAGGTCAGAGCTAGTTTGCGTCGCTCTATTTTGTCTTTCGAGCCGGCTGATAGACCGAACCTTCTTAAAAAGTAACCTTCCTCACCCGAACTAGAAAAGAAAACACCTTTTTGGAAAAAGTTCGGTTCTAAAATGTAGAATTCAAATCCTCTCAAATAAACGAAATAATACAGTTTCCGCGTCTAACCTTTTGACTTGGAGTGTATGATATACATAGTATTTATCAACATGCAGTCTGAAAGGTGTCCAAAATGGCGAACATTTTCTGCCATTTCGGACAAATAGTATCGGAAAGATCACAATGCTAAAGCTAGCATCGCTAAAAACTTCTACTCCTAAACAGCTTCCAACACCACCAAATGCTTCTGAAGAATGCGACGGCATTGCCACCAACCCATTACTTAATTTTGAATATGTGCGCTTAAAAAAATCGTAGATTTACCAAGGAACATTTATTTTAAAACTAAGAAATAGTTTGTTATGATTTCATAGTAGTTCAAAAATCAACGCTGGATGCCTACAAAAAAGTTAATAAATGGAAATTTCGGCAAAAATTTCTTTTGTCATAATGAAAATATTAAAAATTATATCGCACAATATACGATACGATAGCGCCCACTATACATGTTTTGTTAACTCTAGTCTTATGAATGTCTCCCAAGAACTAATTCGTGATAAATGAGGTTCCAGCTAAATATGCAATTTTTTTCTATTCAGAATTGCACCTCGAAAATGCGGTAAGCAAAACCTGACGTATTTATTTATTTGATGTATTTATCAAATAAATATTTTATTGTATCAGTAAAGATTTATAACTTTTAACATTGATAAGTCTAAGTACAAATAAAGGTCGTTCCTACATTCAACTTCAATAAAAGCAATAGCCAATAGCCAACAAATAGAACATTAAGCTTTATTAACTAAATGTCTTTAAAACGTAAAAAAAAATCGTTTAATGGTTGTGTAAATATTTACAAGCAATGGATTGACATTCATGCAAGGTTTTTTTTAGCGAGTTAAAGAGAATTATGGTTAAAGATGGAGGAAATAGCGTTGCCAACTAGCGCATGTCCATCAAAAGCAGGCGACAACAATGCAGTTTTTATTTTAGCTAGACTTATGCAAAAATGATTGCTGTAATCGAAATGATTACGCAAATCAAATACATACGACGTGTATGAAGCGACACTATTGCATGTTAGCCAGCCAGCCAAGTTGAGCTGCCGCCGCCAAGTGATAAGCCAAAGTCAGAGGGCAGGTGTTTGAACTTCAACAAGGTCACTTTGCTTTGACTCAAGATAATTTTGCTAATGATTTTGCCAGTGATTCGTTCTGTGCAATTTCTGCGTTTTAATATTTTTAATTTTTTCATGAAGGCTTGTTGTGTGCATTTTTTCTCTTCTCTGTGCCCCGCATATTAATTTTGTTTGAAGAGTCTCTGAACTTGACTTGTTAGTTACCAAACCGTCTGGATTCGACAATTAAAGTAATTTAAATGGTCTTTTTTTTTAGTGAGGAAACGATAAGATATGGTGCAAGGCAACTTGAAGTTTTGTCGTTCTGACTTGTTGGCAGAGTTTTGTTTTTGCCAGAAGATATAAAAATCTAATTGAAGCTGTCAAATGTTATTTATAACTTGTTAAAAGGGTTGAAACACCGTTGAACTTGTTAGTCTTTTTTTTGAGCATTAAAAATTTTGTTATCATTTCAGAAGATTCGGAACACACAAAACGGAAGTTAAAGTTTACAAAATCCGGTGCTGTTTCACTTGGTGCGTAAGGCCAGAGTCTTTGTTTTTAGAGCATGAAAAAAATGTGGAACCAATCATTCTTTACTACTTACTTCCCGAACCCCATTTTGACTAAAAAAAATCAATCTTTTATTATATTTAATTGGTGACACAGGATCTTAACTTGAATATTTAAACTTAAGAAAAGAAATTAAATTAGAATTTAACAAATTTTGCGGGTTATTTAATATCAAGGCAACAAGCCGGTCCTGAACCGTACCCCGAAGAACCGGTTTGGTTTGTTGTTTCTGGGTCTATTGAACAGGACCACATACAGAAACTTCCAAATAGTTGAGCTCCTCAACCTGAACCCGAACCGGACCCCTTTGATTCTAAAAAGGTTCGGTTCAATCAATCACTAAAGTCAATCTTAAGAATTTAAAAAACCTTATTTGACAGCAAACAAATGTTTTAAGTACAAGTTGCGACTTAGAAATCATATTCAAATTCGAGATATGCAAGATTCGAAAGGAATATAAACCACAAGCCAAGTTTTTAAAATAGCAAATCAAAACTCATAGGGTAGGCAACATTCCAATTTCAAAGACATGAAACTTTTGAAAGTCGTGATAGATGGGATGTATTTATGATAACAACAATAAATTTTACCCATTTTTTAAAAAACAAAATTCTGTTTCAATTTTTTCCGTATTTATGGGAAACAAGAAAGGGAGCTGAAGTCAAGTCCAAAATAACCTGTTCCCTTGACTTCAAGTATCTTGACAGCTGACGATGCTGTACCCACCGCTCCATAGAGCAAATTTGTTTCATGTATATAATAAAATTCGAACCAACGCCTTAGGTTCGATTAGTACAGAAACTTGATCGCGAACTCAACCTTTAAAAAACCTTCTGGAGGGTTTTAGGGGTTTGGAGTCTTGCTTAAAATACAGTTTGTTCAATGAATTAACCACTATTTAAAAATTACTTAGTCACATTTATGAGCACTTTTTTAATGCTTAAATAAATAGGGATTAAGACTTTTCGAGTTCGGGAATAAAAATTAAACAAAATTCAAGCTTTAAATATTTATATAAGTTGCAGCACACCACGCACTCAAAAAAGCCACCGAAAAGTCGTTGTAAGGGATAACTCTCTTTAATATGGACTAATGATTGACGGTATAATACAACAAAAAAAACAAACAAACAATTTCATTAAGCCTTCAAACTTTTGAACAAACGACAAGGAACATTCCGAAACACTTCGCAATGGACAAAGTTTTAGTACCGTCTAAAATTATCATTTGGGACGAATGCACAATGGCCATCAAATGCGCATCTGAAGCACTTGATCGAACATTAAAAGATCTGCTCGCTGTTTTGAGATGTTTTGGAGGCGCTATTATTTTACTATCTGGCGATTTACGCCAAACACTGACAGTCATTCCAAGATCGACTGCTGTCGATGGTATAAACGCTTGCCTCAAATCATCCAATCTGTGGCCCTATGCGAAGAAACTACACCTGGCAGCAAACATGCGAGTTGCATTGCTAAACGATTAAAGATTTCTTCCAGCCGACAAATCAAACGTATTGATTTCATTTCTAATGAAAACTCTTAAAGGTATCATTGACTGTTAAGCTTTGTACTCAGACAAGCTAAATCGATTTAGCTGCGATCTAGTCCAAATGAAAAAAAGGTAGCTAAACGCTTTCTAAAACTTTTAGCTGGCCTCGTAGCTTGAGCCGTTCTCAAACAAGCTAAATGCCTTAGCTCATACCCAGCTAAAAACGCGTGGCGCCGCAACCTTGACTGGCTAAAAGCTGATAGGGTTTAGCTAGGTAAAAGCAAAAAAAAAAAATTCCAGTTACCCTTGCTAAATAAATTCAAAATAAAACACAACCAAGGCATTGCCAATGACTTCTGCTCTCCACATATCATCCAAACACTCTTGCATTTTCACTTTTGTTAATTAAACTATTACAGTTGTAAACAAAACAACCAATATAAACAAACTCAGTGCAGTATGACCGTTGACATTTGGTGGTATTTTTCTGTTGAAGGGTATTTTGGCGTTGAGCAGTCACACTGTAGCCTTAGCAGGGACCCCAGCGGAAAAAGTTGTCTTTTTAACCAGGTATAGATTTAGTTTGTCTGAATACTTAGCTTTAGGCGGTATGAAGTTCGCCGGGCCGTCTATTTAAGCATAAGTCAAGTTGTAAAATGTCAAAAAAAATTCCTATATTAAAGAACATAGAAGGAGAGGCTAGCTTTCCATTTTTAAGCCCAGGCACTTTAGTAGAGGTTTTATGAATGATATCTTCATATGTGTAATGAATGAGGTCCACTCGCATTTTGATTAATGTGATCCTAGGATTTCTCATTAAAAATATATCTAATTTTTAGATCAAGAGAATTTTTTTTATTACTTGTCAAATGACATATTAATTACCTTAATAGATCCGCTTATTCTAACGAAATTTGATAATATGGATCGATAATATGGAAATGATATAATACTTCACAAGCCAAAAGAAACATCGATATAGATATTTTTTAAATATCTGACAGCCCTAATACGAACATATAGATATTATAGATTTTATTAGATTTTTCAGAAACAAATTCTTAAATTTTCAGAAAAAAACGAACCAAACCCGTTTTCTAAGACACTTTTTGGCAAGACTCGGCGTCACATATTCCTCTTCCGGCTTTGAATTCGCATCTAGTTCTGTTATTTTAACCGAATAAACACCAGAACTTAAGCACTTCACATGGTTTGCTTTTGTTTACTTCAAAATACAGTAGTTTTTTGTGTACACTTTTTTTTTTTTTTTGTTAATTATTTTGTAAACTTGGCCCAAATATCGCATAACCGAAAACTTACACCGGCCCGCTGCAACAGAACATCAATGGGTCGTATGCCTGATGTCATGATAAAATATGTGTGTGTATTTGTGTGTGTACGTATAATCAACCAAAACACTTAAAGCAGAATTTCTTATTCAAATTGCGCGCGCGAAGTTTGCACGTCGACAGTGCAGTGGAATGTAAAGCTAGAATTCAATATGAATTTGAATTTTAATACAAAAATTTTGTACAACCGGCAGAGACGTTGGCAGAGCAACAAGTGATAGCAAAGTGGCTCTCTGCTAGGCGGACTCCCTCTCTCTCTCTCTCTCTCTCTCTACCAGTATCAGGCAAAGCAAAGCAAAACAAAACAAAGAAAATAGGAGCAAAATAAGAGCCGGTCGTTCCATGATAAAAACTAGGGAAAAGTTAACTTCGGCTCGGCCGAAGTTTTGTATACCCTTGCAGTAGAGCTGGACAAACATTGTTTGCAAGTAAAACATCGATGCAACATCGATGGTTTTTTTAAAATTTTAAGAGTTTGCCAATGTACCTTTCCAAAGCACTTTCTTACTTGGATTTTATAAGAAATAATGTATCTGTGTTTTAGCCAAAGTGCTTGTTAGCCGTCCCAAAGTCTAGGATTCAATAATCAACGAAATCAACAAAGATTTTGTACATATGGGCAGCTTTGGATATTCAGACAGACTGTTTCGATGGACTCCCATCATCTCACCAGTGAGTTTTAAGCGCTGATACCAACAAGACGTTTGCAAATACCTATTTATTTAAGCAAGCTATTTAAAACTTGAAATTTAAAACTTGAAAAGTCTAAGAACGTAAAGATTCAATTGATTCTATTTTTACAGTGTAGAACAGTTATCTCGCTGGAATGTTTGTTATGAAAACCTGAACAGTTTCTCTATTAAATAAACAATAAATAGGTTAGAATTTATAAAAGTTTCGACAAATGTGCAGCGTATTTGTACCAAAAGACCTCGTGCAAAGTTGGCTAAGGATAGCTTTAAAACTGACGGAGGAGATAGAATAGAAATAGACGGACAGGTCTAAATCAACTCAGCTCGTCATGCTGATCAAGAATATATATACTTTATGTGGTCGGAGATGCTTCCTTCTATGCGTTACAAACCTCCGGACAATTTTATAATACCCTCAGCAAGGGTATAAAAAACGACATGAACTCCAGCACGCACATAAATGGTCAAGTGGTTATGGGAAGAGGCAGCCGCGGGCGCTTATCGACGAATATGTCGAAAGATTCTGATCTGCCCCTACCCATTTTTGTCTTATCATCATGAATTTAGTTGTATATATATATATGCTGGGCTAGGGGGTGGTAGGGGGGGAGAGACGAGGCTAAGTTTTTGATTGCCCCCAAAAAAAATATATACACATCTACGCAGACAGCGGCGACACTTGCCTGTGTACTTGTACTTGGCTAGGAGGTCACTTGAAGGTTAAAGCCAAAACAAATCAAATGCAAATGCAAACAATTAAAAAGGGCATACAAAAAAAACCGGTCAAAGGTTTTTTGTTTTACAAAGAGATTTAAAGTCAAAGCCGGCAAAAATTATTGTTGCTGGAATGCAAGCTGCACTTGCACTCACTCACTCAGAGAGAGAAAGAAATAGAGGGCGGTTGCCGTTCAACTAACTGTAACTTACCTTGGCTTCCTGTGGCACGTCTAACATGTTGAGTTGATTTTATTAACAATTTTTTAAATGTTACTAGCAAATAATTTAGCAATTTAGCGTTACTAATCACTTCCAATATGCTTAATTAACACGCACAAGCACACACACAGCTGAACGAACCGCTTGGAGCCAAAATTCAAACGCAATCGCAAGCCACCCTCGCCACGTAAAGAATTTACCTAAACTGTTTTTATAGAAACGTTTGGATCTGCTTATGGAAAGTAACAAACAACAATAACAAGCACCACGATATTAATTAAAAGTTAAGTTAAATTGCGAGAAAAAAAAACAGCTGTGGCGCATCTAACAGCACGCTGTTAAGCTTACCATCAACTGAAAAATCTACCAAAGACAAATAAATAGATGGATGGCGGACAACAGTGGCTTGTTTCGCTGCAAAAAATCAAATTTCTCGTTGACTTTAATGAAATTATTAAAACAAACAAATTTATTAGATTTTTTGAAAAAATGTGGTAAAAAAAAAATTTTTTAAAAGGGCTAAGTTAAGTGCATGTCTTTCAAAAAGCACTTAACCTAGAGTCTTAATGTTTTCCACCGTTTTAAACAGGGATGGAAACCGGTTCTGAGCCGGTTCGGTTCCGAACCGAAACGCTTTTTCCAGCTGGTGAGCCGAACCGGCTTCCTTTCAGAAATGCTGAACCGAAAACCACAAAGAAAAACGGTTCGGTTCAGTTCTCTGATAAGTTTTGAAACGTGAATTTAGCCAATGATACTTATTAAAAACGTTTTCCTAAGATAACTGTCATCAGTCTGCATTCTTTTCTTGAAAGCTGTTAATTGATTTGTTGCTCTCTACTGGACAATATTCTCAATTTTCTAGGGTACTTCTTCACCTTAATTTAATCTTAGCAAGGAGAGCTTTTTCCATACGATTAATAGGGTCTGTAAGATGCATAGTACTTATTCTTTTCAAGTTCACATTCTTCGTTATCGAAGTACATTCCTAGAACTGATGGACGAATCCTACAAATCCGACATCAAACATTCATTCAGACATTCCTATAAGGTTCTTTATCGGGGGTGTCACAGAAAAATCTAGAGGTTTTGACGTCGGATGGTTCGTAAATCTCATTTTCTTATTCGAAACTCTAGTTAAAAGGTGTGTGTACGAGATTATGGTCCAACTACAAAAACAGGGCTGCGTCTCTCTCAAATAATTTATTACAGTTTTTATTCACAGCTATTTTGATGTTTTCTACATTGAGCTAGACTTGCCAACCCTAGAAAGATTTCTTGTGTCCTTGCTAGCTCGCTTTGGTTGGCTTGCCAAAATCTCCTAACAACATACGAGAGGTTTGAAACCAACCGAAAGAATTCGGTTGGAAGAGGTTTCTGTGTTACCCCCGAAAGATATTCAAATGGTTTATAGCAATTTAATTTCTAAACTGTGTTTTGTGCGGAAAATCACACTTAAAAGACAGAAATCATTATATTTCTTAATTTGCCTTTATGAACCATTGAACCGAGCCGAAACCGCGGTTTCGTTTGCTCCGAAAACCTTGTAATGAACCGAAACGGCGGTTCAGAACTGAACCGAACCAGTACTTATTTTCAAGTGGTTTGCTTCCCTGGTTTTACAGCATCAATTTAAAATACTAATTTTTATGATTTTGTATCCCAGTCACAATGTAATTTGAAAATCTCTTTGCTTTTTGCCGTTTGAGTAGCTGTCCCTCAAGTTGTGTTTTGTTGGCAAAGAAGTAGACATATTCGGAGCACACAAAAAAATAATGTTGCTTACACTTCCACACAATCTGAAAAACAAAGCCTAATAAAGAGGCTTCAAAATTAAGTTGGTTGCAACATTGTCCGATTCGAATGTAGACAAAAATAAAAATTGTTTAATTTAGATGTTTCTTTTTGTAATTTTAAACTTTTTTTGTTATAAAAATCTTTTTATATATTAAATTTACTCTTTATGTAACAAAATTTAATTTTCCTTTACTGCAAAATATTTTAAAATTTTTTTAAGCTATTAGAATATTATTTTTAAAGTTTCCTAAAAAAAGTAGTAGATTTGTATTAAAATATGTAAAGTTTGATATTTCCGTTTTAATTAAGCCCGATTGTAGGTTTTGGTCAAAAAATCATTGAAATTTGCATATTATCAAAAAACTCCAAGAATTATTAGATTAACACGAGCCACTGTGCTGTGCTTTTGTAAGTCTGTAAAACAACGTAAGACGTAATCAAAAACGTAACGATCCACAGCTGTGCAAACTGTCAAACCAAAACAAAGTGGCAGAACAGATTAACAATTAAGCAAAACTGCGCAAAACAGACAAGGAAGCCCTACATATATTATTCTTTCTTATCAAAACCAACACGATGGGAATGTGTTTCTCCTGCTGCGGCAACAGTGCCGAAGAATCCAATTTAATGCCCTCACCTGTAAGTTAATAGAATGAATTTGCCCTTCCCAATCTCACTACTTACTTCACCTTCAGGAGGAGCGTCGCCGACAGCAATTAGAGGCAGCGGAACGACGCAGACAGGAGAATGAGTCACGCGGTGTTAAGAATCCAAACAGTGTGCGCCGTCAACAGGAACGTGCCGCCGAACTGGAGCGGAGAGAGGAGGAGGCCGCGCGTCAGGGACAAGGTGGCGCCAACTTAAGGGTGAGCTTCTTATACGGAAATACCCATTGAATCTTTAACTGATTTGAACTAATTGCAGTGGCAAACGACCTAGGGCATCTAAGTGATTGCACCCCACCGCTTCTGCCTCTAAGATCAGGCGTTTGTTGCTTCTAAAGCGCTGGACGTCTGCGATTCTTGTTAACTGTGTGTATCAAGGCATTTGTTTTATAACTTTTTATGTAAAAATGTATGTTGGAATTTTTGTGATTATCCCTATTGATCAATGCACACGCTACACTCCAATTAATTTTAATTAGAAATCAAAAAACACTGTGAACCAAATGTGCAACCAAAAATATAAACCCAAATCAAAGTCTAAACGAAAATGGATATTATTGCAAATCAGGAGAGCACAGCAACCGACTGGTAGATCCAGATTACCTTAAAGCACAGCTCAGATTAAACCAGGGATGCAAACCGATTCTGAACCTAACCGAACCAAACTGTAAACGAATCGTTAGTTCCAGCCGATAAACCGAATTGGCATCCCTTTGAAAATGTTGAGGCGAACCGAAAAATTACAAATCGGTTCGGTTCAGTTCACTGACGAATTCTCCAGAAATTTAATTTCGAAAAATCTCTTTCAGTCGATCTCAAACCTCTCGTATTGTGTTAGAAGATTTGGGCAACCCAACCAAACCGAATTAGCAAACCAGACGCAAAATATATTTTTGCAGGGTGCTCAAGTCTAACTCAATGTAGGGCGCGATATTTTCTAAAACTCTAAAACCAAGAACTAATACTATATAATGTCTTCGAACAGCACGGACCCAACTAACAGTTGAATAGGGCTCCTTGTTTTATAAATTTTTAAACTTCCGCACCTTCAAAAGTCCTAAAAATAACCTTCCGAGCGGATTTATAGGACATTTCTAAATGTTAGACTCAAGAATGGGCTTAAATGTTTAATATTCGATGGATTTAAGGTCGATCCTTGAACAAAAATAAGTTTTTGACATCATTTCGGATTTAACGCAACTTTAAAAGACCATAAATATGACTTTCCGAGCAGATTTAAGGGTAAGTCGCGACTATATACTCAAGGAACGGCTTTAGGAGTTGAGATAGGGTGAGTTTAATGGTGCTTCAAGAACAGAAATTAGTTTTGAAACGTTTTGCGGGCTGCCTTACCTTTGAAAGCTTGGAAAGAAAACCTTTCCGCACACACTTAAAGTCAAATCGGTACTTCATAGCTAAGAAGGGTTTTAAAGCTTGAGCCCCGTCGAAGTTAAGGACGATGCACGAAAGAAACTTTCCAAACAGATTTAAGCAAAATTCGGGACATTATCCTTAAGCACAGGCGTCAAGGGTAGAGATTCGGCGGAATTAAGGGTGATCCTAGAACAAAAATGAGTTTATGGTGTTTTTTTTTAATTAAATTTGCCGTAACTTCAAAAGATGAAAAAATACCTTCGCGCAGATTAATTTCATTTTTGTATTTACATGCGTTTTTAATCAAGATACAAAATTTTACTTCCCTTAACATTTTATACATACAAAAAAGAAAACCCAAAAAATAAAAACTAAGGATACACATCCGTTTAAAACTAAGAAATTAACCTTAATGTATTTCATGTTTCCACTTGTCCCGCGCCTCCATTTTTGCCTCCGGTATGAGCGAACTTTTGGCTCCGCCCAAAATATTTGTGGTCGCCTGGGTGGCCAAGACCGCTGGACAAACCACCAATTGTGGTATTTGCCTAACCACTGCACCCACAGCTCCGCTGTAACCCTTCTGATCGTGCTCCGTGATGGCAGCCTCTATCAAAGTGTTGGCCGAATCGTTAATGCCCTCCTTGACAATAGTATAGGCGTTGGCCACTCCTTCGCGTAGATCTTTGGGACGTCCCTGACGTTTCTTGCCCTGTTTGGAGTGGCGTTTCTTGAGCGAAGGACCAGCCGACAGCATGTCAAAAGTGGTTTCAGCCGTAAATTGTAGTAGATGTATGATACGAGAAGTAATCTCCAAGGCAGCCAAGGCGGTGCGTGCGGTAAAACTTTGTGCTCCTAATTGAAAACCGCGAATAATGCGACCATCCTTGTTGTATTGCTCAATGGGTAGACGGAATAGATCATAGACGCCTTGGAAGAGCTGAAGTACGGCATTGGTGGGTCCAATCCCGCTTAAAATGTTGGTTAGTTGATTCCTTTTAATGTCCTTTAGCCATTCTTTGCACAGAAATTCGAGAAGTTTGGGCCAACCCAAAATACCGCGTCGATTAACAATTTCACGTAAACATATGCCCGAACCCTGCAGCTGAGCCAGACCCATGATAAGCCCAGTGATAGGACCACGTGACAGTTCAATACGACGTCCATGATAATCAAAGCAAATGGGTAAAGCGGGACTGAAGATAACCTCACGGAAGTAGACAGGAGGTGCTTCATCATTAGCGGTTAGATCCAAGCCCAAGTCAGTGGAGTTTTCATCGATGAGAGCATCCAAATTTCTTTCCACAATTTGCTTAACTTCAGCATCTGCCAATTCCTCCGAGATTTGTGCCACCGATAGAACAGGCATATCACGTTCCGCAGAGGTATCCACTTTGTGAGTCGCCGTCGAAGTGGTAGAATTTTTAAACACAGCCGAAAAGAAATCCTCCAAAAATAACAAAGTATCCTGATCGATATTCAGTTTGATCGGTAATATGGAAACACGCAGGGAACACTCTTCGGAAGAACTTTTTTGAGGATTTGGGCGAACATTTAAGGCTTTGACAATAACCATATGCTCATCGCTGCGATGGGAAATGTTTTTCATATTCGGATGGTAGAGAAATTTGTTTATTTCCGAGGAACTCAAACGGTCGCGTATTTCAATTTCCGATATCAAGAGAACCTGACGTGAGGCATACATAGAGGTGGGTGGATAGGTTTCAAAGGAGAAGCGAATTTTGGATAATTGAATTTCCACCAAAATATCAGGATTTCTCTGCGAGCCGGAGGGCTTTTTAGTAGATTTTTGTGCTTGGGAAACGCCATATTTATAGGTATCCGACATGCCTGTAGATGTGGAGTGAGTGGCTTGACTTGCGGTGTCCAAGGGAAAATCTTTACCACCAAATAAATGCCAGGTAAAGGTCATTTCGCAAAGAGTGTAACTCTGTTCGGCCAGGGGAAAGTTAGCAGGAGGTCTCAATAGATCCACTTTTTGGTGAGGCAAACAAAAATGATTATCCACAATTTGTAAAGGATCCTCAGAGATGTACACCTGAGAAACACCAAATTTATCTATGGGTGAAATTTCCTCAGCGTGTATAAAGTCAAAATCTTTGTCCTCTGTTGGTTGGAGAGGGGGTGCACCCAAGTCTAGTTGTACAAGGGGTAGAGAGGGTGTCTGTTGATAGTAGGATTGTAGCATGACATTCGATTCGAAGTCCAAAATGTCTCCTATATGTGACGTTTCCTTTAGGGATGAATTAGAGGGTTTAGTAGGCAAGGATTTGCTTTTCTCAAAAGGTTCATCCGGAAAGTAGAAGATTTCGATGCCCTCTGCTTGGTTTTTTGCTGAACTTTGGGTTTTTTGTTGTTGCTGATTTATAGATAGAGTCACATCTTGTACAGCTTCTGCCATTAATTTGTTGACATGGTTTTGAGTTTGATCACAGTCTTGATTATCCTTCGATTTTAAATCCTCTATTTCCTCTACCAAATCTTCCTTCAACAAATCCTCCTGCTGATTTACCAAATCTTTATCCTGAGCCACATAACTTATCAACTGAGCCAGGGCTGCTGCCGAATCATAGCAGGTTTTTAGATGCATATCATGAATGGAAGATCTCAAGTCCACCGCCGATTGGGTAGAGCTTGATTCATTCAGGCGAAAGCTGATGTTCATGAGACCCAAATTTAAAACGGGTATTAAATTATCACAGTTAATACCTCCTAGATTTAGTACACCATCTTCGACTATTAATCTTAGCGTACAACCACTTAAGGAGGATATTATATTCGTGCTTAAAGTGCCGTAACCCACATCAATAAAAGCGCGATAAGGAAAATATTTGGGACGATAGTCTATGCCTGCATGCCAGATATGTAGCTGGATTTCCGAGACTAAAGCATACGGTACATACTCCTCAATGGGATAATCCTGTACATTTAAGAATTCCAGCAATTGATTCAACCACTGATGTTCCGGTAAGGCGGCATGATGCTCCAGTATGGCACCGTTCAAGCCAAAAGACATTTTCATGCGTTTGATCCGTTTATCGGGTTGTTTTTTGATTTCAGCTACCAGACATAAAACTTCCCGATGTTCCAAATGATTTTTCTGCTGATTTTGATAGATGGTGGGTTTTAAATTCAGGTCCTGGTCATCACTCCAGTCCACTTGGAGGTTCAGTAAAGTTAAACCACAATGTAGTGCCTCCAATTGCTGAAGTTGTATGCAAAAGTAGGCTAAATTGGGGTCGTTGTTTAAGCCATTGACGGTAAAAAGTTTCATTTGCTGTAAATTCAAATAAAATTTACCTACTTCTGTCAAGGATTCACTCAGTTGAGTGTTTATGATGAGGGCACCCTGCTCTATAAAGGCCTCGAATGAAAAGGCTTCACTTCTCAGTGAAGGTTTGCTGGTAGTAGCCTCTGCCATGGAAAAGTATATGCTACTTTCCATTGTACTGGTACTTAAAAGCTCATGGCGATTTGCTTGTTCAGTTACTCTTGCTTTGAGTGGTATTGGGGGCGGCTCATAGTAAGGTGATCTGGGTTCCCACATAAACAAAGTCACAGTTCAAACGATTGTATACCAATTCATACATTCTTTTGGACTCCAAAACCACTTTTAGTTGTGGTATATAAGCTTCTATTTTTAGTTTTGAAGCCTGACTGCAATTGTCACAGAATTCTTGCAATTCTTCCCTATCTCCAGGTAGAAATGTTTCTGATTTTTCCAAACCCTCCACATTTGAGGTATAACCATAGCTGCATTTGGAACTGAAGGGTGTCTGGCGCTTATTACCACAATCCAGTGGCAAGTCCTTGCTAGGTAAAACATCCAGACGGATTTTGTGCTGCGGTGAAGACTTACACTTAGCCAAATGACTGTGTAGACTTTTATTACAATAGTAGGCATTAATTTCCTCTGTTTCAAGGCTCAAGTGATTGCCCAAATGTAGACAAAATTGTCCTAGAACCAATTCCACATAGTCCTGACGTATATGCTTCTCCCACCAGGGTTTTTTCAAGGGATCCTGAGAGGCTCTGCCATCTACTATAGGAAATTTCAGTTGCAGCTTCAATAAATCACATTTTATATAGAACTCTGTCAGCTCCTGCTCTTCTTTAAGGGAACTTAAGGCCTCCTGTTGGGTCACAAAAGGCGATTGTGACAATAACTTGCTCAAACGATCGTATATGGAGATATCCAACTCCGCCGTACACTCATCCAATACACATTCCCATGTATTAGAACCACGATTATGATTCTGTTTGAATTGAAAAGTGGACTTTTGTGTTAACATAATCTCCGCACGTCGATGATAGCCCTCCGGATTGTTTTTCTGACGATCAAAGAGTAACAGACTTTCCTTCGAATTATTCAAGACTTCAAACAAATCCACTTGGGTGGCACTTAAGGTAGTTTTTGTGCTCAATTCCTGACAATATCTTTGCTGATCTCCATTTATGATAATAGGTTTTGCTTTGCAATACAAATAATTCTCATCTTCCAAGGGTTGTTCAGGTTTTTTCTCTAAGACAGCATAAAGAAAATATTTTTCTGCTAAGTGTGCATAGTTTTCAAAGCTTTGTGGTTCATAGACCAGGCTATAGTTGTCCATATGCGCCGTAGTAGCCACCAAAACATCATTGTGCAAGGCCAATCCATTAATTTGACTGATTTGTATGTTAAATTTGAGTATTTCACCAGAAGATTCGGCATAACCCAGTTCAGTGGGTACATTGGTGGTGCAGTAGGAGCTGACTGAATCCGAATTTCTGCGTGCCTTGCTGCTGGGGTATAGAGTTCTGGTAGTTTTGCTGTAGTTGGAATAATTTTCAGTATTATCCAAGCCCGTGGACCATTCATTTTGTTGTGTCAAAATTCCACTCATTTTGCTTTGCTCCTGATAAACACTCGATGGTTTACTCTTTCTCCGTGGCTGCTCCTGGGGTTTTTCCTTGTTAAACGCCTTGCTGAATTCCACAAATAAATGTATCTGCCTGGGCGTCAGCATAAAGTATATGCCATCCAATAGAACCTCCAGATTGACCTTAGGTCCTATGATATTCTCAGTTTGTTTGATCTTGATTTGAATATTTTGTGCTCCCTGGAACTCCACTATTTTACACAACTGCTCATAGCTTCTGCCCTCATCATAGTCTATGGTTTCTGTGGTGTAGATGCTTAAGCCCTTTAACACCAAATTGTGTTTGGCTATCATGGGTAGAGCCTTGTATTCCTCTTCATTTGTGTCTTCCTCCTCTCTCTGCACTGGCTGTTCATAACCTGTCTTATTTTTATACTCCAACTGTTTAGCCTGTATGCTGACCACCAATTTCTTGGCCGTATGTGGTAGCACATACTCTATATTCAGCGTAGTGTTGCTCAACTTGGCTCTTATACGATTCAGCACATTGTCTATGGTCTCTGCAAATTTCTCCAATCCTATCAAGGCATTGTTATGCTGCAGAAAGGGTATATCATCGTCCACCTGCTTCATACATTCCTCCGCCATTTGCATGGAACTGCTGACCGAGGACCACATGGATTCCAGCATGGTGGTGCCACTCTGCAGGCGTGTCACTGGTCTGAGTGTTATAGTCAAATTTGAAATCTCTAGCGAACTGTCATTGGTCATTAGAGCATTCCATGGCACTTGCACTTGTAGGCAACCTATGTGTCCCGTGACCACCTCAAACGCCCAGCCCTGTTCCTCGAAGAGATCATTGAAGGCATTCACTTTTAAATTAATGTTTTCCACCACCGCCTTGCCATTGTAGAGATCCACCTTCAGTTGCTCCAAATTCAAGTTATTTTCGAAAAATTGTCCCAAATATCTTTGCAGCAGATAACGGCAGGTTTTTGTCTTGAGTCCATCCCAGGGACTGAACCAAGACATGGTGTGCGAGTGCCTGTGTGTGTGTGTGTGTATATGCGTTCTATATTTCATTTAGTTGGTCACAAACAACAACAAACAAATCATGGAAACGGAAGAGAGAAACCTTTGTTATTAAGAAGAATAAAAAATCACTTGGCTTTGGCGTGCACTTACCCTTTATGTCGTAATAGTTGATGCTGAGTGTGTGTGTGTGCTTGTGTGTGGAGCTGTAAGTGAATAATTTAAATCTAAACCACGCAATAAATTGAAAATATATTAACAAAAGTCACCAGCAGCAGTTGTTGTTCTCCGTGTAGGTGTGCGCTCGTGCCTGAGTTTAGCTGTGTGGGTGGACTGTTAAAAGTCACAGTGTTCTGTTAAGCGCAGCTGTTAGTTATTCTAGAGATGAAACAGAAATTAGAAGGGAGAGTTGGCGATTTTTATAAGAAAATATCGTATCCTAGGAAAAAGAAAATAATACAGAACTAGATAAGACTTTGGAGAAAAGTCTTGAATGCTTAATAGAAAGATACAAACAGAAGCAGAACTTTTATTTTTTAGAGTAGAAGCTAGAGGTGAGAGCGTCACGTGAATTTTTGTCACGACATGATCATGAGCAAACATAGGAATTTCTACGTGAGTATTCGTGATCCGTAAATCTTTCGTGAGTGAATTGAAGACAAACAGTTAACTCAATTTACACCATGCTTTAAAGCATTCTCGAGGTTTTTACTGAAACTCAAAACATTTTAATTGGAATGAATCTCCTAATTATATAGCAGAGATTGAATGTTTTAGAGATTTCATTGCATTTTTCAAGCCAGGAACTCAAGGAAAACCAGTCATACAAGAGTATGATATATTCTATGTGAGCCCAATTCTCAAGCTACAGGAAATGTGAAGCAAACTAACGATCAAAATTATAATTCAAATCAAGGCTGCAAACCTATTCGGAGCCGAAGACTCCGGGGTTTGAGGGAAGTTCAAACCGAACCTGAAACGAAGCAGAAATATCTTTTACGTCTGTGCATAATGCTGGGTTTATAGTGCGTCACATATGAATTTGACACTGTGACACTGAAATGTGACACTCTGTGACGCAGTATAAACACAGCAATACGAACAGCTGACGGGGGAGTACTTTGAGAAAACTTGGCACGGCAAGTTCTTACGTACCATCTATGAAGGTAGATGGTGACTAGTTGTGAATTGGCTATTAACTATTACAAACAGAAGTTAGCAATGGAACTAGCCCAAATGTAAAGTTCCGAGAAACAGGAATATTTACAAAAACAAATAAAATGTTTAATCTTCGGAAGAAATAAGTTGTTAGTTTTAAAATACGAGTCACAATATATTGCAGTCGCAGTGACTCGGTTACAGTTACTCGGAATTGACTCATCTCTAATACGGCAATTGCACCACCTCTACATTTGGCTACTCTGTGTGTAAAAACAAAATTGAGACTCAAAAGCCCAACCAAAATGGTGGATCCAAATCGAAAAATAAATCGTTTGGCGGATCGGGATGTGGACTTTCTGGAGGACTGTGAAACAGAGTTTGCTATGCGCTATACAGACGAAGATGCAGAGTTTATGGCACATTGCAGCAAGCCCGTGCCGGAGCCGCCGATGGTGGAGAACTGGGCAAGTGGTGGTAGTGGAGGAGGAGGCGTCAACAACTATGGTAGTTCCTATCACAACAATCGTTTTAATGGTCAGCGAAGGGGAGGACAAGATAGACAATGGCAGCGACGCGGGTATCATAACCAGGATAGAGGAGGATCTAGAGGTAAGTAGGTTAAACAAACAAACCTTGATTATAAGATGATTTTCCTGGTAGATAACAACCGTCGCAATCGATATGAACCCTACCAACGCAGAGATCGCGTCGGCGGCAGCCAGGACCCGCCGCCATCCATGCGAGTGCGACGTGACTATGGCAACTTTGTGCCCGCCTCCAAGGATTAGCTTTCTTGAATTGTACACACACAATAGTAGATTTTTATTTGATTAAATTTAAATTTAAACCGCAGACTCGCTCAAGTCCTTGGACTTATCCTCACTGGATGTAGTTGTCGCCGCCGCTGACATGCCCACTCCCATGGCATTAAGCAAATTTGAAACAGGACCAGCTCCGCCTACCTGCGACTCGTAGCTATCCATCATATTTTTCAGGATATTCACATTTATGTTGATGGGTTCAAAGTCCTCGATGTCATCGAAATCATCTTCCGCTGCCTGGGCGGCTGCCTGAAATGACTTGCCTACCTTGGTCTGAGCCAATTCTCTATCCATTTGCTCCATATACTTTTGTATATCACGATCCAGGGGAAAACCTTGACTGGATTTTGACAAATCATCAAAGTTACGCTCCAAGTCCTCCTCATCCGCATAGTCACTCATCTCCGAGTTGGAGTCCCAGTTATCCTCGGGTATGACAAAGTCCAAAAAGTTACGCACATGTGTGCTATCCGGTGGATCTTCCGATTGTATCAAAGAATTTCGCTGATGGCAGGCCTTACGCATGGAGGGATTCTTACGAAGTTGACTGGAGGTGGGCTTGGCTACCACAGGGATTCCCTAAAAGAATTCGCACAATTAATATTAAGAATACCAAAATTCGGAAATTAAAACAGTAAAGAAAGCCCGACTGTAATATACCCTGTACCAACGAAAGTGTATGCTTAGAATGTATTTTGATGCTGCAGTAGCAGTAGAATGCAGCAGCGAGCACATTTTTGCTCATAACTCGACTATCGTTCATCCGATCTAGGCAAATCCTTTAGCGGATCGATAAATTATCCTGAATAAGATAAGACTTTTTCCAAAATTGGGAGTGGGCGGGAGGCGACGTGGTATAAGAAGCAAGTATAAGAAGTTTTTGACCCATATATGTCGAACCTCTATCTCTTACCATCTCTGAAATCTGTGCGTTCATACGGACAGACTGACATGGCTAAATCGACTCGGCTGTTGATGCTGATCAATATATATCAGAGATGATTCCTTATGGCTGTTAAATATTTTTGCACAAACAGATTATACTCTGTTTACCTCTGAAACGGAATATAAAAATCACCACGAATGCCATCCACATTTCTTTAGTATTTGGGCCGCCCTGATTCCAAATCTGCACAGAAAAAAAGACCAAATCGGCCTTTACCTGCGAAAATATCAATTCCTACCCTATAAAAAAAATCAAAATCAAATCAAAAGTGTATTATTTACTCCTAAATAGACTCGATCATATCATCCTGGTATTTTTGCAGATGAAGGCCGATTTGATACTTAAAATACCCGCATGATATGATCTTTTTTTTTCTTTGTTATCAGTTTTTTAACATCACCTTACGATTTGAATAATGTGGCCAATATAAACTCAACCATTTCACAGCTTACCACTTAAAGTGGTACTCCATACATCAACGCTTCGTTCAAAAAAAGTTTCACGTTCGTAACATCGCCCATGACCGTAAAATAAGCGCTCAAAGTTAAAATCTCCAATTTTTCACATTAAATAAAATGTGGGAAAACTGATTGCAGATTTGGAATCAGGACAGCTCAAATCCTATGAAAACAATCATGGAGGTCGAAAAAGACTAATCTTTTTTTGCCCTGTTATTTTCTTAATAAAAAAAATTCGAAATACGAATGAGGTACCTACCACCGGTTCATCATCGTCGTCGGAGTCCAGTTGGGCTGCATTACGTTCGCTCTGCGTTTCAATGCCCTCGAAATTGGACTGCTCTGCCAGGAAATCGGACAACTGTTGGGTAAACTCTGCGGCATTTAGCTGACCATTGGCCTGGAACAGCTTCTGCGGACCATAACGTGCCTGCATGAGGGAATCCAAATCCTCTGGGCTAATATTAAGCCAATCATCTTTATCGCTGGGTTGTAGATTATTCTGCTCATCCCTCAGCTCCGAGTCGGTGGAGTTTTTGAGTATTTCCAATATCTCTACACCCACCTGAGAGTTGAGACGAAAACGTTGCTGGTTGCCTTGAAAATACTGCTTGGCTTGGTCCCACAATTTCTGATACTCTGAGCTGCCCTCTATCTGTTCACGGAAGTAGCCTTTGTTGTGAAGGCTTCTCACATAGGTACGCCAGGCGGGTAGATCCTCCAACTTCTCACGTTTGGCCTGACTGGCCAGTATCTCCAGGCCACTGGCTAGCTTTATGCCAATCAGCTGTTCCTTGTAACGTTCGGGTTGATTTACTGCATCGCTCAGCTGCCAACCCAATCTTCTTTCGGGTAAATATTCCTGATGCATCAACATGGCGTACAAACAGCGTGTGAATCTTACATTGGAACGCACACGCTGAGCTTCAGGTGGAAAATACCTCATGGTTCTCAAGGCTTTACTGTCCATTGAGTCACGTTCACAGAAAGCTCTCACGGCTGATGAAATCAAGCTGGGTTTGATCTTTAACAAATGTGCAGCACTTTGTGGCAGCTCAACTATCTGACGATGTATGCTGAAGTGCGGCTGAGCCACTTGAAATTCCTTCAATCTGGCATCTATACAATTCTGTATGTTCTGGCTGCAGCGATACAAGTTGGGATTCATTCGGATGCGTGTAACCGCCCTGGACATGCTTATGTTTAAATTTTCCTTGGAAACACTTGAATTTTGTACCAACTGCAGGCCGCCATTGACCAAGTAAACCCTCTGCTCGCAGGTCTCGGGACTGGCCCAGTCCGGCAACGCATCCGCCGCCTCAATTAACAGAAATTCTCCATCGCCATCTCTTACTCTGGCTATGCACTCCCCACGTGCCTTGGTAATCTCCGTCAGCAAATAGACTATAAACCACTCGTCGCTAATGTTGTCGCCATAATGCGAGACGCCATGAAGATGTGGCAGCATCTCACCCTCATCTGCCTGTTCTGCCTCCTCCTCCTCCTGGTTCAGCTCTTCATTCAACAACCTTTCCTGGGCACTGCCCGTGCGCACTTGCAAATTGAACTCGTCCTTGTGCCAAATATAGCTACGCTCTAACACTCGCTCTTGGACCAGGGCCAGCATTTCGAGACGCATTTTCTTCAACTCCTGTTGCACCTGCTCCTCCTTGAGGTTGTCGTTTAACTTGGGGAACACAAAATACTCGACGTAGTCATCCTCGCGCACAAATTCCAGGTTGCTGCAGGGCAGCTTTGGCTTCTGGTTCATGTTGAAAGTTGCAATTGTTTAAACTTGCTCAGATTTCTTTTTTCTTTTATTTTGTGGTTTTAGGTTACCACAAAGCCCGTGGGTATTGTGGGATTATTTGGCCGCCCTCTTAACAATAAGTGAAAAACGCCAAGGACTATTTGTGTGTCGCTTACAGTTTCTATATCAAAATATGTAATTGCCATAGCCATCAACAGTGTGACCGTTCGAGCAGAATTGCAACACCAATCCCAATACCAAAAATAATCGTGCGTGGTCGCTCTAATCTCGAAAATCGTGAGGGGTCTCACTAATGCCAAAAATAGTCGTGAATGGTCGCACTTATTCCAATTAGTGTGACCACCCACGACTATTTTTGGAATTAGTGCGACCACGCCCGACTATTTCTGAGATTAGTGCAACCACGCACAATTATTCAGCCATAGCCATTTACAGAGTGACCGTACGCTCAATACAGTAATTCTATGTTATCGATTTACTAACGGTCCATTACAGCGCGCTTTTTAAATGTTTGCTGTTAACAATATTAGAGCCTTGCATGAGTGGAGTCAAAGTGCCCTTTTATTCATGTTTAAAAAAAAGGTTCAAGTAAATCAAGACGGAAATTATTTTGATTCAAGATAGTCAGCCCATATTTATGACTCCAAATAGATCAAGCTTTTTACTGAAACAAGTTCAGAAACTTATGACATTAAGGCTCAGGTTGTTTGTTACGTGTCTGCTTCAACAAAGGGTAAGAGGCCGGCTAGCTTTAGTCTTCTTCAGGGCTGGATATTTCCCTATGCCCGCAGAGAGCACAATCTCCGACAAGTCTCTATGTGAGCAACAAGAAAAAAGAATACCTACTTACAAACCCAAACAAACTCTAAACAAAACAACCTGGAAACACATAGAAATTGAGGCTTAGCTGGTACACCTCGACGCGCCCACCCTTCCAGCGGCCATCCCGTGGACTTTGTTGGAATCTGCGCCTGACTATTCCATGACCGGATCTGGAACCACTTTCCCCCCTTATAACTCTTTAAGCCAAAATTTCCGACATTACTTAAATGTTTAATTCACAAGAGATATCAATTTCCACATATTTAAATTTACAGGCTTTTCTTCATACAAAATTATAAATAACATTTTTTCCCCTTTAGGCATACATTTTTCTAAATCTTATTTTCTCTACTTTTTTGTTGCAGTGGACTAGCGAAGCTGGGTTTTTGATTCGTTGACGGCTTAATTTATAGGCTTATCTTGTAACTTTTTATAAGCCTTTATTTTGGTGCTAGGGCCGATTTTGGGAAACTTATCGTTTTCAAAATAATTGCAAAAACACAAGGCATTTGCACGGACAAATACAGAAGTGCTTTTCGCAGGCAACAATTCACTCACCGCTATTAGCGAACTCTGAGGCATCATTTTAATGTAACTATCCTGAGGAACTCCACTTTTGGGTGGGGAATAAGCAACGCATTGCCATTGTAATGTAATTTTACTTGATTTATAAGTGTAATTTTATGAATAAACTTTTTGGACAAATGTTGACTTTGATTTGGGTTGAGGGACTTCAATAGTGTGCCATATTTGCTTCAAAGATAATCATTTAATTTTTGCGTCTTACTCTATCTGAATATCTTATCTGAGAACCATAATGTGCAATCTTTTGCGCAATAAAATCCAATTCCAACTGTCGCTAAAAGTCATGGTCAATGCCATATAATCTGAATTATATGCATATCTAAGCAAGACTAAAATGTGCATCTGCTCTCTCTTCTAATGATATACCTTGACCTTATCAAGCACTTAGAACTGTTGCAGATTTTGTTTTATTCAGGAATTTCATGTAAATTTTGCTCCCATAGTGACCCATGCTTGCACCTGTATGAATGCTATGCTAGTTCCTGCATGTCATTGCGAACCTTGAGAAAAATCCATTCAATTGATATTAATTAACATGCCAAACATTATATGAGTTCCAAATATGAACTTTCCAATAGTGGAGAGCTCTACTCTTTCCCTCGCTCAATCTCTCTCTGAACGAATTGATAAAAAACGGATGACATGCCTGAGACCCATCAGTTGAAGTCTGCATTAGAAACGGAACACACGCGAAATTATGAACATTCTCTGCCAGTGAAGACAATCGTCTATGGAATGCAAAACAATTGAAAGGGACTAAGTACTTGGTGTGCGACCCAGCCAAAGGGAGTTAATTAGAGATTTTCATTTACCCAGTGAACTATACTGTAAAAACTTTGGTTTGGTGCTTTGGCTTGACGCTGTGAATCGTTTTAACTATTAATTGACCTTAGCGGTCAATGTGTATTTGTGTGTATAGGCAATAGTCAATCTATATTCAATGCCAGAGCACGACATCGCGGAGGGAACTGATGAGCCCAGGGAGCCCAAAAAGTTAAAGGAGGAGTCGCCTAGTCTTTCTCTGATAAACTATAGCCAACTCTTTCGCTATGCCAAGGGTTCCGACTATTTTCTTCTCCTGTTGGGTTTCATCTCGGTGCTTCTTTCCTCACTGGTGTATCCCATAGCCATAGTAGTGTACAGCGAGCTGGTGGCCATGTTTATTGCGCGAACTCTAGGAGTGGGTACAAGTTCAAGTACAATTTCCTTACCCCTTTTTGGGGGTGGTAAGATTTTGTAAGTAGTTGGCGATAATTTAACAAACAAATTCTTCTATAGATTTCTTTGATTTGTAGAACCAACGCCAGCTATGAGGAGAACATGCATGAACTACGCAAGGATAGTGTCTCCTTTGGAATACTGATAACTTTAGATTCCATTTTGATGCTGTTCTCAGGAATAGCCTATGTGGATATCTTTAATCGTTTGGCCTTGAGATTAACGGTACGGATGCGACGAGAGTTCTTTAGAGCCACTCTTAGACAAGAGATTGGTTGGCATGATATGGCCAAGGATCAGAATTTCGCTGTACGCATAACGGAGTGAGTAAAAATGATGCTTGTCCTTGGGAAATGATACAGTGAATCTTTTATTAGCAATATGGAAAAAATACGAAGTGGTATAGCAGAGAATCTGGGTCATTATGTGGAGATAATGTGCGAGGTGATCATATCCGTTGTCTTGTCCTTTGTCTATGGTTGGAAACTGGCCTTGTCCATAAGCTGTTATATACCATTGACTATGGTGGTTAACTCGGTTGTGGCACATGTAAGTGGAAACTTTCTTTCTGAATAACATTAAGTCACTCTAAATTTAACTTGTTTTTGGAAATCAAACAATCAAGCTTTAACAATAATTATACCATGTTCCCATTGAAAATGGGAAAAGGGGGATCATGAAGTTGTGCAAAAGTATGTAACAGGTAGAAGGAAGCATTTGCGACCCTATAAAGTATATATTCTTGACGATAAAGCCAAAGTGTCCGTCCGCATCGTTGAACGCCCGACTAAATACCATTTTGGTAGTATAACCTTCAAACGAGTTTTTTCACTTGAAAATTCTCCCTTAGCGCGAGACCCTTTTTAAGATACTTTCTTACCTCACACCTCTAAGCCACACGACCACGCAACAAACCCCCCCCCCCATTCATTAAATGTGTTTGGTTATCTTTAAAATATTTGCCTACATGATATATATTAAATTTGAAAGGTCTCTCTTAAAAATGGCTGACAGTATTTTACGCTTAAAGGGAGGGAGAATTATGGAAATTGAAACAAACCGATTTGAATCTTAACCATTATTTGCCATTATTTTCCAATTATTTTTAATAATTTATGGTCAATTTCCCATTATTTTTGATTATTTTTTTAATCATTAAATAATATATTCTTTTTTAGCTTCCAACCCACATAGCAATATTTAATTCACTACGTTACTTTATTCCAAAAATAATTTAATTGTTAGTAAGCAATGGCAACGTAAAGGTATGATTTGAATCTGAGCATTTTGAGATTCAAAAATATTTACGAATCTTTAAGTTTGATGTCCTATATGAAATGGCGGAAAAACATTGCTGTACCGATCAGGTTCAAACTCATTATCAAAGATCTTTACGAAAATTTAAGGATGACTGCATACCAATTTTCCGGAAAATTCTCCTCATTGAGTGGATTCTAACTCATTTTCAAAGCTTCACTTTAAAAAGTACAGAATGCGAGACTATCAAATTTTTGAAAATCTATCCACAAAGACAAAAAAAAAGGCGGTAAAAATTACTTTTTTACGACGACCAAAAGGAACGCACTACATACCATATTCACACACATACACACACCCACACCCACTCTTGCACATGCACGCGCAAACGCGGTAACTGACAATGCAAGCCACCCCTCTCTACCACAAGCAAAATTGATTCGTATATATCTTCGGTGTTTTTTGTCCGATCTTATTGGTCATTTCAGAATAGATAGATATTGGGCCTTACTTGATATATATAAGGTTTGGAAGGTGTATCTTTAACGAACATGGCTAAATCGACTCGGCTGTTGATGCTGATCAAGAATATATATACATTATAGGGTCGCAAATGCTTCCTTCTACCTGTTACATACTTTTGCACAACTTCATGATCCCCCTTTTCCCATTTTTAATGGGAACAGCGTATAAAAATTGGTGGCGCTGATTGCAAGAATGATAAGATGCTGGTAATGAAGCAATTTTCTTATAAAATTAATAGCATAATTTTGTGAAGCTGTTAATACCCTAAATGGTCAATGTTGCTCTAAGTCAGTTGCTAGTGCAAAAATCCCTCGTAATGCTTCGTTGGTAAATCTGAAACTCAATTCGGTCTATTTGTTTACCCTGTACCCATTAAAAACGGGAAAAAGGGATCATAAAGATGTGCAAAAGAATATAAAAGCGAGAAGGAAACATTTGCGACTCTTTCCGGCCTAGCATTGTCACCTAGCGCGTGCATGCGTGCGCGCTTGCGTGTGTGAGTACACATTCCAAGATAATGAATGAAAACACACGAAATCAAGGGAACCGGATATTTTGGAGTCGGTCCACTCGACTACAGCGCCCTTATATGGACTCGATAATGAGTGTGATCAAATGTGGAAATCCAAATGTTTTTCGATGCATGTTACCATCTTTTAAGGACACGTTTTATGGCCAAGTATCTCTATAAACTAAAAATCTTTCAAAATATTACACAGAGAAAAAAATCCGTTCTAAATGTACCAAAATCGTGCCCATTTGGTAACGATATTCTGCTAAGCCCACATTTTCTCAATTCATGAACATATGTTCATGAACATTCTTTTCTCACTCATAATCGATTTGGGCTTGTTTCAAGAACATTTTGTGCTGGTTAATGAACATTTTAGGCTTGTTTCAAGCAAATTTTGTGCTTGGCTCATGAATATCTTGCGCTCGGCCACCCGGACCGATTAAACAGTTTTCTTTGATTTTGACACCATGTGGTTTTCCATACAATCAAGTTTCTAAGTTTGACCTCTATGGGCGGACCGATTAAACAGTTTTCTTTGGTTTTGACACCATGTGGTTTTCCATACAATCAAGTTTCTAAGTGTGAGCTCTATGGGCGGGGTACCAACCAAAACAATTGTAGTAAACCCTTTTATTTTAGGTGAATTTTTCAAAATTTTCATCTATTTTCAACCAGCAACAGATGTTTTAACTGTGTGTTACTAGTATAAATTTGCCTATTAAACGCGAGCTTAGGGTAATCAAGAAAATCTGGGTATGAGGTGTTGCAACACTCAGAGAAAAAATCAACTGGGACTTGAACTCGGGACCTCGAAAGCCTGCACTCACTGACACCGCCGCTCAGCCAACGGCACCGCACCTCGGATGTCTGCCGTGGCGGTAAATTCATATTATAAATTGACGGTGCCATTGCCAGCCAATGCTGAGAGCGAAAGAGAGAATTGTTATCATTTTTTGTTCGCGCTCTCCATTTGTGGTTTCCCGCACTTCCCTCGCCCTCAAGCTCGAAGTCGAGAACGATTGTCTTCTTGGATTCGAGAAGATTTCTTCTTAAAAAAATCAAGAAGATAAAATTTTAGATTCAAGAAGAATTGGTTCTTGCCGATTAGATCTTCAGTTCTCTGGGTGTACCTGATGCCTCTAGTTTCACAATTTGTTGGTCCCGTTTTGAGCGTCGCAATGTGTAATAATACATTTAAACAAAACACAAAAGCCGTGAACATTTCTACATACAATTTATGACACGTCTGTACCGCCTGATGCATCTTTTACATAAGCAAAAATTTAGTACTGAATTTACGTCAGGCGGTACAGACGTGTCATAAATTGTATGTATAAAAATTCACGGGTTTTGTTTACTGTTTAAATGTATTATTATCGGGTGCGATACAGAAATCTCTAGAGATTGTGCCGTCGGGTGGTTTGTTAAGGTAAGTACTGAGAAAGCTCGAATTTTCCTTTAGCTGTCAAATTCCATATAAAAAATATTGCTTAAAGAAATTTTTCCTTGCCTGATTTTGTTGTTTGATACTCAGAAACAAAGCAATACACAAAAGTATTTTGAAAATTGTCACCAGAGCTGTGGCTGGTGTGCATTCTGCGGTCGACGCGTATTCTTTTGGGCCTCCTTCACGCGAAAAAGGAATAAATAGTAAATTTCCTGAAGGAAATTTCGATCGTTTTCAGTACCCACCTTAAATCTTAAAAAAAATCCGTCGGTGCCACAAAACTTCAAAAGATTTGATTTTCTTTGTGGGGAAAGAGAACTGGTCCAATTGAGTCTAAGATGAACCCTACCAGATTTTTTCGATTGTAATGGCATAACTTGTCTATCTTTTTAGTACCAAGGTAAACTGACAGCTCGTGAACAGGGCGCCTATGTGCGTGCTAGTTCTGTGGTCGAGGAAGTAATTGGAGCCATTCGCACTGTTGTGGCCTTTGGCGGCGAACGTTCCGAGTCGCAACGCTATGATTCTCTTTTGCAGCCAGCCCTCAAAGCTGGCAAATGCAAGGGCATTTTTTCCGGACTCAGTGATACGGTAATGAAGGCCATGATGTTTATTTGCGGCGCTGGAGCCTTCTGGTATGGTGCAAATTTAATTATTGACTGCCGCAACAGCGATGTACCAATCGAGGATCGAGAGTATACCCCAGCTGTGGTGATGATTGTAATATCGGGCATCATAGTGAGTGCTAATCAACTATCGCGTACCTCGCCTTTTCTCGAAACTTTCGCCATGGCCCGAGGTTCAGCTTTGGCTATTTATGAGGTAATCGATCGTGTCTCGGCCATAGATCCACTCTCCAAGTCGGGTAAAATACTCAATAATGGTTTAAAAGGCAGCATTGAGTTTCGTGATGTTTTCTTCCGCTATCCTTCCCGAGAGGATGTAATTGTTCTGAGAGGACTCAATGTTAGCGTGGAGGAGGGTCAAACCGTTGCTTTGGTGGGTGCTTCCGGATGCGGAAAGTCAACGTGTGTACAACTCCTACAACGTTTCTATGATCCAGTGTTTGGTCAAGTGTTTCTGGATGGGGAAGACGTTCGGAAATATAATCTAAACTGGTTACGCTCAAACATAGCTGTGGTGGGTCAGGAGCCAGTTTTGTTTATGGGTACCATAGGTGAGAGGTCTATGGCCACAAAATATTTCATAGCAGTGATCTCGATTTTGTCCTTTCTAGGTGAGAACATACGACATGGTAAACCGGAAGCCACACAAAAAGAAGTAGAAGACGCTGCCAAAGCGGCCAATGCACATGATTTTATCATAGCTCTGCATAAGGTAAGTTTTTAAATCTAGTTTCCAAGAGGATGGAGTGTAACTCTGTTTTATCAGGGCTACGACACGAGCATCAGCGAAAAAGGCGTCCAATTATCCGGCGGCCAACGACAACGCATAGCCATAGCCCGTGCTCTAATCCAAAAGCCCAAAATACTGTTACTAGACGAAGCTACTTCCGCCTTGGACTACCATTCTGAAAAGCTAGTCCAGGCCGCCCTAGACAAAGCCTGCAAGGGTCGTACTACTCTGGTTGTTTCACACCGCCTCTCTGCCATACGACATGCCCATCGCATTGTTTACATAGAGAATGGCAAAGCCGTCGAGCAGGGCACACACGAGGAACTGATGAAACTTCAAGGATTCTACTACAAAATGGTGACGGTACACGCCTATGATGATAGTGCTGATGATATCTTGAAGGAACTAGAAGTTGTGGCTCTGCCTAAGGAACGCAAGACCTCGTTTAATATGGAGCAGTTCCACTTTGGAACTAGGAATTCCATAATTTCACTGGAGAAGAATGCCGAGTTTCAGATGAAGCACTTGAATGGTGCAAGCCAGTTTCAGGCCGATCAAACGGAGGAAGGAAGTGAGAAGCTGCCCGGCAATTATATGCGAACCTTTTTCCGCATCTTGGGCTGGGCGCGACCAGAATGGACATTTCTGATCATAGGAGCTATATGTGCGGGATTGTATGGTGTCACCATGCCAGCTTTTTCCATTGTGCTGGCGGAACTTTATGGCTCCTTGGCTCAACCTACAGATGAAGAGGTCTTGGATCAGAGCTCATCTATGTCGATTGTTTCCTTAGTGATAGGAATCTGTGCGGGTGTTGTCTGTTTCATACAGACATATTTCTTTAACTTGGCTGGCGTTTGGCTGACCATGAGAATGCGGTTAGTGATTCGCTTCCGTGCTCTCCCCTTATATGTTATATTTCTTTACTTTCTTCTAGCTCTAAGACCTTCTCCTGCATTATGCAACAGGAGATGGGCTGGTTTGATGAGAAGGAAAACAGCATTGGCGCTCTGTCGGCTCGTCTAGCAGGTGATGCCGCCAGTGTACAAGGAGCCATAGGTTTTCCCCTGAGCAACATTATACAAGCCTTTACAAATTTTATCTGTAGCATTTCCATTGCCTTTCCCTACTCTTGGGAGCTGGCACTAATCTGTCTCAGTACATCGCCCTTTATGGTGGCTTCGATTGTGTTCGAAGCTAGATTTGGTGAAAAGTCTGCACTCAAGGAAAAGGCTGTCCTGGAGGAGACTAGTCGCATTGCCACTGAAACTATCACGCAAATACGCACTGTGGCCGGCTTACGCCGCGAGGAGGAGTTGATTAAAATTTATGATCAGGAGGTGGACAAATATCAACAGCAAATCCTAAGTCGATTGAAGTGGAGAGGCTTGGTTAACTCGTTGGGAAAGACATTGATGTTTTTCGGCTATGCCGTGACGCTAACCTATGGTGGACATATGTGCGCCGACGGCAAAATCAAATTCGAAACCATTATGAAGTGAGTAGAATTCTCGGAGATTCAATTAACTAGCCTGACATTATTCCCTACAGAATAGCCAACACCATGTTGTATGGTCTGTTTATACTGGCCCAATCGTTGGCCTTTACACCCGCTTTTAATGCTGCTCTACTCTCCGCCATTCGCATGTACGAGATTATTGATCGCAAGTCCTTGATACAATCACCCGAAATAGTGGATACCCTGCAGAATGGTTATAGCCGAGTCCACAAGACAAATGTGGTGGAACAGGGTGTGAGCTTTCGTGAGCTTAATTTTGCATACCCTTCGCGCCCTAATCAAAGAGTTCTGCAAAATTTCAACCTGGATGTACTACAAGGTCAAACTGTCGCCTTGGTCGGAGCTTCGGGTTCTGGAAAGTCCACCTGCGTACAGTTGCTATTACGCTACTATGATCCCACTGAAGGAAAGATTGTAAGTTAGTGTTATTATTTTTCAGCAGATAGATTTACTTGTTCTGTTTCCCTTGCAGTTGATCGACCAGGAAAGCATACATCAGGACATGGAACTAAAAACCCTGCGGCGCCGTCTGGGTATTGTCTCGCAAGAGCCGTCGCTCTTTGAGAAAACCATAGCCGAAAATATAGGCTATGGTGATACCTCTCGTTCGGTGCCCATGCAACAAATTATGGAGGCAGCCAAAATGGCCAATGCGCATGACTTTATTATGACTCTACCCGCCCAATATGAGACTGTGCTCGGCTCCAAGGGCACACAACTGTCGGGTGGGCAAAAGCAACGCATTGCCATTGCACGGGCTATGGTATGTAATGGTCGTCGTAAGTTTCTAAGACATTTCGCAATGTGATTGCTTTTACAAAATAGCCGTGACTTGCATGATCAAGAATAAAAGATCTGATCGTTTTTTGACCTATAAATCAGGTCAAAAAACAAGCAAATCTGTAGATTATGCAGTTCCGTCTTCTGACAAGCTTTTTCTACCTTTTCATTCGTTGGCATTTTTGTTAATCCACAAATTTCAGTGGCATCCTGTGAAAAATTGCCCGTTTTGTTGGATAATTTTAACAAACACCACGACGCAGAGTGATTATTGTTGTTATTTTGCTAGTTGTGTTTGCCAAGAATCCCCCAGCTGACTGCTTTGCTAGTCCTATTAACGGGTCCCCTCTGTCATTCACTCTCTAGCAGGGCCGGTGTAGGTCACATTGGTGTGTGGTTATTCTAGATTTGGCTATTTTAAGTCTGTTTAAAACGTCTAATTTAGGATAATACCTCCTCAAAAGAAAGCTAAGAGCTGACACCTATTTCCCGCATGTTCATTACAGGTAAGGAATCCAAAGATTCTGCTGCTAGATGAAGCCACCTCGGCATTGGACTTCCAAAGTGAGAGAGTATGTATATCATTTGGGAATCCTTAGGCAAATTTCTTAAAACTTCTCTTCCTTCTAGGTGGTTCAACAAGCCTTGGACTCGGCCTGTTCGGGACGTACTTGCATTGTTATCGCTCATCGATTGTCCACTGTTCAGAATGCCAATATCATTTGTGTACTTCAGGCAGGTCGTATTGTAGAACAGGGAACACATTCTCAGCTTTTGACCGCAAATGGTATTTATGCCAAATTATATCGGAGTCAAACCAAAACGTCGTGAAATATAGCCACAGAAACTTTGTAAAGTAAAATACCTACACGATATCTACATGATTTTAGCTTAAGTATTTCACTACCAAGACACACACCTGAGCGCCAGATCTTATGCAATAAAAAATGTTTCTCATCAAGAATTATGATCGTTTTATAATAAGGTCAAGGTTAATCAAGTTTTCCCTTCTTTACTGGGAATTGAACTTGGGACCTCGTACTTAACACAATAGTCGGAATCTTTACGGTCGTTTTTCTTAGTGGAGTTATATTTATAGTCTTGTAATGACTTTAAAGGGGGTATTGCTGCTTGGCAAATTTTTTCGATTTTGTTGCATATTTTTATAGCTATTTGAGAATATGGACCTAAAAGGATTTGTTGAAATTTGAAATACTTATCCCATTTTTAATGGGATCCCATTTTTAATGGGAACAGGGTATAAAAAATAAATACTAAATTTTTAGACGGTACCACTAAAAACAAAAAAGTTTTTCTTACTGAGCCTTTTTTCAAACCCCAATATAGTCATTCGATCCGATCGGTTTCGACATTTTCAGCTCGATAGCTTTAAAACTGAGAGTCTAGTTTTCGTAGAAACAGACAGTCGGACAGACAGGCAGGGCTAAATCAACTCAGCTCGTCACCCTGATAAACAATATATATAGTTTATGGGGTCGGAAAAGAATATTTTTATGCGTTGCAAACTTCTGGGCAAAATTATAATACCCATTGCAAGAGTATAAAAAGTATGGCTACTGGATTATAGGAAGGGAAAAGTACACGTATTAAATTTAGTTGGCTTTAATCAGCCAGCCAGAGTCCCATTCAGGGTTGACTGATTTTGTTACTTAATTTAATTGTTTGTTATATTTCATCAATTTGAATTGAAATATTAATAAAGTTATCTCATGGTCTGGCAACACTGACCCTGATTGGGCAGAGAGGGGCAGCAGCAAATGATTTATTAGTACCGGTATGTTTAAAAAATCAAGGTCTGAACCATGATATTGGCCCAATAACCTAGAACCTCTTATTTCCGAACATTAAACATTGGTTACTTTTGGTTTGCCAACCAGAGCACCGCAAAACTGTTTTATATAAAACTTATAAATTTTGTATTACCCTAAACTCATCAAACATATAATCGTTGAGCATTTCCTCTCCATTTATTTGCTTGGAACTTCTTATCTAATCACTTGAATGTTATCAAAAACAATGCTTAGCAGCTTCGTCGTTGAATTGTCTCCTTTTCAGTTTGGTGGCGCATTGCGCTTAAGATTGTGGCCGGATAAAGAAGTCATGAGCTTAAGGTGTTTGGTCTTTCTTGCTATAGCGCTAGGTGAGTAAGTGGAAAAACTGATCAGAGACTAGTCATATCTTACGGATGATCCCTGTAATTAGTAGCTACCAGTGTATCATCAATTCCAATTTGTCCCTTGGAAGCTAGCTGTGGGGTGGTAAATGAAACTACAGCTGTTTGCTTTCTAGATGAGAGGGAGGGTTGTATACGCAAACATCCCTCCAAATGTCATCTAGAAGTTGCTGCCTGCCAAGAGGGAACACGTAAGTAATAAATAATTCGGACATTACATAATTCAAATAAAGTTGAATACGCGAAATATAAATATAGCCAGTGTCTTAATGATTTACTAGTTATGTACTTGCTATAAACTGTTTGCATTAATCAATGTCCTTAAAAAGCAAATCGTTTCAAAATCATGACTTATCTCATCTAAGGTACTTTGTCCTTGTATTAATTTTGTATTAACGCTTAATAATATATTTTCCATACTCAACTTCTTTCATAACAGACTACACCAACTATAGTAATCTTTATTGCTCAATGGAGACATATCTATGCGAAATGAACCCAACATATGCACGTTGGACTATTTTCTTTGCGGCTTCGAGAAAGACTATAGCACATACGGTTCACACACAGGTATAAATCGTGGTTTGAATTCTATAAAACGTTTATAAACACAAAAGTTATAATTGCGAAAATGATGTCATGGAAATCGTTTACCCATAACATTACATGAGAATTATAATACATACGTGTTTTGCGGCGCTATAATAGTATACTTATATTCAGAAAAGCATTATACACTGTTAAAATTTGCGGCAAAATGTTTTAATAAACCAATAGCGGTAATTAACGGCTTACTCAGAATTTGCTGATTAATAGTCGTATATTCCAATGTCAACAATTGTATTGCTTATTTAAGCACTAATTAAAGACAGCTTACATGGCTAAGCATTTTACCAGCAAACCAAATAAAAATATCTCTGCAGATTGCTTTAAGAGAAATGTTTACTTTTAATCCCAATACAAATCGATTTCGCCAAATAATCCATCAAGCATTCTTCGCTTGTCGCTGTGCGCTACGTCAAAGACCGGTAGGCGACTTATCTCTTGGACTGACGCAGCAATGTCGTCGATCGATGATGGCGTACTTTTCCACTAAAATCAGACGGCGCTGATTTATTTTTGGGATGCTTTGCATAATTTCCCGCATGGATCCCATCGATTGGTTCTACCGACCAAAGCCAATCAGCAGAGAGCGGAGACAATCGCAATAAAATATATAAAATGTGGATTCATCTGTGGGACAGTTGTCAGTTCATATAAATCGATCGCCATCATGAGCAGCGCGCCGTCGATATCTGTCTTAATATTAATATTGATATGTGGTTAGTTTGAGAAATCAATTTTCGATCAATAACATTCAGCTTAACATATACTTTACGTAATTGCAGCCTCAAGTGGGAGTGCGGTTCCCCAACAACGGGCTTCGTCGAATCCGTCCTATAAAGAACAAGAAGAACTGTTCTACAAAGAACTAGAAGAACTGTCCTATACAAAAAAAGAAAAATTATATCAACAATTTCCTGCCGTCACGGATGAAAGATTGGCTGACGCCGAGCTTGAACGTGCCGAAGAACTACACCAATTGAAGCAGAATAGGCAAGCAAGCCGACTTAAGCCTGCAACCCATGCAGAGAATTTCCTATAATCGATAACGAATGAAAATCACTTTTTATGTGGTTATGGCTATGTAGTTCTAAGTTTAGGTTACGATTTAAAAATAAAACAATTATTTTTTGGTGAAACGTGCACATTAAGTGTTTCCATTGCATTCCGATGAAGATCACGTATCATGATGTCTCACATCCGCGTCGCACACAACGCTTATATAGTTTAATGCCGTCAATGGTCGATTAATTCAGTTTGGAAGTTGCAGTGGAAGTAAAATGTTCACGGTTCAAGTCTTATCCATATTCCTAGCAGGTGGTCTTCTTCTGCAGATGAGTAAGTGATGGTTATTTCGCTAAAATTTTGATGAATCTAAATCTGTCGAATCTACTTGCAGTTCAAGCTTTACCAATAGATGACTTTAGCAGTGAAGACGATCGCATAAATGAGATTGGTGGAGACTTCATGAGAAAACTAATTATACCCAGAGTGGATCGTCTATTTAGCAGTGCTGAGGAGCCCACGAATTTGGGAAGAAGCAATAAAAGGACGAATAAGAATGACAAGGGAACACCGGCCCCCAGCACTAAAAGTTCTAAACATGCTCACACAATGATTACTTCAATGTTATCATTTGTTAGCAGTGTCATGAATTTTGGTAAAACTTTCATTCAAGATCAATAATTGTAGTTACCATTTTTAAGAATGTTGAGTTTAATTAAATTAAATTAATGTTATGTACATATACCAAATAAAATAAAAATGCTTGATGTAGTTAATATATAGTTTAGACAGTGGATAATTTTCAATCAAAAGACATACCACACTGGAGAACACTCATATCTCAGAGAATGGGTCAAAAAATCGAGCATCAGTTACAATCGACCCAAAAGCATTTTTCTCTAACTGGGGTGGATTTTGTGAACTCAAAAACGTAGACGTCACTACACTAAAATTTAGTCAGTTAAAGGAAACGGAAAAATAGGGGAAATACGGTAAGAGATAGCGGTTCGTCATGTATGGGTCAAAAACTTCTTATATTTGGAGTCAGATCAAGTTTAAATTTGTTGTCGCTTTTATACTCTTTACCAAAGGTACACAGATTATATTAAGTTTGTGCAAAAGTATGTAACAGGCAGAAAGAAGCATCTTCGACCCTATAAATCAAATATATTCTTGATCAGCATCAACAGCCGAGTCGATTTAGCCATGTCCAGTCCGTCCGTTTGTCCGTCCGTCTGTCCGTATGAACAAACAGATCTCAGAGTTGGCAAGAGATAGACGTTTGACATGTATGGAACATATGCTTTTTATACTTGCAGGCAGAACCAGTTTGTTTTAAATTTTTGCCACGCCCCCGCAAATTGGAAAGGTTCGTTCCTCCTTGATATAAATTAAGTAATCAGGACTATTTATCGATCCGCCAAAGGAATGTTAAAGATCGGATGAACGATAGTCGAGTTATAAGGAAAACAAACCATTATGGGCAGCACCGGTCGCTACGGTGATGGGCAGCACTTCATAGGTACAGTGTAAATTATAGTCGGGCTTGACCGACTTTTAACACAAAAAAATATATGAAGCATTGAAAAGCTGTTTGAGAAGTTGGCTAAATTTATATAAATATTTCTCAAATGAGTTTTTTGACAGCCTCACAGTAAGCAGAGGTGTTTTTCACCCATTTCATATGAGATCTTGACAAGTGAAAACACAGATTAAGTAAAGTTTTTTTTATAAGGGCTGGGACCTTAAGCGTGCCGTGTAGAAAAGTTATAAGCCGAATGTAGAAATGAGAAAAGTAAACGAGGCATGTAGAAAATCTACGTAGTGGGTGGAAAATCCCTGTGGAGAAATTAAATTTTCATGTAGTTTTACATATTTTGTTATGATAATTTTCTACCTATAATATTTTGGAGGTGCAATACATCTGAAAAAATTCACACTGTTGCCGATTCTTAGAAATTTTAAAGGAGTGACAATATTTTGCAGTGGTACTAAACCATCAGTATTTATCAAAAATCGAAACATCATCTCTTAATACGTGAACTTAAAATTATTCAGATCTGTTTTCGAGTCCGAACTTGATCGATCAAAGTTTTCAAAAGTTCGGAATTCCTTGAAACGAAACAAAAATTCGGTTGGAACATTTGACAAACAAGATAGTAGTAGAAAGATGAATCAACATTTTATTGGGTTTTTAGAAAGGGGCATGATCACGATTTGATCGAACTCGATAACGGGATAGACCTGATTGTGCGTTTTATTTTATAGCCTCGTAGTCTGAACTACAAAAAATTCATCAAGGTGCTTTATACAAAAAGAATCCAGTTCAAAACACTCATGAGCATAGAAGCAAAGTCATCGTGATTCTTTTCTATTCAATATTTTTAGTGAGACTAAATAATTTTTTGGTCGATCTGAGTACTAGCCATAAAAGTAGAAAGCAAATGTAGAATCTCATTGTCATAACAGGACAATTAATATCAATAACACACGAAATCAAGGGAACAGGGTATTTTGTAGTCGGGGCACTCGACTACTGATATCTTACTTGTTTTTAACAGTCGATTTAGCTACATTTGGGCTTCAATAGTTGGCAACACTGACCAATTGATGGAGTTAATAAATGAATGACACTTATTTAATTAATTTTGACCACCTACTTTAAAATCCTTTAAAGAAATCATCTCTACGAGCTCAAAGGCAACAATATCTTCCTTAATATCTTCCAGACAGAGCTTTCACTTCAAGAGCACCTTGGTAACAGTTTCGCTCTAACATGCCAAAAAATTCTTTCGAATCTACAACCAAATCAAGAAGGCGACCATTTTTTTTGCCTGGCTTTTACCATAACAGCAAACATTGTTAAGCAAACATTGTTTTCATAGTGTAAGTACTGATCTATAAACTATTTATATTATTGGTACTATTAATTATTAAATTATCATGATTCTTCCACTTACTCGTTCTTTATGTATAAAATAGTCTGTTTATTATTGATGCATAAACTTTCGGAGTAGAGAAAAACGTTCCAATATAAAATATCTAATTTTGCTATGACCTACCTTTTTGTGATGGATCTCAGCACGTGCCGCTTATGCCGAACTTATATAAATCATATTTATTAATGAATGATAATCAGACGTCAAGACGTACGTCAAAGAAATGACGTCTCCATCATTGACCAGGCCCCCACGCCTAACGTCAAAAAGGGGGATTTTTTGGCTATTTAAGTAAAGAAATGTTTATTTTTTGTCTTCTACAGTTAAGACGCTTAAGTGTGACGACACATGATGGGGCGAGAGTCCAGACTCAAATATTGTGTTCGATTACTAATTTGCTATTAAGTACTTGGCATTGTTTAGCCAGCTTTAATTATAAATATTTGTTTGCTTGTACAAAAGGTAATAGTCAGACCTTAAATGGGATTTCTTTTTAAATGGGATTCCTTTCCAAGGTCTTATGACTATTGTTAGCTGCTCCAAATGTGTCACACCAACTTGAGTTTCATTTTGGTGGAGTTGCGCAAATCCTCTCAAGGTTAAAAAATGCTATTCGCGTTGCAGTTGAACTTTAAGAAAAACTCGTTATTATAGAATAAAACATTCTCAAATGAATTTTATAAATGAACAAGAGATATTTTATTGGATCACAAAACTCAAAACAAAAGACTCAAGCAACGAACTTGCTTGACAATGCGAAAAGAACAACAACAAATAAAATTTAAACAAAGTTGTTAGCTCGTCTCCAGCAAACGATATTTAAACATTTTGTTCAGCGAACTCATATTCTGCGACAGCTCATGGCAGACACGCACCACGCAGCCTTTAAGCAAAAAAATATAAAAATTATAACAATTTTTTAACGGATTTTGTGCAAAATCTAACTCGTGTAACTAACCCACAAGATATTTGATCACTTTCAACAGCACCATTATGAGCAGAACACTGACAACAAGAACCTGTGTAGATGCACACGCGCCGAGTCTTAGAACCAAATTGAGCACGAACTCAAACATGCAATCGCGATTAAGTGAAAACGTTCGGTGAACGGCGCGTCGGCAAAGCCGTTCAGTGCCAACAGTGTTTGCACCGTGGAACGAAATAAATTGGTACTAAAGGTTAAATTGTTTAATAGAATCAAGTAAGAAAGTCGGTCAAGCCCGACTATAATATACTCCGTACCTGTGAAGTACTGTCCATCACCCATAACTCGACTATCGTTTATCCGATCCTAAAAATGTCTGACGTTTTTTCCAATTTGCGGGAGCGTGGCAAAAATTGAAAATAAACTTCATCTGCCTGCAAGAAAAAGAAACATATGTCCCATACATGTCAAATCTGTATAACTTACCATCTCTGAGATCGGTTTGCTCATACAGACAGACGGACGGACGGTCAGACCGACAGACGGACATGGCTATATCGACTCGTCTGTTGATGCTGATCAAGAATATATATACTTTATAGGGTCGGAGATTGTTCCCTTTGCCTGTTACTTACTTTAAAACAAACTTATTAGTTATAGTCTGTGGACCTTTGGTACAGAGTATAAAAACAAAGCAAAGGGTCAATATGTTCTTAGCATTCTTCCATAGGAACGATCGATCAAAAAAGGGACACAGTGAGATATAAATATTTAATGATCTGATGGAAAACAGGTCTGAGTGAGAAAAACTCTTTTGAATTCAGTGTTACCGTGCTTAAACCCGGTAATTCAGTAAGTAAGTGGAAGTTTTAGTCAAAAGCGAATGACTTTATCTAATAGATGCCTAAGGACATAGTGAGCAATTTTTTTGTTATTATTGTAGCATGTTCAATTTTAGTTATAACATTCAGAATTCATATGATTCTGAAATTACCGAAATCTAACGTCTTTATTCTTTATCCGTAAGGACCAAGCGGAACTCCTCTCATTCTCATGGCTTGTGTGCTTCTAATTTTCGCACTAGGGAAAGGGACCTACAGCTAACGGCAAAGTTTGAGAAGCTTTTTCATGGCTAGTTACCTTTCAGCTGGCGCCAATAGCTGGTGAAGGTGACCGATTGTGTAAGCTTTTAAAGAAAGGAGCTCCTAAATATTGTTCGTTTAAACAGCTTTCTACACTTTTATAGCCCTGTTTCACTTTCCTTCGTAATTCGCTTTCATTTTAGATTTTGAAGAACACGTAAGCACACTGTGCAATAGCATAATAAATTTTGTGTGGGCAACACACATAAAGAACTTCTCGTTGATGTTGCAATCGTTAATTTTTATACGAACATTTACATACTTATATATTGTTTTTGTTTTTTTTCTTAAATTACACATACGCAGGCACATGCCCACGAAAACGGTAAACGATGCAAGTTACGTCATCAGAACTCGTTTGCATCTGCGATTGAGATTGAGGCCAAAATAAAACTTTGACCAATTCTGTAGGTTTTTTTCTCATTGCGCACAGTCTCTTTATCAGTCCACTTATTTTTGTCAATGCAACCAGTTTTTGTTGTGTCGATAGCTGTGGTAAGTAAGCCGAGAAATAAACCGCTATGTCCACACAATGATCATGAATTTGCACAACTTTAGATTGATCGTGATTTTGGCAGTTGGCAGGTTCTGCATTTGGGGCTCTTTTTAATCGTTATAGCAATAAACTTCAAGTTTTAGGCTAGATGTGAGTTGCACACTGAAATGAATTGCAGTTTTTGGTTAGGCTTGAGCAAGTTTCACTTTGAAAATTGAACGCGCTATTCACCTTCGCTCTCGATTTGCACATAACTTTGTGCGAGGCTAATACCATGATTAAATAGAAGTACTTTTGATTAAACGGAACTCAATTAATAGAATGGAGAATTAAGCAGAATTTGAGAGCTGTTATTATAACTACCGAGTGGTTTTTTTGTGGCACAGTACCCCCCGGACGCTCATATAAATATAATTAACCATCCGGCGGTGACCTAAGGGTAACCATCGGCCTGGCTGATCAAGCACAGAACTACCAGAAGCTCGCACATGAAGTGACTGCCATCCGACTGACAGTTTTAGGACTGCCATCGGTCAGGCCCTTTTCCATTACCCACCTGGCAGCCGTTTTAGGGTAACCATCGGACCGGCAGATCGGCAGGCGATAGGGACAGCCGTCGGCCAGCGCATTTCTGTTAACCATCCGGCAGTCAGCTACGGGTAACCAATGGCCAGCCCAATCCGCAAAGCAGTACCGGATTTTGTACATTAAATGTCAGCCATCCGCCAGGCGATTTCAGGCAGCCATCGGCTTCGGTAATTTCGTTAACCGTCCGGCAGTCTGTTTAGGATAACCGTACAATAAACCAAAAGATTGATCCATTCGGGATCAAGTCTATCCAAAACGCTATTAATAATTGGTTGTTCTCGAAATGGCGAAAATTGAGTCCGTCCGGGATCATCTCTTTGATCCCGGTTTTTGCCTTGCCGGGTTTAAACTGATCCTTTCCGAGATCAATTTCGAAATACATAATAAAAATTCAAGGCCCCCCCTCCTCCCACAAGCAAAATTGATCCGTATATAACTTCAGTGTTTTTTGTCCGATCTTATTGATCTTTTCAGAATAGAATGATATTGGGCCTTAATTGATATATATAAAGTCTCGCAGGTCTAACTTAAAAATTGTGACTCTGACACTTTTTTTGAGCGCCAAATTTCTCAAATTTTGAGCAAACGTTTATTTAGAATTTTTATTTATTTAAAATTTTCGTTAAGTTCTCCTTATTCTGAAATTTGTATATACATATTTGATATTCCTAATTCAACAGCCTTGTTCTAAGCTCCACTTATTTTTAAACTTTTAATTTCTCTTCTCTTCTCTCTAAGCATGGCATATTTTTAGGGGCATTCCAAACAGATATCTTAACTTTCCATTTTTAATGTGTCAATAACAACGTCTTATAATTTTTTAGCTTCCACAAATTTGGTATCCCATTTCAACACCTCGGCACGCGTTATTAAAAAGAATCATCAGCTGAGCCGGGCAGTGACGAAATTATCGAATCTCCACCATTTTCATAGCAGCAGATCAACAAAAACCAGTTTTTCCCACTTTGTTTAGTTTCAGTTCCAAATCGTCTCCAAAACAAAAAGCCGGCCGGCAAAACAACAAAAACAAACAAACAACTTAAGCAAAACAAACGAGGCAAAGATTGTTGTTATCTCGACCTAAGCAGCTGGTTGGAACCGGTTTTTTAGGGTACCGCGAAAAATTTATTAAAAAAACAAGTTGTAATGTCGGTCAAACCCGACTGTTATATACTCTCTACCTGCGAAAGTGTAAGTATGTATTTTGCTGCAGTAGCAGTAACAACTGGAAGCAGCGCAGCAGCACATCAACAGCCACAACAACTACAGGAAATATGAGGAACCATAAGTGATCGAATCCCTGGAACACCTCTGTGCGCTTGAGCTAGCATCGCGCTAAGAACTCAATAATCTGAAAAGACTCTTAACGATATCCTTTTGAAGGTTCCAGGCTCAACGGATCTACTATGCGCACTAAATCCATACGTATAAGGTTGCATCACTAACCTGGTTAAAGTCTGAGCCTCGAAATTTGTGGTGTTGCAAGAGTTGAAGTGCTGCCCATCACCGTTGCGACCGGTTCTGCCCATAAATGTTTGTTTTTCTTATAACTCGACAACCGTTCATCCAATCTTTTCCAACACTTTGGCGGATCGATAAATAATCTTGATTTCAAAATATGTCCAGAACAATCGAACCTTCTATCTATAAATCTGACGGAGATATGACGTTTCTAAATTGCGGGGGCGGGAGGGGTCGTGGCAAAAATTGAAAATAAACTTGATCTGCCTGCAAGTATAAGAAGGTTTCGTCCCATAGACGTCAAACCTCTGAAATCTGTTCGTTCATAAGACAGACAGACGGTCAGATGGACATGGCGTTATCGACTCGGCTGTTGATGCTGATCAAGAATATATATACTTTATAGGGTCGGAAATGTTTCCTTCTGGCTGATACATATTTTTGCAAAAACTTATTATACTCTGTGTTCCTCTCGTACAGAGTATAATAAAATCCTATTTATATAAACATCATCTATTGTTTGCTTTGATTTCCACCCATCATTTGCCTCCATCTATTCGCTTATCACATCCAAAATAATTGTAAGCAATATATTCCTGACCACATCTATATATATTAAAATCTGTTCAACCTGACTGACTGGTGACGGTCGCAAACTCGGTTTGTAAGAATCAAACTCGGCTTGTAAGAATAGTATAAGATAAACATAACGGTAACGATAACGGTACCGATAACGATAACGAAATCAATAACGATAACGCTAATGTTAACCAAACTCGGTAATGATAACGATATCTATAACGATTAAGAAATCAATAACGATAGCGACAACGGCATCTATAACGATAGCGTTATCGATATCGAAGAAGGTAAAGAAATCAATAACGATATCGAAAACGATTATGTTATCGATAACGATTACACACAATTCTACAAATTTTGGTCAAAATTGGATGACTATAGCATATAGCTCCCATAGGAACGATCGGTCGTAAAACTAGTTCTTGTGAGAAACACTTTTTGTTTTCAATAAAATCGTCCCTTACGTTGGCATATATTTATTTTATATACTTTTACACAATTCTACAAAGTCTTATCTAAATCGGATGACTATAGCATATAGCTGCAATATGAATGATCGGTCGAAAAAGAAATTCTAGTTACAAAAACTTTTTTGCTTTAAATGGAATCGCCTTCAAATAGGTACATGTTCGTTTGTTACGCTTTTTCATGATTCCACTAAATTTGGTCGAAATCGGACATCTATATAGTATAGCTCCCATAGAAAAGTAAGGTCCGATAAGTAGTCTTATTTAGAAAAACAAACTGCAAGGGTATTTTCCTATTTTTATACCCTTGCAGAGGGAATTGCGCGGATGTTTGTAACGCATTAAAGGAAGCATCTCCCACCACATAAAGTATATGTATTCTTGATCAGCATGACGAGCTGAGTTCATATAGCCTTGTCCGTCTGTCCGTCTGTCTGTTTCTATGCTATCTCCTCCGTCAATTGTAAAGCTATCTTAACGAATCTTTGCACGAAGTCTTTTATTACAAATACGCTGCACATTTGTCGGAACCGGCCGGATCGGATGACTATAGCATATAGCTGTCAGAGGAACGATCGGTCGAAAAACTAATTTTGTGAGAAAAACATTTTTTTCAAACTTCGTATTTCTTAGTTTATAATCTTTTCCCTTGTTTTTACAAAGTTTGGTCGGAATCGGTCATCTATATAGTATAGATGTCATAGAAAAGTATAGTCTGAAAAGTAGTCTTATATAAAATAAATGTTAAGCAACACTAAAAAACAATATGATTGGCCAATAATTTTATTTTGAATGCATCGCCATACGTGCCCTGGGTTATATCATTCATCTTCGAATTCTTCGAACACCGCTAAATTCTCAATTCCACGGAGGCGGAGCTCTTATGGCTATTGGCGTCGACGAAGGCTTGATGCAGGCCATAGTCTCAATGAGTCACCAGCTGAGTTTCAGGTACGGGAAGATTCCTGTACATGACCAGAAGAAGACCGCGAAAGAAGCTGGTGAGACCCATCAACTAAAGACTGTGACTATTTAGGAATCTATTGTGTCAAACAACTTTGGGAGCAGCTATACGTAGCACTATTGGGAGCACTATGCATGCTTTGCTTCGATTGCTCCGATTTTTTTTGCTAAGGCTAAGCTCCAAATAGTATTTTGATAGTAGTTTTTTGAATGCCATTTTTATAGTGCTGAGAAAATAGACAGCACGGAGCAAAGCATAGTGCTTCAGATTGAATTTTGTGCTCAGGCTACTGCTCTGCTGCTATCACATTTGAATCATATTCTCATAAGGCAAAGGCCACGGGCGGTGCCGGGTATTCAGCTAGTAAAATAATATTATTTATGCAGTTCCATTTACTTGCGGCAGTTAATTAATAAATGAAAGTTTCAATAGTGATTTGCTAAATTCTAGACTCCCAATTTGTTCTCGGTGCATTCTTTTATTTTATTCCTTCCCTTACCCTTGCCTGTTTACTTAACTAATTTATTTCCTTGTTGCAGCTCTCTCTCTCTCTCAGCATGTCTGTAGTGGAGTTCCTATCGGAATAGTTACCCTTCTCGCCGCCCTACTTTGAAATCAGCAACAAACCAGCCAGTGCCTCGCCTTGCTGGACTTCAAGATTCTCTGCTGCTCAGTTCAGATTTAGTTGCTCGCGACGAGCCATCCAGTGCGGTTGGATGGGCTCTGAAAAATAAAAAAATAAACACAATAATAAACATTTAGTAAAAGTAAAATAAAGAGATAAGAAAGTGACAAACAAGAGAGTGAACTCAAATAGAGAACCGGAAGTGATCTAAAGGACTTTCCCCTTGTTAGAATGGGGCTTGCCGTGGTCCTTATAGCCTTGGGACTGCTGGTCACATGGTGTAGTGCCGAATTGACCCCCCCATATTTTAATTTAGCAACAGGACGTAAAATTTATGCCACTGCCACCTGTGGACAGGATACAGATGGACCGGAACTCTATTGTAAACTTGTGGGTGCCAACACGGAAAATGATCACATCACTCATTCGGTGATACAAGGACAGGTACAGATTTAATATTCAAAAATTTCCATCCACGCCCATTAGAGGTTTCATCTCCAGTATACATACAAATTGTGGATTTGCTCCCACATGTGTTGGACATTCAAATTGGAAGATCTAAAAATATCTAAACTCAAATTTTGTAACATATGTGTGTGTGATTTTTTTTTTTTGTATTCAGGTCTGCGACTATTGTGATCCTAATGTGCCGGAGAGGAATCATCCGCCTGAGAATGCAATTGACGGTACAGAAGCCTGGTGGCAGAGTCCGCCATTGTCCAGAGGCATGAAATTCAATGAAGTCAATTTGACCATCAATTTTGAACAGGTAAGAAAATGGAGCCATAGGAAGGGAGGTAAGAGAGAGAAGCAGAGTTGGGATGCAACGTGTTTTTTTTTTGAGGCTTCGCTCGTAAAATTCGAAAACAATTTTTATGGGTTTTCATTTCATTTTCGATGTCTACAACGACGAAGCACAAAAAATGTTGCTGAGCTGTTCAAATTGTTTTTGCTGCTTCGCCATTGGAGTTGTGGGTTATCAGCATTGATATACATACATACAGACATACTCGTATGTACTGACATGCTTGCTTAGAAACACTGCCACAGAGCATTGACTCTTGTGTGTGTTCGTTGTGCGATAAACCCAGCATTTTTATTCCAGCATGCGACATAAATTGAGAGCATTATTCTTACTTATCAGCAAAAGACTACTTTAGTCGCAACCGAGGTCTTAAAAAGTCTTAAGTTTTGCTTTATAAATAATCAGGGGCCGCAAACAAGCATTTTCTTATCGCTAATGCAACGGAAACGAGATCGCCCCGTCCGTCGGAGTCAGATTCTGAGTTGAAAAATGTTGAGCTAAAACTATAGTTGAACATGATCTCATACCCATTAATGCATGCTTGCCACAGACATTGGATGTGGAGGTGTTCATTAAGGCAGAAGCTTAAATATCATTGCAAAGCAGAGGATGCATTTAAATTTACTTGTGAGAATTTTTATTGAAAATGGCTGGGTTGTCTTTTACCCGCTTCACAGTATCTATGTCTGCTTCTTCATTAATTGAACTCAAATTGAAAAGCAAACACACATAAGAAAGTAAACAAACATCATCTGACGCAAACATATATTTTTGGGATCTGTCCATTTGCAGAACGCTTCGAGTTAATTATTTTTCAGCAATCTCATGCCGTCACCCTATGGATGTATGTATGTACTTAAAGCCCCATACAAACATTTTCATGTGTACAGTATAAATACACTGAGGGAAAAATGATCTGAAATAATAATTTTTAAACTTGGACTTACTTTTTTATACTTTGTACCAAAGGTACATAGAGTATAATAAGTTTGTGCAAAAGCCATGTCCGTCTGTCCGTCTGTATGTCCGTATGAACGCACAGATCTCAGAGATGGTAAGAGATAGAGGTTTGACATGTATGGGACTTATGCTTCTTTTACTTGCAGGCAGATCAAGTTTATTTTTAATTTTTGCCACGCCCCCTCCCGCCCCCGCAAATTGGAAAAAACGTCATATCTCCCACAGTTTTATAGATAGAAGGTTCGTTTCTTTTGGACACATTTAGTAATTAGGATTAATAACCGATCCGCCAAAGGAATGGTAGAGATCGGATGAAAGGTTATCGAGTTATAATGAAAACAAACAATTATGGGCAGCACTGGTCGCAACGGTGATGGGCAGCACTTCACAGGTACAGAGTATGTTATAGTCGGGCTTGACCGACTTTTTTTCTTGTTTTTGCAATTCTTTGTTTTCCTTATAACTCGAGAACCGTTCATCCGATCTTTACCCTTTTTTGGCGGATCGATAAATAATCCTGATTACTAAATATGTCCAGAAGGAACGAACTTTCTATTTTTAAAACTGTGGGAGATATGACGTTTTTTCCAAGAAGCTAATGTCCCATACATGTCAAACCTCTATCTTTTACCATCTTTGAGATCTGTTTGTTCATACGGACAGACGGACAGACAGACAGAAGGACGGACAGACGGACATTGCAAGATCGACTTGGCTGTTGATGCTGATCAAGAATATATATATCCTTTATAGGGTCGGAGATGCTTCCTTCTGCCTGTTAAATACTTTTGCACAAACTAAATATACTCTGTGTACCTCTGGTATGGAGTATAAAATCTCAAGAATTATATACATTTTTATTCTAAACTAAAAATAAAGGTAAGGGGGAAACTGAAATTTGCTGATTAATTATGTTTTTGGTCAAGTCAAAGTGTTAACTAATTGAATTTAATACAATCTCGGCTTTATTTCAGTTTTAAGTAGAAAGGGCTCATTTATTATTGGCATCACTCATAATTCCCCTTCCAAAAGTTCCTGATCCTCAATGTTTACGATAGGAGATTGTCATGTTACAACTTGACTCTTGCATTATTTCCCTTGTCGAAATCGTTGTATCCCGAGTTCGAATCTTCTGTAGGCTTTCATTCAAACAAGGGGGTATGTCATAAATTTAGAAGCTTCTGTTCATGGTAAAAACTTTTTAACTTAAGTTGTTTGTGATTTTCGATCATTTTGATATCCAAATTTAGATTTATCCGAACTTCTTTAATAAAATCAATAATTTTAAGCAGAGTGTTGTTCGAAACTTCACAAAAATAGTTTCATTTATAACAACAAAATCCCTCTTTTGTATGCAATTAAACACTCAAGTGTTTTGGTCACCGTTTTGGCAGGAGTATATCTCTCTCACAAATATGGTAAGGAGCTTCTGTTTGTTTTGGCGGTGTCCTTCTGTTTTTGCGCGCACGTTGCTTTGGAATTTCCAAGCAGCTATAGCATCGCAGTATGGAGAGACGGTTGGCTAGTCCTCTGAAGAATGACGATGGTGCGGCTTGAAAGAGCTGTACCTTCAACCAGCCAGCTTTGTGGTGTTGTGTGTCTCCGTTGAAAGAGACTAAACTGCAGGTTTTTGTAAATTTATAACAAAATTATCTTTTGAGAACACAACCTCACTTTTCGTTCTCATCTTCTTTGCCCTTAGGAATTCCATGTTGCTTATTTATTTATCCGCATGGGTAACTCTCCGCGACCGGGTCTCTGGACTCTTGAGAAATCCACTGATTATGGAATGACCTGGTCTCCTTGGCAACACTTCTCTGATACACCCGCCGATTGTGAAACGTACTTTGGGAAAGACACATACAAACACATTACAAAGGATGACGATGTGGTGTGCACAACAGATTATTCGAAAATTGTTCCACTGGAGAATGGAGAGATTCCTGTGATGTTATTGAACGGACGTCCCAGCTCTAACAACTATTTCAATTCGACAGTACTTCAGGAATGGACTCGAGCTACCAATGTACGAATTCGATTATTGCGTACGAAGAATCTGTTGGGACATTTGATGTCAGTGGCGCGTCAAGATCCAACGGTGACTCGTCGTTACTTCTATTCGATTAAGGATATTTCGATTGGGGGTCGTTGCATGTGCAATGGTCACGCGGATACTTGTGACGTGAAGGACCCTAAGAGTCCGGTGCGTATACTTGCCTGTCGCTGTCAACACCATACTTGCGGCATTCAGTGTAACGAGTGTTGTCCCGGTTTCGACCAAAAGAAATGGCGACAGAACACAAATGCACGTCCATTCAACTGCGAACGTGAGTGTTTGATGAACCCACGACATGTGGTCTTAAACTAAAATTACTATTATTCTTAGCCTGTAACTGCCATGGACACAGTAATGAGTGCAAATACGATGAGGAGGTGAATCGCAAAGGCTTGTCTCTGGATATACATGGTCACTTTGAGGGTGGTGGTGTGTGCCAAAACTGTCAGCACAATACTGTGGGCATCAATTGCAATAAGTGCAAACCGAAGTTTTACCGACCAAAGGGAAAGTACTGGAACGAAACGGATGTTTGCAGCCGTAAGTAAAAATCTCGCTAGTATTAGATTCGCACACAATCTATTCTTGTTTTTCGCCAGCCTGCCAATGTGACTACTTCTACTCCACGGGCCATTGTGAGGAGGAGACCGGCAATTGTGAATGTCGTGCCGCCTTTCAACCGCCCAACTGTGACTCCTGCGCCTATGGCTACTATGGTTATCCCAATTGTCGCGAATGTGAGTGCAATCTGAATGGTACCAATGGATATCATTGCGAGGCGGAGAGTGGTCAGCAATGCCCGTGCAAGATTAATTTTGCCGGATCCTATTGCAAGCAGTGTGCGGAGGGTTACTATGGCTTTCCCGAGTGCAAGGCTTGTGAGTGCAACAAAATAGGCTCCATTACCAACGATTGCGATGTCAAAACAGGGGAGTGCAAGTGTTTGACGAACTTTGGTGGCGATAGATGTGAGCGCTGCAAGCACGGTTATTACAGCTATCCACAGTGCTTGTGTAAGTGGTAGTCCCGTTTAGAAACTTATCACATTACTCACCTATTTTACCCCTTTAAAGATTGCGATTGTGACAATCAAGGCACAGAGTCGGAGATTTGCAATAAACAATCGGGTCAGTGTATTTGCCGTGAGGGATTTGGAGGACCACGTTGTGATCAGTGCTTGCCCGGCTACTACAATTATCCTGATTGTAAGCCCTGCAACTGCTCCAGCAAAGGAAGTTCGGCGATCACCTGCGATAACACGGGCAAATGTAACTGCCTGAACAATTTCGCGGGAAAACAGTGTACGCTCTGCAGCGCGGGATATTATAATTATCCGGAATGTTTGCGTGAGTACAAATGGACAACTATGAAACTTTATGCCAGCGGTGGGCACGATATTTGGGTTAGGGAACAGTCCAACAACAACAACAGAAACAAGTAAGGGATATAACTTTGGTGTTTTTTGTCCGATCTTATTGATCTTTTCAGAATAGATAGATATTGGGCCTTACTTGATATATATAAAGTTTGGAAGGTCTATCTTAAAAATTGTGGAAGGTCTATCTTAAAAATTGTGGCTCTTTTCCAAATCTGAAACAAATTCATGCGGACATACGGACAGACGGACGGACGGACAGACGGACATGGCTAAATCGACTCGGCTGTTGATGCTGGTCAAGAATATATATACTTTAAAAGGTCGCAAAACGAAAATTACATACCTTTGCACAACTTCATGATCCCCCTTTTCCCATTTTCAATGGGAACAGGGTATAAAAAACCCGCAAAATGTAAGATATTTTCCATTTTGTATGGAAACGAATAGAGTTAGAAACTTTTTTATAATTTTTTATTGAATTCTATTCCGTAGTCAACAATATATAATCAAACTCTAGAAGCTGTTTCCTTCCTAGTTTCAACTATTTATTTTCCATTTTTTTGGAGCAATTTCAAGAAAAATCAGCATTGAATTGCTACCATTCAAAAACCAATTTGTGAATATGTTCCAAATTTTGGCATAAAATAGCTAAATGTATTCCTAATCGTTTCCGACAATCGTTTTATCCTGTTTCCCAAACAAAAAAGTGGGACTTTTGGCCGAAATTTTGGCCTACTGGCCCTGTGTGCACCGTGTAAGACCCGTGTTAGTTAGAAAAACTTTTTTGTTTTCAATAGAAGGCTGCTGAAATCGTGCAAATGTATGTAACAGGCAGAAGCAAGCATCTCCGACCCCATAAAGTATATATATTCTTGATCAGCATCAACAGCCGAGTCGATATGGCCATGTCCGGATCTCGGAGACTAGAAGAGCTAGAGCCACCAAATTTTGTATGTAGACTCCTATTCTCCCTAAGCAGATCGAGTTTATATCAAATTTTGGCCACGCCCCCTCCCGCGCCAACAATTAAAAATGTTAAATAACTCTTACAATTTCGCAGATATCAAGCTCATATTTTGCAGATTAGTGGATGTGCCCAATATCTACAAACTCTGAAAGTTTCATAAAGATCGAAAAAATGACAGAGTTATGAATGTTTTAAAAAAGCTGCATACTTTTTGGCGCCGCATGCGCTATTTGCTCTCATAATGTTGAAATGTTCTCATTAATGTTAATGCTCTGTTAACTAACATAAGGAATGGCTATACAACATTAATTTACCTGAGTAACGGGTTTATCTCGTTTCACTTTGAATGTGTACGAACGTCTTGTTCGACATAATGGAAATGCCCATAAGACATAAATCACACTTTATGTATATACCCTCAATCTTTGATCAATTCACAGCCTGTCAATGCGATACGCGAGGTTCAGAAGGAGTAACCTGTAATGCCGACGGTCAGTGTCTGTGCCAATCCAATTTCGATGGACGTCAGTGTGATGCTTGCAAAGAAGGCTTTTACAATTTTCCCAGTTGCGAGGACTGCAATTGCGACCCAGCTGGTGTGATAGATAAGTTTGCGGGTTGTGGTTCGGTGCCGGTGGGAGAACTTTGCAAATGCAAGGAGCGAGTCACTGGACGCATTTGTAATGAGTGCAAGCCGCAATATTGGAATCTTAATATCAGCAATCCTGATGGTTGTGAGAATTGTGACTGCTGGACTGACGGTACCATTTCCGCTTTGGATACTTGCATCTCCAAGTCGGGTCAGTGCCCATGCAAGCCCCACACTCAGGGTCGCCGTTGTAAAGACTGTCGTGATGGAACCTACGATCTGGATGGTTCCTCGTTGTTTGGCTGCAAAGACTGCAATTGCGATGTGGGTGGATCATGGAAAACGGATTGCGATAAGATCAGTGGCCAGTGCAAGTGCCATCCTCGTGTGACTGGTCGCGCGTGTACGCAACCCCTGACGACTCACTATTTCCCCACACTGCATCAGTTCCAGTATGAGTACGAGGATGGCTCACAGCCATCGGGAGCACAGATGCGGTATCAATACAACGAAACGGATTTTCCAGGATTCAGTAGCAAGGGCTACGCTGTGTTTAATAGCATTCAGAACGAGGTGCGCAATGAGTTGGGCGTAGTCAAGTCTTCGGTGTATCGCATTGTCATACGATATGTAAATCCCAACGAGCAAAATGTGACTGCCAGCATATTGATTCAGTCTGAGAACCCATTGGAAGTGGATCAGAAGTAAGTCTTTTTTATTTGTCCCATAATCAGCACTTAAATCAACCATTCACCATTCTTTCAGCGTCAAAGTTCTCCTGCGTCCTACAAGTGAACCCGAATTTGTCACCGTTTCCGGTCCAAAGGGTAGCAAGCCCTCAGCCGTGGTCCTAGATCCTGGACGTTATGTATTTACTACCAAGGCGAATAAGAATGTGATGTTGGATTATTTTGTTCTGTTGCCGGCTGCCTATTACGAGGCGTCCATTCTTACCCGCCACATAGCCAATCCCTGTGAATTGGGTAACATGGAGCTGTGTCGTCACTACAAATATGCCTCCGTCGACATGTTTGAGCCCGCCAGCACTCCCTTTATCGTTGGTGACAACGACAAAGCCACCAATCCCACAGAAGTCTACACTGATCCAGAGCATTTGCAAATCATAAGCCATGTGGGTGACATCCCAGTGTTGTGCAATACACAAAAGGAGCTTAACTATATTGTGGATGTACCGCACAGTGGACGCTATATCTTCGTCATAGACTACATTAGTGAGCGGAATTTTGCAGAACCCTATTTCGTTAGTCTTCGGCTGGGCGATGATGCAGAGACAGAGACAACGGTGCTTTTGTATCCTTGCCTTTACTCCACTGTTTGTCGTACACCTATAAATGACGATGGACGCGAGAGAAGCTTTTACATTAACAAAGATGATATGAAACCAGTCACCATCTATGTAGGTTTTTACAGCTTTGTAATACATTGAAATGGGATTTTTATCCGTTAATATTTCCTCTTTTTCCAGGCCGACATTGAAGATGTCTATCGCGTGGCCATAATCTCGGTTACAGCCATTCCTCTCGAAAAATGGTCTATAGATTACATTAATCCCAGTCCAGTTTGTGTCATTCATAATGATCAATGCGCCACACCCAAATTCCGTTCAGTGCCGGACTCAAAGAAAATAGAGTTTGAAACAGATCACGAAGATCGAATTGCTGTGAATAAGCCACCCTATGCCGCTTTGGACGAGCGTGTTAAGTTGGTTCATTTGGATAGCCAGGATGAGGGAACTATAGTGATTGAGTGAGATTGTTAAAGACAGCCAATATGATGAATTACGATGAAATAAATATTTCTATTGCAGATCCAAAGTCGCCGATCCGGGTCCCTACGTCATACTGGTGAAATACTATCAGCCCAGTTATCCGAAATATCAAGTCCACTATACACTAACTGCAGGAAAGAATCAATATGATGGAAAATTCGATATACAACATTGTCCTTCGAGTTCCGGTTGCCGTGGTGTAATACGACCTAATAGCGGGGATTGGTGGTTCGATATCGCGGATGAGTTCAAATTTACGATCACGGTAGTACTACAGATACTCGCAAGATGAGTTCAAAATATATCTAAAGAAAACCCATTTCAACAGAATAATCGCCCGCAAAGTGTATGGCTGGACTATTTAATTGTGGTACCTGTTACTCAATACAACGATGACTTACTGGTGGAGGAAACCTTCGACCAGACCAAAGAGTTTATCAAAAATTGTGGGCACAACCACTTTCACATCACTCACAATGCCACCGATTTCTGCAAAAAAGCGGTATTCTCGCTAACAGCCGACTACAATAGTGGAGCTCTGTTCTGCAATTGTGACTACGCTGGCTCCACCAGCTTTGAGTGTCATCCCTTTGGCGGTCAATGTCAATGTAAGCCGAATGTCATAGAGCGTCGGTGTGGATCCTGTCGCAGTCGCTATTATGGGTTCCCCGATTGCAAGCCCTGCGAGTGTCCCAGCAGGTAAGGTGAACATATGATTAAAAGTTCAGTTGCCTAATACTATCAATCGTCTTCCAGTGCCATGTGTGAACCGACAACAGGTGAATGCATGTGCCCACCCAATGTTATAGGCGATCTGTGCGAGAAGTGCGCCCCCAATACGTATGGCTTCCATCAAGTGATTGGCTGCGAGGAGTGTAACTGCAACTACTTGGGCATAGCCAACGGAAATACCCAATGCGACATGTTCAACGGCACCTGTGAGTGCCGCGAGAATATTGAGGGACGCGCCTGTGATGTGTGCGCCAATGGTTACTATGAGTTCCCACGATGCAGTCAGTGCAGTTGCCACAAGCCAGGTACTGACCCAGAGGTTTGCGACAAGATCGACGGCAGTTGTTTCTGCAAGAAGAACGTGGTGGGACGTGAATGTGACCAGTGTGTAGATGGCACTTACAACCTAGAGGATAGCAATTCCGAAGGTTGCACTACCTGCTTCTGTTTCGGCAAGACCTCGCGCTGTGACAGCGCCTATTTGAGATTGTACAATGTAAGCCTTTTCAAGGAAGTGTCCATAAGTACGGCGGAGTTCAACAACAAGTCCATTGAATTCGAAATGTGGGGCATATCGCCCGAGGAAGTCGTAGTGAATGAGACAACTCTGCAGGCCGACTTCTCCTTCCGCGAGATGAACGATCAGCGAGTGGCCTATTTTGGTGTACTCGACTATCTGCTGAACCAGAACAGTCACCTGTCAGCCTATGGCGGCGAATTGGCCTATACATTGTACTTTACCTCTGGCTTTGAGGGCAAGTCCATAAACGCTCCGGATGTGATTCTACTAAGCAAGGATCAGGTTTTGGTACATCAGAGCTATGAACAGCCCAGCAGTAATTTACCCTTCAGCAATCGCCTACGCATGGTGGAAACCGAGTTCCAGACGGTGACTGGCAAACCTGTCTCCCGCCCCAGCTTTATGATGGCTCTCCGCGACCTCAAGACCATCTTCATCAGGTAAATATGAAACTTAAAAAAATAATTGAATAATATTTTTAAGAAATACTGGTAAACCTGAATCCCGCGCTAGCTTTATGATGGCTCTCCGCGATCGTCACTTCTGTGAGGTCCTGAAAATTATCTGAAAATTTTCTAAATATCTTTATCAGAGCAAACTACTTTGAACAAGAAGCATGAGTACGGCCACAGTGACCACCTGGAAAGGATAATTCTCAGGCAATAAGGCAAAACAGCACAAGTGTGTTTTTTGATTTTTCAGGAGAGCAATTCTTAACTTTTAATGAATTTGAGAAAAATGTAATTGGTGGTAAAGTGGAATTGTTTTACAGATTGGAAGCGGTTTAGCTTGAAGTGTATAGGTTTTTTTAAAGAATCAAGCAGTCAGTTTATTATTTGGACTTACAGACCGTTACTTATTTGGACTTTTCAAAACTTATGTTGATTTTTTTTCCGTTATATCTTTGTAACCAGTCATCCGATTGTTTTGAAAATTTGACACAATATGGAATTGAACCCGAGGACTACATTGGTATTAATATCTCAGTTTTGACATAACTAGAGTTATGTCATTATGCCTTATTGCAAGAGAATTTTTGTATTATCTGAAAATGATCTTAAAATTTTCTAAATATCTTTATCAGGGCAAACTACTTTGAACATACTTTGGTTGCTCAGTTGTCGAATGTCTACTTGACTTTGGCCGATGAAGATGCCGACGGTACGGGAGAATACCAGTTCTTGGCGGTCGAACGTTGTCACTGCCCACCCGGCTATGCGGGTTACTCCTGCGAGGACTGTGCGCCTGGATATTATCGTGATCCTAATGGGCCTTATGGCGGCTATTGTATTCCATGTGAATGCAATGGCCATGCTGAGACCTGCGACTGCGCCACGGGCATTTGTAAGGACTGCCAGCATGGCACTCGCGGTGATCACTGCGATGTGTGTGTCGCTGGCTACTACGGAAATGCCACAAACGGAACTCCCCACGATTGCATGATCTGCGCCTGCCCGTTGCCTTTCGACTCCAACAACTTTGCCACGGGCTGTGAGATCTCTGAGTCGGGCGATGAGATTCACTGCGAATGTTTGCCCGGCTACGCTGGACCGCGCTGCGAGGCCTGTACCAATGGCTTCTTCGGCCAGCCCGAGAATGTGGGAGATGTGTGCAAGCCTTGCGAGTGCTCTGGCAACATAAATCCTGAGGAGCAGGGGTCTTGCGATACCAGAACAGGCGAGTGTCTTCGCTGCTTAAACAATACCTCTGGAGTGGCCTGTAACCTGTGTGCTCCCGGCTTTTATGGTGATGCTGTGAAGCTAAAGAATTGCCAAAGCTGCGACTGTGATGACCTGGGTACCCTCGAGTGCGACCCCTTTGTGGGCAAGTGCACCTGTCATGAGAATGTAATCGGAGAACGTTGCGACCGCTGCAAGGCGGATCACTATGGATTCGATTCCGGCGTGGGTTGTCGGGCCTGCGACTGTGGAGCAGCGTCGAACTCTACCCAATGCAATGACCATACCGGTAATTGTGCCTGCAAGCCGGGTGTAACGGGACGTCAGTGTGATCGGTGTGCGGTGGACCATTGGAAGTACCACAAGGAGGGATGCACGCCCTGCAATTGCAATCAGGGATACTCTCGTGGATTTGGCTGTAATCCTTTGACGGGTCAATGCGAATGCCTGCCAGGAGTAATAGGAGACAGGTAAGCGGAAATCGAAGCATGGATAGTAGCGAGGTGTCCTATAAATACCTATTCTTCCTTTCCAGATGCGATGCATGTCCCCATCGTTGGGTTCTTCTCAAGGATGAGGGTTGCCTGGAGTGCAACAACTGTCATCATGCCCTTTTGAATGTCACCGATCGCATGCGCTATCAAATCGATGGTGTGCTCGCAGATTTTCAGAGTGTCACCTTGGCTTTCTTCACCAGCCAAAAGCTAAACTACTATGATGAGTTGGCCGACGAACTTGAGCCCAAAGTGAAAGCCCTGGACCCCACCAGTGTCAACTTAAGCCCATCGAAGAAACTCAATAGTGAACTAGAGGCAGCCACCAAGATGTACGCGAAGCAGGTGAATCAGACCCTTAACACTGCCTTGGACACACGCGAACGGTCCAGTGTTTTGTTGGCGAATGTGTCTGCGGCCCATGAAGAGGCCCAGAATAGTGTTGGTGAGTCCCTAAAGGCAATCGATGCTGTGGAGGATTTGTCGAAAAATTTAGAGGCCACAGCCAGTACGAAAATTGATGCTGCTCTGGAACAGGCCCAGCAAATTCTACGGCAGATCAATGCCACACAGATTGAGATTTCGCCCAATGAACTAGTTCTGGACAAGGCTCGTCAACTCTACGATGAAGTGGATGCTCTGGTGCAACCTATAAAGAAACAGAATAACAGTTTGATCTCCCTGAAGAATGACATAGGAGAGTTCAGCGATAAGCTGGAGGATCTGTTTAACTGGAGTGAAGAATCGCAGGCTCAATTGGCTGATGTGGAGCGCCTGAATGTGGGCAACAAGAAATCGTATGACAACTCTAAGTTCGATACAGTCTCAGAGCAGCAACAGCAGGCCGAAGCCAACATTAAAGATGCGGGCAATTACCTTGTGAATGGCGATCTTACGCTCGACCAAATAGGCTCTAAGCTGGAAAATCTGCGTGGAGCTCTGCAGGAATTGAGTGGTGTAAACAAGAACGTCGATGAAGATTTACCCTTACGCGAAGAACAGCACAGGGAAGCGGACGAGTTGACCATGCAAGCCGAACAACGAGCTGCGGATCTGACCCGCAACGCCAAGGAACTGTCCCTACAGTATGAGGATATGACCGCAACTGCTGAGCCAGCCATTAAAGCAGCGACTGCCTACAGGGATATTGTCGAAGCGGTGGATGCGGCCCAACAATTCAGCCAGAATGCTCTTACAGCCGCGGGCAATGCCACTCAGATCAGTGACGGCATAGAGGACAGGGCTGGCACAGCAGACACGCTATCCGCTGAGCTGCTGCAGAAGGCTCGTCAGGCTTTGCTTAAAGTGCAAGATGATCTAGAGCCGCATCTTAATGCCTCCGCTGGCAAGGTGCAACAGATAACCCAGCTTAACGGGGCCACCGAGAAGCAATTGACGGAAATCAACATATTGATCGATCAAAGCCCGGCCGAGACTCAGCGGGACATGTGGAAGAACTCCCATAGCAATGCCAGTGATGCCCTGGACATTCTGAAGAATGTCCTCGATATCCTTGAGCCAGTGACCAAGCAAACACCCAAAGAACTGGAAGCGGCACAGAACATAAATCGTGACTTGGATCTCACCAACAAGGACATCTCGCAGGCGAACATCCAGCTTGACGGTGTCGAGATCTCCATACCCAAGCTGAAGCTACTGGCCGATGATATTGAGTTGCAACAGCAGAATGTGGGTAAGCTTAGTCAAAAACTAGGTCAGGATATCGAGAGTCTAAGGAATAAAATAGAAGCGGCTCGGCAGATAGCTAACAACATCAAGGTGGGTGTCAAGTTCAAGCCCAGTACGGTGCTGGAGCTGAAGACCCCCGAGAAGACCAAGCTGCTGACTACCAAAACAAAGCTCTCGACCTTCTTCCGCACGAATGACACCAACGGCTTCCTGCTCTATCTGGGCAACGACAACAAGACCAGCCAAAGGAATAACGACTTTGTGGCTGTGGAGATTTTGAATGGATATCCCATTCTAACCATTGATTTGGGCAATGGTCCGGAGAGGATCACCAGCGATAAATATGTATCCGATGGCAAGTGGTATCAGGTAATAGTTGATCGCGTGGGTGCCAATGCCAAGTTAACCGTACGCGAAGAGCTGCCCGACGGTAAAGTGGAGGAACATACGAAATCCGGGTACTTGGAGGGCTCTCAGAGTGTGCTTCATGTGGATCGCAATAGTCGCCTGTTTGTGGGCGGATATCCGGGTCCCTCGGACTTCAGTGTACCCAATGATATAACTTCTAACTTGTTTAATGGTGAAATTGAAGATCTAAAGATTGGTGATGAGAGCGTGGGCCTCTGGAACTTTGTCTATGGCGAAGATAATAAGCAGGGTGCGCAGGAAAGAGACTTGCTGTTGGCTGAGCATTTGCCAGTAACGGGCCTACGATTCAAGGTGAGTTGCGATGAGCCTGCGGCGAACATTCTTTTGCTCATAACTCGGCAGCCGATTATCCGATCTTAACCAATCCAGATTACTAAATATGTCCAGAAGGTATGAACCTTCTATCTATAAAACTGTGGAAGATATGATGTTTATTCAAAAATTCAAATTTATCTCATACACGTCAAACCTCTATCTCTAACTATCTCTGAAATCTGTTTGTTCATACGGACAGACAGACAGACGGAAATGACTTTATCGACTCGCCTCTTGATGCTGTTCAAGACTATATTTACCTCATTCTTGTTACATTCTTTCTGTTACATTCTTTTGCACAAACTTAATATACTCGGTGTACCTTTGGTACAGAGTATAAAAACTCGTTTGATAACTCTAAGAACATTTTCATTTTAAAACATTTTCAAGGGCAACGGTTTCGTGCAGCTAAAGGCGTCCCCCTACAATTTCAAGACCAAATCCAGCCTAGCTTTTAAATTCAAAGCCTCAAAGGACGCTAGCAACGGTTTACTCTTCTTCTATGGTCGGGAGAAGCATTATATGTCCATTGAGATGGTGAATGGGGCCGTATATTTCCGCCTCAAGTTGGGCGAGGAGCTGATCTCGATGGGCAGTCAGGATCATTACAATGACGATAAATGGCACACTGTTATGGCAGCCCGAGAGGGCCGAACTGGTCTTTTCAAGGTCGATGATGTCGTACTAGACCGAAAAGTGGCTCCAGAGGGTGCTGACGACGAGATGCCAAAGGTAGGATACTACTATCTATAAAACTTTCGAAGATATGACGTTTTTTCCAAATTCCAAAGCTTAAGCGCATGTTCTTTGGTGGCTATCCATCACGACTCAATCACTCTGAGCTTACGCAAGAGAAATTTGACGGCTGCATCGATGATGTTACCATTTCTGGTACTAAAGTGGATTTAACACAGTACGAAAGTGGTTCTGGTGTGGTAGAGGGTTGCCCCGATAAGTTTTCCACTGTACTGTCGTATCCGCCAAACGAATATGGATTCCTGCGAATGGCCAATATCTCATCCGACAACAAGTTCAATGTGGTACTGAAATTCAAGACGCTCCAACCGGATGGAGTTCTCTTCTATGCCACGAACCATGATCAGAGCTCTTCCATAGGCCTCACCATGGACGATGGGTATCTTAAGTTGCGCAGTCAAGGCAGTGAACTAGTGCTTAATCAGCGACGCTTTAACGATGGCGAAGAACATGTGGTCACCGTGCAACACAACGCGGATCAATTGCGCCTCTCGGCAGATGATGAAAAACTGTATGATGCCCGGTAAGTTAAAAGTGAAGTTGCAATGTGTGGTATAGTGCAATGACAACTCTATTCATTAGCCTTCAAAATGCTCCGGCTCCACTTTACATCCATGGCGGTGACATATTCTTCGGCGGTCTACCTGATAACTACGCAACACCCAAGGGTGCACTCTCCACCCTGGCCTACTTCACGGGCTGCATCAGCGATGTGACTGTGAACGAGGAGATCATCAACTTTGCCGAGAGTGCCGAAAAGACGAATGGCAATATTAACGCCTGCTCTCCGGATCTTCTGGGTAAGCATTTTCATTATATTTTCTAAGGAATCATAGAGCTTCATTCCATTTCTATTTCCACAGTGTACGAACCCGATCAAGTTCCAATCTACTATCCCCAAGGGGAAAATGAACTTCAACCACCAGCACCACCAGCTATGACAACTCCCACTACAACTACCACCAGTACAGAACCAGTACAAAAAACAACAACGTCGACCACCACAACTACAACAACTACAGCAGCTCCAGTTATTTTCAAGGATGAGGAGCCACTGCCGCCCCTGGGCCCACCAACCACACAACGAAGTCTAGTGACCAAGCCCACACCCAAACAAAATTTACCTACCGATCTTCGCTGCAAATTGCCAGTGCAACCCAACTATGATGTAGACTTTGTTGAGGCGGGTTATCGTTTCTACTCAATGCGTGAGCAACGCCTGGACATACAGACTCTACCCCAGAAGTCGCGCCGCCTTAAAGATGTTAGCATCTCATTCCGCACTGGCTATCCGAATGGTTTACTCTTTTATGCAGCCAATGCAGACAAGTCGGACTTTATAGCTGGCTTTCTTCTTGATGGCTATGTCTTCCACCAGATTAAGGTTGGCGATACCAAAGCAAACATTACCAGCGAAAGTGAGCTGAATGATGGGGAATGGCATACGGCACAGTTTGTGCGTACTAATCGTAAGATTAGCCTGATAATCGATGGCAACGAGCAGTCGGGTTCAGTAGAGCCAACTGGGGAGCGCAGTCAGTCTCACTTCAATGTGGAATATCCCATCTACGTGGGTGGTATTTCCAGATATGTGGAGGCTGATCTAAAGAATGCTACTTTCTTTGGTGGAAACACATCGTATTACAATGGCTGTCTCAGGGACCTCAAGTTCAGTGGTGCGGCTTTAGAAACAGAGCCCACAGTGCACCATGTCGTCCCGTGCTCAGAGCAGGTAGAGCAGGGGGTGTTCTTCCACCAGCCCAATTCATATGTGAAGCTCTTTGATCGCTTTACTGTCGGTCCTGAGATCACCATACACTTCGACTTCCGCCCTCGCGAACCGGATGGTCTGCTCTTCTCTGTCCATGGCAAGAACTCGTATCTGATTCTGGAATTAGTGGACAACACGCTGTTCTTTACTGTCAAGTCGGATCCGAAGAATATTCTGATCACCAACTATACCTTGCCCAACAATGGCAGCTACTGTGATGGCAAGTGGCGCAATGTCCAGGCCATTAAATCGAAATTTGTAATCAACATAGCGGTGGACTTCGTCAGCTCCAATCCAGGAGTTGGCAGTGAGGGTTCGGTTCAAACCAAAACAAATCGTCCGCTATTTATGGGTGGGCATTTGGCCTTCCAGAAGGCACCAGGCATTAAGACCAAAAAGCCATTCAAGGGATGCATTAAGAATGTGGTGTTAAACCAAAAACCAATGTTTATTACACCCAATTTAATCTACGGTGACATCTGGCATGGCGTCTGTCCCGTAAACTGAGAAATTAACGAAGAATGGAGTTTATGTTGACGATATTTGCGAAATGACTTAAAGGACTACGAAACGATCAAACCCCACAACGAACAACATCGACAGACAGTATTAAGCCAGATTTGAGATATTTGGAATGATAGAATCTTTGGTCAAACTGTCAGTCGTATATGACTAACTTTAATACGTAATCATTTGTGCCAAGCTCTTAAAGCATTTTGTTTAACTTTTGTCAATTATCATTATAAAATTTGTAACTTTTTGTTTTGAATAAATATTTGAATCAATTTAATCAGTAATCGAATCATTTATTTTAATAAACGAAAAATAGACCAGGACTAAAATAACAAATCTTCAATTTTCTTAAGGACATAACCGGATTGAACTGACAACGATTAAAATTTAGCCAAAAAAATATTTTGGCTGTTGGATTCAATTAAGCGATTTTGAGCAGGTGATGCTGCCTTAGGTAGATTTTTTAAGAGTGGCTGATGCCCTCTGGATTGGAAAAAGGTAGATCAATTGCCCAATTCCACTCAATTCCATGAAAAGCTTTTGATTTCAGTGTTCAGAAACAAGTTCCTATTTTCCCATTTTAAATTGAAATTGAAAATCATTTTGAAGTGAAAATAGTATTACATATTTTAAATCAAGGATGCAAAGCACACGAAAATAGGTACTGGTTCGGTTCACACATGAAATATTAAAAAAAAAACAAAGTAAAACGATCGCAATTCCGAAACGTTTTCATTTTGGTGTTCCCGTCTCCGGGTCAAATAGAAATGAACTGTCTTTTCGAATGAATGTTCGAATCGTTATCGAATTTGAATTCAGCTATAAGGCAGCCTTGACAATTTCGATCAGCACTGCGCATGCGCTGATTCGGCATCGCGAACAGCTCGGTTTCATTCCGATCGTTTTTCTTTCGTCTACATGCAATTTCCGAGGTACAAGTAAAAAAAAAAAATTGGCAACAGTACGAGTGCGTAATTTGCCAATTACTTTTTATTCCACCGAGCAGCAAGCATTCCTTTTTTAAACTCTTTCGTTTTTGTGTTGCGAGAAACTGAATAAATTTTGTTTCCGAAAAGTTGCAGTGGATTTGGAATTGAGAACAGGCCTGTATATGAACTCAATTCAAAAGTCTTTTTACACTTTTTTGACTCTGTGCTTGAGTACAGCGTTCTCCGTCATTTCCCTTTGTACAGTGCTGTGGAAAGTATAGATCAGGGTTCCCCAAGAAGAGAGGCTCTCTGCCTCTCTCTGTCTCTCTCTAACACACTTTGAGGCTTTGCTTCGGCACGCATTCGGCTTGAATCGTCGAATGTGTTCGGCCCCCCGGGGCATGGCTGGGGATCACTGGTATAGATCATCTTATGTGTTAGCGTCCCCGACAGCTCGCTGCACTCAAAGGATGCAATACTATTTTGTTCAGATGGTTATACCTTTTCAAGTTACATAATATCTTTCTTTAAGGTAGGTGCTCTTTAACCTCAGATTACAAGAGAACCGAACCGTACCGTTTTATATTGCGATTATTAATTCGGTTCAGCACGGTTCTGGTACAGACCACCTCGAATATATGCAACCAAGACAACAGAGTAGAAAAGTGCTCAATGTATCAATTTTGATTATTAACATTAGCAAAACATGTTCAATTTTGACGATAATATTATACATACATATTTATTTAGACATAATTATATATATTTTTTATTCTTTTTGTAAGTTTATTATAGTTAACACAAATCTCGTTTAGAGAATTTCATATGCACTGATCATCGCTAAGGGAGTGTTCCAATAGCACATTGTTGAAAATTCCATTAAAATTATAGTTTAGCGTTTAACACATACTGTGTAGGGGGATTTATATAGTAGTTAGATGTAGGAATTTGTGTACATATACTTTATTAATTTCCATAGATATTATGTGTGCTAAATCTCAAATATAAAAGTTGTAATGGGTGTGTAAAAGTTGCACAATTAAAATTAACATGATTTTTACTAGGAGAGTGTTGTATGCTTGCATGCTCCTGTGTGCCTAAGAGTGTGTATGCAGATTGAGAATTAAAATAATAGTTAACAAAGTTACTCAGAGGGGGGGAGGGGGGTAGAGGAGAAAATATGTTTTGTGTGTTCTGTTTATTTTCAGTTTTTAGCTTTACATGCAAATTTAAATTAAAATTCCCTAATTTCTGCAGAAATCTCGTTTGATTTTCTTATAATTTGTTGTCCTAACTTGACCTAACCTTTGTTTGCTTTTTTTTTGTTTGTTTACCCTATTATATATAAAGAACAAAAATCTATAAATATATATATCTTTGTATATATATTTTAAGTATGTGTATGTATGTGTGTTTAGTCTGTGTTGTGTGGCTTCTGTATTCTTTTTTGTGTGTTTATTTGTTATTTACTGGTTAAACGCTAATCACTAAGATCACCCGAGAGAGATACAAACGCACGCGAACGCGACCGAATTCCGCGATGAATTCGGTTTAAGGTACAACGAAATCACGATTTTTTTAGTTTTAGATCCTTATTTTTGCGATTGCTTATTGTTTTTTTTTTTCTTTCTTTTTATTTAGTTATTAATTTTATAATTATTTGTATTATTATTTGAGACCCGGGGGCGAAGGTCTCTTGTTTTTTAGTTTAACGCGACGCGAACGAACGACCCGAAGTTAATTTATTATCACACGGTCCCCCTTAACATAGTTTGCATAATTACATAATACTATTACTTATTCTTTATTTATGTTGTTCCGCGACAATTGCAAAGACTTTTGTTTTCCATTTTTGTTGTTGCTGTTTTTAGTTAGTAAACTTTACACCTAATCGTAAAATTGTAAAAAAAATTTGTTCTGTACAATCATCACAACTAAAGTTTAAAGAAGTTGAAAATAATTATTTAAAAAAAAACAATTAATTACACTTGTCCCTATACAAAATTATATAATAATACTTTAAAAAGTGATCAGTCAATGGTTGCTTTGTTGTTGTTTTTCATAGTTTTCAAAGGATCGCACATAGTAGTTAACGGAATCCTAATCTCATATATATTTTTTCCATAAGTAAATTTGTATCTGTAACAGTTGCATTTTTTATTTTCATTATTTTGTAGTATTGTTGCTTAAATTTTTCCCGACGAGGTACCACGATACTAATATGAACGAACGAACGACGAGAATACCGCGAACGCGAAACCGTTAGAACCCGAAACGCGACGATTTGTTTTTATTCTGGTAGAAAGTGTTGGGTTAAGTTGTGATGGATGCATAACTATGGTCGTTGAACGGAGTTGATTTGTTCAGTCTTAGTTGAGAGAGTTGATTTTAGAATTCACAATTAGCCCAACGCTTTCTGAATTGATTTTGTTTCTGTATTTTACGCGACACGAATCTCTAATATTATCATTATTATAGCTTTCAGTGTTTTTTCTTCTGTATGTCATTGAGTGTATTTATCCGGTTTTAAGTACGACCGGAACACATAAGTTTTCTACCACATAGTTGACCTTTTTCTGCATACACAAAAAAAACGTATTTTCACATGCGAACAGACGAATCGAATATATATCTAAATATGTAGTAGTATGTTGTATGATGGTTATAAGCATGTACGGGGTGTGTATGTGTAAGTATGGGGTTATGAAAGTATTTGTTGTATTACTGATTTTTTTTATAACCTTAAATTTTCAATATTTACGAACATTCGAACTGCATCGAATCTATTAACTTAAATATGCTAAAGATTAAGAAGACGGCACGCTTACTAACGCATACACTTGTACATAATTGTCTAGTTAAGAAGTGTTGATGGTGTGGTGGTGGCGGCGTTCCTTGCAGGGGGTGTGTGGAAGGGAGGAAGTGTCTGTTCTTTTAGATGTTGTACATGGTAACCAAACGTTCGGCCAATGTTGGCGGGAATTGATCAACAAATCGACGCCAGTTCTCTTCGCCCACTTGCGACTTAAAGCCGTGCAAAATCTAAAAAGAGAGAGAATCAGGTAAGAAGTTTTTTTTATACCATTTTCAATGGGAAAAGGGGGATCATAAAGTTGTGCAAAAGTATGTAACAGGTAGAAGGAAACATTTGCGACCCTATAAAGTATATATATTCTTGATCAGCATCAACAGCCGAGTCGATTTAGCCCTGTCCGTCTGTCTGTCCGTATGAACGCGTCGATCTCAGAGACTATAAGAGCTAGAGCCAAAAATTTTTGCATATAGATAGGTGTATACCCGATTCAAAACGAGTTTGTTTCAGATTTGGAAAATTCCTCCCCCTCCCCCCTTTAAGTGCAAAAAACTGTCAGAGCCACAATTTTTAAGATAAACCTTCCAAACTTTACATAGTACAAGTAATGCCCAATACCTATCTATTCTGAAAAGATCACCAAGATCGGACAATAAACACCGAAGTTAAATACGAATTAATTTTGCTTGTGGGAGAAAGGGGGGGTCTTGCATTGTCAGTTATCGCGCGCGGCCGCATGCCAAGCGTTTGTGTGTATGTTGGAGTGTGTGTGTATGCAATGGAAAACACACGAAATCAAGGGAACAGGGTATTCGGCTGCAGCTCCCTTACTTGTTATATTTTTGCGATTGCTTATTGGTTTTTTTTTTTTATGATTTTATAATTATTTGTAGATTTACTAGAAAAATATTTTTAACAAAGTGAATTTGAAGATAGTGAGAGTGGATGCTTTCTAGTTACAGCTATGAAAAAAAAGCAATAGAACGCCGCTGTTCTTTTTTCATTATCTTTAAATTTGCATGCCTAAAACTGTATTTATTTTCTCAATTTTTATATAACTTATATAAAAGTTTTTGCAAAAAAAAAAAAAAAAAAACGGGAACACTTTTTAAAAATAATTAAATTAAAAACTAGTTTTTTATGCAGAGCATCGACGGTGAGTGGATTTTACCGATTGGCAAATATTACCGGATCAATTGCATACCATTCGGCCTGAACTTTCTCCTACAAATTTTTTTCTTTTTGGTTTTGAAGCCAATTATATTCTTCAATATCCCCAAAAAATGCTCAATAGGATTGAGATCGGGTGATCGAGGGGTCCACACCATTAAGCTAATTGATTGTCCTGAACCCATTTTTTTGCAAGCTTAAGCTATAGGTAAGGTTATCCTGCATAAACTCCCACTCCAAGGTCGTGTCTCAGCATACGATCGGACCAAATCCCGAAGCAACTCGGATCGTTATCTGTATTTTTTGGGTTTTCTCCAAACTATTTAATCCTTGTTTATACCAGTTTGTCAGGCATGTTCTCAATACCGCTTCGTTTTGAAATGTAAACCGAAAGCAATTCGGTTTCGGTTTGAATTTGCTGTTCTCAATTCCGAATGCTTACGTTTTACTTTTGGCAAACCACGGACCAAACGAAATCGGCACGGGAAATTCAAGCGAAACGATGGAAAATGGAACATGTGGAAACGAGAGAGGCTGACTTTTACGTTTTACTTTTCGTTTTGGCAGGCGCCTTCAATTTCTCGAGACATTTAACAAAAAAATTTATTTTAGTTTAGTTTTAGACTTTATTCAATGCAAATAAAATTACATTAACAAACTCTCCATTGATCACAGTATTAAGGGGGTCTTCTCATTGAGCAACTTTTTTTTTCGACTTTTTTTTTGCATTTATTTATAGCTTGGGTAGTTGTGAATATGCCCCTAAAAGGATTTTTAGAAATTCGAAATACTTTAGAAGATACAGCCTTTTTTGTGAAGCAAGGTCTTCGTCAAAAAAAGCTGGTGCGCATTGCAGAAAGCAGCTGCTGAAGGTACGTTAGATAGCTTTCACCACACGTATGCTCCTCTCGACAAGAAGGTGATGGAGGTAATAAAACCAGCTTACGAAGCGCTGTCGGCAGATAATTTGCTTGAAAGATGCCTTGGATCTGAAACTCAGAATTCCAATGAGTCCTACAATTCTATTCTTTGGTCACTTTCGCCCAAACACATCAACTCAGGCGCACGCACCATCGAAGTGGCCAATTTCATTGCAACGTGCCTCTTCAACGACGGTTTTATACCCATACTTAAAATTATGGGTTTGATGGGTATTGCGATTGGCAAAAACGCATACGAATACGCACTATCTCGCAATGAAGACAGATTGAACCGATCAGAGACTCGAGCTGCGGCATCATCAAAAGCTGGCAGAACGGCTCGCAGAGCAGAGAGGGCAGCAGAAAGCAGTTTCTACGAAAAAGAGGAAGGTGGCCTGTATGGAGCTGACATCGCCGACTAATATTTGTAAGTAAAAAATATCTGAAATATTTAGATTTTCTTTCAAAGGCCCTTTTTTGACTACCTGGCCAGTTTTCTTCACATCTACTGAACCAATTTTGATGAAATAAAGCTTTAATGACGCAGAATTACCTCTTTTTGTTAATTGCGTACTTTAATTTGTCACTTTTTTTTTTTTTTGCCAAAAAAAATAACTTTGATACCAGCAGAACTGCTTTTCTTGAAAAAAAATTTTTTGGGTTTTTTTTGAAACCCTCGTATTTTGACCTATGAGTTAAGTTTTCTCCGGTTCTACCAGACCGATTTTGATTAAACAAAGTGAATTCGACGGAGAATTGTCAGCTCTTTAAAACTGCATTTAAACATTTTTGATTTTTTTTTTTTTCCAAAAAAATTACTTCAAACTTTAAACGCGTTTATCTCGAAACCACGTTTTTCGAACTGGCGGCCATGATATCTCCAGTTCAACTGAACCGATTTTCATGAAACAAAGTGGAATCGACGCAGAATTGTCACCATTCTCGGGTGAACCTCGACCATAATTTTAAAAAAATTTTTTACTTTTTTTTTTTTACACTAAACTACAAAAAAAAGCCCGAAATTGAAATTTTTTTTTGAATGGCCGCCATTTTCTCAAATCACAAAATTAAGCTTGAGGTTCACCCGAGAATTACATATATACTGATTATAACCCCGTTTTTTTTTTTCATTTCAGACGCTCCGGAGACCCGGAATCGTGGCCACCGTGACGACACCTTTTTTTTCACCACCAACTTTGAAGTCTCATTACTTTTTGAACAGCCCTCGTATCGAGGCAAACAAAATTTTTGTATTTACTTTGAACCTTTTGTAATACAATAAATAAAAAAAGTTTTCAATTATTCTTTGCGTTTTTAAATAAGAATTTTTTTTAAAAGGGTCCAAAAAACGGGTTTTGAATGAGAAGACCCCCTTAAAGAAAATTAACTTAATGTACATTTGACAACTGTAAGAGTTGGAAATTTGCCAATTACTTTTCATTCCACCGAGCAGCAAGCATCACTTTTTAAAACGTAAAACGGTTTCTTTTTTTGTTGCGAGAAACTGAATCAATTCCGTTTCCGAAAAGTTGCAATGGAAGTGGAATTGAGAACAGGCCTGTTTATATTTATATTCTTTATTCCAATAAATGGAACTTATCTTGTAAAATGTGCCTTGAACCCGCTCTATATTAGCCGTTTTTATTGTACGGCTAGTAACTTTTGCTTGCATGGCACCTTTAAACGTCTTCTGAAAAATCTGAAAATATCTCAAAAATACTTTACGCTATAAGTTTTCAGAAAGTGCCGGTGCACCCGTGAAAATAAAAAAAAAATTTTTTTGGGATTCCCTAGTTCCATAACAACAACAATAAAAGGTTGTTGGAATAGCTATTTTAAGGGCTTTCCAAATAGTCGGACATGGTTATATGAGCTAGGCTGTTAATGCTGATCAAGAATATTTGAAATATAGAAAGCTGCTTTCTTCTGGCTGTTACATACACTGCCACAAAGTCATTATATACTCTTTGAATCTTTGGTAGGAAGATTAAAAATGTAGATTTTATCCTACCTTCTGTATCATCTGATGCAAATCTTGTGGCGGATTAACCCATGAGGCTATAGCATCGCAAAAGAATATAAAATCGGGTACCACGCCAGCTGGATTTACGGTAATCATATGACACATGCCACGGAAAGCCGAGTCCTTCTCGTCATTGTCTCGTATGTGGCGCAGGGAAGTGCACCTGTTGATAGGGAATGTAAAGTAAAAACAAGTTAGAATATTTTGTTTACACAAATGGGCAGCACATGATAAAAGTGAGCAATTCAAATGTCAACGTGTAAGTGATCAGTACAGATGTACTCGTAGTGTAATGTTTAAGCATAATTTGATTCTAGTTAACAAAGAATGAAAGTTGAGTTTGGTAATTAATAATTAAATACGTGTTACACACCACTGTCGTACAAATTCGGGCAAATAAGGAGCCACTTCAACTGGGCACACATAACCTAGACGACCGATTGTTATTGCTAAAAGAACAGAAAAATATAAGTATAAATAAATCAACTGAATAGATGAATAATAGATTAAACATATTTGATTGAACAGGATTTAAGTATATATATATATATATATAATGAACATTTACCTATGCATGTAGTATGTGAATGATTTTGTATTCTTGTTGTTGCTGCAACACATGCAACACAATAACAGAAAAACGAACAGAAACACCTTTCTCACATACATACACACATATATAAAGTTTAATTTGGACAGTCAATAAGTCTGGGTCCCTACTCACCTGTATTTTCCAGCAAAGTCTTTGGCGTATTGGGGCGATTGATTATAACGAACAGATCGCTGAGTACAAGATGTATGTATTGTTTGGTCTCCTCGCCTGGGGGATACAAAATCTACACTAGACTCAAATTCAAAGAGAATTTGCTGCGAAATACTTACCCAACTTCATGCAGATCTCACCGATGGCCCAAGTGGCATTGTTGCACACCGATATAAAGTCTGGGTTTAGATTTTGACCCAAAATGGGAAAGAATTCACCCATAATTGGATGCACATGTGGGAAACAGGCCTTGGTCAGGTCGCCCAATAGGGCAAACGAAGATTGGCGTACCTGAGCAGAGAAGATGGAGAATGAAAAAGTGAAAATTAAAGTGTTAATGTAGCACATACCTCGGGCAAAACATCTTGCATGCACTGGTAGAGTAAATGCATTATGTTGCTATTGGCTACTAAAGTCTCAATATGACGGTCCAAGCCTTCAGCCAAGCCAGAGAGCAAATCTAAGGCCACAATCATGCGCTCCTTGTCGGGATGCTCGAAGGAGTGGTTCTGTTTGCAGAGCTACACAAATGAATATTTAATTAATAATTGTAATGAACAATACTCCATAATGTACTCCTTACCATTTCCTGATTGATAGTCTGTTCGATCAAGGAGATGCACCGGCGATAAACCGGATCACAATAGGGCAGAAAGCCCGATTGCAGAGCAGTGGCAATGCTAGACAGACATTCCAGTAGGGGAAACAGATCTTTATCATCATCTTTTAATAAATTCCACTTGTCTATCAAAGGCGGCATTAATATATCAATGTACTGAGGCTTGTTTAAATGATGGCCCACCGAGTCGGCCAAGGTGCCCACAGCATCGTACAGAATCAATAGATTCTTATGCTGATACTTTGAGAAAGCAAAGACCAGGGTTTTCAAAATATATTCCAGATAGGGTACCAATTCAGTGCAGGCCTCCTCCTCCAAGGTAGCAAAGGCCGAGCAAGCAGCCTCCTGAACACGCTTATTGGAGTCGAGAATTCTCTTCAGCAACTCCTCCATCAATGGCTTGAGGTATTGATCATGCGGTTGATTTACCACCCAGTTGGCATAGCGCGATAGGGTCCAACAGGTGATGGAACGCACCAGAGCTTTCTTATCTGACAGGCAGCTAATCAAGTAGGGAATCAATTCAGGCAAATGTTGAATCATCCCCTGCATACAACCCTCGGCAATGGCGCCCAATGCCAGCACTCCGCTTTCCTTGATCACCCACTCCTGATGGAACAGCGTGTCCTTCAGAATAGGCAGCACAATGGGCAAACAGTCCTCCCGAAATACATTGGCCAGCACATCCAAGGCAGCAGCGCTACATTTGCGCAAGTTCCACTCTGACAGTGAACTATCGTCATCCAGTCCATCATCGAAATCGTCGTCATCCTCTTCCCCAGCTGCAGCACCGGCTCCACTGCCGCCTCCCGACGCCTCTTGTCCACTCTTGATCGTGTGTGTGCGGGATTTGTGGAAACGCGGGCGTATATCCTCTTCACGATCCGGCACCATATCATCTTCCTCCACATTTCCTTTTAGTAGGATTATATCAATCTCTGAATATCTCATGCCACGCACCAAAACCGGTGCCAATTGAGCCAAATATGGGGCTAAAACATCTTTGCAGATGCTCTGCTCGGCCAGCGACAACCAAAACTCGGATGCCTCCAAAGCCACGCCTTCGTCCGAGTCCTGAGTGCGCAACAGCATGTACTGATAATCGAGGGATTGTATAGGATTCGATTTCGATTCGATAAAGCAGTAATTAATAGCCACTTACCTCAATAATCTGCGACATGTGTGGCATCAGTCGATCCATGCGCACCTCGAGCAGCATAACCAGGCCGTGACACACGTTCTTCCGCACCTCATGATCCTCATCCGAGGACAAATGAAACAGATTCTCGATAAACGTATCAATGTTCAACATCAAAGCCTGGGATCGATTGATTATAAACTGATTGATACAAGCGATGGCATGCGAACGAATCTTAGGACTGTTATGCTTAAAATATTGCAAAAACTTTGGTATCATCACATTCAAGGGACGATTAAGTGCAGCCGAATCCAATATTTCGGCCGAATCTTCGCAAATCTTTTGCAGAGCGCTGAATGCGCCCTCACACACATTATAGTCCTGGGCATCGAGCATGTCACACAAAGAGGGTAACAACTGGGGCCAGTTGTGCAGGCCACCATTGCTGGCTATGGTGGTGATCAGTATGCCTACCGTAGCACGAATCAAGGGCGAGGAATCTCCCACAGCTTGAAGGCATTCGTGTTTGATGTACTCCACAATTTCAGGCTGCAAATTACTGCCATGCATGCGTATGTTATTCTTAAGGATGAGACCACTCAGCGAACGAGTGGGTTCGTCTTCTGTCTTGAGTTTGGTTAGGACGTAGATGAGATAGTTGTTAAAGTCCGGATAGCGATTGAACTCCTCCAATTTCTGGAAAAGAGTGGGGCTCTCTTAGGAAAACTTTTGGATTCAATGGGAAGCAACTTACCATTTGCACGGCCATTTGAGTGGCTGTGTCGGGAGATTGAGATTCCTTTAAGATCGCTATGATCTGCTGCAGACCCTCTCCTTGTGGTTCCCACGTCATTTTGGATGCTGCAATAGATTTACTATAAGATACCACCGAGGTAGACAGTTTCTTCGAGGCCACATACACACACACACACACTCGCGCACTTGCAGGCAGAAAAAATCGCCATGTTCTACTCTTTGGAAATCAAAAGCAAAGGCATTTCTGAAATTTGGTTTTATCTACTGAACTCACCTGTGAATAAGTTTACTATTTGCGTTTAAAACTCAAGCTAGCTTTAATAATGTAATCTATTTTTCCTTAATTTTCCCCTTTTTATCCTCACTTTTCTTTGCACAATTAATGTAGACAATGTGACCGTACGCGGCCGAAGGTGAAAATACCCCAGGGCTACCGAAATCGATGAGTCAAATGTTTCGTGTGAATTATATCGATAGTTCGTATATTCAGCTGCGGTGACACGAAAATAGTGGTGGTATTCCGGAAAGTGACTTGATTTCGTGAAAGCAAATCAAAAGCTGTTGACGTTCCGTCCCTGATTTCATTTTAATTGGCTTTCATTTGCAGAAAAATTGGCGGCAATTTAAACAAAGGCGCGAAACCAAAAAAATTTTAATCCAATTGTGAAAACTAGTTTTCTATGCTTCTTAAGTAAGTTTGTGAGCAGATTCTGTAGTCTAGAATGTTTGCAAATATTTATTTGATTAAGGTCAAGCGAAGTGACTCATGCCATTTGGCAGAACAAAGGCAGGATAAAATTGTGCAAGAATTGAGGGAGAATTATACAAATAAGTAATCCCCATTCTAAAATGCTAACGATAAATACATAGATCATTTAATTTCTCAAATTTGAAATGCGAAAAAACTTAACCCCCCGCCGCACAAATTTTTGAGGAAAACGCTTATGTGTGATAGTTAAATATGAGTGTATGCGTCACACGCACGCATTTCCGCAAATCGACACCGAAATCCAAAACGTTTTGATTTTTTGGGTTCTTTGCGCAATGTTTTGTGTGGTGAGTGTGCGATTTGCGCTAATTCTGCTTAGTTCGCAGCAAGTTGTTGTTGGAAAAAGAAGAAGAAGCGCTTGCTTTGAACTGAAATTTGTGCAAATTCTGGCGTAGTGTATGGGCTAAGTGCGTGTGAATTTTGCGCAAAAATTTGTGTGGTTTATGGGGGGCTTAACAACTGTTTCACAGTACGGAGTATCGAGTACTTGGTATCGAATAATAAGTATCGAGTACATAGTATCGAGTACTTAGTATCGAGTACTGAGTACGAATACTTCGAATCGAGTACCGAGTATCGAGTGCTTGATATTGAGTCATAAGTATCGATACTTAGAGTCGAGTGCTGAGTATCAAATACTGAGTATCGACTGCTTTATATAGAGTACTTAGTATGGAAAACTTAGAATCGAGTACTATTATCAATTACTCAGTAACGAGTTTTGAATGTGGAGTATGAAGTAACGCACAACCGCAAGAATATGAAATGCGGAGCAATGACAACATGTTTCACATCAAGGCCCCGTAAGTGTTAGCCACACTCACGCATTTTTTTTTAAATTTTTTAAGTGTCAACACTTCCTTTTTTTTTTTTTTTTTTTGGGTATTTAAATACACTGAAGCTTGAAATGGGTTAAGCGAACGGAGTTCGGGCAAAGCCGATAGTTTAGTTCATTTGAACTAGGTCTCACTGAAAACACACATCACTAGCTGAAATCGAAATATTTGCCATCTCTAAACAACAGAGGACTGAGTGCCAGACAACAAAGGATTTACATCCACGTTTTAGCAGGATTTACATATATACACACACCATTAAGCAAAGAGTCGGACGGGGTTCAAGTGAAAGTTTTTGAACTTGTCGTCTTTCAACAGCCGAGTCGACCAGACGCAGCGGAACAATGAACAAGCGGAATCATGTGGGTGAAGTGGAAGTGCGAGTTAATTGTAAATGCTGAATGTGAATTCTCTTTGCAGATTCGTCTGCCGCCAGAGGTCAATCGGCTGCTTTATGTACGTAATTTGCCCTATAAGATCACATCGGATGAGATGTATGACATATTTGGTAAATTCGGAGCCATTCGCCAAATTAGAGTGTGAGTTTTTGAAAAGATTTCCCTTGTCTAAGTGCTAAAATATCCCCCTCCCCTTTTTGATACAGCGGCAACACCCCAGAGACCCGCGGCACCGCCTTTGTTGTCTACGAGGATATATTTGATGCAAAAAACGCCTGCGATCATTTATCCGGCTTCAATGTGTGCAATCGCTATTTGGTAGTTCTTTATTATCAATCGAACAAAGCCTTTAAGCGTGTGGATATGGACAAAAAACAGGAGGAGCTGAACAACATCAAGGCCAAGTACAATTTGAAGACACCCGAGGCTCCCTAGAATGAACAACATCAAGTGGGGGGAACATCATCATCGCCAGACAACACACTGTTGTCGTCTGCCTACCAATTTTCCAAAACTACAAACTCAGACGAACTTCTTGCTTTTGTGTATATCTGAATATTTGCTATGTATCTACTTGTAGATATTATTTGACCTCATCATTTCCAAGCTCATCATTATCATCTCATTTGTCATAGAAACTTTTAAGACTCCAAGCGTGACGACACTGGAGTTGCAATTGTTTGCAATCATTTCAACATTTACCAAAACACCACACACTCTCATTCAAATAACAAGCAAGTAAAAGTAAAAAATAAAAAAAATTGCAAAATAGCGAGAAGCATAATAAAACAAAGGAAGGGGGTAGAGTCAGCCCAAGTGATTCATGAAAAAAATGAAGGACTGTACCAAAAGGTAAAATGGTAAATCTATAAATTGAAATCAATTTCATTTCTAAACAACACAGGGCAACACGTCAAAATCTCCACAAACGCCATTCACATTTCCATAGAACTTGAGTCCAACTGATTCCAAATCTGTATTCAGTAGACCTCGGATTTTGCATATTTTCAAATAGATTTTAATCCTATTATACTCTCTACCAAAGGTACATAGAGTATAATAAGTTTGTGCAAAAGTATGTAACAGCCAGAAGGAAGCATCTCCGACCCCATAAAGTATATATATTCTTGATCAGCATCAACAGCCGAGTCGATATAGCCATGTCCGTCTGTCTGTCCGTATGAACGCACAGATCTCAGAGATGGTAAGAGATAGAGGTTTGACATGTATGGGACTTATGCTTCTTATACTTGCAGGCAGATCAAGTTTATTTTCAATTTTTGCCACGCCCCCTCCCGCCCCACGCAAATTGGAAAAATCGTCATATCTCCCACAGTTTTATAGATAGAAGGTTCGTTCCTCTTCGACATATTTAGTAATCAGGACTGTTTATCGATCCGTCAAAGGAACGGTAAAGATCGGATGAACGGTTGTCAAGTAATAAGGAAAACAAACAATTATGGGCAACACCGGTCACATCGGTAATGGGCAGCACTTCCCAGGTACAGAGTATGTTATAGTCGGGCTTGACCGACTTTCTTTCTTGTTTTAAATCAAAAGCGTATCACAGCAAATATTTTAAATGACTCGCAAGTATTATCAAAAAAGTCTCGCAAAAGATACCGCTAAACGTCTAACCGTATTGCATGCGACTATCGTAAATGATATTTTCACTGCCACAAACTGAACGACACATGAATCATTTGAATCACCATCACCGTTCCTAAGACAGCTATATGTTATAGTCATCCGATCCGGCCGGTTCCGACAAATGTGCAGAGTATTTGTGCTTTCAAACTGTCGGAGGAGATAGCATAGAAACTTACGGACGGACAGAAGGACAGGGCTAAACCAACTCAGCTCGTCATGCTGATCAAGAAAATATATATATATACATATATTGCGTTCGGTGAGGCTTCCTTCTATGCGTTACAAACATCCGAACAATCTCTGCAAGTGTATAAAAATGTCACCAGATAAGCCAATTTCATATCGCTATATCTTGGAAACTGATGGAGTTTTGGGAAAACTGATTGCAGATTTGAAATAAAGACAGCTAAACCATTAAGGTCGATTTTAAGGTTGGATTTTGTTGCCATGTTTAAATATTTTATTTTTTACGAATCAGTCGAATATCGTGTTCGCCGCAAAGCTCCATTTTTGAGTGGAGCTCCTGGAAATCAGCTGGAGCAGCTTTCAAAGTGATAATTTTTAAAAGTAAATAGTATTAAAATACAGTTAAAAGTTACCTTAATATGTGTACAAGTTTTTGCATTAATAAATTTAGGCCCGTCATGTAACTGTTTTTGCAAATCCAGGTGGATTTTACGCGTTTGCATAGCTCATGCTTAAAATGAGCAGTGCAAATTCACCAAATCCACGTAGATTTGCAAAAACAGGAACATGAGAAAACGGCCCTTAAAGGTCTTCGCAGGAGAAATGGTTTTTTTTCCGGCCAAGTAACTGTATATAACCCCTTACGGGGTCATTGGTGTTATGACGAGCTCATTGACATGACGGGTGGACGATCTGCATCTGCTGGTGTGACTTTTGAGCCAGCCCCAACTGCAGGCTACGGTTCGCTTTATGTGGTCAGAGCAGTCTTTGTGCTGTGTGCTGTCTCTTTACATACCAAAGGAGCACTGCTCTTTCCGGCTTGACACCCACGTACTAATGGGTAGTCCAAGCACTGAAGCCGTCCAGAAAGGATTGAACTATGGCTCGACTAACGATTATTCTGACAGTCTGGAAGGCAGTGAAGGTAAAGCCAAATTTTTTTTTATCTTTTTTTGATGAAAGCCTCCTCCTCAACTTCATTTTGAATGACCCGCTTCCTCTGCCGCCGCCTGATATTGTTCATAGGTATTCTGTTGTTTGGCCAGAGCTTTCTGCTTGGCCAGATCCTTCAGCTCTTCTTTGGCCACCTCGGCTATTTCCTGACGCAGTGCCTCCACTTGACGTCTCCGCTCGTTTTTCTGCAATTCCTTTTCGCGCACTTTTTCCGTGATCTCTTTGGGCGGCTTGGCTAGCTTTGGGGGCTTCTCATCATGGACTTTTTGATGCCGGATTAGAGCCGCCTCTTGGCGAAAATGATTGCCACAAATTTTACAGGCATACGGTTTCTCTCCGGTGTGTATCCATTCGTGTTGCTTGAGAGACTGCGAGTTGGCAAATCGTCGGGAGCAGAAACGACACTCAAAGTCTTTGACCTTTTCGTGAACACTTTTGTAGTGTCGCTTCATGTTGCCCAGGTTGGTGAACCCCTGGCTGCAATTGGGACACAAATGCATGCCCTCCTTAGCCTTAGAAGTAGCAGTGAAAGTGGCAGGGGGCAATGAAACAGTGGGTATGGGATTAACCACAGTGCCGGCCAATTTCGAGATATCCACGCGTTGAACGCGCCGCGGATCTCTTGGTATGGTGGCCACCGACTCGGCACAGACCTTCAGCAAATGATCGGCGGCATCTACTTGAGGAAAGTCGGTCAGGCCCTGCCTTAGACGATACGTCTCCAAGGATCTCTCCACACTTTTCTCATGGATTTTCAAATGTTTGGTCAAGCTCTCCGTGTAGAGAAACTTTTTACCACACACCTGTGAATAGAAAAAGTTGAATGTAGACTAACTCCTCCTTGTCCCATCCCATTCCACTTACCTTGCACTCGCAACGCTTCTCTCCCGTGTGGGTCATCTCATGGATTTTACAGGCATGCGACTTGCCAAAAGTTTTGCCACAGTATTGACAGGCGAAGTTTCGTACCTTCTCGTGCACTATCTTCACATGATTGTCCAGTGCTCGTTTCGTGTGCGTGGCATGTGCACAGATCTCACACTTGAATTGCTTCTCCTGGGTGTGGGTGAGAATGTGCTTGCTCCACTCCTGCCGCGTCGTTTTGCCCACACCACAATAGGGACACACATAGTTCTTGATGCCGGCATGTCGCAGCAAATGATTCTTAAGGGCGCTGTTAATATGGAATCCTTTCCCACATATATTGCACGGATAGGGCAGTTCTTTGCCTGTATGTTTATACATGTGCTTTTTGAGCGCCCCGGGACAGCGAAAGACCAGGCCACATTCGGTGCAGGGTTGCTTCAGTCGGGGACCACTCGGACGGATTAAATTGTGTACCTTCTTCAGGTGAATGGTGAGCAGACGCAGTCGAGGGAAGAATAACTTGCAACCTTCTACGCTGCAAGGAATCTCTGCGGACTTTTTGGTATGCGCATAGTCTACGTGCAGACGCAGTCCATTAGCCGTAATGAAACCCTTTTTGCAGCCGTCTTCCGGGCACTGAAAGGGCAGGAGTTCATTGTGATGCTTCATGTGCTCATCGAATTTGCAGCGCATTTTAAACTTTTTCTGGCAAATGTGGCAGGTGAGTAGGCTGGCCAGCCTCCGTTTGGGTTTGCAACGCTCCTGTTGCAGCTGCTGCTCCTCCTCCCAGCGCTGGGCCAAAGGTAAATCATCATCGCTGGAGCTCTGCTCCTTGTCCACCGTTTCCAGTAATTTGATCACTTCATCTTCGTTCTCGATCAATTCCATTTTATGATTCAGCAAGGGATCATAGCTAACCTCCGCCTCAACCTCCTCCTGTTCAGTCACGGGATCGACAAAACCCATGCTTATAACTTGCTGGCTCGCCACCATTTCCCTGAATTTATTTGCCGAGTCCAAGCACAGTCTCTGAAACTCATTTAGATCCTTAAGTCGTCCGCAACAACCACTGCACATCCGACATGGAAGGCCATCCTCTGGCTGCACCTGCACGCCCGTGCATAGGGTCAGCATCTCGGCCAGCTCGGGCTCTTGCATCAGGTCATAAAAAGGACTGTGACCAAGGTATATTAAGCAAATACGACACAAGGAGTTAACTTTTTGCTGCTGCTCTTCGCTGTTGCTCATCTTTCTGCATTTTTAGAGATGCGGCAGATGAAACAGTGCTGACCATTTAGCTTTTCTAATGGGTAAACGTTGTCAACATATTTACAAAATCTTAGTAAGTAAAATAATTAAACTGCCCTAAAATTTTAACACAATAAATAAAAATAATAAGTAAAAAACTTTTGTGTGCTTTTAGCGGAGATTTTAGCTCTATTTATAATTTACAGTTTTTACTTCAGCCCATCCCTAATGTGGAAACGAGTAGAGATGAATGCAAGCGTAATCTTTTCTCTCCCAAGTCACACACGAACCTAGTCATGAAACTTTTGAGTGCAAGCAAAGTTGCGTTTAGGTGAAAATACAATCAAGTTCGGCAATTTAGCACAGGTAAATAGTGCTGAACTAAAAATCCTTCCAAGAGAACTGCTAACAGCCAAAGAAATCATGAAAATTAAAGTGCACAATGCTGATTTATATAATGAAATTTCTGCCAACTCAAATAAGTCAACATACAGTCAAATATATCACAAATTTAAAGATATATTTGACAATACAAATACAAGTACAGAATTTACAAGACATCAAAATATGCAGTGCCTTGTAAATATTTTCTATCAAACAAATGGCAATCTGTCACCAAATCAGATACGAAGCTCTCAGAGTAAATAGGAACTTCTCATCTACGTTCAGTGAACTAATTGCCATATTTCTGAATACATATTCAACTGATTCCCAAAATGCAGTTAGGCTTCTAAAGAAAAATGGACCGACTGACAACTTTCTTGTGGCTAAAATTCATAATCAGTGGTACAGATTGGGTATCTCACAGGCTCAAGTTGAGTGGATTCCTGGTCATGTTGGAATAGTGATTAATGAAAGAGCAAATGCTGCAGCCAAGGAAGCTGTTATTTCAGGAGAAGACGTTATAGTTCCGTACTCTAATGCTGAGGCATTGCGTACTATTAAAAAGAGGATTCTTCATCAATGGAACAATTATTATAAAGAGCAATCACTGAATTAAAAATATTAGTTTCTGTTAAATGTCTCGAGAAATTTCAATTCGATCGTTTCGCATGACTCTCTCGTGCCAAAAGTAAAGCGTAAGCAACTGATTCGGAATTAATGCAATTGCGTTCGGTTAACTTTTTAAAATGTAGCAGAATTGAGAACATGCCTGTATGACCCCCTTTTCCTTTTTGTTCATATATTCTCTGATCTGGCTTTACGCTCACTTCTTATATTGACAAAGACGATAAATTACATATTAAATTTCTTCGTCTAGGTGAGATTCTTAAATAGAAAAAACACAATTTTTTTATATTTCTTTTGTATTTTTTCTTGTCAATAAAAAATATTTCGTACGTTTTAGAGAATGGAATCTATTTTTATTTTGCAATATTTTGGACGGTTATTTTCAAACTTCTAAGCCGATTTCAAAACCATGTTTATTTAAAAATTAAAAAATTCAAATTAAAAATATTTTGGAAATTGTTGTTTCAGTTCAGCTCCTCCATCGTTTCTGAGATATGGCTTAAAATGTTAGTGTACCTACTGAAAAAAATAAGAAATTCTTGCTACAAATATTTTTCAAATTGTTGTTAAAGTTGAGCAATACCAACTAGTTGAACAAAATGTTGATAAGATTTGTGAAGGAAAAATATCAATGACAGATGTGCAGGTAGTGAAAACTGATACTAATTGTTATAGATACCATTAAAACAATTGTTTTAATACACTCGTAAATACACTTAATGTTGCGTTGGACTCCTTACTTTTACGATCACGGTGTCATCTCTAGTGCTGAGTACACACGTCGTTCTCTCTTATTGAAACTAGCTGTTCATCAACTCCAACGAGTATACAACAAATTTTTCTGTGTCAATTTTCTTGCTGGAGAACGCAAAAGAGTCTTGAAAATATTGGAAATCTGTGCAATGGATGTGGCGCGGACCTATTCCATCCATACGCTGTGTCGGATTTGTCTCAATCACCTGCAAAACGATGCGGCGTACGATTTGTACTTGGTGCCTGGTCTGTCCAAGAAGCTCTGCTTCTGCACGTCTCTCTCCGTGGAGCCGCAGGACGGATTTCCAAAGAACCTGTGCACCAACTGCTACACGAAGCTGAATGAGCTGCATGACTTCCAGAGGATGTGCGTGGACTCGGTGCAGAAGTTCCAGGACATGCTGGCCAGCAATTCGTTCAATTTTGATGTGTTGGATCCGAATGCGGATGGTGGGGAACTGCAGGGCGAGGAGGAGGATCATATTAATTTCGATCCACTGTTAAATCACAAAATGGAATTGATAGAGAATGAGGAGGATGTGTTCAAGATGCTCGAACATGTGGACAAGGAAGCGGAGGAGGTGGAGAAGGAAGTGGTGAAGCAGGTGGCAAAAGGCAGAAAGAAGCAGGAAAAAGAAATGTTGGAGGAGGAGGACGAGTCGGACGGCAATGAGGGGGCCATGATGTTTGATGATTACGGTGATAACTATTCCATTGAAAGTGGCAACGATAACGACTTGGATTTGGATTTTGAACCCAACAGCAGCGACGATGACATTCCCCTGGCTAAGAGAATGAAAGACACCGGCTCTAAGGACACTCCCCAGAAGAAGACCAGAGGACGACCCAAGGGAGTGCCAAATAAGAACACAAAGAAAAAGAAGGTGGTCCAAGAGGAAGAGGAATTCACCAGTGGCAGTTCCAGCTCGGATGATGAAGATGATGAGGGAAAAGTTAGGGAAAAACCCAAGCGAAAGAGAATACCGGCTGAGGAGAAGCATCTGCATCGCATCATTGACTGTCATATTTGTCATCAGAAATTCAAGAAGGCCATACGCTACGAGGAGCACATGAAGTACCACAACGACCTACTGCCCTTCCAGTGCAAGGTGGAGTCCTGCAAGAAGGGCTTCACAACGGCCAACGGTCTCCGCATACATGTGGATCATGCCCATACTGAGCTGTCCGAGGTGCATGCCTGCAGTGTGGAGGGCTGCGGCAAGACATTCCCCCGCGTACGTTTGCTCACTTTCCACATGAAGAAAGTTCACAATATATCCAAGGCGGCGGCTCCCTTGCGGGATTTCCCCTGCCCCGAGTGCGAGACCGTATTCCGTTGCCCCACAGCCCTCAAGAAGCACATGTACAAGCATACGGGCGAGGAACTGCCCTACCCTTGCAACATTTGTGGCAAGCGTTTTGTCATCAATTCCGCTCTGCGCGACCATCTGATGCGCCATGCCGGCATCAAGAATCATGTGTGTCCCTATTGTGGCGTGGGCAAGACCACGCGCCAGGAATGGAACGCTCACATTTTGACCCACACCAAGGAGAAGAAATTCAAGTGCCGCCAGTGCGATCATGCCTCGCACAACAAACAGGCCTTGTCCAACCATGTCAAGGTGGTGCACGAGAAACGCAAGGACTTCGCTTGCCAATATTGCGGCAAGACCTTTGGCAAATCGCATGCCTGCAAGGTTCACGAGCGTAGTCATACCGGAGAAAAGTGTTGCGAGTGCAAAATATGTGGCAAGATTTTCCTCTGCGACAAGAGCCTGACGAAGCATTTGAAGACCCACGAGAAGCGAGATTTGCCGCCGGTGGAATCTCCGCGCGGTCCACTAAACATTCCCATGCCTGGACTGCCCGGACTTCCGGGACAGGACTTCAATCAAATGAATCCCATGAATCCAATGGATCCACAAATGATTCCTCATCAAATGTTGCCAGACGACATGCTTAAAATGAATCCTCCCGCCGCCGCTCCCTTACCGCCTCCCAAGCCCAAAAACTCCCGACGAGTTCAGCGTGTGGACATATCTCAGCTAGCAGGCACTGCTGTCAATCCCATACCTTCGGTCTCGGTTCCCTCTTGGTCGCCTCAAGTAAATTTTACCAAGAAGGAAGGTCAACACATTTGTCCCGGCTGCGGACGCGGATTCAACAACATCGGCAACATGAAGCTTCATTACAAGATCATACACGAGAAGGTTAAGGATTTCGCCTGCCGTTTCTGTCCCAAACGCTTCTCCAAGGCTCAGATATTGCGGCATCACGAATGGATCCATACGGGCGAGAAACCGTTCGAGTGTAAAATATGCAATAAACATTTCCGCCAGGAAACTGCCCTCAAGAAGCATATCAAAACACACGAGAAGCCGAATCGCCGACATGTGCCCGAGCGCAGTGCACCCATACAACCCTTTCAGAAACTGGAACCGCCTGATGGTCTGGGCCTGGATCGTGAACCACGTAACTATGATCAGTATCAGGACCCGGCTGTAGAGCGTGCCGCCGCGACTGCCGAACTGTTGGCCCAGCAGCTCGAAGAGAACGAGGCTAAGCGCAAGGCAGAGATCGAGCGACTCAAGATCCAGGAGGCAGCCCAGGAACAGTTACACAAACTGCAGAAGCAGCAGGAGATTGTCAAGGCCACCACCTCCTACGATGGATATTTTGCACAGAAAGCTCAGGCTGAGGGCACCACCTTGGATGCTTTCAAGATCGATCATGTCTAAATCTGGTTATGGAATAGAAACTGCAATATTTTATACTAGAGTTACGCGTATTACATACAAAACAAAATAATATCCATTAAATTTCTACTTAAGCCTCGAATTGTGGTCCTCCTTCTGTAGTTTGAAACACGAAAGTAAACTTTAATATTTATAGGCACGGATATCCCCCAATGATTTTACTTTAGACAACACTTATGAATTGTGTTTCCATTATAATTACAATGATGATGATATTGTCTACTGTGCTTACCTAGAATTACGAACTACATAATAAATACACAAACATATATATAACATTTCATTTACCTTGAGGAGAGTATCTACCTAGATTAATGATTAATTATAACTCTAGGAACCGACTCTTTCAAAAACTAGAACGTAAGGTACCTTTTTCGGGCCTAGAGGTTGCATCATTGTGAGAATATGAGAATATAATTCAAGTTTTAACTGGTTGCAAATCGACGTTAACATTTGAACCTTGTTCGAACCAAGTTTTAAATAGGAACAAGTAAGGGAGCTGTAGTCGAGTGCCCGGTTCTGAACCATTAAAATATCCAACTTCATAATACCAAATTTCAAGTTCGTTTCATGAAAAGCTTCTGAGAAATGGCTCTGAACCACTTTTGAACCGGTTTCATATTTGAAGATATGGCTCTGAACCAATTTGAGTAATTTTTATTCCATTTTGGATACACTGCAAAGTGGAAATATCTAGAAATACGTCCTCTCTAGCGAAATCGCTCGTTCAGGAAATAGAAAAGCGTGAGAAATACATTTTCGAGAACAATGCTTTTCTAAGCCAAGTCCTGAGCAAAAAAATGTTGTATTACTCTTTTAACAAATATTTATGCTCAAATTTTGTCGGTTGCTGATCAATCACTGCTTAACGATGAACGTTTCAATACTAGCTTATCTAAAATCGATGACGAAGTTGATGCATAAGCTGCATTAACATTTTTCTTGCACAGAATCGTATTCGAAACCATGAAAACATTTTAAAGTGGTGGTCAAAGTCCTCCACAAACTTCCCAAAATTGTATGAAATTTCAAAATCTCATTTTTGTTCCAGCTACGAAGGTACGAAGGAAAGCCTATTCTCTGGCGTGAATTTATAATGAATCCGCTTAGAAGTATTATGCTACTGCAATCACAAAAATGCTATCATAAGTTCTTACATGTTAACTTTGTAAAATAATACGAAATGTGAAATGAGATAATAATTTTACTTTAAATGTCAAACGACTGAAACTTTAATGTTGAATATTGTTTCGTTTTATTACAAAGGAATACAATAATTTGGTACGAACCGGTATACCGAAATAAAAACCTGGGTACCGCATCGAAACTAGGGATGTCGGAAATAATACGTTTGTATGAAAATATCGATATTTTTACACAAGCGATATTATTTCCAACATCCCTAATCGAAACCGAAACAATTATTTCGGGTCGTACAGGTACATGTACCGGAACCGAATATCGTTTCGGTTTTAATCCCTGATATATATATCTTCAGAACAAAAAAATTCGAATAGCCTTATTCCACTGGCGCATTCAGTTTTTTTCCGCTAAAAGGCTAGATTTACTGTCGATATGTTATCGAGTGCGCAACTTGCTTATCGAGTATGGGTTACTCGTAACGAGCCAATAAAAGGAACGCCACGAAATTCAGTGCTGAAAAGTGCTTTTGTTTCTGTGTGTGCACAAATCTGGAAAATTATACAAATTTTTCATATCGGGCTATATATCTATATCTATATAGTTATTCATAGCTATCAGGTATCGGTACACGGTATTGGAGAACCACAATATGAATGCGGTTGGGAGTACTACTCAATACTCCATTCACTCGGTGTGTCGCACCTGCCTAAATAGTTTGCAAAACGATGCGGCCTACGATTTGTACTTGGTGCCTGGTCTGTCCAAGAAGCTCTGCTTCTGCACGTCTCTCTCCGTGGAGCCGCAGGACGGATTTCCAAAGAACCTGTGCACCAACTGCTACACGAAGCTGAATGAGCTGCATGACTTCCAGAGGATGTGCGTGGACTCGGTACAGAAGTTTCAAGACTTGGTGGCCAGCAATGTATTTAGCTGTGAGACGAACTTTGCGGTGTTAGATCCCAGCGAGGCCGCCAAGGATTTGCATGGCGAGGAGGAAGAGAATCTACACTTTGATCCTCTGCTGGACTCGAAAATAGAATGTGAAATTGAAAATGAAGAGGATGTGTTCAAAATGCTGGAGAGTGTGGACAAGGAGACGGAGGAAGTGGAGAATGAAGTACTCGAGCCAGAGGAGAGTGACTACTCCATAGAGAGTGGCAATGACAATGACCTGGATGCGGACTTCCAACTGAACAGCAGCAGCGATGATGACTTGCCCCTGGCACAGCGTTCACGAAAGCCGCAAACAACTCAAACGCGCAAAGGGAAGAAGATCAAGAAAGTGGTGGAGGAGGATGATGAGGAAGATGGCATTAGTAGCTCTGACGGCGGCTCAGACTCGGATTCGGAGGAAGGTTCCAAGGGCCAAAAGGCCAAGCGAAAGCGCATACCCGCCACAGAGCGCCACCTGCATCGCCTTATCGATTGTCACATTTGCCATCAGAAGTTCAAGAAGGCCATTCGCTATGAGGAGCACATGAAGCATCACAATGATCTGCTGCCTTTTCAGTGTAAGGTGGAGACCTGTAAGAAGGGTTTCACCACGGCCAATGGACTGCGAGTGCATGTGGAGCACGCCCATACGGAGACCTCCGAGATGCATCCCTGCACCTTTGAGGGTTGCAACAAGTCCTTTGCCCGTCCCGTTTTGCTAAATTTCCATATGAAGCGAGTGCACAAAGTGAACACCCCTCAGCGCGCCTTCCCCTGCACCGAGTGTGACAAGGTGTTCCGTTGTCCCACAGCCCTCAAGAAGCACATGTATAAGCATACGGGCGAGGAACTGCCGTTTGCCTGTGAAATTTGTGGCAAACGATTCCCCATTAACAGTGTGCTTCGAGATCATCTGCTTCGCCATGCGGGCATCAAGAATCACGTGTGTCCCTATTGTGGGGTGGGCAAGACCACGCGCCAGGAATGGAATAAGCACATCCTTACGCACACCAAGGAGAAGAAATACGCCTGCCACCAATGTGAGCACACTTCCCACAACAAACAGGCCCTGGCCAATCATGTCAAGGTAGTGCATGAGAAACGTAAAGATTTCGCTTGCCAATACTGTGGCAAGACTTTCGGCAAATCCCATGCCTGTAAGATCCATGAGCGGAGTCATACAGGGGAGAAGAACTGCGAGTGTAAAATATGCGGCAGGATCTTCCTCTTCGAAAAGGGACTGACGAAGCATTTGAAGACCCACGAAAAGCGTGATTTACCTCGACAGCAAGCGAATCCAGCTAATCTGGCTCCTAGTGAAAATGCTGCCTCATGTTCATTTGCATCTCCGGCTATTGCTGCTGCTCCTCCGCCTGCACCTCCAAATGCTGCCAAAACCCGCACCAATAATTCCGGCCGCGTCGAGCGTGTGGATATCGCCCAGCTAGCTGGCACTGTCGTTAATCCCATACCGTCGGTGAATTTGCCCTCTTGGTCTCCCCAAGTCGACTTTACCAAGAAAGAAGGCCAACACATTTGCCCCGACTGCGGCAAGGGCTTTAATCATGTCAGCAATATGAAACTTCATTACAAGGTGGTGCATCAAAAGGTCAAGGATTTCTGCTGTCGCTTCTGCCCGAAGCGATTTGCTAAGAAGCAATACCTTCGTCATCATGAATACATCCATACCGGCGAGAAACCCTACGAATGTAAGGTTTGTGGCAAGCATTTCCGCCAGGAGCAGGTCCTTAAAACTCATATGAAAGTTCACGACAAGCCACCTAAACCTCCCGGCAAAGCTAAACCCGTACCGAAATCCAACGACCCACAGCAGCCATCCAGCACAAACAAGCGACAACCCAAAAACTTTGAGCAATATCAGGATCCGGCTGCTGAGCGGGCTGCCGCAACTGCCGAACTGATGGCCTATCAGATCGAGGAGAATGAGGCTAAGCGCAAAGCTGAGATGGAGCTGCGCAGAATACAAGAGGCGGCTTTTGAGCAGTTAAACAAATTGCAACAGCAGCAGAACACCTACGATGGTTTCTATGCCCAGAAGGCCGAGGCCGAGGGAACCAGTGTAGATGCGCTGAAACTGGATCATGTCTGAGAATTAAGCTAAAATTAATCATTATATACTCTATTAATTAGACTTATAATATTGTACCAGTTTAACCCAGATTGGCCGCATTTCGAACATTTTAAAAGACTTTTGACAAATTGTACATAAAATGAAATCAATCATTCGAAATTTATATTTTTAGTTTAAGGGCCTGCTGTTCCAAACCCAAGTTGACGGTTCAACTGAAATCCTATTGCAAGAGTTTCTCGAAACTAAAATGGATAAGACTATAGAAAACAAGTCGGACAACGAATCAACTCAAGCTCTGTTTGTGGCAGCAAAATCTACCACAACAACTCTCGTTTCTAAACCTTTTTAGCGAATATTACAATATTGTAATCCATTTGGACTAGATATTATCGTCAAAAGGGTATTATAATATCAAAAAGACCCATTTTATCCCATTTTCCATGATCCCATTTTCACCTTTCTTTTACGATTTGGATTTGAATTTCAGATTCAAATTGAACTAGTTTATATGTGTGTAACACCTCAGTGTCCTTCCGTTTCTATCCTATCTACTCCTTCAGTTTAAAAACTATCTTGACCAAACTTTGTGCAGTCCTCAAATGCACATTTGTCGGTACTGGCCGGATCGTATGACTATAGCATATCGGTCGAGAAAGTTGGCTTCGGTTTTTGGTGAAATTATGATTTATTTGGTACACGGCCAAAATGGGTTAAGCAATTATATTATCGCTTTAATTTATTAACGAAATAATAATATTAAAAATTCTTATAAGCATTTAGGGTTTTCTTTTGCGGTGTTCTACCATAGAAATCAAATTATATATTTCTTCATAAGAATAAATATGCACTGTATGTTTACTTAAAAATGTTTTGGTTTTCTATTCGGCTTCACAGTTCAAAAGTCGAGCTTTAAGGGCAAAAGTCGAGCTTCTCTATCTTGGCTTGGGCGCTTCAAATTTTCGCACAAGAAAGGGATTATAGTTTAGAAAGGGATTTGAATCTTTTGCAAATTTTTAAAAGAAAAGAAAAGAAACATTCCAGCAAACCAGCATGCGAGACTATCGCGAGACTATCGTAAATGATACTTTCACTGCCACAAACTGAACGACACATAAATCATTTTACTATCAATTCCAGACCCGTATGCGAGAGTTTTGCCGGGTTAACTCACGCAATTCACTCACTTGCGATATCGTTTGCGACCGAACGGTTTGCTGGGATTTATAAATTTTGAGGCTTGTAAATATGTTAGTCCCAATAAGTAAGTTCTAGATGGCTTTAGGTCATGAAAGTCATATTTTCTAAGTTTTTTTGGTAACACGGGATGTGGCCGGGTGGCTCAGCGGCTAGTGTGCGCGACCGCTGTGTCGTGGGTTTGATTCCGACTCGGAACTAATGAAAAGTATTTTCTTAGAATAAACTATACACCCGGTCACCCCTCTCTTGAGAGAAGCTCGGCTTTGGCCCTTTGGGGCTGTGTCAAGTCATTATACATGGGTAACACGGTACCAAAAAACCAAAGGTCTTTCTTAGTGGGTGAGTGGAGCACGGCTTGTCAGAAATGCAGAAAAAAACTTGATCTGCCTTCAAAAATGTATCAGGCCCGTTTCCGTCTTCGATCAGATCATGCGGAATCGGAATTGGTAGATGTTCGCGTTTCCGAAAAGTTCAAGTTACACGGTTTCAAAAGTTTTTCCCTAGAGCAGAGGTCGAAAATATCAGTTATCACTAATTTTCTATATGTTTCTTTCTGACGGAAACACACAAATCATAAAAAAATTTTGGTTTCTCACAGTGCTTTATTTTTACGCTCTGTACCAGAAGTACACAGAGTATAATAAATTTGTGCACAAAAAAAATGTAACAGCCAGAAGGAAGCACCTCCGAACCTATATATAGCCATGTCAGTCTGTCCGTACGTCCGTATGAACAAACAGATCTCCCTCCCCCGCAAATTGGAATAAACGGGATATCTCGCAGTTTAATAGATAGAAGGTTCGTTTCTTTGGGACATATTTAGTAATCACTATTATTTATCGATACGACAAAGGAATGGAAACGATAGTCGAGTTGTAAGGAAAACAAACAGTTATGGTCAGTACAGAGTATATTATAGTCGGGCTTGACCGACTTTCTTTTTTGTTTTTATATGTCATTATATAATATTGTGGATATTTTAAGTAGACGAAAGTAAAAACCATCGAAATAACCCCCGAAATTTTCGCAATTCCGCATCAGCACTTGCGCAGTGTTGATTGAAATTTTTAAGGATGCCATGTGGCTGAATTATAATTCGAAAACGATTTGATCATTCATTTGAAAAGAAAGTCGATTTCTACTTAACTCGGAAACTGGAATATCCACTCGGAAATGCAAACAAGGTCTGTATAATTAGTAGCAGATATTAAGACCGAAACGAATAAATAAAAATTTTTCAAAATGGCGAAGTCACGATGCCAGCTCTAACCGAACAATGCTTTGTTTAGAGTGACCGTAGGGCACCGTGGTCAAAAATACCAAATCAAAAAGAGTGTTACTAGCGGGCACAGCAGCAGCAGCAGAGTTTAATCCTTAATCCTTAGTGTGTGCCGAACTAATAGCCATAAAGATGTCGCACACAGAAAAAACTATGAAAAAGTTGCTATTTTCAGTGATAGTATGGGTGCTATATCCATCATAAAACATAAATGTACAAATAACTATATCGCTGCTGAGATACATAATATAGTTAAGAGAGCAAATATCGAAAGGTTAGACATAGTATGGATACCTGGTCACAGAAACATAGAAATAAATGAAAAGACTGATAAAATTGCCAAAAGAGCATTAGTAGATGGACTAGTCATAAATATCAAACAAAACACTGAAGAATCCTTAAGAATGATAAAAAAAGAAATTATATTCCCTCTGGAATAATCACTACAAGGAAGTATCCCTTCAAAAAGGAAGCTTTTTTGTAGAAACATTCCCAGAAATTATGGAGAAAGCATGGCATGCGCGTTTAAACTGGAAGACTAAAGATATAAAGGTAATAAATAGATTGTTAACTGGACACACTTATGACAAGTTATTTTTACATCAAATAAAAAGAGCAAATTCCAACATGTGTGAATTTTGTGGTCTTTTAGAATCAGCTGATCATGTACTATTTTGGTGTCAAAGACTTACCCCCCTAAGGAAAAAATATAAAATTTTTAATCGATTCAGAAATCTGAAAGATTTATTAATGTCAAAGGAATTACTCTTTTTCAGAGAGTTGCCGAAATTTATAAATGAAGCTAAAATTAAGCTGTAATAATTCTAATTGTGGATCCACTGGCCAATCTTTTGTGCCTGGAAGTGGCCGCGCGCGCTTTCAAATTTCGATTACTGTTCAATGCACTTCTTGATGCGACCAACCAAATAATTCAACCCTGCGTTGAATAAAGTAAAAAAAAAAAAATAATCCTTAATCCAACATTTAAAATGAGTGAGGGGAGTCAATACTCCATTCACTCGGTGTGCCGCATCTGCCTAAATAGCCTGCAAGTTGATACCGCCGCCTACAATTTGTTCCTGGTGCCGGGATTGGCCAAGAAGCTGTGCGTGTGCACTTCTCTGTCCGTGGAGCCAAAGGATGGATTCCCTAAGAATCTGTGTGGCAGTTGCTATGCCCGGCTGGATGATATGCATGAGTTTCAAAAGCTGTGCGTGGAATCGGTTCAGAGATTCCAGGATTTAGTGGCCAGCAATGTATTCAGCTGTGAGACGAACTTTGCCGTGCTGGATCCCAGTCAGTCAGTGGTCAGTCATGAGGGCGATGGCGAGGGAGAACTGGCGGGTGCCGTAGAGGAGGACCGCATCAACTTTGATCCTTTGCTGAATCATAAAATGGAGTTGATCGAGAACGAGGAAGATGTCTTTAAGATGCTCGAGCATGTGGACAAGGAGGCGGAGGAGGTGGCGAAGCAGGACGAAGCACAGGAGTATGGCGGGGACTCGTCGATGGAAAGTGGCAACGACAATGATTATGATGTCGACTTTGAGCCCAACAACAGCAGCGATGACGGCGATGATGATATGCCCCTGTCTCAACGTCTGCGCGGGGTTAGGTCCAAACCAAAATCGCAGAGTGTCAAACAAGAGGAAGATTCCCTTTCTGACTCTGATGAGGACAGATCCAAGTCGAAGAGAAAGCGTATTCCGGCCAACGAACGTCATCTGCATCGCATTATCGATTGCCACATTTGCCACCAGAAGTTCAAGAAGGCCATACGTTATGAGGAGCACATGAAGCATCACAATGATCTGCTGCCTTTTCAGTGTAAGGTGGAGACTTGTAGGAAGGGTTTCACCACGGCTGGAGGTCTGCGCCTGCACATTGACCATGCCCACACCGAACTATCCGAAATTCATAGCTGTAGTGTGGAGGGATGTGGCAAGACCTTTCCTCGCGTACGCCTGCTCACCTTCCATATGCGAAAGGTTCATAACATGTCCAAGGCAGCAGCTCCGCCTCGAGATTACCCCTGCTCCGAGTGTGAGAAGGTTTTCCGCTGCCCGATGGCCTTGAAGAAGCATATGTATAAGCACGATGGCAAGGAGCTGCCCTTCCCCTGCAATATTTGTGGTAAACGCTTTGTGATCAATTCCGCTCTCAAAGATCATCTGATGCGGCATGCGGGCATCAAGAACTATGTGTGTCCATATTGTGGTGTGGGCAAAACCACGCGCCAGGAATGGAATACGCACATATTGACGCACACCCAGGAGAAGAAGTTCAAGTGCCATATCTGCGAGCACGCCTCGCACAACAAACAGAGTCTGGCTAATCACATCAAGATTGTGCATGAGAAGATCAAGAACTATGCGTGTCAATATTGCGGCAAAACCTTTGGCAAGTCGCACGCCTGCAAAATCCATGAGATGACCCACACGGGGGAGAAGCGCTGCGAGTGCAAGGTATGGAAGTCGTTGCTTATTCCCTATTCTTATTCATTTTCTCATCCCCAAAGGTCTGCGGCAAGAAGTTTCTCTATCCCAAGAGTCTGACCAAACATTTGAAGACGCATGAGAAACGAGTACTCCGTGCCATTGAGACGTATCGCCAACGTCAGGTGGAAATGGGCGAAGGTCCGGGCGATCCGCAACTAGAACCTTCAGCGTCCACTTCCCTCGGCCTCGGCATATCTACATTGGTTGAGGGTGCAGCTGGCGGGGATCAAGTCATGTCACAAAATGCTGCCGATGAGCTGCTCAAGGTTTGTGCCGAGTCTGTAGCCACCATACCCAAAGATCCGCGTCGTGTTCAACGCGTAGACATCTCTCAGTTAGCCGGCACTGCAGTAAACCCCATATCCTCCGTTTCGGTTCCCTCCTGGACGGGTGACACGCAGGCCAACTTTACCAAGAAGGAGGGAAAACATATTTGCCCCGGTTGTGGTCAAGGCTTCAATAACATTGGCAACATGAAGCGGCACTACAAGATTATCCACGAGAAAGTCAAGGATTTCGCCTGTCGCTTCTGCCCTCGACGCTTTGCCAAGGCTCAGACCCTGAGGCACCACGAATGGATCCACACGGGCGAGAAACCGTTTGAGTGTAAGACTTGTGGCACACATTTCCGCCAGGAGACGGCCCTGAAACGACATCAGCGCACGCACGAGAATCGTCCACCTGTTATATCCTCAAAGTTCTATGCAGCCCGCGAAGAGTTGGAGGAGCAGGAGCGCTCAAAGCGTGAGGCGCGACGCAAGGCGGAGGCCAAGCGCAAGGAAATAGCCGAGGCAGCCAAAGAGCAGCTATCCTCGTTGCACAAACTGGAGGCCACCGACAGGAACCTGCATTCCTATGACGAGTATCAGGAAGCTGCCGCAGAGCGAGCAGCTGCATCGGCCGAACTGCAAGCCCAGCAATTTGAAGAGAATGAGGTGAAGCGGCGGGCAGATGAAGAACGCCGTAAAATTCAAGAAGCGGCTTTCGACCAGCTGCAGAAACTGCAACAGCAGCAGGAAATCGAAAAGGCCCAGAGCTCCTATGATGGCTACTATGCCCAGAAGGCGAATGCCGAGGGCAGCAGTTTGGATGCCCTAAGAATCGATCATGTATAAACAGAGAGGAAAAGTGGAGCGTCTAACGTTAGTCCCTTGCAATAAAGCAATACATTGTAATCCTTATTTTATATACATCACGATATGGGAATGATTTAGTCTTTTAAGTACAGTTATTTATAAATAAAATTTAAAAACTTCTTAAAATGTTACCATTGGAACTTCTTGTGGACTGCATTCCTCATTCTTTATCCTTGAGTATAAATAAATCTTTTAGGTTATTCAGGGTCATATTCTCCAAGTCCCAGTGGGTAGACAAAGTCTTTGAATCATCTGCCGATGTAATAAGCGACATAATATTTGCCTCTATCGTGTTATTAACTATGAATCGATGAACCTTTGTGGGCCTGTTTACATGGATGGCATTATATGAATTATATAATTTTATTTTATTCAACTCTCTTTACTTACTTGGTCTGGCCAAAGCGATGAAGTCGTCCGACAGCCTGTCGTTCGTCGCCTGGATTTAGTATGGGCTCCACCAAAAACACGTGAGTGGCTTCAATAAGATTCAAACCCTTTGCACCTTGCGATAGTGGCATCAAGAGACAGGTTACCTTAAGATGCGGATCCTGTAATATAATAGAAGTTGGTTAGGTTGACTCTTTCAAACAAACGAAATACTTTAAAGCAGGGATGCAACCGGTTCTGAACTGAGCTAGTTCCAATTGAGGAATGCTGAGCCGAACCGAAAACCACAAAGCAAAACGGTTCGATTTAGTTCACTGTATTTTTAAGACGTAAAAATGTTTGGAATTATGGTTATGTACCTAACATAAGTCCTAATCGATGTCGGATTTATGTAGGCTGTTTCTGATTTTGATATAAAAAAAAGTTTTCTCTGACATAATGTTCAATATTTTAAGGATAGAGTTGGTTCAAAATTATGATTTTACGTTCTCTGACCCAGATTTCTCACGAACTACTAAACCGATTTTGATAATTTTTTTCTCGGTGAAAGCTAATACCTAATTGCACCAATTTTATGCTTTAAATCCATTGAAAATAATTTTTATTTTATCAAAGTAAAAAAGGTGGCGAAACCAAAAAACCAAATTGATTGCCCAAATAAAAAGAGTAGCTGTTACTGTTGTCCGATTTGGGATCGGTCAACAAATAATGGAGTTAGGACCATTAAAGGGGCAAAAAACTAGATTTTCATAAGTTTTACTTTGAAACACCATAACTTCGTTATTTTTTCAACGATTAGGAATAATTTAAAAAAATTTCAAGGTCGGTCAATAGTTACTCTCTTTATTCGGGCAACATGGCCAATGTTTTTGATTTTTGGTCAACTTCGAAACAGAAAAAAACAACAAACGCAGCAACAAAAATTTATAAATTGAATTTAACTGGTTGCCTATCGAATAAAAAAAACTTGAAAATATCACTTTTAGCTTTTTAGTAATTTAATTTTTTGTAAACCTTTAAAAAAAGGCACCTTAAGCAAAATTCGTGACGTTATTCTTAAGTACAGACTTAAAAAGTTGAAATTCGGCGGAATTAAGGGCGATCCTAAAACAGAAATGTTTTGCGTAGCTTCAAAAGTCCAAAAAAAATGTCCGCGAAGATTCATATCGAAATCGGACCGTTATACTTTAGGACGGTGTTTAAGGGTTGAGATTTGACAGAATATTGCCCCATCCAAGAGCATAAATTGCGTTGCCGCGCAGATTTAAGGGAAGATTAGAATTTTCTGCGAAAACGGAAATATTTCTACACTAAATATATAATAAATTGAGAGTGAACCACTAAACCGAACCCAAACCACTGTGTACCAGTGATCCGAGCAAGTTCCTATTTACGATCGGTTTGCATCCGTGCTTTACACACCTTAAATTCCTCAAAATCCCGATAAGTGCATTTGCTTCGATATTCAACCCCATTCATAGTCAGGGCTCGAGCAATATGCTTTAGTATGTCTTGCCATTGAGAAAAGATCAGGATTTTCTCCTCATTTTCGGCAGCCTTAATTTTCAAGATCAATTCCACAATGTATGCAATTTTTGTAGAGAAGTCACCAACAATGGATTTTTGTGCACCCAAACGCACTGAGTAATATAACCTGTAAGAGAATTCCATTTGATGAACAACTATATAGGGATATCGAGTTATTTGACTTACTGCGGCGAATCCTGCCGACATAAGGGACACTTGGTTATGCCTTCCCGACCGACCATCCTACGCATGCTATCCAAACAAAGCTGGCACACAAAATGTCCACAAACCATCATCACGTACTGCAAAATATGCCAAATGTAAAAAAATGGTTCATCCAAAAATTTTCTTGTTGTAAATTACTCTTTTGTCATCCTGGGTCTGGCAAATGGGGCAGGGCTTCTCGCAGGTTGTGTCCTCTTTAAGATGTTTCAAGTATTTCAACCGCCCACATAAGCGAGTGAAATTTAATTGCGCCTCGTGTACATTGTCGATATTGAACTGCATTTGCTCGTCCAATTGACACTGGAGTATGCGGAAGTTGGATTGCTCTTCAGGATTATCGGTTAGAAGTATTCGCATTTTGGACATTTCCAGCTCGTCGAAAGCCTTCATTACATACTCGACCTCGATCCAGTATTTGATTTGTAGTTTTACAAGACTCTGTAGGCCAGTAAGAAGGTCTAATTGGTTTTGACACTCAGTTTGATACTCAGCAAACTCCGTTTTTGAGCGGAGAAAGGTAAAGATTACTGAAAAAACAAAACCAAAAATATGAATATGACTCACTGTGACAACCATTATCTTTCAAACTTTTTATTAAACTGATCTCCACGCTGGGCTTCTCCAGTCCATCGGTGACGGTGGCCTCTTTTCCCAATTCCTTGGCAAAAAGAAGACACTCGAATTGATTCAAAGAATCACGAATCTGACAGAGCTGACAGCTGGGACGCTTCTTAGACTTCTTAGGATTATCATCCTATAAAAGAAAATGTCACTGTTAAAGTTCAATTCAAGTCCATTCTTAGCCGAATTACCAATATATCCACCAAATGACAGTCGGAGACTTTTCTTATAAATTTAACCAACTGCTGAGGCAGAGCCTCACCCTGCTGTACAGCCCCACATGCCTGGCTCATAGTGTCATTCAAATTATCAAATTCTTTTTCCAAATGCTTCTTCAACTTCTTCAAACGTTGAAACCAAATGTCGATGATATAGACCAAGCCTGATACTGAGCGAACATTCTCCAATTTATCCAGGGTAATATTTTGCCTAAAACACTCATCGCGCATCTTATTCCAGAGAGCATCATGCCAGGTATTGCTGTGATCAACCAGTGTGGCAAATAGAGTCACTATGTTCAGTTCCAGTTGATTAAGCTCCGAGAGCTTTGATTCGTAGTTCTGACGAACATTTTGCATAATCTTTGTGCTATCCTCTAGATACTTCCACTCCAGCTTCTTCATTTGGACCTGATAAGTGGTGTAGTTCTCTGGCGATAGCTTGACTGATTGGGAAGCCAAGTTACTGGCTTGAAGCATATTGAAGAGTGCATGAATCTGCAGCACGCTGTCCACGCTGGAAAAGCAGAAAGGGTAGAATGTTTTAAAAGTGACTGAGGTTGCTGCTTATATCTAAGATTGGCTTACGAGATATGCTCTTCCTTGTAGTCGTTGGCCAATTGGAGTAACAGTTTATAGTACTTCATGGCTTGAAGGTAATCCTTGCGTATAAAAAAGATGGCTGCCATTCCATTGTAGGATGAGGCCCAAGTGCGCAACTGCGATTTACATTCCAACTCGTTGTTCAGCTTTAAATGCATCAGCAAATCCTGGGGATTCAAATAGTTGGCAGTGGACACATTGCTATTCAGCACCACGGGCACCGAGCATGTCTGACGTATTCTCAGAAAAGGTTTCAGTATAATCCTTAAGAGTTGCGATGTAATGGAAGCCAGGCGGGAGCTATTGTCATGGTTAATGTGAGTATGTTTGGCCACTGCTGCCAGAAACTGTTCCTGGCACTTGAAGTGCTCCTCCTGATAGTACAGTGACTCCACGTTGCTCAGATCCAAGCGATGCACAAGCTCGGTTTGCGGTGGGATGCCCAGTTCATGCTCTACCTTGGATTTGCAGGTGCGCCATAAGCTGTGCTGCAGCAGATTCAGCAAGTGCTCTGGTTGTTGGTTTAGTTGAAAGGATTTGTCCACAGTGTGCCAGGCATCTAGAGGACGGCAAGCCTGCTCAAAACCCACGAATTCCAGCAAGGGCGGCAGTTCATCTATGGTTCCAGTGACTGCCCAACGGTTGACGGCCGGCAGTTTTCTCACCATTTCCGCTGCATTGGACGTGTTACTTTCGACCATTTGAGCCTCATCCAGACACACGCGCCACCAGTTGACCATCAGCAGTGGCGAACTGGGTCGCATATAACGTTGCTGATGACGCATCTGACGATTCGAGTGGTAGTCCATCGTGTGAAAGATTTCCTTCCTCAAAATGGAATAGTCGGTGATTATAACATCGTATTGTGCCAGCTCCAAAGGGCTGTGCCAGCAGCCGGAGTTCAGACCCAAATAGAGTAGAATTTTGAGACTGGGTGAGATGTGTTTGCGTATCTCATGGTACCATTGCATTTTAATTGCCACAGGCGATACGATGAAGGTAGCCGGGGATTCCACCAAACGAGAGCTACTCAATTCCAACCAGCAATTGGGACAGATATGGGATAACTGTTCTGTCCTCTTCGTCTCTTGCACTTGCATGCATTTCTCGTGTTGCCAAAGGCGACATCTAATACACTGCACCTTTTTTCCCGATTTCTGGGCACAAATACACAAAAAATCGGTTTTGTTTAAGCGCCTACGCTTCAGCGGCAACTCATCCTTCAGGTTTTCTATCAGCTCCAGCCAGTAATTTTGATCAGAGCTGTACAAAATTTGAATCATTTTTACTTTTAAATCTTTGTGATTTCTTTACTTCGTGATTGCATTTAATTTGCTTTAAGTCATTAAGATTTAAATCTTCTTGATATCGTTGATGATTGCTCTTTAGCCAGTGGTTCGCAAAATGCCAAAAGCCTATCCAATGGGCAAAGAGGAGTTAAGCACAGAATCTTCTTTTTACTGCGCGCTGCTAATATGCCGAAACCAACCGGATCGGATGACTATATCTAATAGCTCCCATAGGAACGATCGGTCGAAAAACTAGTTTTTGTTAGAAAAACTATTTTGTTTCCAATGTAAAAGACTCCAAACATCGAATTTATTGGTTTTCTAAGCTTTTTCATAATTTGATCAAGTCTGATAAAAATCGGTATTAAAACTTCGACACAGTCGAAGTTAGTTTACCCTTTTCGATTTTCTGTGAATTGCGTTTATGTATTGACACTGATATGATCCCCAGGGCCCGGACTTCTGAGAGGGGCCCTGATTCCGGATTTTTGGCGAAAACTTTAATAAACTATGTAGAACATGAAAAAAAATCTTATTCAATGGGGGTCCGTAAGTAGCATTTCCCCCGGGCCCGTATTTCCTCTCGCCGTGCCTGATATCGCATAACACACCTTTCACAAAGAATTAGTTACTTATCAACTACAAATTCCTGGTGGTTCTCTTGGTAAAATTCTTTTCAGAAATGATTGCTAATTTCAGTTGTAAAACCAAAAAGATTAACTTATCATAAAGATTTAATCAATGCTTTCCAGAAGATTTAAATCTTAATGATTTAAGACAAATTTAATGCAATCGTGGCTTTTTTCAATCAGGTTGTGATCTGAAAATGATTGATTCATTTACCTGTTTTCCTCGCGCGGATTAAGCAAAACTAAGGCCAGGAATTCAACCGTTTTGCCCAAACCCATCTCGTCGGCTAGTATGCCGCCTGGCGGCAAAGTAATACTGGGTAGGGTCGCTTCATAGGCATAAAACTCCAGACAGTAATCATGTTTAAACACCCAGTGTCGACCATCCGCTGCTTGTAGAGGCGTATAGTTGGCAGGCAGCTCTTGGGGTAGCTGTTCCCGCTCGAGCATCCATTGGACAGTTCTCTGCTGATACTGGCGCAGCTGGGATTGAAAACAGTCTGGCATAACTAACAACTCCTGCGCACGGTCCTCTCTCGCTTTGAGATGTTTCTCATAAAGAAGATCGTACAATTTGTTGGTCACATAGGTCTTTAGTGGTCTTTGGTGCTCCTCCTCCTGCTGGGCTACCTCAAGGTCCAAACTGCTTATGTAGTCCTTAAATACCAGAGGCAACAGCTTGGCCGCCACTTGCAACTCCAAAGAACGCGCTCGCTGTGAAATCGGCTGATGCACTAGAAGTAACTGGCCCTCGGGATCAGCCTTGAAGCTTAGCTTCCTGGAGCGGCCTGCCTCGCCTGAAATAAAGATTACAGATTAATAAGGATTCCCTAAGGAGATCAGCACTCACATCTCTGAACGCAGCTAATTACCACCTCCGCTTTGGAGCTCAGAAATTCTTTAAGACGCCAACGTCTTTTGGCGTAGGTAAATACTGTAGGAGCGTCCACATGATCCGCAGGCAGCTCGTCAGCAATTTCACATAAAGTAATGGAGTTATCCACTACATTGCTCATATTGTCAATGTTTTCTTTAGTTAGCATTTTCCGTTTACATTTCGACCGCTAAGTCCAGCAAATCGGTAAAAATAGCCGTCTCTGGAAACAGCTGTCAGTGCTGACAAAAAGAATGCGTTGTTAGTGATGATAGTTCGTCGGCTCGTGATTGGGAAATTTTGGCGCAGTTTTAAGCAGGCCATCCACTCACGAATTTGTTCTTCGAATTCGTTCGGCACGACAAAATGTTCTTCGTTAGTGGAGGTGTTCAGGGCAGAATATTGTGTTGGACTTTTTGTTCGCAATGGATGGCAACAATTGCACGAGCAAAATCTGACAAAAAAAAATTGTAGAGTCAACCCGGGACCAAATCAGAAAAGATTTAGTGTTTGAACATTTCGATTGTCTCCAAAATAAGCCACACTTTCAGCCACATAATGTGCTCTTTTTTTTGCACTTGTTTTCGCTCATTTTGTTGCTTTCCTCTGTCATGTTTACTCGTTGACATTTTTTAGCAAATGATATTTGTGAGAAATGTTCGCCCGGTTAGTGGGTAAGTGAATTCTTGTTCAACAAACAAGTTCGTAGAACAAATTCGTGTGTGTTGGGTAAAAAATTGATATTTTTGATATCTTAAAAAAATAGCAAGTCTTTTAGAATAATTGGCCTTGTTCACCAGCACAAATCGATTTAAAGAAATCGATGGATCCAGTTCGATTATGGTAATGAACTAATGTAATGTGCAATCTGATTGCTAATTTTTGTGATTAGGATGAAAAGTCAAAGGTTCGGTTCTCGAACCACTATCAAACCTAAGGATTTAATTCTATGCTTGGTTTATGGCATCTAAAATTGTTAAGACATTTTTTGGTGAAAAGTTATAATTTTTATACCCTTGACGCATTAAAGGAAGCATCTGTGGTCGGCATAAAGTATATATATTCTTGATCAGCATGACGAGCTGAGTTGATTTAGGCCTGTCCGTCTGTCCAACTGTTTCTATGCTACCTCCTCCGTCAGTTTTAAAGCTATCCTCGCCAAACTTTGCACGAAGTCTTTTGATACAAATACGCTGGACATTTGTCGGAACCGGTCCGATCGGATGACTACAGCATATAGCTGTCAATGAAACGATCGGACGAAAAACTAATTTTAGAAAGAAAACATTTTTTTGTTTCCAATGGAAACGCCTTTAAACTTCGTATTTCTTAGTTTTCTATGCTTTCCCACGAATCCACCAAGTTTGGTCAAAATCGGACATCTATGTATATACTTAGTATAGCCGTCTTAGAAAAGTAGAGTCTGCTAAATTCTTCACGCTGGGTTGCTATTGAGGTGCATGTATAAGCAGAGGTAAATATTTTAAATAGCTGGGTAATAACTCAAAACAATCCGTTTTGTGAAAATCGCGTTTAAAGTTTCCTAAAGATTTTACCTATCAAAAATAGATCTTTTAGTTTTGACATAATCTAGTAAAATATTTTAACATCGTCAGCAGCACAACTAAAATATGTTGATTTTGCCAGAACATGAAAATGAACCTATAAAATGATTTACTGACATATTCTCATCCCACTCGGAGATCATAAAAGATAGCAATATGGGAATTTTACTCAATATTAAACATGTTATATGGAATATTTTTCTGCATCACTTACTAAAAAGTCGCTTTTTCTATTTTATGACAGTGTTGAAGTCAGTGAGCGATATATTTCAAATAGCTGATCACGAACACTCAAGCACGCGCTCGACCATCTATAATTTCGAACTAGAAGACAAAGAAACTAGTTCGTAAAATGCTCGTTACTCGTTACCAGGTACTTAAATATAGCTCCTCACTATCTGAAATCTATCTGAAAATCTTAGCGTGGTTTTTATTTTGGATAAAAAACAATTAAAAACGTATTTAAAGTGCTACAAATAGTGTTAAATAACCAAACCCAGATAACCGCATTAGTGCTGGCCCCATTGTTAGCCAAGGAAATCGACAAAAAGTAGTGCAACATTCTGAGAGACTCCCTGTCGCCTACAAAAAAAGCAAAAAAAAAAAAAAAAATCTGCACTGAAATTTTTACGCATTACTTTGTGTTTAATTGACTTTGACTGACTCCCTCCCCGCGCCCACCCGACTGCAACGACTTAGCGTAACGGTAAAACAAAAGCGAAACCAACCAATTTCCTCGAATCTTACACCCGAAGCCTGAAAGTGTCACCGTCAAGACGTACGTGCGAAAAATGTTTTGGGACAAGGGTTATGCGCCCTCAGCGAATATAGAGGCGCTACTAGAGAAGGAGGTATGTTGGCCCCCCGCTCGCATCCTCTTCAACTACTGTATTTTGCCTAATTTGTAGAACTCGCGGCTAGAGGAATTTCTGGATGAGGAGGACATACTGCAAGAGTGCAAAACGCAAAAAAAGAATCTTGTCAACTATTTTACACGTCCAGATGTCATCCGGCGTCTGGTAGAGCTCATAACAACCGAACCCTCTGAGGATGTGCCCATGGTGCAGCGTTTTCGCTATGCCAACATGTCCTGTGAGATACTCACACTGTAGGTACCGCATCGCCACGTACTCCAGTTATCTGCAATTGGTTTTTCTCTTTAAAGCGGCCTGCCGTCCCTGGATGAAAAGCTGCTGTCCGATTTGGACACATTACAGCTGCTGTATTCATATCTGGAAAAGGAACCACCGTTAAATCCATTGCTATCATCGTTTTTTAGTAAAACGTTTAGCATGCTCTTTACCAAAAAGCCTGAACAAGATTGGTTTTTATATCAACACATGTGCCTACAACTCCTGGAGTATATTAAGTTGCAGAAGACCTTTTTGGATTTTATTTGTAAACACTTTGACACACCGGTCATACCCGATCTGATTATGCAAATGATGAAGGACATCGAGGGTGGTCAACTCAAGCGCAACCTGTACGAGGTGAGAAGCAAGACCTGGTTTTTGATTCATATATAGATATACTAGCATAGTACCCGGCGCGATTCGCTACGCCGCCGTCAGTCTGGATCAGTAAAACTATTAAAAATATATAGTTTTTCCTCTCCGACCTGGTTTGGGTAAAATTACCGTTGTCGTCATCGTTATCGTAACCGTTATCGTTATTGATTTCGATACCGATATCGCTATCGTTATTGAATTCTTTATCGTTGTCGATACCGTTATCGTTATTAATTTCTTTATCGTTAACGATATCATTACCGTTATCATTATCGATATCGCTATCGTTATCGATACCGTTGCTGTTATTGGGCGTATTCAGCTGATAAATCCGATTTCCGATTAGTGATTTATGATTACCGATTTTATCTGCTGAATACAGTGATTGCTGATTGCGATTGATAATTTTTGACAATCATGATTGCTGAGATATAATCATTCAGAAGGTATGATTGGTGAAACCATTAACCGATCGTACGGCAAACTGTTTACCACATAACAGAAAATAAACTGACAAACTTTCAGCGTTAAAAGCCCTCAAAAATGTTACCTAAATTTTTCATAGTTGTAATGTATTTTTAAACTTATCAATCAGTGTTATTCAGCAGAGAATCATAAGCAATCGCAAATTGTAAATCAGTAATCGGAAATCGGATTTACCTGCTGAATGCTGAACCCTGCTGAATTGATACCGTTATCACTATCGTTATGGATACCGTAATTATTATTGATACCGTTATCGTTACCATTACCGTTACCGTCATCGTTATTTCTTATACTATCCTTACAAACCAAGATTAAAGACAATCGGATGAAAATAGGTTTTTGGCTGCAGAGTTCTTCATGAGTTTTCCGACTCTAAGGTCACATTTTCCATCATCAGAAAATTGCATTACAAATTATTTTACTTACTACCCTTAAAAACCGAATTTCAAGTCGAATCGGATGAAAAATAGAATTTCCCTAGAATTTTCCTTGTGGGCGGATTTTCCGAAATCGGGAAAATACGTTTCCAATTATTTCGAATACGATGCTTACAAACCGAATTTCAAGTCAATCGGATAAAAAATTAAATTTTCCCCAAACAAACTTTTTCGACGCTTTTCTGGCCTTTCCGGGTGGAATTTTCCAGAACCCCGTCTTAGTACGCACTTTCACCACATAAGGAAACTCCTGTCCAATTTTCAGCCTTACCGTTTGAGCTGTGCGATTATTGCCAATCGATTTTTTCGGGTACCTTGTACTTTATGGTGAAGAGAACGAGGGAGCTGGTAGAAGGAATAAGTCGGTTTTGACAGACAGACTTCCTACTTCTATTCGATTGGTATAGAAAATAATTCAATATAAATCCCTATCCAAAGCCATACTCTTTACCACTTCATATTAAAATGGTATTTCTGCACTCAGTGTCAGTCCTTAACGAGAGCGTAAGTTAAATCGGTTCTGCCCGACTTCGATATTCCCGTTACTCAGGGCAATTAGTGTTTAATAGCCATTCTCTATGTTAATTAACAGAGCATTAACATTAAAGCATTATGTGAAGAAAAAAAACAACGCATGTAGCGCCAAAAAGTATGCAACGTTTTTTATAACCCTTATAACTTTGCCATTTGTTTTCCCATCTTTATGAAACTTTTAGAGATTGTAGATATTGGGCACATACACTACACTGCAAAATCTAAACTTGATCTGGACAATAGGAGCCTACATACAAAATTTGGTGGCCCTAGCTATTTTAGTCTCCGAGATCTAGGTGTTCATAAAGACAGACAGACGGATATGGCTATATCGACTCGGCTGTTGATGCTGATCAAGAATTTATATACTTTATGGGGTCGGAGATGCTTCCTTCTGCCTGTTATATAAATTTGCACGCCTTCAGAATACCTTTTTAATTCTACGAGTAACGGGTATAAAAATAACCAATCGATTTATAAAAAAAAAACATTTTTCCCCATCATAAATATTTTATCCTCAATTGATTATTAAATATTTGTTTTTTTTGTTTCATTTGCAGTGGCTAACTGAAGATAAAATTGTTGAGAGACTGATTGCAATATTGCGTAATCCTCTAGAAACCGATAAACATGCAAATGTTGCCGACTTTTTCTGTGATCTTATTAACCAAGGACGCCTAATGCGCCAAACCGAGCAGGAGAATGATTCATTTGAGCCGGCCTTTGATGGCTCGAATCCCATATTGAAAACCATTGAATCCGCTGAGACAATTGATGCCTTGTTAAATGTGATTTTGGAACCAAACGCTCTAGAGAGCGCCATCTTATCAGGAATATCGGTTGTACTTACGCTGATCAAGCCAATTACATTCACGTGAGTTGTTGCCTTATCAAATTGGGAAAATTGAATATGTATTTCAGTTATTGGGTACATTTCAGTGATGAGCCCAACTCGGATCGCCAGAGATTGTTGCAGAAGCGTGAACGGGAGTTCCATCAGGAAGTGCAGGAGACTGTGATTAATGTGATGGCGCCGCGCCTACAGGAATTTGTACATGTTCTCAAGAATCCGCCTGAGGTGAGCTTACATTTTTACTCTATGGTTTTCTTTGTATGTCTAAGAGAAGTAGTTCTTTTAATTTTTCACTTATAGTTTACTTAAAGTCTAGAGTTTTAAGTTGAGGCGTGGGCAAAATTTTAGCCAAAAAACATGGCCTCAATAACAAATTTAAACTATTCAAAATACTAACATTTACATCATTTCGTTTTCTAATAAATATCAACTTAGGCCCGTTTTCTCATGTTACTGTTTTTGCAAATATGTTTTGCAAAAACAGCAACATGAGAAAACGGCCCTTGGATTTGGTTCAAATATCAAAAAGAAAAATAAAAATAGAGGAGGTAAGGCATGGAAAGACTATCAGAAACGCAGTAGAGGGGAATTTTCTTGTACTTTTTTTTTTTATTTATATAATTCTGAATAATTTTTATTTTTGGTTTTTAATAATTTGTGATAGAAATGATTTTTGTACCCGTTACTCGTAGAGTAAAAAGGGTATACTAAAGTCGTACAAATGTATGTAACAGGCAGAAGAAAGCATCTCCGACCCCATAGAGTATATAAATTCTTGATTAGCATCAACAACCGAGTCGATATAGCCATATCCGTCTGTCTGTCTGTATGAACACCTAGATCTCGGAGACTCAAAGAGCTAGGGCCACCAAATTTTATATGTAGACACCTATTGTCCAGTTTAAGTTTATTTCAAATTTTGGCCACGCCCCCTCCCGCCCCCAAAATTAAAAAATGTTAAATAACTCCTACAATTTTTAAGATATCAAGTTTATGTGCCCAATATCTACAATCTCTAAAAGTTTCATAAATATCGGATAACAAATGGCAGAGTTATAAAGGTTATAAAAAACGTTGCATACTTTTTTGGCGCAGCATGCGCCATTTGCTTACATAACGTTGAAATGTTTCTCATTAATGTTAATGCTCTGTTAACTAACATAAGGGAAGACTATACAACATTAAATTCCGCGAGTAACGGGTATATTGAAGTCGGGCAGGACCGACTTCACGAAATGTAGTTAAAATTCCATAAAGTTAAGCACTTTCTATAGAAAAGAATCAATAGAGACGATCTTAAGTGAAATAATGGTTCAGGCGTACCAGCAAATATTCAAAATTTTACAGTGGGAAACTATTACTAATCCTCAAAACAATTTTAATACAATGATTCAACTTTTTAGAAGCCCTCTCTGGAAACCACAGCGGCTATCTTGACTCCCCCATTTGGCAAGACACGCATTCAAGTGTGTCGTGTGTTCACGGCCCTGTTGGAGACCAAGCATGAGACCATACATCAGGCGTAAGCTTACCACTGCACTAGTTAAATAAGGCAGAAGTAGCTCAGCAAAGTTCTGTCACAATGTGAATTTGTGCGTTTATGCTAAGCTGTTGCTGCCTCTTTTATATACATAGTGCTAATAGTTACATACCTATTATATTATCCCAATTTTTTAGCATCTGCACGACCGATTATTTTAGTCTGCTGCTGGAATATTTCAAGGAATACTGCTGGAACAATTTTCTACACACCGAACTGGAGAAAGCTCTTCACTTGGTTTTCTACAATGAGCTCTCCAATAATAATACAGCTACCACAGAGGGAGCGGACTACTTTACAGCTGATTTTCTGATCAATGCTTTTCTGAAAGCCGAAAATGAGGACTCGGAGGTGGAGATGAAGAATGCCTTAAACCAAGTGAAGAGCACAGAGGGCGGCAAAGAGGAAGAGCAGGAAACCGATATAGAAATCGAAGCAGCAGTACAAGAAACGTCAGAAGCAGTAGAAGAAGTGGCCCCTAGCGCTTTGTCAAGTGAAGCTCAGCAGCAGGAGGAACAGGATCAAGAGCTGAAGCTGGAGCTGGAAAAGTCAAAAACAACGGAAGAGAATCACATTGAAAACGATGCTGTCGAGGACGATGGGAAGACGCATGAGTTGGAAGGAGAGGCAACGCTTAATGATCTAGACAAGACCAAAGCGACAGCAAGTGCCCCGCCAACAGAGATGCAAACCCATGTAAGTATGACTACTAGGGCGGGTCAATTTTTTTTCGCAAAAATTCAGTGGTATATGGCTTTAAACTTTTATTTAATTTTATTCAGTCCACGCAGTTCTTGCCACTAAATCTTCGAGAAATTTTAAACAAAGCCATTCAAAACAATGCGTTTTTCGCCCATACCGAAAATATTTTGTTGGCTGACAAATATTTTATAAATAAATAATGAAAGATAAATTTGATTAACATTGAGTTTAATTATCTGTGCTATGGTCAAATTTGACTAGGTGCGGTAGTGGGCTCAAACTTTATATTGTACTAGCTGAATATCCAGCCTCAAATCAAAAATTTGCAAAGTTCGCAATATTTTGGACCGTGTAATCTACAGCTTCCATTGTAATATTGTAATTTTGGACCTTAGAAACCTTCGCGGGCAAGCGTGGCCCAAAGTTTTATGGCAATTAGATGAACGGTATAGTTTTTGAAATTTCGCGGTTCTATGACCATTTCTTCAATTTAGATACCTTCGCGAACCTTCCAACGCACCCCCGTTACGAACCATTCCTCAAAGCTTTATCAAAACTCCGAACAAGCTTTCTTCATTCCCCAAAGTTTACGAATCGGATAATTTTGCGAATTTCGCGATTTTTTGGACCTTGGAACCTTCGCAGCCAGCGACTAACCATTGACCAAATTTCACGCCGGAGAAGGTATAGTTTTTGAATTATCGCGGCTTTTTGACTATTTCCCGCCCATTTTTTGAAATCAGAATCCTCCAAAGTTTTATAACAAATGAACATTTTGCAAATTTCGCGGTTTCTTCTACTTGGAAACCTTCCTGGGCAAGCGTCGATCAATTTCCCAAAGTTTTAGCGAAAACGCAAATTTTTCAATTTTCGCGGTTTTTGGACCGTTTTCCGCAAATTTTTTCAACTTAGAAACCATCTCGGGCAAGCGTTCAACCATTCCTAAATTTTCATTGCAATTGGATGAACGGTATAATTTTGCAAATTTCGCGGTTTTTGGACCATTTCACAGACATGAGACATAGCCTATGACACTTTCCTGATCGACATGAACTTACTGTGAAAAATTCGTGAAGATCGGTTCAGCGGATGTATAGATAGATGTATAGATTTAAGTTACTCAATTTGAAATTTTTATGGCTCCCAGCGAAGCTAGGAATTGATTTTAGACACATAGTTTCAAGGTGAAATTTTCTTAGAATTCTTCGTAGATTCCGATTCTGGTGAACGATTACCACTTTTCTTTGGGCACGAACAAATTGACCCGCCCTAATGACTACATTCTGTCTTCCTGTTTTTCCTTACATATTCTCCTGTTCTTTCAGCTGATAGTCGACTGTAATTTGGTATCCAAACTGGTAGACTACTGGCAGCACAATGCCCAAGCACAGTAAGTAAATTAAATGAAATCTCTTAAGAACTCCACTCTAAAGTATTATCCTTTTTCAGATCTGTCGAGAAGGGCCGCCGTCTGGGCTATATGGGACATCTTATCAAAATTCTTCGACATCTTACAAATTGTATATCAGAATCTGAACATATCTCTGCCCTGGTTACCTCCCAACTTAATGATGATGAAGAACTGAAGCTCTGGCAATCTCTGATCGATGCAGAGACAGGTGAATTTTCGCTAGCGGTGAAGCAACAGACTAAACTGCTGGCTAATTGCAATCCTCACGAGGAGAATGAGTATTCAGCGGGCAGCGCTAAAGACTTCCTAGGCGAGACAAATGCCTGGGACATTGGTGCCTTATCCTACAGCAATATGGGTTATAGTGATTTGGATAACACGCTCCAGGACATTGTCTTTACAATGGAAAATGATCAGAATCTGTTCCAATTTGGACGCAACATTGATGATGACGATGACGACGACGACGAGCAGGGTTCTGGAGCAGGGGATGGCCACGGACATAGACATGGGATGTTCACCAAAAACTCCATCACGTTGAGCAATCTGGCAGCTGATCCCTGGGACATGGATGTACAATTTGCTGACATCCCAGGAGTGTCTGCCCAGGTCAATACGGGGACAGCCAATTGGGGGGCGGATTTCAATACCGGTGACAACTTCGCCGATTTCGATGCCCATTTTAGCACTTTTGGTAGTGATCTGGGTATGCCCACAACAACGCCATCAGAAGGGGATACCCAAGCATCGAATAAAGCTAACGAGGAGGAGGATGAGTCATCACAAAGCACTCAAGATCAGATCGAGGATGATGAAGCCATGAAAAATCCTTCGAGCGATGATCAGAAGGCAGAATATGACAATAATGCCAACGTGGAGAAACTGGCTTCTTGCGAAAAATTGGCCGAATCCAGTGTGGTAGCAACTGAAGCCACTTCAATTGTGACCCTTTTGCAGTCGGTTTTATTGGATGGTGAAGATGATTATGAGGATGATGAGGGCATGTGGACTAAGCCCTTGGGCGAACGTGCAACTGAGGAGAAGACAACGCCTCAGCAGCAGCAGCCGGCCACTCCCATTTCAAATGGACCAAGTAGCAAAGTGAACGAATTGTAAGCAAGTAAAAATTTAAGCTTTAAAAATGCAAAAAGCGAAGACGAAAAACGAAAAAACTATCTTTCTTACAGCCATACTCCCATTTTCGCATTCGCAAAAGTTTTACGATTTGAAACCGGTTTTTCGAACAAATTTGCTCTCCAAATCGCAAAACTTTGGCGAATGCGAAACTGGGAGCATAGCTGTTAGTGATAGATAAATCGAATTCGGTACGTTGATTTCAATAGTTTCACCTAAGAAAGACTATAACATTAAGGCTTTTTCAAGTCTTAGGTTCGAGTGCATAGAAACCTTAATCCTCCTTGGTTTAGGCATCGCTGTTTTAATGAATAAACACAACAAATATATTCTTTGCTCCTTTTATCATCTTTTAAATTTCCATTGAATACATAATATTATTTTTTAAAATTATTGTTTTTCTTTTTAGCAATCATGCCAACGATAACAGCAGCAACAGTGCGGATGCCGATGAGGCGACTTCTAACATCACAGCAGAGCAACAAAAGCAACTGGCCGGCAATACGAACAATGTTGAAGTAGCATCAACAAATACATAAGCAACACGATGAACTATTTGTTGTATCAGTCTAAGTAGAGTGTTGGAACACTTTGTATAAACAAAAAAAACATGATTGGTCATTTCTTATACATAATCATGCCTACATATTTATATAAAATATATACCACATACAATTACTTATACGTACATACATATATACTATATATATACAAACAGGCTGCATAGTACAACAAACGATTTGTGTATTAGCAAATAGGCCGAAGCCCGCCCAAAGCATAAAAAGAAAAAATGATAATGATTCCTTCTGCTCCTCGCTCGTATTGCCAATTATATAAAAATCAATTTCCTTTTGAAGAAAATTTGTATTTTGTTTTTCCAATACTCAAAAAAGAGCCCTACCTACATTTTACCTATCGTATTTTTAGTTTTGTATTTGTTTTGATTTGTATTTATTGTATACACCGCCACACACATACATAAACACTTGCTGTAAGCACAAAAGTACGCGTTCGCATTATGTATTAGAGAAAGGTATACTTATTATGTACCTAAAGTTCATTTTTTTTGCCATTTCAACATCGGTTTAACCAAAAATAATATGTTTGTCCAGAGTACAAAATAAAAAAAAAAAAACGGAAACTGCAAGCATTTGTCCCGACACGTATATACTAGAGGAATGCATGATTGCACTACAGCCTTAAGTTGCACGGACCGAACCAAACACCGCAAATTAAAATGGTTATACAGTTGCTGATAAGCTGTTCAATTGATTTTAAGTCTACAACATGAGTTAACAAATATCTCCGGCAATTGTGCGCTCTTAATACCTTTAATGAGTTTAAATTCTCTTGGCAGCTTTAGACTGTAATCTTTCTAAGGAGTTTACGGCATATTTCTGTAGATTTTCCGCAGTTGGTTCTTTTTTCCATACGCTTTTAGAGGGATAGCCCGATGTTTACTTTTATTTAGCATACGGCCTTTCGTCTAAGTGGATGCTCTGAGGGCAGGTGGTGGTGGCGAAAATTGAGATTTTGGTTTTTAGAAGTGGAAGAAAAACTGCGAACTTAAAAACCAAGTCGTAAACCCATTGTTTGGTTTAGAAGGTGAGCGAACCACTAAACCAAATCGGCGTTTAAGTGCAATCATGCAGACCTCGTATAAATTTCTTTTATTTAGCATATGGCCTTTCGTTTAAGTGGATGCTCTGGGGGCAGGTGGTGGTGGCGAAAATTGAGATTTTGGTTTTTAGAAGTGGAAGAAAAACTGCGAACTTAATAACCAAGTCGTAAACCCATTCTTTGGTTTAGAAGGTGAGCGAATCACTAAACCAAATCGGCGTTTAAGTGCAATCATGCAAACCTCGTATAAATGCTTATAAGGTCTGCTCGATAGGTATGTGTAACCATACATTTGCTTTCTCAGTAAAAACATTAATAATATTTATTAACTTATTTAGTTTTTCTTTAAACTTAAGAAAAATATCTTAGGCATTACAAGACCATGTACAAATTTTCTTCACATTTGCTTTTTTTTTACCCACTATATTTTCAGCTAATTTTTTTCACGACTTTTTTACGAAATGTCCCCTTTTTTCTGGATCTTTTAAAAAGCGTTCGTCTTGTAGTCTTGCTTTTATTTACTTCAAATCCAGTTACTCGTACGGTACACTTGCTGCAAGTAGTTGAATTCTCTCCTTATGATGAGGGTAAGGATCATTTCTATAATATTTTAAATATTAATTACTAGCTATAAACCCGTCGTCGGCAGGGTCATTGTATTGATATGTTTCATTCACAAAATTCTAATAAATTTTTGATGTCGCTATCAGAGAACTGTCTCGAAAGCATTCTTCAACTGAGTATTGGCAACCTACACACTAAATATGAAGTTCACAGCTTAAATATTTTTTGAGACAAGGCTCTGAATCACTTTGAAACCGGTTCCAGCGTGTTTGGAACCGATGCTGAACCAGTAAAGTGTCTAGCTCCCTTGATCTACACACAAAATTTCAAGACTAAATTTCTTATATTTGCATTTAACCCACTTTTTGGAATATCTTAAATTCCAACACCAAATTTTAACTTCATAGCTTAAATAGTTTCTGAGATATGGCTCCAAATCACTTTAGAACGGGAATTGGTCTTAATCCGGGATAAAATCTAACCGTTCATAGACTAAATATGTTTTAAGATAAGTCTAGACTAAATATGTTTTAAGATAAGTCTCTGAAGCTCTTTTCTACCGGTTTGAACCGCTACACAATCTTGGGGTAATCGACATGAAAATACTTTTTTTTTAATATCTGTCAAACACTCGCTTTTTATACCCTTGCAGAGGGTATTATAAAATTGTCCGTATGTTTGTAACGCATTGAAGGAAGCATCTCCGACCACATATAGCATATATATTCTTGATCAGCACGACGAGCTGAGTTGATTTAGCCCTTTCCGTCCGTCCGTCTGTCCTTCTGTTTGTTTCTAAGCTATCTTAACCACACATTGCACGGGGTCTTTTGGAACATATAGGCTGCACATTTGTCAGAGCCGGCGGGATCGGATGACTATAGTTTATAGCTGTCATAGGATTGATCGGTCGAAAAAATAGTTTCAGTGAGAAAAACTTTTTTGTTTTCAATGGGAACGCCTCCAAACTTTGTATTTCTTAGTTTACTATGCTTTTTCGTGATTCGACCAAATTTGGTCGAAATCGGATATCTATATAGTATAGCTGTCATAGAAAAGTATAGTCTGAAAAGTAGTCTTAGTTAACAAAAACTTTTTTGTTTTCAATGGAAATGTCCTCAAAACTAACATGTATTTGTTTTATATGCTACCACACAATTTGGTCAAAATCGGATGACTATAGCATATAGCTGCCATAGGAACGATCGGTCGAAAATCTAGTTCTTGTGAGAAAAACTTTTTTGTTTTTAATGGAAACGTCCCTTACGTTGGCATATATTTATTTTATATACTTTTACACAATACCACAAAGTTTTGTCAAAATCGGATGACTATTTTAGTAAGTGTGCGATTTGCAATTGATAAGCTTAAGGTTAAAAAATACTTCAAAACGATTATAATAGGACAAGTTGTTAACTACTAAAGATGAGTCGATGTATTAAAAATTGAGACAGTCTTTATATTTAAATCTTTTTTGTCCGACTGTACGGACTGATTGTTTTGATAGAAACTACTTAACCACCTTTTTTGAAACTTTCTGAAAAACTTTAGCACTTTTGCACATAATTATTCTTTTCTTCGATAGTGGACTGTAATGTTTATATTGATGTTAAGTGGACTGTATTTTTATATTCTGTACCAGAGAGGTACACAGAGTACATTAAGTTTGTGCAAAAGTGTTCGTCTGACTGTCCGTATGAACGCACAGATCTCAGAGATGGTAAGAGATAGAGGTTTGACATGTATGAGACAAAAACTTCTTATACTTGAGGGATATGTGATATGTGGAAAAAAATTTAAAAAATATTTTCTTTTGTCAATTTGTAAGATTTTTTAGTTTATAATTTTTACGCAACAGCGAAAATCCTCCTTTTGTTACAGCTGTGCCGCATGGGCAATCTCTATTTTTACACTCTGTACCAGAGGTACACAGAGTATAATAAGTTTCTGCAAAAGTATGTAACAGCCAGAAGGAAGCATTTCCGACCATATAAAGTATATATATTCTTGATCAGTATCAACAGCCGAGTCGATATAGCCATGTCCGCCTGTCTGTCTGTCCGTATGAACGCACAGATCTCAGAGATGGTAAGAGATAGAGGTTTGACATGATTGGGACATATGCTTCTTATACTTTTTTGCCACACCCCCGCAATTTAGAAAAACGTCGTATCTCTGTCAGTTTTATGGATAGAAGATTCCAACCTTCTGGACATATTTTAAAATCAAGATTATTTATCGATCCGCCTAAGGATTGGTAAAGATCGGATGAACGGTTGTCGAGTTATAAGGAAAACAAACAATTATGGGAAGCACCGGTCGCAACGGTGATGGGCAGCACTTCACAGGTACAGAGTATGTTATAGTTGGGCTTGACCGACTTTCTTGTTTATTTTATTAAATTTTTCTTTTAATTGTTTTTTTTTGTTTCTACATCATCGTAAATGCCGCTTGATTGGTATGGCATCGATCAGCTCCAGGACTGCTGCTCTTCTCAGCCTCTCATTTTTAAGAATGTAGTTTACGGGACTTGTACCCGATGCTGCTACTTTTCTTCCTTCCTTCCCTCCTTCTTCTTCCTGATTGAAGTCACCTTTCCTCTTACGTCCCTTATGTTTCGCTAATCAGTGTTTTTTGGAAATTTTTTTGATCGCCGGAAACCTCACGAGGGGCAGTCCCCAACGATTGGCAGGTCAATGTTCTCTTCTTCCTTCTGATCACTTGCTTAGGTTTTCCTCGTAATACCATTTTTACGACCTGAGCATATGCCGTTTAATTTAGTAGGTTTGCCTTTTCAGGGACAAAGGCCCAATGATCAATAAAACGCAATACTTTTGTGAGTGATCCGTCCGCGCTCAGGTTAATGTCGGAGCTAGTGAATGAATGAATATTTATTTCGAAACTCGTTCACACAGATTATCAATACATGGGGGTTCTCACACTAACAATTGTGACCCTTCCGTTTCGAAGATTGTTATTTAATTCTATTTTTGGATGGCCTCTGCGCAAGTGTTCAAACTGAAGCAGATAGTTGCACTTGTTCAATTAGCTTTCAACAATTCTATATTCAAAATTAAACTAACTATGAGAGCAAATGTTGTGTTTCACGCTTTTTGAGAACCTGATCCACGTTTAAATATATCCCTTTTGTTTTTTTAAAGACTTACCCAGAAGACATTTTAAAAACTAATTTGAAACGCACGAAAACAAATAATTACATTTTACAATATGTTAAATCAAAAAAAAAAAAAAAATATAGTGCTTTAAAAGTAAAAAAAACACGAAAATTTATGTTTGTTTTCGCTCAAATAAGACCCAAAGGATTTAGGTCTGAAATCTTCAATAATGATAATGTCACAGAAACTAACAAATTGTTTTTATGCACAAATTTCCAATGGTTTGCGTTTATTTTTTGCAAAAAATAAAAAATAAAATGAAATGTTTAATACTAACTCTGATGAAAAACTGTGATAATTAAATGAAGTTGCAGGGTATTTGAATAAAACACACCTACACTTGCACTCTCACACACCCACACACACACTCACCCGTTTTAGCACCCACAATCAACCAAAAACAAAACCCAAATAGCAATAACTACTGCAATGAAATCTAATTGAAAGAGTTCTAAAATCTATGTCTAGTGTATATGTAAATTTAAGAAAGATCAGAGATTAGTTAATTACACGAAAGCACTGCATATACTCGTATATGTGTGTTTGCTTCTATGATTTGGAAGGCTGGTCACAGAATAAATAATGTGGTAAATTTGTAAGATTATGTGGCATCTAGCAGTTATATTTAAGATGAAAAATCGGCCCCAAATCAGCGATGCCAAGACGCTTATCAAAGCTTTTAATGCACAACCTAAGGGAGACAGCAGCAGCTCAGCAGCATTGTACTACACTATGAAATATATGTACTCATCCAAGAAAAAATTTAATTTTTTAATTTTTGTGGCAGCATTGTGCGAGATCTTTTAGTTAGTCGACGATAGAAAGGAAATCGCATTGTGCCAGCTTGTTATTTTAAAAGAGAAATAGAGAGAGCTTTAACGTAATTGCTGTATGAGTGGTTCAGTCTTGCTTGCATAAATTTATTTAAACATTGAGCGGCTCTTTTTTGTGGTCATCGCTGCACTTAATACTCATTTCAAACCATAAAATCAGCCAAATGTTATATATCGTCTTCCCTTTTATTAGTTTTCCCTCTGTTTGTTTGATCATTCGAATACAATCGAATCCTTCCCTTGTGCATTTGCCTTAATCCTTGCATAGAGATGTGAAATTAGATTCGCACTTCTGAACATATTGTGTGTCTTATGCATTAATCACCATACCCTCCCCCAAACAAAGTATTTTAGGCAGAATTACCATGTTTTATTTGAAAAAAAAAATCAATAAAATACCAAACGTCCAAAAGAAAAACTATACTTACTACAATTGTGAACAAAGTCTTCAGAATATGACAAGCATTAACAACTGTTTGCTCTGCAAAAAAAAAAATTTATAGAAATTAAGTGAGGTTGTAATTCATGTGGCGCAATTAAGAAATACAAAATTATATTCATAAGTCGGTAATGTACGTTTTCTGACTCCCTTTCCATATATATATATACTATACATATATATTGTGTGTGTTCAGCGAATCCAGTATTTTAATTAAGCCAAGTAAATGGTTTCCATAACAAAACGAAGCCTAAATATCTTAACTCTTAAACAAAAAAAAAAAAAACTACCAGCGGGAACAACAACGAGGAAGATTCAACTGTAATACAACCTTAAATGAAACAAATACAGAATAATTCAAATTGTTAACACCTAAAGCATATTTTGTTAAAACAAAGCTAAACTAATCCTAACCACAATTAGCAAATAGTCGAGAACCGATCCCAAGTGTGCTTCATGTATGAATTTATGTTTACACTAAGCGTATTCCTAAAATAAAATAACAACGTCAACAATTGTCAGACAGAATTTGCATAATACTCTTAATATTGATATTCAACTATTGGTGTCTATATATAAATAATATATATTTAACTTTATATGAATCGAGTACAGACTTTGAGAACAAGAAAACGTATCGTCAAAAAACCACAGACATATTTGCAATAAATTAAATTTAAATTATTGTATATTAAGTAATCAAAAGTGATAGCTAAACACTAATACACACAAATACTTATATACAGAGAGAGTTCTGCATGAAGTCACGAATGTGATGGGTATCCTCTGCTGATAGTTTTGATGGTCATTTTCAGCCTTAAGTTCATAAAGAGTGACTAGATCTGCAGGGTTCGACACAATTTTCAACATTTCCATACTTTACGGCTTATTAAGTTAGTTACAGAAAGATTACTCAAAGTGTTGACCAACAGTAGCTACTGCTTAAACTGTGCAACACTTAAAAGTCGGCCGAGTCAAGACCAAAAAATTCTCTAAGTCCAGTTTAAAAACCGTGGCTGGGCTTCGTCTGGTTAGCTGCCGTTTTCTTCCGATTGCACTTAAAACATTTCAGATTCTGATCGACTTTGTCTGGAAAACCTTTACGAATTTGAGTGAGCAATGCGTGGCGAAAACACATAGATTGTTCTAACGGCTTGTTTTTTAGACTAAGCTACAACTTAGAACCATGGGTCTAGTGCAAATTTGTAACGACTCGCAAGATAAAGTAGAAAAACAGTAAAAATATTAGCAAAACTCCGTTTTTTCGTGTCATTTTTGTAAGAGCAATAACATTGCAGAAGACAATAAAGTCAAATTAAAATTGTTTTTGAGGCAGGGAGTTATAAAAACCAGACAGAAAACGCGCAGCTAACCAGAACCAACCAGATTTACTACCATCGTACCCTTTCAGAATTTTTTAGTCTTGACTGCTGGATCAACCTTTTTGAGTTCAAAAATGTGTCATATTTTAATTAGCTAATATCTATCTTACAGCTACAACACATTCCGATTTTTAAAGAACCAGTTTAAAGTATTGTTTTTTACACTTTAACAAATGCGAATTGCATTCAGATAAGGATGCAGTTACTAGTGATTCTACCCTTACATAGAGCATAATAAATATGGTTAAAGACCATCAATTGTTGGCGCCCTTAGAATCATTGGTAATTAGTTAATACAGCTGTTTAAAAATTAATCAGTATGTAGTTCACAAAATCACCAACATCTTATATTTTTCGACTACCGTGCAGGACTCCAGATCTATACATATAAATAGTTTCTAAGTTCACACATGACCGCTTGATTAAAACTTTATTTTTGAAAAGGAAATGAAACAAAAATAAAAAAAAAAAATAAAACTACCCCAAAGGGACACTCCGGAATTAAAATTTCTTGAGTTAGTGCCTTAGAATTGTGTACGAGAGATACCAAATTTTTTAAATTGTTTCGGTGAATTTTGTTCGAAACTTTAACGAATGTTTAAGCCCCGTACAAAAACAACTAAAAGGTAGTTCCATATTCAACAGCAAACAATTCCAAGTTAACTTTATGCTACGATCTATACTAAGAACATATATATTGTTGTATAGCTTACTGTCGCTTTTTTTGTAACTTGTATTTGTATTTGGCAGTGGTTTTCTTTTAGCCCCCGACTTGACTAGGACTTGCTCAACGCACACAATCACACACACACACAAATAAGCATACACAGGCACATACCCGCAGTTAAACACTTTTTGTGATTGTTTTGCATGTACCCAAACATTTATAGAGTATACCAGAAGATAAATACCAAGTAAGTATATAAATAGTATAAGTAAAATATAGAATTAAACTTGTCTTACAATAATGATTTGTGTATTATACGATAGAAATTCACTTTGAATTCTGATTGAAATCTTATCAATAAAACGATTCAACGATTTGAATGGACGGGTAAGGGCTTTTTGGGCTTACCAAACATGAAATTTAAAAATTGGGTGGTTAACAGTTGAACTATAGATGAGTTTTCTGGCGCTTATAACGGCATCTAATATTTTTCCTTTGTCACTTTATTATAAATACTATATAAGTCACTCCTTAAGCTCTTGTAATTTTAAAATTGGTTCCAATTGCTATTAATTGCTTTGGATGAAGATTTTTGGATCTTAAGCTGTATTTTCACTTGTCTGATATCTCATAAAAGTTTCCAATTTCAGATATTAGACAAGTGTAATAATCAATTCAAAGTTTGTAAAGCTATAGTTTTGTACCGCATTGTCGGCCACCTAAATGTTATATGTGAAAGTTGTTGCAAATTGTATGGTCTATTATTGATATTGTGAGACAATTTTGCTTAGGTCTCAACGGAAACAAGAAAAATGGGAAAATAGTGAAAAAATCCTTTTTGGTCGTACATAACTTGAAAGTCATTGCCCGCACAGAAAATTTGTGAAAACAAAAAAGAAAGGCATAGTAATTATCCTTAACTTTGTTTTTGAAAATTGTTATCTAAAAGCAATAGTTTTAGAGTTATGGACCCATTCGCGTTTTGCAATATAGCGGCCGTTCCCAATGCCACAAATTGACAAAAATTTGAGCTTAAGCCTTTTAGACAGTCCCCTACCACATATCAAAAATCTGGTTGGTCTATATATAATGCATCGAAAAATTCTAGCTTGACTGGACTAAATCTTATAATTTGATACTATTCTATTTATTTAAATCCAAGTGCATTTCGTTTTTCATTAAATTCGAAAACAAACATTTTTTTAAAAATATCTTTTAAAGATTTTATTTGCTCTATCACAGCCAGTGAGTAATATATTTCCTCTCCATTCCCCTTAGGTAGACTTGGATGTTTGAGTAGCCGTTCCCATTGTAATAGTGCATGTGGTGGCGGTTGGTATACTCAAGTCACCTTGTCTATGTCTGGTGTCCATATGCCGCTGAAGATCCCGTCGACGAGCAAAGTTCTTGTTACACAGACGACATTGATAACTCGTTTCCGTCTCACCCTCCACATCTACATCACTACTGTGTCCTTGTCCTGCGCCTCCTCCAACTGGGCTGGGCTGTGTCTGCATATGTAAGCGTACATGTTTGTTAAGATTACTAGGATCACCAAAGGGACGCAGACAGAACTTGCATTTAAGCGGCTTGAAACCTGTGTGCGTTCGAATGTGAATTTTTAGGCCATACTTTCGGGAATACACCTTGCCGCAATATATGCACAAGTGTCCCTGTTTAGAGGCACCCATATTACTGACAATGGCTTCTATTTGGGCGGCTGCGTTGAGGGGAGCTGCGGCCATGGAAATGGAGGCCATAGGATAGGAGGAGAGTGACGCTGAGGGTGTTAGTGACGGTGTTAGCGAGGTAGTCAGGGGTCGAAAGGCCGAGAATCGTGCATGCTGAGGGGGAGATGGCGGTGACAGTGTGGGGGAGGCCGATGAGTTGGATGAAGCAGCTGGCTTGGGTGACAATTGAGATAGTGACATTTGTGGTCGTGATGCGGCCTTTAAGGCATATTGCAATCGCATCCATAGAATGTCCATGGCGCTGCGTCCGCAACCCAGAGCCATATGAATCTTTAACGGGTGCGGTGTCTCGAAGGTGAGATGGCAAAGATGGCATGTGTAGCGATCGTTACCTGGGAAGCACAAAAAGAACACCAGAGTGAGAATTGTTATAAAAAGCCAAGTCTCTTACACTCACCTTGTATATTGAGGGGCGTTAGAAAGGGAATGCCCATCAATAATATCAATTCCTCCCCAAACCAGGCCACAATCTCATCCTCTCGTGCAACATCTCTTACCAGCCGCAAGCGCACCTGGTCTCCAATTAGTTCGAATACAGAATTAAAGCTATAAATATCCTCGGAGAGTTTAATCTGACGTAGCATTGAGGCCGACATGACGAGTTCGTTGCTGGAGGAAAGCTGACAATGGGCGCGAGTCTGATCCGTTGGCATGGCCGTTGAATTGAGCATTGCCGAAGTGGGTACCGGACTAGAGCACGTATCCTTAGGCGTGTATTGAGCTGTATAGACTCCAGGACGGGAAAGGCTTCGACCACGCGCAGCCGTTGAGGTCAAGGAGCTGTCTGTTGTCGTCGTTGTTGTTGTAGAGCTGGGCAAAAGCTGCTCAATGCGAAAGATCATGCTGGAAGGCGTATGCTTCTGGGCTGTGTGCATCGCTTGCGTTCAAATTAGATTCTGAGTGCCAATTGGAAGCATCGGCCGGCTTTTATATGGGATGCTGCTGGATTTCTCCCCTAATTTTTGTGGATTTGATACGGCCTTGCAGTGACAAACAAGTGCAAGAATTCCCAGCTCTTTGACATAGCTACGCACTTTACTAACCCACATCCCTTTTGCCTGGTTCTGGTCCTGGGTGGTTGGTGCTCCGGCAAGTGCAACATCATGTTCTCGCAAATCACTAAGCCAAGCTAAGCGCTGCTGTGGCAAGTGTGCGTATTCCCTCTCCCCCAGGCGTACCTCACCCTGGTTGGTCCTTTTTGGCTTTTGGAAGGAAAATGATTTTAATTGAAATTAAGCGATCGTTTGTTGCTGTTGTTGTTGTTGCTGTTAGGCCACCATATACAAATCGCATTCGTTATCGTTCATGTCCTTCCATCCATCCCTTTTCACTCCATTCTCCCCGCTCCTTCGATAATGCCTTAATATATTGGCTTGTATTGTTTCACTATTTGTGGTTTAGGGTGGGTCGTGATTTTTTTGTTTCTTTTTTAAACGTGGCCGGACTGAGGGTAATCGAAAAAGGTCCGTACTTTTATCCTCATACTCAAAAGCCATGCCCCACTTTTTGTTTTCGGAAACCTGTTCATTAAAATGTTTTTTAAACAGGCCTGCAATCCGGCTCGGAGTTGAACAAAAGCCTTCTGGATTTTTGGCAAGTTCGAACCGAACTTGAACTGGATCCAAAAAAGGCGAAATGGGTTCGGTTTAAAAAAATAATGTATTAAAGTTTTTACTAGGTTGCATTTTGGTTTTTTTCACACTTTAATTCAATCCCAATTCTTAAATCTTAATTCTGATTTGTATAACACAGTGTGACACTCAAAAAGTCCTAAGAACGGGACCAAAAAATTGTGAATTGTGATTCGCGCCAAAGATAAAAAGGCTCACTGATGTTGCTAGTGGTTAGGGCCCCGCCCAGAGAGGTCAATCTTTGAAACTTTGAGCGTGTAAAAAGCGCCCCAGGAGATTTTTGAATATTTTGAATCAGGGATTGTGGCTGTTATCTAGGAGGGTATGTACACCAAATTTCAAGTCAATAGGTCTATTGGTTGACGAGTAATCTGGAAAAATACTAAAACATAAATAATGATATAATGGGACCACTTTCCGGATTTGACAATACTGCTGAATTTTTACATCTGAAATGTCTCTTAACCATCTAAATAGTACAAAACAAGTGCTTAAGTTAAAGTCGGTCCTGCCCGACTTCCCTTATGTTAGTTAGCAGAGCATTAACATTAATGCGAACATTTCAACATTAAGTAAGCAAACAGCAACGTGAAAAATTTAGAGATTATGAAAATTTTAGAGATTTTAGTTATTGGACACATAGACTACACTGCAATATATGATATCATTAAAATTGTAGGAGTTATTCAACATTTTTTATTGTGAGGGCGGAGATCTAGGTGTTCATACAGACAGACAGGCATTGCTATATCGACACGGCTATTAATGCTGATCAAGAATATATTTACTTCATGGGGTCGGAGATGCTTCCTTCAGCCTGTTACATATATTTGCACGACTTTAGTATACCCTAGTGGTGCAACAATGTCAAATATACAATTAATATTCCTGATTACTAAATATGTCCCGAAGTTACATACCTTCTACTGTCGGAGATATGATGTTTTTCCAAATTGTGGGTCAAGTGGGGGCGTGGCCAAAAGTTAAAAATAAACTTGATCCCCTGCAAGTCCGTATGAGCAATAAGATCTCAGAGATGGTAAGAAATAGAGGTTTGACAGTAGAGATAACTCTAACTGCAGGATCAGTTATTTTCATTTGCCACGCCCCCCCCGCCCCCATTGGAAACATCTTCTCCCCATACATATAAGGTACACAATATAATCAGACAAGACTGCCAAAGGTATGGTAAAGATAGAAACGATAGTCGAGTTATAGAACTACCGGTCGCAAAGGTGCCAGCACTTCATTAAGTTTATTTTTTTTTTTTGAGTTGTGAAAAATCAATAGATTAACTTTGAAAATCTGTGGAAAATCGTGTGTTCATTTTTAATTTGAATCAAATGGATATCGATAAAGCAGTTAATATAAATATATATACATATTACTGGTACTGGTCAAGCTACATTGAAAAATATACAATTTTTCCGTAATTTTAACAATGAATTATGTTGAAAAAGTAATATGGCCTGACGAGACCCGGCTAAATAAAGCGGGTAGTGTGTGCGTCATCTGTGCAAGAGGTCGTGGTTTCGATTCCGCCTCGTGGCATCTAATATAAAAGTTTATTCTTTATGAAACTTATACGCCCGGTCACCTTCACTAGCTGTTGGCGCCAACTAGCCTCGAAATAGCACCTCAAAATTTTGCCGTCCGGACTTGGCGTTAAACTGAAGGTCCCTTTCATTTGTGCAAAAATTAGAAGCACACAAGCAAAGAGATTGAGAGGAGCTCGGCTTTGGCTCTTTGAGCAGTGTCAAGCCAAACATTTTAATTTACTTATTTCAAATAGAGGCTTTGGGCTCATTCAAAGGAACTCCGCTCCTGTTCATTGAAAAATATGCTACGATGCTAATGTTTTTATTATTGCGACACAAAATCACCCTCATTCTCATCACTCCCCTTTTAATTCAAGCGATCATCAGGATAACGCGAAAAACATGTGTTGCCAGTCACACAGCCGCCGCGGGGATGAGGATGAGCAAGGTGTGTACCAGGTCAGAGCCACTTTTGGTTTGGTGTTTGCTTGTTTTTAATAAGTAAGCAGTTGATTTTAATTTTTTTTTTTTAAATTCAATTTCATCTATAGACATATCCGCCATTCGATGATCCTTCCTTGCCTTCGGTCTCGTTTTCATCGCAGTCATGGCAATCGCCAAGAATCGCCAGTGCTTCTTGAATCTCGACGGGAATGGGAGGAGGCGTAGGCAGATGATCTCCTTGCGGCTGAAACCCATTTTCATCAGCAATGTAGGTAAGTGATATAGCTTGACCCTCGGGGCTGGTATACGAGAAGGAACCTTCGGCCGTTTGAGCTTGCTCATCATTTAGATAGCCCATCTCCTCGGCGATTATGCCATTACCCGTTTCGTACTCGTACTGATGCAATTAATAAAAGAATTATTTAAGAATTTTGTTACTTTTTTTCAAGGCTCGCAAAATATCGTCAACCAATTTTTTCTGTGTTGTCTGCTCACCAAAATGGCAGGTACAAATTAATCAAACTCACTCTGTATTTTTTGATTCATAGTTCTCGATGAGAGAAAAACACAAAGCTGTCATCCGACAATAGTTTAAAAAGGATAACTTCGTTCGTCTTTCAGTACTTAGTTGATCACAGGCAACTGAACAAATCGAGCCAAGTGTCAGCTCAAAGTGTCTGATTTGTAATTTTTGCGTTAAGTTATTGTTGTTGCGTTAAAAGCACACTAGCACGCATACATACATGCAGGTTACTAAGGTACACGCGCAACACGCATAACTGCGCTAAAGACACTTCCGGTAGATTCTGCCAAACAAAGTATTTCACGGAAACAATTAAGCAATGTGAGCGAAAACAAAACTAGTTGGTTGAGCAAAGAGTGCAAGGAGTTGAGAAAAGTCAGAGGCGAAATTATATTTCGGTTCCTTTTTTCATAATGTCCTAGGGCAGTGTTCCCCCCGAATTCATTCATCATGCCACCTTTTCCGTCCTCTCTTCTTGCGGAACACTGTCCTAGGGTAAAAGGGACTTCATTTTGCGAGCACTACTTTTTCTTTATCGTTATCTTACCTTATAGGAGCCATCTGTATTTACTTTAGACTCCAATTTTATAATGGGTATATCTTCACCACTAGATCCCGATCCCCCATTACCATTTCCTTTGCCATTAGATGGTGGTATGTAGCCATTGCTTGGTGGTGGTCCATAACTATCCTTGGGAGGTGCTGCGGGCTTACCATTCTTGGCTGGTGGTCCATAACTATTCTTGGGAGGAGCTGCGGGCTTACCATTTTTCGGTGGCGGTCCGTAACTATCCTTGGGAGGAGTTGCGGGCTTGCCATTCTTCGGTGGCGGTCCATAACTTTTTTTTGGCGGAGGTGCCGGCTTTCCGTTTCCCTTCTTAGGTGGCCCATAACTATCCTTGGGAGGAGCTGCTGGCTTGCCATTTCCATTTTTAGCCGGCAGATATGTGTCTGGAGGACGCGCACTAGGATAACCAACGGGTTCGGCCAACACATAGCCCAAAGCAACCACAATAAGAAGCTTTAATGTTACCAGCTTCATTTCAAAAGCATCACTGTGATGCCTGCTGCAGCCATGCAGTTGGTTTTATATGGTCAATATTTGGTTTTTGGCCACGACCTGTTGCCCGTTGGGTCAGTCACGTGCCTGACTTCGGATTGAAATTGAAAAATCGGAATCTGGGCCAATGCAAGTGCACTGCCATAGACCATCAACGGTTTAATTATTCGGCTTAGTTCAATCACCAAGCACTGATTAATTGAGTGTGTCATCTTGTCGAACCCCTTGGTTCCTGTCGTTGGCCAGCTAATCGCCTAAAACAACAAAACCCGCCTCGCCACAAGCAACAATGAACAAAAAAATCTTTTAATTTAAAAGCAATTTTCAACAGGCAACACCTGCATGTCCAACCCTCGTTGTCCTAATGCACTTTGCCTGTTGCCAGAGGGGTGCGCTGAGCCCTTGGCCAGCGAAGGCAATGTCAGCTTTAGTCATTCGTCTATTAACTTCTTGCCAGTTCTCGTGCTGCTTTTCACTGCACAGTGAGTAATTGTCACACGAAATTGTCCAAAATTGCAAGCATCGAGAAGCAGCATTTTCGAAAAAGAATTATTTGAATCTAGAAATGTGTTGGCTGGTATTTTTTTAAACTTTGAACACGGAAAAAGCTTTAACGATTTTTTATTCTTACCTACTGTGCTAAAACCAGGGTTGCAAGCTTTTAAAATATTTGCGGAGCTTTGGATAACGGATTCGACTGGAATTTTTGTCAAATAAAAAAAAAAAACAAAGTTAACCACCGGTTATGGTTCGAAAGTTTGAGGATTAAGGTTTTGGTTAGAACCTTCGGGCGGCTCATAAGTTACCCACTTTTAAATAGAAGATCAATAAATTTGTTCAATAAAGTAAATAATGTTCTTCGCTTCTCTATATTTGGGAAGCCTTTTCAGCAGACTTGAGTCGATGATCATTAAGAAGATTCGAAGACTCAAAAAATATAGCTTTCGCAGTAAGATAACTTTATAGATGCTCACCTGAAAGAGAAATTGAAATCATATTCAAATAATATCTTACCAATGTTTTGCTAAGCTTGTTGGTTTTTGCGAATCATTTCATAAACTTTGCAGTCGAGGATCTTAGAACATAGCTTTTTTTTGCGTGCCCATTTAAAGAAGTCTATCTAAGAATTTTTAATAAGACCGCACTGGCTTAGCTGGGTTTTTCTTAAGTGAGTGAAAAAAATTGAGTTGTTCACTAAACTGAAGTGAACAATTAGAGAGCGTGTTCACTTATTCTTCTCTAATTTTTAATTTTTGTTCTGTGAGTCTTGAACAGTAAGAGTTGTTCAGTCGCTCTCTTTAGTCTCTCATGCTCAGTGAGTTGTTCAGTGAGAGTTGTTAAGTGAGTTGACTTGTGACTTGTTCACTTAGTTTGGTGACTTTTCAGCTGTTTGTTGCTTGCGAGTCTGTTTGTTCAATCTAAGCAACATGCTGGTGTGGCAGTCCCAACTGTATTTTAATTAAAAATCTTTAATTAAGTAGGACAACCATTTGAGTAGTCGCTTAGAAAAAGGCAACATTACGCTGTGTGAGCAGGAACGATGGACTTATCTTAGTTCGCTTATCTTCACAATGCCCTAAGGATAGTTGATAAGCTAGTAAATTACTGAACAATTGAAAAAAAAACAAGCGAATATGCTCAGCGAAATGAACATCCTTTACCCAATACTTATATCGACCAGATAACGAAAAAATATTAGGCAATAGTTAAGATATGGTAATGTATATTTTTCTTTGAACCGAACCGATATTGTGGGTTCGAAACAGGATTAGGTTCAACAATATTTTCACCCTTGTTTCGGCTTAAGGTTCGGTTCACTGTAAGCAATATGTCGGAGTCCCGAGTTCGAGGCGATCCAATGTTAGATACAACATAATTGCTTGTGAAAAATGTTTTGTCGAAGCTCACGAGGATCTCTTCAATGGCTCTTAAACACAAACTAAATGACTAACTCAATCCCCTGAGAAAATTCGAACACGGATATTTGAACCAAAATGTAAATCTAAATCGTATTTATAATTTATTGTGTTTAACCACTGTGCTCAAGTGGCGCCGGCTGTTGTTGCTACCTCAGCTTGTGTGTTTATCATTTGGTAGCTGACTGCTCATGGATGCCGCTAATATACGCCTGTCCAACTAAGGGGATGGCAATGTCGTTTGCAGGATTGCAGGATTTTTCGAATTTGCCAAGGACAAGTATACTTGTAATGTGCTGGCGCACAGCTGACGTGCTCCCAGGATCTTCTCTTTCGCTCGCTTAGATTTATAATGCTTTCTGTGTGTGGTGTGGATTTTTGAACCTGTTTGACAGTCAGCTGTGGCCTGGTGTAGCCACCAAGCAACCACCTAGCTGCCCACCACGCACTGCACCGGCTGCATAAACCAACAAAACAATTTTCGGTCCTTTGAATGCTTGGCTACGCACACATTGCGCATATTCCACGCCCGCATTCGCCATTCATAAGGCGAAACGATCTGATTGCGATTTTCATTTTTGCCGAGGGTTGGTCGATTAAGTTCTCTTCTTGTCGGTTAAATAAACATTTAGATTCAGTGCGTTGATAAATGGTCGCAGGCCTTTGCTGACAGAAACGGATTGACGCGCGGGAATCTGAGCAACTGCTGTTGTGCCAAATCTTAGTACATACATAGTTAGATTGAGTAGAAGTGGTGGGCAATGAGAAAGGTCTATTAAATATACTTTGAACTCTTCGTAGAACTTAAATTTAATTTTAGATGGTGTTAAATGACTAAACTTTATTACACGTTTCCCTCAAACATTTTAACATTTAAACATTATGTTTTTCCCAAATAATTATGCAAAATTCTTCATTCTGCGCTCTTTCTTTATGTGTTTCTATTCCCCAGCTTAGAATACCAAACAAAGGTAATTAATAAATAATGACGTAATCGTCGACTTGGTTCTCCTTTCATTGCTAACTAGCTGACTACGCAGATATTTGTTTTTATTTACTCTTCGACTTTTTTCGACCGCCTTGCTCATCTCAATTCATTTTAGTTGGCATCCAGAAGCCGCAAAAACAAGAACACGAACGCTTAAAACGTCTTAGAATTTCTTTAATATACCAAATAAATTTGTTAATAAAAGTAGAATGAAACTGGTAAGTAAAAGCTAAAACAAAAATTGTTTTTAAATTGACTTTTGATATTTATATTGTTCTGTTACAGTTGCTTCAAAGCATGTTTTGGCTGTTAATGTTACTTCCTCTGGCTTGGGGAGGAGCAACAGAAGTATTAGAAAAGGGTGAACGAGAGGAGGCTCTACATTTTGGGTAAGTTAAGCGTAATACACAATAGTAGGAGTGATCGAAGTTTGCTTTATGTATAGGTTTCACACAGAGAACGGTCAGCAGCGTTCCGAGGACATTACCTACACTGTACGTCCAGAGACTGATGAGAAGTCAACAGCCAAAATAACTCCGCGACCTGTAGAATATAGAGGTGGTTATAGCTTCATCTCGGCAGATGGTTATGAATATCGTGTTTTATACAAAGCCAATAAAAATGGCTTTCAGCCCTATGTGACAGCTCATAAAATAAAAACTGAAAAATAAAAACTAAAATAAACTAACGTTTTAGGATACAGTTCAATTTGGCTAATTTTGAATTACACTAGACTGCAAGGTCGTGATGTTGTTGGAAAAAATAGAAATATACGATGTTATTGTGGGAGGTTAAAAAAAATATATATACGAGGTGTGTTCAAAAAGTATAGCGAATTTTGAATTTTCGCGGGTTACGTATATTCGAATTTCGATTTTTTGTGGCGTTATGTTGCTACTCATTTCTCTCACTTATGCCAACAAGCTCGGCCATTTTTAATGTTCACTTAATTGTTGACAGCTGCTTCGCTTGCACGTGTTTTGGATCGTCTTCGATTTTTACCTCAATTGCGACCAAAAACATGAACGTTGCTAATGAGATGTTAAACTCTGTCCGCGACGACCCAAATTTGCTCCAGAGGGTCATAACTGGTGACGAATCGTGGGTTTATGGTTATGACGTGGAAACCAAAGCTCAATCATCTCAATGGAAGCTGCCGCACAAACCAAGACCGAAAAAAGCGCGCCAAGTTCGGTCGAATGTGAAAGTTTTGCTGACAGTTTTCTTTGATTGCAGGGGCGTGGTGCATCATGAGTTCTTGCCACAGGGAAGAACGGTCAATAAGGAATATTACCTGCAAGTTATGCGCAATTCGCGCGAAGCAATCCGCCAGAAACGCCCGGATTTGTGGAAGAACAAAAATTGGCTTTTGCACCACGATAACGCCCCTGCTCACACATCGTTGCTTGTGCGCGACTTTTTGGCCAAAAACAACACAATAATGATGCCGCAGCCACCGTATTCCCCAGATCTGGCCCCCTGTGACTTTTTCTTGTTCCCTAAACTGAAGAGGCCCATGAAAGGACTACGTTACGCTACGCTTGACGAGATAAAGACGGCATCGAAGGAGGAGCTGAACAAGATAAAAAAAAAATGATTTTTTGAAGTGCTTCGAAGATTGGAAAAACCGTTGGCTCAAGCGTATAATATCTCATGAGGATTACTTTGAAGGGGACAAAATAGATATTCATGAATAAATAAATTATTTTTGAAAAAACACAAAATTCGCGATACTTTTTGAACACACCTCGTATATATTTTTAATCAGCATGACGAGCTGAGTTGATATAGCCATGTCCGTCTGTCCATCCGTCTGCTTCTTTGGTATCTCCTCCGTCAGTTTGAAAGCTACCTTAATGAAACTTAGCACGAAGTCGGATGACTTTCTCATAGGAAGTAGCGGTCGAAAACTAGTTTTAGTGAAAACAAAAAATTTTTTCAATGGAAATGCCTTCAAGCTTTGTATTTCTTAGTTTGCTATGCTTTCCCTTTGATTTCACCAAGTTGGGTCGAAATCGGACATCTATATAAAGATGTCATATAAAAGTAGAGTCTGAAAAGTAGTCTTGGTTAGAAAAACTGGCGTTTATTTATTTTTACAAAGTTTTGTCCAAATCGGATAGCATAAGAATAGGTGCCGTACGAATGATGGACGAAAAAATAGTTCTAGTGAAACAACTTTTTTGTTTTAAATTTAATCGACTCCAAATTTCGTCCATTGTACTTTGTTATGCTTTTCTGTTTCCACTAAGTTTTGTTGAAGTCGGACATCTATTTAGTATAGCCCACAGAAAAAAGTAAGGTCCTAAAAATAGTCTTAGGCAGTCTGCACACGGTACGTATCGTCATTGTCACATCAAGTATTTTCTGTGCAGCTACGATAACGATAGGCCTGATTTTCCAAATTTCCAAATCTGAAACAAACTTGATTTGGATCTGGTGTACTGTCATACGGACAGACAGACATGGCTAAATCGACTCGGCTGTTGATGCTGATCAAGAATATATTTACCTTATAGGGTCGCAAATGCTTCCTTCTACCTGTTACATACTTTTGCACAACTTCATGATCCCCCTTTTCCCATTTTTAATGGGAACAGGGTATAAAAACTTGCTGCAAGGGAATACAAACTTCGGCCGAGACAAAGTTAACTTTTTTTCATTTAAGTTTGGATCAGCCTATGAAGTAAAAAGCTGAATTTCAAAGCCCAGCTCAACTTGTTTTTTATATTGATGTATTTATTTTTTTATTGGAGATTGCAAGTAGGGGACTGTTAATGAGTTCTACATTTTAATTTATGCCCCTTAAATTTGGTTGAGGCTTTTTACTTAAAATTTTACTTACAACGTTTACTTTAAGAGTCAAGATTAGGACTGATCGATCCGCACTTAGAAAAATTTAAGATCATTTTAAATTTTGGCTTGCATTGTAATGTATCAGCTCTCGATCGATCTCAAGAGCCTTTATTGAAAACGAATCAAGAAGTATTTTTTGTAAGTTATTGTAACTTCATAAAGAGTAAGCAGCTTCGTTTTGTTGCTCTCACTTTCCTTCGCGTGCTTCTTTGTTTTGATTAGTTTTCTATTTTAAGGGCATTTAATATGTAACGCACATTTTTTGTGTGGTGAGTTAAAAATTGTGTGCTGTCTAATGTTTGATTTCATTTCCACTCTCTGGCCCAGTGTTATTATGCAAATTCGCAGCGGCTCGAAATTGAGCAATCTTTGGTCTGCACCTATGCAGGCTTACGCAGCAGTTTTGTTTCTGTTTTGTATACCACCATTATGTCTTCTCAGGTCTTCAGACGTTTCATTCCATTGCTGGCAGCGCTAGTTAACAGTTGTGTCTTAGTTTTCTTTGGTTCAAGATGTCAGTTCCCTGGGTAAGCCATCAAAACTGCAAGAGGAAAGAGGCTGGAGCTGGGTTGCTAGATATTAACAACAAATACGTGCAGCTGCTGCTTCTACTGGTGGCCTGTGCTCTGCTCGGTGCTAATATCAATGCCTCTCATCCTCCGGGAACTGTGCTGGACATACAATTGGGAGATGTCAATGTGGAACAATTTAGCTATATACCCACGCGAGACGGATACGAATTCGGGTGAGTGGAAACTTTACATAATTTTATAAAAGAGCGCAATAATAAAAATTTCACGTGCAGTTACACTTTACCCAATGGCACTCATCGAGATGAAGTTGGCAAAGTTTTAAGCGGCACTTCGGCTGCTCAGGATTTGGAGAATGCCAATAACTTGGCTCGCAATCATCGTCCCTCCCGCACTCAAGGTCTAAAAGTGCGCAAACTCTCAGCTAAATCGTTGTCATCTCTGGCCGGATAAGGTTGATTTACAGAAAATCTTGATTTCTTAACGAATTTATTTTTATAGTTTTCACTGTAATAGGTTAATTTATTATTTTGTTAGGGTTTACATAACCAATAAATATTAATGAATGATGGCACAAAAACAAAACTGGTTCAGCGTGTAATCAGAAGAAACAAAAAGCAACAAACAAAAAAAACCATGAAATTTCCATAATGATTATGAAACCGATGTGTAAAGGTAAGGTGATTGATTTGAATTTGTTAACAAAAGTTTCGAAACCAACGCAATGATCATGGTGTCAAGATTATTCAGTTCACTGTGGTTTAGAGTCAAACATCTTGGTATTGATCGGTGAACGCACACATATGTAGCAATTATTACAACTTTTTATATTCTGTACCAAAGGTAGCGATAGTCGAGTTATAGTAAAAACAAAGAATTATACCTTAACACTTTGTGTGGCATCCAACTTTAAATTTAATAAATCAGATATTTACAAACTTTGGGAGGTACAGAGTATATAACAGTCGGGTATAGCCCCGATATTGTACAAGGTACAGTAGATAAAAGGTTGGTGGCGATTCTAAATGGATTTTGTGTGCTGAACACAAAACTGTTTTTAAAAAGGCCCATCACTTCTAGATTTTTGGTAATTAAAGCTTAAAATTGAATAAAATGCATATTTTGACATATCTATGATAGTTTTGTGGTTTTCTGTTAGTATGATTTGGCTTACTTTGATATTATTTTAAAGTGTTTTTTTACTACGGATGGGCAAAATATTTAATAACTGTCATTTGGCAATCGTTAATATCAAATAGTAACAGTTAGTTTTTGCCGGTTTTGAGTGATAATATAACATAGTTCATTCAATTGCGATGAAAATTTGGGGAATGGTTAGCCGCTTGCCCGCGAAGGATTCTAGGGTTAAGATATGTGTGGGAAATGGACCACAAGCGTGAAATTTGCTAAATTATACCATTTATCCGGAATGGTTGGACACTTGCAAACAAAGGTCTCTAAATAAATAGGCGGAAAATGATAAAAAAATAGCGTTATTTGCCAAATTATACATATCATCAGTTGGATTCCCAGTCATAAATGCATAAGCAGAAACGAAATGTCGGATAACTAAGAAAAAAATCTAGAAAGTACACTTACAATAACTACACACATTAATAATAATAATTAGTTCAGTATAAATATTTGTGTTCCTTATGGGCGTCTGAGCCGCCGAACCAATTTTTACGAAATTTGAGAGAATGTTCATGTCGACCAGGAAAAAATCATAGCTTATGTATTAAGTGAACCAGTGCGAAAGCTGCTTTTGTTAATGGGCTGGAAATTCGCAGTTTTCCCCAATGTATATCGGTTAATATCGATTTGCAGCCAGTTGAAACTTGCTTATAAACGCTTTCATACACAGAAAAAGAAGGCGAGATAAATTCAAAATTTTTTTCTTAGAGTAATCCAAGAACGAGATTAAAAAATGTATCTTTATTTACGGGATATTTTACTTAATTTAAGCTTTTAAGGCGTGGCGCAAGTTTATCGAGCTTGTTTCATTCCAAATGTGCCTACTTTAATCCTTTTCGAGATTACATGTTCATAAATTAGCAACAAGAGCGTAAAAGTATTAATAGCTTTTAGACATGGGGCAACAATCATGTGATATAGTGTGATATAGAACGATTCGGAAAAAGACGAATTCTATGAGCGCCTAGAAGACCTATATGAGCGTGCCCCGATCACGACATCAAGATCGTGCTAGGCGATTTTAACGCACAAATCGGGAGAGAAGAAGTTTATCGCCCGACTATCGGCCGATTTAGCCTACACGATGATTCCAACGGAAATGGTAAGAGGCTAATGACTTCGCTTCGGCCGAACATGTCATTATAGCACCAGATAACACCGCAACGACCACAAGCCCTGGACTCCCCTGGTCAATCAAAGAAACCAGATTGATCACTTTGCGATACGGACGGCACTCTTCGGTGTTTGACGTACGTTCCGAGGACCAATATTGACCGGATCACTACCTTGTGCAGCCAAAGTACGCACACGGCTCAGTGTGGCTCATGCCGCACAGTCTAATACACGCCGAAAGCTGAACGTTGAGAAGCTGCAATCGCAACGGACATCCCAAGCCTACTCAGCAAAACTCACCCAGCTGCTCAGGGAAACCCCACCTGGCCCTCCTGGTGTTGACGAACAGTGGAAGCATATTTCACACTCTATGAGTACAGCTGCCAAGGAGATTCTCGGATTCGCCGAAAACTCCCGAAAACAGTCATGGTACGATGATGAGTGCCGCCGCGCTACTGCAGAGAAAGACGCTGCCTACAGGAGAACTCTGCAGTCGGGAGCAACGCGGGCTGTTAATGAGAGATACCGGGAGAAAAGGAGAGAGGAGAAGCGCCTTTTCAGAAGGAAGAAAAATGAGCAGGAAAAGCGCATGAGGGAGGAAGTCGAAGTGCTGTTCGGAAGGAGTGAGACTCGAAAATTCTACCAAAAGATTAGGCAACTAACCGAAGGTTTTAAGCCCAGAGTCACACTTTTGAAGGACGAGCACGGAAATCTGGTCAGAAATCCGGAAGTGGCACTAGACAAATGGAGAAGCTATTTCTCTAACCTGCTGGGAGGTGATGACGAACACAATGCCGCCTCTGGGGAAGTAGCGACACCACCAATCGATAACATAGAGATAGATCCGCCGGACCATAATGAAGTCTTGTTAGCCATAAAAAGGCTAAAAAATAACAAATCTGCTGGCGCTGATGAGCTGCCTGCTGAATTGTTCAAGGCTGGCGGTGAGGAGCTGGTAAGGTGCATGCACCAACTCCTATGCAGAGTATGGTCCGAAGAAAGCATGCCCGAAGATTGGAACCTAAGTGTACTCTGTCCAATATTTAAAAAAGGAGACCCTGCGGTTTGCGCCAATTATCGCGGGATCAGTCTCCTTCCCATCGCATATAAGGTTCTATCATGCATCCTATGTGAACGTTTAAAGCCGAGAATAAGTGAACTGATTGAACCTTATCAGTGTGGCTTTAGACCTGGCAAATCCACCACGGACCAGATATTCACATTGCGACAAATCCTGGAGAAGACCCAAGAGAGATGTATCGACACCCACCACCTTTTTGTTGACTACAAAGCCGCTTTTGACACGCCGATAAGGTCAAAGTTCTTTGAAGCCCTGTCTACCTTTGGTATTCCAGCAAAGTACGTTCGACTTTGCATGATGACGTTGAGAAGCACACAAAGCTCCGTCAAAATAGGTAAAGACCGCTCCGAGCCTTTCGATACCAAAAGAGGTTTTAGGCAGGGTGATACCTTATCGTGCGACTTCTTTAATCTACTGATGGAGTACATACTGCGCCAGTGCCCAAATGCTAACAGAACGGGCACCATCTTTACCAGAGATAACATGCTACTTGCATATGCCGATGATATTGACATCATCGGCAAAAGCGAATCTGTGGTAAAAAAGGCGTTCTCAGAGATAGAGAAGCAATCAAAACTTATGGGCTTAGCGGTAAATGAGGATAAGACGAAGTACCTACAATCAACGCGCAGTGAGTCTACGCTTGGACAATCTGTTGCAATGGGAGACTACAGTTTCCAGGTTGTTAAGGAATTTGTCTACCTCGGGACGACGATTACCAGCGACAACAACACCAGTCTGGAAATCCGAAGAAGAACTACGCTTGCAAACCGATGTTATTACGGGCTCAATAAGGAGTTCAAGAGCAGAGACCTCTCTCGGAAAACGAAAATTGCGCTATACAAGTCGCTTATCATCCCAGTCCTGCTATACGGCGCAGAAGCATGGACAATGACAAAAGAGGATGAGGCGGCAATTGGCGTGTTCGAGAGAAAAGTTCTTCGGAGGATTTATGGACCTCTAAACGTTGGCGGCGAATTTCGCATCCGAATGAATCGCGAACTGTATGAGCTCTATGGGGACACTGACCTAGTCAAGCGCATAAAACAACAGCGTTTGCGCTGGATAGGACATGTTACCCGTATGGATGATAACGCTCCAGCAAAGCGTGTGTACAATCGGCATGCGATAGAGTTGGCAGGCACTCCCTCCGCCTGGTCGACCAAAGAGGAGATGGCGTGACCAGGTGCAGGGAGACATTGCGAAACTGGGAGTGTCCTTCTGGTGGAATGTCGCTCGGGACAGAGGCGAGTGGCGGGCATTAGTGGCAGCGGCCGAGACCGTAAAACGGTTGTGATGGCCAAAGAAGAAGAAGAAGAAGAAATTAGCAACAAGAGCGTAAAAGTATTAATAGCTTTTAGACATGGGGCAACAATCATGTGATATAGTGCTATGCGATGAGATGCCGTGCCACTCCCATTCAGTGCGAAGCTGCAAGGTTGTGAGTTCAAGTCCCAAACAAGACCAATAATTTTTATATTTCTTTGTTTTTTTCAGAAGTCTTAAAAATGGACGAAGAAAGGAATGGAAGAGGAGGAATATTCTGGAAGCAAATTAATCTTGAACATGCTTTAAGTGATCCTGCTTTTGGATTAAATTCAGCTCGACTTTGATCTTATCAGGATTGAAAAAAGTGGCTTCAAATCAATCTTTTTTCGGATCGGCTTAAGAATTGATGTTATACCGCATGGATTGATTTTTTTTTGAGTGTAAGAATCATATTCTAACAATGCAAAGGTCCCGGGTTACGCTTTATGCCCTAAAGAATCAATCCTTAAACTAATATTGTACTTAATAAAATTTTTTACAAAACATAGCAGACATTGGTTGAATCACCGTTAGTTGTAACGGGAAATACTAATATTTAAGACAGCTATAATCCTAACTAACAAGAAAGAAAGTCGATCAAGCCCGACTATTATATACTCTGTACCAACCAAATTCTGTGCTCAGAATGTATTTTGATGCCCCAGTAGCAGCAGAACGCAGCGCTGCTGCTGCGCTGCAGCAGCGAACACTCTTTTGCTTCGAATTCGACTACCGTTAACTCGATCTTCTGTGGCGGATCGATAAAAAATCTTAATTACTAAATATGTTCTACAAGAATTAACCTTCTATAAAATTATGGGAGATATGAAGTTTTTTTTTTTAATTTTCATGTTTCAACTTGATTTAACCAAAATTTCAAAAGAAAATATTTATTAAGTTCAACAAATACTGGGTCCATGCGGGCCAAGGATATAAATTACCGTTCGACGGAGTCTTTTAAGCTGAATAAAAGCCAATTTGAGGAATTTCTCTAGCACGTCAAGTTTTAAGAAATCATTGGTCAAAGTTGTCAAAGGAGCCTAAAATTACACTTTTAAAAAATTTATTAAAAAGCCATCTTAAGCGGAATGACTTTGAACTTAGATGCATAAAGAGAACTATAATCTTTGAACGGCAATTAATTTAATTCTTTGTTGTTGGTCCAGGAACTATAAATAAATTAAAAAATATGTTCAATTTATAGTTTCTCGAGAATCAACTTAACATAGCTGCGTGACGGTAGGGTCTTTTTAAAATCAGTGATGCTTAAACTCACCGCAAGATATCACCGCAAGATTGAACAAAACTGTTCAAAGGACTTACGAAAGCGTCTTTGGGGGTAATATGGTCAATTTGGACACGTCTTAGGTACCACATACTATTTGTTCAGGCTTATTTATTCATTTTAAAACAATGAGATGCTGATTTTAGAAAGAGCCTTCCGACACACAGGTGTGTCTTCCGTATGTTCATTTGGCGAATAAATAAATAAATAAATAAAACTCTATCTCTTACCATCTCTGAGATCTGTTTGTTCATACGGACAGACGGAAAGACAGACAGACAGACGGACGGACAGACGGACATGGCTAGATCGACTCGGCTGTTGATGCTGATCCAGAATATATATATGTACTTTATAGGGTCGGTGATGCTTCCTTCTGGCTGTTACATTCTTTTGCACAAACTTAGTATACTCTTTTTACCTCTGGTACAAAGTATACAAATCACATACTTGGAAATATATTAAATACTTCGATCAAGGACTAGTTTAAGATGTTTTTAAAAAGTTTCAAAAAAATTCATTCAAATTCATCGAGCGGTTTTGAATGACAATGGTCGCTGACTTTTAAAACACAGTTTATAAATATGCATGTAACTTCGAAAATAATTGCCGGATTGACTTGAAATTTTCAAAATACAATTTTCTTAAAAATCTAACTACCCCTAACCCATTAAGCTAGTAGAGTGCAGAAATGGGAGAGGGTGACTCAGTAAAGCACGTACACTAATTTTTCTGTAGCAGAAGCAGAGCATTGGTGTTCCTAACTAAATCTGACATAGAAAGTCAGCTGGCTGACCTGTAGTCGCTGAGCAAAGACACAGACCATTACTTTTATGACATCAGCCAGGTTAAAGTTTGTTGGAGTTTTTCTCAAAATCTAAAATTTGAAAAAATAAATCCCAAAACTGTATTGACTAAAGCCAAATTTATTAGTGAGGCCTGAAAGTATACATAAGAATTTCTCAAACTTATTTCTTGTGAAATTAATGACAGCATTTATATCAGTCGCCTAAAACTATGCAATAAGTACTCTTAAATATGTAGCTTAGGTCTTTTAAGTGAGATGCTGCTCAAATAAACAGAATAATGTTATTTTTTTATAATCATCCTTACATATTTGTGTTCTTAGTCAAGATGTCAGAAGAACAGATTCCTTGAGCCCATTACTTACTTTGAGCCATCCTTAGCCCAGAATTCCAGAGGCTAAACAAATTTGATGAGATACATGTGCCGTATGAATCATTTTGCAGCAATTGAAATAAAATTAAAGATTAACTCTTAACGGGTGACAACTAAAAATCTGCACAAACTTTAAAATGCCGCCATAACCACAATTCTTAACGGATCTTTATGAAAATTTGACAGTTTATTTATGACTACATATACAATAGATTTGGTCGAAAGAACCGTTATCAGCCATTCGAGGTAGCTTTCGGAAAATGTCTCCGCAGGGGGCCTGTACATTGTGTCACGATATTTGTTTCACATCCACTGACATTGAGATCTGACAGTTTGTATTTTGTCAGGTGTGTAACTTGGTGCTCTTTGCTTACGGCAACAATATTATTCTTTTTCAGCACTTTACTGATGTGTTGTTGGCTGCAATTAAATTTTCTGGCTGCAGCTCGTTGACTTTTGTTGTCTTTGTTGTTAAGAAGTTGAGTTAGCTTCCTGACAGCTTGACCGGTCATAATATTTGCTTTCCGACCACTTCCAACTTCCCTTTTTATTTTTCGTTGCAAAATACTATAAATAGTGCGTTTGGACTTGACCTTTTGGGTGAAATGGTATACTGAAAACACTTTACCTTTGTCAGCGTGCATTTCGTAGAATTTTACAACGCGATCACGAAGACGTTCTTGCTCGGGCGGCATGATGGCGACTACTTATCAAAATTTTTGTCAGGGAGCATAAAAGCGTGTTGACAGGAGAACAAAGAGAGAGAAATGTCATCCCGAAAGCTTTTATGTAAAGCTCAGCTAAGGGCGCGCTCTCCCTTAAGAAAAACATTCTAATACTATTTATTTGTATACTTGTAAATGCCAGTTGTGCTTGGTTGTTTGTTGTTGCTGTGTAAAAATGCAACATGTTTGAATTTAATCAATATATCTGTAGGCTTTACTCATCCATCACCAAAAAAGTTAAAAAAACAGCAGCATTAACCAACGATAAAATTGAATTATACGCACAATTCTTAATGTCAAGTGTCGGCAGAAGATATTCATTTATTATTGCTCAATGCAATAGTTACGAAACCTGGTGGTCAGAGTGATAAAAAAGAAATGAAAACACAACACCAGCGTGACATTTACATATTTACGAATCAGTAATAAGCAAGTAAGAGACAAAAACAAGCTATTAAAACATTGCCATTAACGTTCAAGTGCTAATTTTGCAGACCCCAGTCTCGAAATAAGAAATAAAGACGAAGATGGAACATGAAAACGAGTTGGCAACAGCCAAACCAGCAAAACGGCAGCTTTTGCTGGCGATCAGACGACCAAGACCAGACCGAGCAGCATCTGGCGCTGACCTTGAAGACGTAAAACGTGAAGACGCATCTACATATCTATTGTGCGAGTGTGTGGGTCTGCGCCCGATTAGAGATGAATATTGAAAGCGACAGCGAAACTGGAAGTTAGAGGAAACCTGATAGGTATAAGCAGAATCTCTGAACAGGAAGATAAGCGACTAAAAAATAAAACAAATAATTATTGCTAAGAATATTTCAAAAGGTTTATAATAATATTATACTTTTTAGCAGATCTGAGTTGCAAATGTATATGACAATTTGATAATTAGGTTTAGTTTTGCTAAAATTTAGAGGTTCAGTTCACAGTAAAAAAGGTCTAAGTTTCGGGTTCTAGCTGGATCGGTTAAAAATCGGCTTCCAGCCCTGAAGTAATCACGGTAAAAACAGGACAGAGCTGTCCGCCCAAGAACGTTGTTAGTTACTGTTTGAGGTAAACCAGTAAATATTCGTCCTTCCTGAGAGTTTTTCACTTCACCATCGCTTATTGATATGGATAAAGGCCTACTTCTGGTCTAGAAATTTTGTTTCGAATTTTATTTAGCTTTTGCATTCAAAAACACGAGAAAGAAAGTCGGTCAAGCCCGACTATAACATATTCTGTACCTGTGATGTGCTGCCCATCACCGTTGTGAAAGGTGCTGTTTGTTTTCCTTATAACTCGATAACCCGATCTTTACCATTCCTTTGGGGGATTGATAAATAATCATGATTACTAAATATGTCCAAAAGGAACGAAACTTCTACCTATAAAACTGTGGGAGCTATGACGTTTTTTCTAATTTGCGGGGGCGGGAGGGGGCGTGGCAAAAATTTAAAATAAACTTGATCTGCTTGCAAGTATAAGAAGCATATGTCCAATGCATGTCAAACCTCTATCTCTTACCATCTCTGATATCTGTTTGTTCTTCCTTCTGCCTGTTACATATTTTTGCACAAACTAAAAGAATTTTTCAAAATTCGGAATACTTTCGGAGATATAGTCATTTTTGTGAACATCTTTTTGAGTAACTGACGCATTCAAAGAATACTTAAAACCAGGGATTAATACCGAAACGATTTTCGGTACAGGTACCACTACGACGCGAAATGAATGAAACGAGGCTTACTTTATTATAAATTAATTTATCAGCAATACATTTGTCTCCTTCTAACAATTGCGTATTCGAAAGGAGAAGGAAAAAAGGCGCCAAGCGTTTTCGCGTTTTATTATTTCGCAATATCTATCGCAGTGCAGCGTGGTAATATCGCGATCTAAGCAAATACGAAAACATTTTGTTAGGAATTACCGCCAATTACAAAAATATATAAAGTTGAAAAGCAATACTGCGTATGAGTAATATCAAAAACTTTGGAGCCCCGTCGAGTCTTAATGGACTTAATGACAACTTTTTGAGCATTTTTCTCTTTTCTCGGTAAATATACACCATAAACTAGAGAATAAGGGGCGCCAGTATGACCTTAAATTTTCCATCCATAAAAAAGCGCCCTAATGAGCATGTATTAAAACCAGTGACTGGGGCGTTAGTTTTACTCGTGCCGAGAACTTCACCACGGGCCAACGCCACATATGTACATAATACATACATATGTTCAAATTGTCGATCCTTTCTTTGTTAGACGAGTACTCTTATCGCAATATTAGTAGAGTATCCCTTACAAATATACTTACACATGTACATACATACGTACATACATAAGAAATTCAGTTGTCTTTCATCGTTTATTTGTTAAGCATTTTTTCCAAGCTTTTCTGTTGCGTTTTTTACATTGCGTTTGCTTTACGCTTATACGTCACACTAGCTTGAATAAATTTACGCAAATCCCGCAGATGATAAATGCAGTTCAGTGCAAATGCCCTCCAAAGAAAAAAATTTGACAGAAACATAAACAAAATTATGCAGTCACCAAAAACATAAGATGAATAAAATCAACTTAAAGTCAAGGGCCAACAGTTGCCCTTAAAGCTGACAAATTGATGGAGCATGAACTTTTATGGGTTGCTTTAAATGCCAAGGTTACACTTACAACTGTATTATGGAGAGAAAGAAAATTTCTATTAGTTTTTTAAACTCATAGTTCTATATGTTTATGACAATTTGGAAAAATTTGCATAATTTCAACATGATTAATGTTTTGTATTCATTTATCAAAAAAGTTCAGTTTTTGCTATAAATACACAAATGTTGAGACTCATAGGTTATACTACGATAAGTAGACCCAACCGTTTAACATCAATATGAAATTTTTCATCGTGTTCGTTGCTTTTTTTGCGATGGCGTATGCAGCTTCTTCAGCTGAAGATGTGAAGGTTATTCATCAGGATTCCCAAGTCGGAGTTGATCATTTTCAGCATAAGTAAGTCAAGCCACTTTTACTTAAGTCAAGCCACACCTATACATAAAAAATGGTTTTTGACTTGTATAATTCCTTTTTTCAATAGATTGGAGACCAATGATGGCACAAATATAGAAGCCCTGGGTAAACTTGTCAATGTTGGTACTGAGGATGAGTCCATTGCCGTGAAGGGATCCTATAGATATGTTAGTGATGATGGCCAGACATATGAAGTGACCTATATTGCTGATAAAAACGGTTATCAGCCGCAAGGTGCTCATTTGCCAGTAGCTTAAGTGTTGAAATAAATTTACTTCATTTTAATAAAACCTTTTAGAGTTGGGAGGGCTTTTTTGGATGGCGCTTCGGCAAAATATCAGATAACTAATTTTTAAATAAATAAGCTCAAATAGAAGGATGACCGCTATTAACCAATTTGAATAGAAATTTCGTTCCCCGTGCTGGTCTTTTTATACTCTGTACCAGAGGTACACAGAGTATATTAAGTTTATGCAAAAGTGTCCGTCTGTCTGTCTGTATGATCAAACAGATCTCAGAGATGGTAAGAGAAAGAGATTTGACATGTATAAAACATATGTTTCTTAAACTTGCAGGCAGATCAATTTAATTTTCAATTTTGGCCACGCCCCCTCCCGCCACGCATTATTAATAAAAACATCATATCTCCCACAGTTTTATAGATAGACAGTTCGATTCACGATTCACGAATTATGGGCATTTATGTAAAAATTATTATTAAATTCATGCAATGAAGAAAGCTTTAAAAGAGTTAACTCTGGAACGGTAAGAGCAAATTTTAAGTTTTTTTTTAATAGTTTAAAAATTACCTGGTTTTTAAACTACATCACTAGTTTCTTTATTTTTCATAGAAATTTTAAAAGTTATGATGCGTTTTTTACAAGACATGAAAAATTTACGAAATAATGTACTTCTTGCTACCTAAATGAGCTAGTAATAGCCAAAAGTTATTGTTTATGACCATAAAAGTAAATTTAAAAGCTAAGAAAATCGTGGTTAATGACCAAGCTGTGGGTAAAATTCAAAAACAGTACGGAATACCTGAATTTAGGGGAAAGTCGACTTGCTCGACCTCTAAATGCCTTCTGAAAAATCAGAAAAAACTCAAAAATACTTTACTTTATAAGCTTTCAAAAAGTGCCGGTGCACCCGTGAAAATTAAACAAAATTTATTTTTGGGACGCCCTACATTACATTCATTAATCTGGAACTATGAAAAATATTGTTAAATTCTTTTAGACTTGAAACATAACTGCTACTTTTTAAAAAATATTAAAACAAATAATCTCCTATAGTGTGGCACAGTGTAATCGATAATAATTTCAGAGTAGACAAACAATCGAAAATATTATTCGATTTTGTGCATATTGACTACTAGCATAGTATCGTTATCGCTATCGTTATTTCTTATAGTATCCTTACAAACCAAGTTTAAAGACAATCGGATGAAAAAAGGTTTTTGTCTGCAGAGTTTTCCATGTTTCCCGGCCCTAAGCTGAAACTTTCAAAATCAGAAAATTACATTTCAATTCATTTCACTTACTATCCTTACAAACCGGATTTCCAGTCAATCGGATGATTCGTATACTTCGCTTACAAACCCAGTTTCAAGTAAATCGAATGAAAAAAAAAATTACCCATACAAACTTTTCGGAGAATTTTCCGACCCTACGGTCGAATTTCCCAACATCGGAAAATCGCATTTCAATTTATTTCACTTACTGCCCTCACAAACTGAATATCAAGTCAATCGGATATAAAATAGATTTTTTCATATCGAATTTCCCGAGAATTTTCCTTGTGGTCGGATTTTCCGAAATCGCGAAAACACGGGTCCAATTATTTCGCATACTATGCCGAATTTCAATTCAATCGGATGAAAAGTAAAATTTTCCCCATACTAACTTTTCCGATGCTTTTCCGGCTATTCCGTGTGGAATTTTCCAAAACCCCGTCTTAGTACGCACTATCACCACATAAGGAAACTTCTGCCCTCTAGCTCTTACCGTTTAGGCTGTGCGACGGTCACCAGTCAGTCAGGTTGAACAGTTTTATATTTATAGATGTAGTTTAAAGGTGTATTTTCAAAAATGGAAGATTTGTTTGAAATTTTTGACTTTATGCCAATTATTTGGCGATTGGGCCCAGTCTGAAGTGTAAGAATTCTACCTCTAACCATCTCTGAAATCTGTTTGTCCGTATACGGACAGCCGAACTGGTAGGCATACGGACATGGCAATAACGACTTGGTTGATGTTGCTGATTGAACAGAGGATATAATTATTTCAAATTATGTATTTACAAATTCGAAAATGATACTAGACTTTTAGACTGCCTTTTTGGTGTTTTGCGCGGAGGCTGCTTTGGAATTTGCCGTCGCTGGCATGGACAGACTGCTATTTTGATAGACAATTCAGGCTGAAGATCGCTGACGAGTGAGGACTTGGTCCCTCATGAAACGGCCGTCCGATTAACCTGCCTCCTTTGTGGTGGTCTGTGTGCCTCTGTTTAAAGTTATGCGAACTGCATAACAAGACCTCGAGCCAGTCAAAAACTGCGAGTTAACAGTATAAGGGTCATTAAAAAACTGTCATAAAAGTTAAAATAATTACTTTAAAATACATTTTTGAACACTGTACATTTCCTTTTACTGAATATTTTGCATTTTTCAAGCAATTATGCCTGCGAATAGTAAATATAGAATTGATTTCTCATTTACATTTTTATTCTTAATATGCATATTTTAACTATTTCATGACGCAAATGTCTTAACTGGCTTACAAATCAAATGTTTTTTTTATTTAACTTAAACTATGTCTATAGAGTTCTCAACAAAATGTGCTTTTCTGTAGCCATTTCTGTAGCATGCTATATATTTACATAAAATATAAAACGAATGAAGCGAATTTAAATCAATCTTTGAATAATGGAATTTAAAGATGTGTAACTTAAAGATTTTGTCTAAACTAGTTTGGTCACTGTCGTAGGCTTAGGTCAAGCAAAAAGATTGCTATAAATACGTAGGCCTCTTTCCTGCAAAGTATAGTCGACTTTGAAGCCTTCAACGTGCGCCACAAAAAATAATTAAAGATGAAGTTCGCCATTGTTTTCGTAGCCCTTTTCGCTCTGGCTTTCGCTCGCCCTGCTGAGGAAGCTCAAATTCTTCGCAGTGAGTCGGATGTGGGACCCGAAAACTTCAATTATGCGTAAGTAAAAACCACTGTCTGGATATCTTGGGGTCATATTTAGTTAATTTGTACAATTTATTGACAGTTATGAGACCAGTGATGGCGTAAAGGCCGAAGCTGCTGGTGAACTTAAAAATGCTGGTGCTGAGAATGAGGCTATCTCCGTCCGGGGATCATTCCAGTACATCGGTGATGATGGTGTCACCTATTTGGTTACCTACATTGCTGACGAGAATGGTTTCCAGCCTTCCGGTGAACATTTGCCCGTTGCCCCCCAGCCTTAAGAAGCTGAAATCTTCTTAAGGGGATTTTTTGTTTAAAAAATAAATTGATTGTTTTGATGAAGTTTTAAACGGATGTCTTTGAATCTGAAAAATCAGTTAGTAGAGAGGATACAACTGCTTTAAAGCAACATAAACTTTTTTTCTGAATTGATGAGATTATTCCTTATTAAAGGAAAATGAGCTGCAAAATATGCAGGACAATCTATAAAAATCTATATAAACTTTAACAGTCGCACAACCGCTTTTGTGTGATAATTTGCACCCAATCCTTTTTAATTGGGACCGTGTGAGTTGAATTAATCAAATATCTTAATCATGCTTTCATCTCTTTAAATAATATTGCTGCCCCATTGCTTACGATCTTAGTGTCTCACTAATTGTAATTACAAAGCCCTCAATGCAACATGAACGTACGTTTTGACTTGGCTGCAAACTTTTGAGGAAATGCCAAATTCATCTGCATTGATGTACACCCCACCATAAGTTGTTTGGCACAATTTGAATCACTGCCTTTGCGTTAGAGGCGACAGATGACAACAAAAAAAAAAAAACAAGCAAAAACTCGATTGACCGGCTTCGGACCTGTAGCGGTCATCGAAGGTGGAATAATTTGCAAAAAAAGACACCAAAAATACAAAGATTTAAAATGCACGCGAGCTGTTGTTGTAGGTTATTGAATGTTTTTGTCTTGTTACTAGGCACATCAGCCGAAATACTGTAAAGGCCGTGGCATATGCCAAAGGTCAAGCGGTCTTCTTCTTCTGATTGTTCACATATGTTGAACTTGCGGCCCAGCTTTGTGATGTGGCAAGGTCTTGAACTGGGGACTTAACAGAATGCAATTTGGGCATAAAAACTAAATGGTAATTTTCTAGCTTAACAAGAAAGAACTGCTTTAGAAATGCTTATAACGAAACTATCGACTTGTTTAGAAAACTGCATAAAAGTCAAACTATTAAAGCATTCATCAAATGTCGTGTGGTAAAAAGATTCATCGAATGTGGCACACACTTGCAAAAGAGAATTTCAACCTCTTTTATAACAGATGTACTTAAATTTTTTGTTGGTTTAGTCGGTCCGGGTGGCCGATTCTAAACCCGCCCCACATAATGATAAATTTTTGTTTTTTCGAGTACAAAATGTTCATGAACCAAGCACAAAATAAGCTTGAAGCTAGCCCAAAATGTTCATTAACCAAGCACAAAATCTTCCTGAAACAAGATTTAATTGATTAAGTGAGAAAACAATGTGAACATATGTTCATGAATTCAGAAAATGTGGGCTTAGCAGACTATCGTTACCAATTGGTCACGATTTTGGTACACGGACTTTTTTCTCTGTTTAACTAAATAAATTTATTGAATTTTTATAGAGATACACAGAGTATACAGAATACATATCAACATCACGCGCTCTTTTTCGTTTATGAATGTCACCTTCTTTTATAAAATTTCCAAAATTTTACTTCCCTGAATAACCTGGTAGCTAAGCATCCAATAGGAATGCGCTGTTCTTAAGTTGCTTACAATATCTTGTTTTATTTTGTTTTTTTATTTTTGGTGTTTTTAACATTGTCTATATTTATATAATATTTTTTCAATGCACTTTGATTCCAAGTTCGTTTTTTCATCAAAAACATAAAAATACATTAATTTTGAAGCCCTTCTTTCTCCTTCGCGGTTTCCTTTGCTTTAACGCCAATTAAAATCTGTATGAGGACTTTAATCATTAATATTTTAAAATTTTAACTTTTTTCATAAACATCTTTTCTGTTTTCATGACCACCGTTCATTTTTATACTCTGTATCAAAGGTACATAGAGTATAATAAGTTTGTGATTTTTTAACGTCATATTTATCTCTGTGTATCAATTTAATCTCATGTATTCTACAAATCGGTTTCGACCTAGAGTTTGGCCTTGATTTGTATTTTGAACATGAAAACTCTGAAGATATAATTTATTGTGAAGTAAAATTCTATTTCGTAGTCTTCATTTGAAAACAAGGAACGAACCTTCTATCTATAATACTGTGGGAGGTATGAGGTTTTTTCCAATTTGCGGGGGCGTGGCAAAAATTAAAAATAAACTTGATCTGCCTGCAAGTATAAGAAGCAAAAGTCCCATACATGTCAAACCTCTATCTCTTACCATCTCTGAGATCTGTGCGTTCATACGGACAGACAGACAAACAGACGGACATGGCTTTTGCACAAACTTATTATACTCTATGTACCTTTGGTACAGAGTATAAATACTCCCAATGTAATATTAAGCTCTAGTGTTGTAAATCATTTAATAAGCTTTGGAGTCAAAGGACTTTAAGAACCGAGCCTATTATGAGTGGAGATTCCATATGCTATTCTGAACGTTTTTATACTCTGTGCAATGTCCGTCTGTCCGTCCGTCCGTCTGTCTGTCCGTATGAACAAACAGATCTCGGAGATGGTAAGAGATAGAGGATTGACATGTATGGGACATATGCTTCTTCTACTTGCAGGTAGATCAAGTTTATTTTTAATTTTTGCCACGCCCCCTCCCGCTCCCGCAAATCGGAAAAAATGTCATATCTCCCATAGTTTTATAGGTAAAATGTTCGTTTCTTCAGGACATATTTAGTAATCAACATTGTTTATCGATCTGCCAAAAGAATGGTAAAGATCGGATGAACGATAGCCGAGTTATAAGGAAAACAATCAAGTATGGGCAGCACCGGTCTCAATAATGATGGGCCGCACTTCACATGTACAGAGTATATTATGGTCGGGCTTGACCGACTTTCTTACTTGTTCTAGATGTTTTATTAAGCTTATCTGCCGATTTTAAGAGTCAATCAGCCAAAACCGATCAGATAACAGAATAAGTTTTTCATGTATTTAGCTCTTCTTGAACTAAACCGAAATTGTAGTTTCGGAACAGATTTGGGTTCAGCTTTTATTTTTAAAGCGGTTCGGATCAAGGTTCAGTTCACAGTAAAATTAAAGTTGGAATTACGCGTTCCTGGTAATAATATTGAAATATAATCTAAATTTTGGAAAATTTCATTTGTCACATTGACAGCTTTGAAATATTCAAATGAATAAAATTCATAAACTACTAGCAGGTGGGTTACTAGCGCTTTCAAATACTACTATGATCATTTTGCAATTTTCGGTTTTTGAAACCATTTAATGCTATGTAGCCTATGTCATGGTTATTACATATCTACCCTCAAAAAACAACTTACCATAAAAAGGGCCATTGCGCACACACTCCACATCCATTTACATTTAAAATTTTGTTAGTTTCCTTTACTGGGATTCAGAAGTTTTCTTAAAATTATGGATTATTTTCTTAATTTTAGGACAAAATGAACAAAATTTTAAGCGATTATTTTCTAAATCCAAAGGCAAAATTACCCTAAAATAAAGATAAGGTAATAAAGCGAATTCACTTATGAAAAAGTTTTCTTAATTATTCAAATTTATTCTAAATTTTAGGGCGATTTCAATTCTAGGGTGATATTCTAAAATATACAAAAATTATTATCTGAGTGTATGAGCCAAAATTCATCCGAGCACATACTCGAACTTTTGCACTTATAATATTAGTAAGTTATCGGTCAACTGGTCAAGAGTTGATGAAAATACTGCTTGGTGACATATTTCATTTATTCTTGCCAGATGTACTCTTTGAAAACTTCAAGATTCTAGGATTTGTTGACAATAGGAAGTGACACATAAAAGAAGGTCTGCAGGAAAATGCAAATTTAAAAAAGTTTTTAGCGTTCTGTGTTCTTCACATATATCAGAACAATACTGATGGACAACTGTAACCTCGAATCCGTGAGCTTGAAAAATTTCATATTTAATTGAATTTTCGCCAACTGTTCTGAATCATGAGTTGAACTAATTAAATGCTATGCAATCAAGACAATAGTAAATAGTCGACTGTTAGTAGCTGCAAATTAAACAATGTCCATCGATTCGCGTGCCAAACTTTAGCACATAGTTAATTATACCCGTCAACATATAACACTTAAGTGTAAGCATCACTTTACAAAATCCGAATCCGCGTTAAATGTTACTTGTCGCGTCGACTTTGGCGACTTTGGAGCATCGTTTGGTAAATTACTGAGTAACTGCTTGAGACACCACCACGTTTGTTGTCTTCTTCCACAATTGTGCAAATTTATGACGTTTGCAAATTCTGTACCAAAGATTCGAGTATAAATGCAGTGGATGCCGATGCACTTGCACCATTAGATACTTGGCAGAGCAACCGGACACTGCGTAAACAACAAGATGAAATTGGTAAATTGAAATCTAAGATCGGATTAAAAATCGAAGATGGAGAAGGTCACCTAATGAACTGCGAATCCTTCTTCACTTAGATGCTAGTCGTTGGCTTCCTGGCTCTGATTGCCCTGACCAGTGCCCGTCCCCAGAATGATGTAGAAGTGCTAGAGTACGAGTCGGATAACATTGGAATTGGTGGCTATAAGTTTAGCTATAAACTAAGCGATGGCACCACCCGAACTGAGGAGGGTACAGTTAACAATGCTGGCACCGAGAATGAATCGATCTCGATTCGTGGTTCAGTCAGTTGGGTGGCCCCCGATGGTCAGACGTACACAATTAATTTTGTGGCAGATGAGAATGGCTTCCAGCCGGAGGGAGCACATCTACCCAAGTAAGATGAAGGCGGTGGGAGCAACAATCTGTGTAAATAACCTGTAGATGGAGGAGAATAATGAGAGTAAAGTAAGTCGAATGTCTATTAGTCAGTCAGTCAATCAGTCAAGTGTTGTGCCTTGTTTTCTTTATAATTCTACATTTGTTGCATTAAAGCCGAACTTTCGGTTCCAGAAATGATTTGTTTTTGTTTACTAAGCCGAGGTCAGGGTTTGAGCCACAGAGAGACAATTAATTCTTCAGACTGCAAAAATGTTTTAACATCTGAAAAACTCGTTGTCATATACTCGTATATCTAGTGTTAAATCGATTATCTCATATTCCAATTAACACTAAGCTAGTGATATCAGGATAACGATGATGAGACTGCTAACTGGAGAATACTTTTGAGAAGTATAAATACCGAGTCTGCTTTTAACTCTAGAAACAGTTTCAGATAATAATACTCTTTAATAATACACTCCTGCGTGACTTCTGCTCCTACACGTGATGTCTCAATTGTTAAGAGCGAAAGTGAGGTTCTGGCCACTGGTTATAAGTTTGCATATGAAACCAGCGATGGCTCTAAACATGACGAAATTGGTGAATTGAAGAACGTTGGCACTGATGACGAGACTCTGCAGGTGCATGGCTCTTACTCCTTTGTGGGACCAGATGGTCAGATTTACCAAGTAACGTTTACGGCCGATGAGGATGGTTTTCAGCCACAGGGTGCGCATCTCCCTCATGTCTAAATAAATAAATAAATTTAACAGTTTCAAGCAAGAACTTTATTTTCTAAAGAAATGTGGGTATATATGTTTGAATGTATGCATAAATGTTTGTTCATTATCGGGGGTGACACGGAAATCTCTAGTGATTTTCGTATAAACGATTATATATGAAACTAAAACTGCTTGCATTTATATGTGAGGAGCCTCCAAAATGCTGTGCTAAAGAATTTAAGATTAAAATGCAAACGTTTATACGAACTAGAGACTTCCGTGTCACACCCGTATAAGAGTTTTCACAGTGCGTTCACCTCGATTTCGGTCGTTGTTAAGCTTTTGAACCGGTTCGAAAGCGGTAAGGTATGGTTCAAAAGTGGTTCATAGCCATATCTCAGAAGTTATTTACGGTATGAACTTAAAATGTGGGGTGTGGGTTGGTAAAGGGAGTTGCATATTTGAATGGATCAGAACCGGTTTTGAACCGGTTCAAAGGTGTTTCAGAGCCATAATTCGGAAATTATTTGAGCTATGAAGTAAAAAGTTTTTGATTACAAAGTTGGCCGAACCAGCCGGCTGAACTACAAAAATGGTTCAAGACTACATCTCAGAAATTATTTAGGTTGTGATCTGGAAAATTGATCTGCAAGTTTTAATTGTGAGTGTTAGCTTATTAACATATGTCCGAAATTATTTAAGAACTTTTTCAGCTTAAAACTGGACTCAAACAATTTCCAACAGATTAATGTTACTATCAACTTGCAGCCAGTTTAAATTTGAATATAAACGCTATCAAAAGAAATACATCCACAAAATGTAAGGAACCCGGGCTTTACCGAGCATAAAAAAATATTTGGCCTTTCAATCACTTGACCTTTGTGCTTCTAATTTTCGCACAAGAGCGGCAAATTTGAAGAAGCTTTTCATGGCTAGTTACTTCAAAGCTGGCGCCAATAGCTAGTTAAGGTGGGTTTTTATTAGATGTGCCGTGGCGGGATCGAGCCCACGACCACACCCGGTCAAATTGAGTGAGTGACCGGTTGAGTGACTTACAAACTGTCCAACAGATCGCGCATCTTAAGTGCCCAGTTAACTATATGGAAGCTGCACGATACATTCATCTGATATTCTTAAATGTCGGACAGGACACAGGAGATAGCTTAGAAACAGACGGAGATAAGGACCGATAAACGGTCAGGGCTAAATCAGCTCAGCTCGTCATGCTGATCAAGAATATATACTTATACTTTAATGTGGTCGGAAATGCTTCTATGCGTTACAAAAATCTGGACCATTTCAATGCAAGGGTTTAAACACGTTTTTGATTTCAATGGTAGGATCTTAAAACTTCATATTTGTTAGTATTCTAAGCCTTTTCATAAGTCGTGCAACCGACTATAGTATACTCTGTACCAACGAAATCGAATGCTCAGTATGTATTTGAAAGCAGCGCTTGAATTTTGTTTTGTTCATAGCTTGAGTATCTTTCATCCTTACGATTCCTTTGGCGGTTCGCTTTATAATCTTGATTACTACATACATATGTCTAGAAGGTACGAACCACCTAACTTTAAAACAAGTATAAGAAGTTTTGGTCCCATACATGCCATACGGACGGACTGACGGAAATGGCTATATTTCGGCTCAGCTGTTGATGCTGATCAAGAATATATATACTTTATGGGGTTGGAGATATACTCTGTGTACCTTTGGTAAAATGTCATAGTTCTGGAAAATAGTCATAGCATTTTATTTCGTTTTTGGAATTATTTAGTTTTTTTATAGACTCACATAGAGAAAATGAAAAAAATTATTCTCCTAAATATTTCGTCTGAAAGTCGCGGAAAGTCAAGTCAAAAAACTGGTTTTTCTCAAGTGTCCACAATACAATTCATAAAATAGTTTTTGCACATTTTTATCACCAATTTATAGACCCAAAAAATATTATTGAAACTTTCAACTAATTTTTTTAAGCTGTTAACCTATTGGGACACCTACAGTTGTTTGCGGGATTTTTCATTTAGAGGTCTCTTACAACATATAATTTTTGCAGACACATCCCAAATTCACTACTTGGTGAAAAATAATTAAACATTGAAACTAAAATCAAAAACTAGTTTTATTAAAGAACCGCTTAACCGATTTGGATTAATTAAGTATATGTTTTAAGAGTCGACAATACAATTAATGGAAAACTAAGCAAAAAACTGGCCTGAATGTTAACACTTAAAACCAGAGCTAGCAAATAACAATTGAGCGTTTTTTGTTGTCCAAAAATAACAGGTATTTACGGACCCTTTGAGCAAAAAGTCAGAAATGAACCGTTCACATCGGCTCATGAACGAATCGCTCAGTGCTTAACGAACAACCAATGGATTTGTTTGCATTTTGCTCAGCAAAATGCGATCAAAAAAGATAAAAGTCATTTGCGTTTGTGTGTGTGTATGTGTGAGTGAGGTATCTGTTTGGGCTTGCGACTCACACAAGCCACACAAACAAAAATGTTCAATGGTTATTTACGAGCTCTGCTTAAAACATAAGTGGTTCTAAGGAAGATACAGTTTATTGATTTTTGTGTTAATGTTTTATTGTTTTTAACCAAGACATTGTCGTCCGATATGATTGCATAAAGTAAATATGATTGGGGACCTCTTAATGGTAAAAACACAAAAAAACTGTTGGTGTCGCAATAGATTAACACTATAAAAAAAATATTTTTAAACTTCAATAATATTTTTTGGGCCTAAGAATTGGTAATAAAACTGAGCAAAAATTATGTTTTGTATTGTATTCTGGTCACTTACCACATATATTAAACACATTCCAATTGGTTAAGTGGTTCTTGGAAAAAATTTGTTTTTTGATTTAACTCTCCACCTTCATAACTCCACTCCAATAGCGACTATCAGAATAAAAATTTAGGAGAATGAGTTTCTCATTGATGGTTATCACATATTAAAATTTGGTGCTGTTAAGAGCGGGGGCAGTTTATGTATGCTTATTCGGCTAGGCCTTTTAATATACCTTCCGTAGAGGTATAAGAACCTTAAAACTACAAGAATTCTAAAAATTTCCAAATACATACATATATGTGTATAAAACTAGCTGACCCGGCAAACGTTGTTCTGCCATACAAATTGATTCTAGAATATTATATTTTTTTGAATTTTTCGGTTGTTATACTCTGTACCGAAGGTTTTCTGTTCTGTTCGATACAAGATCTGAACACAATCGGTCTGACTGCCAAGGCAGCTAGAACAAATTCTTTTTAATATTTGTCATATTAATTAAAGAATGTGATAGCTAAACATACTACTTAAAATTAGTGGTTGTAATTCCTGGTAGGGGACAATGGAAATATTGTCCTCCATCTTCTGAAATTTATCCAGCTATGTGTTTACCGAAGGTACAATTGGCTGAAAGTCGATATTAACCGCTCTTCATAGGGAAAACTCTGGCTGGGTGGCTCAGCGGCTAGTGTGCGCAACCGCTGTGCAAAAGGTCGTGGGTTCGATCCCGCCTCGGAACATCTAATGAAAAGTTTTTTCTTTGAATAAACTATACACCCGGCCGCACCTCTTTGCTGTTGGCGCCAGCTTTGTAGTAATTAGCCATGAAAAGCATACAAAGCTGCCGTTCGGACTCGGCGTTAAACTGTAGGTCCCTTTCTCTTGTGCTAAAATTAGAAGCGCACGAGCCAAGAGATTGAAAGAGGCTCGGCTTTGGCCATTTGGGGCTGTGTTAACTTGGCAAGCCTTGGGGCTGTGTCAAACTGACAAACCTTCCTGGGCAAGCGTAAGACAATCCTTAAAGATTCATTACAATCGGATGAACCGCAGAATTTTGCTTATCTCGCGGTTTTTGGAACATTTCCCGGCGTCGCCCGGGTCCATATGATTCTTATGACAGCGATTATATTCAAGCTAGAGCTGGCTGCAAGTCAATATGCTGCAATTCGATATAATCATTTTGGACCGTTCGATCTTTTCCTCTATTTACCCGTCTTCATGATAATCTAAACTCATCAATATTTTGCAAAAAAAGGTGGCTTTTTTGACCGTTTGGTTTATACCTCCTACTTAACCGTCTACAGTTGCCCTCTATCAATCTTCACAATAAACCAGGCTCAATTCATATAAATGCAAATTTTCTCAATCTACAGCTTCCATTTACCTACGCCTGCCTTGTAATATTAGCATTAAGCGCTTTCATAAATACTCAAAAGGTAATTTTAAAAATTCGCGATTTTTGGGCCTTAGAACTCTTCGCGGGCAAGAGTCCAACCATTGGCCAAATTTTCATTGTGCCAACTTCAGATTAACCATTTACTAAATAGTCCGAACAATGCCTAAGCATTTGGTTTGGATTGGAGAGCTCGTTCCTTAGAAATTACAACGAAAAGTGGCATTGAATTTTATATATTTAGACAAGACTGTATAACCTTGGCATCTCTACTAGATAAGCCAGCCAAATGTTCACCGAAGGGGCAAACAAAATCAGAACCAGACCAAAATTTGCTCAAAGGGACTCCTGCGGGAACACCGCGCCCATCTCTTATTTATGCTTATAGGACAATACTTTAGGTTTTAAAAATGATTGTTAATTTGTTAATATTTCCAGTAGCAACACAATGTTTTTGGCCTTTGTTGACTGCTGATTTGTCTGTAGAAACAAGATAGTGCACTGGCTCAGCTGCTTTTAGTTTTCATTTCGGTGACAATAGTCTGCTACACAATCATTGTGCAGGCCAAATGCAAAATGCTTTAGTTTCCAGTCAGACCGGAACAAATGCAAATTAAAACATAAATTTGAATTGAATTAATTTTTGGCAAGCTTCTGCCAAAATTTTTGCACCTTTGGCCTTTGGAGTTTTCGCATATAAAAACTTGCTGCAAATTGCAATCGAGCATCAAACAGTTGTTAGCTTTCCAAAGGAACAAACAGTACCTCTCTGCCTTCAACATGAAATTCGTTATCGTGCTTATCTTCGCCCTCTTTGCAATCGCCGCCGCTCGCCCAGGTGATGTTCAAGTCGTTCGTTCGGAAGCGGATGTAGGACCTGAGTCCTATAACTACAGCTTGGAGACTAGCGATGGTACCTCCAAGCAGGAAGATGGCAAATTGAAGGATGTGGGTACCGAGCACGAAGCCATCGTTGTCCATGGCTCATACTCGTGGGTGGATGAGAAGACTGGTGAACATTTCACAGTCACCTATGTGGCCGATGAGAACGGATTCCAGCCATCCGGCGCTCATTTGCCCGTAGCTCCTGCCGCTTAAGCGTGTCTGAGATATTGCAAGTCGAATTACCACAGCAAAGAGAATCAATAAATTTCTAAAAAAAATAATTTATCCGAATTTTTATTCTATTTTAATGGCTTGCTTCTAGTCTGCACGTTAGAATTATATACTTTTTGCCCGCTGAGCCCTAAATCAAAGTCAACCATTTTTAATTGGGTCTGTTTTAGACAAATCGATTAAAACCCGTTTATTTTTGACATTAAAGTTTATTTTGAGCTTAAAGTATCTGCAACTTCTGCAGATATAAGTATAAGATATAGTATCTAACTATTGCCCGATGGATTTGGAGTAAGACAATGGCTATTAGATAAAATTATTACACTGAGAACAAAATCAATCCAAGTAAAACCAAGATTATAGTCTGGAAACCAAGACGAAACGGTTTGAAAAATAGTCAACGCAGGGAAAAGCTCAACCCAAGTCTATAATCTCAACTTAAGTCTTAACTTAACAATCTTAGTCAAACAACAACAATCTTATTTTTAGTGTGAAAAATAAAAGGCTTGATTTTTGTTTTTTACTGTTTATATTTTTATACTCTGTACCAGAGGCACACAGAATATATTAAGTTTGTGCAAAAGTATGTAACAGCCAAAAGGAAGCATCTCCGACACCACAAAGTATATGGTATATACTTATTCTTGATGAGCAGCAACAGCCTAGTCGATCTAGCCATGTCCGTCTATCTGTCCGTCTGTCCGTATTTATTTATTAAAGGTTTAACAATGTTCAGTCAAACAGAATATAAAAGTACAAAATGTACTATGAGAATCCACTAATAACGATCTCCGACCCGGTGGGACTAATTTATTGGCTGAAGCCAGCTATGGTCCAACTCACAGCAAAGGTGGTCAGAGTGGACGTTATCTGGAGATTTTCAGTTAAGAAATGACATTAAGGCGTTTTTTACATTTAAAGTAGAGTAATCGATAGAAAACAGGTGATAGTACTCATTATAAGCAAGACATAGGCAACGGAGGGGGTCTCGATGAGCATAGTTGGTTAGGCGAGGTGAGAGGTAGATTGGAGTATAGTGGCGAGTTAATCTGGGTGGTACTGTCAATTTAACAAGGCTTAAAAGAGCCATGGAATCAATCTCACCCGCCAAGAGCTTGTGGACGAAAATGACTGCATGACAAATTCTCCGGGATTTGAGTGAAGGAAGGTCTATTAAACGAAGTCTTTGCTCGTATGGAGGTAAATGCCTGTTGGTGTCCCAGTTTAGTTCACGAAGGGCAAAAATCAGAAACTGCTTCTGAACCGATATAATTTGATCTTGGTATGTCAGATATTGCGGAGACCAAAGACTTGAGCAATATTCCAGATTTGGGCGGACCAGCGAGGTGTAAAGATGTTTGGTAGTGTAGGGATCATTAAATTCTTTAGACCATCTCTTGATAAATCCAAGTACACTTTTAGCCTAATTGCACATCACTGAAATTTGGCTGTTAAAGCTAAAATTGGGTTCAAACAGTATACCCAAATCATCGACTTTATAAATACGGTTTAACGAATTACTATTAATGGCGTATTCGTATAGATACGGCTTGGTTCTATGAAAAGTCATAATATTACACTTGGTAATATTAAGGGGGAGGCGATTCAGTAGGCACCAGGCACTCAGAGAATTCAGATCACTTTGTAATAGAAGTGGAGAAGCTGTATCGTTGAATGAGGCACATAGCTTGAGATCGTCAGCGTACATAAGGGCTGTTGAAAACGAAAGCACTTGAGGAATATCATTGATGAACAGGTTAAATAACAAGGGACCAAGATGACTGCCCTGTGGGACACCCGAGGTAACGTGAACAGTTTCGGATACAGCAGACTGAAAACGCACCCTCTGGGACCGGTTGGTGAGGTAAGATCTAACCCAGCCGAGAAAGTTGATTGGGAGACCTAATAGGCATAGTTTTTGTAGAAGTAAGTTATGATTAACAGAATCAAAGGCTTTGCTGAAATCAGTATAGATGACATCTGTTTGTTTTCGATTAAGAAATCCCTGATGTACTATTGATGATAATTCAAGTAGATTAGTGGAAACAGAACGCCGACGAATAAAACCGTGCTGGGATGGACATAGAATGGGTTGGCAAAAGTGCTGTAATTGGGAAGTAATTATGTGCTCAAAAAGTTAAGGTATGGCAGAAAGTTTACAGATTTGCTATGTCCGACCTGGACCCCTTTTTATGAATCGGAATAATAAAAGATTCCTTCCACAATAGGGGAAAGTCACCAAGCTCTAGGGATAGGTTAAACAGCTTTAGAAGGGGGGAGCAGAGGGAATCAGAACAATATTTGAGTACACTACTGGGGACATTGTCCGGTCCAGGTGAAAATGATGGCTTAAGTGCCTTTAAATATGATAATAGCTCACTATGATCAATTATTGGAGGGTAGATGCAGTTAGAGCGATTAATATGGTGAGGATAACTTGGAAAAACATCATATTTTGAATCTGGTGGAGCATAGCATAGTTGGAAAAAAGAGGCAAATAGGCTGGCTATATCACCATCATTGTCAGCATTTGCATTATTAAAATGCATTAAAGGGGGAAATTGTGTGGAGTTTCGTTTAGAGCGGACAAAATCATAGAATTTTTTAGGGTCGCTTTGAAAGTCTTGCTTGCATCTAAGAATATAATCATTATAACACTCCGTGTTAAGCTGTTCAAATTCAGAGCGCGCACCAACATATTTAACGTAGTCGGCATGAGATCCCGAGTGCTTATATTTTTTAAAAAGCCTCGCCTTTCTATTTTTTAGGCTTGTCAAGTGACGAGTGATTGCGAGAAGAAGTGGGAGGATTGACTCGAGGAACAGAGTCTTTAAAAATGCCGAAAAGAGCATCATAGAAAGCGCAAGCCGCACTCTCAACATACCGATGGCGGTCAACAAAGGACCAGTCATACTGAGAAAGTGAGAGATTTAGTGCGCAGAAGTCTGCCTTCTGAAAGCAGAATGTGGGTTCATGTGAAGCCGATAATAAAGCAGTTGTGGGCTGAGGCACTTCCATATCTATTAAAAGAGTAGGATGATAGGAGTCTTCTGGGACAGATAATGGAATTGTTCTAGTGACTGTAGAAAAAGATGGATCAGATGTAAAAACCAAATCCAGAACTTTGTGCTTACAGTTTAGAACAGAATTTAATTGACCAGGTGACAAATCAGCCATGCAGTCCACGAACTCGTGACTATCCAAAGGGTATAGAATGGTTGGATCATCAGAAATGGTCCAAGATATATTAGGAAGATTAAAATCCCCTACTACCAATAAACGATCGCGGTCGCTTAAAAGGGATGCTACATGCTGAATGCGTAAGGCAGGTAGCAGATAAGTAGAAAGGTCAGAAAAAGGTGGAACATACGAACAGGTTATATAGGCATTATAGGCATGTATGTAAACCTTAACCAACAGATCTCAGAGATGTTAAGTGATAGAGGTTTGACATGTATGGGACTTATGCTTTTTATACTTGCAGGCAGATCGAGTTTATTTTCAATTTTTGCCACGACCCCTCCCACCCCCACAAATCGGAAAAACGTCATATCTCCCACAGTTTTATAGATAGAAGGTTCCTACCTTCTGGAGAGGTAGAGGTCCGACGTGTAGGGGACATAAGCTTCTTATACTTGCAGGCAGATCAAGTTTTTTTTTACAATTTTTGCTACGCCTCCTCGCGCCCCTGCTATTTAGAAAAAACGTCATATCTCCGTCAGTATTTAGATGGACATATTTTTCAATCAAGCGTATTTGTCGATCCGCGAAACGAGTGGTAAAGATCGGATAAACGGTAGTCGAGTTATAAGGACAATAAATAATTATGGACAGCACCGGTCGCAACGGTGATGGTCAGCACTATATTATAGTCGGGCTTGACCGTCTTTTGTACATATGGGCATTTCCTCGGTGGACCAAAAATTTATAAGTACTAATAAACACTTTTTTTTGTTCATATTTTTATCGGGATTAAATTAAACTAGTTTGAACCAATCTTAAATTTACTGATATTCCATTTCGAGATTTTCAAATGCAAAGTCGAGCAATTACCATTTTTCTTATTTTTATCATTTTGCTGGTTTTTTTCCTAAACAAACAAACTATGTGAGTGCAATTAACAGTAAGTTTTTTTTTTGGATTATCAAAGAAACCACAAAAGTAATTTAGAGAAAAATTTGTCACATAACGTATGTCACGTAACGTATCTTAATGAGTCAAATATAAAAAACACCAACGTTTATTTTTCAACGAATCAGCACTAAATATGTAATAACATGATTGTAGATCGTATTAAAATAAGTTGTATTAAGAAACTCGAACGGGTTTCGCAGATTTTTTAATTTATTTGAAAGCCAAAAAAACGCACTTCCATATTCTGTCACATAACGTATTCCTTTTTGTCTGCCAGTATGTTGGGACCTTCTCTTTCTAAAACTCAGATAATACATTAAAAATAGTGCTACTAAAAAGCTATTAAAAAACCAATATGGACAAATATATTGTACAATTTTTCTGTTTTTTTTTTTTAATGATGATGAAGGTTAAGAAATTCGTACGACTGTCGCGTGCGTGCTGTGGAAATGCCCATATACGCTGCACACTTGTCGGAACCGGCCGGATCGGATGACTGCAGCCAATGGCTGTCATAGAAACGATCGGTCGAAAAATTAGTTCTAATGAGAAAAACTTTTATGTTTTTAATGGAATCGCCTCCAAAATTCGTATTTCTTAGTTGACTGTGCTTTTTCATGATTCCACTTAGTTTGGTCGACATCGGACATGTCAGAGGGTATTATAAAATTGTGCGGATGTTTGTAACGCATTGAAGGAAGCATCTCCGACCACATAAAGTATATATATTCTTGATCAGCACGACGAGCTGAGTTGATTTAGCCCTGTCCGTCTGTCCCTCCGTCAGTTTTGAAGCTATCCTCACCAAGCTTTGCCCGAAGTATTTTGGTACAAACACGCTGCACATTTGTCGGAACCGGCCGGATCGGATGACTATAGCATATTGCTGTCATAGGAACGATCAGTCCAAAAACTAGTCTTTGTGAGAAAAACTTTTTTGTTTTTAATGGAAACGCCTCCAAAGTACGAATTTTCTAGTTTACTATCCTTTCCCATGATTTCACTAAGTTTGGTCGAAATCGGATGACTATAGCATATAGCTTCCATAGGAACGATCGGTCGAAAAACTAGTTCTAGTGAGAGAACCTTTTTTGTTTTTATTGAAAACGTCCTTTTTATTGGCATGTTCTTATTTTATATTTATTAACATATTTCTACAAAGTTTTATCAAAATCGGATAACTATAGCATATAGCTGCAGTATGAATGACCGGTCGAAAAAGAAGTTCTAGTGAGAAAAACTTTTTAGTTTTAAATGGGATCGCCTCCAAATTTCGTAATTAACAATGTATTATGCTTTTCCAAGATTTCACCAAGTTTGGTCCAAATCAGACATCTATATAGTATAGATCCCATAGAAAAGTAAGGTCCAAAAAGTAGTCTTAGTTAGAAAAATTTTTTGTTTTCAATGGAAGCTGCAAGGGTATACAAAACTTCGGCCGAGCCGAAGTTAACTTTCCCCTATTTTTTTATACTCTGTTCCCATTGAAAATGGGAAAAGGGGGATCATGAAGTTGTGCAGAAGAATGTAACAGGTAGAAGGAAGCATTTGCGCCCCTATAAAGTATATATATTCTTTATCAACAGCCGAGCCGGTTTAGCCATGTCCGTCTGTCCGTCCGTCTGTCCGTATGAACGCGTCGATCTCAGAGATCGTCGATCTAAGAGCTAGAGCCACAAAGTTTTGCATGTAGGTAGGCTTATACCCGACTCAAGTCGAGTTTGTTTCAGATTTGGAAAATTCCTCCCCTCCCCCCTTTAAGCGCAAAGAACTGTCAGAGCCACAACTTTTAAGTTAGACCTTTGAGACTTCATCAAGGAAGGCCCAATATCTATATTGAATATTTCTGAAAAGTTCAATAAGATCGAACAAAAAACACCGAAGCTATATACGAATCAATTTTGCCTGTGGAAGAGAAGGGGGCCTTGCATTGTCAGTTACCGCGCTTGCGCGTGCTTGTGTTCGTATGTAAGTGTGTGTGTGTGTGTGTATGTGTGAGTGTGTGTATATGTGTATGAAAACACAAGAAGTCAAGGAAACAGGGTATTTTGTGGTCGAGGCACTCGACTACAGCTCCCTTACTTGTTTAACTTAAGACGAGTGCATCGTCTTATTTTTTTAAGATTTTTTTTTTCTCAATTTTAGGGCTTTATATTTTAATGGTTAGTTTTATTAAGATTCAGGTCAAAAACCACCAATTTAGGAAAATTTTTTTAAATAAATAGATTTTCGGTGTCCTAGAAATCTCTTTCGGTTGGTTTCAAACCTCTCGTATTTTGTTAGGAGATTTTGGCAAACCAACCAGAAGCGACTTCACGAACCTTCGCAGTTTAGCACTGTTTTTGTAGTAGGACCATAATCTTATAAACTCACCTTTTAACTAGACTTTCGACACCGACGGATTTCACGAGCGATTTGCAAACCAACTTCGGTTGGTTTCTCTAGAGATTTCCTGGACACTCCCGAATAAGTAAGTAAGGTAGTAAGGTATAAGAACTTAAATGAACCTTTTCGAAAAATTTCAGCTTCCTAGCTCGACTGGTGTACAAAATGCCAGAGTTTTGAACATTTTTCAATTAAGTTTTTATCATTGGAAATAAAATTACACAGTAATTTCTTTTATAAACAACATTTTTATTTCAATCAGTAAAAGAACCTAAGCTTCTGGGGCAACAGGTAAATGAGCACCCTGTGGCTGGAAGCCGTTCTCGTCAGCAGTATAGCTAACTTTATAGGTAACGCCATCATCGCCCAAATACTGGAAAGATCCATGAACGGCCAGGGACTCATGATCTGTGTTAACGTTATTGAGTTTACCCTCAGCTTCGGCAGCTTGTCCGTCGCTAGTTTCCCATCTGTAAATTGAATTCATTTCCCAAGGAATGGAAAGGAGTCAGTCAACGAATGTTCAAGCGTGTAGGCTTACTTACGAATATTTAAAGTCTTCGGGTCCCACCTCCGAATCATAGCGAACAACTTGTGCGTCGTTAGCGAAGGCCAGAGCGAACAGGGCAACGAAAACAATGACGAACTTCATTTTGGTTATTTCTTGTGTAGCGCGTTGAATGGCTTCAAAGTGAACTATACTGTTTGGGTCTGAGCAATCTGCGTATTTATAGTCTGATTTGGGAGTAGTTTACGATTTGCATCACAAATTTTGCAGAGGAAACTAGTTTAATATTTGGTCAAATGCAAAAATAAAATAAAAACACAAATATAAAATGAAATGAATATTTTATAAAAACTTGAAATATTCGTGTATGTTTCGAATGCACATGAAAATGCACAAACTATAATATATATAAGTTTACATTTAATGTATTTAAATTTATTGAGTTTAGTTCAGAGTTTTACCTGCATCTTTAACGTGTTTTGTACATACGAGAAAAGAAAGCACGCGTAAAAGAAAATAGTGCTCTATTTTCGCTGTATTTTCTATTGTCTGAGATTGCACATTTTCAAAACTCAAATAAAATTTTTTCCATGATTTTTTATCACAAATAAATGACCACTAAACCTGCTTTAAATTAATATTTGCATGCACTTGGATTGAACGATCGCAAAGTACTGATAACAAATGATGATTTTTGATGGTAAATAAAGTAAAATTTCATATTTACCTTTAATCGAGCTTTACTTGATCTCATTAAGTTGTTTTTGTATTTCTTTTATGTTGGTAAAAATTATTCACAAGATGATTGAGACCATTAGAGTAAATAAATAAGCAAACAAATTTAGGAGAAAATGATTCTAAACTTAGCCAAGAGCGAGAAACCCATATCTTCAGTACTTAGATCAATTCTCTAATAGTAAGAACTAAGAAAAGCTGTAAGAATATCTAGTGAACAAGAGAGTTGTCGATAGTTTGAGGGTAAAATTTGGCGATTTAAACAAACAAAGTACAAGCTCGGGTCGGGATCGGGACGGGATCACAATTGCTTTCCCGCGTCCAGCTCTATTATACACCTACCTATAAAGTACAGAATATTCAAGAGAAATCTTAAGGACGAAAAAAAAACTAAAAAAATACTACAGGAGGTTGCCATACTTGTCAACTTGGAGTTACTCACTTGAAGGGTTGATGATCTGCTCTTTGCCAGTGACAAGCTTATATTAGTTCTTGAAAACTAAATACTTAAAAATACATATATTGTAAAATTTAAGTTCATTTGAATAACTCTTGGATAATTTAAATTTTGAATCCATTTAAATATTGAAAAAAGGGGAAAGTTAACTTCGGCTCGGCCAAAGTTTTCTATACCCTTGCAGTTTGTTTTTCTAAATAAGACTACGTTTCGGACCTTACTTTTCTATGGGAGCTGTACTATATAGATGTCCGATTTCAACCAAACTTAGTGAAATTGTGGAAAAGCATAGCAAACTGTTAATTACAAAATTTTCTAACTAGAACTTCTTTTTCGACCGATCATTAATACTGCAGCTATATGCTATAGTCATCCGATTTTGACAAAACTTTGCAGAATTGTGTAAAATGATAAAAAGTAAATATATGCCAACGTAAGGGACGTTTCCAGTAAAATCAAAAAAGTTTTTTCTAAAAGAGCTAAAACAAAAAGTTTTTCTAACTATTTTTGCTATACACTGTGATCCCTTTCTCTTGTGCGAAAATTTAGAAGCACACAAGCCAGAGATTGAGAGGAGCTCAGCTTTGGCCCTTGGACTGTTAAGGGCATTGTGACAACAGTCTGATAACATTCTGACAACAGAAACGTATTGTGACATAGGAAACCACGGTGGTTAGAGCGAGACGGAAATTGTCAAAAATACCTCGGAGAGCGAAAATGTCAGCGAACAGCTGATTATTGTTTTGAGTGAAAAGTTGTCGACGCAGCAGATTGTGCTTCTATATTAAATCTTCTTTGACAGAGTATAATAAGTTAGGGCAAAAGTAAGTAACGGGCAGAAGGAAGCATCTCCGACCTTATAAAGAATATATATACTTGCTCAGCATCAACAGCCGAGTCGATTTAGCCATGTCAGTCTGTCCGTCCTTCTGTCCGTCTCTCCGTCCGTCAGTCCGTATGAACAAACAGATCTCAGAGATGGTAAGAGAAAGAGGTTTGATATGCATGGGACATATGCTTCTTATACTTGCAGGCAGATAAAGTTTATTTTAAATTTTTGCCAAGCCCCCTCCGGCCCCTGCAAATTGAAAAAAAACGTCATTTCTCCCACAGTTTTAAAGATAGATGGTTCGTTCCTTCTGGACATATTTAGTAATCATGATTATTTATCGATCCGCGAAAGGAATAGTAAAGATCGGATGAACGATAGTCGCGTTATAAGGAAAACATACAATTATGGGCAGCAACGGTCGCCACGGTGATGGGTAGCACTTTACAGGTACAGAGTATATTATAGCCCTGTCCGTCTGTCCGTATGAACGCGTCGATCTCAGAGACTATAAGAGCTAGAGCCACAAATTTTGTAGATAGGTGGATAGGATAGGTGTAGATAGGTGTATGCCCGTTTCAAATCGAGTTTGTATCAGATTTGGAAAATTCCTCCCCCTCCCCCCTTTAAGCGCAAAAAACTGTCAGAGCCACAGTTTTTAAGATAGACCTTCCAAACTTTACATATATCAAGTAAGGCCCAATATCTATCTATTCTGAAAAGATCACTAAGATCGGACAATAAACTCCGAAGCTATCTATGAATCAATTTTGCTTGTGGGTGAGAGGGGGTCTTGCATTGTCAGTTATCGCGCGCGGCCGCATGCCATGCGTTTGTGTGTATGTTGGAGTGTGTGTATGTGTGAATGTGTGTGTATGTAAAGGAAAACACACGAAATCTAGGGAACAGGGCATTTTGTAATCGGGGCACTCGACTGCAGCTCCCTTACTTGTTTTTTACTAGCAGATATCTGGCGTGCGTTGCAACGTTCTATTTTAAACACAAAACGAATGGAAGAAAATCCCTCTACAATTAATAAGTTCGCCTTAAAAAAGGAGTCAAAGGCGATTCACCATATAATTTAGATAAATAATTTCTTATAATAGGACTGTGACTTTCTAAAGTTAAGATAGTATTTACTATTAGCTAGAAAATATTTTTTTAATTGTAGAATTGTAGAAAAATATTTCTAGATTTCAGAAAAACATTTCTATATTTTAGGAAAAAAAAACGAGAGCTTAAGTTCAAGTCGGTCCTGTCCGATTTCGATATACCCGTTACTCGGGGCAATTAGTGTTTAGTAGCCTTTACCTATGTTAATTAACAGAGCATTAACATTAATGTGATCATTTCAACATTATGTGAGCAAAAAGTGCATGTAGCGCCAAAAAGTATGCAACGCTTTTTATGACCTTTATAACTGTGCCATTTATTATCCGATCTTTATGAAACATTCACAGATTGTAGATATTGGGCACACTGCAAAATATGAGCTTGACATCTTAAAAATTGTAGGAGTTATTCAACATTTTTTTAATATGGGGGCGGGAGGGGCCGTGACCAAAACTTTAGTCAGATTCTGAACAGAACAGTTGAACAAAAAAATTGAAAAAATACTCTCACTGGTTGAGCAAAGACTGCTTTGGGAAACAACAGGGGTGAGATATAGTTTCGGTTCCATTTCTCAAGGTGTCCTATGCTAACAGTTTTTTTTCTGACTGCCTGTAAAATGGGGATACTTTTTGAGAGCCAAAGCCCAATTTTCACGACCTGATCTCTCAGGTGAGTTTTGTATCTGAGTATCTGTCAGCCCGTGTAAACAGGAGTCTGAGCCTACTCAGCTGAGCGCTCAGGTGTAATAGAACCAGCTTAAATTAAACCGACCGCAAAGCAGAACGCTCAATGAACCATTGTTTTTGCAACTGAGTCAACTGCGCTTCTCAGACATGTGTAAATGCTGAACTAAGTTCCTCAGCTGAGTTTTTTGACATTCAGGTAAGAAAAACTCGGCTGAGCGATCGGTCGTGTAAATTGAGCTTAAGTAAACCAAGCTCTATGCTTTCGCCCAATAATGAAAAAACCCATTAATATTTTCTCTCTCACACCATTTCCTTACAATTGTAAACATTTTGCATAAAATAATCCATTTATTTTATTTTGTCTTTTCTTTTAGTTTATGTTGATCGCACCGTTGAATAACTTAAGGAGCAACTGGCAAATGAGCGCCGGATGGCTGGAATCCGTTCTCATCGGCCACATAGGTGACTGTGAAATGTTCACCAGTCTTCTCATCCACCCACGAGTATGAGCCATGGACAACGATGGCCTCGTGCTCGGTACCCACATCCTTCAGCTTGCCATCTTCCTGCTTGGAGGTACCATCGCTAGTCTCCAAGTTGTAGTTATAGGACTCAGGTCCTACATCCGCTTCCGAATGAACGATTTGAACATCACCTGGGCGAGCGGCGGCGATTGCAAAGAGGGCGAAGATAAGCACGATAACGAATTTCATGTTGAAGGCAGAGAGGTACTGTTTGTTCCTTTGGAAAGCTAACAACTGTTTGATGTTCGATTGCAGTTTGCAACAAGTTTTTATAGTCGAAAATGCAAAATGCCAAGGGTGAGCTTGAATGAAATTTGGCTAATCAATTCTGAGTGATAATTATGTAGATGTTTATGCAACTTCGTTGTGTTATTGTTTCCGGTCAAACTGGAACGCGAACTGGTGAACTGCAAGCGGGCGGGTGTTTAGAGATTAGAAAAGATGCAAGACAAAAGACCTGAGGAATTCGATTTTTTTGCCGCGTTTTATTTTATAATCAAATTAAACTTTCTACCAATACAGAACAGCTCTCGGTTTGCGAACCAAAATTCTTAGTTGCCAATGGGCACATTGGGCAGATGGGCACCCTCGGGCTGGAAGCCATTCTCATCAGCAATATAGTTCACCGTGTAGGTCTGTCCGTCATCGGCCACAAAGGAGAATGAACCTCTTACAACAATTGCTTCCTGTTCGGTACCTGCATTTTTCAGTGTGCCCTGCTCCTCATGTTTTTTGCCATCGCTGGTCTCCAAACTGGAACAAATTTCGGTTACAAGCTGCTTAAAGCGATTGGTTCTCTTTTAACTCACGCAAAATTGTATCCCTCAGGTTGTACATCCGATTCCAGGCGCAGTATTTGGGCTTCGGCATCGGGTGCTGGGGCAGCCAATGCGACAGCCAGGAAAGCAGCAAAGACAATGGCAATTGAGTATTTCATTTTGTGATTACTTTTTAATTTTTGAACTTCGTCTTGAACTTGTGACCGATGGTTGATTTGTGATGGTCTCTGGTGCTGGTCCAGGCGTTTTTATAGTCGATACCAAAGGCCGCGAAAATAAAAATGACTAATTACACACGCCGGGCACCAAAGCTAACAAATTGGCTTGAAAAACGTACCAAAAATACAAAAAATCAAAAACAAAAACTTCTAAGGCAAACAAATCGATGCCGTTTATAGGAAATACCTCATCATCATCATCGGCAGCAGCTTGGACAACGCATTTACATTTTTCGTGAATCAATCAAACCCCATCGAAGTTCAATTCAATTTTTGTTTAATCCATGGGTATTCATTGCCAGAGTAGCCACAAAAGATGGTTTACGTTAAAGCAAAAAAAAAAATGTTTCTCTCGCCACTTTTTTTTTTTCGCCCTTTTTACTATCTGCCCCAAAGGTAATCTTCTAAAACTTAACAGTTTGTAGTGTAAAGTTATGACATTTTACAGAAGTTACCACAATTAGTCACTTACATGCTTGATAAATTGACATTGCAGAGCCTAAATGAAGTAAATGATGGGGGATGGAAATTAGGCCGCGGTCGGCGGCCTCATTGCATTTTCCAAAATGAATTTAGGCCGCAATATCCAAATGAAATTAGACCGCCCGGCCTTAATTCATTTCACGAATGAAATAACACCGCCCATGGTCATATGCGATTGCAGCCTAGAATCATTCATAAAATCAAATTTAATTTTTTGATCGGCCATAAAAAATACATTCAAGACTAGAAAATTCTATCAAAATTCATTTCTTTCTTTTTTCTTCATTTTTCAAAATGAATTAAGGCCGCGATTTCAAAATGAAACTTGGCCTCGCAGTCAAATTCATTCTACAAAATAAATTTGGGCCGCGATGTCAAAATGAAATTAGACCGCGCGGTCCTAATTCACTTTACAAATGAAATAAGACCGCCCGGACAAAATTCATTTTGCAGAATGAATTAAGACGGCGCGAAAAATGAAAGAAGGCCGTGCGGTCTAATTTCATTTTGTGGTCGCGGCCTAAATTCACGCGGCCTAATTTCACAGAGCCGTAAATAATCTTGAGGAAGTTCTTGACCATCAACTTAAATTTAACTCTCATGTAACTGCTACAGTTAATAAGGCCAGAAGTGTTCTTGGGTTTATCTAGCGGTGGTCGAAAGAATTTGACGATCCCTACACTACCAAGATTCTTTACACTTCTCTAGTCCGTCCTACTCTTGAATATGGATCATGTGTGTGGTCTCCGCAATATTCGACCCTTCCAGATACAATAGAATCTATTCGATCCCGCCAAAGTCAGATCTGAAGTAGAATGGCTTTAGTTATTACCAGTGTAATATGCTTTTCCATGATTTCACCAAGTTTAATCGAAATCAGACATCTATATAGTATAGAAAAGTAGGGTCCAAAGAGTAGTCTTCGTTAGAAAAACTTTTTTGTTTTCAATGGAAGCTGCAAGGGTATACAAAACTTCGGCCGATCCGAAGTTAACTTCCCCTATTTTTTTTTAATGAAAACGTCCTTATCATTGGCATGCTATTATTTTATATATTTTTACACAATTCTACAAAGTTTGTTCGGATGACTATAGCAAACATATAGCTCCCATAGGAACGATCGGTCTAAAAACTAGTTCTAGTGGGAAAAACTTTTATATTTTTAATGAAAACGTCCTTATCATTGGCATACACTTATTTTATATACTTTTACACAATTCTACAAAGTTTGTTCGAAATCGGACTACTATAGCATACATATAGCTCCCATAGGAACGTTCGGTCTAAAGACTAGTTCTAGTGGGAAAAACTTTTTTATTTGTAATGAAAATGTCCTTACCATTGGCATACACTTATTTTATATACTTTTACACAATTCTACAAAGTTTGGTCGAAATCTAATGACTATAACATATAGCTCTCTTAGGAACGATCGGTCGAAAAACTAGTTAGAGTGAGGAAAACAATTTTCTTTTTAATGAAAACGTACTTTTTATTGGCATATTCTTATTTTATATAATTTAACACATTTCTACAAAGTTTTACCAAAATCGGATGACTATAGCATTTAGATCAGAGGCAGGCAAGAAATACATTCACATTTTTGCATTGGTGTGTGTGAGAGCAGCGCAAAAGTTTCTCTCTTTTCCAGTAGCAACGACTGAGTCGCGAACACGTAACGCAGCGGAGGTTTAACAGTTTATACCTTGTGTGTGGAAGCAGCGCTGCGTTGAGATTTTTCGTATGCACGCCAGATAGCAAGCTGCCGGCCCCTGATTTAGATGCAGGATGAATGATCAGTCGAAAAAGAAGTTCTAGTGAAAAAAACATTTTTGTTTTAAATGGGATCGCCTCCAAATTTCGTAATTAACAGTGTATTATTCTTGTCCATGATTTCATCAAGTTTGGTCGAAATCAGACATCTATATAGTATAGATTCCATAGAAAAGTAAGGTCCAAAAAGAAGTCTTAGAAAAACTTTTTGGTTTTTAATGGAAGCTGCAAGGTTACACATAAGTTCGGCCGTACCGAAGTTAACTTTCCCCTATGTTTTTAACTTAGAAACCATCCCTGGCAAGCACTCACCCATTTCCTAAATTTTCATCGCAATCGAATGAACGGTATAGGCAGGCATAAGGGACAGACAGACTGACAAACATTCATATTAATATATAAAGACTAGCATAGCACCCGGCACGCTTCGCTACGCCGCCGTCAGTCTATACTGACATCACATAAAACCGATATAGATTTTCTTTTCCGACCGGGTTTGGGTAACATTACCGTTATCGTCATCGTTATCGTAACCGTAATCTGTATCGTTATTGTTAATGATTTCGTTATCGATACCGTTATCGCTGTCGTTATTAAATTTTTTATAGTTATCGATACCGTTATTTATATTTTTATCGTTATCGATAACGTTATCGCTTTCGCTATCGTTATTGCTATCGTTATCATTATCGATATCGTTATCGATATCGTTATCGTTATCGCTATCGCTATCGCTATCGTTCTTGTTATTGTTACCATTAATTCTTAAACTATCCTTACAAAAAAATTCTAAAGCCAATCGGATGAAAATAGGTTTTTGGCTGAAGAGTTTTCAATGAGTTTTCCGACCCTAAGGTCAAATTTTCCCACATCAGACATTACATTACAAATTATTTCACTTACTATCCTTACAAACCGCTAGAATTTCCAGCATCGGAAAGTCACATTTCTTACAAACCGAATTTCAAGTCAATCGGATGAAAAATAGATTTATGCATATCCTTGTGGGCGGATTTTCCGAAATCGAGAAAACACGTGTCCAATTATTTCGCATACCATGCTTACAAGCCGAATTTCAAGTCAATCGAATGAAAAAGAAATTGTTCGACTCTCTTCCGGCATTTCCGGGTGGAATTTTCCAAAGTCGCGTCTTAGTACGCACTTTCACCACATAAGGAAACTCCTGTCCAAATTTCAGCCCTCTGGCTCTTACCGATTAGGCTGTGCGACGGTCACCAGTCAGTTAGTCAGTCAGGTTGAACAGTTTTAAGTATACGTATATATAGATTGCCAAGGTTATGTTAAAGTAATTTTTTCAACGGTCATGCTACCTTTTACCAAATGTTGTAACTTCAAACCAAGTCTACGCCAACTACTTTAAATTTAAAATTGTAGACAAGGGCAACAGTACGTATAAGTGATAAACTTAACATCCATTGCGCAGACACTAGCACCCATTTTTTTCTATTTTAGTGTTTTTATGCCTTTTTTAAATCCAAATGCACTGTATAAGTACATTTGTATGACCTTACATTTTTCCTAATGGACACAAGCAAGTTAAGGTTTCCCAGACATGATTACACCCACCACCATAACACACATGCATAACTGTGTAGGGTGAAGCTGTGGCTATTAATAGCAACAAGTGAATTGGAGACACAGACATTTTTCTGTCCTTACAATTCACAAGTTCATATTCGGCCACTTCATTAGTTTATATATGCAATTGGTTATGGCTTTTGATGTGGAAAGCGGATAACATCTCACTGACTAGTCTAGATTGGTAGTAGACGAAACGTGATCATGTCTGGGGCACCTTTACAGGCTTTGGTCCATATCTTTATATCATATGTTGTTGATTTCTAGAAAATTATTGAATTATAATTTTTTCCCGACTTTGAGGCGGCTAAAACTAGCACTTCTGACTAAAATGAAATCAGGTCGTAAAACCTCAAAAACATAAAAATAAAGTCATTTATATAAAAATCAAGTATGAAAACTTGCATTTGCAAATTGAATATGCTTAAATTTAATTATACCATGCATATTTTTTATATGAGTATGCGTTGCAAGCTACTGTGCAAAATTATAATACCCTTTGCAAGGGTATAAAAACTGTGGGAGTTATGAAGTTTTTTCCAAATGGCGGGGAAGGCAGAGGCGTGAGATCTAAGCGTTCTTACGGACAAACAACCGGACACGGCTAAATCGACTCGGCTTTTGATGCTGATCAAAAATAAATATTCCTTATAGGGCCGTGCTTTCTTCAGGATGTTACATACACTTGCACAAATCCAATATTCTGTGTTTACCTTCGGTAAAGAGTGCCAAAACATAGGGGCCCTGAAAATCATGAAATCCTGTATGATAACAAAAGCCAAAGCGAATTATCCCCATAAAGCATCTGCGAAAATGTTTATGATGGCTATTTTCTGCCATTATTTAGCTCTTACAGATCGCTTGTTTCAACTCGTATTTTAAAGAAATTGTTGGCACTTTGGTTACATCCGTAAAACAATATGTTTGTGGTTGTTTAAGCAATAATCATAAATTTATTCAAGCTTCTGGAGCCACTGGCAAATGAGCACCCTGTGGCTGGAAGCCGTTCTCATCAGCAACATAGGTAACTTCGTAGGTCTGGCCATCAGGACCAACATATCGGAATGAGCCGTGAACGGAAATAGCTTCATTCTCTGTGCCCACATTCTTAAGAAGACCTTCTTCGCTGGCGATAATTCCATTGCTGGTCTCATAACTGCAAGAAATGGTTTGAGTATGTTTTGTTTAATTTGGGTACCGTTGGCGAGGCGGCCCTTTATTGAAGACTTACGATGATTTAAAGCTTTCAGGTCCAACATCAGAATCCGCTCGTAGAACCTGTGCATCTTGATCAGCCAAAGGAGCAGCCAAAGCTACGGCAAAGAGGGCAACAAACACAACGATGAATTTCATGTTGAATGTAAATATTTGGCTATTTTTGGATATCGGCTTCAAGTCGAGCAAGTGGAATGAATGTGTGGTATACGAAGCAAGTCGTTTGCTTTTATAGCCAAGCTCCAATAGCTCGAACAGAGATTTATAAATTATGCTAATATATGAAATTACCTAAATTAGTTTGCTAAACAGTGGATTTTTTAATGCCCTTGCTAGTGTTAAATTTATAGAGCATTTTTAGGTTGAAAGAGTCAAATGTATATGTTAGTAGTTTATTTTGAAACGAGTCTGCGGACACACTGGTCAGAATAGGCACAACCACCGACCTCCTTTCAGAGAAGAGCAGGATAGGGATACTTATGGCAAAAATGCAAGTTTCACAAAAAAGCCGAAATATTACGACTCGCTACGGACCAGTGGAAAAACCTTTCTTCCTGTGCGGAAGCGGGACTTACGCGGCTAGCATTCGACCTTAAAAGTACTAATACACTTTTAAGTTACAGAAGGGAACATTTATCACATCTGGTAGGGGCCCTGACAGGTCATTGTCTTATAGGCAGAAACGCAGTACGCTTAGGCGTACTGGAGGAAACGGTTCAGCACCTTCTGTGTCATTGCCCCGCTTTAAGGAGAAGGAGATTTAAGTTTCTTGGTCAACCTCTTCTACTCAAACTATCAGAGAAACCTCAGCTCTACTTAATTATATTCTGTCCAAACAATAGTTCAGTACTGAACCACTCTAGGGTTTAATAGGGTTTAACAGGGAATAATTGGCATCGCAACGGGCCCACTTGGCCAATGTAGGAGAGCGACTTGTCGTTCACCTAATCTAATCTATTCTCATCTAATCTAATCTATTCTATATGTTGGTAGGTTAATCGGGGGTGTCCCAGAAATGTCTGAGATTGTCTTTATCTCTTTATTATACCCTGCACCCATTAAAAATGGGTAAAAGGGTATCATGAAGTCAATGGGCGTGCTCAGCAGAAAGATTGATCGCTGAGCAGATATCAGAATAATAAATATACAATTGCAACTCGTGGTGTCACTAGCACTAAAAAAGAGCGTACTTTTTCCTCTATACATGCTCCTCTATCATGATACGTTAAATTGTAGATCTGGAGAAACAGCGATGGTAACATCGATGCAACGATGTTTTCATCGAAGCTGAAAACATCGATGGTTTTTTCCCACTATCGATACATCGAAAAAACCCTTTGACTTCGCAGACTTAACGATGTGATTTCAAAATGTAAGCGAATTGATTTTAATTTTAAATCAAGTTCTGTTGCCAATGAAAAACTAAAACAGACTTATTCAAGAAGTCCCCACCCGGTGGGGCCGACAATTTATCCACTTTTTACTTTGAACTTTAAAAGCCCCCCAACCGTTGAACGCCGAAGAAATTGAAACTTTTCAAGAAACGCCAAGAATCCTAACCCTTTTTAACGAGGCCACCATTTCACTTATTATCCCCCTAATATGCGAGATGCAGCAAAACACTTATTATCCCCCTAATATGCGAGATGCAGCAAAACACCCAAAAAGTGGGACTCTTTTCAAGCAATTGATACACTGAATTTGCTAAAAAAAAACAATAAAGGGAGCAGTAGTCGAGTGCCCCGACTACAAAATACCCTGTTCCCTTGATTTCGTGTGTTTTCCTTTACATACACAAAAACTCACACATAAGTACACACACTCCAACATACACACAAAGGAATGCGCGCATGCGGCCGCGCGCGATAACTGACAATGCAAGACCCCCCTCTCCCCCACAAGCAAAATTGATTCGTATTTAATTTCGGTGTTTTTGTACGATCTTATTAATCTTTTCAGAATAGATATTAATATTGAGCCTTACATGATATATATATAAAGTCTCGAGGGTCTAACTTAAAAATTGTGGCTAATTTTAAACTGACTCTTCTTTATTCCATCCAAGACTTACACCTAGTTAACACATTTGCGCTGAAGGGGAAATTGTAAAAACAGCATATAACTTATTGAACAGCCTTTGGCAAATGAGCTCCCTGTGGCTGGAATCCGTTCTCATCAGCCACATAGTTGACTGTGAAATGTTCACCAGTCTTCTCATCCACCCACGAGTATGAGCCATGAACACTGAGCGCCTCATGTTCAGTGCCCACGTCCTTCAATTGACCCTCTTCCTGGTGTGATTTCCCGTCACTTGTCTCCAAACTAAACAAAAAACGTAACAGAGAAATTAAGAAAAAACCAGTATGACTCTACGACCTTGACACAGTTTCCAGCATGATCGATACTTACGCAAACTTGTAGCCCTCAGGCTGTACATCCGAGTCGAAGCGAAGCACTTCGGCAGGGGCTGCCAAAACGCAGGCCAAGAGGCAAAAGGCTATGGCAATGGTAATATTCATTGTGGAGCTTCGTGAAGTGTTTGTTGAAGGAACCAGCAATGGTTAATGCATACAATTTGCTTGCCGAGTGGCCAATTTATAGGCACTTTTAACTCCTGTCTCCCATGTAAGCGACAATTACACCCAAAATGAAACCAGTTTTCTTCTTAATTTTTTTGGTTACTTAACAACAACAGTAGATTATTGCGATTACTGGATGGGCTTGCTCTTTTTATTTTTATAATTTTTGCTGATTGATTGATGGCCTAAAGTCAAGAAAGACTTCAATTGTTTGGCATAAAAGAAAAATAAAAGTCGATAAAAACAAAAGAGCCCATGAGTTGCATGAATTTGTTCAGAAATGTGGTCAATGAATTGTCGGTCGCCTGGAATGGGGTCACTTGAATTTAGCTCAAGTGCAAGTGAGAAGCACCAATTTGACATTTAATTTAGAAGGTATAATATAGATAAATTAGCTACTTTTATTGAATAAATTAACGAGAACCCAAAGATAAATAATACGATAAATATACGAAATAATTCGACAAGTATTTTCCCGATTTCGGAAGTAAGTGAAATGAACTGAAATGTAATTTTGTGATGTTGGAAAATTTGACCTTAGGGTCGGAAAACTCATGTAAAACTCAGCAGCCAAAAACCGATTTTCATCCGATTGGCTTTAAACTTGGTTTGTAAGGATAGTTTAAGAAATAACGATATCGGTAACGGCAACGATAACGATAGCGACATCGATAATAATAACGATAGCGATAACAATAACGGTAATGATAACGAATACGATAGCGATAACGATTGCGATAGTTCTTGTATAATTTTAAATTGTCCAGTTGTTTGGATATAGGAACCCTTAAAGAAGTATATATATATATATTCTTGCTCAGCAGACTTATCATGAGTAAATATAGCCTTGCCTTTCTGTCTACTTGTTTTTTTTTTCCGTCATTGTTAAAACTATTTTAAACCAACATTGTATCAAGTCTTTAAATAACATAGGCTGGACATTTGTCGAAACTGGACGGATAGGATGATTATAGTATATAGCTGTCACAGAAGCAATCGGTCAAAAAACTAGTTCTATTGAAAAAACGAGAAAGCAAAGCTAGTTTCGTCAGTGCCGAAGTTTAAATACACTTGAAACTTTTGTGACCACTGACTTAATTTTGTGACCAATGACTTAATTTATAAGCTTTATGTCTTGAGTCATCGGAATATTAAATGACAAAAAAAAAAAAAAAAATTTGTATGTCAGCTACAAGACGTGACCATCCGATTTTCGCGGTTCCAACATATGTGACTCTGTGCAAAATTTTAGCTCGATAGCTTGAAAACGGAGGGAACAGGCGTAGAAACAGACACACGCACATACAGACGGACAAAGCTCAATCGACTCAGTTCGTCATGCTGATCAAGAATATATATACTTTTTGTGGTCGGAGATGATTCCTTTTATGCGTTCTTTCAAACTTCTGGGCAAAACTATAATACACTTTTCAAGTGTATCAAAAGTTGATCGAAGTAATTTTATCAAAACCGTTTAGAGCTTCTGTTTATAAAGATCAATTAAAGAAAGTCGAAAGTGATCGGCTGTCTACACCATTTGAACTTTAAGCAACCGTTTTCGCTTTTGACGCAATCAATTTGATGCTTTCAATTTCATTTTCGACTTTGCTTTTGTTCAGCGTTTAGTTATTTGCATTCACATTTTATTACACACTCACTGCCGTTGATTAGCCTCAGAAAATTTCAGTTTCAGTATGCATTTGTATATAGAGAGATATTTTTGGGTAATTTGGCTTAGTCGCATATGCGGATCGGAACAGGACAGAACAAGGTAATATATGGTTACCCCACCGTTGCTTTTGGGAGTATTTTGGGCCTGCACCTGCTTCTGCTATGCGGCCAACCCAAATTCAGCACTGATTTTGAAATATACAAATGGGAATATAGACAGCGAAGGTTATGCCTTCTCGTAAGCATGTTTTTCTTAAAATTCATTATTGACATCAAATTAAGTAAAAAGCTTCCATTTTGCTAGTTTTGAGACCAGCGATGGCATTTCGCGCCAGGAGTCAGCCATGCTGAAGCATGCAGGCACCCCCTTGGAGGCCTTGGAGGTTCAGGGTAGCGTCAATTGGGTGGGACCTGATGGCGTACACTATAAGCTTAATTATCTTGCCGATGAGAATGGTTTTCAGCCACAAGGAGAACATTTGCCGCAAGTGGAAGCATCTCAAGCATAAACCGCTACACGGATCACGTGATCAATTTGTGGTCTATGATATAGAAACTAAATATACATATTAACCCAACGAAATCGAAAATGTATTCTAATATTCATCAGAAAATTAGCATACGTATCTTGGGATAACTCGTTTCGGTGAGTATGCCGTAATCACAGCTGAAGCTGGCCAGACCGGTTCAACAATGGCCAATAAAAGGGCAAAGTAACGAAAGTGAGAACTTGCATAAAGAGGGCAACAAGAGCATATTTTTCATTCAGGTTCTTTAGTAATTAGACTAATCGGACGCCATCTTTTTTCCTCATTTATCAACAAGTAACTACAAAATAATCAGTTCACCTTAAACGCATTACCAACTGCTTTCAAAATGATTTACGAGTATGGTCTAGACATCACTACCACTTATGTACCGGTAGGCCGATGGTAGGGCGTCAATTCAAGCCAAACAAACTTGTTGATTTTTTTTTGCTCTGCTGCTTAACTGGTAAAAAATGGTTTTTTGTTTTTATTTTATTGACTAAGGTCATCAACCAACACAGAAGAACTGATGGAGCTGAGTAATCTTGAATCTCGTGTCGCATCTTCACTGAACAGCAACTGCTGCAGCCGGAGGTTTCCAATGTTTTTTTTGGAGGTTAAAACGCCCAACCTTAATATGAATAAAAATTGTGTCAGCAGCAGAAATGCCTGGCTTTTTTGGTTAAATTAATGCATAAATGGCTATTTTTCCTGATTTTAATTATTTTATTCAATTTTTTTATTATTTCCTAGTAAGTTTGTTAGAGAAGTTGTCGTCACCTCCTTACTGTTCGCCCGTTTCTTTATTTAATGTTTTCAATATAATTTATTTATAAGTGTCCAGCATATGTAAAAAAATGTGTAGTCAGTTGGTTAGCCATTGACCTATTGCCATACATACACTTACCTATATTGGCCAAATATTTGTGAAGAAGCACAAACATTTCATTATTACTTGCCTCATCATCGCCAACTTCAACCGATCTCAGCTCCCGTGGTGTAGGCCAATTGAGACTGAGATTTGACCGAACATCAAGCGCTTAATGGTTTTTAATATTTTTGGTTTTTTTTAGCTTGTTCAATTAAAAGCTTAAGACACTCATTCGCATCCATTCCCATTCGGATGCCTTCAATTATATGGGTACATAATTATATGAACATTTAAGGTGTTTGTTATGGCATTTTGAGGGTTTCTTCATGAATAGTATTTGCGTGACTGTATGCGTGCTGGCTAGGCCAGTTATAAATAGCTCAACACTCATTAGAGGGCGCCACATAACTCGTTAGCGCACAATTGTGACAACTACCGGAGCATACCGTGAAATTATCTCTTGTAAAAGGACTAAAAATATAAAGGAATACCAAATATGCATTCAATGAATCTGTGTATCTTTACCGTGTGTGCTTTTGTCCTGGTGACCTCCAATCAAGCAGCTCCATTGGACGATTCTCAACACGCCACAATTCTGCGCTATGATAATGATAATATTGGCACCGATGGCTACAATTTTGGGTGAGTTTGGGAGTTAGAAAACAAATTCATATTAAATTTTGATACACCTGAAACTGATCGTTCCCATGGTATCAACAAGGAATATCTATCCTATCGGAGCAGTTCCGATATATTAGCAGTGTACGGCTAGAAAGAGAATTCATAGCTGTAAAACTGAGGGTCTAGTTTGCGTAGAAACTTACAGACGGTCGGACAAAGCTCAATCGACCCAGCTCATTATGCTGATCAAGAATATATATGTATACTTTATAATGATTTCTTCTATGCGTGGCAAAATTATAACACATTTTTTAAGTGAATAAAGGACAGAAAAAATGAATCTAGGAAACCTAGGGAGCTCACATTGGTCAGATTACAGTAAAATAAGAAGGAAAGATAAATAAAAGTCTTTAAGATGTATTAGAAATTTACATTTACAATTTAATAGAAATTTATTTTACCGCATTTGTAAGAAATAGAAAAGCTTTTTCCAGTCATTATTAAGCTTGTTAATCGCATGTGATTTTTATTTCTGCTAGTATGGGACTTCCAGATCAAATACTTTTAAAATTAAAACTAAAATTTAAATAAATAAAATGTAAGAAAAAAAGCAATCACAAAATGAAAGGAAAAATGCAGTACACAAATCAGGACAATGTAAATAAAATGACACGGATTTTCGATTTAAATATTAGCTTCTTTTTTTAGTGGCAGTCGCAAAATCAAGAAAAGAATTTAATTGAAAGTAAATTTGTGATCGTTGATGCTGATCAAGAATATAAATTCTTTAAGGGGTTAGAAATGCCTGTTAAATAAATTTGCACTAAAAATTATATTATAACTACTCTGCGAGTAATGGGTAGAAAGTGTACCCTGTATCTCAATTCATTCAATTAACTTGATCCCATGTAACTTGAAATTAAATCATCCCTTGTTAAATTAATTTTACAGGTACGAGACAAGTGATGGCATCACACGTCAGGAGCAGGCCGAACTGAAGAATGCCGGCACAGATCAAGAGGCTCTTAGTGTTCGAGGCTCGGTCAGCTGGGTGGCTCCAGATGGTCAAACCTACACTCTGCATTACATAGCCGATGAGAACGGCTTCCAGCCACAGGGCGATCACTTACCACATAACTAGCAATTTTTTGTAGGTAATATTAAGCAATAAACAGTATTTTTTGACATTATTGCTAATGCTTATTTCAAAACAAGTCATTGGTCTTGATGGCTAAGTTATTAATGTTATGTCACCCAAACCAAGCAACGTAGTAGAAAGTTTCTAAGCACGAATCAAAAGTTTATTATTAATACATATATCAAGTATAATTACGATGTAGTAGTAATCATTTTGTGTATTCTTTGGCCACCACATGAGGAATGACAATGGAAAAAATAAAAAATCAAAGTGCAAATTTGTAATTAAAATGTGTTTTATTGAATTTTTTATTTTAATTGTTTTAGCGTTTTCTATCAATGAGCACATTTGCTTAGAAGTTTTCCAAGGCATATAAAAGGCTGCTTAGCGATGCCCCAACAATTCAGTTAATTGCGGTGCAGTGATGTGTGACAAGATGATGCACAACCAAATCAAGTGGATTTTTCTTTTAGTGACAGTGGGCCTGTGCCTAGCTCAATCTGCTTCAGATGATTCCCAGGCGGAGACCCTGAAACTAGAGAGCGAAAACACAGGCGACAAATATTCATTTTCGTAAGTTAAACAAGTAAGAAAGTCGGTCAAGCCCCACTATAATATTCTTTGTACCTGCGAATGATTTGCTTATATCTGATTAAATGCCGCACAAAGTGTGGAGTGTAAGGTGCTGCCCGTTGCCTTCGTCGCCGGTGCTGCCCAGCATAATGGAATAGTAAAAGTAAAATTAGCTTGTCAAGATGACACTGCCCCAAAGGGCGAAGGCCGAGCCTCTTACAATCTCTTGGCCCGTGCGCTTCTAATTTTAGCACAAGAGAAAGGGACGTAAAGTTTAACGCCGAATCCGAACGGCAGTTTGAGAAGCTTTTCATGGCTAATTACTGCAATGCTGGCGCCAACAGCAAAGAGGTGTGGCCGGGTGTAAAGTTTATTCAAAGAAAAAAACTTTCATTAGATGTTCCGAGGCGGGATCGAACCCACGACCTCATGCTCAGCGGTCGCGCACACTAGCCGCTGAGCCACCCGGCCAGCATAATGGTTTGCTTTCCTATTAACTATTAATCCTTTGGGGGATCGATAAATAATGCTAATTGTTGCAGATGTCTATAAGTCTGTGGGAGGAATAATGAATTTCTAAATTAAAATAAACTTGTTCTGCCTGCAAGCAAAAAGCTATGTTCCGCACAAGGCGAACCTCTAATCTCTTACCTTCTCTGAGATCTGTTTGTTCATACATACAGACAGACATGACAATACCGACGCGGTTGTTAATGCTGAACAAGAATATACCTACATATATGTTTATTTTATAGGGTCGGAGATGTTTCCCTCTCCCTGTTACATACATTTGCACAAACATAATAAAAAATCCAATATCATAAATGAGTAACCTAACTTTTCGGTTTTTTCACAGCTATGAAACCAGCAATGGAATTTCTCGCAGCGAGAATGGCGAATTGAAACCCGGTGCTGGCGAAGATGAAGGCAGCCTGAGTGTCCAAGGTACAACCAGCTGGACAGCTCCAGACGGCAAAAAATATGAGATTAGCTTTACTGCCGATGAAACTGGATATCATCCCAGCTTTAAGCTAGTGGCATAGAGCTAGAACTACAGCAGTTATTTATTAAGTCTAATAAACTGAACATTCTACAAAAACATAACATTTTTATTTAAAGCATCCGACGACTAACAAGAGCCTCAAAAACGTTCTGATGTGATCAATTAATTCAATGTGGAGAATCTATGACCGAATAAATAAAATTTAATATCTTAAATTTAATGTCGTTTTGGAAAATTCATATTGCATACACTAGTCGGCATAATTATTTTGACAAAAAATTTTTCATAAACAAACCATTATATCTTTGAAACAAAAAATCCTAAAATTTCACAATTTTTATCGAATACCGGTATCGAATACCGGTAGTTCACAATTAGATGCTTAGGTTAGAAAATATTAATCGAATTACCCAAACGGTGGCCGGAGTGGCTCAGCGGTTAGTGTGCGCGACTGCTGAGCATGAGGTCGTGGGTTCGATCCCGCCTCGGAACATCTAATGAAAAGTTTTTTCTTTGAAACTTTACACCCGGCCACACCTCTTGCTGTTGGCGTCAGCATTGCAGTAATTAGCCATGAAAAGCCTCTCAAAAACTGCCGTTCGGATTCGGCGTTAAACTGTAGGTCCCTTTCTCTTGTGCTAAAATTAGAAGCGCACAAGCCAAGAGATTGAGAGAGGCTTGGTCCTTGGGGCTGTTGTCAACGTTGCTCCAACGGGGATTTAAACCCACGACCTTAACGTTCAAGAGGCAAAATATATTTTTGCCCATAAATTTTGTATATTTTGACGTTGTGGACGTATAAAAATCGATTAACGCATTGTATAAACAAGTAAGGGAGCTGTAGTCGAGTGCCCCGACTACAAAACACCCTGTTCCCTTGACTTCTTGTGTTTTCATACACATTTACACACACTCACACATAAACACACACACTCTAACACACGCACGCGCAAACGCGGTAACTGACAATGCAAGGCCCCCCCTCTCTCCCACAAGCGAAATTGATTCGTATATAACTTCGGTGTTTTTCAGAATAGATAGATATTGGGCCTTACTTGATATAGGTAAAGTTTGGAAGGTCTATCTTAAAAACTGTGGCTCTGACAGTTTTTTGCGCTTAAAGGGGGGAGGGGGAGGAATTTCCAAATCTGAAACAAACTCGTTTTGAATCGGGTATACACCTATCTACATGCAAAAATTTGTGGCTCTAGCTCTTATAGTCTCTGAGAAACACGCGTTCATACGGACAGACGGACAGACGGACGGACGGACAGACGGACAGGGCTAAATCGACTCGGCTGTTGATGCTGATCAAGAATATATATTCTTTATAGGGTCGCAAATGTTTTCTTCTACCTGTTACATACTTTCGCACAACTTCATGATCCCCCTTTTCCCATTTTCAATGGGAACAGGGTATAAAAATCAATCGCACTCAGTAAAATAGGAGTGGTGGTGTTGTTGTGGGGTGTGTGTGTTTCTACCCACCACACCACCACCCCCTACTTTTTGTCATTTTTATTTTCAAACTTTTTTTTTAGATAATGGAAGACCTTAATTCGAGTCCAATATTCCTAAAACCCTTGCTTAGGCAAAATGGCCTAATATACTCGTTTAAGGTAATTTTGTACCATTCTAGTCCATACTTTTTTCTGGGTGTTTGAAAACTTGTGTTTGCAAATTGAATGTTCTTATATTTAATTATACTATGCATTTTTTATACTCTGTACCAGAGGGACACAGAGTATATTAAGTTTGTGCAAAAGTGTCCGTCTGTCCGTTCGTCTGTCTGTCCGTATGAACAAACATATCTCAGAGATGGTAAGAGATAGTGGTTTGACATGTATGGAACATATGTTTCTTATTCTTACAGGCAGATCAAGTTTATTTTCAATTTTGGTCACGCCTCCTTCCGCCCCAGCAATACCGAAAAAATTATAGATAGAAGTTTCGAACCTTCTGGACATATTTAGAATTCAGGATTCTTTATCGATCCGCTGAAAGAATTTTAAAGATCGGATGAATCATTTTCGAGTAATAAGGAAAACATATAATTATGACCACCACCGGTCGCAACGGTGATGGGCAGCACTTCACAGTTACAGAGAATGTTATAGTCAGGCTTGACCGACTATCTTTCTTGTTTTATCAGTGCTAACTTTCATTAAGTATTTTAAACTCTTTTAATTAGTTGGTTCGCCATCAAAATTGACTTGCTTGTCAACTAGGGCATAACTAAATTCAGTATTGAACACTAACCCATGTATCCAATCTAAACTCCGATCAAAAAAATATAAGGAATCATTTACCGCTGGCAATAGCAAAAAAAAAAACCTTTCAAATTTCTTTTCAAACAAACCAAAAAAATTTATTAAATACATGCAAAATTAACAGCTTCTATCCATCTCTTCCAAAAGAGTTGCATGTAAATCTCAATTCAAACATTGGGCATGGCATCGACTTCAGACTTGATCATTTTAAATTCGGACATTCAAATCCAAACTAGTTTGAGCATTGTGTCTTCTTTTATCCATAAAGTTTAAGTTGTGTGTGGTTTTTGGCTAGTGACTTCCACAATTTTATTAGCATCGCATGAAATTTAAAATCAACGCCTGAAATTAACCTTCAAAAATATAAAATTCGTTTTCATTCGCTGTTCAGACGTACATATTTGAATATGTTCGTCTTTAATTATGTATTAATTACAAAGAAAACAGAAACCGAAACCAAACAAGTTTAGACGCGCCAAAAATTTGCAAACTTGTGACTGCGAAGGTCACGCTATAAAATGTTAAGTACAAAAGATGAGGGCAAAAGAGAAGCCCATTTACTGGGCGCTTCTTAAAGTTTGTTTGTTGTGTTATCATTTCCATTATGTTCACAGGAGGCTCAAAGCAAGTTTGGCAAATTTTTGTCAAGAAATTCACCTAGAAGATTACCATAACTATAAAAGTTTACCAGAATCCGGGAAAACACACACGCTACGATACCACGATTTTAGTACGCTTGGAAATATTTTAATTTAAAAGTAGAAAACAAAAATAACTTCGTCTAGTTATGTCGAATACACTAAAGTTCACTATAAATGATTTTGGGTATGATCGAAAATACAGGCAGTGGCGTACGCGAAATCTTTTCCAAAAAAATCGATCATCGAAATAATGCAATTAAGTCATCAATTTAAAACTTAAGAGTTTTTCGGAACCCTCGAACTATTAAGATGTTCATGATATCTAATATATTTGATACCAAAATGAAATTTTTGGAGATCATCGTTTTTTTTTTCACCAAGTTATATTCAATGATCTGAAACACCCCGGTTGAGCTGTGGAGTTGCTGAATTAATGAATTTTACATTTATTGTAAACATGTCAGAAGAACTGTTTTGTTTTATTATTTTTGTTTTCGACTTGTTAAACTTTTGACTCTGAGACCAAAGAAACATACTGATCGATGACTGACAGATGTGTCTATATCGACTCAGCTCAAGAATTTTTTCACTTTATGAAATGTCTGTTTAGTTTTTTCCATGTGCTACCGACTTTCTTATTTGTTTTAGTGCTGATTTCTCTTCTCCAGATATAGCAGCTATCAGAAAACTTACAATTTACTCTATTATTTGTTAGTTTATGTGGCCGATAGCTCTATGTAGAAGATGTGCAATCGGCTCTTTATTAATTTTGTGCCTTATATTTGAATTTAAAATATTATTCAAATTTTTTGCAAATGGCAAAAATCGAGTTTGTTTGCGACTCGTAGGTTGAGATGGCTAGGGACAATAAATAGTCCCTACACTTAAACGAAGATAGGCCCATTGCGAGACAGGTTAGGTTAAGTTGAGATGGCGAGGTGCGGCTTATAGAACAATTAATCTTATTATGTATTTAGTTGCATAATCTGCTCGATTTTCATCCGTTAAATTCTTCAAATTATGCTTGGTGCTATTTCTTTTTCTCACTGAATTTTTTTTATTAACTAATCTATTGGTTTTATTTATTAGTGAGTTTAGTTCAACATCTTGAGTTTGAAGTGTTAACAAAAAATTCAGCACAAGACAGAGCCATTAATTTAATTAATATTTCGCACATTGCTACGTCCTATCCAACACACATACGAGCAAGAGCATGAACAATGTACGTATGTACTTATACAAACATATAAAATTAATTATGAACTTTTATTACCAGTTCGATCAGTCGAGAGTTGCAAACTACCTTGGGCTGCACCTCGGCATTGGTCTATAAAAGGCTCGCTCCAGCATTACTGTGGCATCATTCGGGATCTGAAAATCAACCAACAATCAACATGAAATTCACCATTGTTGTCATCGCTATGTTCGGTGTGGCTATTGTCGCTACAGCTCCTGCTGCCCCAGGTTCTGCTGATGCCCAAGCGGAGACATTGCGCTTGGAATCGGATGTACATCCCGCTGGATTCGTCTATAGGTACGTAAAGATACACTATATATAAATGGAACCTATGTTCAAAATGATCACTTTTTACAGCTATGAGACCAGCAATGGTATTTCTAGTCAGGCATCGGGACAATTGAAGACAATTGAGAAGGAAGAAGCAGTTGTTGCCCAGGGATCTTATTCCTGGACCGATCCTGAGGGCCATTCTCATTCCATCACCTATGTGGCCGATGAGAATGGCTTCCAACCTCAAGGTGCAGATATTCCTGTTCCTCCTCAAGTATAGACCAAGGTGTCCTAGTCAACCATTTTTCCTGTATATTTCTCCCTGAACAATTTTTATAATTCCTAAGAAAACACAATTAAGTTAAACATTCGTTGAGTATTAAATACATGAATGGATTGGAATGGATTCCAGCCTCAAGGTGCAGATTTTCCTATTGCTCCTCAGGTGTAGACCATGGTGTCCTAGTCAACCATTTCTTCTGTAAATTTTTCACTAAACAATTTTTCATAAGAAACACAATTAAGTTAAACATTTGTTGAGTATTAAATATATAAATAAAAGGCTAAATCATGAACAAAAATGCTTAAAGAATTTTACACAAAAATTTTTTGCCTATAACATTTGAAAAGGTCTTCAGCGGATGCTCTACACTATACTTAAATGTATAAACGAAAATATGAGTGTCGTATACCCTAGCGCGATTAAAAAAAAAAAAAAAAAGAAAGAGCCATAACTGACTTAGAATTAAAAAATCCAAACACGTTGCGTTAACTTAAGAAAAGTGTTGCTGGTATAAAACATGCCCTTAATCTAGAAACCCATAAATTAATTTGTGGTTTTTGGCTAGGATGTTTACTTTTATTTCCAAGCTAACCATTTTACAATTTGATACAAGTAAGGGAGCTGCAGTCGAGTGGCCCGACTACAAAATACCCTGTTCCCTTGATTTCTTGTGTTTTCCTTTACATACACACACACTCACATATACACACACTCCAACATACACAAAACCCCTGGCATGCGGCCGAGCGCGCAAGCAAAATTGATTCGTATATAACTTCGGTGTTTATTGTCCGATCATAGTGATCTTTTCAGCATAGATAGATATTGGGATATTGGAAGGTCTATCTTAAAAATTGTGGCTCTGACAGTTTTTTACGCTTAAAGGGGGGATGGGGAGGAATTTTCCAAATCTGAAACAAACTCGATTTAAATCGGGTATACACCTATCTACATGCAAAAATTTGTGGCTCTAGCTCTTATAGTCTCTGAGATCGACGCGTTGATACGGACAGACGGACGGACAGGCGGACGGGCGGACGGACAGACGGACTTGGCTAAATCGACTCGAATATGTATACTTTGTATATTAAGATAGACCTTGTAAACTTTATATGTATCAAGTAAGGCGCAATATTTATCTATTCTGAAAAGATCAATAAGATCGGACAAAAAACAACGAAGTTATATACGAATCAATTTTGCTTGTGGGAGAGAGGGGGGCCTTCATTGTCAGTTACCGCGTGTGCGCGTGCGTTTGTGCGTATACTAGAGTGTGTGTGTGTATGTGTGAGTGTGTGTATATGTGTATGAAAACACAAGAAGTCAAGCGAACAGGGTATTTTGTAGTCGGGGCACTCGAATACAGCTCCCTTTCTTGTTTATAAAAAGAACTGTAAAGCTCTTCAAAATAGGCATTAACCTCGGACTCCACCTCTTCATTGTTGCCAAATCTTTTTCCTCCGAGCCATTTTATCAAGTTTGGAAATAAGAAATAATCAGAGGGAGCTAAGTCTGGCGAATAAGGGGCGTGAGGTAGCAATTCAAATTTTAATTCATTAATTTTAGCCATTGCAAAGGCACAGGTGTGAACCGGCGCGTTGTCATGATGGAACAGCAAACGCGGCACCCATCTTGCGCATAACTTGTTCATGGCAAACTTTTCGGTCAATGTGCCATGTACATCACTTTTTGAAATGCCTACACATTCAGCTAACTCACGAACTTTTAATCGCCGGTCACTCAATACACATTTTTTACTTTTGTCCACCATTTCTGAAGTGGTCACCTCATTAGGATGCCCATTATGATGTTCATCTTCGCAGCTCAAACGACCTCGCTTAAGCTCAGCCACCCAATATTTTATTGTTGTAAGCGAGGGACCAGAATTACGTAAGGTAGAATCCAGCTCCTTTTTATTATTGGTTGGACTAAGACCTTTCATATGAAAGTATTGTATCACATAACGATGACCAATTTTGTCCATGTTTGCAAATCAATAACAAGCGTTCTCTATTAAAATCGACACAAAAAAAAACTCTGCTAGGTAAAGGCACCAAACTTCAAACTTTAGCTTTTAATAGTCGGTAGTTCCCCTTTATAATATTTTTGTGAACATTTTCCAACACTACTGTGATAGGTCGGCCATTTCTGGGACGGCCCTCGTATATGGATGTCCGATTTCGACCATATTTGGTGGAATCATGGAAAAGCATAGTGAACTAAGAAATACGAAGTTTGGATGCGATTGCATTGAAAACAAAAAAGTTTTTCTCACTGAAAGAGAATATGCAATATGTAAATATGCAATTAAATTCAAAATGGCTCGAAAATTGTAAGTTAATTTTCATTTAAAATATTTATGATATTATGTCCTATTATTTTTGATAATATTCTAAAATAATTTGACAAACTTCAAAATAAAGAAAAAGGGAAACCAACGGGTCTTCTATTGTAATTTTGACTTTTTGTTATGTGCCATAAATCGACAAAAAAAAAAAAAACGGCAAGTAAAATGAAATATTTTAAGAAACAGATTCTCTTTTTAAATTGTTAATTTATATTAGCATTTTGTTGTAGGCTGTTTAAGTGGTCCGAATATATGTTAATGTTCGTTGATTATGATGCTAGTTTGGAATACAAAATTGAATAATCTTCCACAAGAGTTGGCATCTATAAAAGGGTTTGCCCAGCCTCTGAGTTGGTATCATTCATCGCGAACTCTTCAAGAACCGCAGATCAAAATCACAAAAAACTATCAACATGAAATTCATCATTGTTTTCGTTGCCGTCTTTACTTTGGCTTTGGCTGCTCCAGCTGATAAAGACGTTACGGTCTTGCGTTCAGTCTCTGATGTTCAACCCGACGGTTACAACTTTTCGTAAGTCGATAGCAGTTTTGACTCCTAGGAGTTTTCTAATCTTCAAATTTCTACCCCTTAAAGTTTGGAAACGAGCGATGGCACATCGAAACATGAGCAGGGCGAACTGAAAGATGCTGGTACCGAACAGGAAGCCATTGCTGTTAAAGGATCATTCTCCTATGTCGCTCCCGATGGCGTGACTTATACCGTTAACTACGTTGCTGATGAGAATGGCTTCCAGCCACAGGGTGCTCATTTGCCCGTTGCCCCCGAAGCTTGAGTACTTTTGCTGATGGAGTTCTATTCCTATATCTATTTTCCCGATTCCTATTTCCAAAATTGATTCCCACCCTTTCAGTTTTAAGGAAACCGAACTAAGTCAAATTTGTTATGTCTTTAAAGTAGAAGAAAAATACAATAAATAAAATTAAACTGTTTTTGATTGAGTGAAAGTCCTGTTGTTTGATTATATATATCGATTTAAAATTAAGACATTGGTACCGAAATTAATATTTTGATGAACTTTTGTATATATGAAAGATTAATTGTATTTCTGATGAACAAGCTGTAGGAGCAGTTAAATTTGCATTATATCATGCATGTTTAATAGGCATTTTATTGACAGATAGAAAATGAAGGGAATTGAATTTAAATGAATGTTGAATGAGCAACTTATTGGTTACAGATACCAAAAAACTTACAGATTATTGATTCGTTATTACAATCAGAAAATGTTTTTCCAAACATGATCCAATCTTGATCTGCACATGGCATACTCCTAGTAAAAGAGATTGACGAGATCATAGATTCAAAGAAATAGACAAGGCTATATTGAATCGGCTATTGATGCTGATCAGGTATATATATACTTTCAGCAGGGCTGCAAGCCTCCTAAAAATCAGGAGAGGTTCTCTCCGGGACTCGAGTCCGGAAAACTTTTTGGGTTCGGGCTCACTGAGCGGGATCAGAAGGTCGCTGAACCCAGGTTCAGGTTCGTGCCGGGAATTCAAACGAAAATTCAATATATCTGGGCTGCTCCTGCAGAAGCAAAACACATACATACATATGTAGATGTATGTACGAGGTGTGTTCAAAAAGTATCGCAACTTTTAAGTTTTCGCGGGTTACGTATATTCGAATTTCGATTTTTTTGTGGCGTTATGTTGGTACTCATGTCTCTCACTTATGCCGACAAGCTCGGCCATTTTGAATGTTCACTTAATTGTTGACAGCTGCTTTGCTTGCACGTGTTTTGGATCGTCTTCGATTTTTACCTATTCAAAAAAATGGATCAAAGAACCTGTATCAAATTTTGTGTGAAAAACGAAATTAAGTGCGCGGATGCATTCCGAATGTTGACTGTGGCATACGGAGAAGCTACCTTGGACCGAAGCAACGTTTATCGGTGGTACAAAATGTTCTCAGAAGGCCGAGAAGATGTGAACGACGAAGAGCGTGCCAGACGCCCAAGCACTTCAACAACAGACGAAAAAATTAATGAAGTGGAGAAAATGGTATTGGCCAATCGTCGAATCACCGTTAGAGAAGTTGCTGAGGACCTAAACATATCGATTGGCTCGTGCCATTCGATTTTTATCAATGATTTGGGCATGAGACGGGTCGCCGCGAAATTCGTGCCAAAATTGCTCAATTGCGACCAAAAACAGCATCGCATGAACATTGCTAATGAGATGTTAAACTCTGTCCGCGACAACCCAAATTTGCTCCAGAGGGTCATAACTGGTGACGAATCGTGGGTTTATGGTTATGACGTGGAAACCAAAGCTCAATCATCTCAATGGAAGCTGCCAGATGAACCAAGACCGAAAAAAGCGCGCCAAGTTCGGTCGAATGTGAAAGTTTTGCTGACAGTTTTCTTCGATTGCAGGGGCGTGGTGCATCATGAGTTCTTGCCACAGGGAAGAACGGTCAATAAGGAATATTACCTGCAAGTTATGCGCAATTTGCGCGAAGCAATACGCCAGAAACGCCCTGGATTTGTGGAAGAACAAAAATTGGCTTTTGCACCACGATAACGCCCCTGCTCACACATCGTTGCTTGAGCGCGACTTTTTGGCCAAAAGCAACACACTAATGATGCAGCAGCCACCGTATTCCCCAGATCTGGCCCCCTGTGACTTCTTGTTCCCTAAACTGAAGAGGCCCATGAAAGGACGACGTTACGCTACGCTTGACGAGATAAAGACGGCATCGAAGGAGGAGCTGAACAAGATAAAAAAAATGACTTTTTGAAGTGCTTCGAAGATTGGAAAACCGTTGGCACAAGTGTATAATATATCATGGGGATTACTTTGAAGGGGACAAAATAGATATTCATGAATAAATAAATAATTTTTGAAAAAACACAAAATTCGCGATACTTTTTGAACACACCTCGTATTCTTGATCAGCATGACGAGCTGGGTTTATTTAGCCTTGTCCGTCTGTCCATCCGTCCGTCTGTCTGTTTCTATGCCTCCTCCGTCAGTTTTAAAGCTATCCTCACCAAACTTTGCATGAAGTATTTCTTACTTTACTTTCCTTTCCCATGCTTCCTCACTTAGTATGGTCGAAATCGGATGACAGTAGCATATAGCTGCCATAAGAACGAGCGGTCGAAAAACTAGTTCTAGTGAGAAAAACTTTTTTTGTTTTTAATGAAAACGTTATTGGCATACTCTTTTTTTATGTAAGTACTTTACACAATTCTACAAAGTTACGTTCGGTGGAAAAACTAGTTCTAGTGGGAAAAACTTGATTGTTTTTAATGAAAACGTCCTTTTTATTGGCATATTCTTATTTTATATACCTTAACACATTTTTACAAAGTTTTATCAAAATCGGATGACTATAGCATATAGCTGCAGTATGAATGATCGGTCGAAAAAGAAGTTCTAGTGAGAAATACTTTTTTGTTTTAAATGGGTAAGCCTCCAAATTTCGTAATTAACAGTGTATTATGCTTTCCATGATTTCACCAAGTTTGGTCGAAATCAGACATCTTTATAGTATAGATCCCATAGAAAAGTAAGGTCCAAAAGTAGGCTTAGTTAGAAAAACATTTTTGTTTTTAATGGAAGCTGCAAGGGTATACAAAACTTCGGCCGAGCCGAAGTTAACTTTCCCCTATTTTTATTATTAATATTTTGTATTCTCTTTAGTTTTTTTTTCGCGACTCAACGATTTGGCAGTCTCTATAAGCTGCCTTGAAACATTCTTAATGCTTTGTCCATTTATTTTTTTCTCTTTTGGTCATCCTTGGTATTAATCGCGGTTTAGTATTGTCATAACCATGGCTGGATAATAGATAACTATTTTTGGTCAATTGTGGTCGTTAAAAGCAGTGTCTTAAGCATTTAGCGGTTTTAGTACCATGGATGACTACGAACTGTGAATTCAGCTTTTGGTTTGATCCTGGAATGATTTTCCACTTGAAATTGTTTTAGTATTAATATTTTTTATCCACCTTAATATTTTTCCCTCGATTTAAAATGTCATCAGTCATGGTAAGTATGTTTGAGTTTTCTGAACAGTACGTTACGAAATTGTATTGTACTTCTCTGAGTACGGTACTTGTTGTGTTCGGTCTTTTCGTTTTGAATGTCTAGAAATCTTTTTCGGTTGGTTTCAAAAATTTCGTATTTTGTTGGGAGATTTTGCCAACCAAGAAAAGCCAATACACAAGCCAACCAAACCTACGCGATTTAGCACTGTTTTTGTAGTTGGACCATTATCTTATACACACACCTTTTAAATAGACTTTTGAAAAGAAAATGAAGTTTCTCGAAGTTCCGGGACACCGACGGATTTTTTGAACGATTTGCAAGCCAACCGAAGCCACGATGCGGGCTCTCGAAGCTTCGACAATGCTGCGCCCAGTGTAAAGTTTTAATATTTGTCAGAACAACCTCGAAATCGATCCTTTTTATCTATTAACCCAAAATGAAACTCACTTACCCCGCTTTAGACTTTTGTCCAAGGGAATGCCTAAAGTCAGATTAATTGAATTTTGGCAACAAATTGCTCGTTTAAATTTTAGCAATTCCGCTTAAAGCCGACTTTTACTAAATAAAACTGGAAAATTAATAATTTTAGATAAATGGTCAATAGCATGGTAATTGCAAGCTGCAATAAAACTTTTTAAATGCTAAAGTTAGAATCAATTTTAGCAGTGTTTAAGTGGATAACAAAAGATCCAAAATTTATAAATTATTTAAGTCCAAAAAATTCTTAGTTCGCACTGAACTGAATTTACATTTTGTTGTAGGCCGTGTTTAGAGAAACATCTGTAAATTCTCATGAATTTTGCTGATTATATTATGCACGAGTTTTACTAGTTTTGCTTAACAAAATTTGCATAATCCACTCTGACCGTCTATATTTAAGGCACCTATAAAAGGGAGGCCTTAGCCATCAGTTGGTATCAATCGTCGCGAACTCTTCAAGAACCGCAGATCAAAATCACAAAAAACTATCAACATGAAATTCATCATTGTTTTCGTTGCCGTCTTTGCTTTGGCTTTGGCTGCTCCAGCTGATAAAGACGTTACGGTCTTGCGTTCAGTCTCTGATGTTCAACCCGACGGTTACAACTTTTCGTAAGTCGATAGCAGTTTTGACTCCTAGGAGTTTTCTAATCTTCAAATTTCTACCCCTTAAAGTTTGGAAACGAGCGATGGCACATCGAAACATGAGCAGGGCGAACTGAAAGATGCTGGTACCGAACAGGAAGCCATTGCTGTTAAAGGATCATTCTCCTATGTCGCTCCCGATGGCGTGACTTATACCGTTAACTACGTTGCTGATGAGAATGGCTTCCAGCCACAGGGTGCTCATTTGCCCGTTGCCCCCGAAGCTTAAGTACTTTTGCTGATGGAGTTCTATTCCTATATCTATTTTCCCGATTCCTATTTCCAAAATTGATTCCCACCCTTTCAGTTTTAAGGAAACCGAACTAAGTCAAATTTGTTATGTCTTTAAAGTAGAAGAAAAATACAATAAATAAAATTAAACTGTTTTTGATTGAGTGAAAGTCCTGTTGTTTGATTTTATATATCGATTTAAAATTAAGACATTGGTACCGAAATTAATATTTTGATGAACTTTTGTATATATGAAAGATTAATTGTATTTCTGATGAACAAGCTGTAGGAGCAGTTAAATTTGCATTATATCATGCATGTTTAATAGGCATTTTATTGACAGATAGAAAATGAAGGGAATTGAATTTAAATGAATGTTGAATGAGCAACTTATTGGTTACAGATACCAAAAAACTTACAGATCATTGATTCGTTATTACAATCAGAAAATGTTTTTCCAAACATGATCCAATCTTGATCTGCGTATGGCATACTCCTATTTAGTCAAAGAGATTGACGAGTTCATAGATGCACTAAGTTTAGTCGAAATCGGACATCTATATAGTATAGCTTCCATAGAAAAGTAGGGTCCGATAAATAGTCTTATTTAGAAAAACAAACTGCAAGGGTAAACAAAACTTCGGGCGAGCCGATGTAAACTGTACTTATTTTTATACCCTGTTCCCATTGAAACATTGTCCATTGTCTTGCATTGTCAGTTATCACGCGCGGCCGCATGCCATGCGTTTGTGTGTATGTTGGAGTGTGTGCATGTGTGAGTGTGTGTATTTGTAAAGGAAAACAAACGAAATCAAGGGAACAGGATATTTTGTAGTCGGGGCACTCGACTGCAGCTCCCTTACTTGTTTTTAAGATAAATCGGAGACTCGCACACTTCGATTGGAAAATCTTAGCAAGGCAGAGCTTGACTGTGTAAAGCATTGGAATTTGACTTACAATTTTACTGACAAAATGTGCGTTCGATTACTAACTTTGAAGGAATTCTGAATTAAAAGCTCTGCGGATATAAAAGAGTTACACTTAAAGCCATCAGAGTGAGATTCAGCTTACCATTTTCCTAGCGAATTCTACTCAACCTGGTTTACTTATCGCACACAATTTCTTCTGCAAAATACAGTAATACCTTATTAAAGTGTTTAGAAAAACGTTCTCACATTTTAAATTTAGTCCCAATTCTAACATCTGTATTTTTTGGATCCAAGAAACCAATTGTTTTAGAACTTGGAACAAAACAGATTGCAAAAAAAATATTGGATTTGTATAATCGTCAAAAGGAACTAATGAATGAAAGCATAAATGATTCTTTACCATGTATATTTTCTGATGAAAATGAAATGGAATCTTTAGCTAAGGAGCTACAAATAATATAAAAGTAACAAATATAAAATAGGTAAACGACTTTATTGCTTCTTTTGACTGAATTTGAAGGCTGTCTCAAAATTCAAATAGTTTAAAGTTCAGGAAAAACTTTATTGTAAAGAATTTGAAAATGTCACATTTGTGATATTAGCTGTTCCTACAACTCAAGTATCAGACGAGCGCGCTTTTCAGCCAAAGAGCCGAATATTATATAAAAACCATCAAGACTGTAAACTTCTATGAATAAAGTATTAAAAAAAAAATTATGACTTAACCCTGGTTCGAACCTGAACCTGGGTTCAAGGACCTTCTGAGCCCGCTCCGTGAACCCGAACCCAAGAAATTTCGTAGTTTTTTAAAACTTCTATAATTTTTCCATTTATTATTCGATCTTTATGAAACTTTCAGAGATTGTAGATATTGGGAACATGCACAACAATGCAAAATATGAGCTGGATATCTTTAAAATTGTAGGAAATATTCAACAATTTTTATTGAGGGGGCGGAAGGGGGCGTTGCCAAAATTTGAAATAAACTTGATCGGCGTAGGGACTATAGGAGTCTACGTACAAAATTTGGTGGCTCTAGCTCTTCGAGATCTAGGTGTTCACACAGACTGACGGACATGGCTATATCGACTCGGTCGTTGATGCTGATCAAGAATTTATATACTTTATGGGATCGGAGATGCTTCCTTCTGCCTGTTACATACATTTGCACTATTTTAACATACCCTTTTTACTCTACGAGTAACGCGTATAAAAATATAGCATCAAGAATGAGGTATTTTTTAGATTTTAAGAAAACCATTTTTATTGGCTTTGACTTTTATTTATTATTTTCTCTGACCTGTTTTTACGCTCTTTTTTATATTCACAAAAAGAAGAATAAAAGATAACAATTTTCAATTTTTTAATATTTCACCTGTAAAACATTTTTCGTACGTTTTCGCAAAAAAGTCGATTTTTCTAAATATCTCTTCTTGTTGCACTCAAACTTCTAAGCCGATTTGAAAACAACGCTTAACGCTTGAAAATACAATAACCTCGATTCATATGTAAGTGTTCCTACCGAACGAGGTATGAAAGGTAAAATTTTAACGGAAAGCAGAACTAGTTTCGCCTGTGTCGAAGTTTAAATACACTTGAAACTTGAAACCACTGACTTAATTTTCCGACCAATGACTTTATTTATAAGCTAAATGTCTTGTGCCATTGTATTTCAAAAATATGTCCTGCTTATGTTTTTATTCACTTGAAAAGTGTATTATAGCTTTGCCCAGAAGTTTGAAACGCAAAGAAGGAGTCATATTCGACCTCATAAAGTATATATATTCTTGATCAGCATGCCGAGCTGAGTCGATTGAGCCCTGTCCGTCCGTCTGCTGTCTGTTTCTACGCAATCTAGTCCCTCAGTTTTGAAGCCATCGAGCTGAAATTTTGCACACAGCCATATTTTAGCTGCACACTGCAAATATGTAAAAAGGTAAAATCGGCTTGTCAAGATGACAACAGCCCCAAGCACCAGAATTTCCTCCGACCACCTCGGATTTCAAAAGCTTTGACCCACCCCCACACTATTTGCTTGCTTCTGAAAAACCACGAATTTTATATACAACTTTATTTAATTTCAACCTTTTTACTTACCTCTCTGCTGGAGTTTGAACTCGGGGGCCTTTAAAACTTGACACGATTGGGTTGACGCCTTAGCCGACTGCACCATTGCGAATGATTACTTGTGCACTCCTTGTAGGCTACCTTTATTGAATTGTATTGAACTCAATCTAGCATCTGCCTAAGATTTGTAATTCTCAACTTTTAATTCCGTTGAAATGACAGATTATTTAACAATGTCACACTTTTGATTTGGTGAGAAATCAAAAGCAGCATTGTGATTTTAATATGTTAAAAAACAAAGGTGTCTGCACTTTAAAATCAAAGACCCGCACTGTTGATTTTAAAAGTCCAACATTTTGTTTTTACGTTTAAATTGTTAAAATAAAATTTAAAGTTGTTGATTCAACAAAAGTGCCAGCATTTTGAAATCGAAGGCTCTCACTTTTGATTTTAAATGCCCAACATTTTTGAATTTACTACGAAATCGAAGAGGAATTGTTGGTTTTATTTCTTTTTAAATCAGAAGTGTAAACACTTTTAAATCAAAGATAAAAATAGGTTATTCTAAATGACCGTAACTTTGATTATACGATTAAGTTTTTAAAAGCAAAAATAAAAATAGGTAATTTCAACCATTTTTATTCAAAGACGAAAAATGTTGATTTCACAATTATTTTTTTTCTGTGTTGGTGTGTTAAATTCATGTTTCCCAAAAGCTTGCGAAGGAAGAACGAAGGAGATTTTTTCGAGCTCATAAATTATAAACGTTCTTCACACAGGATGAAGGGACAAGTCAATCAGGCTTTTTCGGTATGTCTGTTTATTTGACGGGCTGAGACGTTTAAATTTAAATTAGACCGCTGAACATTTGCATTTGTGGGTATTGAATCGGTCGATTTTATCATTGGCTGCCCAGAAACGAACGGCTGCACGGTTGGCTCGGAAACACTTGCCTATTTATAGGCTTGACATTTTATAACGCTGACAAAATCAAAAGACTTACAAAACGAACTTTGCTTTTTGTATTGCATACTCTTACGCAGCGAAGAATCTGTAAAATTTACATCATGCGATATATTTGAATTATTTATGCTTTTCACAAAGTAAACAGTTATTGCAATTTGCATGCAAATATTATTCATCACCTTACTTGACAGCAATTCTATTCCGGCAGACGCGAATGCATATTTTTCGTGCAAATTAATTGCTCATCGATAATGGTCGAAGCGAAAACTAAAAAATAACCAAATTGTCTTCCCCATTGCAATTGACATCGCTTACTTAGAAAAAAATGTTGTAATTGGTAACTTCCAAACGATGCTCCATTCTGCTACGGCTGCTAATAATATAAATATAATATTGTGAAGTAATAAAGACAGTTTTCTATGCCAAAAGAACAATGAGTTAGTGCATCTCCGAGGCTGTTAAGTATATATATTCTTGATCAGCGTCTTTGAGTACTAGAGGTGAAATAGGTGAAAAAGGCATGGTTCCAGGTTCAGCCTTATTATAAGCAACATTATTGCTATTTTTGCCAAACAAACTTATCTGGCCACAGCGTTAAGACTCGCACGAATATAAAGTACGCTGATGTTTTAACGGTATCAAAGCCGATCGTCGCAGGTAATAGTTACTATGTGATGAGCGCGTCTGGTAATAATGCAGATGAATATAAATATGGGGACCCACAACAGTTAATTCTATCAGGATCCAAATGTGCAGAACAACATTTAATATCAAAAAATAGGGGAAGTTAACTTCGGCTCGGCCGAAGTTTTTTATACCCTTGGAGTTTGTTTTTCTAAATAAGACTACTTTTCGGTCCTCACTTTTCCATGGGAGCTATACTATATAGATTTCCGATTTCGACCAAATATAGTGGAATCATGAAAAGGCATAACAAACTGTTATTTACGAAATTTGAAGGCGATCGCAATACAAACAAAAAAATTTTCCTCACTAAAACTAGTTTTTCGACCAATCGTTCCTATGACAGCTATATGCTATTGTCATCCGATCTGGTTTCGACAAATGTGCAGCGTATATGTACCAAAAGACTTCGTGCAAAGTTTGGTGAAGATAGCTTTCAAACTGACGGAGGAGATTGCATAGAAACAGACAGACGGACAGACGGAAGGAGGGACAGTCGGACAGACGGACAGGGCTACACCAATTTCCCTTTGTCCCAATTTCGTACGATATTGGCGTAAAAGAAACTCACGACGTCTGTGAAGTAGTGGCCAAGACCAATGCTTCACAATAAATTTAATTAGTAGATTTAGTTTGATTGTTATACGCATTTGTTAAAGTGCAAGGAGCACATAAACATATTTTTCCAACATTAAATTCTAACGGCCGGCTTAGGATCATGACTAGGTGGCAAGCCCCGACCACACCGTGGCTGGTCATATTAAGAAATTACTTAACGCCAGCAACCAGCTTTGGTCCGGGATCAAAATCCCCAAGACGCCACAGAAGGGGCAAAATAATCCCTAAGTTGGGAAAAGGGGCTAAATAAGTCAGTGGCTGCAGGGGAGCTGGTCACTCCAAGAGGTGGGCCTCTCTCACTAGCTTGGCGGCGCTGAAAGCGATCGGACGTGCACGGATACTAGTGAAGTAATATTTAACAGGAGTGACGCTAGGAAAAATAATAGGTCAAGGTTTGGAAAATAAAGAACGTAAAACATAGCGGTGCTGCAGGGCAAACAAGTGAAACATTTTTGTGAACGAAAACAAGTGGAAAAAATAAATAAAAAATAAACAGTGACTGAATAAAATAAATAAGTGTCGCTCCACTGGTGTTCGGGACCCGTCCGAACCATTCTTTAGTGGCGGACGCGGTATCATCCCGCCCACCTCGAGGCGTTTCGACGTGGTTGCATCCCGCCGGCTGTGCCTAAGTCCCTTTTTCTCTCTTTTCCCTTAGTCCCTCTTTTATAGTGGGTGTGGTTTTATCCCGCCCACTCGAGACGTTCTCTTTCACCCTTCACGTCTTACGGCATACGTCGTTCCATCCCATGGCCGTGATCGCGGCGGTCAAGTTGTGGTTGCACCCCGACGCCCCGGTCATCCTTCACCCTTCTCGCCCCACGGCAGACGTGGTCTCATCCCGTTGTCGTGAACGAGGAGGTCGGACTCGGTTTCTCCCACCACCCCCCTAGCGGCGGCCGTGATTCTACCCCGACGCTTCGCTGCCGGAGCCCCCTCCTCTGCCTCTAGCCCATACCCCATCGACATTCTACGGAGTCGGCTTCCGACAAAGCTTATCTTTCCCCAGTGTCCCAGATCTTACAAATTTTCTTTGTTAGAGTGTTACCAAACACTGAGAACTATACTTCGGCCAAGGAGCTTCCTTGCACGTCATGGAAAAAATACTCCGATTTGTTAACTACGCAACATTCAAATGGAAAATAGTTGCAGACTTAAAAGTGTTACCTAATCTCTTCGGCATGCAAGGTGGAAACACGAAGTATCCATCTGTCTTTGTGAATGGGACAGCCGAGCACCAAATCGCTAGACACGCAGGCAGACTGACACGGCTAAATCGAGTCGGCTGTTGATGCTGATCAAGAATACACGTATATTGTACGTATATAGGCACAAACTAATTAAATACATAAATGGGACAAGACAATCGCTGAAGCAATTATATCTGAATCTCCAAGTCAGATACGCACATTATTAGCTATCATCATTTCTACATGCTTCTTATCAAATACACGTGACCTGTGGAACAAATACAAGGATGACATGTCAAAAGACATGTGCTCGTGGAGTGAATGATGCATTTAATAAAGAATTGGAGCGTTAACTTGAATATGATCGACATGAATTACACCAATCAGTTCAAACGAATGTACCCCTATTGAACCCTCAACAGAGGGAGTTCTATGATACATTAATGAAGGCAATTGATGATGGAAATGGTGACTTATTTTTCTTGGATGCCCCCGATGAAACTGGAAAGACATTCCTCATGTCATTCATTTTGGCCACTGTACGTGCGCGGTCCGACACTGCGGTCGCAGTTGCTTCTTCTGGAATAGCGGAAAGGAATGTCGTACAACTCATTGGGCGTTAAAATTGCCGTTATACCTTTAAACTATTGAACAACCGACATGCCAAATTGCAAAACACTCTTCAATGGCCAAAGTTATAGCATAGGCAAAAATCATCATTTGGGATTCGAGAAAACGAGCCACTGTGCGCCGTTGTTAAATACGAGACACGACCGAAAAGAAACTTGAATGCGAATCGGGATACCACGACTAATTACTCAAACATAACCGAAATGATCACTTTATAAAACGAACTATAAAGGACGATGAAAAATAATTTGCTTACCATAACGTCAAGCGAAAACGATTATGCAGCATGAGAGACCGGCGCAGAGCAGATAAAAAGCCTAATTTCACAAGATTATGCAAATGCTGACTGTTTGATGGAATTGAAAAGATAAGGTCCTCTTTAAGCTGCTACCACTAAATGAAACTATTAATTCGAACATGAAATGCCGACAGGTATACGAATTGGTTAAAAAATTCGAAAGAAAATCATCCCGGACTAGCCAATCACAATGAAAACATTATTGGCCACTTGTCAAAGACTTTTGTGATATCACATCCATCTATATCGCAGACATTGTACCATCAGATTATCATTTGTTCCAATAGCATTTAAGTTCTTTGAATGGTAAAAATCAAATCAACCTTAAAATTTTAAGAACAAAACGTTTTAAAATGAATGTCGGACATTCCTTTATATAGAATGCCATTTTTATACTCTGTACCAAAGGCACACAAAGTAAATAAGGTTTATGCAAAAGTATGTAACTGCCAGAAGGAAGCATCTCCGAACCCATAAAGTATATATACTCTTCATCAGCATCAACAGGCAATCGATTTAGCCATGTCCGTCTGTCCTTTCGTCTGTCTGTCCATCCGACCGTCTATCCGTATGAACAAACAGATCTCAGAGATGGTAAGAGATAGAGGTTCGACCTGTATGGGACAAAAACTTCTTATATAGGGTGGCTGATGAAAGCCGCTACCAAGGAAACATTGAATTACTTTTTATACCCTGTTCCCATTGAAAATGGGAAAAGGGGGATAATGAAGTTGTGCAAAAGTATGTAACAGGTAGAAGGAAGCATTTGCGACCCTATAAAGTATATATATTCTTGATCAGCATCAACAGCCGAGTCTATTTAGCCATGTCCGTCTGTCCGTCTGTCTGTCTGTCCGTCTGTCCGTATGAATGCGTGTTTCTCAGAGACTATAAGAGCTAGAGCCACAAATTTTTGCATGTAGATAGGTGTATACCCGATTCAAATCGAGTTTGTTTCAGATTTGGAAAATTCTTCCCCCTCCCCCCTTTAAGCGCAAAAAACTGTCAGAGCCACAATTTTTAAGATAGACCTTCCAAACTTTATAAATATTAAGTAAGGCACAATATCAATATATTCTGAAAAGATCACTAAGATCGGACAATAGAAACCGAAGTTATATACGAATCAATTTTGCTTATGGGAGAGAGGGGGGTCTTGCATTGTCAGTTATCGCGCGCGGCCGCATGCCAGGGGTTTTGTGTATGTTGGAGTGTGTGTATGTGTGAGTGTATGTATGTAAATGAAAACACACGAAATTAAAGGAACAGGGTATTTTGTTGTCGGGGCACTCGACTGCAGCTCCCTTACTTGTTAATATAGGTAATGGCATATTGTTGGCGTTTTAGTGGACGAATCAAAAGAACACTCTTGGCGTAACGCGTTGGCCAGCAGGCATACTGGTCAGGCTCTTATTATAGCTGGGCGGTAATAAGTTTAATAAGCGTTATGAGTGTTTTATTATCTGCAAATTAGATTATAAATTAAATGAACTTAAAAATAACAATAATTTGTACCAATCGTGTCCACTATGTATCAAGTTCTTTTTATAAATGGCGGCGATTGGCATAAGTCGATACATTACTGAGCTTCGATTGGTTTTTAGTTAAAGATCGATAGGTTTACACTCAACAGTCGATAGGTTCTCACGTGACAAATATTAATTGTTTCAATTTCAATGTTCAATGTTGTTAACTTAATATCTAAATACGAATTCATTTCGTAACACATATTTTTCACCATTATATATATTACAGCACAATGGTCCAAGGTTCTCCAAATCACTAGGCTTGTGTGCCTAATATACTATAATCCTAAGTTAATTTGAGCCAAAAAATCTTGAAGTTGTGTTCTTAATACTTGCTTAAGGAGAAATACTTATACACCTAGACGTTTGAAAAAAAAACGATTTTTTTGCATTTTCTTTAAGTTTGAGGTCTTAAGAGCACCTGGTGAAAACGGCAAGGTAATATCTTGATAAATAAGCGAGTCACAGCCAAAAACGTAAACGGTTCGGCGCTGAACCGACAGTCATTCCTCAATTTTCAAACGCGTTTTTCTCGAAAGCACGTTTTTCAACTCGGTACCCAAAATTTCTCTTTGTTCTTCTGCTTTATTCTCTAATCTCAGAAACTACCTTTTTTTGGCGTGTAATGGTAATGGAGGGCCCGGGTGTGGCTCAGCGGCTAGTGTGCGCGACCGCTGAGCAAGAGGTCGTGGCTTCGATCCCGCCTCGGAACATCTAATGAAAAGTTTTTTCTTTAAATAAACTTACACACTCGGTCACCCCTCACTGCTGTTGGTGTCAGCTTTGTAGTAATTAGCTATGCAAAAACTTTTCAAACTGCCGTTTGGATTCGGCGTTAAACTGTAGGTCCATTTCACTTGTGCGAAAGTTATATAGAAGCGCACAAGCCAAGAGTTTGAGAGGAGCTCGGCTTTGTTCCTTTGGGGCTGTGTCAAGCCATTTTACATTTACATTTTACATGGTACTGGAGATGAGAGGAAGATTGAGATTGTCCCGAATTTATCTATTGATTTTGGCACAGGTAGTATATTTTCAAAGTTGCACAACAGGGAAGGTAGATGTAGAGCTGAAACCATTGTTCTTGAAATTGTCTGTTTATTTTGGATTTGAGAGGCACAAAGTAGTAAAAATTTAACTAAAAATAACTTCATTGGATTTCAGAGGAAGTTATGTTATACAAATTTTCCCATTCATTAAATTCAGCATATTAAAAATTTCTTTATTACTAGACCTTAACTCTCTTTAGGTAATTGTATAGCCTATTCTGTCTAAATCTAGCCCAAGCTTCCCAAAAATGTATTAAACAATAATTGTTTTCTTCTGGTTTACGATTTTAGTTTACAAATGCAAATAATATTCTTAGACTGATTGATAAATTATTTAAATAGAGTTCCCAATGTGTATAAATTTTTTACGCTGTGGCTTCAAGTTGTAGCACCACACTCACACATAGACACACACACACAAAACATACTCATCTGCCGTCCAGCCACGGCTGGTCCGCGTCCGCTTCTAATGTTTTATAATGTTTAACTAATATTATTAACATTGTCAATTCGCTGGCGAACATCGTGGGGTGTGCTTTATTACGCTACGCTTGCTCTGCTCTCCAAAATTTTTTTGCCGAGAAACGCGTGTCGTACTATTTATAAAAATTGAATGAAATATTTAAATGCCTTAAGCGAACATATTTAAATATTCTAAAATTAAAGAGGTGTGAAAATAAAATAAATTTTAACTGTAAAATGAGCCTGAAATTTATAGCTGTCAATTGTGTTGTAAGTGTTTGGCGATGGTTAAAGTGAAGCAAATTATAAAGATTTCGACTTTTTAAGCTACTGCTGGCATTGTGTTGTCTAAGTAGGGTCCTGGCAGCCACTACGACAGTGCGTCCGTATAAATTTGGTTTTACCATTGATGAGCAGCAGCATCGGGCTGAACAGAGAGGTGAGTGCCCATGTGGTTAATGATTTAATGATGCTAATTAAACCATTAGCCTGGTGTGTTACTTATTGACACCAAAATAAAGTATGTAAATAAGAGATGCGTCACCTTAGTCATCGTTAGACATCTGCTGCAACTTCAACTTCACATTTGACTTTTATTGCGTCTTGTGCAATGCCATCACAATACATGTTTTGTTATTGCTGTTGCAACTGAACGACAGGTCACCAGCAATTGAAATGACTAAGATTTTCAACCAGCTGCCTAAAAGGCCACAATTAGGCAAAAATCTCGTTAGCTCGAAATATTGTTTGGTTATTTCTAATGCTGAATTGGTATCACATTTTTCAAGAAAAACGAAACATGCTCAAAATTTGCATAACATGTAGCTTTGATTCTGATTTCGATTTGAGTTCCTCTGTATTTAGCCAAAGACAGTTGTTTTATTTATGGTTGTTCTTTTTTAGTAAATGTTAATTCGAACAAACAATACAGAAAAAATTCAATATTTATAAGAAATTATGGCATACAAAATGCCAGAGTTGAGGCCACTAACACTAACATAAATTTTGTCCAGATCTTAAATTATTAAATCCAAGTCGAGGAACTTGTTGTGCATGAAAAATTTCGGTATCAGAAGTTCCTATTTTCGGCTAGACTTTTAAAAATGATTTATGTTTGTCGGAAGTACGCGAGAATTATTAATCAGTTTTGAAAAATGTTATCCCATATTCTGATCTAGCCATATCCGATAAAAGTCAAACTAGTTACCGTATACGAAACCAAAACTAGTTCGGGTTTTAATCTCTTGTATTCTTTACTAATCAGACTATCTGACTAATCCAAAGTGAGTTTTATTTTCCTTCACTTAAGTCTTAGGACAAAGCTTTCTCAGGATATCCGCGAATGATGTGATATATAGGACATTTCCTGAAATATTTATTTAAGTTTCCTTTGTGTTAGATGTTTAATAATCCAACTTCCGAAAATATGCCTTTTGTCCTTATGAGAAAGTAATTTGATATAAATTGTCTAAGCTTCTATAAACACTCAGTTTATTTAATGCAGTTAAATGATCCTAAACAAACAAATATATATAGCGTTAATTTATCCTTCCCGCCCTTCAAAGCCTAATTTTTATTTCAGTAAGTGAAATTGATCTTGACCAATTACCAAGCCTCACATTGTTTTATTAAAAATATAAACAAAATACAAACCCGTTAAAACGTGTTAACAACAACTGCCAAAGGGAAACCGGTTCGGCCATCTAAAACCGCAAAAGGCCAAACAAACAAGTGGGTGGCGGTGGATACATCCTGGAAGTGAAGCTGCTAGTGGCAGTCACACCTTTGACTTGGGACCATAAAAATTATTTAACGACGATGCTCTTTTTGATAGCCAGCATAAAAAATTTGCATGCGTAGGTAGCTCGTGCGGGTGAAAAAGGGCAGTGTTCGGAGGGGGCCAAAACCAGCTCACAAATTATGAACGTCATTATCGATACAGTTTATTAGATTTTAATCTTTATGGACCAGCTCGGGCAGGCTATAAACTCGCATAACTCGCATTCATAATGAAAGTGAGTATTAAATGTTGTTCTAAGCTAATCTTTTTTGCTTGATTTCACAGATGAGCGCGGCATTGTTATGGGTGAATTTGGCTTTATCACCGCCGATGGAATTTATCATGTAACTGTTTATGCAACAGACGAGAATGGCAAATTTAGAATCCTTTCGATGAAAAATTATCCCTATAATGGGCCAGTCACGACTAGTAAGTAGCACCTCTAAACTGCAACCAGAGTGCTTAATTAAATAATCACTCTCATAGTAAAACAAAAATAACGAGAAAGCAAAACTAACTTCGTCTGTGCCGAAGTTTAAATACACTTGAAACTTTAGTGACCACTTACTTAATTTTGTGACCAATGACTTAATTTATAAGCTTTATGACTTGTGTCATCGGGATATTCAATAAAAAAACAAAAAAAAAAACAAAATAAATGGTATGGCAGCTACAGGAAGTGACCATCCGATTTTCGCGGCTCCGACATATGTGCAGTATGCAGCTATAAGATGGCGCTGTGCAACATTTCAGCTCGATGGCTTCAAAACTGAGGGACTAGTTTGCGTGGAAACAGACAGACGGACGGATTCCGACAAATGTGCAGCGTATACTCGTATGTACCAAAAGACTTCGTACAAAGTTTGGCGAAGATAGCTTTAAAACTGACGGAGGAGATAGCATAGAAACAGACAGCCGGACGGACAGACGGACGATGGCAAAATCAACTCAGCTCGTCGTGCTGATCAAGAATATATACACTTCATGTGGTCGGAGATGCTTCCTTCTGTGCGTTACAAACATCCGGAAAATCTTATAACACCCTCTTCAAGGGTATAAAAAGAAAGACGCTAATCAAACGAAAAGAAAATTAAGAAAAGCACGGAGAAGAAATGAAAGTGTGACAAAGACAACAATATTGTTTGAGTTATATCTATTAATATAAAATTCAAATATTTGCAGTTTGAAATCAAGGTTTCCAATTAAAATAGCTTTCTGTTAATATATTAGTAGAACCGCCTGCATTCTTTCTCTTTCTCTTTACTTCCATCTAATTACCTTAAGTTTTTCATTATTTGCCGATTTATGAAGCCTTCAGCTTCTTGTAAATACTCTAATCCTTATGTAATCTTGAACCTTTTGTAACAACTTTATGCCATTTTAACTTCACAGATGTTTTGAAACCAATTGCAACAACTACCACGACAACGACGAAGGCCACTCCTCCAGCTGCTCTGCCAAAGTTCAATTTCAATTCGGAGGCATGTTCCGGATGCTTCCTTAAGAAGAAACCAGTATCACCCAAAACCGAAATTCGTACTTTATCACAACCTTTATCGCCATCAGCCCCCATAACTCCCACAGGTAAGCTGCTGGCCAATTTATCTGTGCAACGAACCCAGACCAGAGATAAGGGGCTCAATGTTCAGTTGCCCTTTCAAGCGTCCATAGCTCAGACTATTGATAAAGCTAAGCGACTTGGGTTTGATCAGAGCTCAACACAGACACACACCAATACTAACCCCACTCCATCAAAGCACATTGAAATTGGCCTTGATCTGGCCTTGAATACCTATGCCCACACCAAAGCAGAGGTTACAGGACATGTGAGTAGTAGTACTAAAAATTTGCATTCAACAAGTCGGAACACCATTGTTGATTATTCGGTGGGAGTGACCAATGTACAACAATCAGATGTACCAGTTGCCCTTAACTATGCTAAAAAGCAGTTATTGGGAAAACTTGCTCCACTGCACACCAAATTGGAACAGACTGCCATTAAGAATGCCATTGTCGACAAATCGTTCATCCCCGCAAGTTTGGAAGATCAACCGCAAGTATTACCTGCCACCGTACCAGCAAATCAAGTGAAAATCTTTGCCGTCAGCTCTACAAATGAGAATACAGTTACTAATGCTAATGCTGCTAACGGTATACCTATAACTATGCTGGGTCTTGGAACAGTGCCTGCAGTTACACCAATTGTGCAACCATTGCGAAAGCTTTTGGCCAGTAGTCTGAATGATCAACCGCAAGTATTCCCTGCCACAGTACCAGCAAATGATTTGAAAATTTTGGCCGTTAGCTCTCCAAATGAGAATACAGTTACTAATGCTAATGCTGCTAACGGTATACCTAAAACTAGGCTGGGTCTTGGAGCAGTGCCAGTAGTTACACCAATTGTGCAACCATTGCATGAGCCATTGACCAGTCAAGTGGAGTCAAAAGATCAGTATGCTTTTTCTGGTCCCATTGCCGTTCCTCAAACACATCACACTCCCACAAACACACACACACTGAGCACTGAGATAATTCGGCCATTAAGTAAGCACAAAAATTAAAAAGTCAAAATTTTGCACATGAGATTTTTTTTTAATTTGATAGATTTTCTAAATTCAATATGTATTTTGGAAAACTTTTCAAATTTTATTCGACACTGAAAATTTAAGGGGGTAGTACAAGTTGCTGTTTTTAGATCCTTTTTTAAAAATTCACAGAAAGAAAACGAAAAGATATTTTTCAAATCGGTTTTTTTATTTGAAAGTTAATGAATAACTAAAAAATATAAAATGTTTTATTTTAGAATTGTGCCGTCTGCGGAAAATTTTCTGGTCTGCGAAAAGTGGTATAAAAAAAGTGCGCCGCAGATTTGGAAAAAATTTCATTTTTGACAAAAAGGTGGCACTTGAAAATGAAAATTTTTTTTGTAGTCTAGTGTAAAAAAAAACTAAAAATTGTGGTATCTAAAAGTTGGAGGTTCAGGACAGAATGACGACAATTCTGCGTCGTTTGACACCTCATTGAACAAAATCGGTCCAGATTTGAAATACGTGGTTTCGAGAAAAGTGCGTTTAAAGTTTGCAGTTGCTAGGACATTTGAGTCACCTTGAGTCACTAAAAGGGATATATCTCCAAAACTAGTTCGAGTTTTCGAAAATCCTTTTGGGAAAATATTTTTGAATATCTGAGCTATAAAAAAAGCAAGAAAAAAATCGATTTTTTTTCCGGCCCAACTTGTACTACCCCCTTAAGTTAAATTGAATAGTTTGTTTCTAATTTTTATATATTTTCAGATTCATTAGGTCAAACGGCGAAATCTTCTGTATACGGTGACGGTAAGTATGAAGGACTCACTTTCAAAAGCTCTGGGGAAAACATTCAGCTCGAACTCAAATATAGATGTCCTCATTAAAAATGGGCAAAGGGGATCATGAAATTTTGCAAATGTATATAACAGGGAGAAGGAAACATTTCCGACCCCATAAAGTATATATATTCTTGATCAGCGTCAAAAGCCGAGTCGATATAGCCTTGTCCGTCTTTCCGTCTGTCTGTCTTTCCGTCTTTCTATATGAGCGCGTCGATCGCAGAGACTATAAGGGGTAGAGCCACAGATTTTGGCATTTATGTAGGTTTATACCTTATCCATATCAAGTTGGTTTTAGACTTGAAGAATATATCCCTCTTTCCCCTTTAGCCGCAAAAAACTGTCTGTCTATCTGTATAAACGCGTCGTTCTCAGAGACTATAAGAGATAGAGCCACAAAGTTTTGCATGTTGGTAGGTGCACACCATAACCAGATCAAGTTTGTTTTAGATTTGAAAAATTTCCGTATCCCACCCTATAACCGCAAACGATTGTCAAATTCACAATTTTTAAGTTAGAGCTTCTTGACTTAATATATATCAAGAAAGGCCGTATATCTATTTATTCTGAAAAGTTCAATAAGAGCGGACCAAAAGCACCGAAGTTATACACGAAACTACTTTACTTCATTAGCTGTCAAAGCCAGAGCTCGCAAATAACTCTCAACACTTTCAGCGTGACAACAAAAAACAGTTTGGTTACGGACACAACGAAAAAAGAGGAACGAATATTATTATAAATGATAGGAAGACTAGGAAGATCCCCGACAATCCGGCGAGCTATCTAAGAGTACAGCTAGAGGTGCACCAGCCGAAATTTCGTGAAATAGGGTGCTATGATTATTATTTATGTCACCTTTTTAAACCCTTTGTTCCTGAAACAACCTAAAAACCCACACCCTACACATTACATACTGTGTTATAATTCAATAATCAATGAAAATCAACAGAGATATTGTGCATATTGGGCAGCTTTGGATACTCAGACAGCCATTTCGATGAATTCCCATTCATCTCATCAGTAAGTTTCAAGCGCTGATGCCAACAAGTCATTTAAAAATCCTATTTATTTAAGCACTAGCTGAATACCCGGCGTTGCCCGGTTTCATCTCATCAGTAAGTTTAAAGAACTGATGCCAACAAGTCATTTACAAATCCTATTTATTTAAGCTCCCCGGTTCTTTGCATTGTTAGAATATGATTCTTATAAAAGCGTTTAGAAGAAAGTTTAAGCTGACTGCAAATCGATATTGACCGTTTTACGTTGGGGAAAACTACGAATATCCAGCCCATACACCAAAATTCCAGTACAGAACTTGATTAAATTATGAGACTTGTAAAACGTCTAACACTCAAACTATTAACGTAAATACCAATTTTCTTATGCTCAATTTAAACGACCTGATCGCTCAGCTGAGTATTTCAGACCTGAGTGTCAAAAAACTCAGCTGAGCAACTTGGTTCATCATTTACACATGTCTGAGAAGTTTAACTGACTCAGTTAAAAAACCAATTGTTCATTGAGCTCTATGCTGTGCGATCAGTTCAATTTGAGCCGGGTATTACACCTTAGCGCTCAGCTGAGTAGGCTCAGACTCCTGTTTACACACACAAAAAAATCTGTGGGTAAATTTAACCTATATCATAGGTTAGAAATGCGCCAAACCACAAAGTCGGTTAAATTAACCAATTTTTACATTAACTATCACGTATCACGTAGTAAATCGAACCGAAAATATCGTTTAGAAATGCGGAAACCGCTAAATTTGTAATATATACCGACGTTATCAGTAAGTAGCTTTTCTTACTATTTTCACAGTAATTATACCAGGAAAATAATTCATTGACAGTTTTCTGGAAAATGTACCGAAAAACTACTGTAAAGTTGTAGGAATATTATTGTACAAATAGTATGATAACATTTTTTACTGAAAAGTTCCAAAAAATAGTAATGTAACTATTTTAGCTACTTTACTATGTGTCTGTTTTAGTGACCTTTTTGAAAATCAATGAGAGAACATTTTAGCAGCCTCCAGGTCAATAAGTTATGTTTGTTCATAACTTTTAAGACAAGACACACATCTTCTGCAAGGCGGCAGAGGCCATTCCATGCCAACAATGCTTTGACTGTTTGGGATTTCCAAAGCTGCTCAAGAGCAAAAAAAAGGGTATAAAAATACATAGGATAGGGTTATTTATGGAATAACACATCGGGCATGTGGCCTCCACAGCTTTGCTGGAACATACGCACTCTTATATCGAAATTTCGATGACCATTTTGCATAAATGTGGCTGAATTTTATTGATGCATCCTATACATGGAAATCTAATGGTGTTGAATCACAAGATCTACGTGGCCAATTCTGATCACCTAAACGAGCGAGTACACGATTTTGGGGTTGCCAACACTATACTGCACAAATTGCGGCAATTAAAATCTTGCGTTAATTTTGGGACACCCTTTAGAAGGCATATAGCTCAGATGAATTGAGCCTTCAAGAAATTACCTACATTCTCGCACAAGCTTTTAAAGAGCTTTGAGGGATGCATTGCAAAATATACTGAAGCTTTATTTGTACATCTATTTCAGCAACCAACAAAAATACTGGCTTAGTTGGTACACCAACCATAACAAGGGTTACCGGTTACAGCAACAGCAGCTGGGAAAGCGGGTGGAAGTGCTTTAAGTGGAAGTGGAACAAGTGGGAGCCATTCCAGCGAAAGTCCTTTAAGCGGTACCGTTGGAAATCGTTCAAGTGAACCTAATACACCAACCATAACAGGAGTACCGGTTTCAGCAACCGCCAAAACTAGTGGAAGCCATTTCAGCGAAAGTCCTTTCCGTGGAGCCGGTGGAAGTCGCTCAATTGAACCTAATGAACGCCATTCTAAAGAAAATTCGTTGGGTGGAAGGATTGAGGGGCCAACTGCACGCAAATTAGTTGCAGATCCCATACATGGAATTGGAAACCGAGGCGATTTATATAGATTTAAGTACTTACTTGACTACAATGGGCACGAAGAAAGCGGCAGTCTCAATGGAAATAAGCAGGGCAACTACTTTGTCATAGGAGACGATTCGGTCCAGCGTACCATCGAATATATGGCAAATGAGTTTGGTTTCCAACCGCATGTCAGCTGGCGAAAACTGGAATCAAAGGAGACTCTGCCTAAGGAAAATGCTCTCAAACATTACGAATTCAAGTGGTTCAACCAAGACCAAAGCTAGTCAAAAAAATACCGTCCGCTGTAAATACGTTTTTGACATTTTTAATAAAGAAAGTTCGATTCACAAATAAAAGTCCTTTTCTGAATTGGGTTTTATTTTTGTTGAAAGTTTTTTTTTTGCTTAAATTATCTAAATTCTTATGGGGCTGTCGGTGTGTCGTTTTTTTGTTCTTGTTGTAGAGTTACATTTAGATTTTTAAAATTGTATACATTAAGATCATTACACAAATTTTAATAGTTACATCCAATTTTATTTAGAAGTATTTATATAGATTTTGTTTTATTGTTAAATATGGGGCTTAAAAATTAAAAACGTTTTTTACACACAAATTTTTATATTTTTTTGTTTTTCTAGTTTTTGGTTAATTATTTTAAGTTTAAGTAAATATTTTTTTGGTAATTGTAAAATATATGTAAGAGTTTTAACTGTACAATCAACTATCACAGTCAACCATCTTGAAATAATAAGAAAATACGGGTTTGTATGCTTATTCTGCTATCCCTTTTGTTTTTCAAATTATAAAATGGGTTTGATAAATCGTTAGGTTAATAAACGAAGATTATTTTCAAACCAATCATTTATAGCATACTTTTAAGAGTTTTTAGAACAAAATTAAGGAAAAGGCAAATCTAACTTCTTCTGTCCTGAAGTTCTAGTACACTTGCAAAGGATTTAAAAGCACATCATATTGATAATTGCGTACTTTAAATTCATCCGATTTTGGTCCATTCGAAACCAATCTGAACTATGGCAGCTGGAAGTATGGTCATCCGATCCGGGTGGATTTGACGTTTTGGCAGCATACAAGAAAAAGAAGACTGTATGCAGATCGATAGCTATAAAACTGAGCGACGAACGGACGGACAAAGGTCAGTCGGCTCAGCTTGAAGCCTGATCAAGAATATTTATACATTATTGGATCGGAAATCAATATTTCAGTATTACAACTCTGGGCAAAATGTATATACACATTGCAAGTGTACTTATAAAAAGATATATATCTTAAGATTAGTTTCTATAGCTAGTTTTAAATGTTGTTATTATTTATTTTTTGCGACAATGATATTTGGGAAGGGTACTCGTAGTCGTATTTATATTTACAAATCAAATATGGCTAACAACAATTTGTGAATTTTAAGGTCAAATTTCATTTTTGGATATTTCTAAACACTGAGAAATTTGTGATCAAGTTAAATACTATTGAAAAGTTCAGAGTTAACCCTTATAGTAACAATGACATCTAAACCAGCGTTGCCCATCCATAACACGCGCGTGCCTTGTGCCGGTCAAGGATTACACGAGCCTTATGATTGGCTTAAAATAAGAGTAAGAAGCGAACAAATGAAATTGACAAACACTTACCGTGAGTTCAATACACAAGAAAACTTGCATAATGATATTACATTATATACTTTTTGGGCCGCTTACACGATCCATAAGCAGAATTGATAGTTTTCTTTGTGGGCTGGTATCGACTCAGCAATAAATTCTTTAGTCTCTTTCATTTCACCGACTCAGGTGGGCATCGCTGATCCAAACTAAGCTCACACACACACTCTCACACTCACGCTTATACACAAATACACACATAAAATACGGTGTTTTCCTAAGAATAAAATCATTTTGCCGTAAGGTTTTTTTCATTTGGTTTTTGGTGGTTCTGGTTGCATGTTTACAATAAAAAAGTTGCCTGCTCGCCGCTCTTCATGTCCAGATAATCGTAGAGGGCTCGCTCATTGGCTGGGCCATAATTGCCGTGTGGAGGAGGAGGATGTGGAGGATATGGCGGCATATTGTCCAGGCTGGCGGCGGGTGTGGCCGCTGGCGGTGAGGGTCCCGCGCTCATGGTCAGCCCAAACTTCTCCAGGTGGCATCATTTAAGCAATGTGGGCAATGTGCTATTCATCAAGCGGTTGCCGACCACCAAAGAGTTGAGCGTTGAATTGCTTCCACCACCCACACCCATGCCAGCCACACTGAGTCCCCCGATGGTACCAAAGCCAGCACTGGCATGAGCCGGCGAAGCTGTCAAGGTGGCCGTTGCTATATTGAGATTATTGGTTCCAACACTACTGGATACCAGGGATCCGCCATTTATGTTGGTATTGCTTGAGGTGCTGCCAAAACCGCTCATTGAGGTGGATGAAGTTAAGCCGCTGCCTACGCCTGCCGTACCTGTTACAGAATTTCCGGAACCGACGGCTGTTGTTGTGGTGCCGCCGCCAATGCCTGTTGCACTGGCGATGGCATTGCTCTCATATTAGAAAGCACCACCGGATGATGATGGTCATGCGTAGTGTGGATAGCTGCTGAGATGGGGCGCTACATGTGAAGGCGTCACATGGCCCATTGAGTGTGGTTGATAGAGATTTGTAGCCGGACTACCCCAATTGCCCCAAGATGCAGCCGATGGAAAGATGGAGGCTGCAAGAAAAAAGGTATGTTTAAAATTTAAAATTCATTTCATTCACACGCATACACACCACTACTACAACACCCCAGTTGGTTTGATTAATTTTTATTAAATAAGTAAAAATTTTCAGGGACTGACTGGGATTAGAGAACCCAAGACCTTTGTCGCGCGCATCGACGTCGGCCGCTTAGACGGTTAGGCTATTTCACAGGGTTGAAGTGGCACGTCTGAATGGGCTACTTATATTTTTGCAGTAGAGCAAAAATTCTTGAAATCTAACACCTTTTTTTCTAAAAGCAATGGCTATTATCGGCATATTTAGAAGAAAATTAGTTCAATAAAATTGTCCATGTTTTTAAGAAATAACAGTATTCTCTTTAAGGGCTGGCCGGAGTGGCTCAGCAGTTAGTGTGCGCGACTGCTGAGCATGAGGTCGTGGGTTCGATCCCGCCTCGGAACATCTAATGAAAAGTTTTTTTCTTTGAATAAAACTTTACACCCGGCCACACCTCTTGCTGTTGGCGCCAGCAATGCAGTAATTAGCCATGAAAAGCCTCTCAAAAACTGCCGTTCGGATTCGGCGTTAAACTGTAGGTCCCTTTCTCTTGTGCTAAAATTAGCGCACAAGCCAAGAGATTGAGAGAAGCTCGCCCAGCTTTGGCCCCTTGGGGCTGTTGTCATCTTGACAAGCCGATTTTACTTTTTTACTTTAAGGGCTACTATTCTCTAGAATTAAAGGTTAATTTTTCCCTATTTTTAAGAAAGTGACTTTAGAAAAATTCGCCCTAATTATCAGAAAAATCTGGCCTTTTCTTGTTTTTAGAAAAGTTTTCTCTAAAAAAATGTATTTATGCCATATTTTTCATAGTTTCGGAAAACTTTCTTAGGAAATTTGTCTTAATACCAGGGCAAATTTTAAAATTAGGCGATTTTCTAAAATTTATGGCGAATTTTTTTTTGTGTGTGCAAATATAGTTAACCATCCGGCGGTGACCTAACGGTAACCATCGGCCTGGCCGATAAAGCACAGAGCTACCAGAAGTTCGCACATGAAGTCTCTGCCATCCGTCTGACAGTTTTAGAACAGCCATCGGTCAGGCCCTTTTTCATTAAACACCTGGCAGCCGGTTTAGGGTAACCATCGGACGGGCAGATCGGCTCAGCATTACCAGAAACGGTGCTGTAAATGTCAGCCGTACGGCAGGCGATTTTGGGACAGCCGTCGGCCAACACATTTCTGTTAACCATCCGGCAGTCAGCTAAGGGTAACCAATGGCCAGCCATCCGCTAGGCGAATTCAAGCAGCCATCGGCTTGGGAAATTTCGTTAACCGTCCGGCAGTCTGTTTGGGATAACCGTACGCCCGGCGGATCCGCACATAGCCCCAAAGAGCCAAGCCGAGCTATCTCCTTCTCAATCTTTTGACTAGTGTGTTTCATTTGATGACATCCCATATAAAATCTGGTATGGGAGCTGGTATGAAGGGGGCAACGGCAGTCAGGAATCGGTCGACATTCTCCAGCCGAGCGGCGAAAAAAAAACTACTGGGTAGTACATCAGACTTCTTTTAAAGATGTTTTTGATTATTTTCAACATTTTTAATGGGAAAAAACGCCAAGATTTATATGCTCCCTTAAATATATAGTTGGACAAGCAGCTGTGTGGTGTAAAGGTGATAGAATCGGCGCCTGTTCGAGGAGATAGGGGTTTTCTAAAAAGTTATCATCACTGAAAATGCAGATTGCTTTCCTCATTGTATTGCATCTGCATTTGCATTTTGAGAAAATATTTTCTTCGTTTACAATTACCCAAGCCTCTTCACACCAATTGCAATTGCATTGGGAGTCTTAACTTTGTGCAATTCTTTGAGTTATTATTGATTAGTTTATGAAAGTATAGATTCATTGCAGGTTCCAACCTTCTGCTATTTGGCCAAAATGCAAAAATGCAGTTTTAGAGGACAGGGCATACGACCCATTTTCAGACGAATCCAATCGGTACCGACTTATTAGCAGCGTGCAGAAGAAAGAAGACTTTGAGCGAAATTTCAGCTCGATGGTTTTACAACTGAGCGACAAGTTTACGTAGAAAACCGACAGACAGACGGACGACTCAGCTCTTCGCCCTGATCAAGAATATATATAGTTTATGTGGTCGAAGGAAATAAAAAAATACCCTATGCAAGGGTATACAAATGTATATATTTCAAAATGGGGAAAACTAAAAGCTTTTGAGTCTTGAGTGCAATATGAAATTTAATTTATATGAAAATTTGGTGGACGACTGATGTATATCAAACTACCGAGCCAATAAGCGCAATGGAAAGACATACAGGCATGTTCTTAATTCCACTTCCACTGCATCTTTTCGAAAACGGAATAGATTCAGTTTCTCGCTGCACAAAAACGAAAGCGTTATCGTTTTAAGAAGTTTTGCTTGTTGCCGGTGAAATTAAAAGTAGTTGGCAAATTACGCACTCGTTCAGTTGCCAAATGTATATTAAGTTAGTTTTTCGTAATTTTGTGATCAATTTAAAACTTTTTTTTAATTTGAATTGCATTAAGCTAAATCGAATTGTAAAACGTAAAAGTCAGCCTCTCTCATTTCAGCATGTTCATTTTTGATCGTCTCGCTTGATTCTATCGTGCCGATTTCGTTTGACCCGTTGTGTGGCAAAAGTATAGCGTAAGCAATTTAATTCGGAATAGAGAACAGCAAATCCAAACCGAAACGGAATAGCGTTCGGTTTACTTTTCAAAACGTAGCGGAATTGATAACATGCCTGATAAACAGGTATAACACATTTTAAACAAGAAAGAAAGTCGGTCAAGCCTGACTATAATATACTCTGTACCAGTCAAAGTTTACGTTAAGGTATGTGAACTCCTGCCAATCGTCGTTGCGGCCGATGCTGCCCATAAAATTTGTTTACTATAACTCGACTATTGTTCATCCGATCTTTACCATTCCTTTGGCGGATCGATAAAAAATCCTGATTCCTCATTATGTCCAGAACCTTATCTATAAAACTGTGGTAGATAAGACGTTTTTCCCAAGGTGAGGGGGCGGGAGGGGGCGTCACCAAAATTGAAAATAAACTTGATCTGCCTGCAAGTATAAGAAGTTTTTGTCCCATTCACGTCTAACCTCTATCTCTTACCATCACTGAGATTTGTTTGTTCATACGGACGGACAGACGGACATGGCAGACGGAGTCGGCGGCTGATCAAGAATATTTATACCTTATAGGGTCGGAGATGCTTTCTTTTGGGTGTTACATACTTTTGCACAAACTTATTTAGCTCTATGTACCTCTGGTACAGAGTATAAACATTCATAGGTATTTGTAATTTTATGTTAAACTTACCCGATGACGATGTCATGCCATGATGGGGACTCATAAAGGAGCTCAGTTTGGCGCTATGATGATATGGTGTCATAAACAAATCGCTTTGATACTTGTAGGTGGGATCACTGGCCGCTGGTTGAGTGGCCGCTGCAAGGCCTTGAAAATCAAACTTGTACGCATAACGTTTGCCATGTACCTTGGTCATGATGTTCTTGTCGTAGTAATATCTGCAGAAGAATGAAATCACAGACATAGAAACAAATGTCAAGGTTAAAAGCAACCCTCTTTGATGAGCTCTGGAAATGTGGGAAAGTCAAACAAAAGCTTCCGCCTGCTGTCCGTCCCCTTAAGGCAGAGAGACAATAAATAATTACAAAATAATGTACGCTTTATGCGTTTTAAGTTAATTTGCTGTCATTAAGCGATTTTAGTGTTCCTCCCCTGACATGACCAAAGACCAAGTTGGGGTCTGGTCTGCCTTTGCAATTAAATGGCAACGCCTTGTGCACAAACTCAAATAGAAATTTGTGGTTGGAAATTGTTTGGGCAGACAGCCAAAAAGTCAATACGATTCGTGATGGAGAAATGTAACTAATACAGAAATAAAAACTATTTAATTTATTTCCTACTCTCATAGTAATTGTGAGTACAGTGATGTCATAGCGGACATCCTAAAACTGATTTAGACTTAATTAAAATTTTTTTGATCAGCTGTTCATAGCTGCTCCATTCAAAAAGTGGAGTGTGACCAAAAATAGTAAAGAATTTAGGGTCAGGCAAAAAAAAAACTACAGACTACAAAATACCCCGTTCCCTTGACTTCTTGTGTTTTCATATACACACACTCACACATACAAAGAAGGCCCTATCTGAATCCCAATATGGATTCCGTAAGGCACGGTCTACGGTGGACGTAGTCAAGGCGGTTGTCGATATTGCAACCAAGGCGATTGAGGGAACTCGGTGGAGATGGGGCACCAAGGAATACTGTGCTGTGGTAACACTGGACATCCGAAATGCCTTTAATTCGGCTAGCTGGTCGCGCATACTAAGGGCGTTACACCAATTTGGAGCACCTACCTACCTGCAACGGATCATATCTAACTACTTGTCAGACAGAGTGCTAGTGTATGATACCGAGGAAGGCCCAAGGCGTTACAGCGTGACGGCAGGCGTCCCACAGGGGTCGGTTCTTGGACCACTTCTGTGGAACATAATGTATGACGAGGTGCTAAGAGTACAACTACCCCAAGGCTGCAAACTGATAGGGTTTGCGGATGACCTAGCGCTCGTAGTTGTAGCAAAGGAAATTGGACAGCTGGAGTCAGTTGCAAATACGGCGATAAGACAAGTGGCCAGTTGGATGAAGGAAGCGTATCTAGAACTAGCTGGCCAAAAAACGGAGGCGGTGCTTATCACAAGCAGAAAGAAGAGAGAGTTCACGAACATACTGGTGGACAATGTACTTGTGAAATCGAAGGAGTACATAAAATACTTGGGCGTGATGCTGGACAACAGGATGAGCTTTCGACCCCATGTCGAGTATGCTAGCCAAAAAGCTTCCAAAATACAGAGAGCCCTTTCGTGGATGCTACCCAACATAGGAGGGCCCAGAGCTGGAAGGCGACAACTACTGGCTATCCAGAGCGATCTGAGAAGATGCGAACGAGAGCGACGCACAACAGAGAGTGCCTAAAATAGGCAACCCATCCCCGCGAAGTAATACTTAACGGTGATCCCGCGGGGAATGAGGTGTGCAGTTGTGAGGGGGTGTATTTAGTACGTAGGCGCCAACGTTGTTGGTGAATCGTGCATACTGTTGGTACGGGCCAGCAGTATCTTTTGAAGATTTACATCCCCCCATGGCGAATCCATGGAAAAAAAAAAAAAAAAACACTCACACATACACACTCTAACATACGCACGTACGCACGCGCAAACGCGGTAACTGACAATGCAAGGCCCCCTCTCTCCGTTTTTTGTCCGATCTTCTTGATCTTTTTAGAATAGAAAGATATTGGGCCTTACTTGATATATATAAAGTCTCGAAGGTCTAACTTAAAAATTGTGGCTCTGACATTGTTTTGCTCTTAATAGGGGGAGGAATTTTCCAAATCTGAAACAAACTCGATTTGAATCTGGTATACACCTACCTACATGCAAAAATTTGTGGCTCTATCTCTTATAGACTCTAAGATCGACGCGCTCATACGGACAGACGGACGGACGGACAGACGGACATGGCTAAGACGACTCGGCTGTTGATGCTGATCAAGAATATATATACTTTATAGGGTCGCAAATGCTTCCTTCTATCTGTTACATACTTTTGCACAACTTCATTATCCCCCTTTTCCCATTTTCAATGGAAACGTATGTTAGAGTGTGTGTGTGTATGTGTATGAAAACACAAGAAGTCTAGGGAACAGGGTATTTTGTAGTCGGGGCACTCGACTACAGTTCCCTTACTTGTTCACAGTAAGTTCAGGTCGATCAGGAAAGTGTCATAGGCTATGTCTGTGAAATGGTCCAAAAACCGCGTAACTTGCTAAATTATACCGTTCATCCGATTGCAATGAAAATTTGGGAATGGTTGAACGTCTTGCCCGGGAAGATTTCTAAGTTGAAAAAATTTGCGGAAAACGGTTTTCGCTAAAACTTTGGGAAATTGATCGACGCTTGCCCGGAAAGGTTTCCAAGTAGAAGAAACCGCGAAATTTGCAAAATGTTCGTTTGTTATAAAACTTTCGAGAATGTTTGGATGCTTGCGCGTGAAGGATTCTGATTTGAAGAAATGGGCGGGAAATAGTCTAAGAACCGCGATATTTCAAAAACTGTACCATTCATCCGATTGCAATAAAATTTTGGTCAATGGTTAGACGCTTGGCCGCAAAGATTTCTAAGTTGAAGAAATTTGCAGCAAATTGTTGATGCTGATCAAGAATATATATACTTTATAGGGTCGCAAAAGCATCCTTCTACCTGTTAAATACTTTTGCACAACTTTATGATCCCCCTTTTCCCATTTTCAATGGGAACAGGGTATAATAGAAATAAAGAAAGATTGTCAAAAGCAGATAACCAACCTAGCTTACTGAACGGTCAATTTGCTAAGTATACAGCCAGAAATTGCCTGCTATTTAGTGAACTCCACAACCCTTTTTCTTCTTGTAACTGTCACTTGCAATCATCTCACGCAAACGGAGACTGCTGTCAATGAAGCGAATTCAAGTGGAAAATCCATCCCTGCCCGAGCCAATTTTCGCACATGTAAATAAATGTTAAAAGTGCGAAAAAAAATTCTTTTTGATGTGCAGGAAGCCTCAGTCATGTCCTTCTGTCTGCTCGTTTTGCGCACATTTCAACTCAATTGAACACATGAGACTGAGACTCGTTCTTGGCTTTCATGTTTGCTCTGAATGTGGGTGTGTGTGTATATTAACACGAAGGTATATCCTTCTAAAGACAACAGGGACAAGTGCTTTAATGCTTCATTTGATTTGTGTATATACAGTCAGTTGTCCTTTTGTTAGCCTTTACTTTAATCCTTTTTTCGTCGGCTTGATTGTGTGTGATTGTGGACCAGAACAGGACCATCATCACTTCATTGATTGGTTTTGATTGTTTGGTCAAAGGGCGAGTACGTTCCGCTTTTTTCAGTGCCAAAAGCTATTGTTTTTGCTGCTTTTAATTTATGGCTTTAATTGGCATAATTTATGGAAGATAAAAAGGGAACTGCATGCATTATGCTAATTTGAATTGAAATGTTTGATTCATTTGTAACTTCGTGTTTTTTTTTTTTTTTTCTACATCGCAAGCGGAAGTTGTGTTAAATTTTTAAAGCGAATTGAATTGAATGTGTTGGTTGAATAAGGGATTAAATTCTTTGTCCATCTGAGTGATTTATCAACGCCCAGGCCAAACGGTTGAAAGTAGAAACCTAAAAATTGATTTGTTTTATGATGTTAAATCTCACTAGCAACTGATTTGTCAAAGGTTATTCTTTTTTAGCAAAAGCTGGTTCAAAATGCAAATTGTTATTAACAAATCGATTTTGTTTTATATAATATCAACAAAATCAAATGCAATGCCTCTTTCGGACTTGGCATTGAAAAGAATTAAGACTAGAACAAATTGCTTAAGAACAAGTAATATAGAGGCCAAGCCAAGAGGACAGTAACCATTCCCTGTAACTGCCAATGTTTAAATAAACTCATTTCTTTTAAATGTACCAATGTTACAGCTGGCGCCCATAGCTAGTACAAATAAATTGTCCGTTTTCTCCCAGCACATCTGGCTTAAGAGAAATTTGCCTAAACTTATGTGGAACGAGGTTTGTTCACATTTCAAACCAAATTTGTGTCTACGTAGAGTGAATTGAGTAACGATCGCGAAAAACAAAACCAAAGTCTGGTTCTAGTTCTTAAAATATCATTATTTTGATTTGAAAATGAAAAATAGAGGGGCGTTAACTTCGGCTCGGCCGAAGTTTTGTATACCCTTGCAGTTTGTTTTTCTAAATAAGACTACTTTTCGGACATTACTTTTCTATAAGAGCTATACTATATAGTCCGGTTTTGGCCAAAATTAGTGGAATCATGGAAAAGCATAACAAACTAACAGTTTCGAAATTTGGAGGCGATCCCATTTAAAAGAAAAAAGTTTTCTCACTAGAACTTCATTTTCGACCGATTATTCGTACTGCAGCTATATGCTAGAGTCATCCGATTTTGACAAAACTTTGTAGAATTGTTTTAAAGTATATAAAATAAATATATGCCAATGATAAAGACGTTTCCATTGAAATCAAAAAGTTTTTCTTACTAGAACTAGTTTTTCCACCTATCGTTCCTATGGGAGCTATATGCTATAGTCATACGATTTTGACCAAAATTTGTAGAACTGTGTGAAAGGATTCCAAATAAATAAATGCCAATTTTTAGGACATTTCCATTCCAAACAATACTATGACAGCTATGACAGCTATACTACATATATAGAAGTCGCATTTCGATTAAAATTGGTGGAATCATGTAAAAACATAGCAAACTAAAAAATACGAAGTTTGGATGCGTATCTTTTGAAAACAAAAAAGTTTTTCTCACTAAAACTAGTTTTCCGACCGATCGTTCCTATGACAGCAATATGCTATAGTCATCCGATCCGGCCGGTTCCGACAAATGTGCAGCGTGTTTGTACCAAAATACTTCGGGCAAAGCTTGGTGAGGATAGCTTCAAAACTGACGGAGGGACAGACGGACAGGGCTAAATCAACTTAGCTCGTCGTGCTGATCAAGAATATATATACTTTATGGGGTTGGAGATGCTTCCTTCAATGCGTTACAAACATCCGGACAATTTTATAATACCCTCTGCAAGGGTATAAAAATACTCATCTTTCGGAGAAATTTTGCTATATTTGGGAACACAATGGACTATTAGCTAGTTAGTTTTACGATATTTCACGATAAATCGTTTTTTCAAAAATCTATAAAATCAGACGTCCTGGGGGAAAACCGGACAACTGATTTGAATTCACCCCCAAAAAATACATAAGGAAAGTTTATACCTTTCACGGTGCAGATACTTATGTTACTGGTTGCGCTAGACTACATACTTAAGCTAAACCTGCATATTTTCGTGCGATTATGGATTATCAAAGCAAGAATCCATCAATCAACACATGAACTTTGATAACGAGCCTAATCGACAAGGTTCTAAGCACAAACACGAACATTGCAATGGTCATTAAGAAGCATAGAGTCCTTATTTTATATCACTAAATTTGAGTTGCCGCTTTTTTTAAATTGCATTTATATAATATGAAATTTTGACTAAATTTCGATATTATTTTTCACATTTGGTAAACCAAATTGCCCAATAAATTTTGCTTTGTAATTAGATTTCGATTCTATTAAATTTCGGCTCTAACATTCTCTTACTTCAAATAAATAAACTAAATTGATGATTGAATTCTATTGACCACGCCCACACAATTGATTGAGTCTGTTAAGAGGTTGCTTATTTTTCCTATTTTTTCCGTTTTTCTTATTTTCTATCAATTCTGTCATCAAAGCGGCTAATCAGTTACTGATGAGCTAAATATCGCACATGTTAGGATTTTGTTAAGTCCTAATTAGATAGCACTTGAGTGAACAAATCAGGAACTACCCTTGTCGAAAGCTTACCTCAAGGCTCGACTCAGTTTGTCGTAGTTCATGTTTGGCTTGGATTTACGTTCGCCCCAACGGCGTGCCACTTCGTCGGGATCGGTTAGCTTAAATTCGCCATTTGTGCCCTCCCAGGTAATGCAGCTGGCATTGTTTGAGTCCGACAGCAGTTCGAGCAGAAATTGCCATAATTGTATCTGTCCAGAACCTGCAAAAAGTAGGAAAGGGAAATGCAAATTATTATATAGAGACATCCAACTTAAGTCCTGGGATTGGGGGTTAAATGTCCATCAAAAGAGCATATCCTTTTGGCATTTCTTCAAGGGTAAAATTAACTCTTAGCTGTGGCCAGAAAAGAAAGCATTTTGTGGCATGCAAAAGCGACATAAAGCATTTCCTCTGCCATGCTGAGATTGCTGGTCAAACCCCCGCTGGCTAGTAGGTAGGCTCTTGTACCCATTGTAAATAACTATGACCGCTAGTCCGCTGGAGGGTAATCTGTTTGGGGCTCTAAAAATTTTTGTATGCAAGGGAAATGGCATTGCATGTAAGCGTAATGGGATGTAGAATGATAAGACACTAGGTTGATTTTATATTTTTAGAATTTTTGCCTGTTCTTCCTTAGGCGAAGTCCAGGTTAGATTAAGAAGAAATAAAATTAGTGTAGACGTTTTAGGTTTAGAAATAAAGTGAGTCTTTGTGAATTGTTTTCGTTATGTCGCCAGTTTAAGGTAGAGCCAAGTGATGAGGTAATACATTTGGTGTTCAAAGTCCTATATTTTCAAAGTATATGTGTATCTGACACATGGAAGCTATCTAGAAGAGGTAAGAACGCTTCTTCTTCAACCTTTTCGTACACATATACCAGAGCTCTCCCGATAGTCTGCGCAGTAGTTTGTCTTGGAATAAATTTCCAAAGAATAAGTTTTCATCCATATCATACGTATTTAGTATCTCGATTAAGGTTTTGCCCTTTGACTTTTTGGCCAACCCCCCGAGAAATTGTCCTATTAATAATATTTACCATGTACACATTTTCAAGTATAGTTGGCATTTTCTTTTGTGCGTGCCAAAGCATTTACAAAATTGGTATTGTATATATTGTGAGCCAAATTCGCCACGCATTCAACCCAGACATCATAAATCGCTTAATCATTTGGCAATTAGGCTTGAAACCCAAGAAATTTTCTCTCTGTTGACTGTCAGACATAAAAAAGGTCACACACACACAAACTGCGCAATGGTGGTGGTTGCATAAGGTAGCTGGAGACAGGACTCCAGGACTCTACTATGGGAATATTGCACAGAATTTTTGGGTGGTGGCTGAAGTCCGTTCATGTGTGAGAACGTCATGAATATTGCGTTAATTGCAAATCATGGCCAAGTGAATGTGTTAAGTGCCAACACCAACTCGACTCGAACAGGACTCAGGACAGCTCGAATGAAGTTGATGACTACGTCTGATGATGATGAATGATATGTTTTGTTGGGAGAAGGCGTGCCTGCTGGGGCAGGCAATTGACACGCTATTAATTTACAACAAAAGGCTTGATATTGTCCTTTTCGATGCCCATTAGCAAATAGTTGAGGGCACAGAATATATGTTTATTATGTTCTAAATAGAACTGATATTTGTCGAAATTATTGACTACAATATTTGCTTCGTTTTTTGTTAAGAGAACTTAAGTTAATGCTTTCATTGTAATTTAATATCCCTAAAAAATGTAGAACCGGAAGTAATTAGCCAAACCCACCAAAGTCAAAGTCTTTGAAGTGAGGCTGCTCTCTGACTTTTCTAATTATGGAAATTTTCTTGCTGCATGGCAATTATGAGGTAGCTAACTGAGGTAATCTCATTGCCCCCTTTTTCATTTTTTTTTATCACTTTTATAGTTGCATGCAACTTGCAGCTGGCACACATGCAAATGAGCAGCAGGAGCCAGAGCATGTCAAAGCGTTGGCCAACGGAGACTGAGACCGGACTTGGCTAACAAAGCGGTTCCGTGTCGAAAGGAAGCCATAATTAATCAAAAACAGCATTTTTGCCACCCAAAAAGCGAAAGCGCAGTCTTTCTCTCTGTGTGTGTGAGCTTTGGCGTTTTACTTCAAGTTGAAGTTTAGAGCCTAAAAACAGCCAGCAAACCAAAAAACCGAAAGAGAGAGAGAGAGAGTAGCAGAAAAAGAACGGGGCAGCTCCATTCGTGTAAATGTCACGCCGGAAAATGTTGGGCGTCTGGGTTTTTATGCTAATTCCGTTCAAAGCGCCATGTTTTTAGTGCGGATGAAGGTGTGGGTGCGGGTGGGCAATGAAGGTCCGTACAACAATGGCGGCTAAAGCTCTTACCGACGCAGGATCAATAGAATTTATTGATTTTACTTGGAAATAGCAATTTAACAGTGAATGTTTTGCTAAAATGACTTTCATTTGAAGGAGGAAAATGGTTATGTTGCCATGAAAATTTAATTGTATAGAAGATGGTAATATTTTAGATTTATGTTTGACTTTAACAAATTTGTCTGAGCTAAGAAACTGATATCATTTTAAGGAAACTGAACATATAACCTGCAATTTTTTGCGATAACGATAATTAAATGCAATAACTATTTTTAAGTGTTAAACACCGCAGAGTAATCAATAACATGATTCATAGTGATGCCACATCACCCAAAAATTTACGTGATGCTGAATACTGGAACATTACCTTTACACCAAACCTATACATAACTGTGTGGTGGCCGGATGGCTCAGCGGCTAGTGTGCGCGACCGCTGTGCAAGAGATCGTGGGTTCGATCCCGCCTCGGAACATCTAATGAAAAGCTTTTTCTTTGAATAAACCTTACACCCGGTCACCCCTCTCTGCTGTTGGCGCCAGCTTTGTAGTAATTAGCCATGCAAAAGATTCTCAAACTGCCGTTAGGATTCGGCGCTAAACTGTAGGTCCCTTCCTCTTGTGCGAGAACTAGAAGCGCACAAGCCAAGAGATTGATAGAGGCTCGGCTTTGGCCCTTTGGGGCTGTGTCATGCCATTTTACATACATAACTGTGACAAATGAACTTTTTGCATTCAATGTTTCTTATATTAAAGTACTACCAAGTTTTATCAAAATCGGATGACTATAGCATATAGCTGCAGAATGAATGATCGGTCAAAAAAGAAGTTCCAGTAAGAAAAACTTTTTTGTTTTAAATGGGATAGTCTCCAAATTTCGTAATTAACCGTGTATTATGCTTTTCCAAGACTTCACCAAGTTTGGTCGAAATCAGACATCTATACACTTAGTATAGATCCCGTAGAAAAGTGAGGTCCAAAAAGTAGTCATAGTTAGAAATACTTTTTTGTTTTCAATGGAATCATGGAAAAGTAAACATAGTAAATTAAGAAAAACGAAGTTTGGAGGCGTTTCAATTGAAAACAAAAAAGTTTATCTCACTAAAACTAGTTTTTCGACCGATCGTTCCAATGACAGCTATATGCTATAGTCATCCGATCCTGCCCGTTACGACAAATGTGCAGCGTATATGTACTTCGTACAAAGTTTGGTGAGGATAGCTTTCAAACTAACGGAGGAGATAGCATAGAAACAGACAGACGGACAGACGAACGGACGGACAGACGGACAATGCGTTATAAACAAGGCTGCAAGCCTCTGAAATTCTGAAGGAGGTCCGGTCCGGGGGTTCGAACCCGTTGTAAAGACTATGGTTCGGTTCGCGGACCGGTTCTGTAGCCCCTGAACCCAAGGTTCTGGTTCGAACCCATGATTCGCATAAACATAAAAGAAAAGTTTGACTTTCGATTTATTAATTCGTAAAAAAAGAAATTTATATAACTTCCTCTCCATATGCTTAAAAATAATATTGATTACTTAAGTAAGTGTTATTATCAAATCCATTAGATGACATTAACAGCTTTTAGAAACTGCTTAGATTAAGTAAATTGGCATTATATCTTTCAGCGGCTGTTCATCTATACTAGCTCTTAAATCAGAAAGAACAAACTTAAGTGTAGAAAATGCTTGTTCAACTGATACCTGAGTTGCTGGAATGACTATTATGGTTAAGGCACATTCGAAAACTTTGTAAGTTGAGTTCGCGTCTCACAGTTTAGCACTGGTTTATTTAGTTTTTCAAAATGCAATAGATTTAATATCAGGTGAGTACGGAGTATTTTTACAAAGTGTGCGAGCTCTACTGATGTCAAACTGAACTTTCTTAAAAAAAACGTTACCCACTAAATTTAAAGTGTGTGCAGCACAACGAACTATAATAGTAGAGTCCTCCAGGAAACTATTGAGTCAACTTCATCATCGTCCAAATCAACAAATGCTTTTGGGTCACATGAGCAACTTTCTTCGTTATGGCAATCTTCATCGATGCATTCCTTTTCTGCTCTGCAGTTGTCATTTAAAAGTTCTCCTTAATCATGTTTGCTCCATAAAAAATCATCCACGCTTAGTTAAAAATGAAATCGTTTATACTTAAATCTCCAAAGATTTGCAATTTTTCCTTGAATGTTTCGTTAAAAAAATTACTAAAATTGGCGAACCCATTTTTCGAAAAAGTGGTCTGGTTCGGGTTCGGTTTCGATGAACCAAAAATTTAAGGCGACTGGTTCATGGTCCGATTTGCGAACCCCAGAAAACCAGTTTGCAGCCTTGGTTACAAATATCCGAACAACTTTATAATACCCTCTGAAGGGTATACAAAACTTCGGCCGAGCCGAAGTTAACTTTCCGCAATTTTTTTATATAGAATTTGACAGCTAAAGGAAAATTTGAACGTTCTGAATACTTACCCTAAAGCTAAAAGTACATTTTTTCTTAGATTTAGAAAGTCTTAGTCCTACTTTAAAAAACTAATCTTTCTACCATATATGGTGTATCGCCTTTGTCCGCTTTTTATACCCTTGCAGAGGGTATTTTAAAATTTTCCGGATGTGTGTAACGCATTGAAGGAATCAGCTCCGACCACAGCTCCGACCACAAAAGAATATATATTCTTGATTAGCATGACGAGCTGAGTTGATTTAGCCTTGTCCGTCCGTCCGTCTGTCCGTCAGTCCGTCTGTTTCTAAGCTATCTCCTCCGTCAGTTTTAAAGCTTTCCTCACCAAACTTTGCACGAAGTCTTTTGGTACAAATACGCTGCACATTTGTCGGAACCGGCCGGATCGGATGACTATAGCATATCGCTGTCATAGGAACGATCGGTCGAAAAACTAGTTTTAGTGAGAAAACTTTTTTGTTTTCAATAGAAACGCCTCCAAACTTCGTATTTCTTAGTTTGATGTGCTTTTCCATAATTCCACCAAACTTGGTCGAAGTCGGACATCTATATGGTATAGCTGTCATAGACAAATATAGTCTGAAAAGTAGTCTTAGTTAAAAAAACTTTTTTGTTTTTAATGAAAATATCCTCCAAGTTGGCTTGTATTTGTTTTATATGCTCCCACACAATTCTACAAACTTTAATCAAAATCTGATGACTGTAGCATATAGCTGCCATAGGAGCGATCGGTCGAACAAAAAGTTCTAGTGAGAACTTTTTTGTTTTAAATGGAATCGCCTTCAATAATTGTACATGTTAGTTTGTTATGCTTTTCCATGATCCCACTAAATTTGGTTGATATCGGACATCTATATAGTATAGTTCCCATAGAAAAGTAAGGTCCGAAAATTAGTCTTATTTAGAAAACAAACTGCAAGGGTATACAAAACTTTCGCCGAGCCGAAGTTAGCTTTCCCCTATTTTTGAGACGATTTTTTTAATTTAAGGGCGAATTCGGCTGTTTTTTTGTTAGGTGTAACATTGTGATTAGCGTTATAAATATAAGTCAAACAGCACTCAGTGTGCTAAGAAGAAATCAAAAATAAAACTTAAGCTAAAAAAAAATACGAGGGAAAGAAAAAATTAGTGAGAAAACTTGTTTGTGATGTATTTAGAGGGATTAAGTGTGTGAACAAAATTATATTTCATTGTTAAGCCAATTTATCAAACTCATAAGGACCACGCCCACTTTTTTAACCCTTTCTCTGTGAATCCTTTGCCAAGTGTTGGGCTTTTAAATAGCTTTCCATGTGCAAAAGGCGCGTGCCCAAACCTTAGCACTCAGACAACTACCAAAAAGGCAAGGAATGAAACACAAAAACAATTGCCAAGACACGCCCTGACACACACACACACTATAAAATAATAAATTTACCAAAACACCTTTCGCATAAATTAAAAAACTGCACCCCAACTTAGGGCTAAACTTGCATGCAATGGGTTAATTTGTTAAGGGTCGCAACACAGAATGACTAAGTCTAGAATCTCGGCCCGAAAATTGATATGATAATGAAATGCGGCCCAGCTAATCTAGGCACCTGTATCTTTATGCTTTTGTGATTTTGCACTTTACCTGAACTGGCCAGTCGGCTGCTGGTGGGGCCAAACATTTGATATGGATCTGGAAAAGAGGGTGGAAAGGCAAGGAGAAGCATGACATTAGTTCGAGTGTTATGAAAATGTTAATGAAGGGTGTACGAAAGTGCAGGAAGGCAAGTTTTTAGTTTCCGCTGATGAAATGCATAAAATGAGATGCTTCACTTAGCAGCAACTGCTGAGTGCTCTTTCTCACTTGAAATATCCATTTCATGCATTTCCTTCTCTTCTCAGACTTGCAGTGTAAAAAAGGTTATATTCTGTCAATGCTGGTTCTGATTGCAGCCCAAACAATTGTCCATAATTCGCATCATCTACCCAAAGTTTTTTCCCATTGTTTTGCAAACAGTATTTTGCCTCTTTGTTCTCTGCATTTCGACTAAAAAAAAGTAAAAATAAAAGAACTACCTCGACTTTCAATGGCACGCGTCTTTATTCATTCACGGCCGTCAATTTTGACAGCAACAAAAAGCAAACCAAGTGCGTCTGGTCTGAACCTTCCCCCGGCGCAGCTCCCTCTAATTGAGAATCCTTTATGGCTTGCTCAATTGTTTCCATTACGCTTGAATTCCATTTTTGTTTCCATTTTCCATGTTCAAGTGGCGTATTTACGGTTTTTGGCGACAGTATTTCGCTCGCTCAGTCAATTCAACGTCGTGTGTGAAGCATTTTTGAAATACATTTCATTTTTAAAGCTTCAAGGGGTCTGAGCTCGATTCTGATTCTGCTGCTGCTGAGAGCTGGCATTCGTTTCAACTTAAACGAAGCTCAAGTGGCACTTGCAACGTCCGCCTTTTGCGAGGGCCGAATTTTATTAGTGTTGGTAAATAGCACAAGCGAAAGTATTTTTAAGTCCGCGAGCTGTTTATGTTTGAATTTGAGCTTAAACAAAGCGGCACGTGGTCTGAAGGACCGGCTCTTAATAACTATTATTGCTTTATAAAGGATACGAATACGAGTTAGTCATAATTTTGGTCTTACCAGGTTGCCGTAGTTGTGAATGTGGATCATGTTTGATGCTCAATGCATTGGAACTGTAGCCTGGAATTTGGAAACAGAAAGAAGAATATTGATCATTTTTAATCAATTAAGACTGCCTAATAATAAAGTATCAAAAATTCTGAAAAGATATGATAGTGTATAAAGTCCTTGGCAGGCTCTAGATTTTACCTACAAAATTTTCACTAATAGCAAAACACAAAAATAGTGGAAAGTTAACTTCGGCTCTATTGAAAACAAAAAAGTTTTTCTAACTAAGACTACTTTTTGGACCTTACTTTTCTATTGGATCTATACTATATAGATGTCTGATTTCGACCAAACTTGGTGACGTTTTCAATAAAAACAAAAAAGGTTTTCTTCACTCGAACTAGTTTTTCTACCGATCGTTCGGAGCTATATGCTATAGTCATCCGATTTCGACCAAACTTTGTAGAATTGTGTAAAACAATATTAAACGAGTGTATGCCAATGATAAGGACGTTTTCACTAAAAACAAAAAAGTTTTTCTCACTAGAACTAGTTTTTCGACCGATCGTTCCTATGGCAGCTTTATGCTATAGTCATCCGATTTCGACCAAGCTTAGTGAAATCATCTTATGGGGACCTAGACAAATCGTACTATTTACAATTTCAACATACAACATAATCAAGTATAAAGAGCTAAGAGTTCTTCAAAAAACTTTGTATGTTGTAGTTATGGCAAATTTGCGAAAATATACTTCAAAACTTTTGCTGTAAACGCCAAATTACACCAATCAAATCTAATAAAAAGACTCAAAAAAGTGATGAAATAAATATACAATATGCAAAGCACTCACACATGCATTTGAACCAATAAACTCAAAGCTCCCTTGCATTGGATTGATAAATTTATTGAAGCATGCCAAATTTATTGAAATCAAACAGCTTCAAAAGAAAATTGAACGTATGAATATAAAAAAAAAAGTAAAAAAGGTGTTGACTGGACGTGTTTTTATTAGGGTTGGCTGCGTATTGAAGCATAGCCAGGGGTTAGCTCTTTTAGGTTGGTGAGGTAAAACTCGCTATGAAAATTATTTATGTAAGTAAGTAAAATACAGTAATTAGCAGAATGGAAAACGCACTCTTCAATATAATCTTAGCCATTCATAAATAACTCTATGGCAGCCAAGACTAGTTCAAAGGTTTTATTTTGAAAAAACCCATTCTCAGAGTGACCCTTGCCTACAATAATAAGTACTTTGACACCATAACCGAAGATATGGTCTCAAGGCGGCTCTTAAATCTGAGCTCAAAGTAAAAAATTTCAGCTTGGCTGAACGCATTTTGCTGCTGGGCGTTGATGTCATCAAAATCGGGCAAAGCTAAAGTTTTGTTAACAAACCGCCCAACCCCACCACAATATTCCACTCTTCCCCTTTCCACAGCAAGTGCAATCGGTTGCCTTTTGTGCTCTTCGCAGTTGAGTGGCCACGACCAAAAAATGTCATATGAAAAGTTCTTGTTGTTTTCTCGTTGTTGTTGCCTTTTTGCACAATAAGTGACAACGAAAACAACAGCGGGCGGTGCATAACCTACCCACCCATGTTCCAAGTCCATGTCCTGCGGCTTTAATTTTATATGAAAGCGTGAAGTTTGTGAACAACTTCAACGCCGTTCAGATTTTTGAAATTGAATTGCCTGCGGCATTGTTTTCGCTCTTTTGCAATCATATTCCATTAAAATGGAAGAGCCGAACCAAAGCGTTGCTCATGTCACAGTCATCGCCTATGGGTTCTGGTTCATGGTGCTGCTCAGTGCTTTGATGACAAGGATGTGATAATATTTGTGTTGCGGTTGAGTTGATGATTGCCTTTGATTGTTCAAGTGTAGTCAACGGCGGTGATGAGATCGAGAGTGTTAGAACTGACAACTCTTGGTTAAGTTTTTGGCAGGTCGTTTCATGAAATGTAAAAGTAGAGGGATAGAAATCTTCTGACAAAGACAGACACCCCACAGAAACGAATATTCAAAACTTAATGATAAACAAAATTACCACAGCACACTTTTTGGCATTGTTGACGAAGATTAAATAACACATTATTCGTCTATAACACAAATTTTACAAATTGTTAAGGGGGTATTGCTGCTTGGGAAAAATTTTTTTAGGGTTTTTTTTGCATATTTTTATTGCTTGGATATTTGAGAATGTCGTCCTAAAAGGATTTTTTGAAATTCGAAATACTTTAGAAGATATAGCCCTTTTAATGACCCAACGTGACCCTATTTGCCAAGCAACTGCAAACTTTAAACGCGTTTATTTCGAGCTGGCGGCACTGATTGCGCCCGTAGTTCTGAACCGATTTTGATGAAGCAAAGTGCAATCGACGCAGTACTGTCACCATTTCGGCCCCTATTTAAATAATAAAAAAATTTTACTAAACTACAAAAAAAATTGCCCAAAATCGGTTTTTCATTGTTCAATGCAAAATTATGATTGAAATAGGGGCCCGAATTATATCTGTACTGAATCTAACGCCGTTTACTTTTTCCATTTCAGATGATCTGAAGTGGTGTGTTATCCGCCAGCAGCATACCTTTTTTTTCGACGTTCAACTTTGAAGGCTGACAACTTTTTGAACAGCCCTCGTACAAAAGAAAAACAATTTTTTATATAATTCATATGTTCTTAATACAATAAAAAACGGAATTTAAATATCTATTCCCGTTTTCAACCCGCCTTCCAAGCAGCAATACCCCCTTTAAGAAAATAGCTATTTAAGCGCGCTGTTGAGAAGGGGAATCTTCGAAAAAGCTTCTCCTATATCCTGCTGGGAGGCAAATTCAAGCCCGATGCGGCCTTTTAAGAAAAAGAGCTTCACACCAATCACCGTTTTGAAGACTTTTTACATTATGGCCTAATTCCACCAAAGAAATTTAGCGACATCTATCCGTAAGTCAAACTAGATTAACTCTTTAAATAAATACTATATAATTAAGTGACATCTATCCGTCAAAGCCGATTAACGCTTTAAATAAGTACTATAACAAATTTTCTCATATCAATAATATTGTATTAACTGTAGTTTTTGGATTTTAGGATGTTAATAAAGGTACTTTCAGTATATTGGGATGCTTTCTTGGATAATCTCGAAAGATGATAAATAACACTAGGCATCAAGGTCCAGTATCTTGAATGGTTGGTAGTGATTCTAGATGATTTTCGTGTGCTAAGCAAGACTGCGTTTTTAGAAATTGTCCATCACTTCGAGATTTTTAGTAATTTGAGGTTAAATTTGCTAAAAGTGCCTATTTTGACCCTTTTTAGGAGCGTTTTTCGGGGAATCCATTCTATTGATTGGACTCTCTTTGATACCATCGAAAAGTACTACTCCTTAGCTTTGAAATGAACCATCCCAAACAATTCTGCTATTTTTATCAATGGAGATATACCTCTTTTAGCACTTTGTAAGATTTATGAGATGATTAATGTTTTAATGACATTTATCAGATACAAATGGAGGTTCGGCCGAAGTTTATATACCCTTGAAGCACATACAAATTTTCAGGACGCCTACTAAGACTGTTTTTATACCCTTGCAGAGGGTATTATAAAATTGTCCGGATGTTTGTAACGCATAGAAGAGATGCTTCTCCGACCACATAAAGTATATATATTCTTGATCAGCATGACGAGCTGAGATGATTTAGCCTTGTCCGTCTGTCCGTCCGTCTGTCCGTCCGTCTGTCCTTCTGTCCGTCTGTCCTTCTGTCCGTCTGTCCGTCTGTTTCTATGCTATCTCCTCCGTCAGTTTTAAAGCTATCCTCACCAAACTTTGCACGAAGTCTTTTGGTACAAATACGCTGCACATTTCTTGGAACCGGCCTTATCGGATGACTATAGCATATAGCTGTCATAGGAACGATCGGTCGAAAACTAGTCTTAGTCAGAAAACTCTTTTGTTTTTAATGGAAACGCCTCCAAAGTACGTATTTCTTAGTTTACTATCCCTTCCCATGATTAGCATATAGCTCCCATAGGAACGATCGGTCGAAAAACTAGTTCTAGTGAGAAAAACTTTTTTGTTTTTAATGATAAGGTCCTTACCATTGGCGTACTTTAAATGTATATATTTTTACACAATTCTACAAAGTTTGGTCGAAATCGGATGACTATAGCATATAACTCCCATTGGAACGATCGGCCAAAAAACTAGTTCGAGTTAGGAAAACTTTTTTGTTCTTAATGAAAACGTCCTTTTTGTTGGCATTCACTTATTTTATATACTTTGGACACATTTCTACAAAGTCTTATCAAAATCGGATGACTATAGCATATAGCTGCAGTATGAATTATCGTTCGAAAAAGAAGTTCTAGTGAGAAAAACTTTTTGTTTTAAATATGATCGTCTCCAAATTTCGCAATTAACAGTGTATTATGCTTTTCCATGATTTCACCAAGTTTAATCGAATTCAGACATCTTTATAGTAGAGATCGCATAGAAAAGTAATGTCCAAAAAGTAGTCTTAAAAAAACTTTTTTGTTTTCAATGGAAGCTGCAAGAGTATACAAAACTTCGGCCGAGCCGAAGTCGATATAGCCATGTCCGTCTGTCTGTCAGTCAGTCCGTATGAGCCAACAGATCTCAAAAAATATAATACACTTGCAGGCAGATCAAGTTTTTTCAAGCACCAAATACACACTGAGCAATCACTTTCGTTGTTACTGAGTATATTACAGTCGGGCTTGACTGACTTTTTTCTTGTTTATATTAAAAAATAGAACCCAATCGTTATTTACGGTCCCTGTTCTAAGTTGTTAAACTCCTGAACCTTCCTTAAACTCCTGAATACGAATCGAACCCCTCTGCTTGAAAAAAGGTTCGTTTTAAAGAGTCAGGTTTCCGTTTATAAGTCCATGTAAAATTGATATATAGAATTATAATGAATGGGTATATTCGGATGAATGATTAATGTTATTAATAGCTTCCTAAGCTAGACAAAACCGATCCGACAACTAAACCTTTCCAACGGGTTTCGAACCTTCGAACCAAACCATTTCCAGAATTTCAGAGGTCTTTGATATTTATCTCAGAAATAACGTAATTGCCTATATAGACCTGAACATTAAGAAAATTTGCTATTTTTTTTTAAATATCGACAATATTGATAAGATCTACATTTCTTAACAAAATTTTCATATCGAAATGATACTTTTCCAATATCGAGAGAAATATCGATATAGATAATTTTGAAATGTGCGGCAACCCTAGTTCACACACATTCACAAAGGCAGTCAACTTAGCGCTTGTTATTTGAAGGCAGCTGTTGATTTGCAATCGGTTGGCAAAGTGTAATAAAGATAGTACCAGTGGGTTTTCATATTGAAATGATACTTTTTTCAATATGGAGAGAAATATCGATATAGATAATTTTGAAATGTGCGGCAACCCTAGCTCACACACATTCACAAAGTTAAACAACTTAGCGTTTGTTATTTAAACGCTGCTGTTGATTTGCAATCGGTGGGCAAAGTGTAATAAAGATAGTACCGGTGGGTTCCTAAAAAAAAGCTATATAGACTCTCAACCTAATTTGAGGTGTTGTGTGTGCCCATACAAATAGGCACATTTGAGATCAGAAATCTTTGGTATTCTTGCACCAAGCCGATTTCATGATCAAATCAAGTATGATTTTTGAGCTTAAATTAATATCGGACCTTCTTGATTGAATTCGAATGTGGGATCAAGTCGAGCTCAAACCACAAGCTAAAATTAATCCTGAGTGATATCAGAATATGCCAATTTCGAACTTAAATCAAGCTCAACCGAGCTAAGGACGAAAAGTGCGTGCTCAAGTTCATCCTTTCTTACTTGGTTTGAGAAAATTTGGAATCGACCGACTTCTGATATCGGAAATGATTTTGTTCCGAATACTCGGATTATTTTCTGTGTAGCCTTTGCTAACAGAAACGCGGTAGAGAAAGGTAGAGACGGGGGTGACACAGAATCCTCTTCCTACCACATTCCAACCGAAAACAAATTCTTAGGTGCCACAGAAATCTCTAGTATTTTGTTAGGAGATTTTGGCAAGCCAACCAATACACAAACCAGCCAATACACAAATCAATCAAATTGACTTCACGAACCTACGCGATTTAGCACTATTATTGTAGTTGGACCATAACCTTAGACGTACTCGTACACACACCTGTTAACTCGACTTTCGAAAAGAAAACTAAATCTCTCGAAGTTCTGTAGCACCGACGGATTTTTTAAGAAATTTGCAAACCAACCACGGCAAAATCTCTAGAGATTTCTGTGTCACCCCCGAGTATGACCATTTATAGGTCTTTTAGGTCATGCGAAAAGAGACAATCGCTATACAAACTCAGTAAAATTTCGTAAAGATTAGTCCAGAAGTTACGTCTACGAAACATGCATCCTGTTCGTTAAATGACTCTGCACCAGGGAAATAAAACAATTTAAAGACACATTCCCTTACTAAGTCATTATACTTGTATCATTTCCTTGTAGTTCAGCTGCACCGGTGCGGCATTATCGAATGCCCTAACTCTTCGTAGTGAGCACTCGCCACCAGACCAACCACCAGCCAATTATTTGCCTAACGAATTTTGTATGGGAGTGTCCGGAAAACGTACCGATCGGTACGACCCTGCAATACCAGACGTTAGTTTGGTGATGGGTGCACACTATAGTTCAAGTACGAGTAGACTAGCGCTGTGAAGCACCAGGTCGTTAGGCCTGGTAGTGCCTTGACACCAGATGAACTACAGGGATTGGATAAAATATCTTTAATAGCACACATGATTGAAGCTAGGTTTTTTATGTAAGTTTCAAAACTATAGAAGAAACACGTCTTACTGAATGAAAACCCGCAAATATTTGGTTTTGTGAGAGCAAATTAAAGAAGTACCCAGACTAACAGATTCTCCTTTCACTTTCTAATTTCAATACATTCCACTTTAACTTTAACCACCGGTTTTTCTTTCAACTTACCTTGCGATTGTGTAGAACTGTGGGAACCCCACGACGATTTGTACGAGGAATCTGAAACGATAAAATTAAATTGGAAATATTTTAAAAATATGTCCCGAACTAATCCAAATTCAGTGGTTGAACCGACGGCTTTGATCTTGATCTTATACAACTAGATGCAAAATATTTTGATTCGGATTTTATATTGTTATTTACTTGGATTCCATGTGGCCGCCGCCGACGGTCTGCTGGATTCACACATTGTTGCCCACTCACCTGCAAAGAGCATTGAGAAATTGCTGAAGCTGCCCGTGGAGCGTGATAAATAATCGGCAGAGGATTTGATGTCAAGCATTTTGTGTGGGTGGCGGCAGCGGGCCAGCCGCCGTCGCTGCTCGGGAAGTTGCACGCGCGGTCCAAAGCAACAACAAAGTTCAAATTTAAATATTTTCAATTGCTCGCTAAATTGGTCGCCGGAGTTAGCGGAAACTAATAACACAGAGGAGTTGAAGGCGCCTATCCAAAGTGGGTCTGTGCCACAAATGAGACGGCACAACGACGGAACAGGAAAAGGAACGGGAAAAGTGACGATCGGAACCGGTTACCGTTTACCGGACACCTCGACTTCCGGGTGTACTTTCCAATGCACTATTCGCGTGTCCGACTGATTTATATGTGTCACTCCTGCGAGTGTATGGGTGTGTGAGTGTGTGCGAGTAGGCTCGCGTAAATCACGATTGCTAAGAAATGGATGCTTCTATAAATCGATTCTCTTCAGTACTGACACCGGATTGCGTCCGATCTGTGGCACGGCAGCGTAACAATTGATTTCATTCCGTCATCAAATCGCGCATATCCTGTGAGCCCTGATGTGTGGTCCAACCCCCAAGTAAAGGACATTTTCACATCGTGGGGGTGGCTGGTGGTTGGCTGGTGCCAGGCTTTTGTGTATCTATCTGTCTGGGATGTGTTGCTGGCTCTGTTTGGCATTCTGCTGCCAGGATATACTAAGGTTTATAATCCTCAACCACCCCCTTTAGTCATGACCACCAATCAGCATTGAGACAAGGTGTGGCCTGTGAAGTGCTCAAAAAGCTCACGGTAAGAGCTTTTAAAATGGTCGAAAACTTTTTGTGATTATTTTAATTTTGTGATTTTATTTCTTTTATAAATTTCTTCTGTACTTAAGGAACAAAGCTCTCAAAGCTTTCGGGTTTTCTCATGCTGTGCTTCGGGGAGTTTACCGTTCACACTTGACTAAACACAAGCCACCAGCACCACCATCGTACACACTCACTCTCTCTATGGCTATCTCTTTCCCGCTGAGCCACTCAATGTGGCTGAGCCAGAAGTGGCAGCGCCTTTTTAGTGGGTGACACACGAAGCAACAAGGACGGATGTATTATCCACTTCCTTTTTCCTTCCACCAAACACAAGGATATTACCGTTTCGTCGTTCGCATTCTCCCGCATGGAAGGGCGGTGGGGGTTTTGAGGGTGTAGAGAGCGGGAGAGAAAGGCGAGGCGAACAATGGGCCTGAAGTTGGAGCTGGCCACGACTTTGCAAGAGAAATCAACAATAGTTGATATTAAAAGCCTTCGAGAGAAGGGTGGAGGAGGTTCTAGGTTCTTTACATGCGTCGGCGTCGCTGCAGCTGCTCAAGTGCAATTGTGGCGTCGCCTTCTTTCCCAAGCAACAGCTCGGCATATCACACTCATGCATCCTCACACTTTAAGCTGCCTTTCGGGCTAGCTTAATTAATTTTGGAATTCTCAGTGAAATTGTTTTTGCATGGCTCAGTGTGCTTCTTGTGTATCCTTGTGGGAGGGTAACTGGGGCTAATTCACAGGCGTCAAAGAACAAATTGCTGTTTCACCAGCAAAAATACACATACATGTATGTACATTGAACAAACTTTCAGGGATGCAAGCCGTTTAAAATAATGAACCAATTGGTTCAATTGCTAACAGAGGCAGTAAGCCACCGGTTCGGTTTACAACATCGTTTTTTGAGCTTACCGAATCGCGTCTTCAGTGGTTCACATTCAATAAATTATCAAGCCGAATTTCAGGCTGTGCTTTCCTATTGTCTGATTCCACTGACACATAAATGTATATTCGTACAAATGTGCATATTTTTACATTTTACCTTATTTTTGGTTCACAAAGAATATTAAGTTTGCGAAAATTTATTTAACAGCCAAAAAAAAATGCATTTCTGACCCTATTAAGTATATCAGGTGGGTTCCGGGTTCCCATGCAATTTCTGAGGTACTTCAAAATCTCAGCTACCAATTTCCGCATGATCTGTACAGCCCTGTATATATTTCTAGTCAGCATTAACAGCCGAGTCGATATAGCCATGTCGGTCTGTCCGTTCGTCCGTCCGTCCATCCGTCCGTCAGTCCGTCCGTAAAACGGCACAGACCTCAGAGATGGTACGAGATAGAGGTGCGAAGTGTATGAAATATTCACTTTATATACATATAGACAGAGGCAAGGCAAGTTTTAATTCTTTTTTGACTCTGATCAGCATCAACAGTCGAGTCGATATTGTCATGTCCGTCTGTCCGTCTGTCCGTCCGTATGAACAAACAGATCTCGGAGATCGTAAAAGATAGAGGTTTGACTTGTATGGGACAAAAACTTCTTATACTTGCAGGCAGATCAAGATTATTTTAAATTTTTGCCACGCCCATTTCCGTATTTTTGGTTTGGTTCAAAATTATTGAAGGTACACCAGTTCTGTTCCCAGTCGGTTTTCGATCAGAAATGATCGGTTCGGTTTAGTTCGTTTCGGTTCAGAACTGGTTTACAACCCTGCATATTTGCATGTCAAATTTAAACCATTATTAATTGTTTATAATACGAGTATTGGCAGATACCCGGCGTGCGTTGCAACACCAGGTTGCCAGGTCTAATGTTCTACTGATCAAATATTCTTGATAATCTCAACTCATTATAACTAATACTACCTCTATTCCAAAATATGATATAAATTCTAGAAATTCGCCTAGATTGTGGATGAAACAGGCTAAAATTGTTTTGTTTTGGGATTTCCATTATAACAAAGCCATTATCTAAGCAACTTTGGCATTCTTGTGGTAAATTTTCAGTTATTCCTCGACAAAAGCTTAAAACATTGGGGAGAAATTTGAGGTCACCCGTTGTGAAGCCAGTATGTCAAATATTGCAGCAAAATCAGTGCCACAACATCACCGAGACTCCAAATCTCAGAAATTGATATGCGAACAGAGAAACGGAACTCTGCTGTTCTTTCTTCTGTCAAAAAAGGCAGCAAATTATAAATTAAACAGACTGACTGTTTCAAAAATTTGGCTTAAGGTACAGACACAGTATCAATCTGGTGAACTTAGTGGCGATGTTTCATCGAATAAGAAGGGAAGTTTCATTTGTATATCATACTAGCTTAATACCCGGCGTAGCCCGGGTCCTTATGATTCTTATGAGAGCGGTTGTATTCAAGCTAGTGTTGGCTGCAAAACGCCAAAAACATTTTGGACCGTTTGATCTTTATCTCTATTTAACCATATTCATTATAATCTAAACCCATAAATATTTTGCAAATTTCGTGACTTTTTTGACCGTTATGTTTATCCCTCCTATTTACCCATCTACAATGACGTCTGCATTGTAATATAAGCACTAAGCGCTTTCATAAATACTCATAAGGTTATTTTGCAAATTTCGAGATTTTTGGACCTTAGAAACCTTCGCGGCCAAGCGTTTAACCATTGACCAAAATTTCATCGCAATCGGATGAACAGTATAGTTTTTCAGTTTTCGCGGTTTTTGGTCTATTTCCCGCACATTTCTTCAAACCTTCCCGGGCAAGGGTTCAACCATTCCCAAATTTTCATTGCAATCGTATGAACGGTAAATTTTGAAATTTTCGCGGTTTTTGGACTATTTTGCAGACATGAGACATAGCCTATGACACTTTCCTGATCGACATGAACATATTGTGAAAAATTCGTGAAGATCAGCTCAGCAGTTTAGACGCCCATAAGGGACAAACATAGTTTCACTTTTATATATATGTATAGATAGATGTATAGATTTTGGAACAAACAAAAATGGGAAATGTATATCATATTTCGGAACCTATGTAGTATCTGCTAATTTCGAGATATTTTGGACCCATCGTTCTTTACTCCGACTTACTTATATAACTTATATAAATTCCCGTCAATAATTACCGTCAATCGAATCTTCATGATTAAAAAAAAGAAAATTAAAACAATAAAAAATTTCCGATTTTTTGATCGATTGATCCTTACGTTTTATTTACCCGTCTTCATCATAAGAAAATTTAGCAAATTTCGCGACTATTTTGACCATTTGGTCTACACCTCTTATTTACTCTTCTAGCATTGCCGTCCAATACATCTTTATAATAATTAAAGCTCAAATGAAAAATTTTCAGATTTCCCAATATTTTGGACCGTTTAATCTACATCTTTTCATTTACCAACGCCGGTGTTTCCCCCGAACCAGGACTTCTAAGAGGGGCCCGGATTTTGGATATACATACATTTTTTCTATTCATCAACAAAACTCAACATGATTAATGGGGGCCCGTGAGTTATACCCCCCGGGCCCTTAATTCCCTTTCAACGGGCCTGAATGTAACATACCCATTTTATATATGGATATTTCCATGAGGACGCCCGTGACCGTCGTACGTATTTAAAGCGGAATAAAAATCAAAATTTTTTTTTACCCTGTTCCCATTGAAATTACGAAAACCACTAGAGATTTCCGTTTCACCCCCGTATAGTACCTTTTAAAAAAAAAACATTCAAAATACACCCAGAAAAATACAAAATACACCCAGAAAAAAATTTCTTTAAATTTAATGAAAATGGATTTTATTTCTTAAAATTATTTCGACCAATCTTTGTAGAATTGTGTAAAAGTATATAAAACATGTGAATGCCAATGATAAGGACGTTTTTATTAAACAAAAAAAGTTTTTCTCACTAAAACTAGTTTTTTGTCCGATCGTTCCTATGACAGCTACATTCCGACAAAAGTGCAGCGTATTTATACCAAAAGACTTCGAGCAAAGTTTGGTGAAGATAGCTTTAAAACTGACGGAGGAGATATCATAGAAACAGACAGACGGACGGATGCACAGACGGATATGGCTAAATCAACTCAGCTCGTCGTGCTGATCAAGAATATATATACTTTGCTTAAAACCTCCTAATATAACCTAAAACTCATGGTAATTTGGGCTAAAAATTCCGCTGAGACATCTTATCGTAACTTTAAGGTTTTTAGCTAATGACCTTAAGTTTTTACGTCATTACAACGTTGGAATAAGCCAAAATACTGCATACATTTTAGGAATTTTATTCCCAAATTTGAAATCAATTATTTCTCAGAAATTGGACAAATTATATCCAAAAAGAGAAATTAACCAGGTTAGGTTAGTTATTTCCACATTTCATGTCAAAAATTTCCTTCAACTGAATCTACTCCGTTATTTCGAGCTAACAGTAACACTGGGCTATTATCGTTATTTTTGACTCTCGGACAAAATGTCAAATAAATGATACTCGGTCTGTATATAATAAAAAATCGAAAATTTAAGCTCCACTTATAATAAAAGAAATAATCAATAATAAATTTTCGAAGTTAAATAAAAGCAAACATATAATACGGCTGCTGATACTGGAACTAGATGCGAACAGTACGCTGCCATACGAAAGTCGACCCAATGAGTTATAGAACCAGTAATTAATTATTATAATTTATTGGAACCAGTACTATTAGGGGCCCGTGTATGGCTCAGCTGCTAGTGTGCGCGATCGCTGTGCAGGAGGTCGCGGGTTCGATCCCGCCTCGGAACATCTAATGAAAAGTTTTTTTTTTTTGAATAAACTTACACACCCGGTCGCCCCTCACTGCTGTTGGCGCCAGCTTTGTAGTAATAAGTTATGCAAAAGCAGCTCAAACTGCCGTTTGGATTCGGCGTCAAAGCTCGTATGACACGATATTAATGGTTTCATTAATTAAATGCGTTTGAACGGTTAAGCAATATAATTGTTTTCAGGACTTGTATTCAGGAAAGGCAATCAATGTAATCGTCTCAAAACTTGGTACTTATTGGTTTTCTATGTATTTTCATAATTTTACTAAGTTTGGTGAAAATCGGACAACTATATGGTAAAGCTCCCATACAAAAGATTGGTCTGAAAAATGGTCTTTGATTGATTTATTATTTGATTGATTTATATGCTTTCACATAGTTTTCCAAAGTTTTGTCAAAGTCGGGTGACTATAGCTTATAGCTCCCATACGATCGATCGTTCAGAAAATGGGTCAAAGTACATATTTTTTATCATTTTTTTTTCAATGTTACAGATCATTAATTTAGATATTAGGCGTATTCAGCAGATAAATCCGATTTACGATTATTAATTTACGACTTGCAATTTCTGATGATCCTCTGTTGAATGATACTGAATGCGTAGTTCAGGCTATTCTCGGGCTTATTACATTCGGTCAAAAATACATTGTCACAGTTTTTGAGGGCTTTTAATGCTGAGTGTTTGGTAGTTCATTCTCAATTTTGGCGTTAACAGTGGCTGACGTCGAAATGTCCACCAATCGATACCGAATTACAGTGGCAACGGCAACACTGTATTCACCGCTTAAAATCGGCATTCATAAATCAGCAACGAAAATCGGATTTATCTGCTGAATAAGCCCATAATAAGAATATATGCTTTTAAACAAATTCGGCATAATGTGGTCGAAATCATTATATCAAATCGAGCAAATGCAAGGGTATTAAAACTTCGGCACAGCCGAAGTTAGCTTAGCCCTCTCGTTTTTTATTCTCTGTAACAAAGGTACACAGAGTATGTTGGGCGTGAGCAAATTTATGGTACAGCCAAAAGGATCCATCTTCGACTCATATTTTTGTAGATAGATGGTTTTACCTTTTGGCCATACATAATTAGTAATCAGCATTATTTATAGATCAACCAAAGGATTGACAAAGATCGGAGGAGCGATAGTCAAGTTATGAGCAATATAAAGTAAAGAAGATAAAAGTTGATGTGCTTTGAAATGTAACATGATTATTATCAAACATTCCAGAAATAACTAGAGAATGATCTGATATTTAAAAGCTTTCATTAGCTTTCTAACAATTTTTCCCTCTGAAGTAATCGAAAACTACATCTTGTTTTTCATTCTCACTTGCCAGTCAAGGCTCGTTCTCGCCCATTATCCGTTGTTGAGTTGCTTTGACACGCAGTTATTTAATAAACTTGAATGGGTGTGAGTGGAAGGGAAGGCTTCGCCTCCAGGCTAAATAGCAATTTGCAGTTCTCTTTGGAGAAAGAAAAACTAAAGTTTGCTCTGCTTTTATATATATGAGTGTGTGTGTGTTTTTGTACTTCGTTTACAATTTTAATTGCATTCATTATGTAATTTAATTTTCACGCGCTTAAGAGGGGCGGGCAAAAAACTTTAAATTAATTTCTTTTGTTTGGGGATTTCCGCCATTTTGGCGAGGCCGTGACATTTCCGCTCAAGCTGTGGTCGCTTTAAGCCGCCAAGCTTTAAATATAACTTGACTCATCGATTGCCCAAACAGTCCTCCTTTTCTTCACTGTTAGAAACTAACAGAGCGTCAAGACAAACATGACTCCATAGGACATGCTACAAGCAGCAAAGGCAATCGCTTGGACAGCAAGCATATTGTCTGGCCACCAACCACCAACAGTTAATAAGTAACGCAATCAACGCTGCGATTTGTTTTCTCAAGGCGCAAACCGAAAAGGCTGCTAATATATTTCATGCTACACTGAAATAGTCCAGCCTACAATAACAACTACAACAACCCAGAGCAGGACCAGGACACGTGGCCATTAATGACGTATGAATGATGTAACACGCGACGAAAGTCAATGCTGACGCCGGCACGTGGCCAAACTCGGCATGACAGGCCAAATGCTGTGGATCTTGCTTGCTCGCTTTTAGCGGGTCTTTCAATGTGGATTGCTCATTTTGCCTGCGGCAACTTTTTGGGGTTCTCTCTTTTTTTGCGTATGGTTATAATCGTCATATATTTTGTATATATTTTGTATTAATACAGCGGGTGGTTCATTATTTGTTAATCAAATGGGCGGGGCTTATAAATCAGCTTTGAATTTCAAAGTGAACGATTAATGGCGGTATAATGTTAGGCGCCAAATAGTGGAAGGATTTCAAAGTACTTTAAAGTTATGCTGTGCCCTAGAACCGGTTCGGTCCAGTTAGACATTTAAACCGGATCATGAACCGAACCTTCTAAGCATATGGTCTCCAAATCCTAAGCCCGCACCGGACCCAATCAGTTTGGAAAAACGTTCGTTTCAAAAAATTAGCCTAGTCGCTTTTATAAGAACTTATATAATTTTCTGGTGCGTTTTTCTGCTGTGCATTGGGTCGTGGGTTAGATCCCGCCTCGGAACATCTAATGAATAAGTGTTTTCTTTAAAAATTTATACACCCGGCAATAAAATATATTTCTGAGATTACAAGACATAAATGGCTAGAACTTTGTCAATTTTAAAGTTACCGACATGTTCAGCCATGCAAAATGTTTGGAAAAGATGCGGCTTTGACATATGATTTTTACAAAATTTTTGAAGGTCCCATCCTTTTTTGCTAGACTATGTATTTGATGAAAATTGTTTTTTTTTTCCATAAAGATTTTGAAAAAAAATTTTACCCAGCCCCCCCGGACAAATTTAAAACAACCCTTAAACCGACAAAATAAACACCAAAAAACCCTCAAATTGTGGGGTTAAGCTTTTCTCATAAGCTTTCTTTAAGCCAATTATCTTCCAATTCGGACACATCATTTCAGAAAGTCATTTTTTTTTTGGTACATATACGCTGCACATTTGACGGAAACGGCCAGATCGGATGACTATAGATATCTATTTAGTATATCTGTCATAGAAAAGTAGAGTCTGAAAATAAGTCTTAGAAAAATGTTTTTGTTTTCCATGGAAATGTCCTTAGAACTGGCATTAATTTATTTGGTACGCTTTCACACAATTCTACAAAGTTTTGTCAAAATCTAAAGCTTATAGCTGCTGAACGATCGGTCGAAAAACTAGTTCTAGTGAAAAACTAGTTCTGTGGCGTATACTAATTGTATTAACTTTTGCACAATTCTACAAAGTTTCTCAGCACAGTGGGCTGCTGGCGCTGTTTTTTTTACCCTTGCAGAGGGTATTATAAAATTATGCGGATGTTTGTAACGCATTGAAGGAAGCATCTCCGACCTCATAAAGTATATATATTCATGATCACCATGACGAGCTGAGTTGATTTTGCCCTGTCCGTCTGTCCGTCCGTCCGTCTGTCCGTATGTCTTTTTCTATGCTATCTCCTCCGTCAGTTTTAAAGCTATCCTCACCAAACTTTGCACGAAGTCTTCTGGTACATATACACTGCACATTTGTCGGAACCGGCCGGATCGGAAGACTATAGCATATAGCTGCCATATGAACGATCGGTCGAAAAACTAGTTTTAGTGAGAAAAACTTTTTTGTTTTTATTGAAAACGTCTTAATCATTGGCATACACTTATTATATATACTTTTACACAATTCTGCAAAGGTTGGTCGAAATCGGACGACTATAACATATAGCTCCCATTGGAACGATCGCTCGAAAAACTAGTTCTAGTGAGAAAAACTTTTTTGTTTTTAATGAAAACGTCCTTATCATTGGCATACACTTATTTTAAATACATTTACACAATTCTAAAAAGCTTGGTCGAAATCGGCCGACTATAGCATATAGCTCCCATAGGAACGATCGGTCGAAAAACTAGTTCTAGTGAGAAAAACTTTTTGTTTTTAATGAAAACGTCCTTTTTATTGGCATATTCTTATTTTATATACTACATATTTCTACAAAGTTTCATCAAAATCGGATAACTATAGCATATAGCTGCAGTATGAATTATCGGTCGAAAAAGAAGTTCTAGTGAGAAAAACTTTTTAGTTTTAAATGAGATCGCCTCCAAATTTCGTAGTTAACAGATCACCAAGATCGGACAATAAACACCGAAGTTATATACGAATCAATTTTGCTTGTGGGAGAGAGGGGGGGTCTTGCATTATCAGTTATCGCGCGCGGCCGCATGCCATGCGTTTGTGTGTATGTTGGAGTGTGTGTATGTGTGAGTGTGTGTGTGTATGTAAAGGAAAATACACGAAATCAAGGGAACAGGGTATTTTGTAGTCGGGGCACTCGACTGTAGCTCCCTTACTTGTTTATTTTTCGACTGCTGCTGCTGACCAAAATTGACAAGCAAATTCAGTCTCTCTTGTGATTTTGACGAATTTCAAAAGCACTTCTGATATTTCTCAGAAGCAGCAGCAAGTCAAAAGCAGATGAAATGAAACTTATTGCAGTTTTTTAAACACTGATCTATGTGGCAAAAATTTAAAATAAACTTAATCTGCCTGCCAGTATAAGAAGCTTGTGTCCCATACATGTCAAACCTCTTCTCTTACCATCTCTGAGATCTGTTTGTTCATACGGACAGACAGACGGACGAACAGACGGACATGGCTCGATCGACTCGGCTGTTGATGCTGATCAAGAATATATATACTTTATAGGATCGGAGATGCTTCCTTCTGCCTGTTACATACTTTTGCACAAACTTAATATACTCTGTGTACCTTTGGTACAAAGTATAAAAATGAGTAAAACGTGTAAAAAATGCGGTTCATACGACTCTACGGTGCCAATTTAACAGCTAGGTAATCGTTCTCGGAGAGTACTACTCGATTACTATTTTACTTGCTCGTGCAGGTCTCTATTACATACATGTACCATGTACATTGTACATATGTATAAGTAAATGTTTTTGATTTTATTTGTAGTATATAGACCACATAGAGTGACACGCAAGACAACCAGACTATTTTGAATAGTTCACAGTATTAGAATAGCAAATATGAAGTTAATATTTAATTATTCCAACAATATTTTGTTATCTGCCATCATCTGCAGCTGGTTGCTAACTTTACTCCCTCTGTCTCTCTGTCTTCTTTCAAACAAAATGATTGGAGAGTAATCACATAATCTGCCAACATGCTGCCACTCCCACTTAACGCCCAGCGGGTGTTTAGCAACACGCCCCAGACTCCCCCAACTTCAACACCCCCTCGGCACAGTCGCATTGTGCCGGTGCCCGTGTCCGTGTCCTCTTTTGCGCCGTATGTTTTGCTCACTTGAAATTTAATTTCTGATTTCATTTCGTTTTTTTTTTTGTGCTCTGCCTTGTAATTGTTTCAGACTGTGAAAATAAATTGAAAATGCTGCTGTGCCAACTGGCACAGGACGCAGAACGAGGTCCTTTTTGACAGCTTCGCGGACTGACGCGTAACCACTGAATTTATGAATTCAAAACCTTTGCTCGACCCTACTTGACACTGTCCGAGAAAAACAGTTTTCCCAGGCTTCTTTCAAGTCTTTTCATGTGTGTGTGCTTGTATTGATGTCCAAATATTTTTATTCATGGCCTTTTTCGCGGTTCACTTAACGGCCGTTGCCAAATCATTATGGGGCATTGAGAATGTCCCTTCTTGAGGCACGAGTTGCTCATAAATCAAGTCATGGTTCCACCCCCTGATGATGATGATGACGGCAACAAGCTAGACAATATTGTGCTAATTTAGTTTGTGCATTGATTTTGCTATTGCGATAGCCAAACAAATTTGCCTAGAAAATATACAAAATAATTAAAAAATGCCACAGGTGGACTTCCTGGACTTCGAGAGTGGCCCTTTGTGATTTATGCCACTGGAAATGACCCGCTTCCGACATCACGCGCACTTGAAAGTTTTTAGAAAATTTCCTACCTCCTACGCCGGAAACGCTGCGCCCAGCCAGAGAGCCGGAGGTGACTGTGTCGAAGCGTCTCCGGCATAGTGCAATTTAGTTGTCAATTGAATTTATGAGTTCATAGAAATTTATAGCCGCAAGGCAGGTATAGTATTTTGCTCGTACCACGAGAATGGAACGTGAGAGAGGTAAAGTCAATCTGAGGGTCGCACAAAAGTCAAACCGCCGTAATTTATAGCAGCGACACGTGAACCTTCAACCTCAACCCAACCCCTTTTGTGCTATGTTAATTGTTTGTTTGCTGTTTGTTGTCATTGGCTCTTAAGTGTGCCGAGGGAAGAGGGAGGATTGGTGCTGCTGCCGTGTGAATATGTTAGCTTTCAGTTTAAAAAAAAACGAGGCACAGCAGCAATTATCTCCCAAGTCAAACGTTTTGTAACCAAAGTCAGTCACCCTAGCACCCTTCTCAGCCCCTTATCAATTCCACAATTATTGCTAGCATTGTTTGGATTTGGACAGCCACGCGGACACTTTCAATATGCCTATTGCGTGGGTCTCTTTTTTCTGGTTCTGGTGTTCTTTTCCCAGCTTGTTTTGCGTGCTTGTAATTTGTTTTTATTACAATTTTCACTCTTTGTGTGTATGTTTGATTTGGTGTGTGAATTGTGGCTTGACATTTTAATAATTGTTGGTGGGAAAATTTGGGCTTATGATTCTTAAGAGATCGATTATATTCAATCTAGTGCAGGCTGCATGTCGGTATAAACATTTTGGACCGTTCGATCTTTTTCTCTATATAAACGTCTAAATGATAATCTAAAATCATGAATATTTTGCAAATTTCGTGACTTTTTTAAACCGTTTGCTTTATACTTCCTATTTACCCGTCTACAATTGCCGTCTATCAAACCTTCACAATAATTCAGGCTCAAATCAAAAATTTGCAAATTTCGCTATATTTTGGACCGTGTAATCTACAGCTTCCATTTACCAACGCTGGCATTGTAATATAAGCTCTAAGCGCTTTCATAATTACTCATAAGGTTATTTTGCAAAATTCGCGATTTTTTGACTTTAGAAACCTTAGCGGGCAAGCGTTGCCCAAAATTTTAATGCCAATCGGATGAACGGTATAGTTTCTGAAATTTCGCGGTTTTATGACCAATTCCGGCAAGTTTCTTCAATTTACAAGCGTACAACCATTCCTTAAAGCTTCATCAAAAAAAAAAATGTTATAGACCGGGAGAGAGCCTTAAAGCCTTAAACATGAACCATTACCAAAATCCATTTTCGCATTCGCAAAAGTTTAGCCACTTGGAAAGCAAATTTGGTCGAAAAACCGGTTTCAAATAGCAAAACTTTGGCGAATGCGAAAATGTGAGCATGGCTGTCTAAAACAATTTCATAATGAAATAAATAAAAAAATTGATTTAACAAAATGCGGTAAAAATAAGATTGTTCAATTGTCACTCAGTCACTTAAAAATATAAATTTAAAATGTCACGCTCTCTCTACCCCTTTTATCAATTGAAGCGTACAAACCGCTCAATTGACTACGCTAAAAAGGAGTCCCACACATAGTCAAGCCTACCCTAACTTCACCATCTCTTAACCTATCTATATATTTCTTCTGTCAACGACGCGTGCGCCCAAATGCTCTTCACAAAACATTTTGATCATTTTATGATCTGTCGATTAGCCTTATTACTGCTTTGGTCTCATCCCTCTGGTAGCTGGTAGTTGGTAGTCGAGCATGTGTAGGATGCACAGGGGTTGTCGAGTGTGTGTGTGTATCTTTTTGTGTGAGCGTGTGACCAACACGCTTTAATAGGATTAGCTCTGAAGAGCACTTAAGAGTCAAATTATCAACGGTGGAGATGAAGAGCAGGACAATTGTTGTGACTGTTGCGTTTTGTATGTTTGCACAGTGGCAAATGCCTTGGCAATTGTTTGCCAACTTTTCCCACTGAACTAGTCATAAACAGTTCCCAGAGGGTCTCAGATTATGTAATGCATTAGTTCAGCTTAAGGGATTAAGTGAAGTGAGCAATTGAGACATCAGAAATAATACCTCTAAAAATGAGCTGAGATTGAGAGTTATAAATTAACTAAGAACAGAGAATGTGCGTGAGTGCAGCAGTAAAAAACCATACAAACCAGGAGATTGAGAGAAGCTCGGATTGGTCTTTTTGTTAATTTTATTTTTAATTTTTGTAGGGATGGCAGGAGCGGACCAAAACTCATTCTCAAACTTTTTGTTAATTATACCCTGTTCCCATTGAAAATGGGAAAAGGGGGATCATAAAGTTGTGCAAAAGTATGTAACAGGTAGAAGGAAGCATTTGCGACCCTATAAAGTATATATATTCTTGATCAGCATCAACAGCCGAGTCGATTTAGCCCTGTCCGTCTGTCCGTCCGTCTGTCCGTCCGTCTGTCCCTCTGTCCGTCCGTCTGTCCGTATGAACGCGTGTTTCTCCGAGACTATAAGAGCTAGAGCCACAAATTTTTGCATGTAGATAGGTGTATACCCGATTCAATACGAGTTTGTTTCAGATTTGGAAAATTCCTCCCCCTCCCCCCTTTAAGCGCAAAAAACTGTCAGAGCCACAATTTTTAAGATAGACCTTCCAAACCTTAGATATATCAAGTAAGGCCCAATATCTATCTATTCTGAAAAGATCACTAAGATTGGACAATAAACACCGAAGTTATATACGAATCAATTTAGCTTGTGGGAGAGAGGGGGGTCTTGCATTGTCAGTTATCGGTCGCAGCCGCATGCCATGCGTTTGTGTGTATGTTGGAGTGTGTGTATGTGTAAGTGTGTGTGTATGTAAAGAAAAAACACACGAAATCAAGGACAGGTATTTTAGTCGGGGCCCACGCAGCTCCCCTTGTATACCCTGTTCCCATCGAAAATGGGAAAAGGGGGACTGAAGTTGTGCAAAAGTATGTAACAGGTAGAAGGAAGCATTTGCGACCCTATAAGTTTATTCTTGATCAGCATCAACAGCCTCGATTTGCCCTTCCGTCGTCGCCCGTCTTCCGTCCGTCGTCCGTCTGTCCGTATGAACGCGTGTTTCTCAGAGACTATAAGAGCTAAAACCACAAATTTTTGCATGTAGATAGGTTATACCCGTTCAAAACGAGTTTGTTTCAGATTTGGAAAATTCCTCCCCCTCCCCCCTTAAGCGCAAAAAACTGTCAGAGCCACAATTTTTTAGATAGACCTTCCAAACTTTACATATATCAAGTAAGGCCCAATATCTATCTATTCTGAAAAGATCACTAAGATCGGACAATAAACACCAAAGTTATATACAAATCAGTTTTGCTTGTGGGAGAGAGGGGGGGTCTTGCATTGTCAGTTACCGCGCGCGGTCGCATGCCATGCGTTTGTGTGTATGTTGGAGAGTGTTTATGTGTGAGTGTGTGTGTATGTAAAGAAAAAACACACGAAATCAAGGGAACAGGGTATTTTGTAGTCGGGGCACTCGACTGCAGCTCCCTTACTTGTTTTATTTTGAATTTTTGTAGGGATGGCAGGAGCGGACAAAAACTCATTCCTCCCTTGCTTTTGTAGGAATGTTGTTCAGATTTTCAATATAGAAACACCGGAATCAGCATTATTTATGGAGCCATAATTGTAAAAGATCAAAACAGAACAATTGGTGAAATCAATGGGCCCATTCAGCATAAAATTCCGATTAGCGATTAGTGATTTTCGATTGCCAATGAGTCTGCTGAATAGCATTAAATGCAGTGTTTCACTTCATCAGTGGCATTAAATGCATTAAATGCAGTGCTTAACTTCTTCAGTGGCTTTTGTAACTTTTAACAAAAAACGAGAAAGCAAAGCTAACTTCGTGAGTGCCGAAGTTTTAATACACTTGAAACCGATCGATCCTATGGCAGCTACAAGAAATAGTCATCCAATGCGCGCGGTTCCGACATGCTAGCAGTGTCCAGTTAGAAGAAGAATCTGTGCAAAATTTTAGCTCGATAGTTTCAAAACTGCGGGACTAGTTCGCGTAGAAACATACGGAAATACGGACGTACCGTCAAAGCCCAATCGACACACCTAGTCATGCTGTTCAAGAACATATATACTTTATTCGGTCGGAGATGATTCCTTCTATGTGTTGCAAATTTCTGGGCAAAATTATAATACACTTTTCAAGTGCAAAAGCTTCTCAAACTGCCGTTCGGATTCGGCGTTAAACTGTAGGTCCCTTTCTCTTGTGCGAAAAATTAGAAGCGCACAATCCAAGAGATTGAGACGAATTCGGCTTTGGGCCTTTGGGGCTGTGTCAAGCCATTTTAAATTTTTTACAAGTGCATAAAAATCACTCACACTCACTTCAATATTTACCATGCACACACATAAAAACATAAAATAAATATAAGGTGAGTCGCTTGTCAAAAAAAAAATTCCATTGTGACATCACTGACTAACAATTTAGAATTTGATGACATTTTTTCTAAAGGTTACCGCTGTTACCAAATTGAAAATGAAATAAATTTACGGCAAAAGTTTAATTAAATCAAATTAAAATTAAAAATCTAATTTCCAACCTTAGACTCATCTGTCAAATGACTTACAAACCTTTGCGCATGCGCAATGGAGCAAGTGTTTGCCCTACCTTATATTCATTATATCATGAATACTTACTGATAATAAATATAAAATTTCCTGTGAATGTTTGCACAAAGGTAGGCTGACCCAGCAATCGGTAACCAATCATACTTTTTGTCAAATGACGGCACAGATTTACAATCCTATGCCAATGCGCAATGGAGCAAGTGTTTTCCCTACCTTATATCCATTGTATCATGAATATTTACTGATAATAAATAAAAAATTTCATGTGAATGTTTGCACAAAGGTACACAGTAGCGCCCTCTACAGGGCGGTTTCAGGTTGTTGTCCTTACTGAAAGCTGTGAAAAGCTCCAAGGACATACGAACATTTCGTTTGATATGCTATCATAATATGGAACTTACATAGAGCATTACTTCCAGAACCCCCTCCTCCTCCACCACCACCATTGCTGCTGCTGTTGCTCTTACTTCCGCTTTGCCTGCCCTGCTCACTGGACGAGGAGGATGAGGGCAGAGCACCATGCGTGGAAGTGGAGCCACAATCCAGCGAGGATTTGTCTGCGAAAAAAAATATATAAAAAGAAAGCTTTTTAATTGTCAGGCAGCACAAATTTGCACACTCAGCACGGCACGCTTCGCCTTTGACCATGAAAAGTACAAGGACCAAAAAATCATAAATCTCTGCATAGATAATTGTCATCAGTACTAGTAGCTGAGCTGACTGGTTTATTTATGGCACAAGTTATGGTTTTTCTATCTCTCCTCCTTTCTCTCTCTCTCTCTCTGTACTCTCTCTCTCTCTCTCTCTCTCTGTCTGACTGGTCACGCAACGCCGCGTCCTCCCCCTTAGGGATGACAGAATCTGTGAACCGCAAAGGACTATAATCGCGAGGGTTGTCACCAAACAAAAATGTTTAATTGCCGTAAATCTTTGTTGGATGTAAACAAAGAAAGAAATCGTAAATTTGCTACGCTTGCAATTGAAATGTCAAACCGGACATGATACGAAAAGTATGATAATAATAACCATGAAGATGGGAACAGGATAAGGATTGTCAGTCACTCTTGTGTGTGTGTCATAATTGTTGCTTTTTGCTTAAAGACTACTCAGTTAATTCGAGCAAAAAATAATACTAAGCAATAACTAATATTAGGTTCTGGGACATCAAACTGAGACGTTAACACATTTTTTAATCATGTCAACTTATTTTCCTCTGTGCATTAAGACCAAAAATGTTTTGGCACTCGAACATAGCGTTCCTGTGGCATCTTTATGCTGTAGTCAGATATTTAGATATAGAAAATCTAAGATTTTGTAGCCTTGAAGATCCTTTAAGGGTCTGTAGACCTTTATGTGGCATTTTTTAAAGTTTTACATATAATTAAATTGCGCAAAAACTAAAATTGTAATTACAAGAGGTTTTTATACCCTGTTCCCATTAAAAATGGGAAAAGGGGATCATGAAGTTGTGCAAAAGTATGTAACAGGCAAAAGGAAACATTAACGGACCCCATAAAGAATATATATTCTTGATCAGCATCCACAGCCGAGTCGATTTAGCCATGACCGTCTGTCCGTCCGTCGGTCTGTCAGAGACTATAAAATATAGAGACACAAATTTTTGCATGTAGGTAGGTGTATACCATATGCAGATCAAGTTTGCTTCAGATTTGGAAAATTTTCCCCCGCCCCCCTTTAACCGCAAAAAACAGTCAGAACCACAATTTTTAAGTTAGCGCGCTGTAACTTTGTATATATCACGTAAGGCCCAATATCTATCTATTCTGAAAAGTACAGTCAGATCGGACAAAAAACACCGAAGTTATATACGAATCGATTTTGCTTGTAGGAAGAGGGGGGGGGGGGGGTTAGAATTGTCAGATAGCGCGTGCTTGCGTGTGTGTATATGCGCGTGTATGTGTAAACATTGGTACAAAACACGAAATCAAGAGAACAGGGTATTTTCTAGAATGGCCGGAGTGGCTCAGCGGTTAGTGTGCGCGACTGGAACCCGCCTCGGAACATCTAATGAAAAGTTTTTTTCTTTGAATAAAAACTTTACACCCGGCCACACCTTTTGCTGTTGACGCCAGCATTGCAGTAATTAGCCATGAAAAGCCTCTCAAAAACTGCCGTTCGGATTCGGCGTTAAACTGTAGGTCCCTTTCTCTTGTGCTAAAATTAGAAGCGCACAAGCCAAGAGATTGAGAGAGGCTCGGCTTTGGCCCCTTGGGGCTGTTGTCATCTTGACAAGCCGATTTTACTTACTTTACTAATTAAAAAATAGCGTAAGTTAACTTCGGCTCGTCCGAAGTTTTGTATAGCGTTGCAGTTTGGTTTTCTAAATAACTACTTTTCGTTCCTTACTTTTCTATAAGAGCTATGCTTTATAGATGTGCGATTTCAACCAAACTTAGTGCAATCATGGAAAAGCATAACAAACTGTTAACTATGAAATTTGGAGGCGATCCCAACTAAACAAAAAGTTTTTCTCACTTGAACTTCTTTTTCGACCTATCATTTATACTGCAGCTATATGCTATAGTCATCCGATTTTGACAAAGCTTTGTACAATTGTGTAAAAGTATATAAAATAGATATATGCCAACGTAAGGGACTTTTCCATTAAAAACAAAAAAGTTTTTGTCACAAGAACAAGTTTTTCGACCGATCGTTCCTATGACAGCTATATGCTATAGTCGTCCGATTTTGACCAAACTTTGTAGAATCATGTTGGAGCATACAAAACCAAAAACATGCCAGTTTTGAGGACATTTTCATGAAAAACAAAAAAGTTTTTCTAACTAAGAATACATTTCTGATTCTACTTTTCTATGACAGCTATACTATATAGATGTCCGATTTTGACCAAATTTAATGGATTCATGGAAAAGAATAGTAAACTAAGAAATACAAAGCTTGGAGATGTTTCAATTGAAAACAAAAAAGTTTTTCTTACTAATACTAGTTGATCGACCGATCGTTCCTATGACAGCTATATGCTATAGTCATCCGATCCGGCCGGTTCCGACAAATGTGCAGCGTATTTGTACCAAAAGACTTCGTACAAAGTTTGGAGAAGATAGCTTTCAAACTGACGGAGGAGATAGCATAGAAACAGACAGACGGACAAACGGACGGACGGACAGACGAACAGGGCTAAGTTAACTCAGCTTGATCAAGAATATATATATTTTATGAGGTCGTAGATGCTTTCTTCAATGCGTTACAAACATACGCACAATTTTATAATTCCCTCTGCAAGGGTATAATAACTTTATTATTGCGTTTTTAAAAATATGGGTTCTTTCAGGATTTGAAACTGAAAAGTAACGTTCGGATTCGGCGTTAAGCTGTAGGTCCCTTTCTCTTGTGCGAAAATTAGAAGCGCACAAGCCAAGAGATTGAGAGAAGCTCGGCTTTGGCCCTTTGGGGCTGTGTCAACGCGACAAGCCTTGGGGCTGTGTCAACTAGACAAGCCATTTTACTTTACTTTACTTCTCCAAGTAGTGGAAAACAAAAAACGTACCTGGTGAAATTAAAAATGTAAAATGCGAATATCTGATCCAAATTATCTGGTCACACCGAAATTTAAATCAGAATCAAAATCCCTTGTATTCTGATTAATTGCTTTTGCGAATCGCTTAATAAACTTTGGAATCGAGGATCGCAAAGCATAGGCCATTTGGGTGTTTAAAAGTTTCGAGGTTTGTTCAAAAAGCATCGCGAACACAGGTAAAAACGGGCAATATGGAATATTACCTGCAAGTAATGCGCAATTTTCGTGAAATTATCCGTCGGAAATCCCCGTAATTTCCGATCAACAAAAATTTGCTTTTGCATTATAATCACGCCACTGCTTACAAATGAATGCTTATGCGCCTTTTTTTTGGCCAAACCCAACACTCTAAGAATGCCGCAGCCACCGTATTCCCGTGACCTGACACCCTGTGACCTTTTTCTGTTCCCGAAACTAAAGAGGCCCATGCAAAACTAAAGACGGCATCAAAGGAGGGACTAAACAAGATTACAAAAAAAGGTTTTGTTAAGTGTTTCGAAGATTGGAAGAAACGTTAGCATAAATGTATTATATTCGAGGTGGATTATTTTGAAGGGGACAAAATAGATAATAACGAACAAAAAAACACAAGATTCGCAATGCTCTTTAAACAAACCTAGTATAGCACTATCTAGAAATTTTAAAAAGTCTATTTTAGACTGTCGATATTGAGACTTTTATTCAGATCTCTTAATGTTAAATTTTTGTTGCGCCGTAATCTTGCGCTCGGAACAGTTTCAGGTTCAATTATTTTTCCCATCTGGTTAGGCTTAAGGTTCGGTTCACAGTGAAAAATTCATTCCGTATAATGAGGCTTTTGTCTTGTCACTAGTCAGCTATGAACTAGCTACAGCTGGTCATTTAAGGGTTAATCGAAACCATAACTGACAACCAACCTGTCTAATTGAAAGAGAACGGCATAAATTTGCCCAAAATAAAGAACTAGACAGGAAAAATGTAAGAAAAAACTTTACTCTTGAAATAAATGGACATGTATAACTTAACGTAGGTTGAGGCGGAGGCGGCATAACAAACTCTTGCCAGGCACGCGATGAAACTGTGCAGTTTTGATGTTTCTATCACAACCATACTCGGACAACAGACCCTCAGTCCCTTGTTCTTAGGCCGGGTCACATTATAAGCCACATCCGTTTTGGCCGGCTTAAATTGATAAACAAAAAAAAACTAAAGGACCTCGAAGACCCCAACGTTTACACGGATAATTCAATTTTGCTTTTTATAATTTTTGCTCCCTGTTTTCTGTTCGCGGTTGCCGTCGACTTATGTACATGGCTGGTCGCGGTTTTTGACCATTAAATGTAACGGAGTTTTGGTGTTCGGCTAACGCTTTGCATGTGTTTTGGATGGCCGTTGGCCAACATATGCTTTGGTTTCAATGTGTTTAAATAAATACGCGAAATTTGCCACTTTTGTGGCACAACAACATTTTTCTGCTTGGATTTTTTGTGGTTTAGTCTGTTTGTTTGTTGCCTCGAGCGGAAGTGCAGAATTTGTTTTTCCGCCATGCCAGTTGACATTTCTGTGCTAGACAAGTGTGTTGAGAAGGTCAGTGGGTTGGTGCGGGGGTGGTAAATTTGTTAGGTGGGTCATAAAGAAGGTCTCAAATTCATCATTGATCTGGCCTCCTTACATACTCTTGACCCGTCTTAAGATTTAAATGTTATTGAGTTCGGGGAATGTTTCAAAGTTTATTTTTCGGCCACACTTACCTCTAATTTTATGCTCGACATGTGAACTGCTTGACGCTGTTAGCAAAGGTTGCGCTGGCCCTCCAGAACTAGCAGCATCCAAATTGGCCGAAGTGACTGAGTGTCCATCCGCACTGGACGTGATAACTCCATGCTGGGTCCCACTGCCGGCAACTGGTGAGCAACCAGCGGGAGGTGGCTGTAACGTATCCAAGCGATGTCTTTGCACCGAACTGCTTCCCAAGACTCCTGCTGAGCTGCTACTGCTTACCGGATTGTAGTTGAGTACACCCACGCTCACAGCTCCGCCTGCATTGTGAGCCAGACCCAGGCAGTTTGCGGCTCCATTTCCACTTTGCACTGGCAAAGAATCTAAGGTGTCGGTCAGTCGTTGGGTTGAATAAATGTCACTGTAAATGAAATTGCTTTCAATTGAATAAGACACCCTCTTTTATGTTAAGTACTCTCACCTGAAGGCGCTGCTAGCTCCGAAAAAACTGCTGCGATCTTGCAAAGCTGCTTTGGCCTTCTCCACACTCTGTTTTAGTTGCTCGAATGTTGACTGATGGAAACGGTAGGAGGTCCAGTCTGGAGAACATTGTCCCAGAGTTAAACAATCCTCGGTCTTAACCTGTGCAAGTGCTGGTGGCGAGACACGTTTCAGGTCCAGCGCCGTTTGATACGAACACGAATTCTCGTACATGACGCGACCAGCGGGCTGTTGGCTAAGCAAGGGATTCCACTTGACTCTGTGACAAAGGGGTGAGAATAGAAAAAGAAGGTAGGAAGGTTGAATAGTTAGAAGTGGAATAGTTCCAGTGTTCGGATGCAGTTGTGTGGGCAAAAGTCGCGAAATAAAGACATCTTCCTAAATTTTAGGAAAAGAGGATTCTATATGGACTATAATGGAAATATTTAGCTAAACAGCTCAAATGTGGACTATAAAGTAAAAATTTTGACAAAAATTTTTGTATCTTATAAGCCTAAAGACTAAGACCATTTTCCTAAAAATCTTAGCTTTGTAACTAAAAAAAATTAAAGTGGACCTCTTTTGAAAAGGGTTTTTTAGCTCTCATAGCCTACAATCATTCGATTTGATGTAATACTAAAAAATATTAAGATTCACGCAGATTGATGAATGTTTAGAGGTAGCTCACGAGCCCTTATATTGGAAAAGGCATTTTTCCTATTACTAATACACAAAACTTTTGATTGCTATGGGCGATTTTCCTTCCATTTTTAAATTTTGGAAAAAATAAGTTTTTTTCTACATTTGAGTGCATAGCATTAAAAGCACTCACCCTATCATATTATTGTCTGAAAACAAAACTTTCGGCACAGTTGCTTCTTTTTAAATTGCTTTCGCGATCGCGTTGTAAATTGCCTTTATAAGAGTTTAAGTGGAGGCAACTTTTGAAAAAATAAAAAAAAACGGTTTATCGATAATTTCTTGAAACCTATTAGACAGATTTTTTTCATGTCGATTTTTGTGCTCAGCGGGCAAAAATACTTGAGAAACAAGCTTGCTGAAATTGGGGAAGATCGACATACATTTTGTCTAGCAGTGTCTGTGTTATTTTGGTACAGAGTATAAGAATCTTTCAAAGAGATTAATTCCTTTTATTTGCAATAAGACCGCATTTTGGAAAGGTAAGATTGCATATGAAATTTACAAAAATGTAGCTTTTTTAGATTTTTAGAGTTGTTTCAACTAGTTGGATGGCTAAGTAATAAGAAAAATACTTTTTTTTCCAACTTTAAGGCTCGTGAGCGACCTTTAAACATTCAACAATCTGCGTGAAACTCTATATTTTTTTGTTTTACATCAAATCGAATGATTTTGGGCTATAAGAGCTTGAATTCTTGCCCACGCCCGCTGTATTTCCGGATATAGCAGTTCCAAGATGGTTCTTAGCTTGCTCAGTATTTAGCAGTTCCAAGATGGTTCTTAGCTTGCCCAGTATTTTGAACCCACGTGCAATTGATTTTTATACTGGGAGTGTTAAAAGAAGGGTAAACTGCGAGGACCTATTCAAGTCTTATATTTGAACGATTTGGTTCGTGACTTTTGTTTACACAACAACCCCAACGCTCACGGTAAAATACCACTTGTTCTTAATAAGTTAAGCCTGTTACTAAATCTTGTACAAAACATAAGCGCATTGCGATCATAGTGCACTGAAAAAAATAGGACACGTAAGTTAATGTTAAACACGTAAGGGAGCTGCAGTCGAGTGCCCCGACTACAAAATACCCTGTTCCCTTGATTTCGTGTGTTTTTTCTTTACATACACACACACTCACACATACACACAAACGCATGGCCCCCTCTTCCCATAAGCAAAATTGATTCGTGTGATCTTTTCAGAATAGATAGATGGCTCTGACAGTTTTTTGCGCTTAAAGGGGGGAGGGGGAGGAATTTTCCAAATCTGAAACAAACTCGTATTGAATCGGGTATACACCTACCTACATTCAAATTCAATTTGTGGCTCTAGCTCTTATATTCTCTAAGAAACACGCGTCCATACGGACAGACGGACAGACGGACATGGCTAAATCGACTCGGCTGTTGATGCTGATCAAGAATATATATACTTTATAGGGTCGCAAATGCTTCCTTCTACCTGTTACATACTTTTGCACAACTTCATTATCCCCCTTTTCCCATTTTCAATGGGAACAGGGTATAAAAATTAGTAGTCTATTTACGATTGCCAAAAAATAATTAAGACTACACAGAGGGAAAAAACGTGGTCAGAAAATAAGATTTCTTCATCTCAAAATGTGAACAGAATGTTCTCTCAAATATTTGAGCACAAATGTTCCGAATGTTCTTGAAATGAGCACAATTCAGCTCACCGCAACCAACCAACCGAAAAATATATGTAGGCATTCTGACGTGCGTCTTCAGACGCATGGCAATAGCCTAACCGTCTACGACGCGTCGCGACGGCCGCCGTCGTTGCGCGCACTAAAGTTCTTGGGCTCTACTCCCAGTGAGGTCCGATAAAAACTTTTATTTATTTAATTAATAAATAATAAATAACCAAGGCGGGGTGGGGTGTTGTACAAGCGATGTCTCTGCGGACCTGGACCTGGGCCGGCATGGACGCAGTGGACCTGGACATGAACAGTGGATCTGGACACTGGACGGACCTGTGTACGGTGGACCTTATTTTTTTTTTTTAATTTTAAAATGTTCTCAAAAACGGAACATATCAACTCACACCAAGATTTTGCGTTCTCAAAAAAAAGTTCTTGAAGTGAGAAATTGTTCTTAAAGTGAGAAAATCCGGTCATGATTAGTTTTTGTGACCGAATGTGCTCATTTTGAGTCCAATGTTCACGATTTTTTCCCTCTGTGAAGTCATAAATAATAATTTTTTGATTATTTTCAAAACTTTCAATAGGAAAAGACTCCTAGTTATAGCCTCTTAAAAATCGTCCAGAGCTAGAGCCAGATGACTGCGACTGTCGGGAGACGTGGTCGAGTCCTACTGCGGGACTCGTATTTTTTTAATAAAAAATTATATTAACATTCCCCTAGTATGACTCTACTCCACACAGCTGCTTGGCAAATAAATACTGAGTCCTGAGTTCAATTCCCAGTAAAGGAGAAGGTAAATTTAAAAAATTGAATAATAAAACGTCTGTAAGAAAAATAAAACTACTTTACAAGAAGCCAAGCCAAAAAAACAGAAAAAAACATCGGTTTTTAGTCACATCAGTTTTTCTCTAAAAAATTTATTAAATTTTAGGTAGTTTTTTACTTTAAAATTTAGGTAATTTTTACCTTTATTTTGGGGTATATAGGGCATAAAGCTTTGGGAATGATATGTCCTAAAATTTGGGACCCTCATGGCATTGGCGCCTTTTTTAGGTAAAATTTAATTAATAAAAACATTAGGCTTTACAGAGCCCAAAAAGGCCAGGGGCTTGTGTGCTTCTAATTGTCCAAAAAGACAAAGGGAACTTCAAGTTAACGCCAAATTTGAATGGCAAAGTTTGCAAAGCTTTCTAATGACCACTTTCTTTATAGCTGGTGCCAACAGGTAGTGAAGGTGATCGAGTGTGAAGGTTTTTTTAAAGAAAAATCTTTTTCATTAGATCTCTATAAATGACATCAAGAATAATCGACTTGCTGAAGGCATTACCTTCAGACTCTTTTTCACGGACCGAGGAGCTGAAATACCTCCTTCTTTGGCCCATATCTCACGTATTTTTACTCCGATCTTATTATTTTCCAAATTTCATGAACTTTTCTTTTAAATCTTAACATTAACAATTTTTGGCGGCTTTGAAGGGAGGGTTAAATTCACAAAATCTGAAAAGAATAATATATCTTTGTCCTGTAAATACCTTAATGTAAATAATTGTGGCTCTAAGTCTTATAGTCTCCGAGGTCGGCTCGTTCTAACAGACACAAGAATTGACAGGCATTTAACGCGTGTATATTTAGTATAAATGAAATGCTACTTGCATATGCCGATGATATTGGTATTATCGGCAAAAACAAACGGGCGGTAAGCAAGGCGTTTTTGATAAATAAGAAAAATACGAAGTGCCTAGTTTCAACGCGCAGTGAGTCTACTCGTCGTAGACAAGATGGGATTCGCCTTCTTTGTAGACATTGACTCGCAATCTAAAATCAATCAATTTTAAGGTGCATCTTTTGATCAAAAAATCGGGTTTCAAATCGCAAAACTTTTTCGAATGTGAAAATGGCTGATAGGCTAGGTAGTAAATTAGATTTTTAAACACTTGCAAAAAATTTAATATTTTGTCAGAAGATTGCAAAGCATATCTCAGTTTTAAAGCTATCAAGCTGATTCTCAGAACAGAGCCTTCTTCTGGCGCACGCTGCTAAAATGCTAAAAATCACCTGAACCGGTTGACTAGATAGTTATCCTGTCCGGTAGTTACGAGAAATAAGTTTTTGATTTTATTTCGGTTTTCAATGTATTGCTATTTTCGGTTCCGACACGGTAACCAGATTTTTATTTCAGTATAGCGGTATGCACCGGTAAAAGAAAATTTATAATGGCAGTTCGTTCTATTTTCTAAAGACACAGGTCCCCAGATATGCATGAATTTCAAGCAAAAATGATTTTCGATACAGATTTGTTTTGGGTCGAAGCATTCTTTATCAACAAACGAAGCTTTACTTTTTTCTCTTTGTAACTTGGAGTATGGTACAGAAGACTACGTGTTGTGCTTTTTTATACCCTTGCAGAGGGTATTATAAAGATGTGCGGATTTTGTAAACTTGAAGAGCATTCGACCACATAAAGTATATATACTCTTGATAGCATGACGAGTGAGTTGATTAGCGCTGTCCGTTTCGTCAGTCTATTAATGCTATCTCCTCCGTCAGTTTTTAACCTATCCTCACCAAACTTTGCACGATGTCTTCTGGTACATATACGCTGCACATTTGTCGGAACCGGCCGGATCGGATGTCTATAGCTTATAGCTGCCATAGGAACGATCGGTCAAAAAACTAGTTTTAGTGAGAAAAACTTTTTTTATTTTTATGGAAACGCCTCCAAAGTACGTATTTCTTAGTTTACTATCCTTTCCCATGATTTCACTAAGTTTGGTCGAAATCGGATGACTATAGCATATAGCTGCCATATGAACGATCGGTCGAAAAACTAGTTCTAGTGAGAAAAACTTTTTTGTTTTTAATAAAAACGTCCTTATCATTGGCATACACTTATTTTATATACTTTTACACAATTCTGCAAAGTTTGCTTCCATAGGAACGATCGGTCGAAAAACTAGTTCTAGTGAGAAAAACTGTTTTGTTTTTAATGAAAACGTCCTTTTTATTGGCATATTTTTATTTTATATACTTTAACATATTTCTACAAAGTTTTTTCAAAATCGGATAACTGTAGCATATAGCTGCAGTATGAATTATCGGTCGAAAAAGAAGTTCTGGTGAGAAAAACTTTTTTGTTTTAAATGGGATGGCATCCAAATTTCTCAATTAACAGTGTATTATGCTTTTCCATGATTTCACCAAGTTTAATCGAAATCAGACATCTTTATAGTATAGATCCCCCAGAAAAGTAATGTCCAAAAAGTAGTCTTAGAAAAACTTTTTTGTTTTCAATGGAAGCTGCAAGGGTATGCAAAACTTCGGCCGAACCGAAGTTAACTTCCCATTTTTTTTTTTTTTGCGTTACAAATATCTGACCAAAGTTATGAGAATCTCTGCAAAGTTTATAAACGAACCTGTACAGGTACCAATGTTTCGGTTTTAATCCGGTTCTGTCGATTCCAGTAGTATCAGATTTAGTATCTTTGAACGTGACTTGAGCGGCTTATTTCGGTAAACGGTTCCGGCTTAGGTATTAATCTCTGCTATTTATAACAGAATCAGGGAGCCTAATGCGATTTAATAATTTTATAAATAATAAAGTTTGCTCATTTCCCTAGATTTTGCAATTATTCTGTTACTTGTTAATGTTTCTACTTTAGTTGTGGCTGGCATTAATTCAGAATACAATTTTAAGAGGTTGTTCGGTGCTTTTTTGTAAGTTCTCAGCTCATGACCAATTACGAAAAATGATGTTCATAAATCTTAGTTGAGCTCACTGCAATTAATGGCAATTTGGAAATTCGATTACGAAATAAGAGCCTATATAATTGCCAGAATTCTAAGCTGCTAGAGCTGGCACCTAATTAATAGTCCAAGGATAAGTGGTGCCTTTTTAGATATGCATAATTATCTTTGCTTGTTATTTATTGTTGTGTACAGTCCCGTTGCAGGGTTCTGGGCTAACGTTGCGTATCAGAGCTTGGTGCGTGGGTGGCAGCCATTTGAGCGTGCATTTCTAATGGGAAGGGGAGGAACCATTGTTTGCAACAGAAACTGCAAACGGGCCATGCAAATTTTTGCACTTTGGCCCTCGTCGGAAGTTGCTGGCTTTTGATTTATGCCAACGAAATTTATGCCATATAAACTCACTCACATACATAGAGAGAGGAGTCCCCGTGTCTAGTTTAAAGCCGTGGAGCAGCTTTAAGCCAATGTCAGCATACGCATCACTTCGGCTCTTTATCTAGAAATTAGCATCATCAAACTGTTTGCCTTGACAGACATTATAAACGGCCTGCACACGCCTCATTTATTATTTATTATTTGTAGCTCTCTCGTTCTCTCGTTTGCATGTAAGCAAATTTTCGGCAGCCATTTCTTTTTTATCACAAACACGCGCACAACCGGAAATACGAGCAGGATGCCAGGATGCTGTTGGTCTGGTGGATGACGCGTGTTCGAATGAAAAAGATTGCTTTTAGGCATTATGTTTGCCAAAAACTCTTGGCCTGCTAATGATATAATACCCTCTTGTCGAACGAGAACCGGAGAGCTTTTAATTAACACGCTGCTCTTTTTAATGGATTGTAAGTTCTCCCACTGGTAAACCCTTTTTTTGGATTCAAAGATTTTGGAATGCTTTACTTGGTGCACTATCAAGCCAGACTAAGTGAGCTGTTTAATTGTCAATCAGTGGCTTGTGGCTTTGGGTTTCGGCTTATTAATATTTCCGTTTTAGGTTGCTAATTTGTTGGGGTATATGCACTGCCCGGAGGGTGAACAAAAGTGCATAGCAGAAAAAGCAGACGAAAGCGACCCCGCGTTAATCAGCACCGAATTTATATATTTCCTTACCATCTAAGTGAAACCCACTCTTCCCAACTTTATTTAATTGGCTCACAGGTATCAAGATAAAGTGAAGAAGTTTGTAGGCCTGAAAATCAACAATTAGAAACCAAAAACTAATGATGCTACAAACATACCACTCTCTAGAGCAGAGGCAGGCAAGAAATACACTCACATTTTTGCATTGGTGTGTGTGAGAGCAGCGCAAAAATTTCTCTCTTTTCCAGTAGCAACGACTGCGTCGCGAACACGTAACGCAGCGGAGCTTTAACAGTTTATACCGTGTGTGTGGAAGCAGCGCTGTTTTGAGATTTTTCGTATGCACGCCAGATAGGAAGCTGCCGGCCCCTGCTCTAGAGTTACCCAACTGTCCCACTATTATTATTGGAGTCTTTGAAAAGCTCTGCTATCTTGCCATCTTCATCTAAAGGACAATAAAGCAATAATTGCAAAAGCTATAAAGCAAGTATTGCAAAAATACGATCAGCATTCTTTAAATGACGATCCCGCGAGCCAGAGATAGCACTTGGCTGAAAATATTCAACACTACTTTAAAGCCAATTCTTCTATATGGATCAAACATGTGACCCTTCCTTCTTCTATTCCCGAGTTCGTTCGCCCTCCGTTTGTACACTTTTTGCTGGTGCTTCTTCATCTATACGAGTAACTTGTCCACTCCAGGGCAGCGGCAGTTGTTTTTTGCGCTTGACTAGATCAGTGTCCAAAAAATCCTCCGAAGGACATTTCTTTCGATCATGGTTATGCTTCTGCGCCGCATTGCAGAAATGGTATGATAAGCGTTTTGGATTGCGCACTTTTCATTTTTCGAGAGAGGGCTCTACTCTTGAACTGCCTACTGAGTCCGTAGTAACATCGGCTTGCAAGAGTAATTCTTTTTTGGACTTCCAGAGTGATATTGTGGTCGCTGTTTGTCATCCTTCAGAGGTAGACAAAATCCTGTACAACCTTAAAGTTGTTCTCTCCTGTTGCAACAGATTGTCCAAGACGAGTAGACTCACTGCGCGTTGAAACTAGGTACTTCGTCTTTTCCCCATTTACCGAAAACGAACTGCTTACCGCCCGTTTTTGCCGATAATACCAATATCATCGGCATATGCAAGTAGCATTACATTTATACTAAATATACACGCGTCAAATGCCTGTCAATTCTGTTAGAACGAGCCGACCTCGGAGACTATAAGACTTAAAGCCACAATTATTTACATTAAGGTATTTAAAGGACAGAGATATATTGTTCTTTTCAGACTTTGTGTATTTAACCCTCCCTTCAAAGCAACCAAAAATTGTTGATGTTAAGATTTAAAAGAAAAATCCATGAAATTTTGAACATAATAAGATCGGAGTAAAAATACGGGAGATATGGGCCAAGGAAGGAGTAGAGAATAAGGGACTGAAGGTAATGCCTTGATCAAGTAGTTTATTCTTGAAGTCATTTATAGAGATCAAATGAAAAAGATTTTTCTTTAAAAAAACCTTCACCTTGACTACCTGTTGGCCCCATCTATGAAGTAACTGGCATTAAAAAGCTTCTCAAACTTTGCCGTTCGGATTTGGCGTTATCATGGAGTTCCAT